>OY754327.1:24139873-25474587 GCA_963573305.1 Pyrrhosoma nymphula | reverse complement strand
GAACCGATGATATTGTCATCTTCTCTTTCCTCCTTTGGAGGGCCAAGTGTTCATGTTCCGCAATCAAGTACGAATGCACATTTCGTGGATGATGAGATACTCCTTAAAACATAGCAGTAATTGAACCATTCTAGACGACCGAATGTCCTCAGAAGCTCTCTGTGGTTAAGCCTTGATTATATGGGCAACTAGATAGCAAGTAGTTTGTGTATTTGATAATGAAGAAGATTCGAGGCAACGTGGTCCCTTAAATCAACGCCTGCCTGAGGAGTGAAGAGCTCATACATTAGTTTTACTGCAACATCTTGGGATGATAATAAGGGTGGAGAACATGTAATACCGCAATGCCTTATACAGCACAGCGCAAATATCTCATAACGATGTGAGTGCATTTGCTGTAGTACCATGTAGACAATATTAACGGACAGGTAGGCAACGTTATTATTGTCTATGTCAAATAATAGATAATCATCTTTGAACGCTTGTAATCTTTATTAATTCAATCGTTGATGGTTATGAGTGACGACTTTGGAATACGGATTTAATCAAACTTATAGAATCTCTCCTTACTGCATCCAGTGGTGAATTAATACAAATTCTATACCTTACAAATGGTTTTAAGAGTAACTTACTCTTAAAGTAACATTCTCTTCTATAAATGATAATGTACATTGATCCATGGCATTGAAGCTATGATTTTATGACAATTTCGATGAATAGACTTGTATCTATATTTTAATCTGTAAAACGCCCATGCTAAAATATTTCCAAGGTTACCTCTGATACACACACACACACTCCAGTAACTCTCTAATTCAATTAAATTTGTAAATGTACTTTACCTTGTTTAAATAGGAATATACCTGGTCTCAGTAATTAATATAATTATATATTTTAGCCAAATCGCAATATATTTCAGGCACTAGTTTGTCATAAATTGTGATTTTGTAAATAAAGTCCTTTTTACTTTCCAGATACTTTTGCTAAAGTTCACTAATTCTTCTTAGAAATTGTGGCTCTCCAACTTAAACATCAAAGAACGATCCTAAAACATTATCTGGACGAGCTCTTTACGAATAAAAAGTATCAGATATTTGAAATCTTTTGTGCAGAGTACCCAAGTCTTTCTATGGCATGGTAGCTTATCTACTTCGTAAATTATTAAGCTGCAATTCATTACAAGACAATTATATATAATTCCAAGCATTTCGTTGTTAACCATGAAAGGGTAACCACTAACCTTCCTTTGAGAACGTTAGTTCGTGCTGCGAAATCTCCTGTTTAGATTGCAGAGGTCTGACGGTTCGGATGGCCTTGATATGGTGGCTTTTTTTCTCTGCGTACCGGTCTCTCTTATTGATGAGCTTTCGGGGTTGCGAGAGACAGGCATGCTAACGGACCGACTCGGGTGCTTTCACCACTTTATCTCGATTGCCAGAGCAGTAATTCGTCGTGTTTTCCCCGTCTGCAGCATTTCCAGCTTCGCGTGATTCGATCAGAGGGAATCGTTTGCATACGAGGCCTTTGGAACGCCGCCCCGCCTCATCATGGGGAAACATTCATTTGGCATAGAATCACGTCGAGGGCTTTCTTTTTACTCCTCCATGGGGCCCACCCCACTTCCCCCAACGACCCCTCTGTCTCTTTGTCTTGGATCGCAAGGAGATTGCGGGTCGGTTGGCGCAGCAGCTGCTGGAGGCGTAATATCGACGATCAATTGTCCCATCCCTACCCTTCAGCGATTTCAACGCGCTCTGCAACGAGTTGAAGGTCGCCTGGTGGCGTTGATTTTTTATTTTCGATTATACTTTTCTCCTTTTCTTCCCGTTCCACCGCAGTTCGTTTTTGAAACAAGCAGACTCCATTTCGTTTTTCTTTTGTTCTATCTTCAGTGAACTAGGTACAAGTGTGAGGGAGAGAGAGAGATCGCGGAGCTTACATTTCACCCGACGAAATTTCCGAAAGCTCGTTACGCCGCACCCAAACTGCCGACTACTTCGGGTGAGATCTTCAACCTTCACGATAAAGTGCTGATCTTTATGTACCGACGAAAACGGCAAAGCGCGGGACTTCCGTTGAGACCCGAGTAATTTTTTCTCTCATTTACTCGTATTTGCAGTGCCTCTTTGCCTTGGGGTAGCAGCTGCACATGATAATTTTTAACTGCACTTTGTAAAAGGATTTTCATTGCAAATGAAAGAAATATTTACAGTTTTGACGTTGGTTACCTATATTAAAAATCGTCCGCCTGTTATGCGTTTGATCAACGTATTCTCCATGGGTCGTTGAAAAATCATCACTAGTTAACATTTCAAAGGGCGAAAATATATTAAAATGAAGATTTTCAATTTTTAATTCAGTGCAAGCAAATTGAAGGATTTCACGAAAACAACTCCGGTAACATTTGTTTTATAACAAAACATTTTTATGTTTATAATGTAAGCTAATATAATTAGGTCTCTTCTTGTTATCATCAATCACTTTGTGGTCAAAAAATAACATTTTGGAGCTCAAAGGGATTAAAAAAAACAGTCACCAGAATGAACAGAAGGCCCTTTTATCCTGTTTTCATAAAATATACATTCACTGAATTATAAAAATACTAAACATTGAAATAGGGAGATTTATTAAGCAACTGCTGGAAAATATTTCTTCCACCAAGGTTTATGCATGTATTTACCTAGATGTAAATATAAAATGAACGCTCTTGATATGAACACAAATGATCCATTAAACTTTTAGAGTAGAGAGAGGATGTTTTTGTTTAAAAACGCATTCCCCTCCTGGTGTATCCTGAAACCCCTAATAAATGTGCTGCATCATTGGAGAATGGAAATGACGCCTGAAGTCATGAGCGTGCTGTCATTAAATACGTCCAAACACCCACGGAAAACAAGCTCTCCCGCGCGCTACCCATACTAAAAGCAGGAGCGTCGAGGACCTCTCACGGAATTCTGGGAAAATAACAGAACCGCAAACCATGGACTGAAAATGACGAATGACTTTTGCTCAAAGTGGGCGGCATTTCGGAATTTCAGATTTATTTTTCCGAAATGCACCCCTCCCACTCTTCCCCTCAATTCTCCCCTCACTCCACATCCTCATATTTCCCGTCCTCCCTCTCCCTCCCACTCCTTCCCACCTCCGCCTCTGCGCCCATATCCCCCTCACCACCCCCACCCTCCCGCTAATTTCAACAAAGCATGCGGTTTAACCTTTTAGCATAGAATACTGGAGAATGGGGTGTCTGGGACGGGGAGGCGAACCAATTTTCGTCCGGGGTGGAAGGGATGAGGGAAAGGGAGAACGGTGGAGGGGGTGAGGAATGCGGGGGCAGCGGGGGGCAGCAGTAGTGGAGGTGCGGGGGGTGAGAATCACGGCCCATGGAGAGAGCGAGAGAAAAGGGCCGCCGTCCAATGGAGGCACGAGTTTAACTTTGCCTATTCATTGCGCACAAAAACCACAGGGGTCGGGACGTGAAGGGATGCTGCCGTCTTGTATCGTTAGCATTCGCGCTTTGAAGTCTCGCTGGGGAGCGGAGTGAGGGACCGGTGCTGTTGGTGCGGCGGCGAGTGCTGTCAAACTTGGTGAGCAGGGCGGAAGAATCGGGGGGTGAGGCGATTCCGAGAAGGGATGAAGAGGGCGATGTCGGGGAGGATGGAGAAGAGGAGGTTAAAGTGGTGGTTGGCAGTCGAGAGCGGAAAGGGGCAGTCCATCGCGGGCGCGGCATCGCGGTCATTATTCCGGCGGCGCGCGGCAGGAGGAGAGCGCCCTCGCAAGGTGTAGAGGAGAATGAATGGAATGCGCGGCTGCTGAGCGGAGAGGAAAGTTTTCAGCAGAAAGGCAGAGGAGCTGAGGGAACGCCGACGTATCTCAGGCACATGGAGCAAAGAGTGGTTTGATAAAGCTGAACCATGATGCTCTACTACCGATGGAAGGAAAGGGAACGGTTTGGTAAACACTACTAGACTTTTACCTCATCTTCACTGTGTCCTACAGCTTCCAATCGGTATTGCTGGCGAGTGTTAAACTTGTAAAATACGTTATTCAATGAAGTAAATTTCAATAACTCGCGTAGAAGCGGTAAAATAGTGTTAATAAGATTTAAATATGTGTCATTTGCAATATTGCGGTATCTTCAGGGCAAACTTTGCATAGTTCATGGCTGTATTGGTCATATGATTTTTCTTTAGCTTGCACAAGCCGTAGCCGTAGCAATAAGTGCAGTTATGACAAATTTCCTTGACCATCATTGTGCACTATGATTGTCATCTGTCTCTTAATTTTTTTACAAAAGCACTAATGAACTAGTATTGAAGTGGAGAAACTCTACGATTACATGCTTCGTCGTGTGAAAGATTTGATAAGTTATTATTATTAAAGTCATGTTTAGTTATGAAATTTGCAATTTGACCTGCCATCGTCATACATTATATTTATTTCATCATGCCAATTTACCCAAAGTAGAAGGAGATAAACACAGACCTTGAAGTAAGATTGGCTTTATCGGTAACTTTAAACTTATTATTTGCCTGAGAATGTCCAATAGGTAACATTGCATTTTTTCCGGGGTGGCTCAAAACCTGTTTCCCAATAATTTCAGGCATGTTGATTTATATCTTTGCCACCAATAGGCTCAAATTATTTTGCGGAGTGGAATCGATGCACGTTCAATAGGGAGAGGTTTTCTCGAAGGCGGTTTTTCAGGTTTAAGCGGATATGTTGCAGCGGTCCTTTTATAAACTCTGGAATTTCATGGAATTCTAGATAATTGAGGCTGGAGGTAAAAATTTCAAGGATATAAAACGGTGACATGCGTATGTGCCATGGATATGTCAGTGTGTCACAGGCTATACATAAGCTTTTCGTTTGTTTTTAGCGCAAATATCACCTTCAAACCGTATGTGCGTTATTGCGTGCCATGTTTCGTGCCTTTGAATGTGGTTAAATTTAGTGCTATTTCGAGGCACCAGGTACTCCCATGAGATGAAATGGTAGAGGAAATGGAAGTGAGAGGGGTGAAGTGGGTCGGAATGTAAGCGGGTTCGGAAAGAGGTTACCTGAAGTGCTTGCGTCACAGCCGGTGATGTGGTAGTTGGCGCCGATACTGAGTAAAGGGGGGGGTAGCGTCGGCGGCACTGGAGGCCCTTGCCAGTGATGCGTGGGTTGAGAGGAGTCAGGGCGGGGGGGGGCAACGCAAGGAGGTGACTGGTGGAAGTGGGAGTATCACTGTGCCTTTGCTGTGGTTAAGCGAGCAACTTCAAAAGGAACCGCAAAACGATGGCGGCTCAAGCTGGTTTCAGCGTGGCACTGTTGGTAATTATTCAATCTGAATTTTATTTAAAAAAAATTGAAATACTCTTCTAACCTCTCACGAGCTACGAGTACTTTAGAGTTGAAAAAATTCTATACAAAATTTTTCAAAATTGCACCTATTCCGAATTTGAATACATTTGAAGTGTTCACCATACCTTGCCCTGCACATCAACACTCTGAAGAAGAAGAATTAACTGTATCATATGGTGAAAAATATTTTTATAATGGTTGGAAAAATTCAAAATTTTGAATTCTTAGCGTTTCACTTTACTATTGTAGACTGTCAGGCTCATTGATATTTTAAAATATTCCAGGTAAAACATCCTGCCTTCTGCCAGAAAAACCTCGCAAATCAGGTAGAGCTCACGTATTTTAAGTATTATCAGTGGCTCAGGTCTATTTTGATTAGAATAGGGTGAGAGAGACCAAATTAATTTAAATTGTTTGTCCTGTAGTTGATTGATCTGATGTATTTAGATGGGAACATTTCCCTCGATGCTCCACGTTTGAGAAAGCGAAGTTCACATAAATGATTTCATTCATTACGTTTCGCGAGCAACAATCGCGAAAGTGAATTAATGCCGCCCTGAAGTAAGCACACCAAGAAACTGTGAGCTAGAAGAGAAAGGAAAACGTCTCCGCCTTAACTCAAAATGGCGACTTATCATCAGTCACTCAGACGAAGTCGGGAGGAGGCATAATGGTGAACTTAAGGGAAGGTAACTGACGCAGGAGGGCACGTTAGGAATCGGAGAACGCGAAGGCTTTGATGTGTAAGGATTAAGGCAGTTAATGTCCTGAGAGCAGTGCCTGAGGGACGGTAGCCGAGTCAGAGAGAGAGGTAGACAGAGACGATGGTAGCGGTGTAAGATAGGAAGAGAGAGAGAGAGGCAATGTCAGGGTTTGAACTTTGTTTGGGTTGAAGAGAGAGAGGTAGTGGCAAAGGGAATCGAGCGGGATGGAGATGAAGATGAGATAATAGCGAGTTGGAGGCGAAGCCCGTTTAGGCTCGTCGAGACGAAACGAAGCGCAAAATATGTCGTGCGGCGAATAAACAGACAAAAGGACGGTTTCAAACAGATGGTTTTCAGACGGGCGTGAGTCGGTAGTGACGAGAGGAGGGAGGAAGAGGATAGAGAAAGAAAGACAGCGATGAAGAGAGAGAGCAGAGAGAGCAAGAGAGATAGGGGGAACATTGGGTCTGAATTCCGTGAAGACGTCGAGAAGGGGGTGGGGAGGTAAGGAGAGGGACAAATGATACACGACGCGGCCCCTGGTGTCCCAGCCCTTTGTCTCCGGGCGTGTGTTTTCTTAGCGTAACCGGAATAAATGGGAGGATAAGGAGGGAGAGGGTGGTGGGAGCGGCGGGGGGCGGGGTGCGGGGGAGATAGAAAGGGGACGAGAGTGTGATTGAAGGTGAATGTGGGTGAGGGGGGAGGGGAGCGGGCGTGCGTCGGTTTCTGCGAAGGAGGGCAATTTCGTAAGCAAAGGAACCCAATTTTCTGCTTCTTCCTCTTCCCTTCATCCAAGACACGGCCTCCTTCCGACTTCCTTCTTCACTCCGTCAATCCACACCTGATCTCCTCACCTCCGACCCTCCTCTCTCTCTCTTTCCTATCTCTCTTCTTAGGGAATATGCTGTACCCTTTTCTCCCACTCTCTATTTCTCTCCATTCCTCCGCACATTCTTCAACCCCTTCCCTTGGCTCACACGCACATCTCCCTCGCACCCTCCTTCCGTCTCCTCCTCCTTACCTCTTTGAGTCCCAACCTCTGCCCCCCTCCCTCCAATTCGCACAGTTTCATTCTCTCCTCTCATTCTCCTCCTCGCACTTTCATCCGCACGTCCTCAGCCTTCCCCCCTCCCTCCCCCTCCCAAACCTTTGCTCCTCTTCTTGCTTGCATCTCTTTGCCCACATTTTCACATGCTCCTTCCATCTCCTGTTTGTTACTACGCCTTTTCCAGTTCACGTTGACGTCATTGTTCTATGTATTATTTATTTTGAGCAGGATTTAACCGTAAAGGAGGTTTATATTCTTTTGTGTAATTGAGAGAAAGTGCGGCCCCGGGGTTTTTTCTTCATTCGCCGTCTATGGGATCATATAAATAATTATTCCTTAAATTTTCTGAAATGTTTAAATCATTTTGTCAAATGAATTATGAAATCAGGCAGGAAAAGGGAATATTCGTAAAAATCGGGATGGTTAATGCTATTTTTAGGTTAAACATTTAGCGTGGTCTCAAACAGTCCATCCAGCACAGTATTTAAATGTTTCTCTAAACAGATATGACGATGATCTATTTCTCTTGTGAGGACTTAACGTGCAAGACCTTTTCAGCTTGGGGCCACTTATGATAGAGATAAATACTGGATTCTCAGTTCCGTAAGAGACGGTGAAGTACTTTCACAAATTTAAAGTCTATGTCTGATTTAATTTTGAGTGTTGTTTTCCCTCATAACTGACGAGCATATTGATTGGCACGCATTGGGTACCGATACCTCAGACTAACCAAAGAAAGAAACGGTGGCACATAGGTGGAGGTATTTCTTTGCTACGACCTCTCCTCCATATTCAGTGCACCCTCCACTCTTTTAATGCTATGAAAAGCTAATTTTTTCAGCACTCTGCACCACATTTGCTTTGTAATAAATAAGCTCACCAATTCTCCTCGATACCAATTGCTCTCTTATGTTCTCAATTGTTTAATATAAGACACTGTCTCCGGCGTTACTTTGTGGAACTCCTTCATTTTTAATAATAATAAACACTTGGTTGTTATTCCACACTTTATTGGAAACAAAACGACCCGGGTTTCAGCATGTCATGCCATCATCAGGTACAAACAGTTGGGTGGCTTACACTTATATAGGTATCCGTGGGTGGAGGGGGGGATTTGAAAACCTTCACATAACTTTCCCCCCCCCCCTTCCTTCCTTTGTTGTTTTCTTATGCAAGCAATCCCAAGGCCACCCCCACCCCACCCTCCTTCAAAAAAACAGCCTTGTCCGTTAACAGTGCTCCCCACCCTCCTCCCCTGTTTTCAAATCCCCCCCCTCCACCCACGGATACCTATATAAGTGTAAGCCACCCAACTGTTTGTACCTGATGATGGCACGACATGCTGAAACCTGGGTCGTTTTGTTTCCAATAAAGTGTGGAATAACAACCAAGTGTTTATTCTCAATTGTTTATCTAGGTGCATGGTCTCCGCCATCCGTATCTTTTTTCACCTCCGCTCAGCATCGCCACTCTGCTTCTCTGTCGATCATCTGCTCAAGAGTGCCTCCTCGATTTCTCTTTTCTTCCCAAATTTTGTATACCTTCAAGACGACGGCCTTTTACTCCCCTTTTTTTTCTACGCCCTCCGTGCTCTCCCCCTTTAAGCGACCAAACCCTCCCGCTTCCTCCCTCATTTTTCACCGCTGTCCCCTTCCCGAGAGCATCTGTGGCTACCGCCTTTATTCCTCCATCCCTCTCTTATGCTCCTCCGTAAGTTGGCTCCACCGACGATATCCCCCTCTTCCCATTTCGGCTCCCTTGCCTCGTTCCACTCTCACCCCCTTGCTTTTGAAAGCGTGTATTCTCCTCTTCCGTCGACCCACCTTTTACCGTCGTCAAAGAAAAGCTCTCCCCTCTTGGACGTCTGATATATTGCTCCTCTGTTTTGCTTGCATCCTTCATCTCCAGTATTATGTCGTTGCACCGTTTAACATTCACATTGGTCTCACCCATCCAACTAAATTTATCAGGGAAAATTTATTTTGCTTGTCTCATAACATCACTTTCTGCAGACGAATAAACATCTGGCTTATTTATTGCTTAGGAAATAGGCCATTGGCTCCATATTACAATGCAAATGTATAAAGAATTACTCACTCAACTCAGGCAAGTATTTCGGCCAGGCATGTTAACATTTGATGATAAATAGACTTATGAATACACATTAAAAATAATATGTTTAACAATATATTTTCCTCTACTCCTGTAATGCATTCATGTATTTTAGGTAATCACGAAAAAAATATTTCTTGTCTAATTTTTCAGTTTTTTACATTTATTTATGCTTGCATTAACATGCATGCCATTGGAAGCATAAGAATCGCATCCTCAATTTGCATTCATTTTTTTGGCACCTTTTTAAGTAACGTTGATTTATTTTTGTTGGAAGGCTTTCGCAGCTTTTCTTATCTATGTAGTTTGATGTTTTCGGGGAATGCTGCGTTTTATACATTTTGAAAACTCAACGTTTCGCTTCTCTTACTGGAAGCGTTATCAGGAAAATGAGCGTTTACCGACCTTAGTTCGCTCTTATATAGCATCGATATCCGTTGCAATATTGTTGGGCCGATTTGAATCTTTTTCGGAAGACGTTTGCCGTTGAGCTTTTGCTGGAGCTAAGAACCCTTTCCAAACCCTGCTAAGGATACATCCATCCTTCCTATTAAAGTTTTTTGGCATTTTGGCTATATCTATGACCTGACGTATTAAGCGTTTATGATATTCATGCGTCTTGGCCAAGACCCGTGTTTGGTCGAGCGTTATCTTATGTCCAGGGCTTTAGGCGGAATGTTCGGCAACCGTTGATGTGTCCCATTTATGTTGCTACATCGCTCTCTTGTGCTCTTTAAGGCTTTGAGAGATAGCTCGCTTACTCTACCTCGCATAGCTTCTGCCGCAGCTGCAGGGAACCTCTTAAATTCCCATAGACTGAAGGGGAGGATGGCTATCCTTCGGTGAGGGGAGGATGTTTTTGATTTTCTTCACCGTGCAGAAGCGAGTCACAATGTTTCCTCTCTGCAGGATTTCAGCAATTCTGTCAGTAACTCCGGAGATGTAGGGAAGTTTTGCGTACGCCAATGGTTTTTTCTTGCGGTCGTCATTATTGTGGTGCTGTTGCCTTTATTTCATTGCTAATTTTATGTAGGAGGTGCTGTAGCCTTTTCCTTTGAGAGCTCACATTAAATTTTCCACATCTTTGTCAAGATTTTTGGCATCACACACAATTCTGGCGCGGTGGCTAAAAGTTTTAACAACGCAAGATTTCTGCATTGGATGGTGATGGGACGCCGAATTCAAATACCTATCGGTGTGGGTTTTCTTTCTGTAGACCGAATGTCCCAGGCTCCCATCTATTCTCCTTTTCACCATGACATCCAAGAATGGCAGACAACCTCCTTCTTCCAGCTCTTTCGTAAATTTAATGTCTGGGTGGATACTGTTAAGGTGCTCATGGAAAGCCTCCAGCTACTCCTTTCCATGTGGTCAGATCACAAAAGTGTCATCCACATATTTGAACCAGCATGATGGCTTGTCTACGGAGGAGTACGGTGCCTTCTTTTCAAAATACTCCATAGATAACTTTGCTATAACGGGATTGAGGGGGGAACCCATTGCCGCTCCGCACTTCTGTTCGAATATAACTCCGACATAAAGGAAGTATTTGTTTAAGAGGCAGAATTCAGCCAATTTTGGATAGTCCTTCGGCATTCCATCCTCTGTTAGATTTTTTAGAATTTCCACCAAATCAGGGACAGGAACTTTGGTGAAAAGCGACACCACATCAAAGCTGATTATTAGGTCTTCTTTATTCACTCGTAGAGCATTTAGAATTTCTATGAAATATGCCGTGTTTTTTATGAAAGAGTCAGTACCATCGATGAATTCTTGAATGCCTCTTGATATGTACTGGGTCAATTTGTAGGTCGGCGAATATATCGTGTTCACAATCGGCCTCAAAGGGATTACTTCCTTGTAAATTTTGGCAGGTCATAGAGACGAGGAGCCTTAGATGCAGAAGGCATTCATTTCCAATGCTCTTCTTTGGGAATTGAAGAAGTTTTGTTTAATTCCCTTACTTTGCGCTCAATTCTGGCCGTTGGGTATTTTTTGAGCCTCCCATAAGTTTCCGCATCCAATAGGGAGAGGAATTTCTTGTCATATTCCTCCTTCGTCATAATAAAAGTTTCGCTGCCTTTGTCCGATGGAAGGATGAGGATGTTCTCATTAGATTTAAGCTCCTTCAAGTGTCGCGGTTCAACATTTGACAAATTTAATTCGGGTATTTTGGAAGATCATAGTACTCGCACTATTTCATGCCTCATGTTTTCAGCTTCATCCAAAGGAAGTAAACGTATTGCAGCCTCTACTCCTGTGATAATATCTTCCGTTGATATTTTGTTTGGAGAAACTGCGAAGTTCAATCCTTTTGAAAAGAACCGAGACCGTCTCCTTGGCCAGTGTATGCTCGGTCAGATTGTGTACCACATTTGGTAGGTCAACCTGTGGTTTCTTCTGCCTTAATGCGATGCTATTAAATTTTCGCTTCTGTTTAAGGGTGGTGGCTTCAAGTGTGATTATCGAGGAATCATTCGTTATTTGGTCTACGATTTCCCTGTACTCTCAATTCAAAATTCTGGAGAGCTCCAAGTGAATATCGTATAATTCGTCCGCAACCGTAAAGAGTGACATGCGTGTTGCACGAACACGTTCCCTTAAGAGAGCTTGATTAAACTCAATCGAACGTTTCGCTTCCAGTAAGAGAAGCGAAACATAGAGTTTTCAAAATGAACAAAACGCAGCATTCCCCGAAAACATCAAACTACATAACGTTGGTTAATTACGCTTTCTCCTTATCTCCACTAAAACAATACACGTAAAAATAAACGCTACTTTAGAATAAGATACGTTTCTATCCTGCAATTACATTGATGAAATTTATGAATTTTTGACAAAATTTGTTGTTAATGTGCATCATTATGTAAATAAAGCTTATGCTTTAATAAATACTTAAACTAATAGATTAAATAGTTTTTTTAACGGAAATGTTATCAAGATACTATTCAATGAAGTTAGTTTTAGGAGTACTGAACGGTTAAAGCATTAATGATAATGTAAGGTAATTGATTACGAGTGAATGGTATCTACTCTCGATATCAGCTTCTGCTTAATGGTGCAAGGTGGCTCTAAATAGCGTCCTCATTCCGATAGCTCGGGACTCCTAATGCCGTTTCAATAGTATCCGACGGTCGAACTTGTACGTTGCATCCACACACCTCTCCCACTGCTGAGAATTTAACTGCTTTTGCGCATCAGTTGCTATTCCTCCAATTGCCTGTTCTCTCTCTGCGGTCTCTTTAATCAACAGAAGCATCTACTAGATTATTGGGCTGACGAGTATGTTTGATGGTGTTTGCGATGTTTGGCGGTGTGGAACATGCGATTTAACAACACAGCATTGAGTTTCAATAAAGAATTCATAGGCCCGAATAAATTTTGTTGCTGACAATGAGCTTTAAATTTAAGTGAGCAGTAGCTCTTGGTCGATTTTGGGTTTATTTCTGTAATCTTAGATATATGCATGCCTTGCAAATATTTATAAAATCACTGCTAACTTGAATTTTTTCTTTTTCTATTTTATTGATATGATAGTTGATTCGCTTTCATTTTCCTGGCGATCTACGCATTAAAAATACATTTTTTAAATCAGAAAATGGAATACTATGGATCTTGTTAGGTATCCTACGGCACAATAAACGATAACAAGCTATAAAAAAGTTATTGTGTTACTTGGCTTTATAAAATTTATGAAAAACGTGGTTATATTTTTCTTAAAAAATTCACTAAAGCATGTGCCAATATTTTTAAGATCATCCAATGATTGCAATGGCTTCAAGGCATCTAATGTTTTCCTTTTATCGTGAAATCAAAGATTAATGTAGAAGAATAATCGGCATTCTTCATAGTAAACTCCTCTTGATATATGTTATTTTTTTGAGTATGGTATCCTGTAGACATTATTAGACGACATATTCAAACATCAGTATTTTATCATGCATCATATAAGAGTAGGTATTAGTCTTGACACACTTAGTTTTCAGCCTTTCTCGTATTTTTAGGCTAGAGTGCGCATGCAAATCTTTGGAAGTTAGAATAGAAAGTGTTTGGTTACAAACTGGATTTACCGATATTATTTATTTCACTTTACGAAAAATGGAAAATTAACTCAGTGAAACCACGAGTTGATCAAATGCCTCTGGTAACTGAGTATCTTATGAACGTTACGTGATAAATAACTAGCCGTCGCAAAATTTAGAGAAAAATTGTGGATATTGATAAAACGTAGATATAGTTGTATACTCCTCTGAGAACTGGCAGACAAGAGTTTTTTTGAGTTGGTGAGATATTATCTGCGGTGCATTGAATCTAAAGCGAAAAGCGATCGACCAAATGTGAGTAGAAGCAAAGTGTTCACTGTGGATATTACTCTTTAAATCAGGTCACTCATATATTTGAGGGCCATATCAACCCACAAAAACTCGCTATTGTATTATGAGGCAACTCGATGGTATCATCCAAGTTATTCAATTAGTAGACACTATAAAAACTACAACTAGAAAAGAGTAAAAGTAATAAACCATACATCATAAATAGTTAGACCAATATCTCCAGAGAAGATAAATGGCTCTAGCTTAGCAAAATATGCTTATAATATAGGGAAAAAAGATTGAAATGAAAGTAAATAAGTATTGCTCGTAGCGCTTTCAAAACACCCTCTTATTTAATTATATGACAAGCTAGATGATGGAGACCGAAAATATAATATATAAGATTTAAGGAAACTCAATAGGATCACTCAGTTTACCATTTTGTTGTTAAGAACGTTATCAAAATTAATTTTCACAATATTATAAGTAGCAAGAGATATAATTAAGCCGAATTGAAAGTTTTATTTACTCATATGATTATCACCATATGGATCACTCAGTATCATAGGTGACCGAGCTCCATCGCGGCTTATCATTATAATCATCAGAAAATATCGTATTCTATGTTAAGTCTAGCATGACTAACAGCCATATTGTGTCTGCATAATTCCGCCATCTCCGACGTTTTTAAAACCTGCAATATTTTCAAATTTATTGCAAACAATTATCATTTTTAGAACACTTGATGAAGAGAGCCTGATTACTTGTAGCCATCAATTTTCACCTGTTACTTGAGTTAAAAAAGTAAAATATTCTTACGTTTATGAGAGAGCTAAAAACTTTCCTATCTAAATCGCGTATGAATTGTACCGAAGAAACTTAGGAATATTTTGTACCTGACACATTCTTGCTTAACAGATGTAGTAACGTAATAAGGGTATCAAGAAAACTATACAAAATGCAGCGTGCCCTCTGGTTAGTATTATCGGATAATAATTTACAAAAAGGAATAGAAAACGGTACTCAACGTTAGAGCTCAAATAATTCATTGAATAATTCTCCACTAAGTTATGATAAAAAAGAAAACCACGAATTGCTATCCTGAAGCCAATATTCATTATTTCATTATGCTATGGGACTACAGGGTAAATGCATCGTAGTTCACTCACTACTAGATTACAATGAGAAAATGATAAAAAGTGGTTTTGAAGCTTCTTTAAAATAATCTATATTGACGAAAAATACGCCTAATCTACACCTGCCTATTATAAATGACCCATTGAGTGTGTTTTAAAAGGAGAAAATGTACTTTTGTGGAAGAGGTGGTGGAGATAACTCGAGAAAACGCAAATCTTATATCAGTGATATTCAATATGTTATTAGGGGAAGAAAAAATTATCTCAAAACTGGAAGATAGTCGGAATGTTAAAATTAAAGAAAACTAACTCCTAGGCTTCCGCGGATATAATGCTGATTATTTCTTTTTTTTGGGATTCATTCCGCGTTTGCTATTCCTTTGAAAAAACAAAGGAATATCTATTGAAGTGACTGAAAGAAGAATTGTTTATTTTTATATATAAAGTAGAGCGGGTCGAATTCCTCAGTTCAGATAACCTGATGAAGCTGGCAGAAGGACTAGCGAAATATTGTTTTTACAAAATAAAAACAAACGCGGAATAATTCCCAAAAAAATAAATAATCAATTAAAGAATTCAATCTAGGTCCGGAATATTACTGGCCGATATGAACAACATTCCTTTCTTACTTATTTTCGTCAAATGGTTTTATTTAGCGTTGCATCCGTTCAGATAAAACGTTTCAAATTAAAATCCAGAGAGACGCAGGAGATGTAGATCCTGTGAAAGTCAATTTGACTTCGCTCATAACATTTTAAAGTAAGGCGAAAAGAAAAAGAATCTGGGAATTATCTGTGAAATCTTAAGCTCGATGAGAAAAATGTAAAAGACGGAGACTCTCACGCAACACATTAAGCTGATTAATGCGTTTGCCACGATAATTCTAGTCCTAGTACAAAAGCTTACTCATATTTTCTGGAGAATATAAGAAGTAAAACCAAGTCTCTTGTTAAAATGTGAATGTGGACGACGAGAAAGCACCGAGCAGTTATCAAACATAAGAGATGGGAGCCTTATGCTATTAAGTTCCTGTACGCGCCCGTGGCCGTGATGTCCCCAGACAAGTAATGAATCCCACAAGGATAAAATAAAAAGAATGGAGGCTGGCCTTTAACGGGACACAAAATAATAAACTGAAGAAATACTGATAATAGGTGAAACGGAAAATTAATAATAAAGAAGGGAAGGAAATGCCGGGTGTAAGCTTCGCGTACCTTGTATCGCCGACGTCTCTGGAGGTCTTCAATTCTCATGTACACTCGCTCAATCACACACACACGTCATGCCTGCAGGCCACTTATACTCTTGTCCTGTCTGAACTCCACACACTGGTTGTGTCTTTCTCCCAGTCAGAAGTCCCGTCTGTCTCTCTCCGGCCAGCGCCCTCAGTGGGCAAAATCATAATTACAAGACAAACAAAAAGGTACACGAAACTCGCCATGGCCAGAGGGAGGGAAATTTAAAGAAACAAAAAAGGTGGCCAGACCTCGTGCGAACATCCCGCCCGCCGTGATTCACTCAGAATCACAAAATAAATAGGAAAAGGCAAAGAAAAAATAAATAAGTAAAATATAAATGGTAAAAAAAATAAATCAAATAAGCTTCTGTGGGTTCACTGGGGTGAGATAGGTAATGGTACCAATCGCACCACGGGCCGCACTAGTGTACCCGACCCAGTCTTTAATTCGGCTACTCTTGACGCCCCAAGGGAGCCCGGAAACAAGCGAGTAACACGACCCATGGTCCACTGAGACGGTGAAGAGTTGCGGTCCTTAACCAAAACAAGTTCCCCGATTGAAATTGTGGATCCATCCTTGGTCCACTTGCTTCTCTGCTGAAGCGTATGCAAGTACTCCCAAGACCATCTTCGCCATAATTGGCGGACAATTTGCCTTATTAACTTATATCGCTGAGGAAGTGGTATCATTTCATCATTTATGGGCATAGGCAAGGTTAACACGGGCCTACCGACCAAAAAATGCTCCGGTGTCAAGCAATCCGTCTCGGAAGGATACGTCGATAAAGCTATTAGCGGGCGCGAATTTAATATTGCCTCGATTTGGCATAACAAAGTCGCAAACTCCTCAAAAGTGAAAGTATGCCCCTGAGTCACTCTCCGGATGTGATATTTCACAGACTTTATCCCGGCCTCCCAAATTCCGCCGAAATGCGGTGCAGCGGGCGGATTAAATCGCCATTCTATGGCATTCCCGGGACAAAGCGAACTAAGAGCTTCCTTATGAGGTTCCGAGCGAATTAGTCGATATAAATCTGTTAAGAATTTATCCGCACCAACAAAATTCGTGCCACAATCTGAATAAATTACATTGGGTATTCCGCGTCTTGAAATAAAACGTAGAAAAGCCGCGAGAAAGGCGGGTGTAGACAGAGACGTAACCAATTCGAGATGAACGGCCTTTGTTACCAAACAAATAAATAAACAAATGTAAGCTTTGGCAATAGCCGCATTACGACGGATGCTCGTCTTAAACATTAATAGGCCGCCATAATCGACTCCTACTTGAGCAAAAGGTTCTTGAGGAATGACTCTTGATGAAGGCAAATCATCCATAACGGGTTGCGTGGTTTTACCCTGATACCTTGAGCAGATCACACATTTTGCAATCTCAGAACGAATTACCACTCTAGCGGATATAATCCAAAATTGCCTAGATACTAGTGCTTCAACAGCTCTAGGCCCTCCATGAAGGGACATCAAGTGGTAATGTCGCACAATTAATCTAGAAAAATGCACATCTTTAGGCAATAGGATCGGTTGGCGAGCACATTGAGGGAGAATTGCATAATGCAAACGACCACCGACTCGGATAATGCCGCTCGAATCCACAAATGGGCGAAGGCGGCTCATAGGATTAGAGAGTCGGCGGTTTTTATTTATTGAGTCAGCTAAATCAAGAAAATGAACCTTTTGAACTACTTTTACAACGCAGGCCAGCGCAGCTGTCCATTCCTTTGAAGATATAGGAGTAGCAACTGCGTCACGCGTTCCTTTGCAAGCAGAATAAAACCTTAACATGAAGGCAGTAAGACGAATAAGACGAATAAATGACGAAAATTTCTCAATCCACTTGGAAGGTCTCTCATCAATTTGAGTCATTCCCATAGTGGTTATCAGCGGTTTTATCTCCAGTATAGAGGTGCTTTCATGTGGACAATATCGTCCTGTTGGCCAATCACATTCTGACAATTTGAGAAAAGTCGGCTCGTTCAAAAACTGACACTTAATTAGTTCTGACGGCATTAAGCCTCTCGAGGCGGGATCGGCCGGATTTATGTCAGTAGAAACATGTTTCCATGAGGAAACGGGTAATACTTCCAAAATTTCGACAATTCTATTGGCAACAAAAGTTTTGAGTGAGTGCGGAGATATGTTCAATCACGACAAAACGATAGTTGAATCGGTCCATGCTCTCATTGACACACGAACATTTCGATTTGTGAGAGTGTCATTTATGCGACGCATAAGCTTGGCCAAAAGCAGAGCTCCACATAATTCCAATTTGGGAATAGATATAGTTTTCATAGGAGCAACTTTAGTCTTAGCCGACAAAAAATGCACATTTATTCCGCCGCTTTGAGAGACAGAACGTAAGTAAACAACTGCCTCATATCCACGCTCCGAGGCATCTGAAAACCCGTGCAATTGATATTTCGCTCCTGGGGATACATCTAAATGCCGTGAAATTTGAACATTACATAGGTCCGAACTTTGGGAAAAAAATCCTTCCAGGGATTAGTGATGGAATCGGGCAACGATTCATCCCATCCTACACCCAGTTTCCATAATGTCTGCATGAGATATTTTGCCCAAAAGATTACAGGAGCCAATGCCCCAATCGGATCAAATATCCTAGCAATATTGGATAATAAAGACCGTTTGGACCGAATGGATTGATCAAAAGTTACAAAATATGAAAACGCATCAACATTTGGGTTCCAAATGATGCCCAATACCTTAGTCGAAGCTGAATCATCAGGATTAAAAAACATTTGATTTTCTCATTGATCCCTAGGGATTTGCGAGAGTAGAGCTGTAGAATTACTGGCCCATTTTCCCAAGGGAAACCCCCCAAGATCAAGTAAATCAATTAACTGCTGCTGCAAATCCATTGCCTCGGCAATGGTATTCGCGCCTGTAACTATGTCATCCACGTAAGTATCATTTAATAAGGCATCGGCCGCAAGGGGGTTATCAGAACCGTCATCCTTTGCCAATTGGTGAAGAACGCGAATTGCCAAAAAAGGAGATGAAACCACCCCATATGTAAGCGTATTAAGTTGATATTCCTTCAACGCTTTCGTGGAATCATTCCGAAATATTATATGTTGAAACGGGCGATGAGCTTCGGCCAAAAGTATACGACGATACATCTTCGAAATATCTGTAATTACAGCAATAGCATTCAGCCGGAATGCCTAAATAATGTCGAATA
Source organism: Pyrrhosoma nymphula (assembly GCA_963573305.1). Lineage (NCBI taxonomy): Eukaryota > Metazoa > Arthropoda > Insecta > Odonata > Coenagrionidae > Pyrrhosoma > Pyrrhosoma nymphula. The sequence continues at coordinate 25,455,474 of OY754327.1, read as the reverse complement.
TATCTTTTTGCAATTTGGGCCCAGTATATAGCACGTCATTAAGACACTTTCCCGATTTAGTATTTGCAGAAGCATCAAAAACTACGCAATATTTCTGTCCGGCTGGAGTAGGTTTAATTACGACATGGTGAGGCAAGTAAACCGAATCAAAGTCATTAGATTCGGTCATAGGTATGACCTAAACGTTCGTATTCCTCCATAAAATGAATATAATTATTTTTTAAATCCTCATTGCGAGATAACTTGCGCTCCATGTTCAGCCATCGAGATATGGCAATGGATCGAGACTCGCCCAGTGAGGGAGGAAATTGTTTAAAAGGAAGCGTTACACTATACCTCCCAGTCGCGTCTCTCGAATAAGTCTCCGTAAATAGACGTTCGCAATAGACATCGTCGGGATTTTTATGGATTCGAGGGACTGACTCTTCGACTTGCCAAAACCGACGCAATTCTGCCTCCAAAGGATCATTAATAACTGTACACGAAGACACTACCTCCGTCGTTAAAGAATGCAATTCCTGAATATGTCCTAATAATATCCAGCCAAACACAGAATTCAAAGCAATCAGCTTATGAGAAGAGAGTATTTTTCGCCCTCCCAGCAGAATCCGGGGAAATAAATCCATACCCACTAAAAAGTCAACTTCGGCTGGTTTATCAAAATCCGGATCGGCTAACTGAAGATGACGAACTCTCTTCCTAAAGGAAGGTGGAATAGGAGCATGAGGAAGATGCCTTGTAATTTGGGGCAAAACTACAGCATTTGATTTAAGAAGCAAACGAGAAGAGTTACGCGGCGTAATAGTACATTTGACCATACCACTAGGCCGAGTCAGGGGAGTGTGAGATAGACCCATTAAAACCCCGTCATACTGCATTACCGGCAGTTTTAAACGTTGCACCGCAGCCGCCGAAATTGCCGACACCATCGACCCACAATCAATCATCAACCTCACAGTTTGAGGCCTACCTTCCGCGTTCAAAACAGATGCCACAGCCGTGCCTAACAAAACCGTGCCCGTTGAGTTATAATCGGTGCATGAAGTCACCGTGGAAGGATTTTCGGGTTCGATGGGATCGCTACTAGTTGACGACGCAACAAAATCCTCCTTTGAATTGGGCAATGGAGATAAAGAGGAGGATTGATTAAGTTCGTCCTTTACTAAGGGCGAAGAATGCAAAGTTACATGATGATACCCCTTGCATTTCAAGCATTTAAGACCTTTTCGCGGGCACCTTGGGGCCCAATGTCCGGTTCTTAAACATCTAAAGCATAATCCTTTTGACCGAACAAATTCTGAACGTTGTCTAACGCTCAAATCTTTATATTGCGCACATTTATGAAGGAAATGCTTCGAACCACAGAGTGGACATTGTTCTGCTTTAGACATATTTGACTCCGAAATCTCGTTAGTACTCGCAGACACTGTCATACTAACTTTCGCGCGAGAAGGAGATTTCGGCTTGGAGGATGACGTGAACACTCGCTTCGATACAACACCCTGGGAGGTTTGTAAAACCTTCATTTGTTTCTTAACAAATGTTAAAAGCTGAGTGAATGTGGGAAACTCTTCGCCAGCTAATGTCTCTTCGAAACGAGTCAATATATCTGAACTGATAGCACGCGCCGCTAGACGAAATAAAACAAAATCACCAAGATCAGGAATGTTTAACGCCTTCAATGCAGCATAAATTTCTGAAAACGTGCAAGTAAAATGTTGCAGATTAGAAATGGGGTCGGAAGAAAGTGGCGTAAATTCAAGTAATTTATCCAAATTGTTAAACCCCAAAACTCGAGGATTATTATAATAATCACACAGCTCCTTCCAAGCTAGAGTATAATAGACCCCTGCGAAGGGTACAGACTTTATTAGAGCCAATGCACTGCCGGATAGAGCGGATTTTAAATATCCGAACTTTTCAATTGGTTCGACGTCGTCCCGGTTATGAATTACTGAAATAAAAAGGTCACGAAACGTTTCCCACTCGACCATAGACCCCGAAAATCGAGGAATTTCAAGAACCGGAAGACGAGATCGTTGCATTGGCACCGCAGAAATTCCAGGGCTAAGTGACGCATGAGGAGAGTCACTTCAATCTTTAACAAAATCAGCCACAGAGAGCACAAAATAATAATATTCCTCTACCTTTACGGAGAGTTCTGTATCAACGGAACTTACATCCGATTTATTGCAATCGTGACATAAGTTACAAATTGCACTCTGTGCCGATTGAAAGTTACGGTATACTTCTTTCAATTCTTCTGCCCTAAGTCGAAATATTCTCAACTTTGAAGAATCAATGATACCACTTCCTAAAGCCTCTAATTCGGTTGCGAGTGAAAGCCATTATCGTATTCAAGACGCGATCCCGTTTTGACCTAAGTAATTTTAAATTATTGTCAAACGCGTCCCTCGTCATGACTGCAGACCGCTTCCCTTCTTCCGTCTCAGGCATATTAACAGTAAATCACGTCGGGGTCACCATAATTGTACGCGCCCGTGACCGTGATGTCCCAGACAAGTAATGAATCCCACAAGGATAAAATAAAAAGAATGGAGGCTGGCCTTTAACGGGACACAAAATAATAAACTGAAGAAATGCTGATAATAGGTGAAACGGAAAATTAATAATAAAGAAGGGAAGGAAATGCCGGGTGTAAGCTTCGCGTACCTTGTATCGCCGACGTCTCTGGAGGTCTTCAATTCTCATGTACACTCGCTCAATCACACACACACGTCATGCCTGCAGTCCACATCTATAATTTGTAATTATGAGTTGTGGGACAGTAAACATCTTATGATGTTATTGAGGTTGACCAAGAGAGAGACCCGTAGGGTCACTTAAGGTTAAATAGATTTAAAAAAGTGAGAACCTATACTTTTTATTGCAGACATTGGAAAGTGGGGAAAATTTCGTATTCAGCAATAAACTCTATACCTTTGCATTATTAATAATTATGTACTGTAAACTTGGACTTGGTTTATGAGTGCTTTTTATCGATCGAGATGGTGTGCCACTTGAAAAACGTAATTTTCAGCCTAATGGGCGCAACGACCTACCAATATTCAATTGATTCATGAAATATTTTTAAACGTGGCACACAAATTTCTCCTATAAGATTTTCTTTCATTTTTGAAAATATACATTTTCATAAAATATTCGAAGAAAATGAAACTTATTCTTTTAATTATATAACATATTTTAAAATAACTCAGTTGCACTCGGTTTTTGCTCAAGATTTTTTTATTAATGCTTGAAATAATTATTTTTCATCTTAAATGATAGCCAACCTGTAATGGAAATACGGGACCACTCGGAGAAAACTTGAGAAAATTTTAATAAACAACTAAAAAGAAAAACGGATTGTCGATTTCGCGAAACACTGTCTATGCAACTTTCTCTATATGGTGTTTCATGTGCTTGAAGTAGTTGTTTACTTGATTGTAATCAGTTTCCTACATTCTGTTGGACTAAGTTTACTAGAATCACTACGATAAAGATGGTTTCACAACACTCAATATAAATACCAGTTCAATGAATACCTATTAAAAATATAGAAAAACTCTCATATATGTATATATATATATTATATATATATATGAGAGTTTTTCTATATTTTTAATAGGTATTCATTGAACTGGTATTTATATATATATACACATAAATGGACGAACACAGGGTTTGGTGGGGAAGATGAAAATGAGTCAAATCCAGACAGAAAAAATTTCACCTTAGCCGGGATTCGAACCCGGATCTCCCAATTGCCGGTCAGGTGTGCTCCCAGTTACACCACCAAGGCTACTCAATTAACTGCTGAATTTGACGGGGTTTTATGTTACAACCCATGCCCAACTAAATCGGCCCAGAGATGGCGCGCAGGGACGGTTTCACCCACCATATAGGGGACAAACACAATTTGGAAGGTTGAAAGGTAAAGAGGAATACAGGCATACAACATATAAAGAGGAGAACAGTACGTTTAAAGGCACGCATAGCCGAAGAAGAAGAAAAGAGCCACCAAGGCCAAATATACTCAATCATTCGAAAACATGACGCTCAAAGGCGCGAATAAATTCATACATTCATAGGAAATGGAAATGGATAGGAACACATAAAAGGACGAACACAGGGTTTGGTGGGGAAGATGAAAATGAGTCAAATCCAGACAGAAAAAATTTCACCTTAGCCGGGATTCGAACCGGGGGAGATTTTCATCTTCCCCACCAAACCCTGTGTTCGTCCTTTTATGTGTTCCTATCCATTTCCATTTCCTATGAATGTATATATATATAGTCCAATTTTATATGTTTCCTATCCTCTTTCTTTCACCACCTGTTTGAACGAAATATTTATTATATACGCCTGTGAGCGGTTTGAGTGAATGAATGAATGGTTATATATATATATATATATATATATATAAATTCACCAAGTTCTGTCCGTCTGTCCGTCAATGTGTCATTCTGTCTGTCTCGTCTGTTTGAAGAACTTTGAGGTGATCTAGGAAGTTGAAATTTGGCACGAATACAGGCCGTGATCTAAGACCGACCGGAAAAAATAGTGTAAACCCCGAATAGTACTTCAAAGGACTGGTTTTACCCATATTTTTTCACTTGTAGCCTCACATGAAAAGACATTATCTCAATGTAGGGGTTTCTGATTACCTTTATTAAATCACACTAACTCTAGACATAGGGTTGAAAATTTCACATTTGGATAGCAAAACAATTGTAAAACCGACTGATAAAATAATGATAACAGTGAATAAAATTTTTAAGGGGTTGTCTCTACACCGTTTTATAACAGGGTTTTCTATTTTTAGACATTTAAAAATTTTGAACTTACTTGTAATATACAGATTGAAAATTTCAGTATCAGATGGTTTTAAGAAAGAGTTCTCTCACTCGTTTGCATTTAATTTGCTTGAACTTGATTTCCCTATAAGACTTTTTACTCCAAAACGTCAATGTTTTTGCTATTTCAACAGTATAAATTTTCTTTTCCATTTCAATCGCAGCATGGCCTTTCTGAGTTATTACTGAGATCTTTATGGATTAAGTTACATGATCTTCACTAGAATGACAGTGCGATTTTAGTGAGGTACTTTTCCATCCCACCATTTAATGTGTGGCTAACGACTCCTACATGCTGTTTGTTTTTCACGTCACATTACAAGGATTATTTAAAAACCCTATTCAATTATTTGTATTCTTCTACTACCGTTAAATTTCAACGGTAATCCTATCCTAGTCATACCACAAAAAGGTCGTAATTGACTAATAACATATAAAAGCATTGGAATATCGTCGTTCATAGGCGTAAAGCTAATTGGTTAGTTTGGTTCCACAGTTTTATGTCCCGTCCGACGAACGGATTATTACACATGAAGTGATAACCACATTGTACCGTAGCAAAGAGCTGGTATGCAATGAAAAATCTCGGCTTGTGCTATGATTTGAACTTGGGCCATCGGGACGGAATGCCAGCCACTCCACCAAACCATTACCCCAAAGAGTTGGTTCTGAATTTCCATTTAATTTTTGCTAATTTAATAATCTTGAATGTAAATACTTATGCATGCATTATTAAATATACTGTACTTAACAATTCATCCTGTTTCTCATGAAAGTGGATGATAGTCTTTCGAAATCGCTCACCAATTAAGACCAGGAAGTAAATTCTAGAATCTAATAGAAGTGGGGCAAAATTGTGGCAATATTTTGACCAAAGTTAGAGCTGCAATTTAACCATTTCTTCTGTAATTGTTAATTCCAAACCAGGGGTGTTGAACTATCTTGAATATGAGATACGTTCATTCAATTCTAACTATGAAATCACCTACCGGTACCTGAAGTCATTTGCTTGACGAGGTGGTTCAAACAATTAGATTACTAGAGAATCTAATGTTTCGTCACTCCCTGTAGTTGGGCAACAGATAATTTTTTTCTTCAAACAATCGATGTTTATCTAGGATCACACTTGACAATTTGAAATTCAATTGAATTTTAAAATGTTTAGAAATATTTTTAGAATGTGAAACTTGATTTAAAAATAATGTGACTAATAGCTTAAAAAATGTTTTGATATGTTTGACAACTTAACATACGACAAATATACTCTAATGTCGTTGCTGAAATTTTTAGGGACCTTCTAGAACTCCAAAGATATTTTCTTTTTCATGATTCACACAATAATTTCAGGATTACAAAGAAAGTGAAATTAAATAAAACTAGGGTAAGTATTGTCCTAAACTAATTTTGCCATTCAAAGGATAGGAAATCATGCTACTTCTTTTACTTGAAATATAAACGGAATTCGCCAATAATCTACTACAATAATCTTCGCTGTATATATATATATAAATAAACTTTGCCACAGGTGGGGCGGAATTAAATATAGAAACACAAAAAAAGAATCCTTCTGTATCCTTCCTTCTGTGAGAAAGGCAGCTTCTCGGCTGCCGAAATATCAGAACGTATATTGTGAGTGTTCTTCTTTTTTGTGTTTCTATATTTAATTCCGCCCCACCTGTGGCAAAGTTTATTTAAATTATCGCGTGTGTGATTTTCCACGAACTCGTATATATATATATATATATATATATATATATATATATATATATATATATATATATATATATATATATATATATATATATATATATATATATATATATATATATATATATATAAGCAACTTTGAAACAAAAAGTACACGTGAAGCTGGATCTTCATTGGACTGCAGACCTTTATTTATTTGCAAAATAAAATTATAAATATTGGTTTTCTACTTTTGGGAAGTAAAGCATTAGAAATAAAATAAAATGAAGATTCTTATACCTTCATTCGAATTTGGTATTCCGGTTGAAATTCCGAAAACGTTGCTAAAACGTAAAGATTTTTCGCATTATTTTAGCGTTTTTGAGTCATCGTCCCCATAACGACCATACTCATTCTTTAAGTCGAGATTCCATGTATATCCATTAACTCAATGATTCTTTGAACTAAATAAGATATGATTGGTTTATTACAATCGATGAAAACTATAATTTTCTTCCCGTTGATATTCAACGGGCACCTTCTCTAGTAAGTAAGAATCTAAACCAAATGTTTACTACGATTATTTTATAAATGAACCATCGGGTTCACCTGTGTCGACGCAGATACCTTCCTCATCCTACTTTTCCCCCTCTCAGGGTTTCCTTCGAGTTCTCACTCTTAAACCTCTCGATCACTTCCACCAAAAATCACCCCCACTGAGCCGCCCAGCACGCCACCCTCCTTAATTCTCCGCCATTTAACCCCGGAATTCGAGGCAATTATGCACCCCTCTCCCATCATTCCATCCCCTCACGCAATACCCGACCCCATTTCTCTTCCACCCCTTCTCCCGTCCCTTTCCCCCTTGCGTCCCATCCCTCCACGCCTTGCACATTAAACGCTTTTACGCGGTGCCATTATTCCATCTCATTGTTTTTTGCTCCCCACCTCATATTCTACTAACCGTTACAATGGCCAAAGTTTTCCGGAGGACGGAAACGACAGGGGGTGGTGAGTATCGGGGGAATTGGTTGGGTGTTAGGGAGGGCGAGGAGGGGCGAGGAGGGGGGAGAGGAGACGGTGGAGAGGAATGTCAGGGGGGAAGAATTGAGTGCCGTCAAAATTTAGTCGGTCGTTTTCAATCAGCGGGGGTCATGAAAGCGAACAATTCCCGTATGCTAATTCGCGTCCGCTATTCATTTAGATGGGCGTTAATGTCCTCGTTGACATGAAGTGCGCTTTGAGCGTTCCAGCGTGGAATATTTTTTTTTATTCTACCGGCAAATGCCCGAGGGCTACTCTTGTTACTCGGTCGATTTTTGATGAATTCCGCCCGGCTCCTGAGCCGTCAGGATTCCACGGGGTCCCTTTTGTTACCCGTGACCCCTGTGGCGTGGGCGGTCACCGTTTAAACACAAAATAGAGTCCAAAGTTCAAATTCATTGAAAGCTTGCGGAATTGAACCACCAAAGGTGGCTATAGGCACGCCAAAGCAAAATGTTTGCGCACATTCCTGAAATTTGGATAAATAAAAACCTTGGGAGAGGATGATAAGCGCGCGACAGGTTGGGATTATGGCTTCACTTCCACTGAATGAAAAACATACTCACTTCAGTTGTATCAATGGCGTTTGAAAGCGGTAGGAATTGCGTTTCATGGCTTTGTAGGGGGAAAAAGGGGAGAAAAACGCTCTCTCGACGGAAGTGGGATGGATTTTGAGTCTGCCTCGGTCAATCGCATTAAATATCATTACCAGGCATCGTTTTTCCTCTGCGGACATCGTTTCCTAAAAGTAATGATTTGAACTTTGAGCAAAAACGTACGGTTAGATAGAGCCGATACATGTAGGCATTCAAGTGGCATTGAAACATCATTTTCATAGTTGCGCTGCTTATAAAATTCTATCACTTCATAATCCTAATAAATAAGCTTTGTAATATGAACTCAAGCTCAAAAATTAAGGGCATTTTAGATAGTTTTAGGCTTAAGCTTTTGAAATGTGTGTGGAATTAATGGTAAATGAAGTTCAAGAATATGAATAACTGATACATAAGTATCATGTATTTGTGAAAGATTGGGAGGACGAATAATGACAATTCTTCATGAAACCCGACTTTAGCTCTGCTTTCCTTAGGCCATCCTATGTAATTTCGACCAAGGTTCATTTGTTCTCACTGCGCTTTGATTTGAAATCAGTTTTGGCCCTATGCCAAAGCTAAAGTTGTCCTGAAAAAGTTAATGATCGCCTGTTCCTGTGATTTTTGTTGCATGACGTTACATATTAGTATGACAACAATTAGCATGACAGTATACTAGTGTGACGTTACATATAAGTATGTTAAACAACTGTCTATAATGAAATTATTTGTTAACCAGTGACTTGTGAACACATCTTTTGCTTTATTTTAGGTTCCAACAGTATATGACTATTTTGTTGGTGTAACTTGGTCCACTTCATCCAAATAAATTGTTATAACTTCCTTGCTGTGAACATTAGGTGGTCTATTCCTTAAGGTCATTAGTCGGCTCGGGAAAACTTGAATGATCTTATCGCCGTCCAAATGTTTCCCAAAATTGCAATAACTGATTTTCGAGAGGGCGGCATGTTTTGTAATGATATTCAAATCTGGATAAAATCTGTTATAGCAACGGTTTTTTTTAAAGCAGCCTTATTTTATGATTCACAACCTCCACTGTGTGAAATTTTACTAGCCTTTTCCATTTCGGAGCTCGAAATTTCTGTCTTCTCATTCATCCCATGCACTACCTATTTCATAAACCTAACCTGTGACTTGGAGAGAGTTTACTTAGGTCACTAACCGAGACCATTCGCCTCTATGACGCTTATTTGCCCGTGAGATACTACAGGTGGCTCGCGTGCACACTGAAAAACCAATAAATCCTTGTCGTCAGGTTTCCCACAGGCCAAAATTCCGACGGTTTAATAAAACGCCCACGAATAAGGCGGGACTAGAGTCTGCAGCCGTTCGATTATCGAGTGAATGTTTTGCCACCGCAACTCACTTGTTAAATTAGTCAATTTCTTTTTATCTCCTTGTGTCAATAAATATTTGATACATGCATATAAAAGATAGAATCAATTGAAATGGATTGAAACTAATGACGTAGGATTTTGATAAACTGTATGCATATTATTTTTTAGATTTTCTAAATTTTATATTTATTCAGTTTCAAATTCTAATTTTGTGCTTCAATTCAATTTCAATATCTTGGTATGAATATAAATTATTTAGATATATATTAAAACCTAAAGACTGACGTGATCATATGACCACAGAAAACATTTCTAGCGCTAAATATTTCTACGTACGGTATTGTTCGTCATTACGTAACGCGTATTTTGTAACAATATCACAATATACTTTCCAATCTAAAGACCGCAATGTATGGTGGTTTCAATCGAATATTTTTTATTCATGGCTCACCCAATGCGGTGCCTGAAAAATTTCCGGTGTCATTGGACTCAATTAAAAACAAAAATTTTCTGAGGTACCTAGTTCAATTTTGTTGTCATTGGTGGAAGAACTTATGATTCGTGAAACGTGAAATGGTGTCAATCAGTAATTCAACCTTTCAGCTTTAAAGCGAAGATCAAGATCGATTGGAATGCGTAAAAGGAGTAGCCAATTGGGCCATGTTAAAACCAAACAGGCGGGAGAAGAGCTGGATATTCAACTAATACGTTTGAATTGGGGTTGCCAGATGGGTATTCGTTAGGTGGAGCACTTGACGTGGCCCACGTCAATAATCTGCAGCCTCTGCTGCCAGCCGCGGTGACCTTTGATATTGACGTGTGCATTTAAACAATGCAATAGTATTCATTGGTGGCAGAGACCTTGCACCCTCCCCCCTAACTAACTCCCCCACTTCCCAGTCCACCGTATATTCCTCCCCTCCGACTCCCATTTCCCCTCCTGCGCACCCCTCCGCAAAACCACTCTTGACCCCTTCCTCCTCCCCTTCCTGCACTCTTCCTGCTTTGCCTCCCCCCGCCTCCCGTCCCTCCACCGCCTCACCGCTCATTCCTTCATTTCGACAGAAAAGTTCACCGTTTCTCTCTTTATTCGTTCCACTCCCACCTTTGCTTCTCCCTTTTCCCCCTCTCCCTCTCTGTATCTCTCCCATCCGCTCAATCCCACCCTCGCTTTCTCTCTAACTCTGACCTTTATAACTACGAACTAATCAATACTTCCTGCTTCCCTTTAAACACAAGTTGCAAGCAAGTTACGTCGAAATTTGCTCAGTTTGATGCTAAACTTAAAGGGAAATACTTTACAGAACGACGCATTATCTCTTTTCAAAGGTGGAAATAAGATGCACTCTATTCTCTATGGTATTGGCACACGATTGGCGTGCTAGCAATAAATTCTTGCAAATGGTTCCGCATTTTTTCAATGATGTTTAGTGCATTATATTTCCATAGCTATTGCCATAAAATTATTCGTGTGTATTAGCGTCTTAATTTTCATTTTTAAAGTAATATAAACTTATTACTTAAGATTTTCAGTTGAGCAAAGAAGTATTCCAGGTCAAGGGAGAAATGAAAAAAGCTAATGCAGGGAAAAAGTTAGCCAAAAGTAAATTAAAAAAAGAGATAATTAGAATTTTAACTGTTTAATTATACATGGTGGAGCAGCAAAGAAAATATAAACTGGAAAATTGAAACGATGGAAGCAATTCACTGTTGAATTACACTTAATTTAATCAAGGAGTTCAGCCGGCATCACACTAAGTACTTGAAGAGACAAGCCAACGCCCAAAGAGCAGAAGAAATTTTTGAAAACCGTATATTTTAAACTGGGTAATGAAAGGACGGGAGAATGAGAGGACGAAAATAAGAGGGTGGGTTATGACACATACAAGAGATTAAAAGATTGTCAGAATAACTAATAAAAGTGCCAAAAAAATAGTTACAATAGTAGCCGCCGTACAGTGGATCGATATGTTTTTGTGTTTTAATTTGGGGTAAGGAGAATCTACATACATTCGACATTATAATTTCTTTTAAATTAGGAAGTTATTAATATAAACAGAAAGCAAGAGTATCGGGACAATTCTTGAAATTAAAATAATTTGCGATTTTTAAAGAGAAAATATTATGAAAAACAACTGATGAAGAAAAAAAACAATTAATATTTCCATTATAATTGTCATAAATTGATAAGTTTTGATGGATTATAATAGAAATAAAGGGAAAACTTTATGTGATGTCATTCTACTTTTATGAAAGAATAGTGAGGAGATGGAGTAAACCGTCTTAGAATTTATGTCTGTCGCTGATGATGAAGTATGATATTGCGTCATTGATAATGCTGAATAAATAATTCTGTTTTTGTTTTCTGTAAGTAGAATACTGAACTGAATTTCAATAAACATAACAGTTGGAAAAATATTACCAATTTATTAGCATTTATAACCATGTTACTAAATTTGCCTTTCTTAAATTTTTGGTCCCTTGAGTTGCTCGGTAAGATGAAGTGTCCATAAGCCAGATAATGAAGAGGATATGAGGCTCAATGACTTATTTCCTCATGAACTCAATAGATATCAAAATAGAATTTCATAAGTAGGTACATATTTTTTGAAACTTTAGACTTTAGTCTTGACTAGATTGAAGTCCTTCATGATAATTGCAGTGAAGTAAACTGATATTCCACGAGTGTATTTATATAGTCGTGCTCTAAATCATGGCAACCGAATTAAGAGATGGATTCCGATTTAATTTTGATTACGAACGAATCCAAAGCGTATTGCTCCTAGTGTTCACCGCTCAGAGGACTCCAAAATCATCAATCTGAGTGAATCAGAAAACCCAATGTCTAGCGTACTTCACCATCCATCTACATCTCGAGCTGGTGAATCTGCAGTGGGAATTTCTTTGGTCCTTCATCAAAAGGGCGGTAGGTGGTTTAAAAAACTCATTTCCGCTGGTGACTTACACACCCACTTCGAACTTCTTCCCTGCTTACCTCCGTTCCCTCTGTCTTGCTTATTATATATCTTCTATTTTCTCTCACCCCCTTTGTATTTCTCCGTATTGGTGGGTCACCAGCATCACCACACTTCGGCCAGACGCAGGCCGGGCGCAAAAATCACTTCATCTTGGACACACGCAACCAAGACTCCCTCTCTCCCGAGTAAGCACCATCTCCGACTCCTGTCTCGGGGAGGAGAGGAGTCATCCCCCCCTCAATCTTTCTTTTGTATTCTCTTTTCCCCTTTGGCCACGAGAACGCTTTCCCATTTTTAATTTTTTTCCTTGCCTCCCTTTGAAACAGCGCGGCTCGGTTTTTCTGTTTGTGAGCGCGTGCATGTGGCCATAGGCTGTGGGATAAGGAGCGTCTCCACGTTATTAGCAGCGAATGAGGCCTTTAAGATTCCGGAGGATGCCTCTTTCTCTCTCTCTCGCTCCAGCCTCCAGTTCTCCTCCTCGCACCTTCCACTCGACCACCCCGCCCCCTTTTGGGAAGTTCCTTCTCCCACTCGCCCCCATATGTCCCTCTTTCACTTTCCCTCCATCCCTCCCTTCCCCCTCGTTCCGGACCTTCCTTCTCTCTTCTTCTCCTTAGAGGTCTCCCGCCTAGAATCCCCCCTCCTTTCCCTGCTCATTGCTCCCGCAATTTTGTAAGTGAATTGGAAAGCACACATGAGAAATTCAAAACTCCTGGTCTGGAGGAGGCGACTGAGGTTCAATAAATCATCTCTTGGGTCACCATTCACCAGGAGAGGAAGGAAAGATTGAAGGAGGAACAGAGAGAGACAAGGAGAAGGGGATAGGAAAGGGACTGTAACTGGTGGCCAATGGAAGAGGATAGTGGACGAATGGAGGAGGAAGAGGTTGCATGCACATTTACAGCAGGATTGCTAGTAGCAGGGACGTGAAAGTGAGTTTTGAGGTACTTCAGTTAGTTATAACTACGCTTATTGATTCTTAAAAAAGGCAGCCAATAAGCAATAAATCTGAGATACTATGCATGAACCTGTTCCTAAAAACGATTATGCATTCTTCAGGCCATCAGATATATTCCTATATTTCATATATATATATATATATATATATATATATACGAGTTCGTGGAAAATCACACGCGATAATTTAAATGAAAATAAACTTTGCCACAGGTGGGGCGGAAATAAATATAGAAACACAAAAAAGAACTCTGTATCCTTCCAAAGAAGATTCTGTATCCTTCCTTCTGTGAGAAAGGCAGCTCGGCTGTCGAAATATCAGAACGTATAGTGTGTGAGTGTTCTTCTTTTTTGTGTTTCCATATTTATTTCCGCCCCACCTGTGGCAAAGTTTATTTTTATATATATATATATATATATATATATATATATATATATATATTACTAGTAGTAATCATGAAAAAATTAGGAGAGTTAATTAGTGAAACCTTATACTCATATTCTCTTGCTCAATCTCTGTTTTCATTATTACAGATACTACTACTTAAGAGCTACATAATGCAAATTAAATAGTATATCTCTTATACAAATAATACATCGATTAATGAGAAACATTCCAAAAATGTGTCATTGTAAAGTCTGTCATTGGTATATTATCGCGGTTGAGAAACGGACGTCTAACGACATTGGAAATACCTCACGAGGCATACGCTACTTTGCAACTGCTCGTCCGTTACTCCAGGTTTACCATGCATAAAATGTTATTACTATTCAAGGCTTTATGCACATTCCAGTCTTTTAATGTCATCATTTTTACAGCAAGCACGACATTTATACATGAATAAATGAATGCGATATTCCACAGAGGAAAAATCAATCGCCTTGACCGGGATTCGAACCCGGATCCCTCGATTTCGCGCCGAGTGCTTTAACCAGTTAAGCTACCGAGGAGTCCTCCGTAAAGGTAACTACCGTGGCTAGTCCCGGTATCCTTAAAAAAAATGAATAAATGAAGTTATAAGCTTTTATTATGCGTTACATATCCATGTAGCTTTGGCTATATCCATATTCCCCATGTAGCTTTGGGTACGACGTTCACAAAGAAGATTAATGTGATGGCATTTTTTTATGGATGTGTGTGAATGTACATACTTGTTGGAACGTTTATGCTTAAAGTAGAGTGACGTAAATATGGTGAAGTCGTGCATGAGCTACTCAGGCCTCATCTGTGCAGTGTAGGATTTATTTTGCTGAGACTTTTTCGACTAAATCATTTTTAGGGCGAAAAATTCTCAGTTAAATGAAATTCCCAGCTGTTTATCGTTCTAATAATGTTTAGTATTCCTTACTCATCCATGCACATTCTCAGACTCAACGTGATAGATTTCTAAGAGTTTACAACGAGGAATATCTTATTTCATATTTGCTTTGCAGGGTGGAGGGTGCTTAAATGAGCACCATAAGCTTCCTATATCATCCAATCTCATAACTATGATGCTAACTGCCAATTTAAAACTTATGGTTCAATAAACATCTGGGTTCATAATATAATGCTCTTTACCCATGTGATAAATGCTCCATAAAGGACGCTCTAATCCTCTTCGTGTGTGCTCCAGTTTTGTGAACACTGACCAACTATAACTCTAATTTTTTAGTCCCTTTGAATCTAATTAATGATATTTATTACGCATTAGTACATACCTTTAATATTGCGGTAGGTCGGGAATATAGATATATTCCTCATTCTCTTGGCATCGTCATGAAGGTTATTTAAATATCTAGGCTGTTTTTCTTTTATATTTATACTTTTTTGACATTTTTAAGGGACACTTGTCCTTTGGCTAAATTAGGGTTAACGTTATAAAATAACGGGATAGCAATAGAATTGGAATAAGAAACGATGATGAGTGGTATTAAAACAAGAGTTTTTACCTCCGCAATTATTATGGAATGCACAACCGGTTTTGGCAGTTGCGTGGCATCTTCAGATACATTCAAAGGTAATGTATCTGAAGACGGCGTAACTGACAAAACTGGTTATGCGTTCTGTAATCAATTGAAGCATTAATAAAGTTCGTTTTACTATCATGACGACATTCCACGAAGTTATACCTTCAACTTTTCAAATGTTATTTTCAAACACTTTTTCATATTACTAATTTTATTTTAAATCAATCATTTTAGCCTCCAGTTTTATATCTAACTTAAAGCACTATTGAATATCTGGAGTACTTGGTGGTTTGACAAGTTTGAAAATACATTGTGATATTTCCGGTAAATTAATTCATCCTCTATTGCAGTAGATAGACTATTTTGGTATCAATAATTTTATATCAGTGCCATTTCGAAGTCGTCTTTTAAATTTGGCAAATACATCAATTCTTATACCGAACTTAACCCTCAGAAATAATTAGCTTAATAATTATTTTAGCTTCCTTATGTAGTAGTTTTATAGCCTTGTTTCTACCTTTCTACATCTTACTGTTCATTCTTCGTCTGCAATCTCTATTTGTCTCCTTTCCCGCATTGCCATGTACATCAGAGCCAGCATCTTTTACCTTGAAATTCTTTCAGCGGGCGTCAGCCACGAAATTTTGGTTCCCCGTGAGGAAATTTTAGGTTAACAACATTATTTACGGCGTTTTTCACGTTGGTACGATTTAGAAAAACTACGGTTGACATAGAGGCATGGCGGAGAGTAGATTCACGGAAACCACGGAAAACCCCTGAAAGAGGAGAACTTGCGTAGGCCATTATCGGTTGCGGGTTTCCTTTATGAAGGCCGGATGTTTTGAGCTGAATAAAAATATACCAAAGGGAATGAAAAATTCAAAGCAGAGCAGAGTGATGTAGGGATGATTTTTATAATATTTTTAAATAGATTCTCAAGGATGACAGAGCAAATTAGAAATGGCCACTCCTTGCTAGATAACGGTATTTAAAATACTCTAATAACTGAAATAAGTGCTTCATCTCTAACAAATGATAGAATGTATAAAGTATGAAATGATGAAGCTCGGCTACCACAGTGATACTCAGCTGGTAATTATGAAAAAAAATTTCGGAAGTGGCAGATGTGTGTGGAACCCTGAATTGTCATTTTTTTGAAAGATGTTAAAATATCAAAAGTAGGAAATCGAGTTTCGCACCTAAATACGACCGATATACTTGACGGTGCATGGCTTTCCAGCAGTTTTCCAACCACGGAAGGAAATGGTCGAGGTTTCTGTGGTGAGCCCGACTTTCAAGGGAACTATTTCACTCTCAATACTCAACACAAATGGAAAAGAATCACTCGGTCAGGAGGGAAGTTATACTCTCGGAAGGGGTGGGAACTGTGGGAGCCGGAATGCTGCGGTGAGGAGTGCAGGGAGTGTGAGGGCGGTCGACATACTGTGATTGCCGGGCGATAAAATCCCAAGGAAGAGATGGCGGGGGTGGAAGGATGAAAGTTGAAAGGATTGGGAAAGGGAGTGGGCGGGAACTGATGTCGGATTTTGGGGTATGGGGAAAGGTTTTTTGGGGGAGGAGACGGGGCGGAAAGGAGGCAAATGAGGTGAATTGGAGGCGGAGGAAATATGGGTCGATGGAGGGGCCCGTCTGGGGGCCTTGGGGCGAGAAGAGGTTAGTTAGGTGGTGGGGAGGAGAGGGTTGAAGGAGGAGGGTGTCTCGGTAGGGGGACGGAGAGGTAGAAGTCAAGAAGGGAGGAAGGACTGGAGGGCAGAGGGGGTGGGTTGGGGGGTGGGTTTGGGGGGTGGGTTGGGGGGTGGGTTGCTGCGAATACTAATCTCAAGTGGCAAAAATGAAGCCTTTTGACGTGGATGTGTTATTCTCCAGCTCCCTGCAAAACCTTAGCCGCTTTCCGAGCCCTGTGGGATAAAATAAATCCCGCAGTAATTTCCTCCACTCGTCTCCTGCGTAATAATTCAAGGGACCGTGCCAGGAATCAGAGGCCCAACTGTCCGTCAAGAGAGGACGAGAGCGCAGGCCGGGCCGGACGGTGGTGGTGCGGGGAAAGGCCTCTGCGCGTAATGGGGGTGGGGTTAGGGTGTAGGAGTCCCTAGATCCTCTCCTTACCCCACACGTACACCACCTCTCTCGCCGAATAACCCCTGTCTTTCTCTCTCTCCCCACTATCTTCTTCCCCGTGGGTGGGGTCGGGGAATTCCTAATTTCGGGCCCCTGTTCAAACTAGGCGAACAATCCTTATCTCGACCACCGCGCCCCGTCCCTTTTAAGGCCTCGCGCCGTCTCGTCATTCGGGTTTTAGCACCCGGGCCGAGTCTCGGGGTGGCAGGGTAGGGAACCCTGAAGTTCGGGGCAGTTGCAAACTAGCGTGCAGTTGGTAATCAGTCTCCTTTTGATAAGGCTGACCCACACCGGGATGGATAGGGGGGATGTGGGGAGGGATGGGAGTAAGAGGTGGCGGCTAAGCTTCTTGGTGGAGCTGGGTGAGGCTGATTTGCTCTGGACAAGTTGACGAGGTCAGAACTTAAGTGCGGCTCGCTTTAAAATTTCGTCGGCTTGAGAACTTGTTTGTGGGATTGAATCGCTTTAATAACTTACTTTTAAAAAGTCTCCCTTACAAGAGGTCGTAGCTGGAGTTTACGCAAAGAACATTTCTCGCCGAAAAGTGTTTTTAGCGCGATAAAAGTAGATTTTTACTCCTTGTTTTATCTTTCCTGCCTTTAATCTTCAGTTTTACGTATAGCGTAAATTCTTAATTACACCAAGCCGTCAGAAATTATTTCTTCTAACCGTTGTACCTAAAGCTAATAGTTAAAAGTTTTTTTCACATGACCTTATCTAACTAAGATTTATGCGATTCGCATAAATCATTGTTTAAATACTATAATATAAAAAAACAAAACATTTTACAAAGTGAGAAATTTAAAAATGGCATTACTTCGCAATAAAAATGCAAATTACGGAGGCACCACATACTTTTGGGCAGCAGTATAAATTAACTAAGAACCTCTTCTTTGTTTCTACCAAGAATTATAAATTTAAGGATACTTCTCTGGAGTATTGACAAAATTTGGTCAGCCTGTGCATTAGCTGACCATGCCAAATCATGTAATCATTGTCTTAATTTTCTCGAAGTCAAAATCATTTAAACAGAGATGTTAAAAAAGACTTTATAAAGAAATGGTGAATATGGCCAGAAATAAAAATATTGCAATTAAAGAAGTGATATATTTAATATTAATACCATTTATAGTGGTGTAATATGGAAGAATTTGGCCATGGGATTGAAACACTTAACACATTGTTTTCGCTTCATTAAGTTTTTCTCTTTTTATTTTTTTATAATTATTTTAATAAATAAAAAACATACCGCTGACATATTTTTTACAATGTAACTTTGTTTAATAAATTCGATGTTATGATTCTATGCTAAATTTACTGATATATGGTTCTTTTTAAACTGTTATTTCACACACTCAGAATAAGCCAAAAAAATTCAAAATTATTTCTTTCATATCTGTTTACGAATTCATATTAGTTATCTATTTTAATTATTCTGGTTTTTTTTATTGTTATTTTTATAGCCCTGAGGAGGTCAATATAACTTGTGAAAAAGTTGGTTATGTCTACTTCAGTGATTAATTAAAACTTTTACCAAGAATCCAGATCAATGTTCTTAAATAATCGTTAATGATATTGAATAGGTAACGGTTTAATGGATAATACTAACGGTGTCGTAAAATTATGTTAACTAGCAAAAATTGAAATAGAATTATATTTTATGTTGTGACTTTTATAAAACCATAACGTTTTACCTCAAGGTGCCCCTGACCTCAGGGTCAGTTATTCCATAAAACTGATGTGAAAAAAGTTTCTAGGCTAATTTTACTGTAATTCAGTCTTGAATGTGGAGATATATTTTAACATGGGCTCTCGAGGAGTTTGTACACATTACAGCAGATAAACCAGCCATTCCATTTAAAGTGAGCCCAAATATGGAAAAAAATATAAAAAAGTGTTTTTGTTCTACAATTTAATATGTCGACTTAGCTAGGTTTAATGAAGCTTAATTAATCAAATAGGTCACACCCAGAAATTTATCATGTCACACCCGGAACTTATTCAAAAATTTATAACTAGAAAAATATTGCTTTTGATTACTTCTCCATTAATTTAAGCTAAAGAAAATATACCTTTTTCTTACTGATATTAATATCAATATTTAATGTTTAAGCTATTCACAGAGTTAACAGGTTAAAGTAGTCAATGTTATTAAGTATCATTTGAGTGAGTCACACCCGGAAACACAGTTTTATTCCCATAACAACGGTGCTAGTTAATTTTTTAAATTGCAAATAAGTCGTAAAATACCTTCTTTTGTAGGTAACTAAAGGTGTACTCAAGTGTATTTTAGATGAAGTATTTGATGTGAAAATTAAAAATTAATTCCTCATAAGTCACACCCGGAACCAATGGAATGGCTGAAACGTCGATTTGAACGAGAAACTGTATAAACGTCTTTAAATTAATATTGTTTAAATTAAGCGAAAAGTGCTGGGAAATTGAATAAAAGTAAAATGCAGGAATCTTACCCCCTATTTCTTGATGTTATTAGCAAATTACTGCCGTAATTGAAGTAAAAATACGGTGGTTTCACAAAATTGGCGCAGTAGTTGACTCTTATGGCTGGACATAGTCATGTGTGTTCCTTAATTGTGGTTTTTAAAAGGTAACCGTTTTTATCAGTGAGAGCAGGATTTTTTAATCCAAATTAATAAAATTATGTCTAATTTCGTATTTTTTTGACTCATATAGTGTAAAGTCCGCTTTTAGCACCGTTGGGTTCAATCATTTCTCGTACAGTTAAGTCGCTCAGTTACCCACCTTCATGTATCATTTGGGAAAATATAACTCTGGTAATATAGTAGAAGCTTATACAATTCTATGTGTATAGTTATATTGCGAAAGATATAGAACTTTACTCATCAATAACTTCATTTCACTGTATCAACAGCCATGCACTCTCTTGCTCAACTTGCTTTAGAATCACCCATTACTGAAGAACACGTAAATAAATTATCCAATAATGTGCAATATAAAAAAACTAAAAAGAGAAATTTGCCATATTTTTGATCGAAATTGGTTTTATCATTTTCCTTTAGTGCGAACAATAATTGTTCAAAAGAGTGGAATGATAATGAGGTCTAGAAATTGCATGTCTTGTCAACTATATAAAACATACCATAGCAGTTACCAAACAAATAGACTTTATTCGGATGAGATAATTTGTAAGGTTCAATGTGCTTCATGCAGTTTGTTTAACAGTGAGGATGAGGTGGAGACCCTCTATAGAGTTGAGTACTCATACGAGATATACCCCGTTAATTACTTTCGATGAACTCCAAATTGAATCGTAAAATCTCTTGGGATAGTTAATCTCTGAATCAAGCAGCAAATATCTCTACAAATTACTCAAACTGTATTTGAACTAATCAATTTTTAGCTGCTTTTTACTTTTTACCATTTCATTCTATTATCCAACTACACATTCCTCCATATCCCTAAGTTCTAAATTGATACTTTCCTTCGAGGCAATTCTTACCAACTACCCTCTAACTTCACGAAACGAACTAGAAAAATCGCTTTTCCATTAAAATATGGAAATATCCCTCACGTACTTGGAATAATGTTTCTGTTGCCGTTACCCATATCAATAAATTCAAAAATAAATTAAACCTCCCACTAAGAACAATTAGTATGTATATACCTTTACTAATAACACGCAGTTCTGATCGCGTCGAAGGCGCGTAGATTATACCGTTCCGGAGGATGCGAGACTCACCCCTACCGGTCAAAAGATAAGCGGCGCACGACTTGAAGCTCTATCATGTACATGGTGTGTGAGTTTTGCACTGAGTGTATCAGGATGTAACATATTTCTATTTCTTTGAAAGATTTGGGACATATTCTGATTGAAAATCATGTAAGTTAGATTTAGGAAAACAAATAAATATTTAGTTACATAAAACAACCATTAATCATAAAAAGTGTAATTTATTAGTTTAGAGAGCTTGCAAAATATTTCGTGAAAATAGCGACATCTAACGACGTGGAGTCAGTGAATCTACAGTTTTAAATCCGTGATCATCCAGTTTTCCATCGCAAGAAAGCTCTTCTTGCATCTTTGGGACTACCAAAAAATAATTCAAATCTCTAATGAAAATATTATTTGGAGTGTCAAATAGTCTCGTCAACTGACGTGCAGGTTAGTAGGCTACTTATGTATCTATACAGGAATGAACTTCTTTTTACATTATATGTCAGATAAAGTTCATAATAATGGAAAATCACATTAGTTTAAAAAATTAAAAAGGTAGACATTGCATTTTACAAGCTACAGGGTTATAACGGAAGCTCTTGAATTAATTCCTTAATTCATGATAGAAGTTAGCAAAAAAAGCCTGTTAATTCACCGTACAGCACTTCATAAAAATCGTTCTTTCAAGCAGACGTCCTTGGGTAGTGGTGTGAAAAATAATTATTTTTGCCTAGAAATCGAAAAGTAGGTCATTTAGCTACATGAGTATAAGTGTAATAAAAATGGTTTACCTGCTGGAAAAATTTGCTCTTGCTGATTGTATTAAAAAACTCATTTCTTACATAATATTTTTATTAATAACTTCAACAAACCTTTGTGCAAGGTGTACTTCTTCTCCTTTCAAAATATTGCACATTAAAGTCAAATGCGTACACAATAATTTATCCACTGACTTTATTTTCCTTTGCATATAGTGCTTAAGAGAATTTTACAGGAACATCATGAAAATAATTCGTATTGATCGCATTTCCCTTCAAACTTGAGAATGGTTAGCAGCGTCGAGTATTTGCATATTAGAGTCATCAAATATTTGAAATTAATTTAACACATTGGTAGCTTCGTATAATATTTTTCTATCCGTAAACCATCTGAAGTCAACGATTATATAACACTTTATAACACTCCTGGCTAAGACTTCCATGAAATTCAGCTTCATTTCCACTAATCGGCAACAGCCTTCAACTTAGAAATGCATTTCTCTCACAACAAACTTTTTCACAGTAGAAAGTAAGTGCGAATTTTTTTCTCGGGTCGCTCTCATTCTACATTCACATGCCTCTTTATCTTTCCCTTGCCACAGATTTTACGTTCCCAGCCGTCTCTAGCCGACAACTTCCGTGGAGGGCACCTGGTGACGCGTTATCGATTGATATCCCGATTCCCTTGTGACAGCAGCATATGGCACATCTCCATGTTCCTCGTATCCGAACAACTAGAATCTTGTGCCCCAAGAAGCGCTTCCTGTCCAGCGCCTGCGTACTACAGGATTGAAGCAGATGACCCCTACCCGCTCTCTAAGTTGACTCTGCAGGGCATCGCTGGCCATGTCCCTTGGAATCGGTGACCTTCAGCCCAGATCGCTGGTACGGTGAGTATGGATGTTAGCACAAGTGATCCCATCTGTACATGTGCACACTCGTCTCTAGCTATAATGTATGGTGCCTTGTTGTTTCGTAAAATTCCCTCTCTATTTCTCGCTTAGACAGCCTTTTCATAAAACTGAAACATTATAGCTTACATTAAACTTTTTAACATTCATATGCAGGTAATATGCTAAGATTTTGGGATGATTTAATACAATTCATTAAAATGACATGTTGGTGTCTCTAACGTTTAAAAGTATTGTAGCTGCACCTGAAGAAATGCAATGGCTTCGTTTTTTATTTCTTCGCTTCATAATTTTATATATACTGTAAGTAAGCGACGGAGTTAACTATTTCGTCCAAGTTTGACAATTCATGTTATTTATGTATACAAACTTGGATAGCTTGGCTATATTAATGCCCTAAAAATACTATCGCAATAAAAATAATTTGGTCAAATATGGAAATGGTGGCAGCAAGAGCATTTCTTAATTGGAGCTTTAATTCATAAGTCGTATCATTTTTTTACGTCAACTTTTGAAAAAGCACAAATATTAGTATGCTTGTTTCTGTGATCTGTGATTTTATTCAGGAAAGCAATTCTAATTGACTGAAATAATTCATGAATATGGTGACTAATTGATCACCGTTGTATGGCTACAAGCATTGTAGGGTTTAGCATTGTACTCAATGTGTTGGCTCTTTCTGCAATATTTAGGTTTAGGGTGAATTGATGAGGATATGAAAAGCGACATCCATTCATTTCTTTCTGGGAACAAAAAAGTTTTAGCAACTCCATGTTTGGATGATATGAAGGATTTCTAGCATTAGTTCAGCATCCTGATATATAGGAGCTACTTAAAAACTTTTGATTCCATTGTAGAAGAGTTTACTGAAAAGTCAATGAAAGAGAGGACTGGTTACTTATTGAAATCTCTTTAACAAAGTCAACATCAATGCTCCATGAATTACATCTCGTTAAGCTATTTAGACATAAAGCTTGGAATTACTGGTTGTCTCCCTATTAAGATAAGATAAATATCCTTGAGGAATTAACAGTTATCGCCAACGGCTATGATGGAGGTCTGCGTATGGGATGTTGGAAACGTAAAACTGCCAAGCTTCAAAGAATTCAGAAAGAGATTGCGTGTAGGGGTGAGGGAGTTTAGCGGAAGTCAATGGAAAAGGAAATCGTATCTAGGAGGACTAGACATGGCTGAGAGAGAGAGAGAGAGTGGTGGACGTCAAAGGGCTTTGCCTTACCTTGACACACTCCGGGCACTTTTATTTCCAATCCTTTGGTCGTCTCACTGAAGAAGAGCGATGAAAAACGCCCTTTGCGGTAAAAAAGCAATGAATGAAGTCCTCTCGGTCACTTCTTGGTCCTAGCTTTGTGTGCCATCTCTGGGTCCAGAACAGACCTAATTTCCTTTCACCACACCCTTCTTTCCAAATCTTCTCCTATATCTTACTTTTTCACCAAATTTTATCTTAATGTATTAACTTTTGATGATCCGTTTGTCTTCCTTGTATTTCTTTTCCCATTAAATCCTCCCCACCTGCCTTCGGTCATCCCCACTCATATTTCATCCATTCCACGATGTCATGTGTTCTTTTCCTACAATTGCTTTTTTTCTCTATTCCTAATCTGTTGGTATTTTCTTCTTTCATCTTCAGTTTTTCTTTGGCGATATTCGTGTTGTACTTTTTTTCTTTTCAATGACTTCTTTTATCTCACCGTTCCATTTTTTTAACCTCTTTTTCGTTTTTTCATTTTCCTCGTACATAGTACTTAATTTCCTATTCTTAATATAACGCTTTTGATGTTTTTTACATTCTTCATTGTTGTAAACGCTCGTTGGAGTAATAGTGTCAGTCTTTTCTGGTATAAGGTACTGACGCTTTCTTTGTGAATTAGGTGTGTTTTAAATATTTTAATATCTTCTTCTATATTTCTTTTTATCTAGGTCGTTTGTTTTTTTCTATGTTACCCATAATGCCCATATTTTGATTTGACTAAGAAGTGAACTGCACATACATTTCTTCCCCAGTATACATGTGTGTCTATTATTCTCTGGGTAAGTTTCTTGTTTACAATTACGTAGTCGATAAAACAGTGATAGTCTCTTGCAAAAAATGTAAATCTGTTAATGTCCTTTTTCTTGTACGATGTATTGATGGCCCTTAATTTATTCACTCACTCAGTGATTCAACCCAAAGGTTGGTTTGGATAGTTGAGGGTAAAGCTCACCCCGGAACAAACCACCAAACCAAGCCACAGGCGTGTAAATTTCACACATTCAGGGTAGTGGGGCCAGTTCCTTTCCCTGGGCCACCTCGCACTCCGAGGATTTTTTGTTCGGGGGCGTTCAAAGGCTGCAACCTGATTTGAACACGGGACCCTTCGATCAGTAGCCAAGCGCACTACCCACTAGGCCACCACGCCCTTCCTATCAATTTATGGTAAGCTATGAATTACCTTTGTTTCATTCCGTTTCGGTTGAAGTAGTCTTCTCCAAATGTTCTCAGGTCAGGGATAGGCTCTCCTCCAATTCTAGCGTTCAGATCTCCGAGGAGTACAATGTAGTAATTCTTTGATTTTGTTATATGTTTTTGCAGTTCTACGTTATATATTTCAGTCTCATACTGTTTTCCTTCTTCTGGAGCATAAGTGCCTTTTATTGTTTTGTATCCTCTGTCTAGTTTTTTCGTTGTTATAATTCTCTCATTTGTGAAGTTTTATTTTAGAATTGTGTTTCGCCATTTCTTGTCTAAACATTCCATGTTTCAACAAATTTAATATATCCGCTATTCCATTAATCTTGTCCATTTATTTACGTGGTCGTCGTCTGTGTTTTCCAGTCCTATTCCGAGGCTCGTTGTGAGACAGATGAGTGCATTCTTTTTCCGTGGGTAGGTTACCGGCGAGCCTCACAACCCCCAATCTGGAGGGCCAGGGTTTTCTGTCAGGGTTTTCCTTCCCTTAGCCAGTTTTGGTCCGCCTCGGGAATTTAATTTCCCCGTTACAACCCATAGCTGGGAGGCATTCCCCTTCCGCCTCCTGGGGAGGCACCCGATGAGGGAATAGAAACCCCTCACGGGTTAAAGAACTCTTAGACTTTAATTTCCATGGAGAAATTCATGATAAATTCGGATTAGAAATATAATCATGGTATTTAGGTAGCTAAGGTCATATGATAACCTATTGTAGCTAAGGTCATATGATAATGTATTGGCATACAAATGTGTGCCAATTATTACACACTCATGAGCAATGAATTCGGAATTGATTTCATGGAGAAATAAAATTGGTCCATTAGAATGATTGGGTTTTTACGCTGATGAGCATTGAAGTGTCATTTAATGACGGAACAAAATTTGCGAGGGAACCAAAATTGACGGAAAGAGTGCGGCAAGGATAAGCTCTACACTAACTGATATTCAACAATTACATTTAGAAAGGAATTAATGAAGCAATGAAATTATTAAAATCAGAAATATTAGTGAATGGAGAGACAGTCAGCATTAGGTGTACTGATGACAGCAATAATGGTAGAATAGAAAGAAGATATGAGGGGAATTCCGAGAGTCAAGGAGTACAGTATGAAGCAATGCTACTTGAGGATCAATGGAGAGAAAACCAAAATAATAACTCGTGGAATAAAGCAAGAAGACAAGGTAACCATGAGACTTGAACAACAAGACCTGCAGCAAGTGAAGGTATACCGTTACGTAGGATTTAGAGTCAAAGAAAGCAAGAAAAACTTACATACACAGATTAGTGCATGCCAAGAAGACATTTAACGAAAGCAGAGTCTACTATTAGCCAAAAATACAAGATTGGAGACAAGGAAACTTTCCATTTATACTTTTACCGTTAGCGTGGTGGTATGTGATGATGACGCATGAATAATAACGGGCACAGAGCAAAGAAGATCGTAAGAAATGGAAATGTGGCGTTCTAGAAAAAGTACGGAGGCCAAACGGATGGAGAGAATTATCATTGAAGAAGTCCTAACAAGAGTTTGAGAGAAAATTAACTCAATTAAAATTGCAAAGCAGAAGGGGAAAATTCAATGTGCCCTTTCTGCGTTGCGACAGCCTATTAAAAACAGTTGTGGAAAGAAAAATGAATGAGAAGAACTATAAATGAAGGATGGAATAAATCAAGAACGTTATAAAGGGCGTTAAAATGAAGAATTATGAAGGAATAAAATGGTTAGCGGAGAGGGTTAGAGAGAAGTAGCAAACCAATTGATAATGACTGATGATGGTTGCAGAAGTTTCTATTAATTTGATATAAATTTTCTGTGACAGTGTTTCAGTATTGCACTAAATTATAAGGATAAACGTAATAACAAATTTTATGGTTAGATAAATATATTTAGCACAGACAAAAAAATGGGCACGTATATCAATGAAATATGAAGTATCTACCGTGTAAATATGCATATTGCTGGAAAAGATTATTAATGGGAAATTGACGACTATTTCATTGAAAACTTATGTACTCGTACCTTAACCCTCGCTGTGATATATCAAGAAACATTTTATTAGGCTTTCGGAAGAGCAGATTGCTTGCTTTTAAAACTTAGCTAACATGAAACCAATCACACCAGTGGTTCTAGTTCAACATTAAATCTAACGGACGAATTGCAGTCAAGAGTTATTTTTTTTACTTTATCATAAAATTATATCTCTCATTGCCTGATTATCAATGTTCGCTAATTTAAAATCCACCAAGGTGGGTTTTGAACCAACTAGTTGTCTCCTACCCTCCGATGCGGAAAGTTCCACTCAAGAAATTCGGAATCAACTGAATTAACCATCATAGGGAATTAAGACGTCATAATTTGCACAAAAAGACTACGAATTCGTAGCATCAAATCTTTTGACCCCCGTTTGTTTATTTTATATCCTAATCACGGGTAACGTATTGTGGTAGAACATTTAATTGGGATATTGTTGATTGCCATAAACTTTGACATACGGCCATAAAGATTATTGTGGAATGATTTACTCAAAGTACATCTGCCTTTATTATCAATATTAAAATTTGGTTCCAGCCGTTAACGAACTATCAAGTTCAACCTTCGATTATAAAAAGTGGATTGACGAAGAATTGTATTTTTGGCAATTCATTTGATGGCAGTTGGCTCACGTATAGAATTGAGATACTCGGATATGGATATGAGTTATGAAACTACGTCTTAGTAAATAATTTCTATAAAGTGTTTTAAAAATATAGCTTTCCTGGATGAGTTTTAAAGCTTCAAACAATAATCATTCCAGTGAATTTGGTGTCATTTCTATTTATTGAATTCAGGAGGGAATATACGTTTTTGGAATGAGAGTTGAAGTTGTATTGCTCAGGCTTGAAAGCCTGCGAATAATTTAAGTATTTTACATCCAATGCCATAATATATCATTACCTCGGGAGAGATGTATTCATCATCATCATGCGATCATTTATAATTTTTAGGGCAGAAGAGAGATGTGAATTAAAATAACAGTTCGATGAGAACGTTTTGTGTGGCAGGGATATTATTTTCTCACAAACGCCGCTGATACCCGGAATTCAAATATTCCGCCGAGGAATATAACTCTCAGCAGCAGTTGTTGCGCCTGGTGTTCGTATCATTTCATTAAATTCATTTGTATAGCGTTAATTCCATTTCATTAAATAGAAATAATTACTAAACACGCCTCTTCCATAGATTTAGAGTGAATTCATTAGCCTGTGAATTTCAATACGGTCGAGAGGGAATTAACAGGTGACTACGGTGACCGAAAATCCTATATTTAGTTCCGACATATGTAAGGGAGGTGGTTTGTAAATGTAATTTATAATTCCGCGCTTTTGTAGCATGCTGTGTTACAATAAAAGTCGAGAATGGAATTTTCAAGTGGAAAATGTAGCATGCTATTATTTGCTGTTTAAAATTTAAGTCCCTCTTCATCAAGTGAAATATCCCAGCGTCCAAGATCTGGTTTGCTTTATGTCCGTATGAGGGATTCCCACGAATTTGCAGCCGTATTTGTTGATGTATCTAATGAGGAACTTTGAATATGTAGCCATCATGATAAAATTAATTAATATAGTTGCATTATATGATAGAATTTTTCTACATATTACCGCAAAAATACTTCTTCTTGAACCAAGACTACGCTTTCATATTAGTAAAGAAAGCTCTTAAATTATCTATTGATCTTCATTTTTTAGTAGTCTTTCAGTGTTTTAGTGACATTAATAGCATTTAACTCACTAATAGTTCTAAAATAGGGAAGTTTTACAGAGTACTGTTGAGCTCAAGCGTCACAAAATCATAGTCTCGTTAAAAATATCTTTTAAATATGGTAACATTTCTTATAGCAAAAATTATTGAAAGAAAGCAAACTAAGGACTAGAGTTAAGAAGTAAATACCTGGGAATTGTAATTTATGTTGGAAGGTAGATGTTAACATAATTCCATTAACTGAATCGTGCGAATCAATTAATGCATCAAATATGCATGCAAAAATGCATGTATTACCGAAGCAGTCATACGAAGGGGAAATTTTTATTTTGGCACAAGAATTTTGCATCTTAAATTACAGCATTCATTCTTATGTTCCTTTTCCGATATCACCTGCAAAAGGAAGAGCTTGATTGCGGACACATTTTGTATGCGTTGATATTTTTGAAATTAAATTAACTTCTCATCATGCTTTCGGGGTGAAGATTTGACAAAGGTCTTTGCTGGCTGGTTTCTCCGTGTCAGACTTGTGATTGCTGACAGCCGTTTCACCGTCTTTGGCCCGAGGACACTTCCGGGACCAGTGGAAAAACATTTTTCAAATATTTTTGTTGACGCCAAGAAATCTGGAAGTAGATTTCCTTCTCCAAACTTTTAAAATATATTCAAAAGTTATCAAATTGCGGTATCGTTTTTTTTTGGCAACCTCAAAATTAAAAGGCTAAACTGATAAAAACAAATGAAGATTCTATATCATGAATGCGTGTATAATACAACAAGTTTTACAAAACAGAGAATTAAACTAAGAAACTGATATCACTTTCATTGACTCTGAACTCACTTTTAGCTTAGTGCAAAGCTTGGAGAAATTTTATAGCAGGTATATTGAAGAATGGGATTCCCATATCAACTCATGAAATTAATCAAAACTTCCACAGCAATAAAGAATTTGCAGTGAAAAACCTTTTGAATGGCATAAAGAATAAAAATGAGACATGACATATAGAATCAAGCATTGTGGATCCATTCCTCTATCCCCTGCTTGTTAGTTTCCCTTGCACTTTGACCTCCCTCAAATTTTTCTCATTTTTCCATAAGGGTAGAAATTTTGGAAACTTTTCCATTCATTGCGATTCCACAAATGACGTGGTACGCAGTGACGCGCAGGGGCGCAAAGATAAACTCCAGAGAAGGGGAAAAATTCGCCATGCTACATGGTTAATTATACTATTATAATATGGGTCATTCCATGTCAAAGCACCGACAAACATGCAAAAATTGCCCTAACCATCTCTGATTTGCTCTAAATGTTTTGCGTGTATTCCTTATGAGGTCATTAGTTTGTATATACAATTTTGATGAAAAATTATGAATTTTAGCGGAAATACGGGGGTGTGAATAATTCGGCATTTTTTAAAGAAGTCACAGAATTTTTCAATTTTTTCGGATCTAAGAAAGCTAGAATGTTCCGATAAGAAGCATTTTGTGCAAAAGACATTAATACATCTTATTCAACAGTCAAATTTTAACATTTGTAATTGGTTGAAGTTTTAAAAAAATTTGAAAATTTAAAATCAAGTTTTCAAAATGTAACCCACCCTCGATCCACCTCAAATTTTAGAATCTTGTATTCCTTTGTATTATTAAAGAAGCTGCAAAATGTCATCATTGCAATATTTCATATAAGGGAGAAAAACATTTTGTTTATGGCATGCACTTCATCTTGTCCACGCCCATCTGGTTGAGTGGCAGTTGTGCCTTTCGTTACTTGCCAATGGAGTGAGAAATACACTCTAATATACTTCTAACGTAAGGTAGAAGTGTTACTTCAAAAAAAGGTCACTTTACATCATGGGCATTGTTTAAAACAAGTTACTTCACAGTCGGGTTTACACACGGGCAGTGCACTGCTTTCACTAACTGTTACAATATATCCACTCTTTTCTCCCTCTCCTCTACTGTTTCCACTTTGGAAAAAAACGCGGTGCAATCACTTCATATTTTATTACATGATGATTGAAAAGATTGTGCAGTATTCGCACCCACCGGCAGGTCGTAAATCTGGCGGGTGATATTGATGAATCTGCACGGGAGGTCGCACGTTGACCCGGAGTTAAATGCAAATCAACTATTTCATTTTGATTATTTAAATGATTATTTCCAGATCGTTTTTCAGTGTAGATTTAATTACAACTGTATACTTTACCGACTACCTGTGCTCTCGGCGAGAGGCAACGGACGACTACCCTCCACGTCGCCGACAATACCCCAGCCACAGTGCCTTCTTCCACCGCTGGTGGCAAAACAATTGCCAGTATCCTGGCGAGGGAGGAAAGTGCAGTGACCTCAGGGAGGAACGCACGCTTTCAACCAGGGATCTTCCCACTTTCCAGGAATTATCAGGAAAAACGGGCGAGAGAGGTGCATTGAGCTCCCGGGTGGTGGGGAGAAAAGGCAATCGGAATTTGTAGGGTGCTAGTCTGGAGCGCGCGCCTCGGCTTGCCTTTGCGCCTGGTCCTGCTTTCCTCACTCATACTCGCTGCCCTTTGCCTCTCGTCATGAGTCGTACGCTTGCAGAGGGCAAGAGCAATGTACCCCTAACTTATTCTGCTATCGAGGATGGCAATAGTGGCTAGGGAAAAGCCCAGGACCCATTCAGGTCAGTGCGTGGGCACGATACGGAAGTTTGTGCGTTGTGCGTTTCCGTATTTCTTGAATACCGCTGCTGCGATTCCCTCCAAAACATGCTCTATTGGAAGAGCTCCTCGTAAAATGTGTGATCCGAGAGGACGCTTGAAGTTTGCCCGTCAAAATTCGCATCGAGATGTGGAGATGCTTGCAAGCTTGGAGTGGAGTGGAGGAAGTGGCTTCAGTGTGTGTACTTCACCACCGAGAGTACCGTGTAACCTTCAGTGAAAAACAGAAGCACTGTTGCAATCAGCTGAATATGCATAAAAACATTTGATCTCGAAACCTTCATCCTGTCTCTGCGGCCTTTATCGACAATTGTTTTAGGAGGAGTGATTGAAGGTAAAACTTGGTAGTTAGTTCTCTATTGGTGTGTCTAAGTTGCTCGAAGAACCTGCACTTTCTGGACTGCCGTGGGTAAAGAAAGACCGGGGACATCTGCACAGTCCGTCCTCGTTTCCGAGGACATCAAGATCGCAGAGGCCCGTGTCGCTCGGAGATTCTCTTCGGTGAAGTTTCCCAGGTAAACCCTGATGAGTCTGAAGATCTCATTCAGTTGGGAATCTAATACAGACTCTGCAAAAATTCTTCAATTGTACCAGATTAACCTCACCCTAGAAGCTCTTGGCGAGTTTCCAGTGACACTGAAAAGGTTGTACCGCTCGAAGAAATACAGCTAAGAAATAGTAAAAAAAACTTAAAGAGTTTGGTGAAAAAGTTCCTAAAAAATGCAAAGAAATTTTCCAAAGTTCAATCCCAAATTGAGGAAAGTACACCTTCAAGTGATTTGGAAACTTCTCACTGGTCTGAAAAAGCAGGGAGGGAGATATACCAACAATTGAAAGATAAATGCAAAGTTGAAAAACCATAAGTGAAAGAGAGCTGATCCTGCCCGGTCTTCCCCAATTCTGGGTTGTTGCAGAAATACAGAGGGAGTTCTTGAGTACAGAATACATTTCGAGGAAAGTCAAGCAATACGTAGCTGAGAAAGGTATATCTTGCATTCCCGATCGAATCCACGGAAGGACCCTACTAGTTTATGTCGAGGAAAAAGTAAAATAATTTTATTGAGAGCCTGACGTAAGTCGGAAAATGCCCGGCAAAAAACAGTGCAAAAATGTATACGAATATAGTAGCAAGGTTACAAAGAAAAAAAGGCTAGTATTAGGAATTTTGAAAGAGATATACTCCCAGTTCAAGAAAGAAAATCCTAATATTTCAGTTGGCTTTTCAAAGTTTGCTGATTTAAAGCCAGCTGAATGTGTTCTCGCCGGTGCGTCAGGCACGCACTCGGTATGCGTGTGTACATGTTACCAGAACTTTAAACTAATGTTTATGGGAGCCCAATTATCTGAGATTCTTTCAAAAGACGGTGAAAAGCTCTTTGAAAGTTACAGAGATTGCTTTCAGTGCATATCGAAGTGCTCTCCACTTATTGATAAATGCACTTGCGGTCAATGGAAAAGCAGAATGTGAGGCGGCCCATTAAAATCCTAGATGTCTTAGAAAATCATTTTCAATAGAAATTGACAGACACTATCACTTTAAAGAAGTGGATACACACGTACAGATGAAATTTGGATGCTCTAATAATGGACAATGAAAACTTTGTTGATGTTTTGTGAAATCAGTAAATTAAGTTCAGGTACAAGACTTCATTGCCAAGAAACAAAGTCGCTTTTTTAAAATGAAGAGATATAATCTTTCCAATCATGGTATAGTAAAATATGAACTAATTGCACTGTGTTTATTTCCAAAGTGGAAATAGTAGAGGGGAGGGAGAAAAAAATAGATGTATTGTAACACTTAGTGAAGGCAGTTGCACTGCCCGTGTGTAAACCCGACTGTGAAGTAACTTGTTTTAAGAAATGCCCATGATGTAAAGTGACCTTTAAAAATTTGTGACAAATGTTAAAATTTGACTGTTGAATAAGATGTACTAATGTCTTTTGCACAAAATGGTTTTTGGCGGAACATTCTAGCTTTCTTAGATCCGAAAACATTGAACAATTCTGGGACTTGTTTTTACAAATGCTGAATTTTTCATTCCCCCGTATCTCCGCTAAAATTCAACTTTTTTCATCAAAATTGTATTTCCAAACTAATGGTCTCATAAGAAATAATCAAAAAATATTTCGTGCAAATCTGAGATGGTAAGGGCAACTCGTTCGTGATGTATCATGGAATGACCCATATAGATTAGTCCAGCTATCGTATTAAGGGTAGAATTAATGTTAGTGTTTTATGTGCCTCATGATCTGCCTCAATTGGTAGAACTTATCTCCGTTTTTCCTACTTCAGCTCAAAAACAAGGAACATGAAAAATTTCATATTTTATAAATGTTTACATCAATTGCTATTGTTTGTCAATTAGTTTGCAATTGATAGCTTCTTTGCTATGCATTATCGATAAACAAAGCTCTAAATAGATTTCTCCTGATAAAAAGTAACTTGCTCAAATTCTCTTAAGTAGGTATTGGTATTATTAGTTTTTTTGCCTAGTCTGGGGCCATATTATCATTTTACCAGAGTGCTTTACATGGAAGTTAAGTCTATTGTTTTATCGTATTTTGTTAAATTACTTTCCTTGAACTCCTCTAAATATTCATCGATTTATAGTTTAAAAGTTATTTGGCTACATTGAAATAAATATTAATGTTTAGATATTTCCCTGAACAATTTCTGGCTACATCAAAACAGATTGATGTCATCATACAATTACATATAATTCACAAATTTATTTGTATGTTTATGAAAAGGGTGCCCGTAAAAATAATATTATAAAAGTAAAGATTCGCACAAGAAGAATATTTGGAGTGACACCTATATTCCGCAAATGGGATAATGCTACATGGCTTAGTGGATGGATAATGCATCCTTATTAGATTAGTCTACTTCAGAAGGGAATTTTGCTCTCCATTCCCGTTTTATCACCCGGCGATGTAGCCGCCCTTGCTCTCCAGAAATTCCTGGCGGAAGAATAAACATGCAAAATGAACCTCAGAATTTCCAATTGTCCTCTCTTTGCCTATAAACAAATACACGAACATCTCCTTTGTATCCTGACGTTGAAACAACAGAAGGGAAAAGAGAGAGAAAACAGAGAGAGAGAGTGAAAGAGAGAATAGCTCGTGGCGTGGGGTGTAGTGGGGCCTTGTACAGGGCAGAGGAGGTGGTAATGGCAAAGTTCAGCCAGCGGGCGGAGGAGGAGGGTTGAGGGGGGGCGTGAATGTGACGTACGTGTGTGGAAGAGGAGGGGAGGCGATGAGGAAGGAAATGAGAGAGTGCGAACGAGGAAAGAAACTAGCCTGGAGAGAATGAGGAACATCCCAGTTGACGAAGGACAGAGCCGGCGGAGAGAAGCGAATGAACAAGGGGAGAAAGAGAGAGAGAGAGGAAGAGAAGAGACGGAAAAGAGCAACCGAGTGAAAGCCGCGGAGCGGAAGGTAGTTTGAAGGCAGTGAATGGAATGGAGGAATTAAGCTGTTTTCTCTTCGTTATGATTAAAAGCTTTAAGTAATATTCACAAAAAATTGGAAGCTAAACTCTCTTCATGAATGTGTGGGTACGAGGTCCATTTTCCTATTTGGTTTTGAATCGGATCAGAGTTGAAAAGAGCCCGAGAGTTAATCTCGCGATCGTGGGAGATTGAAATCGGTAGAAAAGCGAAAAAATTCGCAGGAAAGCGACCATAAATATACCATGTTGAATAATATACATTCTATGCCCACAACTGAGGTGGCAGTATTATATGGTAAGAGAATTCAGCTCATGGAATGGCGACTCTATGGAAATTTCAGACAATACTTATGTTTATCAAAGGATTGATCCAGAAAAAAGAGTATTTATGGGTAAGCCTATGTACGACTTTGACTTAGGTAGGTATCTTCATGGAGGTAAAGTATAGATAAATCCAGAATTTATAGCAATTTTCAGTTTATTTTCTTGTCTAACCTTTAGCTTGTAGCGCTATCGGGAGAAGGAGCAGATTTTCTCGCCGATAACACTCTTGAAAACACAAACTCTTTCCAAGCTCGGGTGAGAAAATCGAGGAAAACGAACGAAACACAAGTATTATCAATCATAAACTTAACTTATCAATATATTTTACAAATCACAAAATAGAACCAAACCAATTACAATAATTTACCCATAGGTCGAGTGCCAGGCGACCGTAATGAAAATTTCCAGTCGGAAAATAGTTTAAGTTTAACAAGTACGAGAGGTTGAACTTCTCTCTTAAGTACAAAAAAGTGACTTAGTCAGCAGGCTCAGACAACGGTGTTCCCGGTCGGCGTCTCGGAAGCAATAGAGGGCGAACTCGGCCATGAGTCAGCTGAGGAGGGGGTCTGTCGACAAGGACGAAGGTGGAATGGGTAAGGTCAGGAGGTTGGCGATTGGTAGCCTTGGAGGGGAGGAAATAATGGGATGGGTGATAGATAGGGTGGCAGTTTTTAATTGGAGCGCCAGGAACTGTTTTCTGGCGTCGGCCGCAGAATACAGGATCACAGCCTTTGTGCCTTGGTCAGGATGACCGCATTTTTGGTATCCTTCCTCACTTTACTGGCTATAAAAACGGTGCAGGACCTGGTGAGGGAATGGTGCGGCGAATGGTGCGGCGAAAGGTGTGGCAGAAGTCGTGGCAGAAGTCGCTGGCAGTAGTCGCTGCATTTTGTAGTCGTAGGCATTTTGGCCGTCGTTGTCGCACAAGTCCTTCGGCTAAGTCCGGAGGATAAACAGTCCGCAGAGGAGAAACTGTCCAAAGAGGAGAATTGCCCAAAAAAGGGGGGGGGGAAATGCCACAAGCTTTAGGTAACATATTCTACTGGGAAAATGAATGTCTCTTATCCGTCACATCGGCATACACTCATCTAAAATAAACGTTCACTGTATTTGCCCATACAAGAATTTTCGCTGTGATGATAGTGGTAATCGAAGCCTTACGATTCGCAAAGCGTACGGGCAAAGGTGGACCACCGCCATTGAGCGAGAAGTGCAAAAGGGTTTCGGGAAGCCAACGGAGACGGATCGAGGAGGAATGGGAGAGCGCTTGGCGGGAATTAACCCGAGACTTCGCGGGGAACGAGGGCAGTCAGGGGTGTTGGGAAAACGCAGAGCCAGCTTCGGCCGGGAGGACAGGGAACCCTATCTCCTACTTCCCCCGAAACATGTCGGCAAGCTTAAGGATTCCTCCCTTTGCCTATCCTCTACAATGTAAGCGGGTGCATCTCTTGCTGCGCGTAAGAATATCCTGGGGAATATGTGGAATTCTGTGGAGAGCGAGTTTAAGGGACAGACACTCGCGGAGGATGAGACTTGGATCGAGAAAGAGAAGAGAGTCGGGCTGGTCCCCAAGCGTCCTCACAAGGAAGGAAGGAAGGAAGTGGAAAAAAATTCAATCCTCAAGAGTATTCTTCCGCTATCCTTTTATTTTGTCGCTCCCTGCTTTTCCCGGAAGGTCTTGAAAGGGGTGCGCGCCGAAAATTTGCCGGCCGGAGATAGGGAGGTGGGGTAGGGAAGATACTGTGGGCAGATTGGTTGGTTATTTGAGGTGGCGACAGGCCGGATATGTCATTTGTGCCATAATGGAAAGGTGAGTAAGTTAGCAAAGGAAGGATTGTTTGGGCATCGGGAGAAGGGTGAAGTGAAACCCTGAGTCGGCATCTGCCTACTCTTAAATGAAAGCGCCGAAGGGGTCAACTGTTTTACGTCCCATTTGTCGGAACGAATACTACGCATTAAGTGCTCTTCACATGGCACCCAAGCGGAGAGTCGGATTCCACAGATGAATCTTAGCCACTGCCGGAACTCAAACCCGGACCATCTGGAAAGTAGGAAACCAGTTAGCCACCTACCAACCCAATTCTCTCGGCGCTTGGTGGGAGCACTATCCATCCGCATGTTCTCCCCTGGCTAAGTCACCTCACCGTGAATAATTGGGCGTGCCGCTGGCGGCCGAAGGGAAGGAACGGGACGAGGAGCACTCGCTCGCTTCGGAAGGGCTGATCCAGTTCCTCGGGGAGAGAGAGAATGCCTCCACAAAACGCCCCTTTCAAGAGCCCCGCGAACGGGAGGTGACCCCTCCCGATGACCTCTTGTGCTGGATCACCTCCTCCTCCAGCGTGAGAAGAGGAGGCAGGGAGCATCAGGGGCCCCCATCTGCGTCTCTTCTACACCCCAATGATGTTCTCCAGGAAGTAACCCCACGCAGCGGTGGTGAAGTAGCGAGCGGTGCCCTCTCCTTTCGTAGCTGCCTCGTCAGGGACGCGGATCAGACTTCTTCCTTATCCTCCTCCCCCCCCACCCTCTATCTCTCTCTCTTTGTTCCCCTTTCATCCCCTTCCGTTACTATTCCACGCCTCCTTTCTCTCCCCCCTTCCTCCCCACGCCTCTCCTATCTCTCTGTGCACACAAACGTGAGCGCGGGCCACCAACACACTGCGACCCCTCTATATTCTTTCTCTCTTATCCCACCCCCCCCGCGTTCCGCCCACCCCCCTACCGACCCATCCCCGTCTCCTTCTCTCGTTCGAAGCCAGAGGGCAAACACGCGGGGCGGCTGGCTTGGTATGGAGAGGTCGAAGGAGAATGGACTGAGAGAGGAAACAATGACGGGCCAGGAGTGGATGGGTGCATTAAAGGCCTTGGAGATGAGTGGGAATCGGGATGTCATGCGATGGAATACGGGGAGGAGGGTGGGGTGAAGGGGGGGAGCAAAACTTGAGAGCCAGGGCAAGAGGACGTGGTGAGGGTATTCAACAAGGTGGACGGATTTCTTGGAGGCATATGGCTCTTATGCGGGACAATGCTTTCAAGTTTAATAACTCGGAGGAAACAGTTTCGAGATGTTAAACGACTGGTCGTTCCACGTAAGTGTGCTTTGAATGGCATTCCAAACACTCTTAGAGCAATTGTTGCAGTCATCGTAGGGGATATGGTGGGCTGCACAAAAATTGAGGATTGTCCCGGTTGGTCAACACAATCAGTTCTTCAAATAGACAGCATTTTGCTTCATAGAGCCAATGTTCTCTACTGCGAGTAACATGGCTAATATGTCCAATTTTTGAATGAAGGGACTAATAACTAACTATGAGAGCTGTATTTTATTACTAGTAGTAGGATCTTATAATTTAACTACTGTTTCAATTATTCCAGTCATAAGAGATTTGGCTAGTGGACTCTTTTTAGTATTTAAAAATAGAAAGCATTAACTTACGCTATATTTGGATATTAAAGTGAAGTTTGACTAGATGGTGCACATGCGATTTTTAGGGGGTGAAAAATGCTTAGTTGGAAAAAAATCGAGTGATGTTTATCCTAAGAAAATTATTTTAGCCCCTGAATTGCTTCTGATTGGGGGCAGAAAAATGAAGAACAGGCACAGGGAAACGAAAGCAGTAATCAAGATACCTAGCATCCTCTTTTTCACAAATATAAACTCCAACTTGAATTTTTCATAACTTCGTGAGTTTAATGTGATCTTAAGGTAGATCATCACTTCTGCCAAGATATAAAATCCAATTTCAAATGTTATCACTACATTCTGACTAATTTTTATTGTGGTCTGGAGAGTTAAATCATGATGTTCACACTATCGACTCGAAAATCGTTATTATGTCTCAAGTACTAAGATTATTTTATGAATAACATAGCTGCTCTTTCCATTGCTTCAGGCTCAACTAGGTGGAAGTTGAATTTCGTAAATGAAATCACGTATCGCAAAAGCTATCTGTTTTCCACTTCCGTTTAAACAGACTTATGAATATTACTCTCTCTAAAGAGGCTTTCAACCAAGAATTTGAAACCATTAAAACAATAGCCGTCTCTAACGGTTACAATAAGAATATTATTGATAAAATACTCCTTAAAAAACGCTCCATCAAAGCCCAACAACTGCTCTACACTCAAGGGAACAAAGAAAAAGAAAAGATTCGGTGGTGTAAATTGCCATATTATGGAATGATTTCAGAAAGAATAAGCAGATCATTACAAAGTAGCATTCTATAACAATGACAACCTTAAGAAATTCCTCAACCATACAAAAGACCGAGTGTAGCCATTAGAAAATAGTGGTATATATAAATTAAAGTGCAACGACTGCAATGCTGCCTACATCGGGCAAACAGGACGCACCTTCGAGACAAGAATCTCTGAACATAGGAGATGTTTCCGGACATGTCATCTTTCCCAGTCGCACTTCGCCAAACATCTATGGGAGGAGGGCCATTGCAGCGATTTCACACCAGAGATATTGCACCAAGAAAGGAAAGGGAAAAGATGGACAAGAGGGAGGAGCTGGAAATCAGAAGGAACATGAAGAAATACGTTTGACATCCTTTTTGAAAAAATTTCCCCCCTCCTAGAAGTCTCTCTATCCCTTACAGAGAAACGGACACCCTTGGCCCTCCCACCCCTCTCCCCACCTGCTGACAACTCACCACCTCCTTAATCCCTAACCCAAGGCGGAAAACCCACGCCAAGTCATCTCCCACCCCCCACCCCTTCCCCACTCACGGTTTTCCATCGACTCATACTCCAACCGTCACCCCTTACCTCTCCCCACCCTGGGTTTTTTTCCCCTCCCGATAACCCACTACCCTCATGATATATATACACGTGAAAACTATGTTTGAATTTGTACCTGATGATGACACCGATGTGTCGAAACATGTTGTACCAAGAAAATAAATCTGTGGAAGGAAACAAAGTTAGTATTTCATTTACGAAAACATAGCTGCTACCAGTGCACTTGGATCCCATTGGATTTAAAAGATAAAATAAAAAAGCGAAGCCAACATTTTCCATAGTTCTATTTTATGCTATAATGATGAGAGTGTTTGGGAAAATGTTTTATTTAAACTTTTCAACTCACTTATCATGTTTTTCTTTGCTTATATATTCAAAATTGGTCAGTGCTTTATATCCATTTTAGATGATCTTCTATAGCTCTAAAATGTGCTAAGAGAAGTATACTATCCTATTTAATTGAAAATATTTGACGATGAAGTATTATCAACCAAGTATCGGGAAGTGGGAAATAAGGTGCGTACATTATACTGGAGTAAAGATAATATGAGAATAGAGCGTGTATTGGAGAGGTACTGGACTTATTTTAACCTTTAATCGGAAATACCAGCAAATTGAACTGGATGTATTCGTAATTACTTCATCTTTACGTAATTCATTTTGCCTAGTTAATGTATAAATGCATTAAAATTAGGTGATGTTCTATGTGATCTACTAATTTAGGTTTTTCCGACACATGTTTAATGCACTACTATCTTTTAGGCATTAAATACATTTTACCTATATCTCCTGAAAGAAGAAGAAGATAATAAATTATAAAAATAAGAGGTCATGAATAGGAATCATTTAAATATATTTATTCATTTTGAGTGCAAATTTGTAAGGATAATTATTTTCAGTAAAATATTTACTAAGAAAGAAGGTCACAATGTAACGAGTTAAAATCGACTCACCTGCTCCGTCTAATATCCCGCTGTTTTCCCTGGCTGCCAGTAAGTCTGGTGTCTGCGATAGGAAGTGCACGATACTTACCTGAAATCGATATAATCCCAGGAGGAAAAAATATTCCGGGCGTCAACCGGAGATACTCTCGCAAAAGGGAAGAGCGGACGGCCGGTTAACCTAGTCTTCCGAGCGGAGTGATTTATGAAGGGGGCGCCGATACGAATAGCAAATCTCCCAAACGGCTGCAGGAAGCGGAACTCCTCCTCTTTCTAGCACACACAGACAATGGGAAAAAAGACTTGGCGCAATTACATTTGAGGCACTGACATATTAGGTTAAAAATAACAGTTATCAGGGCGGAGAAATTGCCAACAAATGAGCTAATATTTGTGCCAGAATACGAAGGGAAAGGAAGATTTGAGGTGTATGCGAGGCGCCGGGATTGCATAGCGACTGAGAAGAGAGAACGATTCATCTCTAGGAACATTTTCAATTCTGAACGTTCCATCGAAAAATTTGAAAAACGGTGCATTCTTTCGACGAATCTTTTAATTTCAGCGTAAGTAGACTTAGTGCAGTTATGGGACAGACTAAGAGTAGAGGGTATACCTGAAAAGCAAATTAGACTGGCAGGAATGTGTATAGGTGAATCGAAATGTAAGGTTAAAATAAATAACGAGTTTTCAGAAACTTTCAAATTAAATACAGGTGTCCGACAAGGAAATGGTTTGTCACTCCTACTGTTTAATTTTGCAATAAAAGAAACACTGCGAAAGACAAAAGAGTGAAATGAAGGCTTGTTAGTGGGCACCAAAGTCAATATAGGTACTGGCATTCGCAGATGACGTCGCCTTGCTAGCAGAAGACGAGGATAGCCTCAAAAACCTGGCTATGGAATTGCTATCTCAAGCAAGACTAGTGGGGCTAGAAGAAAAAGGAGAAAAAACCAAATATCTAAAAGTAGGACGAAACCCAGAGGGAATAGTCAACTTGGAAGTTAACACGCACAAATTTCAAAGAAGTAAGGATTTTAAGTACCTTGGTGACAATATTGACCAATACAACAATGAGGTAGCTGAAATAGACACAAGACTTTTAAATGGAAACAAATGCTATTAGTCATTACAAAAATATTTAGGAACAAAATACTATCAAGAAAGACACTGGGAGTAAAGGATTGAACACTGCAGCTTCCACTTAGATATTTATTTAACACGACCATGGTTTCGTAGCAGTGCTACATCATCAGGTGAACAGTAAGTCAAGCATAAGTTGTATGCTTATACCATTTATGCTATACCACTTATGCTTAACTCACTGTTCATCTGATGATGTAGCACTGCTATGAAACCATGGTCGTGTTAAATAAATATCTAAGTGGAAGCTGCAGTGTTCAATCATTTACTCCCAGTATGATGGACTTCCACAAAATATTGCCTGAAACTGTGTCGTATATCAAGAAAGACTAAAGAAACAGTCTACAAAACAATAATAAGGCCAGTAGTCCTATATGGCTCAGAGATATGGGCAATCAGTAAAAAGGCGGGAAAGAAACTTATCACTTTTGGAAATAAAATACTTAGGACAATATGTGGACCAATAAAATAAGAGGAACAGTGGTGAATTAGGAATTACAATGAGCTAAGAGAACTCTACAAGGAAGCAGACATCGTGGCAGAAGCAAAATGTAGAAGACTGAGATGGGCGTGTCATGTAAATAGAAGAGAGGATAGCTCATTATTGAAAACCATAATGAAGGGGAGACCAAGAGGAAAAAGACTTCCAGGAAAACCAAGACTGAGGTGGACCGATCAGATGCTGAAGGACATGAGGAAAATAGCATGCAGGACAGGCCGAGGTGGAGACAAGCGGTTGACGAGGCCAAAAACCTCTTACGGCTTGAATGGGCACCTAAGTAAGTAAGTGAACTTATTGTTACTGATAGTTCACTTTAATCAGCCTGCTTACACAAATATAATTTAAAATTACATAGTTCGTTATTCTAATTAATTTCTTACGTTTCATTCTTTAAACGTGCCTAGCAGTCTTCTTTCATAAAGAATAAATCCATGCAAATTGGTTTCTTAATCGCCTGGTGATGTTCTGTGGGAACATTTTTCTTGGTTATGAAAGGGAAGCTACCATCTCCTCTATATTATGTATTTCCGTTTTATTAATTTAACTCCGCCCCTTTTCACTTCAAAATTTACCATGCATTTCGGATACACAGAGGTGCAGTGTGATCTTCTCGATCCAGAACGTTTTATGGAACGAATTGAAACAACGCCCTATGATTGAACTATTTTGATTAACAGTGAATTTAATTGGCTTTTATTCTTCCCTAGCCTCAGAGAATAAGTTAAAAGCGTGGTGGTTAGTTTTTATACTCTACCACCACTACTCAGTGCATTTCTGTGTATTAACCTTTTGCATTTTTAAGCATAATATAGGGATCAGTCACACCCAGGGATTCCAGTAAGCCACTCTAAGCCACCAGAGTTTTCGTAATACTAGTACTCTTGAGGATATTTCCTACTGTTTGTTCAAGTAGTCAGATGCAATGGCCTCCAATGGACGCACGAAGTGGCTGAAATGCATATCTTAAAATCCTTAATTTTACTTTCATAGTTGCCAAGTCACTCTTTGGATGGTAATCTAATTCATTTCATACCACCAGGGATGAAAGCTAAAGACGATACAACATATCATCTTATAAATTTTTATAAATCTCTATCATGCAAATTCTGCTCTTGCAACGTTCTATGACTCAGAAATGCATACCGTAGGTTGGTAATCGTACCTAAAGAGGTTTTACGAACCCAAGGAAACGTGACAGAAGAGGAATTATTTGCAATTTACCACAGATTAATGGTTAATGCGACTGGTTTTGATGTTTTACATCATCGACAAAATCCTTTACCACATTAAATATTTATCAGTGGAAAATTTCTAAGAGCTCTATCTTCGTCATATCTAAGTTTCACCACTTAAATCCTGAGAAAAAAAATGTATAATTAGCAAGATAACGTACTGCATTAACTCAAGTTGAAAGGATAAAGAAAACATTAGTCTGACTTTTCCATGTACAAAAGCGAACCATATATGGTGTTAAAACATGATTGCAAAGGAATTGTAACCGATTTCAGTCGAAATCTTAGAGATGTCGATAATGGTCCATGTATATAGCGATGTGACCTTTTATGCAGAGAAAGACAAGCGGAAAAACGCCGAAATGTAATCAAATTACAAATAAAATCGAGTAATACTCCTTAAGTCTTTTGGTGTCCAATTT
Organism: Pyrrhosoma nymphula; assembly: GCA_963573305.1. NCBI lineage: Eukaryota > Metazoa > Arthropoda > Insecta > Odonata > Coenagrionidae > Pyrrhosoma > Pyrrhosoma nymphula. The sequence goes on along the minus strand of OY754327.1, from coordinate 25,410,886 downwards.
TCGGTTTGGAATTTATGTTTGGTATTATTCTTTGCCTTACTTTGATTGGATACACAGCATACATCACTCATGGTACAGCCTTTTTACACATGCATTTTTGACCGTTTGAAGTTGGATTTTTAATATACATTTTTATTGTCGAATTAAAACTTGTTTGGATACGTTATAAACCTATAATCACGACCAAACCTTGCATTCCCCTAGGTACATTCTCTGGTAGTTGAAAAAAATATTACTTTAAAAATTTAAATAAAAGGGTCAGAGGAACTTATCATCTCATGGCATGTTTAGGGGCACTATATGAGAATAAGCGCTTGAAATCATGGTAGAATGGAGGATATTGGCAAAATAACTGCTTGAGACTCGAAAATGAAGAGCGAATATTATGACAAGACGATGACAAAAACAGTGGAGTTGAATTTTGATTCAAAAGCTCGCTATGATGATTTATAGTAGTAGTTCGTCGTCCATTAAAATCTCTACTTATTAATATGGATAACTATGCATGATAATATTATTTTTACTGACTGATTTATTACCAGTTCTCATGGAGGTTTTGAAGTTTTAATGCTCCTAAATTCCTTACGTTATATAGTTCCAGTTGATTTCGGATAGTGTATTTAGTAATAATTATAATGGTGGGGGATTTAATTTTTTCTCATTCTCTTTCTACAGTTAAATCAAAAGAGTGAACTTGTATCGTCAATATCCTTTCTTTGTAGCTAACAATGGGCCAGTTTTGTTTTGTAATAATTAAAAACTTCTGGAAAAACTCTGTGAAAACATCAGAGTCATTCTATAAATAATTTGACTGTGCGGGTAAAATTAAAAACAAAATCATATGAAGAAGATCTAACTTTGTGGAATCTTTCCATTACTATTGGTAGAACCCACATTTTTGTTTTCCACAGATGTATTTTACTACAAACGACCAATTTTCCCTGTTACGCCATAATAAGGTAAAATTTATGCAGTGAGGATATATTCCACAGCATATATTGTACTTTATGACGGCATAGCAGCCAAAACCGGACGTATGAATTAAAATAAATATTTGTAAAACCAAAAGTTGTGTTGTTCCTATAATAATAAATAAAATCCACAGAAAACACTGTTGATATAAACTACGGGATGTATTCATTTATGACTATATTATCCAAATGCAAGAATGATAAATGTAATATGAGCAGCTTATCTATTCAGTAATTGACCCGAAGATAATCGCATATGAAAAATGTGAGAGTTTCCACGTGATTTTCATTTAAACTGTAACGATGGCGTAGAGCGTTTGAAATACAAACTGAAGGAGAATGAATTACGCAGATAAAATAATGAATAGTCATTGATGTGACTTGGACATCATTGATGGAAATTCAGCATCTGTGTTCAATACTAAGGTATGAAAAAATCTAAATGCCAAATTATGTGAATTTTAAATTAGATGACTAAGGTCCGTTTCATTCATATGTACGTCAATCCTGTTATACCGATCATGGTTTTGATAAATGTATACGATTTTATGGACATGTACACTGTTCATCTTTCCCCTTCTTATTCATTTACCACTTTCCTAACTGCTGAAGTAATTCAAGGTATTTTAGAATAATTTTCATATTGGTGTCCTATTTTAATAATATACCACTGAAGTGGGGTATTGTTTCAAGAATCTCTGTGAAAAAATCCTAGCTATTAGTTAAGTGATAAAATGGCTAAATAACTAAAAGTCAAATATAATACAATGTGGATGAACTAGAGCTTACTATCAGAGGTAACCCAGTCATTTCCAGTAATAACGGAGAAGGAAATTTAGAGCTGTGATTGAATAGGCCGAAACCAAACCCATCATTTTGCCGTATAGGTAATATGTTTTCAAATTCTTTTTTGGGCCAAGAAATTCCAAGATATTTTTCGGCTATTAAGGCAGTTCTGTGTCAGAACATCGGCTTGATTTGGTTTATATTTGCAATTAATGCATCTTAGTTAATATACCTACTAGATTAGGAAATGGAGATCTGTCTTTCAGTAAGTTACGTAGAAAATCAATAAAATATTAGGAAAAGACTATATGGCATTTTTACCCATCTGGTGACGATTATTTATGGTCTAAGCTTTGTGACTTTCGGATCCCTGGCACCACCAAAGTCCATATCCAAGAGGTCCACCAAAGTCAATATCCAAAGTCCATATCCATGTCGTTTGTAGCAAAATAAGTCTGTGGAAAACACAAATGTGGGTTCTACCTATAGTAATGGAAATATTCCACAGAGTTAGGTCTTCTTCATATGATTTTTTTTTAATTTTACCCGCACAGTCCAATTATTTATAGAATGATGAAGTTTTTAATTATTACAAAACAACACTGGCCCATTGTTAGCTACAAAGAAAAGATATTGACGATATAAGTTCACTCTTTTGATTTAACTATAGAAAGAGAAGGAGAAAAACTTAAATCCCCTACCATTTCAATTATTACTAAATACACTACCCGAAATCAACTGGAACAATATAACGTAAGAAACGTAACGTACCTAGGCTTGCGAGTATTTATGACCAAATTATTTTGAACCCGGATTATGTCCGCTCTATTGGTCAGCCATCAATGAACAATTACCATTGACTTTTGTTTTCCTTGGTTTCTTGTAATTTGATATTTAATACAAAAGGAATCAATAGGCGAGACTTGAGCTCATTAAGGGGACATCGTTGCCAGATTTATTATATTCTATAGTAGTTTTTACCTTTCCCCGTTGATTTCATCATCTTAATGAACAGTCAGCACATCTTATCTTTAATGAAACCGTAACCCATATCTTCACCAGTAGATATTCACCCACATCTTATCCTCAAGCCGAACCAAAGCCTTAGGCTTAGAGAAAATTTTAACGGGTGGTAATTTAAGTCCGTCGGGGATAAATCTCGCCATAACTTCGCTATCTTCCACTGCGCCTGACCGAAGTCTGAGATGGAGGTGTGGTCGTGATGGGCTGATGGTGAGCCAATGAGCGTGCTCTGTGGCGATATGGGGAGGAGTGGCTTGAGGTTAGGAGAAGTAAGGAACGGAACGCGAGAACACCACCGGTAGCGGAAGTAATACGTACATACGTGCGAGTATGGATCGCGTTTTGCGTTTGAAGTGCCTCCTGGCGGATGACCCGAGAGCCAGGTGGGCAACCGGCATTGCCGATGGGAGAGGAGATGGAATTGAGGCGCGGGGGAGGAGGATGAGGCGGCGAGCGAGATGTCGAGGCGGAGCGGGGGCAACTGCTCCTGCCGCTGCTACAACCCTCCACTCTCGCGTGATTCCTCCGGATTTGCCTCGTGAGGCTCCCTCCTCCGCCTCCTCCTGCTCGCGTGCCGTAATTGCTGGGGAGCCTCGTACGCACGCACCGGCTCCACCTGCGAACGAACAGACACACACGCATGCTCTCTCGTATTCACGCAGGTTATATGTACGCGCGCGCGGAGGGAGATACGGATGCAATTACGCCATACCCGTGCGGTCGCCGAGTTTTGCGGAAGGTGGGTTGGCCGGAGGAGGATTGTGTGGTGGTTGTGGCGGTGGGCAGGGGGGGGGGTCCAGACTGAGGGGGTAGGAGGGGGTGGAAGTATTGTGGAGGTGGGAGTTAGAGAGGGCGATGGATGGAGCTAATGGTGCCGCCGTCCGCCTCCACGGCCGTCTCTATGACGACGGTGGGCGTTTGGCGCGATAATTGAAATGGATGCATCGGAGGCGTCAGGAAACACGTCCCCCGTCCTAATCCGCCCCCCCTCCTCTCAATCCCCACTTTATTCCGCTCGACCCCCCTGTGGTGGTTGCAAACATGTCCCCTTCCCTCCTCTATTTCTTTCTTTATTTCTCTAGCTTCCTCTTCCTACGGTCATCACTCCTCACTTGTCTTTCGCGAATCACGAAGTCACATGCATCCGCCGTGAAAATGGAAGTATTGATCGATCATCGAGAGGACACGGATCAAAAAAAATATATATAAAATTCGGGCGTCGTTCCATTTCATCAATTTGTCCGCGGTGAAGGTTGTTGAAATGCCAACGGACCATTATCCTCTACTGCGAGCAACTCTGAGCCACTTCACAATGGTGGCTCAAAGTATTCAGGCAATTTTAGGCATGAATATAAACCTCGTACGCAATAATTTAATAAGGATATGGTTTAAGAGCTCTGGTAATGATGTATGACAATGCAAGTGTCATGGGGTGGTAGTAAATCATATTTCGTGACAATTTATTGAGTAGAATCCCGCCAGTATTGGCAAACAGGAAATGCTCATTTAAAATGCAAAGTTCATTTCATTTAAATTCTTTACGTTCTTTGCAAGTGTATTTAGTTGGAATGCCATATTTTAGGGCTATAGCTAAGATATCTGGCCAATCGTTTTCGCAGAATAAGAACCGTCGTGGACTTGCCTTTTCGTATGAGATACACCTACCGTCCATACTCCGATAATAAGCTCATTACATTCGCTATCAAATGAATCAATTGTTTATATTAGCCAGGAATTGTAAATGAGAACCCTCGTTTATTTTTCTATTACTTGAAAATTATGGAATTTATTATACCATAAATCTTTACAAATTATTTTTTTAATGGTCAGTACTATAAATAAAATTACACATTAATTACGTACACGATATATTATCGGGAGATATTAAAACTCACATGTTTCCTCAAACCTAAGTATTGGTCGTACATAAGCTGTTGCTGACAGAAGAAGTAGGCGGTTATATTTGGAGGATATATTTCGTATCCCTGGAAAATGTGATTAAATTATCATGTATCCTATGAGGATGTTGTGACTAGATGAACGGATGCTATCGACTGACCGGTCGTCAGTTGACTAGAGTTTATTGCAACCTTTTCTTCTTCGAGTAGTTAGAGAACACGATGATTATATCAGCTACTCTCATTTCAATCAAGGATAAAAAATGATTGAGGTAATCGCATTGTTTTCTCCATCAATATCTCCATTCATTCGAATCATGATTTTTAACACTATGATGAAAAGTCTGTAAAATGGAGGAAGTATGATGGATAATACACGATATAAATAATAAAGCCATGTGAGTCAGGTAAAATCTGAATGAGATCGTTACTTTGATGATGAATTTAAGTGGCATAATGCCATACGAGGTTTCATGGTCATACACGTATTTCCACTCGAGAGAGATAAAGAAGCAATAATAGGTTTTCAAGGACTATCTGGAAAGGTAAAAATGTTTCTGAAGTTAGGTACAGTTTGCGAAAAAGAATTACTGAAAGGATTGATTGAATTCAATGGACTGGATAAGATACAGCATTCACTAAAAAACAGTCCTAGATGATGACGTTTTCATTCATAGGTACTTCAAAAATTAAGATTGATATGCGATAAATGGGCAGTTTAAACTAAAATTCGCTTTTTTAACTTCTAGCATGAAAGAGTTTATTAGAGCTAATTAAAACCGGATTCATTCGTAAGGACATAGTAGGTATTTGAGATTGCACAATTACACATTACATATGATTCCCGAAAGGACGAGGACAAATTCTAGCCTTAGTTAAAGTCCTCACATTCTTACCTCTTCGCAGGTCTAAACTCGCAGGCTCGAATCTCGCCTACGTGGTTCTTCACTGACCGAAACGTGGTTCCGCCAATTCGTCTAAATATATTCGATCGCGGCGCTCATTGCCAGTAAATAATTTATAATTTCGTTTTAATGGCACTGTACCTGTATGACACCATGTGGCCTCAATATTTTGACAGTCAGGAGCGGTGAAGCAAGATATGAAATGAGGGAAAAAGAGAATTTTCTTGGAATAGTTATTGACCACTTAAATATACATTGGAAATCAGGAATCTTGGACGTACTGGATTGTCGCAGTAAGAATGTTAATCCTTTGAGCCCTGAAGAAGTCTTCAGAAAAAGGCGAAACGTCGGCGGAAAAAGGAAGTTGAGTTTCTTAAAAAAGACATGACCAAACCTCCATAAATTAACCAATGTAAAAGACAAATTAAGCTCTTAATATCATCATACTTCGGCTCAATGTACAAAAAAAGTGAATACTATTTTTTTAAACACTAATGTCGTTTTTAATTACGATATAAGACGGCTTATACCGTTTCACTTAAAATTAATCTGCAGTGATTAGAAAATAGAGCAGTGGCTCAGAGGCTATTTAAATGGAGGAGGTTCAAGAATACAGTATGGCACTAAAACGATAAAATAACGACAAACAAAGAAAACAAAGAACAAATAAGCATATAAAGTTCCGTTAAAATGTGAATTTGAATTAGTTATCTAGTTTAAAAGGATAAATTCTGGAAATACAAACCAATCATGGGTAACAAAATATGTAGACTGTCATTATGGAGGAGATTCTTGAAAATGCACGAGAAATGAATCCCCTTAGTTACAGAAACGGAAATATTCGTAAGTAAAACGTCCATTTGCAGGGATGTAAATTTAAATTCTTTCAAAATTTTCAAAATAAAAATGATTATTGCCGAGGGAAGATAATCTTGGATCAAGGAGGAATTTTTTACATTGATAATGGTCAATTTCCTGAATCGAATTAATTCTGAAAAATTCCATGGAAAATGGAAGTCATAGGTAGTGCGCGACTGAATCCGAACAAAAAGTGGGACTGACCCATGATGAACATTTTCTGGCTGGAGAGAGTTTTTTGAGAGAAATCATGAAAAACGACAGAAATAAACCAGGCTTCGAAATTATATAAGTGAGTAAAACCAATGCAAAATAAGTGAAATAGAAAACAAAGAATTGATAGGCTGCGCTAGTCATTTGGAAAAATTGCGCCGGAAGCATCAAGAAAATGTTTCTATATTTATGATTATGCATTCTGGTAAGTTCATACACTCCGTGCCATTCATGATAAATAACCTGCATATTTCTGGTTTGAGATTAATCCTGGGGCAAATGCTGATAAGATTCATGAATATGCATTGATATTAAATTGCATGCATTGAGTTAACTCTGAATAATTCATCACCATTCATTGCCTAGGAGGCATATCAAATAACTTTCCTCCTTATTCCAGCATTTTTCCTGGTAGAGTTTTGTTAAGTCGTTTTAAATACTCTTATCCTATTTTCAGTCTCTCCTTTTTCTTTCTTTTAAACGGTCTTCTTTACCTTTGAGAGCTCCAGTCTTCTGATATTTCATCCTTATGGCCTACCACTCCGTGTTTATTTAACTTAAAGTTTCAAGTTAATCTGTATATCCAATTTGATGTCTTTCTTTGAGTAACTAAGGGCTAGACGTTATATAATGACTTGCGCTATTCCTTGGACCCTTGAGTGGAACAGATTGGAGCAATAATAATAGCTCCTGGGTGTTGCTAGAGTGAAAACAACTCGGTCCTGGTTGCGGCGGCGGGGTAAAGTCCTTGCCTGCCTAATCCGAGGGTTGCGGGTTCGTGTCCCGCCTGGGTCGGTTTTTCGTATGCCCAGGGCATGCGTGTTTCTGTCAAGTTCTAATGGTTCGGCCCCTGAGAAACCTGAAGACGAGCAAATGGCTTATCGGGATCGCAGGGGCATACGGACCACCAGAATCGTCCGAGAGGAAAATAAAAGATAGTGAAGAGGTAGTATGTAACTGGGAGCTGGAGCTGGAGTAATAAAAGCAAAGTTGGAAATATGGGCGGAAATACCATCTGTTAGCAATTTAGCATGAAGCTAGGGTACCGATACCGAGTACGTCACCGGGTTGCAGATGGAGAGTCGGCTTTTAAATGTAGAGGTTAGCTGCGAAATAAGCAGCGAGTTAACCCGTCGAATAAGCGGTCATGGACAAACAGCGACGGTATCTTACGGGTGTCGGGGGCCATCCTTGGGTAAGAGGGCTCTAAAGTTCTACCATAGAGTAAGCATATTACGCTTACTCTATGGTTCTACGAAGACCCGTGAAGATACTGTGGCTCGGCGAATGGCTGGGGCCATATAATAGGCCCCCAGTAACCCAGAGGAGGGGGTTGCAGCCCTCTATTGTACGAGGGAAGGTGATGACCGAGTGGCCCGGTATTGTGACACTCATTACTTTACAGGCACGTAAGTGTTGTTTACCAAAATGGCTTTAGCACAGCGAGGCGGAAGGAAACGGGAAACCACCAGCCAATTATCCCGAGGAGAATCAGCTCTTCAACTATCTCAAATATATTCTATAATAAAAGACGCTGACCCGTATGGACAAAACTATGAAGAAATGCAAATTGATGATTAATGTCAAGAAAAACAAGATTATGTTTTCTGTAATTCAAGAAGATAGAATTACCGTCAAACATGGGCAGTAAAAACTTGCGCAAGTGGAAGAATTTTTCTATCTGGGAAGCAGGATCATCAGCGATGGAAGAAGCAAGAAATATATTGCGAGCGCGAGAGCCCAAGCATATAAGGCATTGTACCAAAAGAGGAGTCTGCTTACAGCTGGTAACATAAGCTTAAAAGTAAGGTAGCACTTTGTTAAAGTGTATATTTGTAGCTTGCTTTTACGTGGACGTGAAATTTAGACAATAACAGCTGCAGAGCAAAAGAGATGGGAAGCAATGGAGATGTGGTACTATTGAATAATAATTAGAATTATGAGAAGAAAAGGAAAAAAATACCTTTGGGCATTATTAGCTTTACAAAAGCTTCTGAAAAACTTAAATTGAGGAAGAAATGAGTGGTAAGAAATGCAAAGATGACCAAGAATGGAATACATCAGGCATAATGTAATCACATCAGACACTAAAAAAAGACACAGGAGAAAAGTTTAGTGGGAATAAGTGGTTGAAAGAGGGGAGAGTTGAGCGGAGAGCTGCAGCAAACCAATCTTCTGATTGATGACTGCTGATGACAATTTATTTATACTTGTCAAAGTGAAGTAGTCACAGTGAAGAAGAGGTGGACAGTGAACTATCAGGGTACAGCTGGAGGGAGTAGTAGGAAAAATTCGAAGCTGTTGGTGAAGGAAGAGATGAAAGCAAGGAGAAAATATGGTCTGGGTAAGAGTACCTAATAGCTAGTGAGAAAAAGTAGTTGAGTTAATAGAAATAATTCAGTACTTACATAGATTCGCTTTAAAAACCGCAGCAGGTGTGGGTACTTAAGTAAAATGCAGGGAGATTCAGAGAGATGTCGAGTATACCACAGGCTGGTTAATCTAAGATTTAGAAACAGCGTCCTCTACTCCAAAACACCTTCAGGACCGATAAAGATTCAGAAAGCTTTCTGCTGGTAATAAAATGGTATGTATAATGTAAATTTTTCAAGATTGGAGAAAATAAAAAAACTGATCGAAGGCAGACGTCATTTTGGATTTCTCTTAATGAATTAGCCGGCCAAAATAAGGGTAGCGGATGTTGATTCGGAAATGCAGCGATAGATAAATACGGGATATAGAGTAATCAATTATAATCAACAATTACTTGACTTGTACTGGGTGAGGGAATGAAAATAGATGGGTTGTTGTAGTAGATAATTTCAGATTCGGGGATAACATACGTTAGCTAGCCAATTCTAAACCTGACTGCAGTATGTACGTTCAAGGTATAGGTAAAATAAAGGGTGAGAGGTGGATATTGGTCTTAATGTCACGGAAGTAATGTAATTTCCATTAGTAAAAATGCTGGAATAAAAATCATGGCAAGAAGGCCTAAAATAGATACACCTACGAATCTAAACAGTTCCGTTCTTGAGAGGGAGTTTAGCAAGAAGTTAAATATGTATCAAATTACGCTGAATAAGAAGCCATTGAAATAGCGAGGGGTTTTTTTAAGGGCTTTTCTTATAAAATAACGAAAAAAATTGTTGTTAAGCTTGTAACATCATGTGATTCGTAAACTTGATGTTTTTGAAATGAGGATGTGGGTTATTTCAATGCTTTTTGAAACATAGCCATGAAGGAAAATTGAGAGGGAAAACTGGGTAGCGAAGAAGGCACACGAGGTGTACCAGATTGTAAGGGTGTAGAAAACGTTGGCGTTGAAGATTCCTAGGAGGTAGAAACGTTAGATGAAATGAAACCCCTCACAAACGGTAGCATGTTTAAGAGTTGCATGGAACATTGAGTGAGCACAAGTGAGAAAGGATGAGAGTAATACATGATCATCTAGTTAACATGTTTTTTCTTGTAAACAATTTTATTTTAACATAGGTTTCAATGTGATTCATTATATTTAGAAAAAAAAGTTGATAATAGTGCCGTTTTTATTGATATTACCATAAAAATTACAATATATCATATAACTTAGACTTTTAAACAACATAAGGTATTTTTACAAGACAAATAAATTGTTTGCTACAGAATATTTAACGTTTTTTATCTCATGATGAGTTATGTTTGCCATATATGAATTAAATTGTCAGGCTTGACTTTGTGGAACTATATTACGAAGGAAACGATTTGATCAAATTCTACAAAATTCCGATTTAAATAAAAAGATGCTCATAATGCATGAAACGCTAAAAACGTTATGAATGAAAAAATATACTTGAAAAGTTTCTCGTGAAATTTACGAGTGACAACTGTCATGGCCAGTTCTAAACATCTCTGCGAAACAATCTTATGTTGATGAGAGGCAATCTCAATGATTTTCTCCATGGGTATGATTGTAGAAAAAAATCAACGTTAAATTAGCTTAACACAAAAAGTAAACACTAACGCAACCACCGAAGAATAGCCAAGTAAAAAGTCAGGACTGTTCGTCATTTGTTTGTATTTAATGAATCAATGTAATATGCTAGGCGTATATCATCTGTTCTGTTAATCGGTTACAGCTGGCGATTTGCATCGCAATATATTGGTTTCCTCTCTAATTTTGCATCCCATGCTGCACATGAATATTAAACGAATTACTGACTTGACGTACTGAAGTACTAGAAAAACGACTCTTACACTGCTCCCATAAGCTGATTGCACATTAATTACCTAATTGGATTTTACAACTAACTAGTTTTTTCCCTAACTAATCATGAATGTGACCGATATATTTGAATGGTAAATCGTTCAAAAATGTCACTGTTTTCGACTGAAAAGCAAATACAACTTTTATGTATTTTACGCAGCATAATCTTGATTCAGCGAGTACCTATCTTTTCGATACATCAGCCTTTACCGACAAATTATAGAATGGAATCCGGTTGGTATGCAGGAATTAAATCAATGGTTAACGTTGATACCTTTACCATGATATTCCCTATGATTGTTTCGCATAGCCTTCCTCTCCTTTTACCTCGGAGATCTCTTCAGCCGCGGGATATTTTTAAAAATGAAAGCGCGTAATTGAAACGCTACAGCACTCGTTTTCCGACTCAGTGAAGTAATACTTCCGCCCCTTTGTTCCGAGGCACCCATCCCGCTAGAGGTGCGGAGAGAGCCCACCATTTCACTAAATCATTTGAGGGTTACGACCTCATCCCTCAATGGGAGGCAGAAGACATTCATTCGTCTTCGTCTGCGGGCGAAATTTCTCAGTCGGGCAGAGGTGCGGTGGAGGGGGGGGAGGAGAAGACCTTATGGGGTTAAAAGGGGACGAAGTGTTGCTGTGGAGGAGAATGGCTAGAGAGAGAGGGAGAGCGGGAGGAGAGGTGGGAAAGTGAGAATGGAGTGGGGGAGGAATAGGAGGAGGGGAAAGGGACGGGAAGAGGAGCAGTGATTGCACGGCACTCTCGCTGAAATGAATTAGAGGAGATGTGCTGAAGTTTTGATGAGGGAGCGAGGAGGAAAGAGAGTGAAAGGGAGGGAGGAGGGGTTTGAGGAGGAGGAGGAGGTGCGGCGGTTCGGAGCTTCCCCGAGACGTGTCGGAAAAAGGCGTGGCGCGGAGAGTGGGTTCGAATGGGATCAGGGTGAGGAGGAGCCGGGATGTAGTGCTGACGGGCGCGGGTCGGCCGGATGAGGCGTTAGAAGTGTACTCTGGAGTCGCGCGGGAAGGAAAATAGAAAGGCGAAAGGGAGCACCATTGAACTGTCAACTTTGGAGGCCTTAAGTCATCAGCGTCTGTTGTTTAAGACAGGAGATGAAGGAAACCCAACAGAGACTGAGGAATGACGCAACACTTAAATACGACGCCTTCTTGCTCTGAATAATTACAGCCGCAGTGCCTCAATGCAAACCGTTTTCCTGTTAAAATCCTTACGCATGCCCCAACCTAAAACTCGACGGGAAATAGATACACGGGGTATCATGGGGAGTAATTCACTACGTGAGTTCTGCGCAAAGGCTACGATTAAAATTGCAAATTTTTCATGTGATAATTTTATACGAGAGTAATCTGATGTTTGTTTCTACTTTATAGATCACCCCACGAATGCAGAGATCAAGTTCAATGACTAGTTGAAACACCTACATGATAATTAGTAAAGTTATATCGTGATCTGCTTTTCTGAAAAGTAAGTCAAGCAATTTACCAGTGAAGTATTTGTTTTTTTTATAAATTTTGATAAAATGAACCCGGTCTGTCGAGTTTCGTAAATTCGTAGAAATCTTGTTATCCAACTGCAGACGGCCAAATTTATCTTTTTAAAACTCGTGATGAAATAGATGCTCTGGCCCGTTTCACTTCGCTCATTCGCTCTACTGGACTCAATGTCAGACAGTGCACGCCGTATTTTATTTATACCATTCAAGACTCCAATTACCTTTAAGAGAGAATCTTCCCGTAGAAAACTAGAAAACTCAGTCTGAAGAAGGTACTTTTGTGAAATGAGTTCCTAGATACTTGATGCCAGCCACCTGGCTTCTACGTTGGCGTTTAGCCTTAACCGGACCACAAAGCGAGGAAGCGGTAGATTGCGGAGGAGGGAGGTACTGCTCTAAGGGCACCCTATTCACTTTTGGGGCAAGGGGTTGAGTGGGGGCGGGAGTGGTGGATTGAGGAGGTGGAGTATGAGGCTTGGAGGCTTGGCGCAGGAATTGAAGTCGGACCCGGAAAGATGTGCGTGACTTGGCCGGAAATTGGATTAGCTGCGAGGGGTTAAAGTCTCCGGCACGAGGGGGCCTGTCTCACCAACCGGCGCTCGCTTGGTCAAAGGCCCGCCCGCCCTCCCAGGGACTAGGGAGAAGGTCGATGCGTGTGCACGGGCGAAGGCGAAGAAGTGGAGGGCCGAGGAGGAGAATGACAAGGGGAATTAAGGAAGTGGAGGAGGAGGGAGCCTTCTCCTCTCCTCGGGCGGCGTCGGGTAAGGAAGCAAATGCGGAGGCGGCCTTCTTGAGAAGGAGGGAGGTGGAGAGGTGGGGATGACGATGTGGTGGGGTGGGAGGGAGGCGGAGGTGCAGGGGCAGAGGGGCCGCGCGAGAATTACGCGAGGTACGAGAAACGGGGGCTTTTCCGAGTGTAACTGCTTGTCTGGGGATCGCACTTGTGCCACGCGTCGACGTTCTGCAGGTACGAGGATTAAACCTCGCACTCAATAAGGAGCTGCACTTGGAAAGCCTAAAGCTTCTCGATGATTGCAATTGCTTACATCGTCAGAGATTCTGAAGGCGACTTGTTTGGCAATCAGCTTGAAATGGTGTTCCTATTGCAAACTATTTTCCGCTCTGTCAGTTAGGGCGGCTTCCTGAATGTGATAAGTGGATCGGGGCATCCTGATGTTCTCCAAAATGTTCCTTTGTTGTACTATTTGTTATCTCCACGTTGTAATCTTATGGAGAAACTCAATTAAGTTATTCCTTAAGGAATTGGGCTTTACGAATAAAACTGTGAACATAACAATTTTTTTAAATGCCCATGAAGGTTTTAAAATATAGATTACTTCCAATGACATAGATTTCGAGCCGCCATTATTTAACGAGAGAGTTCTAGAATAATCCTATATCACATGTGGGAATTCGAAGCATGAGTGCCATGTGAAGACCATCAGTGAGGTATCTGTAACCCTAAATCTTTATGTAGACATTTTTATTAAATGCAATTTCGAATTGCGAATTTAACTTCGCGAAAACACTGTTTTTTCCACTTCGTCTTTTCTAGCACAGTTTACATAAAAACCCATGATAGAATAAGGGAAATGAGAAAAAGGCAATGGAATATCCTGAGTTCATTCTTTTTCACGAAATAAATGGACTAATAGCAATTTTCTTCGCGGGGGCACTATGTGGTTCGGCGGTACTTCTTTCCCTGGCGAGGACGCTCCATTAAAATACTGGCTAAATCTAACCAACCTGTCTTCTCATTTTTTCTCTCAATGCATGATATTTGAATCGCTGGAATTGGATGGGATTAGTTCGTCGCTGGCGCAATCGAATCAGTTGCCGAAAGACATTGAACGCGACGAAAAAAACGATGAAATCATTACAAAAAAAGAGTGAAAAAATGAGTGCCGTGACGTAATTGGCGATCGAGGTAGGGTTTGAGACGTGTTTTTTAAGGGGCGCCGTTGTTTTCCTTTTCGGCGTCTCTGCCAACACAGGGCTGTGAATTGTTTTCGGGAGTGGGAAAAGTCTTTTGGGGGCGGGGGAGGGGGTGGAAGGGGGTTGGAGGAAAAGTGTCCGGGCGGTGCTAGCTTTGCTCTCTTCACACCCCTTCCTTCCCCCGCTCCACCCCCAAGGACGGAGGCGCAGCGGGGGAACTTCAAATTGCCTCCACCCTCCCACATAAAAGTGGGGCATGCCTATTTTGTTTTTAAGAAGAGTTACAGCTAATCTTCATTAAAAATATCCTTAAAATTTCTAATGAAAATTAGCTGTAACTCTTTCTTTTAACAAAATGGAAATATATGTATCTATAAGATAGGGGTGGGATGCATATTTTTTTAAAATTCTGTTTGAATTAGAATCATTTTCATCTTTCCCACCAAAACCTGTGTTCGTCCTTTTATGAGTACCTATCCGTTTCCAATTACGATGCTTGAATGTATTTATTCGCACCTATGAGCGTCATGTTTTCGTAAGATTGAGTATATATATATATATATATATGTGTAAGGTGTATCCTGGGTAAGGTGAAATTTTTCTGTCTGGATTCGACACATTTTCATCTTCCCCACCAAGCCCTGTGTTCGTCCTTTTATGTGTTCCTATCCCTTTCCATTTCCTATGATTGTATGAAATTATTCGCGCCTTTGAGCGTCTGATTTTCAAATGGATGAGTATATATATATATATATATATATATATATATATATATATATATATATATATATATATATATATAAATTCTTGGAGAATCACTCGGGTGATGAGCATATAATATGCCTTAGTATCTTTATAATAGGTAACCTTCCTTCTGTGAGAAAGGTAGCGTTTGGCTTCCGAAATATCAGAAATGATTGTGTGAGTGTTCCTTTTTTGTGTATATGTGTAATTCCGCCCTACTTGTGGCAATGTTTATCTAAATTATCACGTGTGTGATTTTTCCACAAAAACCTGTGTGTGTGTGTGTGTGTATATATATAACACCCCATCCCTGCCACCCCCTCACCCGCCTCAACCCTCCGCTTCCTCTCCTCTCTCCCCCCCCTTCCCTTCGTCCTTACCCTGAGTGCATCGTCGCCCCAGACGACTGCCTTCCACCCCTCCACCCCCGCCCTGTCGCCCGCCGCCCTTATTTCTTACCGTCGTCGTCCTAATTAGAGGGAAGAGAGGAGACTCTTCGTCGAACGAAACGGCACTCGCTCATCCGTTAAGGGTCTTCAAGGAGTTTCTCTCCACGCTGCACCCCACGATGCACCGATTCTTCGATCGTCTCTGTTCACGGCCGCCTCCCCTTTCTACCTCCTCCTCCCCCCATTACCCTTCTTACCCTCCCACTCCCCTACCCCTTCCGGCACCCTAATGCTCGCCCGACTGACTCTCTCCGCATGCCTCCCCGTCTTCTCGAACTCGTCGTCACCCGACTCTCGACACTCACTCTCTCGCGCACACACCTTCGACGTGCTTCCAATGCACCGCCTCCCACACGCCACGCCAATGTATTCCAGTTCCTGCCCAAGTCAAACTTCGACGCGAGGCTCCTGTGCCACGGTGTAACTGAGCAAGCCGTGTGAGGCAGAGAGTTCCGAATTCATATGTCTTCGGGGAGGAACTTGTTAATTCCTTCGTGATTCCAACTACTTTGGCTTCCTGGCGAACTGTTCTGGTTTCAATGTATCAGGAGCTCACAATTAATGGAGGATAATAAGGTCTGACTTACGTTTTCGAATGAAAACGCATCAAATTTATCTTAATATATTTTTATCATAAAATCATCGGAATGCTTCTCTGTTAATTTTTATGTGATGCTTTAGGTGGATAAAATTAAAATGCCACTTTGATGTGCTATTTGAGAGTTTCCATGTATTTTTTGTTCCTTTTCCTCTTCCTGTTTGTATCACATTACGCAAAATTATTCGTGACAAAAAGTATATTGGTTTATTACGAAAATTTGAATTTCCCCTGAGGAATATCCATTAAAGTGAAAACAACTATGGCTACAATGCCCATTTTAATTTATTTCGGGTCCTTTGCTTCTATATAACTACACTTTTATTGCTTACCTTAGTTCCTTGCTTACCTTAGTTTCTTGCTTACCTTAGTTCCTTGCTTACCTTAGTTTCTTGCTTACCTTAGTTCCTTACTTATTAAGGCTTTGAATATGGAGTATTTACTTGATATAAAAATCTGTATATCCTAGTTAGAATGGCAAGCAAAGCTCACTGTCTTACCACTGTTTCTTAGGACGATATAAATCGAATGAACAATTCAACTATGAGGAAAAATATAAATTTGAAAGAAGTGATTAGAAATGAACAAAAATGGTAATTGCCTCCGAAAGCGATAACTTATGAATATTTTACCTTGAGGGCTTGTCCAAAAAATCTGGCTGAAACGCCATTGCCAATGAGCCCAATGATGCTAGATTAGAATCCCGCTTGGAGCAAATATTTAATGTTCATAAAAAGACATGCTGAGATGCAAGAGGAATTTTAAATAATCGTTTTCGAGGTATTCTTTCTACTGAATTAATAATTCTTCAGTTAACAGAGAACGCATCTCTGAAATACACTAACTACTGATTCTCAGTTTTTACTCTGTAAAACTTAAGCTTATATTTTTCCTTGGAGACTAAGAAAAGGAAGGGGTGGTTGATGGTGCGTGGGGATCGCCAGACACTGGTTATTTTGCTCCAAAAAAGCCAGTGTCGCTCAATGCGCGCAAGCGTTCTATGCATTCGGGCGTTTGGTAACCCCTTTTATTATATTGCCATTAATTATCAAAATGAAGATCAATGCGTAAAAAAGCTTAGTTAATTCTGCAACTCTTCCGTAGATATTGCAAAAGATCATGCAAGAAAATGTATAATACGCTCTTTTCAAAATATAAAACAAATGAAATAATATTGTATAACCCTTTACATTTTTTTTCTCATGCAGAGTTCACATTGCTTTCCATGTCCATTCTTTCCTCGCCTCTGTCCTCCTAATCAACTTCATTAGGATATTACGTGCGTTATGCACTTCTGCTGTGATTCAATTTACAAAAAAAGATTGTGCTTGTTTGCAAATTATGTTCAATAATTTATTTTCCATCAATGCTCAAGATTTTAAAGTGCTATTGGATTGAACTATTTAAAAAAATAGCTTTATGCTCCGACTGTTCCATTAGATGGGGATTGTAAATTATTTACCTTTTGAACTCCCATTTGCCAGAAAATGCATATAAATATATAAAACGGCTGATTTCTAAAATAAAGGGATTGAAAAAGTAGCGTATAAGGGTGATTATTTACCATGCGCCTCTTTCTGGAAAAAAAAGTTATGAGTAAATAAATTTACCAATTGATGTAATGGCCGATTCATATTATTGATTACCTTTTTTCAACTTTCAATTCTGCCTTGGTTACGAAAGAAATGGTATCCAATTTAAGCTGCTCCTATTCATTTTAAGAACCTAATGATGAGCATTACACAGTTAAATCTTTTCCGTAATTGATCAGCATTAATAAGGCAAAGCCATTTGGTGCCAAATTAGTAAGGTAAAATAGTGGAGTGGATTTTAATAATCATCTATCACGCTCTATAAAATAATATACCAGATGATAAAGCTACAATTACAGTACGTTGTAAAAGAACAATCGACTAAAAATATATAACAAAATCAATTCTATTCTACCTGTTAAGCCACTTTTAATGTTTAAGAATCGATTTATATGGAACCAAGTCAATTATCGAATCCTAGAATATATGAACTGTTTAAATATGGGATAAAAAACGGGAAACTCTGGGATAGGGTTGACTAGGGTGGGCATCGCTTTATGTCCGGGGGAGAAAGAAACAATGCCTCCGAGTTCGTCACCTCAAAAAATATTAGCTCCTTCATAACACTAGAAAAGAAGACCCAGAAGAGGACCGAAACAATTTAAATTGACTTGTGACGTGAAACGTTGTGAAATTGACGTGGGCATGGAAACTTTGACATTTTAAAAAAGAAATGGAGATAAAGAATATAGGCTGCTTGGACGAAATGCACTGACGTGGATGGTCAGTGGGTACAATATAAATGATAGTTTACAGTATGTTCACAGCGGAGGAGAGGCAATTAAACTTAAGGTAGGGATGTTAATGGACGCTAAATTAGGGTGGAGGGTTGTGAATGTAAAAGTTGTTGGCGTTAGAATTAGTACTATTTTTTATTATGATAGGGCAACCGACGAAATTATTTGCAGTCCAAGTTTTAATGCCAACAAGTAGCCATGGAGAGGAGAGTGAGTCAGCTACAAACAATCAGGGTTTGGGAAATATGTATCATGGTGGAAATGTGGACAATAGTTTCTTAGAATAGCTATCAATACCTGTTGTTGCTATCAACCTATTTTTATCTCGTGCAAAACTAATGTACGAGGAATTCATACACACAGGGAAAAGATATCTAATCAATCAATATATGCCAATAAGTGTTATTTTTTTATGCTTTCCTGATGTATATTTATCATACTAGGCCTCATGCCAAAACGCAACCAGAGGTAGCCCAGTAGCAGGAGAAAATACCACTCATGAAGTACGTGTGTAATTAGTCCTTGAAATTGACGTGGATTTCTTTTACTGCAAATTCTTCGTCCGTTTTCCGTGCGATTCCACATTAATCCTTGAAACTGATGCCATGAGTGTTTACATCGTTATTGAAGAGGAAACACGACATTTTTATGGTAAAAATCGTATTCTTTGCTTGCTTTGTGCCTCTTGATCCAAGGTACCATTGACATTTATCAAAGCAGCGCTGATCCGGCTGTGAGTAAAAAATTGAGATGGAAAAAAGTGGTGTTTTAATCGTCCTTGACTCTTTCATGGCTCTCCAATATATGAGCCGTCATCATGAGTGCTCTGCTTACAATATCAGATGAACTATTTCTTGGAATAAATGAAATGTGGGAACCCTTGGAATGGATGAAGTTGTTCAGGTAAATTTAGATTTTGAACCCACATCTATTTCCACTTTTCTCTTAAATAAATTTAACCAAACTGCTATTCCACGAAGCGGCAATTATTTGACTGGTAAAAACAGTTGATAAACAGTCATGTTATTAATTTTTACATGATGTATCAGAAGGAATATCATGCAGAAAACATAAAATTGTATATATCAATATTCTATTCGGCCTAAGTTATATATGATTTTTGCAGTTCAATTAGTCATTCAGTCGTCAATTTCAGTAAAGGAAGTGAATGATCAGCCGTAGTTGTGCAAATAGAAAATCATGTGTAAAAACATTTTTTTCGCTCCATAGCGGAAAAGAACCTGTGTCAGGGCATTTAAAGATGGTCTATTTTTCTTCGCATCGCCACGGGTGCAGGTTATTGCGTCTTGAGATTCGAGGCATGGCAGAGACAAATATACATCCAGAAACTTTATTGGGCTCACAATAATGAGTCCAAATTACTATCTTCGGAATCGGAATTCTCATAAATTTCTTTTTTCTTCCTTAATTGCTCGTCATAACGGTGAAATTCAGGATAATTGGTCATAAGTTGAATCGAATGATAACAATTTAATAAATTTTAATATTCGTTAATCAGAAGGAGGTTTATGACTAAACTCGAGTCCTGGTAATAAGACCACATCCTTCAAGCCATTGCCAAACAACTCGAAAGTTGACGGGCGAAAATTTAGATATGGAACTGGGAATAATAGCTGCCTAACTATCTGCTCCCTGCCCGAAGACTATTTACACTATTTCAGAACAGTAGCGTTTCATATAGGAAGGCTGGCCATTCTAAAAAAAATTTCATTCTTTTAATGTGCCAATTAGACCGTTTTTGTATTTTTATTCCTCTTCGCCATGTCATTGGGTCACTTTTTGGGCTGAGATATTAAAATAGTTCTTTCGATGAAAGCCTTCGTCTAAACCACAAGGTGTATAGCCACTAATGCAAAATGCCATCATAATTTTTGCTGTGTGATGAATATACAAACTTATTTTTAACCAACTGAAATCGTTAAAAATAAACCGGAGTCCAATGAAAGAGAAATAAATGTAATAAAAATTCGTCAAATTTGAAACCCTTTTCATATTTTTCATCTGACGAGTGTCCAAATGAGAAGCCTTTATGTCTTTGAAAATTCTTTGATCTCCGTTCTTGTCTTCTTCTTTTCACGCGTCATGCCTCTTTTGACTGCTTCATTTTAAATACTAGCAATACATCTGAAATGTTGTCCTTCCCCTTTCAATCCACTGTCATCGCGGATTCTTGTTCTCAGCCTCCGTCGTTCATTTCCTCGAATGTATTAAGATTCACCCTGTTTCCTCTGTCTTTGGTCCCCTCTGTCATTTCTCTTCCGTTGCCAGCGTCAATTCCTCCTCCCTAGCACAAAAGCCTCTCCCTGCATCACATCCCACTCCTTACCGGATAAGCAGTGCCGCAAATGCTATCAATCCTTCCATCAGATCTCCTCCCTCCATCCCCCATATACTTGGCTCCTCCCCGCCGCCGTATCCGATGAGCAAGCTTCCCCGCCGGCGAAACCAAAGCACTGCAGTGGAAAAACCTGAAACCACAGTCGCGACACTTTTTTCCCTGTCAATCCATCGTCCCGTATCTACTCTCGAAGAGCGATAGATGTCGAAAGCGATAAAGAAAATTTCTAAAAGACTTTTAGTGTTCCGACATAGCAAAGCGAGTGGGAATGTTTCTTTTTCGCGTCGAGGGAGAAACATTTTCATCACGCGCAGATGTTACGCGAATCTAATGTTTTTCATTTAATATAATCCTGTTTGCCAAGTTGACTTTGGGTGAAAGGGTACAATGCTACTGGCTATCCGTATGTTACAATTATATTACAAAACATTATACATTCAATTGTAGACTTCTTATAATTCTTACAATTATTCTAAACGGAAAGTTTGCTCTCCTCCAATGCACCGATATTGCGACACAATACCCTCTTTATTCCTCATGCGATGAATGTAAATAATGTCTTCAATATAAAAAGGGTTTCAAATTTGTCAATTTTACTATTTTTTTTTCTTTCACTGGACTCCGATTTATTTTCAACAGTTTCTGTAGGTTAAAAATAAGTTTACATATTCATCACACTGAGCGGAAATAATTTTTGCCTTTTGCATTAATGGCTATACACATTGTCGTTTAGACGTTAGCCTTGACTCCTTAATTATTAACGGTGATTTTATTTTAATTTATTAGCTCGTTCAGTCCAAATAGATAGTCTAGTGGCACAGATTTGATTATTCTCTTAGCTTCGTATCAAGAATATTACACATCATTAAAATTAAAATTTATAGCATTAAAATAAAAATAACACTATTGAAAGGTAGGATCAAGATCAAATAGAATAATTAAGAAAATGCAGCATCATATCTTTTCTTAAATACATTCACACTGGTTGAGAAGTGAACAAATAGATCTCCAGGTAATTGGTTCTAATTTATAATTGTTCTGTTGGGAAATGAATATTCCTTAGCATTAGTAAATGCAGGTCCCATACCATTTCTGCTTACTCTGGAGTTAATAACTAGCTTGCAAAAGAAATGATAAAATTGAGATTTTATTCTAAAGACTACAATGCGTGATTGAGCTAATCGATCATTTAACTGAAGCATCATATTTATTAAATTATAACTCTTATTATAACAAGATGGTTTAAAAATATGCTGATAAAAAAATTCTAATATTTAATAGCTTTCAAATAAGCTGGGAAGACATTCCTTACTTCTAAAAGCCAATCACCTACTGTTTATTTTATAAGTAAATAACCTTCAAACTCTCTCGCCTAGACTAATTAAGAAATCAATACCGCAAGGACAAGCTTACTTCACAGCCCATCCAATTGAAGAATCCATAAGAGCAGCGTACGAGAATTTAAATCCAAGAGCATTCTCAGTAAGTAGACGTGAAAAAACCTCGCTCAGGACCGAGTCGTATATCTGTGCCTTCTCTCCAATCGCCACTGGAGTACGGGCGCCTATATTTTTCACCCCACATGAAAGGAAAATGAATCCGAAGGAGGCGATTTCTGTATCACTCCCTCTTTCTAGATTTCCAATCCCTTCCGTATGCCAACCATCTTCCAAGCACCTCTCTCTTTCTCGCCGTTCCCTGCACTTCCCCTGCAACTCCTAACCCCTTCAACGGGAACCCTCCCCTCCCTCCCGCCCACCCTCGCCGCCGACACTCCTCAGGAATCCTAGCAGCGCGCGATAACACATTCATCTTTCTCCCGTGCTCCACTCAATTTATCATCCCTTGAAACCATGCTTCCCCTCTCAGACCCACCCCCTCCTCCTCCTCCCTCCGCCAACTCTCCCCTCACCCTCCCCCAATGGCGTCCTGCTCGACCCGAGTTCTCAAAACCTACACTTCCGCCTGCTATCGCCTTCTTTTCATCCACAAACCTCCTCCCAAAATCTTTCTACGAATATCTTTAAGCAGCTGTCTTCTGCTCCTATCTTAAAAAAGGGCCAGATGTTTCTTATTATTGGCAAGAGCCCTTTGATGCGGAATCGACAGTTGAAAGATTTTTTGAGAAGACCTAGCGAGAGGTGGGGTGAAGTGAGCGATGGATATCGCGGGTGAAAGAGGAATAACGGGCCTTTGCTTTTGAGCCGGGAAGCCTTCGGGTGAGTCAATTTGGCAAACAAACGCTTTCTCCCTTTCATGCACTAAATGCATCGCAGCAACAGATATCCGCCCTATGAAATGAAAGATCAAACATGATTTTATGGATTTTGTTCAAAATTTTCATTTTAAAATAGTGTTTTTTTTAATCGAATCAACGGGCGTGAAACGTGTGAAACATGGTTACCTTTCATGACATTTCTATAAATCATCAACCACTTAACGCTTTTTGGACTTTGAAATAGTATCACTTTGTAATTAGAGAAACAGTATAAATGAAATGAAACTGAATGATTGTGAACAATGGATAAATTTCTCATATTATTTGGTTGATCATTATTAATGAATCAAATAATAATGTTTTCCCTAAAGACCATTTTATTTTTAAAATGCTATCAATAATAGCTATTTCACATTTCCAACTCATTCCTTACACACATATGTCAAATATAAGCATTAGAAGTGTAATGCTATTTAACTAAAAAATCCTGACTATAATTAATTGTTCTCTCCCAAAGCGAAGTAATAATCCAAAGTCTAAAATATGAGAAATATAATAAAACCTTCTCTTATCTCTGCGTACTGTAAGTGAAAAGGGAGAAAATTTGCATTCCCGTCTCAAAAAATAAAATGGTAGCGTGGAGAAAATTGTAGACGTTACAAATATTTTCAATATATGAGAAATGCCAAAATTTCACTACGCTGCTTGAACCTCAGAAAACATGCATAGTAGCGGTATTTTAGAGTGATGAATAAAATAATATAACAGCATCTAATTAGGACTAAGGATATCGTTTCTCCTAGCTGCGACATGCCATGATGTAATACTGGCGTTTATATGGCTGCATTCCATGTTAATATTATATAACCTTTCACGGAATTGTGTCTACCACATTCCTCGACAGATCTTAAGAATGAAACTAATGACATAGGAATTAGGTGAACATGAGCTACCTAATGTGCTGCTGTTCGGTCGTTTTTATTTTATTCCTCCCAAACTTCAGGTAAATTTGATTTTAGCTCTCCATGTGCGTTCTTTTTTTCGAGCAATCACACATGCGTTCTTTAGGTCATTAGTCTGGTTGAATGAAGGTATGCACCACTTGAAGGGAAGTTTGCAAGACAAATTAATGAGTATACTTCTTATGGAACTACGAGGAAATTTGTTGATAAAGTTAATAGCTTAGTTAAGCACATCCATCAACCTGGCGGAGTCAGCGCAGCACATGCATCTCAAACGGATAGAGGGGAAAAATCGTTGGATGTCTCCATCTCAGAATTAATTAACCTCCTTAAGTTAAGCCCTCTCTATCCAATTTTCATTAGTATAGGAAACTGTGATTAGGCGTAGAGTAATTAAATTCCTAGATGTCTTAGCAGTGTGAAGATAGAAAGAAGTTTAAATTAGCAGGAAGAAGATGAAAAAGAAGTTTTGGGTTCTGAAGCACCGTCGCACAGTGGGCCAAACTGGAAAATAGCTGGCCAAAATATTATTATATGGCTGGCATTTATAAGGTATATTGGGTTTTTAAACGTGATTTTATCATTATTTTTTTCGATATATATCCTAAGGATTCATTGCTATTAATTGCATAGAAATTAAATATGCAATAACAAAGCTTAATTTCATTGGTTGAGCGGTCAAGTTCAAATTCAAAACTTCCTATGATAATTATCAAAATACTGTAATTAGTAATGCTAGGAGCTATGAAATCCGTAAAAAATTGTCCAAGCAGAATTTTAATGGATAATGCATTTTAACAAATTATGACAACTGAAACGGAGTGGGAGGAATTGAAAATATTTTTCTCGATGAAAATGAACTTGAATCAAGTGAAAACATCTATAATTCTTCGCTATAGTTTATGTATATTACATTTTTACAAAAAAAAATATTTAATTCATTTTTATTGCAAAATTAGTTTAAAATTGGTTACGTTCCAGTCAATTGCATTTTGGCATAATTTCGTCGCACTACTGAGATCAGGATTCTACATAAACGTTAACCATAGGTAGAGACCATGATAATTTATTATTTAAATTTTTATCTTAAACAAATATTTGTTAATAATATCATTATCAAAAACTTAAATAAATATTTTGAATAATAATATTTATAGTGCTCACTCATCCTCTGATGACTCGTCATCACTCTCATCTCACATACGTCATTCCCATAGCCAATTGGTTTTTTCACCAATGCATTTAAATCTTCCTTCGAATTACTCTTACTCTATGATCTGCGCCATGAATTAGAAGCTTGTGCTCCGTTAGTGGCATATAATACCAAGGGTATTGCTTCACGTATAATTTGGCTGTTGCTAGACTCAGTTTTCGAACTCACAGTGATTGAGTGTTAGACTGTTTGAAATTGCATTCAAAATATTTGAAAACCTTGAAATCAGTTGTTCATGGAGCCCTGAAAAATATTAAATTAACTTAAAATTTTCACTAAACTTCAGCAGCGTTGATTTTTTTTTAATTTTAAATAGTTGTCAGTTTCTCTTACCGGTAATATTTGCTGATAATTTAGGGTTCGAAAAGAAACGTCTAGCTGTGTTTGCGGTGCCATATCCTGGTTTTGGTACATCTATTATCAGGCCCATTTTGTATTAGCCATTAACTAAAATTAACTGTAAAGTAGCTCTCCCTTCACTGCGCCTTGTTCCATTTCTCAAAATATCTAGTGAAAAAGCATTTTTATTGGCATTTCGTCAAAATACCTTTCGCATCGACATCTCCATTCAATTGAAAGTTTTCAATCAAAAAATCTATCATAACATTTTTTTCTCACGTGCCGTAATATTTTTTTCTCTACAATTTTATCGTGAAGTTGCAGCCGTGTTACTTCTCTACTGTCCATGGTTTCTTACAAATTTAGTGTAAAACACTGCAAAACGAAATAAAAAATAGCAGGTAATCACTTCCTTCGACAGCCTTACTATCATCATTATTACATGGGTACCAAAAACAAATTACTGACTCCAACTCGGAATCCATTTGCAAAATTAAAATTTTGCTTACCATAAGTGCTTCAAACCGCTTCTAGGCTGATTGGAAAGCAAAATCTTCCTCGATGGATGCGAAGTACACGTAGTGAAGGCACGACGAAACTTAGACAGGGGTAAGGAGGCTTTGGTTCCCAGGTACAAGTAGGTAACTATATCCTCCTTTGAAACACTTCTAACGCTGAACAGATCAACACGGTGTTGCACAGAACAGTCGCTTACAGTGAATGCTCACTCGACGCTCTCTCTGGTACAACTGATGCATCTGGGACGCGAAAAAAACCGGAAAACCCCTAAGGAAACTAACTAAGGATTGCGTTTCGCGGAACAAGTGGCGGCAAGTGTCGGCATAAAGAGGCAAATAAGGTGTAAAAAGAATAACTTGATGTAGCTACCAACGGATTAGGGGTAGTAGAAAAGATTCATTACTGGCAAGGTTGTAAAACCAGCATTGTAGGGCTAGCAAGCACGGAGGGACGCAAATCCTCAACCAGCTGGCGCGGGCGCCTGCCGCTGCACTTTCATGACCACGAGCTTTCCCCTAAACCCCTCGACCACAGCCTGACCACGATGCCTGAGGGAAATTTGAAATTCATGGAAAATACTTTCAAATATATTTTAGCCCATAACTCTGCTGAGAAACGTCCCAACGACCTCCTCGTCGTCGAATCGACAGTCGCCAACTTAGCGCGAAATTGCAATTTGCGACAAGAGTTCCGTTGAATTTAGCCATTTCAGTAGAATGTGCCAAAATCAAGATGAAAATTATTCATAAAATATCTATTCAAATTACCAATGTCATTTAACTGGCATTCCGTCGTCTTCATGCTCGGAAATCGTATACTTTCTTCGCTTAGTGCACATAGCACATAATTCATTAGTGGCCGCCACTGTGGCCCGACTGGGTGGTTTTAAATAAAAATGGTTGCTAAAATTAGGATCACAAGTTATCGCAAGAATTTACTCCTGAATATTGTTCTATATGCTTTTCTCTGTCAAAAAGTTCAAATAACTCAGTGTAGCCTGATGTTGATAAAAACGATAATTACTGTGAAAAATAAAATTTAATGAAAAAACAGCACAATTTTTGAAAAATTATAAAAATATAAAAAAAACAATTAAATCGGAACAAAAATTATCTCAGTTCATGAAATAAAGATCAGTTTAGTGGATAAAAATATTTTAAAACCAACATTCTAAATAACGACTCTTTAATAAAGCCATATATTTAGCTATTTTCCACGGAAAAATTTCGGTCGCCAAAATCACCCTGACATGCACTACTTTGACCACCTGTAAAAATTATCATAGCGTATTTTATGCTCTGCATGGTACCCTATCTTAAAAAGTTAATGCTTAATAATATAAATCAACTGTTTTTGATTAGTTTGCGCGAACTTCATTTTTCGACTTTTGGCCAGTTTTTTTGGATTTTGGCCCACTGTGAGTTGTCGAGGGGTTTGACTAATGCTTAGGTTTCGGATGGAAGGTGGATTTGAATGTCAATGTTATAGGAAGCACACACAATTACGGAAGCCAGACCTGGAAGTTGTAATGGCTTTTAGAATACAAAGCAAGGGCATAATTCATATCGTGAAGAGAGACACCAACCTAAAGAATGCTAGAATATTGTCGGGTCAGAAAGAATTCCATCAAAGGCTTTGGTGATCATACTTCATGGAGCTAGACTTTTGAAAGGCTAGCCGGTAACTTCACATAGAATCTTCAATCCTTTTAAATGCTTCTTTTCTCGTAAGAGATTGGTATTATGGGATGCGATAATAGAATTATAGCACAAGGTTACTACTATCGTGCAGGATAGTTCGAAAACATCGCATTGCTAGAAAATTAAGACATTCCGTACGGATTTAAGCCAGGAAGGCATCTTTTAAGGATTCCAAGTTACCGAATATTGTTAAATTTTGTCGAAATAATTCGCATATGTTCGTGAGTAATGTCAAAAAGCATGTCATATGAGGCAAAAATGCCCATACAGTGGAGATATGCGGGGCCTAGCGATGAATGGTAACACCATATATTCACAATTTGAAACATTTCGCAGGCAGTAGATGAAACAAATGTGAAAAACATGGTCGGTCTTTATAAAAATAGTGTTGAAATTGGCGACGGTTTTTTTCTTAAAGTTATTGATATGAAATATTTCCACCAAGTTACCCGTCTTCTACGTCAGGGATAGATATATTCTACCAAATTTTCTCTGGCTGTTGTTTTGCCTTTATCTGATATTTTTTCAGGGAGTAACAACGAGTTATATGCATCTCCTCTACTACTTTTTGCAAAGATTTTTTTGCTTTTTATATTTAAAGGAAATCACCTATTGCGATTTTTGAAACATTTTACGTATTTCTGTACTATTGCAATCTTTCAATCTGCAAAATAAAACTTTACCATGTAATAAATATTCTACATACTGTCTATATTTATGGGAAAAATTATCTAAATTATATTGAAAAGTTCTCTGAAAAAATGTCCACGAAAATTAAAAAAAATCTCTTCATAAAAATTGGGAAATATATAAGGCGAAATTGTGTTCTTTTCTCTTGTAATTTTACAGTGGTTATGCAATATATTTAAAACAACCCACGAGATACATTGATAATTAGAAAAAGATTCGATGTTTTCATGCTTCCAGGATGAAAATAATAGCATAGTTTTCGAGCGGACAACCACATAGTACAGCTTGTAAGTCATCTCGATGGGATAGCGCTGCACGGGAGGTGCAGGAGGCGCGAGAATAGACGAGGGTGAGTTCAAAAGACTCCTTTTATCCGAAGTTAATACTGTGCGAAGAAAAACGCATAGTATATGATATTTTGCATGCTGACTATGTAAAAATGTGCATGAAACCTAATAAAACGGCTTTGATAACTTTTGAAGCAGCCAAAGGTATGGTTATGAGTTTCGTTGCTAGAATTCTGAAACCAAGTAATTCTAGTTTACAAGGTATTTTCTAAAAATTCTTTTAAAAACTCGGGTCGCCGGGAAAGAGACGTTGCCTCCCATTTCCATGAGAGTGGATTCCATACGCTCCAGGGCTCTTTACCATCCCTGCCTTCCCTGCTGGCCCACTTAATAAGAGCAGAGTTTTTGGCTTCTAAAGTTTAGAACATCTGTTACGCTTGCGACATAGAGTGTAACAAATTTGCTCATAGCTCGAATTAAGTCTGTGTGCTCGGATTAGCTTGTTTTTAAATTACAAGGTGTACCAGTGTTGTGTCTGTGCACACAGTGGTCTTCACATTCACTGTTATGCAGTGAGCAGTTTTTAGAAGGCAAGGCTCATAGATACGAGCTGTTCCGCACATAAACAGTGCAGTCATAGAATGTAATTCATTGGTTTTCTTCTGATTTTAAATAATTTATTTTTAACTAAGCAGTTCCCTATGTTCCATGAATAATGTCTTCAATCAAATTTAATAAATCGCATGCTTAAATGAGTTGATAATGTTGTACAGCAATAATATTTCATTTTAACTTTTTCATTAATCATGTATTCAAAACGGTTCGCCAGAGACCTGGCATTGTAAAGAATAATTAGCCATGAAAAATATCGCAGGTTGCATGAGGCGCATATGACGCAGCTGTTGACGCACTAAAACACATTCACTTAGATTGCTTGGCTAGCTAAATGAATTTGGCGCGCAAATGGTATGTAGGTCTTAATATAAAGGTTTATTTGTCAAATATTTAATAATTCCATGTGTTAATATTACCGTGATAAATAATCCTGGTTACTTGACGTATCAAAAGTAAGTACTATATCATGACTCTAATATTATCAACGTTTTTTTCATTATTGTTAAAACGACATGAAGGGATGGTAATAGTGCATTTCGGTAACAAATTCTATTGTATATGTTGATGAATTAAATTATTATAGATGCTGTTTATCTGCATATGCCGTGTTGATGGCGAAATTTATATTGACTAATGTTCTCGTTTATTGAATACTTTCTGACCAGATAATGACAAAATCAATTAAATTGGTGCCCACGAGGGACAGTTAAATATGCATGTGCAAAAATCTAAGAAATAACTTATAATCGAATTGCAGTAAACGTCTTAGGTTGCATTTATAGCAGATTAGCTCCGCTGAAATGTTTTATTTTCAGGTGTCACTATTTATGGTAGTGGTGGCTAAACTTGACAAAGAATAATCTATGAATGAAAATAGAAAACAACTGCTAATTAATAGTAGAAGTGGTATGTTTGGATTTGCAATTAGCGTGAATTAATATCGAAAAAATACATTGCTGCTGAGTTTTAGCTGTCTAATAATTTTCTTCGTGGCCTGACCTGGATTTTAAATTCTTCTAATGTTTTATAATACAGTCTTACACTTTGATCTTATAGCACACACAACGTTCATACCTTAATGCCAGCGCCATGAGTTCAGTCCATTCGGCATGTTTGCTCCCTCGCTAATCCGATCTTTTATGCCTTTACTTTAATTGCTAATAATAAAATTTTGTTTTCAACACTAGCTTTGTGACATAGATTATAACCCAGAAATATTCCATTGCTAAGAGAATCGCATGAAACTATGTGAGCATTGATAAATCATGGCTCTACTTCATTAAGTTATTATGAATCTTGGGATGGCAGCTTAGGATGGTTTACATGCTTGCTTTGACTTTGCCCATTGTATGTACATACGAGACTCGTACTATACGGATGCGCTTTGGAAATAGAAAGAGAAAATCGACTTATTGGGAGGAAGTTGGACATGAAGGAGTTAGAAACCAGGATCGATGCTCCAGTGTTTCTCAGCCAAAGCGTTCTCCATCGGTCTCTGCAGAATGAAACGAAGGCGAGGGAATGTCTCAGCAGGAGGAAGGAGATGCCGAGGACAACGGATCGGGGTGGCTGAATAAGGAAGCGTGGGGTTTGAGGAGAATGTCGGGGCGCAGAAAGGATTATGGTGTATATTATGTAGGCGGAGTGCATCATTGATGAGGGTTCGGTGGCGTGGCACGGATTTGAGGCAATCAGGTGAGGTCGGAACGGCGGGGAAACGAAGGACCGTCACCACACCACAAATAGGCACACGCTGCTCGTTGGACCTCTTATCCCTTGCTCTCTCCCACCGCTTCTCAAGTCTCATCGATGGTTTTTGGGCGAGCTGCCTCCTCCTCGCGAAAACTGCTTGGCTCCCTATTCCCTCGTCATCGTTTGTGAGACATAGAGAGAGCTTTCAGTTCGCTATATCGCACTACTCACTTTGCTACACTCCAGTGAATGTACTTTTAATTCGTTTCAGACCCTGCACACTAGGCAGCGCAGTTCAAGATTGATCGGGAGCAAAACTAAAGAGCTCTATAGAATAAAATTACTTCGGAAATTGCATTCTCGACTCTATTTTGGCGTTGATTTTCAAGAAAGGTGCCCAGCGTGGATAATGTAAATCTTTTACTAAAAAAGCTTTGTGTGGTAAAAAGCTTACGTCTTTAAGTACGTAGTTTGATGGAATTTTTAAACTATGAATGACGCAACGGCAGTGACTATTGTGAATCTGCTGACTCACTGCTATCCACCCTCAGATAACCAACCGTTTTGCTAGCACTTATTGTTTTATTCACTGTTGTTTGTGAGAGATTAATTGCGCTGATATGCTCCAATCTGCGCTAACTTGGTCACACCTTTGAATACTCGTAGTTTAATCCAATTACTGCTTGACTGTAGCCGTCTACGTTTCACCATCCCCTTCCAAGTCCCTTATGCCATTATATCTTTTAAGGTAGGCTTATATTCTGTTTCATACTCTACTATACCTGGATATATCCATATTGATATTATGTAGTATACTGCATTCATTATTTTTTACGGGTCTTCACCTTTTATTTTTTTCCTTAGCCAGTTCATTATGTCTTAGGTTAAGCCCAATCTATGCAGATACTTTCTTCCAAAGCCGGCGTCACTCAGTAAGTTTTCACCAGCGTTTCTCTCTTCGTTGCGCCACGTGTGCTAACTTGCAATCTGTGATTCATTGCCAGGATACCCCGAATATTATCAAGATAGGAACGGCGCGAATTTCCTTTTCGTTTTCAGGAGCGTCATCCAGTCGAGAGTCCATCCCTCTTTTTGTCTCATGATTTCGTAGTTTGAGGCTCTAGAAGGCCAAAGTTAACCGAAGTGCAACCGCAAGATCGTTATTAGCAATTTGACCTCATCTTGAATTTTAGCAGCAACGAGATTGGAATATGGTTGCTTGTCGGTTTGCCAGTTGGACAAATTTTCACCTGCTGAAACTGATGGAATTCCATTCAATATGCTAAATTTAGCATATATCGGAAAACACCAGCGCACTTTAGCGCAGGAACACGACAATGAGAGTGGCCTATGGAGCTCGGAGTTGAGTGGGGTTCCATGTGTGACGTAGAGTGGATGGATGCTTATCCTATCATCAATTATTTCGTTCGTCAGCCAGGGATGTCTAATTGTGAAGTACTACATCGCACCTCTTCATGTACAGATACATTTCTTGTTGTATGGCCACGGCAGACGATGTCCCGCATTGACGCGGGTAACGTGTGAGCAGGCAATTTCGCTACTCTTCGTTAAATACACAAGTTTCTTTGGAATAACTTGAGTTTCATCTTCATTAAACTCGACGCTACGAGAGCGCGATCTCTCCAACAAGACAGCGATTTGCGCTGGTGAATCAGTCTGTTGGTGGGAAGTATTCCGCAGGTACACCATAGTCAATGCCAATTTTTTGGTAATCGATAGCAAATTCCTGCGTTCTAGATGAATACCTACTTAAAAAGCTAAGGTTTAGATCGCAATAGAAAACATTTTAACGCTAATCAGGTTAGATATATTGCCTTTAAATCAACACAACAGGAACTGTGGATCTAAGTATCGAAGCTCCTTTGCTCTCAAGCGCACTTCAGTGCACATCAAGTTTTATCCAGGTCTGTTTTGAGGAATTCTCCTGTGCTGGATATACATTAACAGAATTAAGCAAATGGAAAGCACCCATTTTCCACAATGGATTGTTTGCGTGATTATTCCTGAGACCAATAGTTTAAAAAACTAAATGGTGTCCAGGATACGTAAGCGTGTTAGAATTTTATCTGGGCGTCATTTTCGTTATTTAAAGTTGCTTAAAGATAGAGCTTTCAATATGGCCGCCCTCAAACACGTAGTGACGTCATTTTCTCGTCTCCCTGGGTATTCCTTGCCGTAAATGCTGAATCCGTGTACTTCATTTGTAAGATTCCTCAATGATTTCAAAAAATCATAGTATTTGCGGTTCATATCGATTCGTCTGACTAGTAACCTACATGCAGGCGATATATCATTACAGGCAGTTTTAAAAACCAATAGAGGCCATTATAGTAATAAAATCAAAGCTTGAGTCTCTCTTATTATTGACCGATCACAATGCACATCATTAAGTAGAGAACTTGGTACCGTGGGCAGATACAGCCGTGGCCTCCACTACCACCATCATCACAATGCATCTGTTTACGGTCATGCCAGCGGGACCTGTCGCCTTGGATACAGGTAAATGACTTCACAAGGCGTATCTCACGCCGCTGCTATCCTCAGTACTTAGCGATATTTTTGAAATGCTACGACATTACTATGCATATTACACCACATAAACGTGTGTTTTTCATCATTCTTATTCTATTCTTTACACGTTGGTAAGTTTTTTTTCGAGAAAAGATATTGCTGTAAACGATGATGAAACAAATCCTTTGATGGCGAATGCTGGAAATAACCTTTGTCTTGAATGGTTAAATACGTTTAGTTTCCGGCACAATATATCGCCTTTCCTTAAGCAGAAAGGAGAAATCTGATGCAGTTCAAGCTGAGTGAAATACAGTACGGACCAAGTAGTCACGAGCTTACACGGACAACTAGGGATAAAGTAGGAATAAAACATAATTCGTGACGCTGGATTTACAGTGTCATTCACTCACTGTTGGAGCGTTTACTCGCTTTCTCCATTGAAATCCTTCTTATGGACCCGGAATTCACCCTAAGGAACGGATTGGTAGAGTTGGTACTCGCTTTCCATCCGAAAGGCCCGGGCTTGAATTTCGGCGGTGAGGAAGATTTTTCGGTGGAATTCCTATCCCTGCTTCGGTGGGATGTGGAGAAGAGTATTTCGTTCGTCGAACGGGACGTTATACAGTAGTCCCCTGTGCGAATATCAAGCGAGTCCCCTGTGCGAGCAAAGTAACGACGACCCAGGTGTCTATCTACGACTAGACCTGTGCGATTATCGAAAAAATCGATATCGATTCATTATAAGAATAATTGGAAATGTGGTCGATTCAATTGTCGGGAATTGAAGAAATATCAGAAAATATAAGTCATTCAATTAATTGACTAAGGCCGATTAATTGACATCGAAATGGGTGTCAATTAATTGTCATTGCACAATTAATTGACAGGATTAGATCGTGCTTTTCAAAGGCATTTCTTTGGAAATGTGAAGAATGAAAGAACTAATTTGAAAAACAACAATATAATTCAATCAGTTAGATTTTGTACTCACACTCTGTCTGTACACTCAAACGAAACACAACACGCTGACACTGACACAGTTAAAGCGGTCAAAACAGATAACACACACACTCGAAGCGGCAGTTGGCGGGGCAGAATGCAGGGATGGTGCAAATCAATATTCGTCAATTAATCGATTACCGGACAATAATTGTGAATTGAATAACAGTTGACAATTGAACAACAATTGAAAATTGAAAAAAATTGACAATCAAGGCAATTACCAAAATCGGCATCGATGTGCTGATATAATCGATCAATTGTAAAAATAATTGAATCGACGATTCAATTACTCGAATAATCGCACAGGCCTCCCTACGACTCCTCCATCCCACATTAATCCTCCCCTCACCCATCAGTCCTTTATTGCGCAAGGAACCTCAGTTTTCGGTCACCTCCCCAAAATAACTGACCAATACACTCACTCGAGGTGTAAGCAGGAGAGAATCCGCCCGCATCTGTTTCAGCCATTTGACCCGCAATACAACCCTCGGCCGGGGAGAACCCCTCCTCGCGGTCGTTTGCGGAGTCTCTAAGACCACCGCTTCGTCTCTCTTCATCCCGCTGTAGCCGTGTCTCGTTCGCCGGCAATTCATTCCGCCTCCGCCAGGGCGCGCGACTGTTCTTCGACCGCCATTCTTAATTGCTTCGTTGAGGTACCTCGGCTAACGCTCCGCCCCGCGGATCCCCTGGATTGCCGCGGCTTGTTGAGGTGGAAATTATTTAGTGCGCTCTTCCACTTGCACAGCGGCATGGCGAGGAAGGCTCAATCGTAGATGCCGTTTTGGGCCATTCAGAAAAGGAACTTTCGGGAAACTTGGGGAATGGTATATGGAGAGACAAGGTCGTTATTCTGAGCCCAGGAATGAGGCTATTGGATCTCTTCTATCATATAATCCCTCGCAGAATTTATTATAAATATGTATTAGCTGTTTCTTATAATATTTTATTTAAATTCGAAGGCATAGGATGCTTTGAACAAGAGTAAAGTGACAAAATTTGAAGAAAATCGTTATGTCATTGCCTGATTTGTAACTAAAAAGAAAGAAAAATTACGTATAATAAATATGGATTAGGTAAATATTGGCAATGAACCTGAGCCTTGGCTAAAATGTTAGGTTTTACGTACATTTCAGGATGTGTTTACAAATGAGTTTTTATGTCAATATTAAGGAGAAAACATTGGACACATATTGACTCGTTTGCATTCGATTCAATTGGGTTTTGTTTTGGACGTAACTACTACAGGATATTTTTAAAAAAATTCTTCATTCAAGCCATTACACCCAGGAGTCATGTTTGTTTATAGAAAAAAAAGTTTTTGGTAGGAAAAATGCAAAATGAAATCGATCGGGTTTTGTTTTAATCGCAACTACCATAGTACTCTGTTGGAACTTTTTTCATTTATGCCATTACACCCAGGAGTCATCTATTTTTTTATTAAAACACACAAATGAATTTCTGGTCTCCTGAAAGTATACAGGGGGAATACAGAAGAGAATAAACAGTTGAAATAGGTGAAAGTTAGAAATTAAAGAAAATAATAGTCCCAGGTTTTCCATACTCTAAAATTATTATCACACAGATATTGAGAACGAAGTAGCAAGAAAAAAATATATGGCCAGGATTACTGAGCTCAATGTAGAAATAGGTAAAATCGAGGTCAATGAATTTAGTCGCATTACTCACCACAAAAGAAATTACTAAACGGAGCGCAACTATCATCTCGTTCCACTCTCAAGGGGAATCTCAAAGATGAGTAATTATTGGGCGAAAACCTTCGCCACCACCGCTTGATTGTCACATATAATAGAGTAGATATATCCGAAAAAAAATCGAACCTTGGGCCTTTTGCTTGTCGAGCCGTGCGCAGGAATGAACCCTCTGCTTACACGCCATTATCGATGAACAATGAGGTCTCACTACAAGGCATTTCCTGTTTCCAATTTCACTCATTGGTAGATATTTCGTAATTTTGCATTTTTGTTTCTTTTAATGGATTTAAAATTCGATTATTCGCTTCAGGATTTACCAACAAATTCCCCGTGGTGCGGCATTGCAGAGTAAATTAAAAAAATAAGTTGCTAAAAAACTTGGATCTATCCACTCGCTCGGATTATGAGAGCTCTTGTTTGTTTTTCCCGAGCCTACCAATTGCTCAAAGTCGGAAAAAGGGATAAACACGCATCTTGCACAAAAGGATTATATTTCAAACTGTTTTGTTTCGAAATTAGTGAAATCGAAAGGTTCTCGTTGGAATTAATTATTAACTTTAATTAATATTTGTGATGCTGAACGTGCATCCCACAAATAAATGTTCTGTTTCACTGTTGTTTGTCCGGGTATTTTTACACGGGTCATAATGATTGAAAAAGTTAAAATATACACTTGACGGAGGTCTCCATATTATGATTTCAGTACTTAGTTGATTTGGGCATTATTTTTTAAAATTTAACTCTCTAAATTACGAATCAGTATTTCATTTGTATTAATGATGACTGTAAAGCAGTGCCCAGGAGTGGTAAAGGACTTGAATCAAATATCATTGACCTGTAGTCTATACTTTCGAATATTTTTAACTCTATGATTAGTTTTAACTCTATGATATCTCTCTTAACTCACTCACGTACTACACGTCAATTTGTCCCAAATGCTAATTATGATTCCCATTTAAATCAAGTATTGGAATCTGTTTATCATTGACCGATGTTTTTTTTTCATTGGAGGGGTTATTTATTGCTAAAACCTTAATAAAAACTTACCACAAATGTCCCCCAAAAATTCTCAGTGCATAAAGTAATAAATTACGTAGTTAAATTCTTTTGAATCAATCAAAAGCAGCATAAGAAATTCATAGCCATACTTAAGCGTTTGGCCAATTCGATGTAAATGCATTCTTAGATTTAAAAAACCCTTCTCTTAGAAGAATTGTTAATTCATTCGTTTAAAGAATGAATTTCCATTCATTAAAGAAATGGAAATATTAATTTCCTTTCCCTCTGTATGTCCATGATTGTTTTTCTAGTTTGTTTATTATCTACACAATTGTAATTGTAAGTAGGTACATGCCCTTTATAGAAGTACATTTAAAATTAAGCACCAAACTTTGAAGACCGAGACAATAATAGGTTCAAAAGTGGTTCGATGGGTTACATGTGAAATTATAATATCAAGAATGCCGTTTACAAAAAAGTGATGCAATGAAAATGCACAAAATTAAAGGAGCTGGTACCTGTAAGCGTAGTATGCAAAGTTCAATTGCTGTACGCCACAGTGGCTTCTATCCCATCAATGAAAAATTCACTCTAGAAGCATACTCTAATTGAAGAATGGTTCTGCCTTGAAAAGTAAGGAACTGGCTAGTCAAGGGAGGATTTTCTAATACAAAAGTAAAGTTAATGTTAATTAGTTCAAAAGAATTTTAATTGTGAGTATCCCATTGAAGGAGCCAAAGGCTTGAAAAACAAAATTGTATAAAATTCAGAAAAAGATGCAGGTTCATTTTTAAAAGCTACTTGGGACTTGAGAAAAGCTACTTATTTAGTGTTATATGGCTTGTCAAAGAAATATTTTTTAGGGCCTTTTAGGACTCTTGGATTAAAAATCAGCCGTAAGTTACCATCAAGTTGAGGAATTAAAATATATCTTTCCATAAAAACGCATTTTCTGTGGGCATTATTGTGATAGAAAGTTCACATTTTCTACTTATCGCAGGTATAACAGTTATTGCTCGTGTTCCCAATGAAAACAATCACCATCTCTTGGATGGTAATTACCAAAAAAGCGTCTGAAACGTCAGTATACGGCTTTCCTACCGAGGGTTATTTGCGTTTATAGAAATTAGAGAGTCTTGTAACGACCTTTGTGAGTTCATAATCAATTGGACTGAAATAAGAGAGAGAGGCCTCGGTGATACCAAGAATGAAAGCCAGTCCATGTTTGAAAAATGATGTGGTGTTGCAAAACGCATTTTGCTTGAACGAATAAAATATATTTACGGTTTGGGTAGGTGAAATAAAAAAACGGCAGAAGTTAAACACTAACACCTATACCAGGAATTTATATCTACTATCGAATTCTCTAATACTACAATGCTACATAATGCTACAGATAGTGAGACTGGTGAAATATCAGGCGATGATTTTGAATATCTGTTATTGTTTTCTTCAATAATTAATAATACAACTATGGAAGTCACTTCTTTATTTTAATGCTGTTAATAATAATGGTACCCAGTTAAGTAATTAAACTGATAAAATATATAATGCCAAAGTTAGTGTACATAATATATATTAGTTTCCAATCCAGGTAGTTAACGCACGAAATGGCTCTACTGAAGTTTGTGGGTTCGAATCTCGCCTATAATTTGAATGAAGTGATTATATGAAGTGATTTATTTTTCAAATCTTACAGCGCAGAACAAAATATTAGGTATCGGATTTCCGTATACACACGATTACAATGACCAAAAGTGAGTATTTTAATTGTTTAAACTATTTTATTGTAAAAACAATTACATTTAGTGATACAATAAGAATATATTCATATTCGGATTCTGCGGATAGAAAATATATAGTAACCACGATTAATGTTCAATTTAATTTAGTTACAATACATCGTTTAAACAATTATCAAGTAACAACAAGAAAAATCACAGATACAGCAGAAATAACATTGCAATCAGATTATACGGATATAACAACATGCAGAGTAATCAATAAAGTTCAATTTAAATTTGTTACACTTAATTGTTTAAATAATTTGTCTCGTAAAAACAAAAATATCAAAGATACAGCAAATTAAATGTCAAATTCGGATTCCGCGGATCAAAAACCTTTAAAAGTCAATGTTCAAATATAGTAAATACTCAGTATAAAATACTCGGTATGGAAAAAAACAGCGGTATTAATTTTGGCCAGAGTTTTTCGATTTGGGACCACTGTGCGCCGGTGTATGTGCGTGACCGGATTGCGGCGCCATCCTTCTGGCCGAATTTTGACCCTCGTAGCAAATGGTGTTCATCTCATCAATGTCTACGCACCTTCTGGCGAAAACTATCGAGTAGAGCGCGAGTCTCTTTTCAACTCTGTGTTAGTCCCGTATTTGGGTTGTTTTTCCGGGAAGGCCATCCTCGGAGGTGACTTCAATGCTATTGACCGTCGGGAGGATTCCGAATCTAACCACGATCGTTTGAACCATCGTCAAAGTCGGGCGTTTGGTCTGCTACTTGCCTCCATTCACTGCATAGATACCGCACTTCATCTTTCACCGGCAAATTCGACCCCATACGTGTCGGGCACGGCTCTCGCACGAGGATCGACTACATCTTCCTTTCCCCTATTCTTGCCCCCTGTATCCTTTCCTGCGATACCCTTCCTGTTTCCTTGTCCGACTATTGTGCGATCCTCGTCTGTCTGAGCCACCCCCGAAGCGCGCCCCCTCCCACTAAGCACCCGTTTTGCCCGTATCTTTGGCGTTTAGATTGTAAATTGTTGGACGACGAATTCTTTCGTGGCGTGATTCGTGCCTCCGTGATCGATTTGATCGGCAACGTTCGCTTGGAGTTAGATATCGGCTCCTGGTGGGTCGGTGTCTTTAAAAGACGCATCGCTCCACTTTTAAGGAGGTGTACTAACGAGTGGAAATGAGAGCTCGATGAGAGCATCGGGTTCCTCCGCTCCGCTCTTAGGGAACTCCTCGCATTTCCCTTACGATCGGCCACATTTTTTGAGGAAGTCGCAGCCCTTAAGAAAAGAATCTTGGTTTTGGAAGTGGACAGGTACCACTCGATACGCTGGCAAAAGGAGTTGGATGCCGAAATTTGGGGTCCACTCACGCTAGCTGAACTCAGACGCACACTACGGATGAGTGATGACGCTACACTGCCGTAGGATACGGAGGACCCTCGAAGTGACATCTTAAAGGGCGCTATGGCACACTATAAGTCGAGGTTTCACTAATATGGGCCCTGGAAGGAGGAGGAAGGGTCTCCGCTTCCCGACTCTCTGCCCACCCTATCCTCCGATTCCCATGATAGGTTCAC
Source organism: Pyrrhosoma nymphula (assembly GCA_963573305.1). NCBI lineage: Eukaryota > Metazoa > Arthropoda > Insecta > Odonata > Coenagrionidae > Pyrrhosoma > Pyrrhosoma nymphula. The sequence goes on along the minus strand of OY754327.1, from coordinate 25,370,252 downwards.
ATGCGATGTCGAGGTTGGGGATTTGGAGGCTATTGCCAGCTCACTCCCCCGCGAAAAAGCGCCTGGTCCGGACGGCCTGCCGTACGATTTTTACCACGCGTATTGAAATGTTATAGGCCCATTTATGACTCGCGTATTTAACTCGATCATAGGCCGCGGCATGCTGACTCCTATCCAGCGAGTCGCCTTGATTACACTATGGCCGAATAAACGTCGGCTGAGGACGTTTGACGATCTTCGACCGATCGCGCTACTAAATTGCGATTTTAAAATTTTATCTCATGTTTTTAAACGTCGACTTCATGGCGTATCACACATTTGGTTTATCTCCATACCAATACGCGATCGCGAAGGAGCGTACTATTCTAGACGCCTTCTTCCTAATTCGAAATGTGATTTCATCCGCAAATCAATTCGCGAACTGTAATATTTCTTCAATATTGGCCGTGGACTTGGCTTAAGCTTTCGATTATGTACGCATCGATTATATTATAATAGTACACCTCGTTCGTCAAATGGCTTTCCCGGAAGCCTTCATTCGTACGATCAAAATTTGTTACACCGACATTTCGGCAAACATTAAGTTAAATCGTGACGTTTCCCCTACGTTTGCAATACTGAATTCAGTTCACCAGGGATGTCCGCTGTCGATGCTTCTTTTCGCTTTCGCGATTGACCCTGTGATCCGCGCGATGGTGGAGGGTGGTGTTGGGGTATCGCTCTTCAGCGAAGTTTAGACGGGTGTTCTGTATGCCGAAGACCTGACGCTTTTCGCTGGTCGCTTCGATCAGTTGGCGGTCGCGGACGGGATTCTCTGGTCTTTTGAGACCGGCGGTCTCTTCGTGATTTGCGCAAAGTCTAGGTGCTTTTCTCTTACGGGGGAGGAGATTTTTCCGTCAGAGTCGGTATGTAGCTGGACCATTGCTAAATCTTCCATTAAAATCCTGGGCCTCTGGTGGGACACCAGTCTCGACCGGACCCTCGATCGGAATTGGGGGAAATGGTGCGACAGGTGCGGATGGTGTCTGCGAGATATGCTCCCCCGTCACTCCCCCTCCTTGAACGCGTTCGTCTCTAGGAAAAAAATGATTATGCCCAGGATATGGAACGTATCGCACGTATATCCACTACCTTCCCGTGAGAACTCGGAACTCATAATGTGCACAAACCGTTTTGTTTGGTTAGGACACGCCAAGAAGGTTTCGAGGAAGCAATTGTACGGGCCCCCGCTAAAAGGTGGACTTTCTTTAACAAATACCAAACTAAAATGTGACATTCTCTTCTCCAAACTCCACGTCCGCACACTCTCCGATGATAGGTCCGAGTGGAGGGATTTAATCAAGCCCGCCCTCGTCGGGGCCTCCTCGAACCCAGCGTTTCGTTCCACGGAGCGATCAATTCGAAGGATCGTTGAAGCTCTGGCCCCCGGTGAGTCGCTCGTGGGAAAAAGAGTTTAAGTTAAATTAATCCTAAACGAACACCCATCTTCCGTCCCGGCCGCACCTGACTCGATAAAAAATTGGTGTGCAGCAAGTTTTAATTCCCGCCAGGGCTCACTCATGTTTTCCGTCATTAATGACGTTATTCCCACTCATGAGACTCAAAAGCGTTCCGGACTCGTCCCTTCTGATCGGTGCCCTTTGCCGGAGGGTTGACACACTCACTCACCATCTCATTGGTTGCAACGAGGGTCAAGCGACATGGCATGCCATACGTCGGATCTTTCGTACATGTGATTCCTTCGGGAGTGGCGTCATCCGCGACACCAAGTTAGTATCTCTGAATTTCTGGCTCTTTCCTTTTGTTAAATATGTTACCTTATCTGGGATCATTGCGCGGTATGTAGAGACAAGGCTTCATGTGGGAAAATTCGAACAGGGACTGACCTCTTATCTGAGGTCTGCTCACCTCGTGGGGGCGCCACCCATCATGCGCCCCTGGTTACTTGAACAGTTCCAGGAGTCAACACCCTACCCTGGAACTTCCTCTCTTCTGATCAGACGGCTGCCAGCGCACAAAAGACCGCTGAATGCAGCACATGCCAGTGTAACCATATCGAGCGCCGCCACCCTATCCTCGCCATCAGCTGTTTAGCGGAGACATACCTCACGGATGACTGTTACCTTGTTTTACAATGTAACAAATTGTACGATGAAATTTAATATGTAAAATCGATAAAGAATAAACATATATTAACCGTAGCCTAACTGATTAAAACACTCGGCGCGAAATTGAGGGATCCGGGTTCAAATCCCGGTCTAGGCGAAAGATTTTTCCTCTGTGGAATATCGCACTTATGTGCACTTGCGGGTGACTCCGTAAAGGTAACTACCGTAGCTAGTCCCAGTATCCTCAAAATTACTACTATGCTACGCCTACTCCGCTGCCTCATGTCAAAAAGGTCTAAGGTGTACAATGGCAGTTAATATATTTTAAACTATGGGTTATATAAATCTAAAGGTGGAATTATTCGTAAATCACATTTTTAGCTACCTGCCTGCCAACTCTTGTCAAAATCCGAAACCCTGCTATTGGATCTCCCCTCTTGCGTAATGTTTTATTTTTCGGAAAAAAAATTATTGCAGCACTTACGAATCTGTATCTCTAGTTCATTTTGCTACAATTGACAGAAAAATAAGTTATTGCCATAAATACATGGTTTTCAGGATTCCTGCACTGCCATTTTGTTCTTCAATTCCACTTTATGGTCTATTTATTCTCGGCTAAGTTTGCATTGTAGTATGCATTTTCACTATTTTTTATGAATCTTTAATATGGCAGCATCTCCTTGGAGACCAGGAGGTCACAATGAATGTGAAACTTGTCAATATGTTTCTAATCATGAATTGCCAGAAAAATGCAAGTTGGAACAGCATTGAAAACATATTTTAAAATTAGTTGCCAAGAGAATGTTTATCAGCGGTACTGGTTTATTACTAGGTTTATTTGTTTTATTGCAAGATGTTTTTTCACCATTGTTTTAATTGAAACCCATTTTCATGAAAAAACTACCCCACGTGACCCTATGCGTGTATGAGGCCCAAATTTTTGAATGCATATTTTTTCAAATTCTTAAGCCTACGGATGAAATTCTTTTATAAAAAGTATTCTACGAAGAGGAAAATTTAATAATTTCGGGCTGTCCGCTCGCAGTTACATACTGTAACTCTCATCTTCTCTTTTTATCATAAGTTTTATACCATATATTTACTTTTTATATCTCCCACGGTGGGTAGGAGAAAAAAAAATACAAATGTTTAGATGTTCCAAATTACTACTTTCGTTATATGAATATGAAAGCAAATGAATAATGGATATATAGAATGTGTTTACAATAGAAAATCACTTGTCATATTCTCCCTTTGGGTTGGAAGAACGATCAACGTCATACCTAATATAAAAAATATAGATCAATCACTGATGCGCACTTGGTAACCTGAATTAAAAAGTTTAATTTATCCTCATGAAGAGAATGGCAATAATATTCCTAAGCCATAACAATTAAGCTTGACCGAAATCTTTAACTTAAAAATTTCAATATTTAATAGTGCATTCTATAAAGTGCAGGTATCACAGTTTATACATTTCGAATTTCATGTCATAAGGGATAAGGCTTTACATATTTCAACGTAACGAGTATATTAATGAAACTCAAATCAACTCATGTTAAAATTTAAGAAGCCATGTCGGTAAAGTATTATATTAGTTCCATAAATCAGCAGAGTTTGATTTCATTTTAGGCGCAAAGGAAAATACTTGGAGTGTAGAAGTTGGGGTGGTCGCCTGCAGAATTTAACACACATAAATGCTGAAACTAGGTATGAGTTACAGACACTGTGGTATTTTGAATGTGAAGATGGGCCACATATATTTAACATGGATGCCAAAAACTTTTACGAATTTATACAAAGCTAACCCCGTTTGACTCAACATTTCGCTCACTTTGATTCCCCTCCATTTCTGTATTTTCATTTCACAACTTCTAGTCTTATAAAACAAAGCATCACAAATAATTCCAGTGAAACAACAACGAACTGCGCTCTTTATAAATTCCTGCCCCAAAATCCCTCCGGGATAAATATTTCAGAGTAATTAAAGAGAAAGCGAATATTCACGGAAGGGGATGAAAGGTCAGAGCGCGGGGATTCATACGGCTGTGCGCTCCACATCAACATTTTTAGATATTTTCCCCTCGAGCTCGAAAAACATTCCCTTCACTCTGCTCATCCTTCAGATTAATTTATTTTTCACTGTCATCGAAATACCTCTATTTTCTGGTAGTATATGAAAATTATTCGCTCCAAGGTCGGCATTCTTCTATTGGTAAGCCCTAATCAAGAATTTATTTCCGCCATATATTATCAGCATTCATGGCCTTGCGTTAACTCTCATATTGGTTTTCGGCTTTATAAAAAAATTATAGCAGTTGATAATAATTAAAAAATAGAAAAAAATTTCGTAAGAATGATTTTTTCATGACATATTTAATTGAGTCGGAAAATTGACGCAAACAAGACAAAGAAAAGAACAGTAAATACTCTTCGATGCTTTTTCCTTTTATTATACTCTCATCCCAGCAATATTGCAAAATAACTACTGTATTTTATAGATGAACCATTTTTATTATGTGTCTTGCACAAGTAGTAAGGGATACGTATATTTTTACGCCAGTATTTCAATTGATGTTTGTCGACGGGTCAGCAAGAGGAAGTTCATTCGTGTGTGAAGCCCGCAGGTGATACAAGATGTGTATGTAAGATATCGTCCCACAATGCAAGATGTAATATTACTTTCGTGATTGGGGCCCATAAACTCGTATTGGTTAGGAATACATTTATATCCAACTAAGCTCAACTCCTAGTAGCACTGCTAGAGCTATTAGCGTGTGGATTTTCATTTTTGGGAATGACAGCATTTCTATCCAAAGTAGTATACTTTGGAGATTGGGGCCTCCAAAGTATCCACATTACGATTACGATCTCCAAAGTAGTATACTTTGGAGATCGTAAAGGAAACTATCCAAATGATATGGTTTTCATTTTACGCTCTCAGTCTACCAACCTAAACTTAAAGGTTGGTGAAAATTAGTCAAGCCGATATCAAAAAGTTATATATCTCATATATTTACAATTTTAATGCTCTCCGTTTAGGTTGTTATAATTTCACATTAACCCCGAAAAGATTACCTGCGAAATAAATTCAAATTGTAGTAGTTGATATAATACTTAAAACGTATTCCACATTAGACTTTCTAAAGAGCTCTTTGGCTAGAAAAGTATGGTGCCTGCTTTTTTCTGCCGTCGATAATGATGAAACGTATTCATTCTGATTAATTATCTTTCTTGGTCTAAGAGGTGATATCATGTTAGTGAATCTTAAAAAAATATTGGGAAAATGTGAACGGTAACAGAATGAAAGGATATCACCCTATGTTTCAAATAATTAACCTTACAGCGATGAATTAACCAACATGGCAATTGACTACTGATCGGAGGAGGATACCGTCAACAATATGTGGTCACAAAATTTTTGTCTTCCGAAAGCCAGTCTATCGCACCATTTGTTTTCAGTTCATCAAACACTTTGTTAAAATAACTTGTGATACTAATTGGTGATCGATATATCCAAACTGAGGTATGATTCTTGAAATTGAGAAAATAATTTGGGTCATTATTGACTAAGCTGGGAAAAATAATTATTAAAATGATATGAAATAATTGACAGTTTTTTAGAGATGGAATGAAAGAATCATTTATTATCACTAGGACGGGATGGGTCATTTTGACTCATAACACGTGTTCAAAATAAGATTTAACTACTTATTTGTGATTAGATTATTTTTAAATTTTGTGACTTTGTGCACTTTTACTTATATTTTACTAATATGTAAAGAAAACTTCGTAATTGTTGTTGCTTAATTTTTTCATCGATGTTATACCTAGGACGGCTATGGGTCATTTTGACTCGTTACTTCTTTCTGTATTAGAGTCAAGTTTTCTCACCTTTTTCTTCTCCTATTAATCACTGGTATTTATTTACATCAACTAAAATATATAAGCTCACATTTAGAATAGTACTTGATGTCTTTATATTTAATTTGAATTCCATTTGTCCATAGCAGAGCTCCTCTGGTTGCAGCTTACGAAAATGTCGGATATTTTTTACTTTCAAATCGTCTTTGGATTTGACTCTCAATCAAAATTACCTGAGGAATAGGATTGAAAACTTGTTACTTTCATTTTGCCGTTGTATAAATTATAATCATATTCATTATTAAAATATTTAGCGTAAAATATGACAGCTTGATGATTGGAATGTGATCAGCATTGCTTCCATTGCCAGAAGGAGAGGTAACAGTGGCCAGTGGTACGACAATGGAAAAGGATAGTTCTGACCATCGCTGGCCAAATTGTTTTAACCTCTCACTAGAAATACGCACGTTCGCCCATACCTTTTTTGTCACCAAAGTATCGGCACACACTTCTGAAAGCCTTCTAGAGGATACACCGTGCTCAAGTTGTAAAATAATTTCCAAATCCCCTATTCTTTTGCTTTAAGGAAATCACTCCGTGGGATGCAAAAGTGATAAGGAAAAAGTTCTGGCTCTTATGAGAGCAGAAAAGCCAATTGCTTTTGTCCCTCCAAGGTTTGGTGAGTAAATTTTCCGACGCCGAAAAACTTGCCAAACCTTCCGTATGCTTTCTTTCTGTCATCGGCTCCTTTTATCGTAGGTGGCCGTGTACTAGATTCCTACCGTAGTGGCTAGCGGCGAGTGTCATTCACGTACTTTTAGGACCGGGTGGTTTTCCCAGATAGGAATGTTGATACCAGGTGGAAAACAGAAGTGACGAAAAGCAAATAATAAATATCAAGATAGAAGTGATGAATAACAAAATAAGTAGAAAGAAGTATATTCAAAGACCGGTTGAAAAAGTGGTGGTGATGCCCATTGCAACGAAACCCTCATCTTCTCGGGAAAGGCACGCTACTACCGCAAAGGGTCATAAAAGAAAATATTGTCAAATTTTGAAAAATTGCACATGCAAAACTGCCAACGTATGTCCTCAATGCAATAGAAGTGTTTGTGGAAACTGTGCTGAAAAAGTTACAATATGTGTGAGTTGTGCAAAAAATGTGATCTTACATCTTTCCAAATACATGAATATGTATATGTCTGTGTATGGATGTGATTTTCATGTATATTTTCCATATGAATAAGGTTTTATATAATAATATTTATCAAGTAAAGGATATTTATCTAAATATGCACAATATTAAAGCAGGTGTCTTTTTTTTCAAACTGATATGCTTGAGAATAGCGTAATATGAGCACTACTGAATAGTAAATTATTTTCATGAATAATAATATGTAATTAGTTTAATTATAAACAATTAATTTGAAGTATTTCTAATATTGTGTAGATAAGGCCTTCTTAATGTCATTTGTGGAAGAAATAAAGTACCGGGAGAAAAAAATTGGCTATATTTGATGCTGAAAAACTTCAAATGGGTCAAAAGGACCCTTGCCCGTCCTTATAGGCAGTGCGAAACTCCCGACCTCCTACTGTTATACATGCCTAAATGAAAGAAGGAATGGTTTCTCAAAAATACCTTTCCATTTTAAAATTATTTTTGACTGGTTGAAATTAAAATATAGCGTTAGTATATTTATTCTGCATTATGCAATGTACCTTATAACTAATGAGTTTCCTCATTACTTGCAAAATGGTGTTACTTTCCATTTTTTTAGCACAAAAATGCCGTGACATATTTTACCATTGAGTTGTCAACGTAGTGGAAAATGTTTCTCGAAATGAATGCTCTCCCCTGAATTTTCCAGTCTTGACTTATTAACGCACGCAACGTCCCTTTGTCACACAATTGAGCGGACTGCTTTTTTCATTCCAAGCGGAACGTGATGGAAAAAAGATGCAAAAGGTCTAATCCGACATCTTTTATTTATTTTCACGTTGAGAAATCATCAAAAATATTTTTACAGATATCTCTTAATACCTTCGAAGAAGCGTTTCCATTGAAAGAATTAGTTTCTTTTTATTTTAATATTTAAGTGAATAACTTTGAATGTGCATACTTTGGAGAAAACACTTATTTTGCGGTCTAGATGGTTTCTCACATTATAATAGAAATACCTATGATACATCATAAATCACCATTTCACTCTCATTTCTCTATAGCTCATATCTTCGAAAAGGGTGATGCTTCATTCTTGCCTCACTGCCGTGGATATATTAGTTTTTTTTAAATCTTTCTGCAAATCATCTACATACCAAAAAGGAAGAATATTTGTTATGAACTCATTTCATTACCTATTTCATAAAATGTGTAAAAACTTATTTGGCCAATCAAATTTTTCGATAATTTTCCAAGCTCTTTCCTTTCTCGTAGTATCCTGCACTTATTTAACCCAAGTCGAAGTTGGTCCTTCAAACATATGCATTATTTTAACCCAAGTATTTTCATGTGCCCTTTTGTTTGAATGAATTTACAAGGTAATATGTTTCCATTGTCATAAATTCCTCTTCCGCCAGAACTGTTCTTCTATTTTTTTCAATCATGCATCTTTCATAATACATTATAGCAGTTTTTAAAGGACATCACTGATACATTTATAACGTTTTTATGGTAGTTTTCATGCTTCTTTTTTCATTTTTCTCTATTTCTAAGAATAAATTATTTAAAGGCACCAGTTCCTTATTTCAATGTAGACTCTTCTGAACAACCATAGAAAGATTAGAAATCTTATTTTCATTGCCTACGAAAAGTCCAACATTCCTTTACACTAATGTTTCCATCACTACCCTTATTTTTCCTTTCATTTCCTTCCCTTCACTTCTCAGGGATGTTTTGAATGTTTTTGTATTACTTTTTTCATTTTTAGTACATTCGTTCCCGCATTACTGTTAGTATAATCCTTGTTATTCCTGCCTTATGAGTTTCTATTCATTTCAACTTGACTACTCCAGCAACTTAAGCCTTCCCGCTCTTTATCTTATTCCAGGCAAAAGGCCTGCCTCTTCTAGTGATTTCTTCCATTTTATTTTCTGAATAGGAGTGCATTTTTTGGCAATCTGGGCGTCATATCTTTTATAAACGCATTTTTATTCGCTTGTGCCTTATCTAGTCACTTTACTAGTTTAAAGGTTAGTACAAACTTTTCAGCCTAGGCAGTTTACCTTGAATCAATGAAATGTGCCCCTCCATAGCGAAAATAAACTGATTTTTCCTGAAAATCGACCAAATGCAATAGGTAAAAATAAACCTGCCTCAATTGCATTGAATAAAACCCATAGCTTTAATATTGAATTGATATTTCCATTTATGATCTATTCTCTAAAATGTATTGATATACCTTTTATATTTATTCCATTGTAATAAATATTAAGTGAATTTTCACCATTCCAACTCCATTGGCTACAATCTAAAAGATGAAGCATAAGCCGGATTTAAGCCTACCTCCTCAAAGTTTTCAAATTTCTTGCAAAAAAATTGATTAAGTCTTAATTATGGAAAATGGTAATTAGGAATTGGTAACTCCAAATTACCGGAATTGGAATGGAATGGTAATTCCAATTAGGAATTTTAAGATACTTTTGCATTAAAAATATAATCATCTATCCGGTAATTAAGTAACGAAAGTTTCTACCTGTGAACGTTACTGTTGTGTTACATCGCTTTTCTGAGATGATTATGAATAATTTTACCTGTAGACATAGGCTCCAGAGTATTCTTTAACAATAATGGCGTATTTTATTGTGGAATATTTGGTAATAATACAATAAATTAGTTGAATTTGTCTAGCCTCTCACTTAAAGACACTTCTATCGTAGAACATCCATAGATTACAAACCAGGGTGATTCAGGCATGGCGTGAGTTAAAACCTTGAGTAATATGTCATTCCTGAATCAAACTTCACACCAAAGATGCAAAGCAAAAGGAAATTCCACCATATTTGCGATTTTTGCGAAATAACTTATCACTTAGGCAGGGATATTCTAATATATAGGTAGGAAAATGTCTAAATGCTACCTTGATTATTGCAATTTCTACTTCAGGGTTTCTACCATGTTTCATATCTCAGTCAGCGCTGATTACTAGCAAAGATTTTTTTTACTTAAAAAATGGCTGGCCGCTCATTAATGAGCGCAAAAGTTCAATGAAAATGTTCCGTGGCGGCTCTGGCTCGATTGAATACGCCATACATCTCTGAAATAGTTAAGGTGTTTTTTGTTGTAGTGTAAAGTGAAATTTTAAGAGCTAATCTTTTTGGCATTAAAAAAATGTTTAGAGTCCTTCCCAGTTGATCAAATCTCCGTTGACCCGTTTCATGATGCGTATGAAATGAGAACGTATACGGGAGAATGAGGGCGGTTAGTGGACTTATTCCATAACGTTACACAAAATATGCTGAGCACGTACGTTAATCGGATGTGCAATGAACTGGCAGGATCATCATTTGCATCGCTGCTTTTTAAGTTTGGCGTGTGATTGTGCTAATAAATTGTGAGGAAAAATTGGGAGAAAAAATATTTGCTGACTTATCCAGAGAATTGTAGTTTAACCCGTTCCCCTACTTTTTGTACAATCTTCATTTATCCTGACGATCGAAGAAATTCTCTAACAATAATTCTTTGCAGTCATTCCATTTAAAGTGAGCCCAAAATATGGAAAAAGTAAAAAAATGTTTTGGTCTACAATTTAAAATGTCGATTTAGCCTGGTTTAATGGAGCTTAATTAATCAAATATACTGAGCCATTACCAAAATTAGAAAGAAAAATTTTATTTAGCTCACAATAGAAAGCAGAAAGAATAATTAGACCACACCCAGAAATTAACCATGTCCCACCCGGAACTTATTAAAAAATTTATAACTAGAAAAATAATGCTTTTGGATACTTCTCCATTAGTTTCATCAAAAGAGCAATTACTCTTGTCTTACTGATATTAATATAAATATTTAATGTTTAAGCTATTCACAGAGTTTACAGGTTAAATTTGTCTATGTTATTGAGTATCATTTGTGTGAGTCACATCCGGAAACAGTTATATTCCAACTACAACGGTGTTAGTTAATTTTTTAAATTTCATATTAAGTTGTAAATTACCATCTTTTATGGCTAGCTAAAGGTGTAATTGAGCATATTTTAGTTGAAATATTTGATGTGAAAATTTAAAATTAATCGCTCTTAAGTCACACCCGGAGCCAATGGAATGGCTGTTTGGCAAACTGGTGCATTTTACAAAAACTTCAATAATTCCGAAAGCTGTAGTCATTGTTTGGGTTATAGTCTAAGAACTTATGACTGCTCATTCAGTCAGTGGCATTCTCAAAGTTATTTTCTCATGTGGCCTCTTATGCTATATTTAATACTCCTTCAAGCGCCATTTCACGATTCTGGGTTGATTGAATCCCATTATTTTTCAATGATACTGGATAAGCGATGTTGAAGCATCACATTTTTGCTTCATCCAAGCTCAAAGTTCTTGTCATTTTTAGATGGACTCACTCTCACCTGGCATTAGGAAATACTTAAAACATAGCTTCGTGTTCGCAGTGATACCTTGAAAGGCTTTTGGAATTTAAATTTAAATTATAGGATGCTTGGAAGAGAAATTCGATGTATAACTTAGCTCTGGAAACCTAATGTTGATACTTCTGTAGAGGAGAGAAAAATGTTAACACTTGCCGAGTAAGATGAGAGAAAAATGATGGAATTGGAGAGTGCTGGTAGCTTTCTCAAGAGAGTGATTGGGTTGAAAAATTATTCCTCGAAATATCAATGCATAGAATGAAGAAGCTCACTGAATATTTTTCATTTCATGTTCTATTTCTTTCTTGTTTTGATAAATGTAGCCATGCAAAAACCTTTGGGAGAAATCTTAATGAGGGTTTTTAAGAACTAGGGAAACCGAGAAGAAATTGGGAAATGAGTCGATGCTAGAGCATTTGAGTGATACAGATCTACCTCATAGAGCCTTAATTTCAATGCTGAAACAAAATTTTATCGTCTTTTTTATCAGCAAGTAACTACTAATTTACCGAGTATGAGTTTAGACACGCTGCACTTCAGGAATCAATATATTTAGAAGATTACTTATTCATTTTTATCACATTACATGACAAATTAGTTACCTGAAATAATTTAAAATCATGGAATCAGGATACCCAAATTAGTTTAATTTTATTCAGATGATTAACAAGGAAATTTAATTAATGGAGATTTAATTAAGTAAAATGATTAATGACGGATTCATTTCATTTATTGAACATAACATGCTTGTGATAATTTATATTAACATAAAAAGTTAGATCACTTACCGAAATTAATTTTCAGAGGCTATGCTGCGAGTAAAAAAATTAAAAATGGTGGAACATTTAATAAGCAGACCAATGAATTCACCTAAATGATCCGAAAATCAAAATGTGGTATTGTCATAGATGCCTTTGCCTTAGCGGCTTGCGTAAAAAAAAGCATTTCATCTCATTCCCACTTTCCATAGATGTGCTACCTCTTCCTGTTTCTGGTGAAAATTCGGTTGAAAGTTGGAAACACCTAGGGTGTTCTGTTTCTGGCCTTCGTCTGAGGGCATTGTGCTCAATTGGAGTCATTGGGAAACTTTTTGTGTGTGTCTTCAAGGCTAATTTCCGTCCCAAAATTGATCACCAAATTAGTGCGGGAAGTTATGAGCTCTTGAAGTGGAAGCCGCCGCGAATCAGACGTTTGTCTACTTCCGCAGCTGTGTAAATTACTGAAATATACATGGGGCGTGATGGCGAAATATTGTTTTGATGAGATTTCGCACTATTGAACGCTTTCCTTTATAGATACCAAGTGTACTCCACATGAATTCATTTATGGAGAGCCATTTATGGCGCGGCATTGCAATCATTCATTCAAACAACCCTTCCGCCTCTCTGAATAGCCTCTCGAAATGGACGTTCGTGCCCTGAAGAATAGTCACTCTAATTTCGGAGACCGTCGCTTTCCACTCCGCTTCAAGTTTTACGGAGGACGGTTAAAAGCAAGAGAACGGTTGCTTTTCTGTCGCCGTGCGATTGCGTGGGCCCATTATCGCCGTGAACGGGTACACGGACACCCACAGTCGCTCACCGTCAGCGTGTCCCTTCCTTCAGCTGCGGTGTGAGGCGGCGCGCGGAGGGGACCGTGGACTATTCGATTCACGCGTGCCAAGGGTTTTTGGAGTTCGGATTCACCGGGCGGGGGAGGGCGGGAGAGGAGAGGGAGCGTACCTTGGCAGGATTGATAGCGAGGGGCGATCCATTCATCGTTTTATGCGAGCCACCCCCTTTCCTCCTCACACGCGGAACTAAGCCCCTTTTTTTCATCCCCGTCCATGGGGGGAGGGGGTCTTCTGCTGGCTGGTGCGGGTGATGATCGCCACAACGGCCCGACGGGCAGAGGAAGGAAAGAGAGAATTGGAATGAAGAGAGAGAATGCATGTGTATGAGGGAGGGTTGTTCGTCCGTCCGTGGAGGAAGAGGAGGAGAGAGGAAGAGACGGACGACAGATGGTATGAAGGGAGGAGATAGACGGGGGTAGGGAGATAGCGGATGTTCACTCTCTCCTCCGCTCTGAGTGACGGATGGCCTTCTGCCGGCCCTCTCTATTTGTCAACGTCCGACCACTGGCGAATGGGCCTTCTCTCTTGCCCGACGAGGCTCCTTTTTTCATAGCGCATAGCAGCGGAAGCATTCGATGGGAGTTTTGGTTGGAGAAGGATGAGACGAAGGCAGAGAAGCTGGTTTTTAAGAATGGTTGATCGAGGTGACACCCTCCCCCCCACCAGCCTTATGTCCCTACCAGCACTTATTTTTCCTTGCCTTCTATCCTGCTGCTTGCTACTCGTCTTTCGCGGATTGTGGTGGAATGTAATATACTCCTAGTGTGATGACTTTCCATCCCGAAATAATCGGTTTGGAGTCCGGGTAGTGGCAGAAATTATCCAGGGGATACCCGATCCGTAGCTGGGTGATATGTGGAGAGCACAACTACCAATTTCTCTCCACACCTCCTCAAAATTTCCCAAACAATCACACTGGCACTAGACCACTTGGCGCAAACTAGCACAGTTTTGTTTGATTTCTTAAATAACCAACCGACCGACGATCGCAGATTTGTAGGTTTTTAAGAACGGAGGGGCCAAAACAAAACCCACCTTCAAATCTCCATATCGCAATCAGCGTCATTCAGGACTCTTTCACTCTCTCTTCTGCCTTCCAAACCACTTGCTGCTCGTCTTCCATTCTCTTCCTCTCACTTTCAATATTTTCCATCACTATTTCCATTATTCCTCTCGTGCTTGTATCTTTTTTTTGGAAGCATGTGGTGCCCTCCACCCTCTCTCCCTCTCTCCCGTCCCTTACTCCCTCGTGAACTCTCTCTCAGTTCAGTATGGTTCAGCTCAGGAGATGTTTATTGCTCCAGCCGTTAAAGAAGAGCAAACAACAAAAACAACAAAGAGAGTAAAAACAACAGCATTAGTGGCACCCGCTCCAGGCTCTTCCCTCTTCCGGGCCTGTGAGCATCATTCAACTCGCTTCCGCATATGCAAACTCCTTCGCGTCTTCCTTTTCCACCATCGCTTATTTTTTCCCGCTGTAATATATTTGCGTTTGAATAGAGAGTTATAACCCTAAGTAAGACACCCGGGAAGGCTAAACACCACATAAACTACGGTTATAGTAATAGTAATTTACATCTATTGTATTAAAAAAAACTATATGCCCTCTGCATAATTTATTTATAGTGCCGGTTTCCCTTGACAAGATAGTTTACCCTTATTCAGAAGAACGATGGTGCGTTGTTGTTGACGGAATAGTAAGAAATTTTGTTTTTGCAATGAATATCGATCACTTCCACAAATTCACCCCTAAAAATTATAGCATATAAAAGATAACATTCTGCTCTTATTTCTTTTGAGCAGACTATCTGAAGCATTGATGACAAAAAATAAAGCCCACATTAACAAGTAGCAGAAAAAAACGAAGTTATCATATGCCATGTTTTGAGTTTAGAGTTTACTAATCTTCATTTGAGTGAGTGTATGGAGTACTGTCAGAAGTGAAATCCCCCCGGCACTCCTAGCCCTCGTATATCTTCATTCATCTCCATTCACCTTGCTTCAGTTCTTCAGTTCTTTCCCACTGCGCATCTCCCATCAATCCCACCTTTCCATTCTCTCTCTCTTTCTCTTCTGCGGAAGCGCGTGACGGACCCTTCTCTGCCTCCACATCCGTTTGTCAATCGGTCCAACGAGCAGCAAGAAGGAAGAGGACCGACTCTCTCGTAGCCCGGGACGAAATGAATAATCGATCCGCAGAAGGATGTTTTCCCCGTCGAGTGCGGAATTCGACGAGTGATACCTACTCCCCACGCGCTCTTTTATTCATTTGTTCGTATATTCCGTGATGAACAGGAAAAAATGAACGTGTATCTGTTCCCCTGTGTGTTTGTGTGTGTGTGGGTTGTGCATGTGTGTATTTTTGCGTGTGTGAGAGGGAGAGCGGGAATGAGTGAAAGATTTCTCCCCCCCCGGCCGTCGCCATCCTCCTCCTCTCCGCTGGCGACAGAAATTTACGCCGCATGAAATATTCACGTGGCCCAACTGCTAAAAATATGAAATAGCAAAAAAATAGCTAATCTGGCCCCGAAAGATATTTTCATGCACCTGCGAAGAAAAAAAAATAAAATCCTAGTTTCGGCGCGTGCTCTTACGATTGCTTGCCAATGGTCCCTGCTTCCGAGTGCGATAAAAAAGCTGAATTTCGATGGCACCATGGGTAATTAAATGATAAGTTCTCTTTTTTAAATCTCCTTTTTGCATCCCCTGAGGCTCGTCAGGTTAAATGAAATTCATTCAAATAGGCCATTAAAATTCATCAATTCAAACATCGTGTAGTAACTCTGTACTTACGGGTCAATAAGAATTGCAGCAAAATGTTCACCTTTGTCTTTACAATTTGTTTAAATGTATGTCAGAATTTCTATTTATAACCCTTTTATCAGGAAATATAAAAGGTAGTGAGAAGACAAGAGTGATCTAATTAACCCTCCGGCAGGCGCGTATTTTTCAATCACACGAGCTGGCGCGTTGTGTACGCAGTACACGAATACGCTAATAAAGAATAAATTAGGTGTTTTGTTATATAATGGTTAATTTGTCATAGGTTAGCTATAATTATATTTTTATTTACATAACTGATCACATTTCTGGTGCTTCTTTTTTATGATTACATATTTTAATGGCTGCCTAGCTTGCCGAAGAAACTTGTTCCTCGGCGTTTTGTAGGCACAAAAGGCAAGTGACAAAGACTCATTAATGTTTTTTTGCTAACGTATTTACCACATGCAACATCACAGTAGAAGCGTTATTTACGCATAGCTTACATCTCCCTCTTTTCGCAAAATTCACGGGAGAAGTAGTTTTTACTTGAGAGTGGTAGCGCTTCAGGTATGCTTCCAATCGGACGCCGGAGTCAAAACCGTCGATTTTGACACTAATGCCCCTTTTTGAGACCCACGGCAAGACCGTTTCTGAATATTCTTTTTTGATGCTGTTATTTATCATACCATGTTTTCTGAATGGACAGAATCTGAGTTTATACCAGCTTTATTCAAGAAAAAAAAATATCATGCAAGTGGTGGGCCACGGGCTACGCAAATTTTATCAACTGTGTTTACTGCACCTTTAGTTTCATTGTAATGTGCTATAATATTTGGTCTGTTGGTAGCTGCATTGATGTTATGTGAGTCATGCGTTGTAGGCATTCGAATTACGGCTTTGAGTCTTGGTACATATAACACGAGGGTCATGTTTCTTTAGAATCCAAGCATTGAAATATGTACTTTCCTCGCTCCGTTCGGCAGAAATTCGTGCGGGATTTCTTGCTTGCTTTTCGGCACCTGCCAACCAATGTTATTTTTATCATGAGAAGATATTGAGCTAATGTATAGTGTACCAATTGTATGTGGAAATACTTCTGTTTTCATTATCTAATATACGACTATAACTGACGGTGGATTTTATACTTTATAATTTCCATCCATTTGCTGCCCGCATTTGAGTTCTCTGTTGCCAGAGTAAAACGATTTTGCGTCACATTGTGCCACACACTCTGCTGTGCTACACCTTGCTGGATTGCTGGGGAAGTACTGCACAAAGCTACATCGCCGTCTGAATGGATGCAAAATTTCTTCAATTGCAATTTAATCGCTCGTCTTGTACTTTTTTATGCAGCCACTAAAAATCGACCGTATTTTCACGAGTTTGTCTACATTTCTTCTAGTCTTCCTGATTGTAGAATTTTCCAAATTGGAGGCAAACAATAGAAATCTCCTATACCTCACGAAAATGCGAGATGCCACAATTCCGCTTCCGTCTGGATTACGTAGTTCTAGAATATTGGTATGATGCGGCTATGCTTTATGCCAACCAGAAATGCACTTCTTCTTCATCTTCGGAGGCTCTTTCTTCCAACCTGCTCTAGACATCCTTACACATTCCTTCTGCTTTGCATTCAGAACCTTCATTGTCCACGGCATCATCTTCCTTTTCTTCTTCGTCGGAGTTCAAACAGAAGCCTCAAGTTGATAGTTCCTCGGCTTCAATTTGGAACACAAATCATTTCAAAATTAGTTTCACTAATGTATGTTATATTGATGCATATTTACATCATTTTTATGCGATAAAAAGAGACTCATTCTCTGATATAAATGTAATTAATACAGGTAAATGTACTTACGATGATATTGCTTTCATGATCAAAGCAAGTCTCCACAACACACGCAATATTTTGCTTCAGGCGAAAATTATTGCCATAAAAAAATATGAATATATAATCAGTAACTTGCAATATTTGTCGGCAACTATAGTTCGCAATAAAAAAGTCAATATCTTATAGAATAACAAAAAATATACGAACAGACCTCGATTGTTCATTGATTCAACGGACCTCGCAGCGCACTACGTACGGACTTAACGACGCGATACGCTTTCTTTTTCCCCAAAAAATGCTTCTAAGTAAAATAATTTCTGCACATTTCGAAGGCTATTTGTTCAAATAAGGAATAGAAAAGGGTCCCAAGTTGGTCCCATTACGGTAAAACGGATTAAAACGCCGAAAACCGACCGCCGTGTACTCGGTACACGTACGCGCCCGCCGAAAGGTTAACAATCAGAGAGGAATGTTTCATTGCACCGGTTTGTAACATGATTAGGATCTCTTTACATATTTTCCTTTTGGGCCATTACTTAAGGTTGAGCAAACTGTACTTTATTTGCAGCAGTTTAATTTAATATGAAAACAACAAGTTTTTCGCATGGCTTTCCTCCAGTCATTAGAGGGGTATACTTATTAATTAGAATTTTTGTTCTTCTAATTAATGTTAATAAAGGCTTACGAGTAGATGATGACCAATAAAGTAATGAAGTTCCAGTGAAGTGGCCATGGATATGCCGAGGGTTAATGCTTTATTCACATCTGTAAATAATTGCATTCAATGTGAGACTGAGGCCCCAAATAGTTATAATATTCTTTCCTCTCGTTGGTAATCGGCTTAACGGAGGATAGCAATATAAATCAGTTTTATCATAGTTTTGATTGATATGTATTCCCAATTATATCTTGGGAAGTTGGCAAAAAATGTTTTCATCTTCATATCTAATGGCACAGGTTATTTCACATGTTCAGTTCTAGTAATGCTATTAGTGCAGAAACGTATAAAATGGCTGTTTTCCTTACTTATTCCACCATGAACTGTCTTTTAATCTGTATGTTTTTTCTAGGCATAACATAAATGAAATTAGCATTTAGGGTAAAGGTTAAAGGTCTGTTGCTCCTGCCTCTGCAAAATAGCCCTTTTCCTTGTGAAAGGTCGCATGAACTTGACATTAAAAAGGTATATTATTTAGCGACTAAAAATACTTAAGATGGATTTAACCATCGAGAAATAATTCATAGTCGACAGGGTAATTCATTAATGATTTTTGTCACCCGTGGAATTAATTTAATTCACTGTCAATTAAATTTATCCCCAATTCTGGCGATTTTGGATATTTCCAAGATTCAACTAATATCATTCATTAATTATTCAAAAATAATGTAGCTTGAAATGACAGATTTAGTCATCCATACGCATCGCTTTAATTATATAAATCTTTATTCATCTGTTACCTGATGTTGGTATTATAACAAGACATTAAATAAAACATTATGAGTTAAATATTTGCAAAACATTCATTTTAAGGTACCTACATGGAGGAATTTTGGAAGTAACGTTGCTGTGACTAAACCAATTCCCGTTGGAGTATCCAGCAATAGCAAATTTTAAAAACTAAGATCTAATCCATCATGGCTGTTCAATTTTGACCTTTATGGTTGTAATAATTATACGACTGTTCTTTTGAGAGATTTTTCCACTGACTAAAATAAGCAATTAGCACAACATCTTAAGAAGTAATTGACTGTTCAAGCACCCGGAAACGGGGTTAATTTTTCTCTGTTAGATTTAGTTAAAACTGTTATAAGGTTCAGCAAACAAACTTTATAGGTTGCTTCTAATATTTATTTCTTATGTTTTTTACCAGGTTTGGTAATTTTCGCAAATAAACTAACGATAACCAACACCCGCATGGATTGGTAAGGAGCATCAAATTAATAGGAGTAACATTCTTCTTCATTGTGAGGATGAGCATTTATCCTTAGAATAATAAAATTTAAAATGTCCTTCCTAGAACTAAATTTCAGCAGAAAATATTTGCTATAGTTTCTTTGAGTTATATAAAGAGCTTATTTTTTAGAGAAAAATTGGCAAATATTTCATCGGCATAACAGTTTTGTCCAGATTTTGACCTTTGACAAGTTGAGTTACGTGATATTCAGAAATGTATTCTAATCATTAAATACTCCAATTGCGATTAAAAAAATTTGGGAAAAGTTGTATAAGTTTAACTTCTTGAACAATTCGTAATTACAGAATATGAAAATTTGGAGAGCGCCATTCAAACTATATAAAACCAAGCTTTTCACCCACTTTTGAATTAAGATGTATTCAGAGCAGAACTAGCTTGAATTATTAGAGAGAAAGTTCAAAGCAGCTTTTAAATATCCGAATCAATTTAGTTTTGGCGGCGTGTATCATGAACTTCTCAATCCAAAATAGTAATAGCAGTTTTCTAGATTCCCCAATTTTCTAACACATAATAATAACATTGTAAATGAGAAGCAGTAACTTTGCAATTCTACATGTATTTATTAGGAACGACCTAGGTTTTGACGTGGCAGGTCATCATCAGGTTTTACGTCCCCTGATGATGACGTGCCACGTCGATACCTAGTTCGTTTCTTAAAAATACATGTGGAATTACAAATTTACTGCTTCTCATTTGCAATGCTAAGCAAATTCCATAAAGTTACGCCTGAGACAACGAAGATAATAATAATAGTTCAAAGACTTCTTTGCGGTTGAACTTCATTATTTACAGAGCGCTTCGTCAACTTCCCGAGAAAACGCAACTTTTGACATCATGCAGTGCTACTATTTCGACTTGGCTGACTGCAGTTTGAGGAGTATGTTTGTGTGGAGCGTTGTCGAATGCTTTTTTTGACAACGAATAATACCGGGTCCAACTGCTTTGTTGTTTAGCCTTATGTTAGGACTCCACGTTTGAAATTTTCAACCTAGTTATGAACAATTTGTTACTTTGGAAACAGGCTGATCTAGACGACTTTTCAGAACACAGTTTATGTTAAAAACCAGTGTTTTTCTCATACAATTATCTATGAATTGTTTTTAAAAATTTTGGTCTGTAAATACTGAAATTTTATTATTATTACTTTTCAAAACTGACGAGGGCAGTTTTCAAATCCTGAGACGCTCTAATATTCCATGATCTAGCATCGTATATATAAAGAAACTTTGAGTTAAAACTATTATTTCCCCTTGTATTTACATAAATATCTTTCTTGCCCCTGGGAATTTTACCGTTCATCGTCATCGTTTACCATCAAAGGTTGCGATCGCAAAAAGCAAAGCAATCGTTCGGGTCTAGATGGTGACTCTTCAGCAAGCTTTGAATGATAAACATATTCACATTATTAATTATTATATTTTTTTAATTAGCGGTAGGTTTTTAATTACCCCTTAAGATGAGAAATATTTTTTAAAGAGAAATGACTTATCAATTCAGGTTTTTTTTAGATGTGTGTTGTGAAATAAGGGTCTTTGGAATATTGATATTTATGAAAATAGTAATTTGAAATAAGGTGTTTTTACTCACGGCAGTCTAATGTCGTCTCGGAATGGATCGTTGTTTGGGGACACCACTTTTTAGTGTCCACCACTTCCCCTATCATTCTTCACATGGTGGCATCTCTTTCCATTTCCCCTCGAGTTCAAATAAAACGAGAGCTGGAACTTATTTCTGACGCTCAGAATTATGCTCATCCTACGCTCCCCAATGAACATCCGCGGAAAATAAATCGTTTTTACCACATTCATCTCATACCAAATTTCTCGATGCCTCCTTCTCGGGAGAAATATTTACATGAAGAATTTCCGTTTTCATGGCTCATGGAGACATCCATCACGAGCAAAATGAACGTAGACTCAGTATTCTATATCTTGAAATGTTACAGAGAGAAAATTTTTGTTGATCAAAAGTTTCTATTGATACCATTTCAATCAAATGTCCATCCCACCTGAACCAAGTGTCAGTGAGATTAGCGTGGATTATTGGTAGCAGCCAATGTATTCATGAATTTTAGGTAGAGGAAAATAGCAGGAGAGAATATAGAAAAAACATGATTCAGCGCTTCCCATTATGTTGAAGATAATAGCTATAGTTCAGAATAATTTGGAAAATAATGATCATTAACGTTTGTTTTTATTTTTGTATTGGTTAACTGAAGACTAGCGCTGTCTGCATTTTTACCTACGCCGCATTCATTTGCTCTGAACACCCCAGTGTTAGAAGTCTAGAATAAACCGTAGTTAAGTGTTTTTTAGTATTTTTTGTAGTAACTGAATAAGGTCTTCATCTTATTTTTCGTACGTTTAAATAACTGATAATGGAAATTAGTGTAAGACGCGTTGCCAAAGTATTATTTTTACCTCGGCCGAAGTATTGATAGCTATGTGACAGTAATATAAAAGTTATCCTATTACTATACCCCAAACTATAATTATCCTGATATGGATGATTTGAAAACTATAAAGCATATGATGCATATATAAGTACACATGAACCTTTGAGAAGATTATGAAATATATTCGCCGGCACTAATCTAAGATAGAATTGAAACAATTTCAAATCCTCTCTCACTTTGTAGCACTCAATGCAATGGACGGAAAGCAACGCGGAAAGGAATTGAGGATTTTGCTAGTGTCATACAAAGTGAAACTGTTAGGGTTTATTTTAAATGCTGGACATAAATAAGGCCAATAACATGGAAGGAGTGGCTCACCCAGAGGGATCAATTTTGGCAGGTGAGCGAGATGTCTCAGAGAAATCGTACTGCTCATTCAAAATTAATAATATAATTTTCCAATTCTTCTTACAAGTAAAATTTCTGAGGTCAGGTCGACAAAGAAAAGTACTCTTGAAAAGGCGTGTTGAGAGGCAAATCGATTAAAAGTTGACAATGGAGTGGATAGTTTGCTAGTTTACATAGCGTCTAAAATTAGTTATAGTTCCCATTCATATGTGGGCAGTGTCCATTCATTTCTTAGGCCTCTTGGAAATTGATACAATAATTACCAGGAAATGTCTAAATGAAAGGCATTATATGACGCCTATTTTGGGTTTTGATCTCGACCATGACCAACCTTCAAATATTTCCAAAACTTTCGTCAGCGGTCTTAAGTGTACGACAATTTTCAGTAGTAGCGATGTAATTATTATTGTAACATATTATGTGATACCACGTGGGATAACCGATGTAGTAAAAATTTGCTATCTCTTTGTTTTCTATATTCGTTACTCAGATTACACAGGGGCCTTTTTATACAGGTGTGTAAATATTCCTAGATCCTCATATTAGTTCATAAGAACGTTAAATGAGTTAGAGAGGTATACATGAATAACGTTTAGGATTTGTTAGAAAAGAGCAACAATCACTGAGTTAATTAGGATGTGACAGAAAAGTGCATACATACATAGAAATTAAAACTTTTCTTAAATATCAGCTATTATCGTCCTCAGTATTTTCAAACTGTGATACAAATATTCTCACTAATTATATCTCGAATATTAGATATTTAAGACTTTCTATGAGAACCAGCGGTGAAATATTTTCCAAACATACTTCTTTTTGCTTGCAATATGCTAAAATTATTTAATGTTTCACCGATCTGAATAATTCACGAATTCTGCATGGCGTTATTTGCGAACGAAATAAAATCGCGTCGTAGAATTCGTAATCGTATGCGAACATTCGTAATACACAAGATCATAATGCCTTTCCCCTTTACGTTTACACCTTGAAACTTGACTGTAAAAGTATTAAATTTGGATTGAAAATGGATTTCCGTAAACGCATCGGTCAAAAAAAGGTTCGATCGGCAAATATGACTTCGTACAAAAAAGAAACGGATCCCAGTAACGAGGATTTCTCGCCAACACCCTTTGCATTGGGTGCGATATTTTCTAGCGGAGTAAATAAGGCATTCGCATGCACATGGGTGGAGCTGCGAAGCGATCTCGATTTGCCGAGTCCATCATTCAACAATTGCAAGGACGCTCTCTCTCCCTCCCTTATCGCTGCCCGCCAGCCAGCGAGAGTCTGCGAGGGAAATAAATAAATAAATGAAGTGGACGCTCCACGGAGCTCCTGCTGACCCGGAGGATGGAAAAAAAGAGAGATCCCTGTCGATGCCATGTTGAACATTGCCCTGCTCCTTGACCGGAAATGGGTGGGTGGTGGGAAAGAGAATGTTTTCGGGGGTGAAGGGGGAGATGGCACGGAAGGGGGCGGGGGGGGAGGGGAAAGAAGGGGTTTGAGTTTGGCGGCTTGCATTAAATTCTCGTTGGGAAGAGGGGGAGGGGAGTAGAAATGGAAGGAGGGGGTGGGTTTCAGGGGTGTAAAAGTGAGAATGAGAGATTTGGAGAGGACGATCACAAGGGGTGTGAGGATTAGGGTAGGTTGTGACAGCAGGGTCGGATGGGGACAAATTCTGGAGGTACGTGGTGAGGGTGGATGAAAGTGTTGTGCCAAATTGGTACGGGGTGGACTGCGGGAGGGTTAAAGACCGATCGTGAGGGTCATGGATCTGAAGTTGGGATAGATGAATGAGGTGCCATAACAGGACTGTGAGGACGCTGGTCTATCATAGCACAGGAGATTTATTGGTGGTCATCAGGAGAGAAATAAAAGTAGGAGAAGGAGAGAGGGAACGAATAAAGGGAATTGAACTGCGAGAAAGAGAGGGAAGGGAAAGAGCAAGAGAGATTGAGGCCATCTGCAGTCCTCGAATACTGAGTTTTAACTGAAGTCGATCTATCATCAGCATATTTAATCACAGACAGGCGTTTGAGAATGTTTATTCCCCATCCGTATGCCACGAGACCCAGAGGAAATGAAACTCCATTACACGGCTTTGTTGAGAAAGTTTTGTTCTCCAAGTAAAGTTATTTCATCAGCTTAAATATCAATTACCAGTAGAAATTGATCATTATTTAAAACATGTAGCAATAACAGTAAACAGGATAAATCCGGGATAATTACCACTAAGAATCTTTTACATACTGTCACATGAAATATTTTATTCAGCTGTCCAAGTTTTAAACATGGCATAGGTAATAATGAAATCGTAAGGTAAAGACGATAACATGAATCAGCCATTATCTTGGTATTCGACTACGGTTTCCAAAACACATCCAACCCCTGGAATGTAAATAGTGGTGCCGCACTAGTCCAACCCGACATTGACCTCAAGCAATAACCTTGCCGTATTTTATACTATATTTATCTGAGGTGAATAGTTGTTTAGACGCAATCGCTATTTTATGACGTTTCAGGACTTCTGAATTTTAATATAACTAATAAGTCGATTAGTAATCTGGAAATATTGGTGCGGCCAACAGCTAATTAAAGGTTTGAGAAAATTAACTCATAGGTGACGGAGCTTTCTTCGATAAACTTTTTGTTATGATTTCTCATTCGTACAGTATTCTTTGTGAGGCATTGAAGATTAGGAAGTGTATAGTTATTCAGTCCCTTATTAAGAGCAAGCTGAGGTAATACCTTAACTGTCATTAATAAATCCTTTGTTTAGCCTTATGTTTTCCGAAAGGAAAATAAAAACTTCCACCCATAGCTTAGTGAAACATGTGAACGCTAATTTAATCAACACAGATTTCGACCAGCCATTCATGATTGCATATATGTGACTGTAGACCGCTAGCTGGAATCATTCTGTGTTATTCCATCCGTCACGAGCCCGAAACAGACGCAGGATCCGTTGCCATGTCAGGGGAAAACCGGGTGAAGGCTTATAAACACCACCGCAGAATGTAAATTTGGGTGTAAATAAAATCCGAGGTGGATGATGAGACCAGATAATCAACGGTATAAGGAAGGTCGGGACGGGAGCAGCCGGAAAAAGGAAGGATCCTGAGTTATTAGTCGGAGGGGATGGAGAATGCAGGAGGGGGGGAGAATGCAAGAGAATGGCGGAGTGACAAGGGAGGAGGGTGGGTGGGCTCCACTGAGGGATGAGATGTGGGAGGTGTGGGTGGGAGGGAGTTGTGAGATGGAGGATCCAGGAGAGACAAGGCATTGGCGACACAGGGACGGGAGGAGGAGGGTCGGAGAGTAGCCGTCCGAGTAAGGGGCAGCGGGGGTTGGGTTGGGGAGTGAAAGGAACAAACGGAATATGGGTGCGGGCGGTGAGGAGGAGGAATGGGGGAGGGTAGGTTAGGGAAGGGAGGGACAGAGGGGTGGTGCCCGCTTGTGCAGCATCCCTTTCCAACGCAGATTCCGGGAATCCGGTCCCGTTCGTCCGCGGCATTCGGAATGTGTGCTACTGCTTGCTTGCTGCTCCTGTACGCCGGAATGCTGTCATTCGTTCTTTCACATTAATAAATTATACAGGGGTGCGGAGGATGCGAGAGAGGAGGGCGGCATAACTCACTCCCTATGCGCTGTTTATCCTACCCCTATCCTACCCCTCTCACTTCTCCTCCCGCCACCCTCCCCCCCATTGTTGGCCCGCAGCTTCCTCCGTCCTCACCACCGTACGTACGACCTCCGGCTCCCCCTTTCCCCTCGTCATTAAACCCCCCCACCTACCCTTCCCCCTCCATTATATTCCGAATCGCTTCAGTTTCGTGTTTCGTACGCTCTCGCGTTCACCATCTTTTTTTTATTTCTCTGCCCCTCTCACCGTCTATCTCCCTTCTCCTCTCTGCACCCAATCACTTCTGTTTTATTATTTTTTTTCTATTCCGAATTTCCGTCCTTAATTGACGACCCACATTCCCCCCACCCGCCCTTTCGTCCACTCTTAACAACGGCGTTCAACTAATTTCATTCCTTTCAGTTTTATTTTGTTTTATTTTTTTTCGCTGCCCTGTTAATTATGTCTCTCTACTTCTCTCTCTTTTTGTGTGCATGTCTCTTTCTCTCTCTATCTACTCGATCGCTCGATTTTTATCCTTATTTCCAATTATACTCGTCGCGGAAAAAAAATCGACCGTGTGTCAATCGGTGTGGCGCTGCAGTGTGGGGTCCCGCTAATCAATGGCGCGAAGGACGTTGATGTGGATCTCACTGGAAAAATCTTGACCTCAGCTAACATTTTCCATTTTCTGTCTGTAGCGTTGCAGCCTTGGAATACCAAACTTGGCGAACGCTCCTGGTTTGTATCCTTAAAATAATGATCTATCTCAATCTGGGGGGACGTTTTTCATTCCATCTACTTTTGTAAAAAAAACATTAAGTTGCATTGTACTGTAAGCGCAACTTACCTGACTCAGCGGTTTGTCCTTTATGTTGAAACCTACGTCAAAATAAATTCAATTGTAAGGTCTCAACTGCGTGAAAGGGATATGTTTTTGGTTTTGGCGGTTTTATGAGATAAACTGATCGTGTTCGCGATCCCGTAGTCTTTCATGGCCAAGATTTAAAAAATAGTGCGCTTTCAATTAAAAGTTAAATACCGCCAATTTTTCGATTTGTTTACTTAGATTCTTTTATTTCACCGTATTGTGTTCTTTAATATCCGTCCATGAAACTGGTTACTCCTCATTGTGTTTTGTTTTCCTAATATTAGTATTTATTCATGGAGAATTAGTCAGCAAAATACAAATGTTATTTTAAGGATTTCTATTTTACAGTTGCTTTGTATAAATTGTTCTTTGAAACTTAAAAAAACACCATGTTAAAGTGTATCTTGATGATCAATGATGTTTTGACTTTTTAAAAGTTTATTTTTGCTAGTCAAAGGAGAATCATATGGAAAAGTTATAAGTGATGAAAAATAATGAGTCTAATGCCTGTTTGCATAACTGCATATGAGTGGCGAGTGCCGATTGGACGAAAATTTGATGATATAAAAATGAGAAATTATTTGCTTTTTCAGAGCATAAAATTGCTTGATAAATACTGTGTTTGTGATGTTCAACTACATTGTTTTCAATGCCAGATCCTGGATTGTGTCATTCCACTTCATAGATGGGCAGGCACTATGTCTACCATTCATTCGTAATTATCATATGCAATTGGTAAGCTTAAGATAATACCCACAGTATTTTTTCAAACAACATACTATTATTCATGATCATCTTTTGAACAACGCAACATGTGACTGAATCAATGATTTAAAATTTTAAACGCTTCGGAAAATTTTATTTTCATTGCAGCGGTCTCTTTTACTGGTATATTTCTAAGCCACTTTAAAATTTAATGTAAAGCGGTGGTTGCACACATCATGTAAAAATTAATTAAATTGCTGTTTATATTTTGAACACAAATAGGAAATTCTTTAACCAATTTTTATACTAACACGATTAATCATATGACATTGCTACTTTGATAATTCTATCCAAGAAAATGTGATGAGTTATTCTATGTCTGAGATATAATCAATTTTTACCAATAATTCCATTTTTATGCAATAATTATTTTATGTGAATGAATAAAATCCCCCATATTTTTATTTAATGGTCATGAAAACGTACTCTTGTTAAAATAATGATTTTTCTCCTTTACTTATTTTTATCAACTCATTGTTGGTATCAATACTGATCTATCCCGACCAATACTGACCGATCATCCATAATTAATCTTCGTTACTTCTGGCGGGTTTCCTCTTAAAAACTGAGGGGATTATTCTTTGAATCCCTGCTGTTTTTAAGAAGTAACCCGCTTTGTTCATCCGAGAGTCAATAGCACGGTGTTTTTGCGTCGGCCGTACCTTCTCGTGATTCTCTCATCGTATGATTGCCGGAGGGAGGAGAACAAAGGCTGACTGACGAACTGCGTGTCGCTCTCTGGGTCCAGGTCTATTACCGAACAAGTCGCTTCCTGCGCTCCGAGCGGGTATCCGTGAAATGACGTGTTTGTGAGCGTTCGTCCAGCACGCATGATATGGTGACCGTCTTTTATATGCGCCGTCGAATGAGAGGGATGGGGACGTTGCGTTGGAGGCATCCCTTCAAAAGCTGTTCACTGTTTTAGCAAAAGAGAAAGAAGAATGTTAGCATCCTGAATTAGTTTCCTCCTTGGGCTAAGAAGCGCCGCTCCCCCAGACCCACTCTGACATTGGTAAAATTTCTAGATCCAGCTTGCTCGAGCAATCATTCAAAAAAGAAAACATCCTCTTTAGCTTCGGGTAATGTGACTTGTTTCCATTGCTTTATATCAATCATGGGCTTTGATGCCTCCGTCCTCATCTATTCTCTGAGTACCCATCAACAATGGCACGCTCGTGTATGTTCATTCTACTTAAAAATTATAAAACTACAAATAGTGACAGTTTACCCGGGAATCACGGCCTTAAATCATTTACATGCGATGTAAAATATGACATGGAGAATATGCTTGTTTCATCTTACTTCTGGGAAGTTAGAGGAAAGTGCAATTTATAAAATTCTAAGGCACCGTTTTTATGCTCCTATTGCTGAAAATTCGGATGAATAATATTCATGAAATCATGTATAATGAAGGAATTTACATTTTCCTGAAGATTATAGGAATACTACCGGAGGCAAAAAAACTCACTTGTTATGAAATTTCACTTTGATTTTGGATAAAACTACTCTAAAATTGTATTATTTAGCCATTATAGGTTGAAATTAAAGTTTTTTTTACTTTTTTCATAGTGCTGTGTAACGCTTATTTAGGTACCAAGTTAAACTAAAAGAGGCAAATATATATATTAGTTTAAAATGGCATGGAATGCAGTATCTTTAAAAGTGTGACTCAATTTTGATCTTAGCTCTCACTCGCCTCCAAAGAATGAATGTTGCACTCATTGAATGGATATAGCGTCGAGCTAGAATTTTCGTGTTCTTCAACCTCAAAGATGAATAGGCTATTGGGACCCCAAGATTAGCGCTTCACCTTTGACCTCCAAGATCCCCCAACATAACACTCAGTTACCTATCCTTTCGGGCATATGGAAAACAAATACGTTAATGTGTTAAAATAAACTACTGGCTTACTTGAGCTCAGAAACAGAGACACGGCGACAGGTATTGCTGTGGATGGCCAAACGAGATGTGACCCTTGCAGCAAGTGAAGGGCCAATGGAGTGAATCGTGAAGGCTTTACAGTTGTAATTTTTCATGTGACTGATAAATGCGATACTACACAAAGGAAAAATCATTCGCCTTTTCCGGGATTCAAACCCGGATCCCGATCAAGGCGAATTATTTTTCCTTTGTGGAATATCGCACTTACGTGCACTTGCGGGTGAATCCGCAAAGGTAACCTCCGTGGCTAGTCCCGGTATCCTCAAAACATTTGACTAATAAATGCCGTAACTATAATTAGCTATTTGAAAGTGAAACATTCTATTTGATACACAATATGCATTTCAAGAAATACTGCAATCAAACCTCATTATCTCCTGGAAGCCACCAAAAATATCCTTTGGAGGTAAACCGCTCTCAACATGGTTAAGAAATTCATGTGATGCATTGTACATTTTGAATGGAAAAAGCGATCTTCGTGAAGAAAAAATGTTTAAACCTTTCTTTAGAAAAAATAAGCTAAATAAAAACATACTTCCCAATATGAACAACGTATTTAGAAAAATGCTCCTAACTAGCATCCATTGCGAGGGAGAGAGTGAACGAACAAGATTAATATGGATAAGCCGAATTTGAGAAATTCTTATTTATGATTAATAACATTGCCTTGTGCTTGTTTGGTCACATTGGAAATCCTAGATGGGAAGAGTATAATTACTTAGGTAAGCAGAACTCCATTAGATACTTGTGCCATGGCTTTGTAAATGACATTCAGTCTTATGATATGTTTCTTTCCTTGCGTATGATACTGATGAAGGTTTCTCTGGTTTCCCATCAGGGTAGGTACTTGTTGGCCGACGTTTTGATAGCTGCCTCTGCCATTGTCCTCGGGGCATGGCAGAGGCAGGACGATGGCAGAGGCAGCCATCGAAATTTCGGCCAACAACTGACCTGGTGGGAAATCCGAGAAACCTTCATCAGACATTATCTTAATGAAATTGGATGCTCAACTCTTTATTGTTGTTCAAAAGTCTTATAGAGAGAAAGTTTAATTCTTTATTTAAAAAAGGTCTTGAAATGGAGTTTCCTTAAATTTTGCTAATTGAGGAAGAGCATTGAACATTATTTATTACATCCTTAACAATGACTATCAGTCCATACCGCGCCGTTAGTGGCGTATATGAGCATAGGTGTGTTTCGGAAAGAATTTTCTGCAGTTGTATTTAGCTTTGATGCATATTTTTTTATAACTGCATGACTAGCGATTCTTTCGCTATGCGAGAAAATCAGTATTTACTTTTAGCTCATAGCTTACATTTTATTCGATGCTCTTGTTCTCCATCCTCCGTGCTGGAACTAATTTAACGTAGCCGATACTTTTTTGACAGGTAATGGTGGACGCGTTGCTGCTATTTTAACGTCTTTTGCTTCAAGTTTTTTACCTATGTTATATTAAATTCCTATCTGAAATCCACGCTCTGACTGGAAGGATATAAAAAACGATCCTTGCCCTGGGAACTCTGGACTTTGGGGTACTTGATTTCAGTATATGAGGCATTACATAATTCTTTATAATCCGTTAGATATTTCATTACCAGTCACTGCGCTCTTGAAAAATGTTGGAGACACTAAATTGTGAAGAAGTTTTTTATTCAGATTTATATCAGTTTTTGCACCGAATGTCTATGCCTTCTTGTCATTTATTGCATAACTTTCATCATTAACTTTAATTTTTGAAGTCCTTGAAGAATGAAGTCAGATAGTCATTAATCTCCATGAAGAAAAAAAGAGGAAAATACGTACACCCCAGTGAAAAAAACACTATTTATCTTTTTGCGTCCGTTTCGCGACGATTTATCCCCGTCAGCTGAATTACCTCGACCAAAGCGGCTTTTTGCAGTAGACGTTTCCTCTCTTCTAAGTGTGAAGATGGAATATATTTGTTATCGAACCGTGTTGGAGAACTTCATTTCATTCAAAGGAGTGAAAAAGTAGTTTCCTTCCATATGTAGGTTAAAAGGCCTTTAGGAGCGTACATGCATTTGGCTCTCCTTTAACATTTTTTCGCTCCTTATCGCCTCGAACTCCTTTAACCTTACCCACCATCGCATCGCGGTCTCCTCTACACTTTTCCCGTCACTTTCCGCCCTCGCAAATTTGTCCTCCCCCAGAACAAACGACTCATTTCAGCGTTCCCGCGTCTCATATTTCCTCCTCCCCTTCTTCATCTCACGAACTCCGTCTCCATGAGCGGCGGAAAAATACCGGAGTCCCTCTCACACAATTCCATCCACTCCCCTTTTTAGGGATCCGGGGCACATACATACGTCTTTTTACTCTGTTACGAGAGAGAGAGCCGTTCTCTTATCCCACTTTTCAAGGCAACACCCCTATTCTGCTCCCCTTCACCAGTTTAAAACTTTGAGAACCGCTCCCCATACTGCCCTACGCTCGTTTGGACTCATCCCACCCTTTGCGATCACCCCTTCCAAAAGTATGCCGGCCTCGGTGGCGGCGGGGTAACGTCCTCGACAGCGAACCCGACGGGGGCGGGTTCGATTACCGCCTGGGAAAGATTTTTCACCTCCCAGGGCATGTTTGTGTGTGCTATGCTATATTTACGAGCTAATTTTAGCTCAGAACAAAGGGTCATTATTATTGTTATAATTTAAAGTTAGCGGGGGTTGACGGTGTAGTGGCCAAGAAGTTCTCGCTTTCCCTCCCGAGGGCCCAGGAAGAATAATTTTCAGTGGAGTCCCGATACCAACTTGGGTGCTAAATTTTAAAACTACATATATGCAAATATGAAATGAAAGATAATTGTTATAATGCGAACAATTTTAACCTACTAATGGGATTTCTAATTGTAAAAATGTGCTTTTACTCATTTCCGAATTCCTAATTGTGATTATTTTGAAATTTGAAACCTGTGTAAAAAAGACCTATACAAAACCGTACCCAATATAAAATTCTACAAATTTAGAGACAATGAAAGACAATGAATAGGGGTAAACAAAATTGTATATACCCTCAAAAAAAATAAATAAAGAAACTAAAGAAACCAACTTGGGTGTCTTGTGCTAGGCACTCCAAGGGTAGTGCTCCGTCCGTCATATTGGGCGATAAATTCTTCGCCAATCGGCGCATTTCATGGAGATAAGGCTAATACCGACGTCGGGTTTCTTTTCCACTCTTCATCCACTCTTCAAACAATCCTTCCCTTACCAACCATCCCACCTAGGTAAACTTAGCGGCGCGAAGGACCTCAACTATCTGTCACCTCCCAAAAATAAACTACCAAGCAAATGCTTGTGGAAGTAGAAGATTTAGAGTTTAGAATACTCTAATATCTAAAACTTGTCACTGTAGGTGACTGAGATACGATTATGTGCTTTAGTTTCCGTTTGACCATCCGACGAGCAATGGGCCCACCGTTCTCTTCCCTCGCACACCTTTCCCCTTAGTCCTTTCTCACTGCGCCATCAGTGAAGAAACACAAAAGATGGTGAAATTCGCCATGAATAAATCAATTGACTTGACCGGGATTCAAACCCGGATCTCCCGATTGCCGGTAAGGTGTGTAAGGGCGCACGGGTACGAAGATATACTCATGCACGACGTCTCCTGTGCCACTATG
Organism: Pyrrhosoma nymphula; assembly: GCA_963573305.1. Classification (NCBI taxonomy): domain Eukaryota; kingdom Metazoa; phylum Arthropoda; class Insecta; order Odonata; family Coenagrionidae; genus Pyrrhosoma; species Pyrrhosoma nymphula. The sequence continues at coordinate 25,336,880 of OY754327.1, read as the reverse complement.
CAGACTGGGGACGAGAACAACTTGTTCGTATAAAACCCCACTGAAATTCGCATAGAACCAAAATGGCTTGGTGGTGAAACTGGTTAACACACCTGACCGGAAATTGGGAGAATCTCGGTGAAGTCAAATTATTTTTTCGTGGCGAATTTCCCCATCTTTGGCGTACCTATATCTTCGCACCCATGCGCGTGACTGCGCACCGTACCATTTGTGCAATCACAATGATGGAAACCCCATCATGGAAGTAGAGTTTTGCACATTCACCTGCCATAACTTTTCGCGAGAGCTGCATTCCAATACATATCTTTTTTCGCCTTCATAAACAGCGTCCCCCTTGGCCAGTAGTGGCCTACCCCGTGTCCTCCTCGCCAAATGCCGCCCGAAGCGAGGGAGAGTTCGCATCCTCTCTCCTCCCATTCATCTCCTCCTAACCCTCTTGCCTCCCTCGTCCCATTTTCCCTCCCTCTCCTTCCCCTATTCTGAAAAAAGAAGACCTCTTCTCATTCGCCACCAAATCATCACTCCTCCCTCCACTTTCCCTGTTCTTTCCCCTTCTTTCCCCCGATCATCATTCTCCTCCTCGTTCCTGCCCGTCTCATCTCCCAAGAATCACCGCGAGAGTGAGAAGGAGGGAAAAGAAAAAATATTGGGATGGGGGATGGCGAAGGATGTCTATCGCGGATTCACATCACGGTTTGGTTTTTTGGCTCCGGTGGTGGGACCGGACCTCGGGGCGTGGTTGCCCTTACGGGGGGTGGCGCTGCGAGGGGCGAGGCGTAGATGTGGATTGTGAGAAAGGCGGAGGGTAGAGTGGGGTTGGCTGTGTGTGTGGCTGGACGGGTGAGAGTCATTCCAGGGGGTGAGAGGGGAGGGAACTTAAGAAGAGAAGTCGGAAGAAGAAAGGAGAGGGAAGAGGTGCGTTCTTTGTGGTGGTGGAGAGTCTGAGATTCTTTCCCTCGGCTGGTCCGGCCTCCGCTCTCAGTGTCCTCGTCCGGGGAATAAAAGAAGACGAGGAGTGAATGGGTGAGAGAGGGATGTTGGGAGAGAGATGGATTGGAGTTGGACGACTGAAGTGGCACGGTGAGGGATTTCTGAGCATCTATACGTTTTATTCATGAATGATAGTAAGTCTAATTCGAGCATGGTTATCATAATTGGCCGGTTAGAGTAAGCAATATGACTTTTGGTCGGTTAGTTGCTTCTTAGATATCGAAAAAATAAGTTAATTCTACCATTAAGGATGTAGTAGTAATGCATGAGGCTAAATTTTGAAGAGGAGAGGATGATGTATCATGCATAAAGGAAAGAAGAACAACAGGACAGTAGCATTAATTTGCTTAATCTTAACGGAAAGGGCCAATGTGTCCACCGTTTAACGTCCCATCCGACGGACGAAATACTTCTCTTGAAGTGCTCTCCCCATAAAACCCAGTTATGAATCGGAATTCCAACGTAAAATCTCCATGACGGCTAAGGTTCTCTAACGGGCTCTTCGGGATGAGTAATCAATGCCCTAGTCACAACAGCTCTGACCCCTATGGCTTACGGTTTGAACAATCGTTAAGAAATTTAACTCAAAACAAAATGATATGTGGAAAGGTGAGCTCGAGAACTCGGCTAATAATATGTTGCAGCTTTTTGTTATTCCTTGATTCTCCAGAATACTAGGTTCGATCAGTTAAGTTATAATTATTGGGAAAACCGAATTACACTTCTCGAAAATGAGGTATCTCTAAAATTACCTAGCCCCATAGAACCTGCAGTTCAAACCACGTTTCGTTGGGTCCCATGAACTAGTTTACGAAAATAATGAAAATTGGGATACCATATAAATACTGATTACCACGGGGGTAAGGGAGGTGTTTCTCAATGGATGAAGGTAGAGACCAGGGGCGACATGGGTGCTCAGGGGCCCGGGCCGCTACACGTCCAGAGAGGCCCGGTTTTTGTTACACCCTCCTCCCACCTTCTGAAAATATTTGTGCGTTAAAAACGCGTTTAACTATAATTTAATAGGTATTTATGTACAGTTTGACAAAGTTGTACTTTTCACTCAGAGATGTTTGGTCCGCTGGCTGTTCAATGTTCGGGGCCCGGCCCGCCGGGCCCTTCGGACCCGAGCCCGAAAGCTAGAGCGTGGCCCGGGGCCCCGACGGGAGTCCTTGCTTTCCCACCCTGGCCACACCGCCCCTGGTAGAGACTAATGGTGTACACTAGCAGGAGTAGTTGTCCAGGCACGAAGAATTAAAAGGAAATGAGAGGATTATCTGTGTTTATTCAGTGTGGTGACAGACTGCAAAAAACAAGCTTTTGCGAAATTACGCAAAAATTTGTAAAAGTTTTTTGAAAATACGCAAGTAGTTTGGCATAGGTTGGATTATTTGGGAAATGAAGAAAGGGTGGGGAGAAACCCGTTGCGGCTCCAGCATCTAGCTAATGTTAATGGAAGGAGCCTATTGGTCCATACTTTAACGTCCCTTAAGGCCGTTTCACACGGTGCATATTTCAGCGCTGAAAATTGAAGCGAACTCAGCAGCATTAAAAGCAATGCATAAGTACATCCACGGAACGAATAAAAAAAAGGCAATATGGCATGGTCCGTCGTTTAGTGTTAATTCCCGAATTTGGCTATGAGTTTTCGGCTCTGTTTTCAGTGTTGACCTAAAAATTGTGTACAATGGATTTCACGAAGGATCAAGTACAAAACTTGAAGTACTCTCCATGTGACACCTAACTAGGGGTCAGAATTCCATGAAATATAACCGCCCCAGCCGAAATTTGAATCCAGGCATTCGGAAGACGATAATCTATTCACATTACCAACCTCATCTTAAGAAAAGCATTACAGACAAATATTTTTCGCAGTGGTTTAGGACAAACAAATTATCTGATAAAATACATTGGAGGTAGTGATTAGGAGCGCTACGTTTATCTATCATTTTAGTCTAGCTTTGTTTTATTTTTTAATTAATTTCTTACCCTGCATCTTCCCCTTCAGCCGTCATGACTGACAGACAGATCGACATTTTACAGTGAACTATAAATATAATCGGAAATGCTTGGTTATTAAATTATTCATTTTAAGTTAATTTTGGAATAAGTTCAAATAAAGTAATAAAAGTCTTCGTGGCTCCATAGATCAAAGGTCAGCTTTTTTATGTGAAAAATCATATGCCAAATTTTTAACGTATTTATCATAAGCTAAAAATATTTACCAACAGAGAATGACAATTCTAAAAAGGCGAATGTAAGAACTACGATCCAGAACTTGTACTTGAACCCAGAGCAACTGTACTTCATGTTGACTAACTTACTCCTAATCTACTTCTTATTACCTTCCGGGGGGCAATTATTTGGTTAATACTGTAAATTTGGAATTAATCTCTTTTTTGTTTTAACTATTGGGTACGAATTCCCATGATGGGGATGATTAAAAAATCACTATTCTAAGACAACCTGCCTGCCAACTACCTTCAACATACCAGATCCGTGTATTGAACACTTCCGTTGTTGGTGTATGACTCCTATTGCATATAATATTTTATCATAAAATAGTGGTTTATGCGCTTTACTGGAATAGAACTAAGATTTATACCAAACTGAATGTCACTGAAGTTAAAATAAAACTGCCTCTAAATGAACCGAATTTATTCAAAATGATTTCAAGCATCTGGAGCATGCTGGATTCTTCACAACGGGTAATATTTCGTGCACGAACTCCTTCACTACATAAGCCCTTGAGCGCAGTTGGTGGGCGTGCAAGGGCTAAATAATCCCATTTTGTTACTTCCACGCCGTTACAAACTGAGACTCCTGTTGAGGACAAATAAATACACAGCAAAGAAACGTCCGCGGGAGTTTTGAGCTCGGGCGCGTGGTCGGAGGTGAAGAAATGACTTACTTGTGTGGGAGTGAAGGCGTGGAGATTGAAGGAGGAGTGAAGAGGGGTGAAGGAGGAGGAGGGGGAGACGGTTTTATTGTGCCTAGGAGTAGGGTCGATGTGGGAGAGAGAGGAAAGGATGCGGGAGGGTGCGGCGGATGCTGTTTCGATTATTGGGAAAGGTATAAGCGAATGAAATTGGGAAGGAGCGGAGGCACGGAGAGCGGTGAAGGAAGGGGTCGGGGGAGAGAGGCAGGCGATCTAGTTAGTGCAGCCGTGTTTACCTCGGGAGTCCGCCTTATTAATGTGCGCGTGGGGAAGCCGTGGGGGGGAGGGGAGTCGGGAACGGGGAAATTGGGGAAGGGGAGATACTTGGGAGGGTAGACGTGGAATCGGAGGGGGGAGGTGGGGAATGAGCGGGGATGGAAACGAGGCAATGAAGTAAGAGGAGGAGGTGGAGGTACAGGGGGGGGAGAAGACGTGGAGAGAGGGGGAGGAAAGCACATTGGAAAGTTATGAGAGGAAATAGGAAGGAGTTGGGCTTTATTTGTTCGAGCACAGGGATGGTGCGAGAGAGGAGGTGGGTGGGAAGGGTGGCTTGGGGCGGGGGTTGGAGACAGAAGAGGGTAAGGTGGGAGGAGAAGGATAAAGGAAGGCGGAAAATGAAAAGGGATTCGACCGAGGGGCAATAGGCTATACGGCTGGAAATGGGTTTAGTTCCGGTGAGCAGAAGGTGATGGCGGGGAGGGAAAGGGTGAGAGAGAGAGAGAGGGAGAAGTTATAGAGGAGAGTGGGTTGAGAGGGAGGGGGTGAAGAGGGGATAGTTCTGGAGTGCTGAGGGCCAACTGATACAGTTCTCGCAGCCCGAGTATCGAGCGTCCTTTTTTCCCCATCCTCCCTGCCTCGCCGTCCGCACGCGCGGTGAGAGTCGATTAAATTTGGGCAGTTTAGTGCGCCGACGGTGCAAAGTAGCGCAGAGCGCGCGGCTGGATGGTTCGGCTCGGGAAGGACGGGGGAGGAGGATTGCTTGTACAAGAGGCCGCCACCGTCACCGCCAAAACCAGCCAACACGCATACACACACACACACACGGATTCAACAGAGCCAAAGGATCCAAAGGGGAATAACAGTACCGAAACGAGAAGGGTGCAGCGTGGTGGGAAGGTTCGGAACTATAGGGTAGGGGAGGGGGATATAGTGTTTTCCTTACGATAGGGAAATGTAATAATGAGCATTTCGTGGGCGCGAGACTGCTTTGCCTGAATGAACGGCTTGGTGTGATCGCGGCTTGAATTGCTCGCTTGCAATGGGAGGGGGAGAGAAAGGAAAGGAAACCGTCTTTTAAGATGACGCCGGAAGAGAGTTGGAGGGCATACGAGGAAAGTGCCATGAGTTGTAAAAACGGCGTGAAAAATAACACTTTAGGGAAGCGGGAACATTCGCGGAGGTGCGAGAGCGTGAGACGAGGGGAACCGGCCGGAGGGGACGGGGGAGTGGCGAGGAAAAACGAAGTGGTCTTGGGGTAATGGGCAGAGGGTGTGCGAAGATTGAAAGCGCAGGCATGTAACCCTTCCCCTTTACAACCCGCTCCTTCCTTCCTCAATGCCGCTCCCGGGTACCGGCGCGAGATGTCCGCTTGCGTGCAAGAGGGATTAATGGATTTTAAAAGAAAAAAATTAGTAGAATAATTTTGACCAATTTTGAGGATACCGGGACTAGCCACGGTAGTTACCTTTACGGAGTCATCCGCAAGTGCACGTAAGTGCGATATTCCACAGAGGAAAAATCATTCGTCTTGCCTGGGATTCTAACCCGGACCCGGTCAAGGCGAATAAATTTTCCTCTGTGGAATATCGCACTTAGTAGAATAGTTACAGGATAACCCAAAAGCATTTTGATCATACGTAAGTGAAGTTCAAGGCAATAATTCAACAGTTATTCCACTACCAAACGAAAAGGGCGAATTATTAACAAGCAGCTCGGACAAAGAAAACTTATTAAATTCGTACTATAAAAGTGTGTTCATCAAGTCATCACAGATTACATCCGTAAAGGTTAATGATCACGTCCAGAAAAAGAGCCCACCTATCGATATTTGCACTCACGGAATAGAAAACTTGCTAAAATCTTTAATTCCAAAGAAATCCCCAGGTCCTGAAGAAATTCCTGCCCGCGTGTATAAAGAATTAGCTTGTGAAATAGTGCCCTAAGTACAGAATATATTTATATAACCCATCAACGAACACAAAGTACCCATGGACTGGAAAATTGCAAATGTCACTCTCATATTCAAAAGACGAGATAAGGAACAGCCATCGAACTACAGACCGATATCTCTCACATCTTTCTCTTGCAAAGTCCTTGAACTTATAATTGCAAGTTTAGTTTTTAGACACCTCGATATGTAGAACTTGTCAACAAAAACGCAACACGGTTTCAGAAAGGGGAGATCTTGCGAAAATCAATTAGCACTTTTTTCCCACGATATTTTAGTCTCGGGTGAACGTTCCTGTTGATGCAATTTTTCTTGACTTTAAAAAGGCATTTGATAAAGTTTCCCACAGTAAGCTACTCATGAAATTAAAATTCTACGGGTTGGACGATGATGTAATTTCCTGGGTTAGAGAATTCTTAAGCAATCACGTGCAAAGGGTTGTATTAGATGGCGCTATCTCTAATGAAATAAATGTCACATCAGATGTCCCACCGGTAAGAGTCCGAGGCCCTATTCTGTTCTTTAGTTCATAAACGACATCGGTGAAACAGTTGACAGTAAGCTTAGATTATTTGCAGACGACGCAGTGATGTATAGAGATATCCGTAGCCTTAAAGATAATGAAGTGCTAACAAAGGACCTCGAGGCAATACAGGAGTGGTGCGATGCGTGGCAGCTAGAATTCAACCTGAAAAACATGCGTTGTTATGGATTTTTGGAAACGGAAAAACGCTCCTTGTAACAGCTTGTGCATGACCAACAGCAAATAAGAGACTATAGAATCGGCTAAATACCTCGGAGTTTAACTGACTTATGATCTCTCGTGGAGCAAACATATTCTAGACATTACCGGTCAAGCTAATCGTAAATTGGGATTTGTTAAAAGAGTGCTTGGCAAGTGCGACGATAAAATTGGGGAAATCAGCTATTTCTCCCTCGATACACCCCACTTGGAATATGCTGCCAGTATTTCGGATCCATATGAAATAGGCTTGGAAACTGAGTTGGAACGCGTGCAGCGAAGATCGGCAAGATTCGTTAAAGGTCGTTATGATAATCTCGTTAGTGTTACTGATCTTTTGCAGCAACTGGGATGGGAAACGCTTTCAGGCTGTCGATAAAAATTTAGACTCAATCTATTATGTAAGTTCCAAACCGGTCTATTCTCTGTCGAAGTTGATAATATTTTACGAAATCCGACATATTACGGTAGATCAGATCATGAGAATAAAATTAGGGAACTAGACTGCAGAAGTAACAGATTTAACATGTAATTTTTCCCACGAACGATAATGGATCGAAACAGCAGCCATTGAGACTTTTATATAGGTTTGTCGATTGGTAGTGTAGCTCTTAGTAGTAGTAGTACTCCCTAATACTTGAATCATTATCTGTTGCCTAATACTAACAGCACGCCGTGCATGTTTTCTACCTAAGTCTTGAGCCTATATCCATTTGTGCGATTGCAAGATGCATGTATATTAGCGATCCCTCTCCATTGTGAGCATATCTGTAGTGCTTGTGAGGCTTCGTCTCGTGACAAGCATTAGCGATTTATGCTAATGCATAATTATTCGTAGGTACACTAACTTTAGGGTATAGTGTAATGCATGTTGGTGAATACTCACCCCCTGCCACACACCCCTGAGGTGGCTTACAGGGTTTTTTGTAGATGTAGATGAGAGGTATTAGTGGGTTGAGTGGGGCAAGGCGAGTCGGTCTCTTACCCCACTGCGGCGGCGGCACGCAACCGGGCGCACGCAATGGATTATGATTATGATTTCATGCGACACGGCACACTTCTTCCCGTTTCCCCGATGTAATTATACTTTCGAGACATTTAAGATATGCCTCCTGATACCGAAAGTGATGTCACTTTAGCTGCAGGGATTTTTGTTGCAGTCTATTGTCGTTTCTGGACAAAATTATGAAACTCCAGTTTTTTGCACACATTTTACGTAGGTGCTCACTATAGGTACCTAAATCTATCGTGATAAGAGGATTTCAAGAATAGAAGTGCATTAAGCGACTTGACTGAGAGACGCGAATTTGATTATATACTGAAAATCGTGCAGACCGGAAAAAAACTCTATCAACCTCCGTTTATGTTGGTTTAATGGATAGAATTGCTTTGCATAATTCCTGGAGGTTTTCAGTGCGCTGCCCAGAGTTCCTGAAGAGCGCGAATTCGGACTAGAGTCATTTGAAACTGTTTTGCCCTCGACCTGCAATTGATAATTCATCTTTTTGAAGAAACAAATCCAATTCATCTTGAAAAGACAAGTTCACACTTTCAGCTTTATTTGACGACTGTTCGACAACATAACCGACTCCAAATAGATGAAACGAGAGATTTCCTGTGAAATATAGCTTAGTTTTTGTCGGGGTGGCAAATGGATCTTTGAGAACACGCAGGAGGTTCATAACATCATGTTCATGACCACTGGTTTGTGGTTTCTGCCTTAAACTGCTTCTTGTCGGTATGGGTGTTAACTTGGATGTGTTGCCGTTTCACCGGATCGAAATTAAAGTAAATTTCGTATGTCGTGAATATTTTTGTGTGTACCTTTGCGTTAAAAACACTAAAACAGAAAAAAATATTTGTTAACTGATTTATGATTTTGGATGAAAAAGCTGATTTACTGATTGCTAATCTGTTACCAGAAACCCGAAAGGCAAACTAAGCCTGGGCAATATTTTTTATTTTTTTAATATTGCTTAATTTCAACCTTCCTGTTCCTACACCTATTCTAGTCATCTTGCTGAAAATATCCTCGCTTCGGCATCTCCATAAACTATTCGGAGTGAGACGCTACTAGTTAGTTATGGGCCATCCATCACCCTTTGCACGCGATTGCTTAATAATTCTCTAATCCAGGAAATTACATCATCGTCTAACCTGTAGAATTTTAATTTCATGAGTAGCTTACTGTGGGAAACTTTATCAAATGCCTTTTTAAAGTCAAGAAAAATTGCATCAACAGGAACGTTATGTTCACCCGAGACCAAAATATCGTGGGCCCGTGCACCTGAAGTCACCACGTCAGCCATCCGTGACATTAACCTCAACATATCTACCAAACGAGGCATAAGTAATTCTGATTTCTCAGCACAATCTATACATGCTTACCGTTATTTAAGTAATACCACTGCATAAACGCTGTCTAACTCATGTGCAATATTATTCGTTCCCGACGTGATAAAATCTTCCCATTCTTAACGGGTGTCAATGAAAAAAAGCACGCACTTATTTTTTAATACCGAAAACTTTGCCATTGGAGATACTATACACAAAATGGTGATAGTACGGGGCCAAAATAACACTTCTACATCTACAAAATACCCTGCAAGCCACCTCAGGGGTGTGTGGCAGGAGGTGAGTATTCACCAACATGCATTACATTATACCCTAAGGTTAGTGTAACAACGACTAATTATGCGTTAGCATAAATCACTAATGCTTGTCACGAGGCGAAGCCTCACAAGTGGGATCTATCGAGGGAGAAGTAGCTGATTTCCCTAACTTTATCGTCGCACTTGCCAAGTACTCTTTTAACAAATCCCTATTTACGATTAGCTTGACCGGTAATGTCTAGAATACTTTTACTCCACGAGAGATCATTAGTCAGTTTAACTCCGAGGTATTTAACCAATTCTACAGTCTCTAATTTGCTGTTGTTTACGCAATAGCTGTTCCAAGGAGCGTTTTTCCGTTTCCGAAAATTCATAACAACGCATTTTTTTCAGGTTTAATTCTAGCTGCCACGCATCGCAACACTCCTGTATTACCTCGAGGTCCTTAGTTAGCGCTTCCTTATCTTTAAGGCTACGAATTTCTCTATACACCGCTGTGTCGTCTTCAAATAATCTAAGCTTACTGTCAACTCTTTCACCGATGTCGTTTATGTACAAAAGGAACAGAAGTGGGCCTATGAAACTTCCCTGTGGGACACCTGATGTGACTTTTACTTCATTAGAGATAGCGCCATCTAATACAACCCTTTGCACGCGATTGCTTAATAATTCTCTAATCCAGGAAATTACATCATCTAACCTGTAGAATTTTAATTTCTTGAGTAGCTTACTGTGGGAAACTTTATCAAATGCCTTTTTAAAGTCAAGAAAAATTGCATCAACAGGAACGTTATGTTCACCCGAGACCAAAATATCGTGGGCAATAAGTAATAGTTGATTTTCGCAAGATCTTCCCTTTCTGAATCCGTGTTGCGTTTTTGTTAACAAGTTCTGCATATCGAGGTGTCTCATAACTGAACTTATAATTAAATGTGCAAGGACTTTGCAAGAGATTGATGTCAGAGATATCGGTCTGCAGTTCGATGGCTGTTCCTTATCACGTCTTTTGAATATGAGAGTGACATTTTAAATTTTCCAGTCCAAGGGTACTTTGTGCTCGTTGGTGGATTTAATAAATATATTCTGCAAGTAGGGTGCTATTTCACAAGCTAATTCTCTATACGCGCGGGCAGGAATTTCTTCAGGACCTGGGGATTTATTTGGAATTAAAGATTTTAGCAAGTTTTCTATTCCATGAGTGCAAATATCGATAGGAGGTATCTTTTTCTGGAAGTGATCATTCACCTTTACGGATGTTATCTGTTGAAATGTAATCACTTTAAGCCCATCGGAATAATGTTTGTCACCCCTTGATTTCTATTGGGAGAAGATATGTACGCTACATGCCTGTTATCCCTTCAATTAATAATTTAGCAAATTATCTACCCAAAATTCAGTAACAAAATATTTATGACAGGAATTTCTGTTGTCCACTTTTTGTTTAATACCGTCATTCATTGTGAAGAGAATGTACACCGATAGACTTACATATTGTGCTCTTGAATGAATGCCGTCCTGTACAACTGCGTTAATATCCATGTTCACGAGAAGACATTTATTTCACTCATGTCCGCCACTTATTTGGTGCTCAAAAATGAGTTAAAACAATTAACTAATCGATTGTAAATTGCATTAAACTGGAAAACGACAAGATTTAATTTTAACATAAAATTTGTAATTATTGCCTTGTTAATGTTAATAGTTTTAAGTTGTAGCTCACGAAAATATCATGAAGTTAATTTTATTTAAGGTCTCTTGTAGGTATTTCATTCCACTGGCGTGCTTGACCTAAAATCTGAACATATATTTGGACCTGCTCCAATTTTCTAGTCTTTTCGCCGTTATCGGAACGGCACGTGTTTAATATCTGTGGGTGACATGTGAGCAGAAGTTGCTAGTTTTCTTGCACGTTTCCGTGAACATTTGTAAACCTAATTCCTCCGTGCTTTACCACTCTCACCAACTTCCTTTATGTGATTTGAGAACATTCTTCTAATAGATAAACTGGTATTCTACAAAATATCATCTAGGAAAATTTGTAGAAAAATCAGAAGTCGCATGCAACCCACAAAGCCATCCAATTTGAATGTAGTGTCAAACCCCCTCTATTGGTATAAATGTACTCCTTTTCCTTTAGGAACAAGTCGAACCTGCTGAATTATTGCTTCTTGGGTGAAATATACAAGTAATTTCAATATTTACTTGTAAAAGGTATTAAGTATTTTAAGTCATATCCAGTGAAAATCCTTCTTCAATCAGGTAATGCAATCATAATATCTCGAAGTCTTTAAACTCCATTTTTCTATTCTCTCGCTGACGCTTTTTGCGTGTTTTTCTAACTCAACTTGAATTTCTGCGATGAGATTACTGATATTGCTGAGATTACTGAGTTTGAAGAGATTACTGAGACTTAAAATTGCCGGCCCCTGTGGCGGCGGGGTAAAACCCTCGCCTGCTAATCCGAGGGTCGCGGGTTCGAATCCCGCCTGGGTCGGTTTTTCACTTGCCCAGGGCATGGGTTTGTCAAGGTCTGGTGGTTTGGCCACTGAGAAACCTGATAACAAGCCAATTGCTTATCGGGATCGCAGGGGCATACGGACCACCAGAATCGTCGGAGAGCAAAAAAAAATAAATTTAGCCTAATATTAAGGAAAGAGAGACAGTGTATTGGCTGGAGCTTTGGCTCCATAATGTCAATGTCTCCTATCGAATTTTGCTTTGTCTGATAAATGCGAACTTCCACAGAGGAAAAATGATTCACCTTGACCGGGATTCGAACCCGTATCCCTCGATTTCGCGCCGAGTGCTTTTACGCCGAGTGGCTGATAAAGCTAGCAGGTATTTTCCGCAGTTATAAGTTTAAGAGAGTGATAGTGTGAGAAAGGAAGAAAACTTTTTTCTATGTGAATTAGACTAAAAATGATCCGTCAAAACAAAAAATGATGAAATACCTACTACTAGTAATGTATCTGAACAGTTAAAAGAGTTAAACATTAGCGCTTAGAGTGATGTATGTTGGCATAATTGATTAGTATCAACCCAAAGAGGACCCATTTTTAGTTAAATTCAAACTTTCGGATTTGAGATGAAACATAATGAACTCGATGGTTTCGGGCTTCACTTTGTGAAAATCCATTCGAATGAATTAAATAAAATTTAAGGCAAGATACGGGGTAAAGAACTCAACAGCATTCGGTCATCGCCTTACCCAGAGAAAGCCCCCGTAATCTAAACATACCCTAGTGTCCTTTGATGTAAAAGACCTTTTAACCAACATTCCAATTTCCGAAGCCGTTAAAGTAGCCGAAGAAACACTGAAGAAAGTCGGAGCAAAATCACCCTCCCTCGACGAAATTGTGGCACTTCTGAGAGTGTGTGTGGAAGAAATTTACTTTCAATTTAATGGCAAATTCTTCCAACATAATGACAGCTTAGCAATGGGGTCACCTCGGTCGCCGCTCTTGGCGGACCTATACATGAACGACTTTGAAGAAAATTTATTCAGTGGTAACTCAGTGAACACCAGTTTTATCCATCGTTGGTACAGATATGTAGACGATGTGTTTGCCGTATGGACTGGCACAATAAGACAACTAGACATCTTATTGAATAATTTAAATTCCCAATCCAAAAACAAAGTTCTCCTGTGAAAAAGAAACCAACCAAATAATTATCATTCTGGACATAACAATTTCAACCTCAGAAAAAGACTACGACTTCGCAATCTACAGGATGGAAACTACCACGAACCATGTCATCCCCTCCGACTCCCGCCATCATCCCTCTCAAAAGATGGCCGCTATTCATTCTATGTTAAACAGATCACTCATCGTCTGCCGAGAACTTCGCCAAGAAAATCAGAGTAATCAAAAAAATTGCAGTGGAAAATGGATACGAAGAAAGTGTCATTTATAAAATGATCGAGAAAAAACGCTCCCTCCGAGCACAGAAACTCTCTTATAAATCATCCAACTATAGTGATAATAAAAAGCGCCGGTGCAAACGAAGTTATTACGGACATATTTCACAGGAAATTGCCAATCTTTTTCTAAAAAAAGAATTCAAAATTGCATATTACAACAAATGTAGCTTAAGGGCTGTGTTAAACAAAACCAAATAAAAAATAGACATTAATGGTAGAAGTGGTATTTATATACTCAAATGTGGTGACTGCGAAACCTGTTTCGTTGGCCAGACTTGGTGGTCGTTCAGAGTGAGAGCAGAGGAACACAAAAGACATTTACGAAATGGGGACATAAACAGATCCCATTTCGCTAAGCATCTATGGGATAGTGACCACAAGAGCAACTTTGTCCCGGAGATTCTCCACCTGGAGAAAAAGGGAAGAAGAATGGACTTTTTGGAGGAGCTGGAGATAAGAAAGAAATTAAAGGAAGGAAATATTGCTAACGTAAACATTTTTTTCAGCCATTCCCCCCTCTTGGATAATCCCCTGAGTCTTATTCCCCTGAGTCTAGGATGACGCCCCACCCCTGCGGTGAACCCCGTACCTGACCCAACGCCAACCAAGCCTCCTTCCCCCCACCCCCACGCCACAACTTCCCACCCCTCTCAACGCGTCACCCTTGCCTATTTCCGCGTTCCCTCACATACCTTCTCACTCCCCCACCCCTTGCCCCTGCCTCATCCCCCCTTCTAATTGTATATATTCTGCAACTTACAGAGTTCATGTACCTGATGATGACGCCTATCCCTGGTAAAAATCGTACGCTTGCCCTAGCGTAGAGGCAGCGTCAATGGAGAGTTCTACACTCTTGGAGGAACTTCATTTACTCCCCGATTACTCTCCGAGATTTTTGACATCAAACACGTTTCCCTAACTCTTCCGCAAGAGCGAACGGAGAGTGTCTCATGGCTTCTTTGACGCTTCGTTTTTCATCCCACCCCGTCAACACTTCTTAAATGCTTCCGGGGAAGCAAACGAAGAGTTGGCTGATGGTTTTGTTTACTCTTCGATTTCACCGCTACTACTACGAAAACACATTGTCATTTTTGCCTTAAGAATTGGCTTGAGTAAATCAAAATCTAGTGCATTCAAACGTCCCAATAATATGTAATAATTTTAGTTTATATCATGATGTACCTTCGTTGACGGACAAGTTAAACTTCAATTACATACTTACGGTAATGGTCTCTTAGTAATATTTGATAGGATTTCAATATTAACATACAGTGTTACTAATTGGTAACCAGCCAGTTCATACATTTTACCCATTGGTATTGGCATTTATATGCTATTTATTTCTATGCTATTGAAGTAAGAAAAATTAAGAAATTCTGAAAACAAATCATCCTGTCGTATTGGTGATGGAAAACTCTAAATGAAATGCAAAATTTTCTAAATGTGGATACTTAGAGCCAGATAATGTGAACTTCCTCACTATTTTTGCCCGTGATGTCAATTAATTGAATTTTCAGTTTGTGATGAAGCTGCTCCAGCTCCAAAAAGAAGCTTTGCGCAACGAAGTAGATTTAGTAATGTCAATGTGAGACCGCATCATCCATTCTTTCTGAAGGTATAAAAGGTCACTGTGAGACAATAGGAATGAAGCTTAGGTGTGACGCAAGTGTGATGGGACTCGGTCAGCGTTGCAGGCGTGTCTAAGGTAAAAAGAAGCGTTGAACTGACGAGGATGTGGAAAGGAGGAACCTCGTGACAAGGAGGCAGCAAAGCATTAATTTTTGATCACACAATTCAATGTTTTCTGTAATTATTTCACCGATGGAGGTATGAGGCGATATCAATGAAAACGTATATGCATACGTGGGAAAAATGCGAAGAAATGATATCCATTTCAAGGAATTAAGATATCAATTGCTAATATATTTATCCGTTAACGGAAATGCGTCATTCATAAGATGGAGGCGGGGAGGTTAGAAATTTCATATTTTCTCTCGTCTTCGAAAGGATTTAGCCGTTGAAATACTAGCACTTTTCTTTGATGACGCCTAGATTCTTCTTACAGAGTTTTCCTCTTTTCTTGATTTGAAGGTGTATGAATCCTGCCCTTATGTAGTGGCTATTTTCCTAACTGGTTCATTGCTTATTAATGATAACTCATAAGGTTTTATCCACATCGAAGTTTCTCAAAAACTTTGTTGTTCTATTTACGGGCTGCTTCCTGCGCTAGAAAGGTATTCTGTGATTTAAACATCCAACCTGTTAATAAAAGACTCTTTTGGTAACCAAAAGTTTAATCACGACCCCTCACTTGAAATATGAGCATCATCAGAAATTTACGATCGGTACACTCAGGTTGCCAAATCAATGAAGCGTATTACGAGTATGAATTTTTATTGGTTTTAGGCTGGTTTTAATAAGTAAAGTCCAAGAAAAAAGATTGTCATAGCCTTGGTCGTATTGAGCATATAAACGCAAACAAGAGGATTCTGAACCATAAGGAATGGCCAAAACAATTTTTTTTCCTTTTTCAATGCCTCTCTCCACAATCAATGTTCAAACTACTCGCGTGTCTTCTGGTGGCCATGCTTTTAATGACTCGGAAATAGAGCTCCGAACTTACATGCTCATATCCATTAAATTTGTAGACATGATGTTATGGTAGATGTGTTGGCATAAAGTTGCTTGTTTGCGGATCTATGTGACCTCAATTATTGGGCTATCTTCAATGTAATGGCTGCTACAAATGCTCCTCGTCCCAAGCCGAGTAGTTAACCTTAACAGTATGTTGCATCCCGGGGCAGTCGGTGAAATTGTCTCCTGTATCACATGATGCCTTGTTGGCCATGTTCCTATTTTTTTGGATTAGTTGTAAATTTTATCCAGGAATTTGTCTGAGGTTCTCGTGTTGGCCTCTTGTGGCCAAAGAAAACATAGATATTGGTTGACTGTTTAGGGTACACCGGGTGGAGGCGGTCCGACAATGCCGAAGTTGATTGATGTAATTGATTTTCTAAAAATGTTTTAAATTTCGATTTGGAAGTATTTATGTTGATTTTAAAAGGAAATATTTTAACGTGACATTTAAAGTGTGACTGGAGGTTGGAACTTGTCTGATCAATCTTAATGTGATTAATAAATTTCAACACCATGGCGAAACTTGGTACGACCACAAGTAATTCATCGACTGGTTACAGTTCAAATTGAATGTTCTCATCCAACACAGAATGATATTCCAGGGATATTTATTTTTTAATTCACTATTTATTCCATGCATTTAATAAATTAGTAATTAATCAAATTCTACTTGCTTTTTAAATCTCTTATTTTCATGCCATGTCATTCTGTGAAGGCAATCATTTCCAAAGTGGAAATAAGATCAAGTAGATACTTTTTCTGGAGGCTGCCTATGTAATACGCAAGCGAAAGATAAAGAGTAACTTAATTAATGATCGTTAAATTAATTTACATCATCATAATGCGTTAATTTTTGCTGACTTTCCCTACATGCATAGAAAAAATCAAGAATTTTGTGGAGATTTAAAGATAACGGCAGAATAAGCCATCTTAACCCTCTTAATCATCAACTTTTGAGGCTTCATAAAGGCCTAAATTCGTATTTTTATGCGTGCAATATCGGACATTGTTCTTAAAGGAGTCAACCCAATAACGCCCAGTGCTGACGCCAACGTAGGTTATTACGTAGTCGTGATGATTGAGAGTGCCATGCCACGGGACATCCGAATTCGCCGTGTGCAGAGTGAGACGCCCACATTGTGAGCACAGAGGGCGTGCCTTCTTCCTTGTTTCCCTCTCTAACCCCTCCCCCCCCCACCTTGCTCTCTTCGACCGCGCCCCTCCCCCTCCACGACTCGACTCTCATTATGGCCTCTTCCTGCTCGAATAGTTCCCTCCCTCAGGATACCTGCTGTGGATAATGGCTCATTTGGCTCGTAGGCACACCAATGCCATTTGCTCAACTTGAAGGAATTAGTCCCATTGTCCTGTGAATGCACAATTACAAATTCAGTCCTTTGTAACTTCGAGAAACAATGGATTATTCGTAACCGTGTGTGAGCAAAGTCTTGATTCAATTAAGTCAAGCCGACTGGACGCGATGTATCGTATCGTAGAATCGACAACTTGACGCATGCCTGCATAGTGATTGTACTCAGGAGGTAAACGATTAGCCTAAGAGCAGCCGCGTTCTAATACCAACTAATTGTCTTTTACGGTATCGCAAAATGTTTGTCTTTTTAAATGCTGTGTAATCATTTAAACACACGTATTTAAAAAAAGGTGTTTTCTAAAAGTTAGTTTTCAAATTTCGGTCGTACACTTAAAATTGCGACTTCAAAGAGAAAATGGATTTGAAAGAGGAATGTTATCTTTAGTTAGCTCTCTTTACTCTGATGAAAATTCGTATTTATAGTGTCGAAAAAAGCTTGCAAGTCAGTTAACAACTATGAGAGTATTAGCCTTATCAAGCGACTTTTCCACGATGCGTATAGCATATATAGTGGCACGCGTAAAAATACAAATTTAGGCCTTTATGAAGGCTCAAAAATTGATGATTAAGAGGGTTAAAATGGTTGATTCTGCCGTTATCTTAAGTATCCACAAAATTCTTGATTTTTTCTATGCATGTGAGGAAATTCAACAAAAATATACGCATTATGAGGATGTAAATTAATTTAACGATCATTAATTCAGTTACTTTTAACCTTTCCCTTGCGTTTTTCATAGGCAGCCTCCAGAAGAATTATCTACTTGAACTTATTACCACTTTGGAAATGATTGACTTCACAGAATGACATGGCACGAAATTAAGAGATTTAAATAGCAAGTAGAATTTGATTAATTACTAATTTATTAAATGCATGGAATAAATAGTGAATTAAAAAATAAATATCCCTGGAATATCATTCTGTGTTGGATGAGAACATTCAATTTGAACTGTAACCAGTCGATGAATTACTTGTGGTCGTACCAAGTTTCGCCATGGTGTTGAAATTTATTAATCACATTAAGATTGATCAGACAAGTTCCAACCTCCAGTCACACTTTAAATGTCACGTTAAAATATTTCCTTTTAAAATCAACATAAATACTTCCAAATCGAAATTTAAAACATTTTTAGAAAATCAATTACATCAATCAACTTCGGCATTCTCGGACCGCCTCCACCCGGTGTACCCTAAACAGTCAACCAATATCTATGTTTTCTTTGGCCACAAGAGGCCAACACGAGAACCTCAGAAAAATTCCTGAATAAAATTTACTGCTAATCTGAATTAAATAGTCACATGACCAACAAGGCATTATGTGATTCATGAGACAATTTCACCGATTGCTCCGGGATGCGACATATTGTTAAGGTTAACTACTCTAACTGATTGTTCCAAGCATTTCATAACATCTACAGAGTAAACGAGTTATAATTTTGAATATAGTATTCCCTGCCTGTTACATGCTAAAGTCAAGTAAATGGCAACTAGTAGCAATGAGATAACAGAGAAACTCACTGACGCTTTCATATTTTATTGAATTGTATTGGTGCTTCTTAATGATAGCAGCAATATCACCCGGAGGAAGAATGAATGTAGTGGGTTTAAAATTAGCACTGTCAATGCCACAGAATTCAAGAAGATTCATCATATCATGCAATCAATCAGTGTTTAAATCCCTACTCATACACATCATTTCAACATATATTTTGTGTGTATTAGGCATTTCTTATAGCTTAGAAACAATATATTTTAGCACTTAATGATACACATTTGATATGTATAAATGTTGAATATCCTGTAAGACATAACTATAGTAATCAAATCGTGTTCGTAACCAATTACCATCTCCAATGTATGAAGAAAAGCATTCCGTGAGGGGGAATATAGCGTTAAAGATTCCATACTACAACAACATGCATTTTTACTGAATATACAATGTATTCAAAGGTACGTAGGTACATACAAACCATCATTTAATATTATGCTTTTTAAACATTTAGAATCCATGTAGCTATTGCTAAAAACATATTTACTGAATATAAATATAATTGACTAGTTTGATTAGTTAACTAAGCGACGAAGTGCACGGTGAAACACCAACGATTACAATGGACAGCAAAAAACGAAGTATGTTTTGTCATGAGCGTTTTAAATAATATATAAAATCACTTAAGTGGCTGAAAAATTCATATATTTCAACAAATATTGAGAATAGTAAACGTGAAAAGTCCTATGCCGTTTACTTTGGCACAAGAAGTGCTTCACGAGAAGAAAACAACAACACGACAGAAGGAACTTCACAAAAAAGCAATTATCGTAGGATTGGTTGTTATTATTAGAATCACGGATATTAGAAGATACATTTTCTATACTCCATTATTATATACTTCTATAGAATATTCAATGCGTGAGACATAAACCGAAACCAATTTAGGTATGTACACAGGTCTTGTGCTCCTGTATTTGCACTAATACTCGGAAGTTATGCTTTAACTTTACCATGTAAACAATAAACGACAAATATTACGTTAACCTGTGAAAAAATCTTTGATTTGGCATTTATTAATATTGTCAGCACTTTACGATCACGAAACATTATTTCAGAAGCACTGTGACTTAATTGGAGATTGTATAGTACGATGTAAACAAACTTTTACCAAAGTTGAACGTTCGCTTTTTACATGAAATTCGCTCTAAGACAAACACACAGCAGCAAACTATGAGATAATTTCAGGGGGCACTATATCTTTAAGAAAATCTACGACGTAAATAAACATTGACAAAAACCCACCATTCACTTCACTATAAAGGCCATTTTTGAAGCACTAACTTTTGGTAAATTGACAACATAAACTAGAGCTTTAGCAAAAGTTGATCTTACACATTCTTCGTGTGACTCACGTCCATAAACACAACACAATATTATGCCATTTCAGAAGCACATAAACTTTTATAACCTCCACGGCGTAAGCTAGCTTAAAAAACTGCCTAACTTAAAACTCAAGAGTATCCATGTAGTCAGTAGCTTAATTTCCATTCGCATTGATTCCAAATTTTATATAATAGTTGAAACAAGAAACTAATTGCAGTCATTAGTCTTATCCGACTCTTGCGAATATTATGCAACACTTTAAACTCATTTCCTGTCATAACACATTCATTTGGAGCGTAAGTCTACCTAACACAAATTACCTTTAAATGTAAAAATATCACCACAAGAACACACGCAATACATCACAGAACATATAGCACTCATAGCATTTGTAATCACTGAATTTCCAAAATTGCATTGTCACTGAAACACACGATAAACCTTCATTTCAATTTTCTCGACAAATATCACGTATCTTGCACAAGTGAAAATTAGTGATCCCGATTGTTTTGAAAATTGAATTTAAGTGCTACATTCGCATAATATGCTTTAAGTTCTTACAGCCAAAAGAAAAATTTTATCGGTTCAAACAAAATTCCAAAATAAACTTTCGTAACGTTCTATACTATTATTTATCATTGGTTTTTATTATGAGTTTTGAATAATTTTTGGTCCATAAAATATGTCACTCTTCAATAGTTTTGTAATCATAAGGGATATTTTTAATATTCTTTTTTATTATGCTTAAAATCACAAACCAAGAACACTGTGTATGAACAAAACAAACGTTCTAACGTATTGCACAATTGTGCCTTCAGTTGTTTTCGAAAAATACCCACAACTCCACGGAAACCGGCACTAAACGAGGTAGCTGTACACATCGGTCATGCTTACAGTATATAAATAGCGAATGGCCAGCGATAGTAGCGTTCGTTACGATTTTTTATTGCTCGCGACTTTCCTGAGAGATAATTGATCGTAGGCAACTTGAACAGATCAATAGCTGGAACATCAATCACTCATGACCTTACACTCACGATCGGATCACAAGTGGGAGTGATAGGCGTGACCGAGATCTCTCAAAAGACCGACTTTACCCATCACTACTCACAATGGAGAGGGAATGTTAATATATATATATATATATATATATATATATGTGTGTGTGTGTGTGTGTGTGTGTATTTTGCAACTACTCAAATGGACAGAGACTCAAGACTTTTGTAGAAAAGATGCACGGCGTGCTGTTAGTGCTAGGTAACAGATAAGTATTCAAGTATTAGGGAGTACTACTGCTACTAAGAGCCTCACTCCCAATCGACAAACCTAGATAAAAGTTCAGTACACATAACTTAATCAGGGAACCGTAAATAACTAAAAGGAGAAACAATTATAATCATTGCTAGTGAATTCCGTTAGTGGCCAGATTTTATTTCTCTTCTTTCACTTTGCATCTGAACTTTAACTATTCCATAGTAGTGTCATAAATTATTCACTCATGTTTTGGTATCCACATTAATACTGCAAAAATATCCTTTTTATGTTAATTCCAATGTGCCACGCGTGTGATTGGAAGCACAGAAGCAAAAATTATCATATTATGGCAAGCCTCCAGTTGGTCTACCAGTTACACATCGTTTAAGCAGTAGTATGCATGAAACTTCACGGCATAAGCTTACTCAACGGACGTCTGAATCACTCTTAAATAAGTTCTTCTTGCCGAAGAGGATCTCCATGCATGCTTTCTTTTGCTTATTTCGCTAAAATTGTTCATAATAGACCACGTTTCGACTATCTCTGCTATCGTTCTCATATTGACTGCAATTGCGAAAATGATGAGAAGTTAACATTCGATTCTTTGTGAAGCGCAATTGGACGAACAGGTTTGAGTTATTGAGCCAGATTCTCATGCAAGTAGTAATAACAGTTTGCCTCGTGAGTTGAGTTCATCGTCGTAGGTTTAATGGGAGAGCATAAGAGCCCACAATATAGTCGGCATCCTGCCCCCTCCTCCTCCACTCATCTTTCACCTCCTTTGGTTCGTGGCCGTGTGGATCGCCGGCGTGGGAGAGTGACCAGCCGCGGATAAAGCGCCGCGGCCCTTCAAATTGGGTGACGTCATCGCTTTGTATTTCAGAGAATGACCTTCGACCAGTGATTGTATTCTTCTCGGCTCCGTAAGAAACACCCGTCCCACCCTTTCCTCCCTAAGTGTGTGCTCGTGTAGAAAGTGGGAGAAAGGGGAAAGACGTCCGACAAAGGAATCGGAAAATTTTCTTATTACAGAGAGTGAGATTCAATCGCTTGTTGGCCAGGATATCCCACATTCTCGCCCGTCTTGCTATCCGTTCAGCGTCGTGAGCGTGGCAGAAAAGAATCCCTCCATAATCGACGGCCATTAATGTTCGTGTTACGCTGCTATTTCTCAAATTTGCCTTTTGGCAGGAAATTACCGTAATAGTGACAAATCATTTCCATTTGGCATTGTTTTTTCCATGCATAGAAACTTTATTATGTGAATCACTTCACGGTCATCAATAAAATGTAATATTCCACGCGATAATCATTCCTACACAAGATTTGTTTTATATTCATTATTTTACGGCAATTTTAAGATTTATTAAAGAGAAAAGACACTTGTTTAAGATGCCTATTGATCTTTAATAAGTCTATTAGCTCAACTCTATTTTGATGAGGATCTTCATGCCTATTATAAATATCAATGGATTTTGGTCTTAATTCCACATTCTGTTCTGAAAAAAATATATTTTACTTAAATTTTGGTAAACAAAATTTATAGTCCAATATAAAACTATCAAATTATACTTTGTTTTCTATGATATTACTTATCAACGGGATTCATTCACGTCACATCTTCCGGAGAAAGACCCATTTGGGTGGATGGAATTTTGCTATGGCATTGAGGCTTCAATATAAACCACACGAGGATAGTCTTCTGGTTCCTGCAAGTAACCCACGTAAACCCACATTAACTTACGCACTTCACTCTCCATCTCTTTTTGGAATCAGGAGTTGTAGTAGAAGTACTTTGGCTTAACGTACTTCGATGGCTCATTTCGCCCATTCTGTCAGCCGCTTGCAGACAGGAGCAACAGTACTCGGCTGAATGGGAGGATCACCCTTCCAAATTCGAGCCGAGCCCAACTTACTCAGGCTAGGCTTAACTTCGGTGACTGATCGGGAACCGGTAGTTCTCTTTTGTCAGGCCGTGGTCATTTTGACTTCGGACCCACCAGACCAATTATACAAGAATTTCAACACTCTGCTTTGGGATTTTAAGTTAAGAACCTTGACGTAGTATATACTACCCAAGGAGGTTAGAAAAGAAATGGAGGTGACATACCACTTGATTCTTGAAACCAATTCCGCCATTGCAGTCGGCACAGTTTAGACCTTCCTCTGGCTTACTTTTCCGGCGGTCGCGTTCGATTTTCGTCAAATCTAAGTTAATAACCACAGACAAGGCGATGTTTTGTGACTGGTTTGGCAGCAACTACTGGGCACAAAATCCTTCCCAATCATTCCTATTCTTGCTTCACTTTCGCCCATGAGCGCTCACGGCCTTGCATCCTCCATTTCATTTTAACCTCCTTGATACTAAGACGATGCAACTATCCACAGATCAAATTTTTAATCGACCCGGGTTTTGATGAAATTCGGAAAAATTTGATCTGTGGAAAATTGCATCGTCTTAGTTCTTATTATGTTCATATTCCACAACATCTCGCCTGATTCCTCCCTTTCTCTCATTGTTACTATCTGCCTTTTCCCTTTTTTTCAATCCGTGAATAATAATCTTCCATCAGAGGTGAAAAGTGTTCATGAAATATCCGGAAATTCCAGACATTGTCCACCCACCGCCGTCCTTTCCCTGCACGTAAAATGTTGAGAAAATCTTGATGTCTTCTGTTTTCCCCTCTACTTTATAAATTTTTTAGGGATTTTTAAGTCCTATTTAAAGTAGTGAAATGTGTAAAGCAATCTTAAGACCGCACTTCTGTTAAGTAAAGCACCTTGTTCTAGCATTATTTCCAAAACACTAAGTGGGTGGATCAACGGCAACATCTGGATCAATTATTGTAAGTCTGTCGTTATCCCATATGAGAATTACGCAAATGCGTTGAAAACTATCAAAGTGTTCTGAGTAGCATATTGCAAAATTTGCAACGTTTATTTGTTTTACTCGTTTTTGCCTACTAAAATTATCGTTGATATTTTTCCTAGACAAACACAAACGTATCTTATACACTCTCTTTATAAACGTATCTTCACCATCGAGATCGAAAATGCAGTTTGAATCATTACCTAACTCTTCTTCATTGGAATACATTCATTTTATTCATGAAAAATGAATGTCTTCACTTTTTGGATCTACCCATGCGTCCAATTCAACTCTCTATGTAATAATTGTGTAAATATGGAAAACTGTACTTCACTATGCGAAAGTCTTTTCAGATTTAAATTTCAGACCATGTATCTAAAACAAAAGGGACCTTTGATTCCTTTTCAGATGGGTTACTACCGAGTAAACCATTTTTCCAATGTCAACTCGTTCAATTAGCTGGAAAATAAAAACTTTTTGGCCCATATTCTATTGGCAACTCATGAGCTTTTACTTGACGAAGATCGTTTCAAGCTGGAGATTGATCACAAGTCAATCGTGGTCATAGATGTCAAATAAGGTTATCTCAAGATTTTGTAAATGAGGCCTGCTTCGTCATGATCGTCTTATTTCAGTGGAGCTCAATGAGTTTTGCTGTCGTATCTCATTGCATACATGCAAATGCCCAAGCAAAAAGTATGCCAGTAATCAATACACGTCTCGTTTGTGGAACACGACCGCGAAAAAGCTGACCTTCATCAAGTCAACCTCGAATTCGTCTTGAACACAGCATTTGAGATTCTGCCGAGTTAAAATCTGGTTATATTGATTTAGTTTGGATAATAATAATAATAATATTATTTTGGAATATTTTCACATAGAATGCAATAATTATGCTTCGAGGAAGATAAAAAAGCGAACTCTTCTTTACCCTGCAAGCAATACACACGATTTCATGTGTTGATAGTTATGAAAACCCATAAGAATCCCCTGCAATATGTCCAATAAGGCTGTTGTAAACACGAAAGGTGGCCGATTACAGGGAGAATAAAAAGTATAATTTATATTGAGCATTTTGGGATTATCATATTTTAGTTGATTATGGGTGCAACAACTAAATGTTTGCTTTGTGTGATTAAGTAAGTGCCATGCAACGCTAGTGAAAGCGGAGAATTTGATGGCCTTCACATAATTATATGCTCATTCAAGTTGTTATTTACCCTTTGCATTGTGAAAAATACTCGTTCCTGTGTTTGAATAATACGAACGAATTAGTTACATACAAGAAAATACTTAAATACAAGATCTTCAACATAATTTTATGAACTGTCTATTTTTACTTGGCTTGTGTGTGTTTTTGTATCGGCCACTTGCTCCCTTTGTTTGTAATTCACCATTGGGTTTGCCATAATTAATTCTAGGTGAGTTTTAATCATTACAAAGCATTCTCTATTGTTTTATACCTGTTGGTTTTGGTGTTTGGCCGCAAAATCTTTTCTTGCAAGAATATATATTTTATTTATAATCAAATCAGATATTCTTCTTTCTGAGACAAGGTATACTACTTGCTATTAGTGAAAATTCAACAAATTATTTGTATATTATTGCATAACTTAATGTTTTTATAAATATCTAAGGAAGCTCTCTTTGCTAATTAAAATGTAATATCTTGGGGATTGTCTGTCTCTTGACCTCTTGTTTTACTTTGAATATAACAATATGCAAACTTTGTCACCAAATAAAATGTGAAAGCCAAATAAGAAGGATTAAAATCTAATAGAGTAGTTTTTGTCCAACTTGTGGGACGCCCAACAGTGAAAATGTGAGGCATGAAAATTGGAACATATCTGTGTGGTCGATTTGGTCGAAATACTAAATTAATATTAAATTTTCCTATATGTGATATTTTCTTTATAAAATCAATCATGGAGAGGGAATTTTCGTATTTACCACGCAAGGATTTTTGGAGCTCGTTAGGTGTTTACTTTGCAATGTATTTGGTCAAATTCAGTTATCATATGTGATTAAATAATTTTGCATTTGAAAGGCGCCACAGGATATATTTACTTTAATTTTTCTATTTTCCCCGTAGATTTGAAAACTCTTAATTTTTACTGGTTTTCGTGTTGAAGTCTTAATGCTGTTATATTATCGGATAATTATTGATATTCTAGAGTATTACGGTTATTTAGTATACAAATGAGACAGTTATTTTAAATTATAGATATCTCTATCATTTTCCTAAGCTCAAGCTCCATATTGATCGCTATTTTTAAAAATAAGCTGTTTATCATCAAGACCTCCTCCATCGAGACCATCTTATTTTATGATTACTAAACATAGTTTAAAAAATTCACTATCAGCAATAGGTCATTATTAATAAAGATGAAAAAAAAGTTACGACTAAAGACCAGAATATGAATAAACCAAAAAAAGCCTACAATGGCCCATTTTAAAGCTAATGCCAGCAACTTTTTCGCTATTCGCAAGCATAATTTTGATTACATTTCCATAACGTTGAATTTAAAAAAATATCGGTCTATCGGTTAATATGGTGATCACAATGCATCAAAACATTTCTGCGACGGTCTGAAAAAATGAAATGTTATGAAACATTCGGGTGAGTCGTGTATAATTTTCATTCATTGATTCCCAGATGAACTAGTCCTGGTACGTGTAATATATTGCTCAAAGTGGCGATAATTATGGGTTCGACCCGTACCTATTTGAAGAAAAAAATTAATAGCTTAAAATACATAATTGCTATTAACCCTTTTCAGGGACTGTAAGTTTAACGAATGTATGGTGAAATTTTATTTTATTGTAAAGTTGATAAGATTAATGGATGAGAGCAGATTAGAGCATGCACCATTGCGTACTCTTGGTCATATTATTGCACCTATCAGTCGTGAACGGTTAATAAATGGTTAATGGTTATTTACTTGAAACTTTGAAAATACTATTCCGAGGCATAATAGCTTCTTTAAAACAAAAATGGAAGGAGAAATGAATATGCATAATCACGGAGGAATACTAGGTGCGTAACGTGTCTGGTAAATTACTAAGGATGTTAAATAAAGAATTTAGTAGGAATAAAACGGTTAGGTGATAGAAAAGTGGTGTTGAGAGCGGCAGCAAACCAATCTTCGGATTGATGAATGCTGATGATGATGTGGCCATGGAACGAAGAGGCATTTATTAAAACTGATCAGTTAGTCGCCGTGAACTCAAAGATCCGTCCATTGGCATTTGGATAGAAGGACAAAAAAAAGGCGGACCCGAGTGGCTAGTCACCGGGGGCAAGAGATTTCGAGAGACCGACCCACCCTCAATCATCCCCCGAAGTAGTTTCACCTCATTCCTCAACACCTCCAACCCAATTCTAATAGTTCCCAGTTCCTCTCGCATTCCTATTTCTTCTGTTCTTCACGGGCATCCCACCCTAGCTCCCTGGACCACTCCCCTCTCCCTACCACTTGCCATCTTACTCCTCCAACCCCTCAACCCCCACCTCCTCCTCCTCCCCACCACCCCCCTGGCATCGCGGACCAGGGAACGCCCCTCTGATTGCGAGCTCATCAACGTAACAGGCCTCCCGGATCTGATTTGATGTTTTCCGAGATGGAGAAGGAGGAATGAGGAGGAGGAGAGGAAATTGAGGTGAGAGACAGAAGAGATGGAATGAGGGATGGGAGATATGGCGAGGAATCGGCGAAAAAAAGAGGAATGAAAGAAGGGAATGGGTTGGGGCGGGGGGGGAAGGGGTGGAGGGAGGTTGGGCAACGTGGGTGTGAGGTGCGAGGGACATGGGAGAGAACGCGTCGGTTCATTTCCGCGGGATTGATACCTTCTTGTCTCTCGGATCGGCGTTCCGCCTCCGTCGGGTAACATGGGGTAACCACGGGGCTGAGAGTAGATTTCTAGCCTATTACGGAGGATGCCTCTCCCGCCCCCCGCTCGGGAATTCAGCCCGAAACGACGACAAGATTGTTTAGCATGATTCTTCCCAGAGGCTGCCGATTATTCGGACGATGATTTGCTTTGGAGATTTTTGCACGTGACGCATAAATGATTGAACATCGTCTGTTGGATCGATCGAGTGTTTCTCGTCGGCATGCTCCCCAACGTGCCGCCGCAGAAGCGTGTGGCAGGAGGGGTTCCGACATAAGCCACGAAAAAGAGAGAAAATTGGGATAGTGAAGTCAAAAAGGAAAAGGACGTAAATGAATCATATGTCAATGGAATGTCTCAGTGTTTCACTCTATTAATGTAGTAGGTGCAGGGGAAGAGGGGATTATAATATGTTCTTTCAGTGCCTCAGAATATCTCTTATTTTGGACACTTTTATCACTTCTAGACTCTACCAAATTAGTCCTACATATGGTACGTGGATATAATAATGTCCTCCTTGACGCGAATTTATTCGCGATATCTGAAAACTTCTAGTAATCTTAGCTATAGCGAATATACTCAAAATATCTAGCGGCTCCCGACGTCACCTGTGAAATTATATGTGTTACACTCTGCGCGCTCGTGGCCATTATCAACGAGGCTTGAGTTTTTCCTTTGTAGTTAATATGTTTTGAGTATCAAACCTTTTAATAAAACTGTGTGGGTCTCAAATGATTGCAGTGTACTCGAGATTCGTACGAAAAGAGTGAAATAAAATGTAGTCTTCGAGGTTTTCTATTCGAGAATCTTCCAATTATTACTTTAAAATATAGGCATATATTAGTCTCTTTAATGCAGTGCCTCTAGTGAAGTCAACAGTATCCGTCGAGATGTGCAGGAGCTGCATCATAAAAAATGAAAACTAATCGATATAGTACTGTCCACTTTATTTTAAATTGACAACGCGTGTTTCGGCTTTTTTACTTAGCACCTTCATGTACAATCTGAGATTGAGATTGCACCTGAAGATGGCTAAGTAAAAAAGCCGAAACACGTGTTGCCAATTTGAAATAAAGTGGACAATACTATATCGATTACTTTTCATTTGTGGCGGTGCCTTAAGCGTTACATTTTTTCCCCGATTTAGGTCTGAAATTAAAATTGAGGACTGGCGCTAGTGCCACTCAATTGACATGGTGGGAGATCATTTGGGGACTTGCTTTATATATTTTCATCTTACTGATCTAGCTGTTACTGAAGATTAGTACCTACAGTTAGGTAGTTTAGGCGAAAAATCACTTCACCTAGAATTTGATAAATTTGTCCTCATTTTATAGAAAAAAACTTTCATCTTTCCAATGATATCAAAATACCAATCCCTTGCCGAACTACTTTTCGAGCAATTTGCCTAAAAATATAAGCTGTTTTACATGGGATAGATTATGGCTGTGCGCTCCAGAGGGAGAATATTAATTAAATTAGGAACTTCTAGCACCTAGATTTCGTCAAAAAACTAACAGTGTGTAGATTGCATGTTTTCTCAACTATTTATAAAAATAATCTATTACTCGCCACAGTAGTTTTTCAGCCGTACGGCGGGAAAAAATGAGTCAAGTTAGAAACTTATATAGCTTTATTTATTTAATTACTGAGAATTTTGGTAATATATAACTATGTCTTTACGCCATTAATATATTTATTTTATACTTCTTACAGATGCTGAAATTAAAAAATAAAATTTTAATATAGTCTCCATTATGAATAGGGAACTATCTCGCTCAAACCAACTTAACAACAGTTCAATTAGTGCTTTATTGTGAGAGGGCAACGAATAATGTTTTAGACATTTATTTGTTATTTACGGTAGTGCACCTAATTGCTCGCAACGCTTTCAGCGTCTGTCTTCTTGTGATAATTTCTATTTAATTTCACACATTAGGGTACATTGCCTAGGGTAACTTTCAAGTAACCTCAAACTATAAAGTTACGTAACAGGGCTGAGTAAAATTTTTATGGCCGGGGTTGAAAACTTTTTTCACGTTTAGATAGACTACAAATTGGTGAATCAGGTAGCGGAGAGGGAAACCTTCCATAATGGTTAAACAAGGTCTTCTAAAAAATACTGCTTTATTGCCAAATGTTTTAAAGTTTTTTTTAGAAATTCTTCTATTCTCATTTCAATCAAAAATTGAGAAACTCCGCAAGGTAGTTTATATTTATTTTATTTTTTTATTTTTATTTATTTTATATTACCACCGAAAACAGCACATATTGGCCTTTACATCGGGGTATTTTAACAATCAACAACGGACAAGCACAAACAACCATGCCCTGGGAAGTGAAAAATCCTTCCCAGGCGGGATTCGAACCCGCGACCTTTGGGTTAGCAGGCGAGGACGTTACCCCACCGCCACCGAGGCCGACAATATTTTATTTTTTATATTTTAGTGAGCTATATTTAGTTTTTATATTTTAGTGAGCTAAGCCATTAGCTGGTTTCAGTGACTAGGAAATCCTCTTTTGAGCATCTTTCGTTTGACACGCCAATTAGCTTTCGACTAAAATGAAATAATAGTCTCTCTCGTCTACTGGATCCTGAAT
Source organism: Pyrrhosoma nymphula (assembly GCA_963573305.1). Lineage (NCBI taxonomy): Eukaryota > Metazoa > Arthropoda > Insecta > Odonata > Coenagrionidae > Pyrrhosoma > Pyrrhosoma nymphula. Next base: position 25,306,012 of record OY754327.1, on the reverse strand, counting down.
TTCATAAATCACCGTAACTTTGTAGTAAAACGTCTTCATTCACCTCCGTTAAAATATTTTAACTTTTAATTTAGCCTTTAGGCAAATGAAAAATGCTCAATTCCTTCACAAACAGTAGTACTTAGAACCTTAAGAATTACTTAGATCTGTTTTTTTAGAGCTAAAATTTACCAATACTCATATTTATGTGTCTGGTTAACGTTAACCACAAAATGGCTTAGCCTTTACATTAACTTGGTGATAACAAAGAATTTGGGGTTTTTATACTACATCAGACCTTCGGTTAGTTGACGTGAACGTTATATGGTGAAGAAATGTTTAACCTCGGTTTTGTACCGAGAAAATATTTCATTGGAGATAGTAATGGTGGGCATAAGTTCTTTCATCGCTTTTACATTTTATTAAGTTATATTTTCTCCTCCTACTGTAATCGTAGATTAAAAGTTCTCATTTTGCCGATTACAATGAATATAAGATTCTTCTGCAATCATTATGGTGTTAAGTATTATTGTAGAAGATTGTATGGATGCCAGCCAATGATGCTGGTTGTTTTGAGACTTCTCTATCTCGTCTATCCTGCCTGCCCTTCTCGGCTTTCCACAGCTGTTATCTCCCCTCCTGGGCTCAGATTGGCTCTGGCACATGCCACCTACCGTAGTCTATACAGTCTCTCCCACTAACTATTGCATCTCATAACTATTCTCAAAGAATCATCATTGATCCCTTTTGAAAGGTTTGATTCTCCAATTATTTACAAGCATTTAAACCGCCTTACATTAACATTTTCTCTCGGGGTAACTAGAGTCTTGTACGATAATAAATCAAGGAAACGTAATCATACGTTGAGCAGCATTAGTCTATTTCGGGATGCTACGTTATAAGAAGCAGTGGTTACAATAAAGGTATTAAATTTCATTTTACATCGCTCTCCTCTCCTGAAATAATTTTTGTTCTTTCATTTTTTAAATTTCCGCTCTATTCATCTCACCTCTCACGTGGAATTCACCTGGTCGATTCATATTTTTTTCACATTTTATGCTTGATGAAAATATTGATTGAGAATCCATGCCTTTGCTTTTGATTAAAGCGGTTCTTTATTTCCTTTGCCGGAGAGGCTTTCGTTATTTTATGAATGCTCATTTGTGGGAAAACAATCTGGAAACAAAAACTTTTACGCTGGATTGTTTTTTTATGGCGTTATGGCAGAAGTGATTCTGTATTCACTCCTGAACCAATTTCTCTCGATTCATTTAGCATTTATCTCGTTAAAAATGGCAAATGAATTGAAAGGTGTTGAATTTCAAGTGATATTCTTCAATGCCTAATATACCAAGGAGGCCATTCCGTATGTGAAGGGAGTACTTAAAGAGAAGTTTTATATCCATGAGGTTTAAATCCAGATTGAGTGGGTATTTCATTCTGATAATTACTATCATTTAAGTAACATTTGCGCTTAAAAACAATATAAAGGACTGGAATTATCTTAGTGATCAATTTACTCTCTTCTTTTATATCTCATATGCTTCCCTTTCTGAAGAATTTTACTTATTAAAGAAAAATTATCAAAACCGAAGTTTTTATACCAAAATATCCTCTGGTTTAATCATGGCAATATATTGGTCACTTAAGTGAAAATTGTAATGTTCTTCAGAGTCAAGTGTCGCAATCACGATTTATATTAATTTGATTGCTACTTTGAGCAACATGATAATCATTATTCGTTTATATTTCATATGCAATATCAGCCAGTAAAAGGCATTTATTGATTCGCTTAAAACGAGTTTTCTTGAGAGAAAATTGATTATATTATCACCAAAATATTAATGCCATTCAGCTTTCTAATGTTTCTACGGTAAGTAAAGGCAACACCTTTCTTTTTAGAAGTTGTCATTTATAGACAAATAAAATACAAGTTCCCTTCATCCTCTTAGGTTTGGTCATTGATTTTTTCCTAAAAATTCGTCTTCAATCCAGGTCTTGTCCTCGGAAATTAGTCTAATTGAATTGAAAAAACATTCATTAATGCAACAATACCGCTGTTTGGTGAGATGAAGGATTAAGAGATGAAACAAGAAGTACGATTAATTACTTGTTATCATTAAAATCAATTCGCATTCAATCTAACATTGCGTATTAGGAAAAATCATGTTATATATTAAATGCGTGATGAATTGATAACACTGTTTTTAGCATTTGTTTATTTCTAAAATTCTCACTTTTCATTTATTTATATGAATTCTACTCTCTAATGCCTTTGGCGTGATATTTTTTCTTGAATTTTATGTTTGAATTTATTCTGTAAATGGATAATGTTTTTGCGAATGCAGAGTTAAATGTGTTTCAGTATCGATTAACATAACAAGTTCATATATCCGTTAAAATGGATCAAAGCTATTAATAATATCGTTGTTGAAATACACATAATGCCTGGGCTCAAAATCACTTCGTAAATTTCAGAACTTCCTTCTCATGGTTGAGAAAATAAATTGCTTGAAAAAAGAACATGGGATCATACTGACCTGAATAGACCTGACCATATAATTTTCCGGTTAACTATTTCTCTCCAGACGTTTATTTCCTCAAGTCTGTTTATACGAAGTCATTCACGTATTCCGCGTCTGAAAAATAGATCTCACCCATGGGGTTGCTAAAAGAGAAAAATCAAATTTCACATTTCATATACTTTTTTTCCGAAAAGATGATTCAATGTTTCATTGGCTTTCTTTTCTAGGATTTTTATAGAAGCACAACCATCGAACGTCGTCATGCAGGCGTGTCTCCACTTCTGGAAAGCCTCGAAAGAATGTCTAACAGCCTCGAACTCATTTGCAATTTAAGCAGAACATTTCAATCGAGGAATTGGAGGTAACATCGTGTTTAAGAGCTCGGATCTCACTCCTTATCGTAATATTCCATTACGGGAGTCTCGACCACTCCATAATGAGATTTTTATCTCCGGATGACTGAATGAGTGGGTCTTGAGGCCGGGTGAGGAAGAAGAAGGAGTGGTTGAGTTGGTTTGGGAAGGGAATGCGGGGAATCACGGGAGTTCTTCTTCCCTTCGGGGAATGGGCTGGGCAGGGGGCTGAGGAGCAGGGTGAGGTAGGGTAGGGGAAGGGGTGGAACGGGAAGGGTGAGGCTGAGTCGGTGAGCGGGAGGGAAGGTTCGGAAGAATGGAGCGTTAATTTGCGATGTTAGCCCGCGGCCTTATCCCAACGAATCGAAAGTAAATCGATGCTCCGGTGAAGAAAAAAAGGAAGCGTTCTGCTCGCAGTCATTTCGTTCATTTTTCTCCTCTTTGTTCTTTTCCGCTTTTTCAACTTGCATATTTTTTGTCTCATCTTATCCCTCGGTAAATCTAAAATACGGTTGATCGATCATTTGGGCAAAATGAATTGAGTGTCTCCGAAGGAACAACGCCTTATTCAATGCTACACATTAATTCATGCGGGTTTTTATTGACTTCGACAGTTTATTAATACTTTTTCTTGCCCTGGCGCGGGCGATGTCGAGCATTAGGAGTAATTTATTGAATGATTTGAGCCATGAATTTATTAGGCGATGGTATTTAAATGCCAATTTGAAGGATTCATCAGGTTTTCAAGTAGGAATAAAAGACTTCCTCTCGTAACTTTGTGGCATTCTATATTAAACATGTAATAAAATAAACTTTTTGAAACCACAAACCAGGTTATGATGATGACGCTTAAGTGCCAAAACCCGGGTCGTGAGTTTTATGAGTTTTATGTGATTTTTAAAAGTTTATTTGATTAAATATTTAATATATAAGTTTTAAAGTTGCGATAATATTTTCTGGAAGAGTCGGGAGAGTCGGAGAGGATGTTCCTTATTTTTTTGTTTTATTAGAGCTATCTCTGCTGTCAGAGCTGCATTTTGAATTTGCAGGAGTGTCAGAAAACACCTCACTTGTAACGCTGGGAGATAAAAATCTCATCGTTCGCCCTTGAGTCGACGCTGCATCACCTCATGCATCATATCACCCCTCATATCGTATCGAGGGCGACTTCGTTAATGTAATGGTCGTCCTTTCCTCATCACCGGCATAAGTGGCGGGAGAGAGTGAGAGAGAGGAATATAGAAAAAACGTGTGCGCATATGCGTGAAACCTACACCAAGTGCGATTCAGAAGAAAAATTATAATTTAGTGCAACGCGTTTATTTACTCGGTTTTACATTTCCCAACGCTATTCTTCCAGAGAGAGAGAGAGACTGAGAAAAATAGATACACAAAGTGAGAGTTGATATCGAACATTGTGGCATTTTTCACCCCCTTTTTTGGCCAATTCCCATCTTTGGACTGTTTACCCTCCGGACTTAGCCGAAGGACTTAGCGCGCATGGCGGGGCGCCGCCTCGGGAGGCGAGATAATACTTGTGTTTAGTTTGTTTTCCTCATTTGTCTCACCCGAGCTTGGAAAGAGTTTGTTTTTTACGAGTTTTATCGGCGAGAAAATCTACTCCCTTCTCCCAATAGCGCTTCAACATTATTACGATATGGCAGTATGATAGGCAAATATTGTAGTTTAATGATAAGAATGGGAATATGGGGTAGAAGTATTGTGTGCAGCGTGAAATACGTCTTAAAGGCAGCGGCACGCGGTACACTTCGAAAGAAGTGGGTCCCTGCTAGCCTTTGGTGTCGAGGAACGAATAACCACACCGAAGTTTTGAGAGAAACATGCGAGTATTTATTGAATGGGCTAATTAAAACAAGTAGAATGTACGTTTAGGATAGCCAAATTAGAACAATACCACGTCTCGGTAAGAGGAGAAACTCGGGATATGGCTCGGATGGATGGCGCTGTGGCTTCAAGTGATTCGACTTCGGTTACGGGTACACGGCTGGCCGTCGATGACTGACCGTAGAAAGACTGCCCCATAAATAAATGACCGATGAATCAATGGATAACAATGGATGGGTAAGGTACGGACGTCAAAGAATGTGAAAGTAAAAGGTTCCGAGACATAGTTTCCCTTGGCTATTCTGAGCGTTTCCAAATAACACTACAGAAATTAAAAGTAAAGAAATCAAGTGAAAGCATCCACAAGAATGGATGGAAACAACATTGACCATCTAAAAGAGATGGAAACTCAACCACCAATATCTAGGTCACAATAGTACTCCCACCTTTGTTTTAATTGTTTGAACTCACACAAGATCAATCTCATTTAAAAACAACTAATTTAAACTTTTTTATTTAAAAAACACCTTAAAGAGAGTGCTTAAATTGATCCATCGCAATTCAAAGTCTTAGATTCTATATTACTCTCTATTCTATGCCACTTCATTGCAACAAAACACTTGTTGTAAATGTTACGTCAGAGTACATTTTGACATCACCTCAATTTTTAAACGATCAAATCACTTGTTACAAAATAAAACTTTTAAGAAGAACACGGGTTGAAGTCAAAGAAGAGTTATATCAGATCAATATTTTTATATTGCGTACATTGCATTTTGAAATTCCATAAACACTTCCATGAGATTGAAAAAAATGAGTCCTTGAACATTAACGGATGTGTTTTGCTCTAAATCAACTGTAAACATACTTGCCAGCTCCTCTAATTTTCTCTCAACAACTCAAGTGCCCTTGCACACCGCAACTGGTGAACGTTGAAGTTGAGACTGCATGATGAAATGTCTCCAGCTGGTCGTCTTCCCGAAGAGTATTACGGGGGAGGACGATGAAATGGGGAAGGGGGCAGCACACACTCTTTCACTTTTATCTAAACCGTTCACTGGTTTTCCCTCTTGCACTCAGTTGGCTTTACGAAACACTTCACCATAAAAAAGTTATTAATTAATGTAAAGGGGGGGGGATGTAACGCTCAAAGATAGATACTATAATATTCACTTGCCTTCTAATGCCTGTTTTTCACTGAAGTTTCGTTTATCATAAGTAAGCATTTATTACCAGAGACCTATCGCTAACATCCTAGTTGACGTAATTATGTCTGCTATGCGAGAAAAGTTATAATAAAGAGGTTCTACCATACAAATGCACCTACTGCATAAATGACGCAAATAACTCATGACACTTTTTCTGTTGCGCTCTATACTTGCTTCCAAGCAATTTGTACTCAATGGTATCATATCCCTTGCCAACTGATCAGCCATAGCCATCCCTTATTGGAGGGCAAAAATAACTGTAGAAAAAGTAGAAAAAAGAAGTAGGAAAAAAAGAGTTCGATAGGAAAAGGTCAAAAATTTAGAACTCTTGATAATATTCCGCACGATATTACGTTCCAGTATTATTCTGTAAAATGACCAGTTCGAATGTAAAAAAATATGCTTACATAAGTTACAAAATGCCATATTTTAAATCTGATGGTTATGTATTGAAATGGAAACGGGAAATTGTATTATTTAATTTTTATTTATTCAGTTTCCAAAACCAACGATAACTAAAGCAATATAATTTTTACGTTGGGGTATTTAACTGCAAACCAACACACACATCCATGCCGTGAGTGGTGAAAAATCTACCTGGCTGGATTCGAACCCGTGACCCTTGGTTTAGCAAGCGAGGAGGTCAACAGGACAGACAAAGTTTCAAGAAAATAAATATAAAAGATTTCGTTGGATATAATCAAGTGTTTTTTTACTCTATTCAGATGACGAAATTCCACAAAAATACTTCGCCAAATCATCGATTTTATTATGCCGAAAAGTGAGATGTGTTTTGACGGATGAGTGCCTCGCTCCGCTATTGATGTGCTCACTAATGGTGATGTGGGAAGGAGGTATTTTTGCACTCATCCGTTTGAGCTTGTGTCGATCTTATTTTCTCGCTTCAGCCAGTTCTAGAGATGTAGTGCCGGGTTAAAAATGATAAGGGGGTGGGGGTTCCAAATGTGAGGAGGATATTCGTCGTGAGCGGGGATGGGGAGAAAATCGGTGCTTTGTTGCGGATGCTGAATGGTGCGAGGAAATGGGAGGATGGGGGAGGGAGGAGCGGGGTGGGAAGGGGAAAGGGAGGGGGGGGTCTTTCTTCTTGCTTCTCTCTCTCTCTTCCCCCTCCCCCCCCATCACCTCCCCCCCCCTCATTACGGCGGCGCATCCGAAGGTCACGTGGGAGTGGCACTCAGTCAGAAGATTCGAAGAGTTGCCGTGCGGACTCTGTCGTTAAGAGAGAGAGAGAGGGAGCGAAGTGGAAAGAAGGAAAGAGAGGCTTCTTTCAAGGAGAGATGAGAGGAGGGGAGGAACTAATTATGAATGGAAATGGAGACTGCGCTCCTTGGGCTCTTCAAATTCCCCACCACTCTCATTTTTTCCCTTCCTCCTCTCTTCCCTCCTCCAACCCCTCCTCTCCCGTCCTTTCCTTTCCAGAGACGTATCACCTGGTTGATCGGAGCCGCCTTGCGCTGCCTCGCCGATGCCGCATCATCGTCATATTCTTCGCTCGCCCGCTCGAGTGGCGAGGTACGTGCAGGAGAGACGGAAAAGAGACGCAGAAAGGATGGGATGTTGAAGGAGACTACTTGGCTTTATCGTGACGTCTTCGCGGACTGCGATTAGTTTCGCGTGGGCACTCTAAAAAAAATAAATTGAACCCTTGTTCTTCAAAATTCTGAACAAAAATTAGACGCCCCCAAAAAAAAGAGATAGCATCTAATCATTCATTCTTTTAAAGTTGCGATGCGTGAATGGAAATAGAGTCTCTTGTTTAGGAGAAGCATACCCTTGAGCGATAGGATAAAAATTTTCTTCGTGAACCGAATGAAGGACCGTCTTCGTGGTTACACTCAATGTGCTCCTTCTGTTTTCTGACGAATTAGTTGTCATTTTACCTCTTCAGAACGTAAAGAGGAAAATAAAAATATATGCACATAATGCGATGATGAGCGTGAGACCTAGTTGTACCTCAGCTCGTACTCATATCTAGATTCTAGTTTTTCTCGTGCACCGTGGGCAGAAACATTGTAAGTATTTTAAAGAATGTCTATGCTGCATGTAATAGGTATTCTTAATAAGAAGAATCTGTAAAAAAAAATTCGGTTTAAGTGTAAAATATCGCCGCAGATGGACCATACATGCATTTAAATCCCTTATTTAAACGTCAAAATACACTTCAGCCAATCTAAATCTACGTCTAAATCTTTTTAGATTTTCTAGATTTTAACTATCTTTTTCTAGATTTTAGAGCGATCTAGATCTAAATATTTTTAGACCTATGTCGTCCCAAAGGCATGTGGCAGGGTAGTATATAGGACACCAGGTATAAAGAAATTTCCCTGTTAAATGATAGTAGAATTATTTTAATGAAAATCAGGTAATCAAGCTCATCTTAGATATCACTATTTCATCATTTAGGCATAAATAAGACTGCTTCTAGGTAAAAACAAAATAATTGGAAAAAATTTCGCTTCAATCAAGTTTGTATCAAATCAGCAAAATAGGTCTTGGTCTCATTATATAAAGCTAGACTTCATGGTTGAGAAAAAGCCTCAAATATATTTATTATTTCTCTATGATTGTCACCTAAACTAAAATTTTATATCGGTAATATTTAGATAGCGTTTATTATCAAGGCGTATTAAACCAATCTTAGATTGGTGTTTTAAGAGTCAAAGCTGCTAAGGTTATCGTACCGTCTAATCTTAGAACATATTCCTGAAACAAAAGCAAAATTTATATCCAAACACGCGACAGTTTGGTACGTTAGCAGCCCGGATATAGCAACAGGCCCAAAATTAAGAAAAATACAAATGAAATAGGTTATGTAGCAAGTAAAAAAAATAGCTTATGAAATCTCCAAAAACATTTTTTTCAGAAGAGTTAAATATAGGATAATCCTGATAAGGCTAAAGGTGATGGAACTACTTCTTAAACGCAATGAAATTAAACAAGAGGTGGCTTTGTCCATAAATAATAATAATAAAAACCTTTATTCGTATATTTTCGCAGTTCATTTTAATTTTGGTAAGTTTCTTTTGGATTTCTGCGATTAAACTAAACTTTTTTAGCAACAGTTTCGCCGTGCTCATTCTGCCGGCTTCGTCAGGTATTCTAAATCAACAATGAAAAATAAATAAACAAACTTAAGCAGTTATTATGTACAGCATGATTAATTTATACTTGAGTTTTTCAAGTCTTTTCCACGTAAAAGATAGTTATTTATTTTTCATTGTTGATTTAGAATGCCTGACGAAGCCGGCAGAATAGAACGGCAAAACTGTTGCTAATAAGTTTAGTTTAATCGCAGAAATCCAAAAGAAACTTACCAAAATTATAAAAACCCATTCGTCTCTACGCTTACGCGTCAAACATCAGGTAAGTGTACTCACCTGGTGAAGACGCACAACCTTCAAAAAGCATCGGTTTATATAAAAACCATACGTTGACGGTGCGATATTTTGCTCTCTTTTGTATGTACCTTTGATATAGTTGTTCCCAATTCCCTTTGTTATAGTTCCTTTGTGTTCCCAATACCGGGAGTGAAAGAGATCGGTATCCATTTCACGCCGGTCGCGGTCATCGATCGCCGGTAACGAAGGAAGGAACCAAGGGGGCATGGCATGAGCGCGCGGTAATTAATCCGATAATCGCAGCGTACGCCACGAGGGCGCGCGCTTATGCGGGATGACTTACCACACGCAGGCGGTCGGTCCAATCCCTCTGAACCCCCGCTCCTCTCCCCCCACCCAACCCCCTGGCAACCCACCCTTCCCCTTCCCCCAACATGTGCACGCACTCATTTGTGCCGACTGCGGAATGATTTCGTGCTCCAGGATAATCACTGTTTGCCAGCGATTTCACTTTTAACTTTTCCCCGGGATTAATGCAGCGACGTAACTGGTTAATTTCCCATCCGTCGAAACTGAAACCCCCCTGAAACATTCAATGATATTCATCCTTCCGCTTCAGAGTTGAGCATGCGGCGAATGTCTAAAAAAAAACAAAAAACGTTCACGCGCCGAATGAGCACGGAGGTGTTTTCCGCGGTAATCTTTCCCCCTCCTCCCCCTCGGATTAATCCGAAGAGTACGGGAAGGGAATCAAAGGCCGGCAGTAATTTGGAACGGGAAGATCGCCTTTGAAGTCGCCGCAACACCTCCTTATTGTAGTTTTCCAAAAGCTGACTGGATTTTACCAACCCCCTCCGCTTTGTACGATTGAAATTGCTCGCGTGCCGTCCACGCGAAACGTTATCTTACCCCCGAGACGGGATTATTCGGGAGCAACCGTGTTTAAGGGCCGAGCCGAGAGTATTAAGACGTCAACGATCTCCATCCATCTATCGTCGTTCCCGACCCTTTCCTTTATCATTTAGTCTCGCCAGCGCGTGATTCCTTCCTTCACCCTCTTCTCGGGTTGACGAACGATGTACATTTGTCCCAGACCTTTATCAGCCCTTAAACTTCTCATTCCTTGGAAGCTGTCTGACTCGTTTATCTAAACTACCTTCCGGTTACGTGGCTTGTTGACGCTGGAATGAGATTTAAATCTGGCCTCTCTCATAGATTTCCGTTACGCTTCCTTGAAGGCAGAATACTTACATCTTATAAATTGACTCTGCACTTTTTTTTAACCCTGTTTTTTTCTCTCTGGTCTCGCTACAGAAGTTTGGTTGAAACTTCCTTTTATAATAGCTTATCCAGCATCTAAAATGGTACTTACACCAATCTCGGCTAGAGTAGAAAAGTAAACTTAATGTATTCGAAAGGTAGCAATTTCCACAAGAAAGCGACCACTTGAGTGTTCTGTATTCAGACTAAAGATTTACTATATTCTCTGAGCCATATTAGGATTTCTGCTTCCACTTTTCCGTGTTCATTTGAAAAATGGAAATCTGTGCAAAGTTTATTTTTTATCATTTATTAGTGACAAATGAGATCTATTTAATAATTTTTGGACCCCATATTTTTTCAACTGAAAGTAAAACGAAAAAAAACCTCATTTAAATGGAATATTTATTTGGTGGACCACAGGATCTGCAAAATCTTCTGCTAAAATCAATCGCCAATGATAGGCTTTTTTTTGGTTGATTGTTTCAATGAGACATTTTGGTTTCAATTTACAATTAGGGCTTTTAAATAATAAATAGACTTCAGCGGCAATATTTTCTATTGCATAAATCAACATCTCTTATTTTAATTTGCTCATTGTTTTTCATCAACCTTTCAAAATATTGAGATAAATACCTTAATTTAACAGTTTTTCTTAAGATATTTTTAATTTGAATTGCTTTGGCTGATAGATCTGTAAGTGAAGTGTGGTATGTTACTCCTACTATAAATAATTTCGACGTTAGTTGCAGAATATATTCCTCTGTGCTCTACCTACTACGAGAAAATCCAAATAGCTTAACTATGGTAACTTAGACTAACAGTGACGGAGAAAAAAGCAAGGATAATGCTAATGAGTGTGAATAAATTCTGGCATTGAAGGCGTATGAATAATAATGGCAACCGAAAAAGGTTCAATCTCTCAAATAATACAGAGAATCTTCTTGCTCTAAAGGTCAATACTGAGTCTTGACATGGAATGTAAATACAAATAAACAGCATTGCTGGGAATGATTATTTGTTAATTTTGAAATAGTCACTTTATTTCGTAATTTATATTATATTTAGTATATGATGAATTCCTACGCCAATTTTCATGTTGGCTCTGTTGCCTTTGCAATAAATAATAATTTGACGCCCAAGTTGCTTTATTTTTTGAAACTCTTAGCTTTGAGAAGATTCGAGGAAAAGAAATAAGAAGGGCATCAATTTTTCGGTTGAATCATATTTTGTCAAATAGCTCTCTTTAATGAGTCTGCATGCACCTCTTATTATCATAAATAAGTGTTATTATATATTTTAATAACAAAAATCGGCATTGATATTTATTATCATTCCAATCGTGGTATGCTATGACCCATTTTATCGAAACTGAGAACCACTCTTACGAAGTGAATGAATCAATTGGTTTGACGATATTTTGTTGGTATAATTATACTGATTGCCTCCTGAGAAAAATATATTGTAATGTAAATCAATGGAATCAGTCATGAATTATTGATATTTTTAGTTAGTTGAAACGTAAACATTATCTTAGAGTATACAAAATTATAAAGGCTGATAAGGTTGTTACACCGAATACTAAAATCAAGCGCTAACATCCGGCTTTTGAAATGCTTCCATTCGTTATCCTGCTTGTTTTTCAATTCCATCTTTGTGAATTTTTCGGCAGCCAGCGCTCATTTTTCAATTTCAGTTAACATAAGTACGTGCTTTAACGATATCCTTTCATATCATTTGCAGAAGGATTCAGTCAAGTGCACCATGTACATGAGACCGGGACTATGCCTCATCCTACATCAGTCCTATTCTGTTCATCTTGTCCATCACCTGCGAGTCATAAGTAGAAGTAGCACACTTCCTCGGTATGCATCCCTGACCATCGTTTTGCCTGAAGCTATCATGAGTGAGTGACCAAAAATTACACAGCCACATGTACTTAGAAATCCATGCTGTTATTTTTATTGCTGTGGCGATGCGTTTTAACTTTTGTGTGACTTGGGTCAACGTTTTATGAAAATGTAACACATGCCATAGTTTTAGAGCTCATATTTTTTACTTTACCAATCATTTCGTCGTATTTAAAGCCGAATATGGCTAGTGAATATTTTTTAAATGAATATTGAATATTGAAGTTTTTAAACCACATAATTTGTTTCGCCCTACTTAAGATATCTCTCAGAGGAACATGTCCGGGACACGTATAGCATCGCAGAAAAAAAAGAAAATGTTAGTTAAGTACCAGCTTGGTAAAAATTGTGAGAAACTAAAGAACTCTGTGGTGATACGCGATTTTTTGCGCGAAGCCCCTCATAAAATACAAGTCCCGCACTATGAGATCGTAAAAAATGAAAATATTAAAATTCCAATTACGTATACTAATTAAGGAGATGAGCTGCAGAATAATGTGTTGATAAAATGATCGGTAATATGATGATGAGACTGTGAAAAAAAGTTAGGAAGGGAGGGAGAGAGGCTCGTCCTTTATCGTGATTGCCTTTAATATACTGACCTGTAAAATGGAATGGAGGCGTGGAATGAGCTTGAGAGCTATATAGTTACGTAGGAAATAAAAATAGGTGCATGAAATAAAAATATGCAGGACATTACAGAAAAAACATATAGAAGCTTATGAAAATGCGTATGTCATATTCCCGTATAGATTGATTACAGCATCATAGAATTTTAGTTTATAGAATTATTTAAAAAAATAAGAAGAAATGTAGTTCAGTTGCGTGGCTTTCATCATCATTGCGTAGCACTGATGATATTAGAAGGAATATGCTTCATAAATAAAGATCCTTTAGTGAGATGATATGAATCCTTGATAAGCTAGAAAAGAAGCAACAGAATTGTTTGGCATTTTGTATAGGAAATGGAGTGGAATGATAATCTGAACGATATGATATTGGATAATAATCTGAACGTGGGAATTATTGAGAAAAAAATCGTTATCAAGAGAATTATGGAGCAAATATCGTTTATTCATTTAATCATTCTCCAAAATGAAGCATGCTATATAAAAATAATGAAAGCGTATTAATAATTTTGATGCAAGGGACAACTTTCTTTTTCGTGAAAATAGAGTTAATGAACGCTTTTTGTTTCCTGAAAAAGTTTTTGGTGGCAACGAAAGCCTAAAATTTTAAAGTTTCATGAAGCATGTATTCTAAATTCATGTGGATTCTAGTATAAAATACCTTTTTCCCATAGTAATACTCATACACCCTCATAACCTGTGCCTGATTCTATGCTAGCAATAGTTATTAAGTCCATGGAAGATAGGAGGGCTATTTTCCTTTTAATAGGCCATCAGATGAAATGAAGATAAGAAATATGATAACATTGCCCCCTTACTGCCTAAATATCCAGTGGATCAACGAATGACTGCCCTATCCGGAAGGGATTGTGGTTTTTTCTGTTGGACATCCAATCAGGACCGGAGGAGGGGAAAATCCCAGTTCCGAATATGAACCCACGACTTTGATGTGCATAGCTTGTGATAACTAAACACGAACTTCCGCAGCGGCTCAGTGTCATAGGAGACCTAAAACACTCGCTTCAGCAACTAGACCAACATGTTAATCACACAAGACATCCTTAAAAGGAAGGTTGAAATAAGACGGGAATTGAGTGGGTCTGTTCTGTAGCGTGACATACAAAAATAATAAATTTAAATGGGTTATTGCCTCAGTTTTACTGCAAATTACTACGCTTGGAAAATATACTTATTATATTCGGTTTCATTATAAAAAAGCTATTTAGAAGTGACAGAAAAAATTCTTCTATGCATCCTCCCCTTTCATTCATGTATGTGTCCTTATGTGAGCGTAATTCGTAAGAGTAAATATATGTAAATGTACGAGGAGGATGTTGAGGCATACAAATATTGCAAGTTTTCTTTCAAGTTAGAGCAACGAGAAAAATTTGACACACATTTCGTTTATAAATGGTATCTCCATTGTTGAACTGTCGAGTTCATTGTTACACGTTTCGATCAGTGGATTTCTCTTTGTTGGCTATAAAATTAGTATAGTCCTCCATGTTGGTGGTGGGAATGAAATACACGGAACGCCACCCTTGCGTGATCCTCTTCCTTCCCCAGTATCGTCATACCATCTTCCACTCGTGCATGTTGATGAGGGAACGAGGGATTTCTTCAGAGATTGTGAGACAGGGAGAGCTGAGCAAGGTGAAGAGGTGCGATTGTGATGTTCGCGCGGAGACGCAAGTACAGAGTAGCTTGTGTGAGTGCGTTCTTGCGCCTGTGTGTGGATGACTGTCGCGATCAGATGACCCGAGAGAGTGAGCTCGAAATGGAGCGTTTTTTCCCGCCATATCCCAAACCTCCCCCTGTCCCCCCGCAGAACAGTCTCCCGTAACGATTCTTTAAAGGCGAGCGCGTTAAAAAAAGGATCACATCCTTTTTGATCGATGGAATCCTATGACCTCAAAGGGATGAAGGATTGAGCCATCTCGGGGCCTGTAAAGAGGGGTCGACATGGCACACGGCTTGCTACTTGATTCATGGCCTAACTCTACTCTCTTTCCCCTCCACACACCCCCACCTCCTCCCTCCCACCTACTCTCTATCTCTCTTTTCATCCTCTTTATGTTCCCATACCATTCTGCTCCGTCCCGATCCTCCCCCTCACACCTTCAGAGTTGATTTTTTTTGTTCTCTCTCTCTCCCTCTTCAACCTCCGACCCCCTACACCCTCCCCCCCCTTCAAAGGCCATCTTATCTCCTCACACTCCCTCCCCCCGGAGTCCCTCCCGCCCTCCCCCTTCCCTCAGTTCATTCCCACCGGGATTCTTTCGCTCTCCTCCCTTATTTTATTGATGGCACAGGCCGACTCCGAAATCGGGAAAATTAACTTCTGCCGCGTCTCGTCTGCCTTCCTTTTATACGTTTACATTTGCCCGAATTTATGAGGAAAACTGTTGTCTGCCGAAGCGGGCAAAGGATAATGAATGATATTGTGCCAGGATTTTATTTTCCCGGTGATTAATGGGAGAAGTTTTGGGAGTTTATTTTTTCTCTCCCTCCCTCGGTTGGTCTCATGTGTGCTGTTACTGATGCTGGGAGAAGTTAAACGGTGCATTGAAATGGATTTCTTGTTTGACTAAATAATATCCCAGGGGGCACAAAGACACGGTGGTGCTTGAACTGTATGTCGTATATTTTAAAGGGTCCGTTCAATCAATCTTACGTCAAAAACGTTTCTAATTCAATGACCAGGGTATTATCAATGAGAATTGTTGTTCAAACTACTAACAGAATATAATTTCTAGGTGTCGCAGTTATATTACATATAATTGGTTTATAATAATTATACGGAAAAAAAGATGAAGGTTCAGTGGGTGAAAATTAGATAATGCGGTTCTCTAACAATGCTAATGGATAAGTTTGAGAGCATGGAGTTAAAATATTTGTGATGATGGCGGATTTCGAAGAACAGACCAGACATTCATTAGCCGAAGGAAAATAATTTTCATAAAAACTTGCAATGCATTAATCCGCCAAGTAGTAATCTGCCCCCACCAAAAATAACGGCCTTATTCCTCGGTGTATGCATATCATTGTAACCGTGCGCGTGACTGCGTACCATATCATTTGTGTAATCGCAATGATTGGAAAATTATCAAATTGTAGTCGTTCTAAAGGGACAATGCTGGGTTTATTCAACACAACTGTGGAATATCATGCACGACCACGTCTCCTACGCTACAATGTACACTAGCAGTCCAATCAATAGGGATAAACCCAATGTAAATTTCACTCCAATTCTACAGTGGATGAAATGTGCTCAGGAGTGTGGAGGTGGGCATGAAATGACCCCCCCATGTGCGTTCGACTCGAGATTATGAGGGGTTGCTAAGAGTAGTGATTGTTTATAGGGCGCCGAAATGACTTTTTTGTTATTATTTCAATAACTAATGAACTTACGAAAACATGTTTCAAACAAAAGATATCGAAAGAAGACCTTTAATTTGAGTCGAAATCGATGAATTAATTATTGCGTAAAAGAGAAAATGGGCGTTTTTGTTAATTAAATATTTTGTGCAAAAATGAATTTGTCACCATTTTTATTGCTTTGAAGGAAAGAGCTTGTGATTAATAATACAACGATATTTTTTTAAGGTGATTTTTGAATTGTTTGCTGAGATATGACCTATTGTTTATCCGGAGACAGTGTTTTAAATTTAATAATTGCTATCTTGTAGCGAAATTATTGAGTCAAATCCAATGGTATTCTACTCCCAAAGACTTATGTTACATGTAGTATTAATACCAATTCGAAAAATCATTAAAAAGTCATAGAAATTAACCTTTTAAAAAGCATAATTTTTCAGACTACCGTTTTTTTATAAACAAATAAAGCTACGGCGTCGGCTGTTGGTCACACCAGTTTCTAACTTGGATATTCTGTAAGCTGGTTTGATTCCGCAGATTCATGAAAAACATAAAGTCCTTACGACCAATAGGAGCCGAGATAGAATTTTTTTTCTTTAAACCGCAGAGGCTTTATTTATAAAAGTTAAGAAACCATTTCAACGGCATTACACAAACAAAGGCTTATATTTGATTATTGTTATTACTTTTTTAAATAAAACTTATCTTTTATTATAAAATTGCGTGCACAAAGTGGAGCGTATTTACGGCGGACGCGGCAGCAAACAATGGGACGCGTGGAGGGGGTAGAGGGCGGCGGTGAATCACGGAGCTGCCGCGCGCGTGAAAAACTGAATTTGAAACTTCAAACGGAGGAGCGCGTACAAATTCGCTCTATCTCCGCTATTTATGGATTAATCTCGACGTTTATTTTTTTAATTAGGGGTATCTTGGAAAATAATTAACAACTACGCTATTAGCTAAAAGATATAATTGTAGATTTAATTGTCAACTTGTGCTGTACATAAATGCACGGTTAATAAATGGCATTGATAACTCATTCATTAATTTAAATGACAGTTTGAGGAAATATTTCCACCCACTGAAATTTTAAACATAACTTTGGAAAGTGGCTTGTAATCCACTTCGATATTTCTGTGAAAATACATGGAATATATCAGTGAGTTTAACATAGTTGAGTAATTAAAAATTCCTGTGAAGATATTTCATTAATGATCTTTGCATTCCAATTTTTATGACCAAGTTGACTCATTGGTATGCATATGCAAACCTTAGTTCCGCCCAGTAATAAATAATGAACCGTTGGAAGTTGAAAGAGGTCTTCACATTCTAAAACTTTTGCTTCGTCATATCATTACTTGCAAAGTCACATAAAACCAATCAGTTTTCACTCGTCATCCAGACTGATTCATTTGTACGAGTTATTCATTGAGGTCCATAGCTTAAAATTTGAATCTTTGACCTCTTTGCTAACGACAATTCCATGAATTAATCTGCTTCGAGTGTTAACTTGTCTCTTATAAGCGAATCAGAGAAACGGAATAAAAGGAATGCTCATGGTAATTCAGGATCGAAGAAATACTTGAAGCGATTAGTTATGGCAATTATAAGCGGAATAAAAAAGTCCTTAGATTGAGAATGAGTTTAGATAACTATAATTTTATCAGGTACTGAGCACACATATACTTCAAGTGAAATGTTCTTATCTCGTAACTTGCCTCGATAATGTGTTAGTATAATTAAAATTATAACAAATTTACGTATTAATTTTCTGGTATTGTCATTATATTACAGCCTAGATTTCATATTCCGTAATTACTCAGAAAAATATTTCTTTGTACGTGGCTATGGACGTTTATTTAATAAATCAACAGAATTCCGAATAGTTTTCAGTATTGCAACTAACCGGATTGTGAGACTTGGTTTTTTCTGTGTTTTAGCATTGTACTATTCACGACCAACTATGCAATTCACGCACATAAAACAAAATGGTAAGTTTATTTGTAGCGAGGTAGTATTTAATGGTAGCGAGGAATAAAATTGAAAAACCTTGCAAACCAGGAGTCGCAAAATTTCTCTCAATTTGGGAGAGTGGTTGGAGTTCATATATGCTATGAGGGAGTTTATATGGGTTCATACTCATACGGTTAGGTTTGAGTTAACCCTATAAATTTGTTGCAGAACTCTCTGTTCTCTGGAATACATCGCTACATTCTACGGATTCGGTACCACGAGGGATACAATTTGTACAAGATAGAAGCCAATACAAGTTTTGGCTTATTAGAAAAAAAATACTTAATTTAAATGAATGTAGATACAAAAATATACTTTTGCTAACTCAAATACGATTATTTCAAGCAGTGAATTTCGCCTTTTTTACGATAATCCAGATGAAATGAGGCAACGTTTTAATTAAATTATCTTACAGGATAAGAAGAAAACGGTCAAGGAGTAACTAGTTGTATAATGTTTTCTTCAAATTAAATTCATGTAATTATGTGATTTGAGAGTTCGCTTAGTTTGAGTAATTTTCTAGAAATAGCTATTCGGAGTAATAGTCTGTTTGAAAGAAGAAATGGCCCATAAATTTGTAGAATACTTGATATAGTACAACCCGATGGACGAGATATGAACTTCAATAGCTAATTTTGAGCTAATTATAATTGGGGATTTTAATTTAAGATAATATTGCATTTGTAAAGAAATGAAGGAAAAATCTAATTTTCACGGATATTAGCAAGAAAGTAGCGAATATGAAGCGTCGAAGGAAGACATCACTAGCTGCTACTTCAGGTGGAAGGTAATTCCTAAGTGGGTTCGAAGCCTTATTGTAATCTGAGGCTATTCAAATCCAAGTCATAATCGATCATCCAAGCCAGAGATTTCCATATACAGCTAGCTATCAATCAGATATAATACAATCAATCCTACGTCTCAGGTAAGTCTACCTACAAGTACGCAGTTTC
This sequence comes from Pyrrhosoma nymphula, assembly GCA_963573305.1. NCBI lineage: Eukaryota > Metazoa > Arthropoda > Insecta > Odonata > Coenagrionidae > Pyrrhosoma > Pyrrhosoma nymphula. Next base: position 25,286,600 of record OY754327.1, on the reverse strand, counting down.
TCCAGACGAATTATATTTTCGATAGTTTGAGCTTTTAATTTCAGTTCCCCATCTGGGCATAGAATTATTTGTCAGACTGGATTACTTCGACTTTTCTGGGAATAAACTTGACCTATAAAGCGGAAATGATCGAATCCAGTGAGCGATGAAGATTTTCTCGAGACTAGGGATTAAACTCTCCTCTTAATGGTCAATTGAAATTCCTTAATACTACTGCCAACGTTACCGATATAAAAAAATGTAGAGTGCAGTATCACCAAAGTTATTATAATAATTGTAATTTTTCTGTTTCTACCTGTTTATGTTGTTAATTTTGTTCTATGGTTTTCAATTAGCCCTGAGGATGGAAATAATTTTGCCGAAACTTTGGAAGTGAAATAAAGGAATTTTAATTGATCAAAACTCAATAAATTTAAAGAAGAGATTATTTATACGTGGTCAATAAATACATTAATTACTAGGGATTAAAGTAAGCCCAGTTATTGTAAAAATCATCGCATCACTGAAATAGGCTCATTAGCCCCGTAGGATTCCAGCGAGCGGCCTTTATTCGGCTTGCAAAAACATCACGAGGGAAGCAGTAGCTCAGGGCTTCATTATGCGGAAAATCACCCGTCGCATCCTTTCGGCTCACATCTCATTTCCCACCCGGCGTTTCCGCAGAGCAACACAGGGAAGCAGCGGTGGCTCCACCTCACTCGTTACTGTTATTCTTATCCGCGAGAATTCATTGGCCATTGTTCGTGCGGGTAGGTTGAATGCGTGGGTGGGGAGGGGGAAGAGATAGGTGGGCCGGATTGAGCCGTATATATTCCTCCGGTTACTCTGTGCACAGCGAGCGGGAGAATTCCGTCGGGAAAGAATTGTGCGTGCCGCGGGGACATGCGGAGGAATCTGGAGTTTCCTGGGGGAAGGTGGTGTGGGGGGGGGGGGGGGGGGTTGGGCAGGTTGGGTGGGGCGGGAGGGGATTTCAGGAATGAACGGAATTGCTGAAGGGACTAGGGGCTGGGGTTAGTTCCAGAGCAAGTTGTGTGTGTTAGTCTGTGAGAGCGTGTATCCGTGCTGCCGCCAGGAGCCATACACGAAGGTCACGTGTCAGTGGGTTAGCACGACGTCGAGAGGGGACCGCCCTCTTAATTCGAGATGCCTTCCCTCCCTTCACCCTCCCCCTTCCTCCTCCAAATTCCCCACCCACCTCCTCCTCCCTCCCAGACCTCCTCCTCTCCCCACCCCCCCGTCATGCCAACGCAACAATTCACCCCTCCCCTTCCTCGCATCTATCCTCACACTCCACCCACCGAAAAACCCGTCTCGCTTGCTCAACCTCCTCCTCTCATATCTGATATCTCTCCCTATCATCTCTTTGCTCTTTCCCTCAGACCTTCGCCCTCTGCTTCCTTCATGCCTCCCGCGCCTATTTTCTTTGCTCTCCCGGTTCTCGCAGAACCCAAATGGAATTCAAGAGGGAACAGAGGCAGGGGAGCAAGACATGCTTCTGCCGCTGATGTTTGATCATCGTACATGCGGACTGGAAAAACTAATCTCTTCGGTATTTCATCCCACCGGTTAATTGGAACTCGTTTGGTCTTAATTATGATTTCCTCTGGGAATGGCGATAAAGAAAAAGCGATTACGCGCTCCGCTCTTTCACTTGAGTCTGCTACTTGGCATCGCTGCTTTAAACACGCATTTCACAAATAGAAGCAATCGTTTGGGGTTTACCCTGCTGGATAAGTCGAGTAATTATGAAGAAATCCAGCATAAGGTTTGAATATATGCGTTAAATGAGTTTGGCCATTGGAGTTTTTCAGCATTGACCTAATTTTGGTTGAACGATTTTCCTGGTGATAAATGCCAGAGGAATTACAACGGGTGAAGGTGACTGCGCGTGAAACTGGTAGCTATATGGAAAGAAAATCATTATGACAAGGTAAAGAGCATCACGTGCAGGCAGGTCATTTAGGTATGTTTGTCGAGGTTTATAACGGTAAGGATATCGACACTGTCAAGGCTATGAATACCTCCAGCATGATGGCCTCTGTTCCTCGTTCCGCATTGTTCGTCCGTACAACAAAGGAATGGATCGAGGTCAAACAGAGTTCCATCAAATCTTGTCACTCTTTGAGATCCACGCACATGATGATGCATGTCGACTACTTATGATTATCGCCTCAGTCCTCAGTATTCTTGAGATTATCTCCTTTAACCGTTTTATGTAAACCATAATACGAATTTATTTCAAGTTATAATACCAAATCTCAGCAAATGTTTTGCATGGCAAGTATTTCTGCCTTATTAAGTTAATTTTTATGCCTTTTAATGGTGTTTTCTCCCTGTGTAGTCGTTGTGAAAAGGAGTCAGTATCTTTTTTCACTCTTCAAGGAGTATCAATGGGTCAATTCCTTTGTTTTTCGTTTTTGAAATCGTTCAAGAACAGAAAAACGGGCATTTAAAAAATAGTTCGAGCTCAGGAAAATAGCTCAGAGTTGTTAATGTACTCTATATGCAATTAATTTTTATTAAAACATTTGTATCTCTTTCTGAACATAATGAAGAGTGGAAAATGAATGTAATTACCAGTGTATGATAAGTTTTAATCCTTTCATTTAATTTCGCCCGCATGAATCCTCATTGTTGGAAACTTTTGTCATCTCTCAACTACTTGTGATGCAGTTAAATGTGGATGTCTGTCAATGAAATCATTTTTATCCTCCAGAAATGACTGTAATTTAGAATGAATAGTATTATCCTGATTAAATGGTCCTAAATTACTCTTGTGCTTGAAGTGGAAACTAATTTGATGAGAAAAATGTTTTTTAAAGGAGAAACAGTCAATTGATCCATCTCCAAGAAAGGCGACCATGTCTGTGATTGATGAAACAAAAAAAGGTTTTTGCGAGATATTACTTTCAAGTATGGCTTAAAAAAGAGTTTTTTCATCTATTTAGGAGATTATTTTCTTAAAGCTGGCCCATAGCCCAAAGTCGCTAAATTCCAAGAGTTTGAATTTAAATAAACATTTCTCCCATTGTTGGTACTAATTTCATATTATAGTCAGATGCCTTACGCGGTATAATCCAGATAACGGAAAGTGATAAATGCAACAGCAGTAAACCCATGAAGTCGGCTCTTTAGAGAATACAGTTAAAAACTTCCTTCGAATGAAGCACAAAATGTACGATGGGCTACTTTGATAGAAAAATCATGATTACGGCATTAATAACTCGTTTCTGTACTGAAATATCTATCACAATAACATATTATTGATTTTTAAGAAGAAAATTTTCAGTTAGTTTTTCAGTTCAATAATTTTGAAAAGCGTATTTATTGATAATTCATTTATTGAAAACGTGTAATAAAAATTGCTTTTATTTTTTCATAGGGAATATTTTAGTGCTTCTGGGAATAACATTACTCTTAATATTTATATTATATTTAATGAAAGATAAAATTTTCGCGTTAATAGTTATTAAGATTTTTTGGAGGCTTGGACATGATTCTAAGAGTAAGCTTACCAAACGGGTTATCTACGGTAATGTTGGACTTTATTTCCATTTTAGTGAAAATAGATCTCATTTAAAATTAACGATTTATGTTCCAATATTCTTCGGGATCAGCTGTTACAAACTCTTTAGCGGAATAAAACGCTGGGAGGATGCCGTCAACTTATCATTTACAAGACGTGGCATTTGAATTCAGATCCCTATGAAATACACCATGAGCTTGAGACAATTAGGCTATTCCTGGGTTTCTTGAAAAGACTTCTGATTATTTTTGAAAATTTCGCCGATTCGTGATTTATCCTTAAATCTTAACTTCGTAGATGAAAATATATGAAAGTAAGAGCCGATGGCGATCCAACCTCAAACAAATTTGTTTTATATGAGAAAAATGTTTATCTAAGCACTTCCATCATTAGCATATTTTATTGATTCACCCCCCCCCAGAAATGCTCTTCCTTTCGCTCATTTTTAATTTTATAATTTCCCTTATGACATGCCAAATATTACTAATTCGTTAAGTCACTAGAGTGCATTTCATCTCTTTCTGTTTGTGTTTTCTCGGAGGCAAGTAAAATTAGGTAATAATCTTCTCCTTTTGTAGTAAGATTTAGCCTCAATATTATTATCATTTGTAGGCTTCATCTATTCTCAAAAATCGAAGTTCGACATACTCTCCACAACGAGCGTTTCCTAAGTCCAACATAATATCTCATAAAAACCATTCATGGGTGGGCTCTTCGGTGAAGCCACCTTAATTATTTTTATCATTGCATTTAGGACATTAAAGAGGGGAGGATGAAGTGACTTGTTGAGCTATAGAACAATATCCGATATTACTCGATGTCTGCGTCTCTCAAAGGCAGCGTCAATGACAAACTAAAATTTGAAAACCCTTTGAAACTACCTGCATCACTCTGTTTAGCACGGGTACATCAGCTGTGCAACTCTAAACTTTGTCCATTGTAATAAAAAGATGAATAGGATTGAGAAATTAAAATATATTGAAATTGCGTATCATATCGTTGAAATATAGGATGTAACTAATTAGCTTACAATTAGCTCTAGATGCGTGCGTAGATAGTTGAAGGGCTGTGAGATATTTCTAATTAAAGTTCATCCAAGCGTCAGATATCCCTTGATTCTCAAATCCAATTTGGTGTTCAAGTTAATAGAGCAACGGCGGGTGTCGTTTACATTAGTTATTGCCTAGAGTCGAGCATCAGCACCAGGAAATTGCCTATATTAAAGAAGAAAATGAAATGTCAAGTGCAGCTTTTGAGAAACAATTCCAAACCACTAGTTTGGTGCATAAATGTACGATAGAACTTTGCTTGGCTTGGATTCAACACAAGCCGTAATTATTTTTTCCATGATATTTTTTTGTGCAACTTAGTAATGAAAAACTTATTTTATAATATATTTTTCTTTTTACTACCTATTTTATGTTTTTTTCGTGCGCCTAAGATTATTTTTCTTACGATCGTAGGGAAATGTAAATTTAGCCTTATATCAGTTGACGAAAATCTTGCCAGTAAGGCTGTTGAACTAGTTTCGAGGGTGTAATAAATAGAAATAATGGTATAATTTAATGTTTTATCGTTTAATTGTCAATTATTATACAGAAAAACAACAAGCGGATGGAAATGCGCTCCTTTTTTGCAGATGCGAAATCTGCCAGAGCAATTCCAATACATTTATGTCGTTGCTTTTGTCCTTATGTTTAATATTACACGCGAACCCTTCTCTGGTTTCCTTTGTAATTGGAATATTGAATTGTAGTTGGTGGAGTAAGAATACTTTCCTAAATCCTGGAAACCATTTGCACTCCTTTTTCGAGTGGCATTCGGCAAGTGAAATATCCAGTTCCACTCCAATGTCAAGTCCAACTTGACATTTCTTTAGGTCTTCATTAGCTCCTTTGTCACATCTAGCTTGATAGATGGCCCATTCCTGCATGGTGCTTTCACCTAACGTACTGTGTATGCATGTATTTAGTTCCTGATAGATATCATTGAAGTTTTTCTAAAATAAAGTCCTTAAAGTTTGAGAAAAGAGGTTTAAATCAAAACAACGTTTTTAACGTAAATTTAAATAGAGTTGTGGAGGCCCAGCGTGTATCCCTTGAAGGAGTGCAAAGGGTTAAAACAAATATAATAACACAGATATTGTATTGTGTGCTAATGCATGTCCTAATCCAATCATAGTCTCTAACCCGATATATTTTGAGCGTCTACGCCACCGACGCCGGTAAAGAAAATAAATTCTCTCATTCCCCGATTTTTCCTCTCGAATGCACGCTTCGCTGGAGCCATGTCGGCCGCGACGTGTGATTCATTGGGTGCACGGCCCTTTCGGATCCATGGAGCGAAGCCCGGCGCGACGGGACGAGCCACCGTCAATGCGCCGAGGAAAGTGTCGGGTCCACACAATGAAGTCTCGTCCGGCCGTCAAGCCACAGGCCCTTTTACTCCTTTCTCGGTTCTCTATGCGAATCGGGGGAGGACTCCGTGCCCGAAGGGTCAGCAGGCGGGGCAGGAGCGAGTGATTGGCGGTGGATGTCGTCTCCTTCGGTGCATCCATATGGGAAGGACGACTTACGATTGCCTCCTCATGAAGTTTCGGGTCGTCGCGTCGCCGAGCCGCAAGGTGAAAGCGATATGAATAGCACAAGAGATTTTCATTTCGGGTGACTACTGAATGACAGCCGGCCTCGTTGGTGGTGAGGTTATGTCTTAAAATGCTAATCCGGAGGCCACGGGCTCTATTCAATTCTGAGTGATTTATTTTCCACTTGAGTTAGAGTCTTTGTGATGTTGCCAATTGTTTTTTTTACTGTTACAATCTATTATATTCTCTGTACTAGAGTAATAAACCTGGGTGCATAATCTAAATTATTATTAATGATGTTAATTAGGATTATCATCATGTGGAACTAATTGCGACAGTTTGAAACGTGACATGAACAAAATACAGTAGGAAACACAAATGATCACAGGGAATATATGTTTGCCATTAGTTACAAAACAATATTTTAACCCATGATTGTTTTTCCGAATCACTACCATTACCGTGCTCCACAGGAACAATTCTCGTAGTTCATTGAAAGTGGTGCATTAGCGCCCAGCGTCCTATAAATAGGACACTTACTTTTTATTTTTTTGCATTCGTCTAATGGCATATAATTCTTTTGAAGTTATTATTTATGAAAGAATCTCTATTTATGAGTGTTTTATTTATATTTTTATTTTACGCAACTTTTTAAGATATCTAGGTCGATTTGATTTTGAAGAATTTTTTCATGTCCGTTACTCTGCCTTATTTTTGTATTTTGTGCAATGAACATATATTTCAAATGTGAAATATTGATCAGATTATATTTATTATGCATCACAGGGTGTATATTCGAAGGTGGGAGCGTCGTCTTTTCTTTAGTACTTTCGTGGCACCTCGGAGAAATGTGCCATCCTATTTATAGGACGTTGGGACATAAAGGCATCAGTTTCCTTCGTCACTGGCCCCGTTAGTAGACCGCCGTGTTTTCCGTTGTGTGATGACTCATGCCTCGTTTCTCAGAACCTTATCATCGGTACTTATCTTGCCATGCCTAAAGGCATGACTTTGTGTCCATATTGAATAGAAAGTTTTGTACTATTCCACAGATTTTATTTGCTGTTACAACGCGTTTCACCGACTTGCGGCATCATCAGGTACAAAGTTGGTCTAAACATACAAGGTTTGGTCAAATCATACTAAGTTTGGTCAACATACAGATATATATACCCAGGCAGAGAAGTGGAGGAGGGAGGGGGTGGTAGGCAGGTGTTACATCTACAAACATCTAAAAATACCCTGGAAGCCACCTCAGGGGTGTGTGGCACGGGGTGAGTAATCACCAACATGCATGACACTATACCCTAAAGTTAGTGTAACTACGACTAATTATGCATTAGCATAAATCGCTAAAACCAGTTACCAGTATGAGTATGACGTAGACGTAGAGGGGGTGGGCAAATATGACTTTGTGTTTTCGTGGAAGAAAAGGCAGATGGCGTTTCGAATAAAACAGATATTTAGTCTCTTAGGGATTCATTCGTAGTACTGCCTTGTGCGAGTAGAAAGTTCGACTTTTCTGCTTCGTATTTTTGCTGTTATTCGGAGTCGTGTTTCGGAAAGGTGTTACTATTAGTGAAATAGAACAAATACTTTTTGAAGAGGATATTGACAATTCAGCAGATGTGAGTGTAGTCTTGCCGCCGGAGAATGAGGTTGTCAGTGATGAAGACATTTTTGAAGAAGACCAAGTGAACCAAGTTGAGGTTGCAGACGTTCCTGGTAAACTATTGCTGCAGATAGTACCGCGGAATGAAAGCCAGATCACAACTTCTGTGGAAGATGACGAGGAGTATCCACAAGCGAAAAGATCACGAGGTGTGGGGAAGAAATGTTCGCTGACAAAATGCGAAGAAATTTGGAGAAAAGTCGTCCCGACCTACACAAAATTGCCAGAAGAAGGTACGTCATCAGAATCTCTGCCAGAGACTATGCAAGGTGCGCTGGGAGAAAATTCTCCTCTTGAAATATTTGAGATGCTCTTTGATGACGCGATAATGAGCATGATAACTTCTGAGTCTGTAAAGTATGCCACAGAAGTAAAAAATGAAACAAATTTCATTTTGTCAATCGATGAACTCAAAACATTTTTTGGAATACTTTTGCTGTCCGGATATCACAAAGTGCCCAGTGAAAGGCACTATTGGAGTAAAGATAGTGATTTAGGAATCAATATTGTAAGAAATGCAATGCCAAGAAACAAGTACCTCAAACTAAAAAGCATGCTGCACTTCAATGACAACAGCAAGGTTCAAGAGAATAAAGACGATAGAGGGTTCAAAGTGCGCCCTCTAATAGTCGCTCTGAATAAGAATTTCAGAAGATATTTGACAAACACCTTGCAGTCGATGAAATGATAGACAAATATTATGGTCACCACGGATTGAAGCAGTTTATCAGAGGGAAACCGATCCGTTTTGGATACAAATTTTGGGCACTGTGTGGATCAAGTGGCTATTGTTTCCACTTCAATTTATACTGTGGTAAGGAAGTAGCTCAGAATGAGAGACATGATTTGGCATTAGGGTCCCGCGTTGTTCTAAATATGTTGGACCCTGTCCAAGAGCCGGCAAGTCACTGGGTGTTTTTCGACAATCTCTTTACCAGCAGAGATTTGTTTATTCATTTGAGAGATGTTGGTTTTAGAGCTTCTGGTACACTGAGGCAGAACCGCCTGTGCAAATGCCTTTTGAGAGATTCCAAGGAATTGTCTAAGGAGCCCAGGGGCACTTTTGATTCTGCGTTTGGTTCAGAAGGAGAAGTTCTGTTCATGAAGTGGAACGACAACAACTTTGTCGCTATTGGGACAAATTTTACACTGTTTATCCTCTGAGTCATGCATCACGTTGGGGCAGGACGTCAAGGCAGAAGGTGTCTGTTCCACAACCGAATGCCATCAAATCATACAACAAGTACATGGGTGGAGTTGACCACCATGATTGGTTAGTGGGAAAGTACGATGTGTCTATTCGTGGTAAAAAGTGGTATTGGTGTTTATTCACAAGAATGCTTGACATGGCAATTGTAAATGCCTGGATTGTGTACAATAGGGTTTCTCATTCTACCATGGACCTCCTTGAATTCAGAAGAAATGTCGCCATTGCTTATTTGAAAAGAAACACTTCAAAGCAAGGGAGAGCAGCCAACACATCCTCTTCAACATCCATCCCAGACATTAGATACGATGGAAAAGATCACTTTGTATCAAGACGAGACAAACAAAGGAGATGCCAGGGAGAAAACTGCAATGCAAAACCTCTCAACTTTTGTAAAAAATGTGAAGTAACTTTGTGCAAGAACTGTTTCACTACTTATCACACCAAGAAATGATAAATTCATGTTTCTTTTTTTTCATTTTCAATATGTTTTTTTAGTTGTTATTGCATACAAATGTAAAAACAAACGTAATAACAATATTTTTCATTCAAATTCGTTCTTATATATAATTTTTCTAATTTGTGAAATGTTACCTTATAGTCCCAGCGTCCTATTTTTAGGACAGTCCAACATTTGCAACAGTTAAGAGATATTTTTCTAAAAATCATCCATATTGCTTCTAAATACCCTTCTAAACAAATTATTAACAAATTTTCAATAAAAAGTTTATTTAAAAAAGTATGGGCGTTAATGGGTTAAGGCAAGACTATAGCCAAGTGCATTAAGTGGCTTGTAAAAGACTGTATATGTTGACTTGAAAATTGACGTTGATATTTCAGTAGCCATATGAAATTGTGAATATGTCAATCTATGTCTTAGCTTAATGAAATAAAGAAAAGAAACCAGTGGTCAAACCTGAAGTAAAGTAGCTTAACCTGCAGTTAAAAGTAGCTTAATGCAAATGTACACGTTGGTTGGAATTAAGTATTCTTGGAGACTACAGATCGTATTGCCAATATCTGTCGCAATTCCACTCTTTTCTGATTAATTTGATTAACATTCATCTCACGCACGCATGCATTTACCAATAACTTAGTTCTCTTTCTTTATAATATCTGGTACTTGACTATAAATACAATTAACCACCATTCAAACATAGGTTCCGAGCATTTCAGAGTGGCGTTCATACGAGCAGTGGAACACAACACACTCGTGCATCGAGCAGAACTCTCTCCAGGGGACATTTCTGATACTGATCCGCCATCAGCAATTTTTAAGCAACTTGTATTTAGATGTATATGAATTAAAGTGACCTGAATTCGACAGTAGCTACCCCTATTGATTCACGAGTAGAATACGGATTTTATACTTTCTGATGTTTTGAAACTCATTATATTGTTTTAGAAACACAATAAATGAGAGTTAATGGGGCCTTGAGAGAATTGTTCGAAATGAATAAGGGCGTAGCGCAGGGATGGGTAATGTCACCGTTGCTGATCAATGCTTTTATGGATAAATGTTTGAGAGATTAGTGTTAGGACAACGTGGGTGTAATGGTTGGAGGTATAAATATGCGAGTTCTTTAATACGCATATGATGCTGTGTTGCTCTCTGAGGGGTCACTGGAATTATAGGGGCTCCTGCATAACTTCTATGAAGCAACAAAGAGAATGGATTTTAGGATAAATGCGTCAAGGATCGAAGTAACAGTATTTTAAAGATAGGGGGGGTGAGAATGATTGTATCATGAAGGTAACTGATGAATTATTGAATTAGAAGACGATATTGTGTATCTTGGCCAAATGTTTGCGAAAAATGGAAAGATAGATGAAGTGATTATAAGGAGTGAGGTTGTCGGTAAGAGAGTTGTAGGTAGTATGAATAACATCTAGTAATGATTGTTTGTCTAGGGAAGCGAAAATCGCAGTGTACAAAAGTGTTCTCCTCCCAACGTAATTGTATGGCAGCAAAACCTGGAAATATTAGGAAAAGCATAAGATTTGGCTAAATGCAGTGGAAATGTAGTACCTGAGAAATGTTTGCGGCAAGAGTAGAATGGGATAGGGTGAGGAATGAATGGGTGATGAAAGAATGTGAGTTAGATGGCTCAGTAATGGACATATATGAAATGAGTGTGCTTTATTTTCTTGGTCATGTCGAGAGAAATGAAAAGAGTTGAATAACGAAACAGAGTAGAGTGAAAGGTGTGAGAGGGAAAGGTAGAACACGAAAGTCATGGATGAATGTTGTAGAAGAGGTTCTAAAGAGGAGGAATATTAGTATAATTAAGAATAGGAGAGCGTGTTTGAATCAATGCATGAGTGTAAGAGAATTAAAAGTGGTTTGCAAGAATAGGACATTACGAAGGAAATCTTTAAAAGAGAGCCAGTTTTGTAGGGTTAACGGAAATAACTAAATTCTTTGACTAATGCCTACCCCGAAAGGGAATGGCATGATAGGTATGAATATTTGGAGTCATTGCAGATTATAATTTCATTTACAGAGATATCAAAGGAGTGATAATGAAATATATAGTTAAATAATTCTGAGCGAATCACACTGCATAAAAAAATCACTGAAAAATAACCCATAGCTGTCCTATAAGGACGGCTATGGGTTATTTTGATCCATTGCTTCTCTCTGTATTGGAGTCATGTTTGCTTACTATTTTTTTCTCCTATACACTGATATTTATTTATATCACTTAAAATATATCAGCACACATCTGTATCAGTACTTGAATACTCTATATTTCATTTGAATGCCATTCGTCGATACCGGATCTCTCCTGGTTGCAGCTTACCAAAATTACGGAAAATGTTTACTTTCAAATCGTCTTTGAATTTGACTTACACTTTAAATCGCCAGAGGAATATGATTAAATACATGTCACTTTCATTCTGAATACACCATGCACTCCGATGTAATTATTTCAGACACAAATAAAAGAAAACCGGAGACAGTATTATTTATAACAAAAATAAAATATGGGTTGATATCCTGGACAGTATATGGAGAAAATACTCCACTCGCCCAACGACAAGAAGATGGCCATACCATGTTTTTTTTCAATATTTGAACCTGGTTTGCATTAACTTTTGTCTCGCGGGTACTCTGCGCAGGGACCAACTCATCGCCTGGTCAGCAAGCTTGCGCTTATTGCCTCGGTAAGAGGAGTGGAGTGCGTGGATAGGAGGAAAAAAGGACAGGAAAGAAAGGAAAGGGAAGAACTCGACCCCAAAGTTATGAATAGGCTAGGGGACGGACGAGCGGCGAAACAAGAAATTTTTTCTCTGGCGTTGGCTACATCAAATCCTATTAAGGAGGAGCGGAGTTGCAACCGGTCGTCCAGGGAACGGTCCGCCAGCTTGGCTTGCATTAACAGTTGGGAGTAGCACAAAGAAGTGACGATTAGAAAAATAAGTAGAAAGAAGAATATTCAAAGACTGGCAGAAGAAATGGTGGAAAACGCACGCTACTACCCCAAAGGTTCCAAAAGGAAAATATTATCAAACTTTGAAAAATTGCACAAACAAGACTGCCACTGTATTTCCTTAATGCAATAGAAGTGTTTGTGGAAACTGGGCTGAAAAAATAACTATATGTTTAATTTGTGCAAAAAAGTGATTTTAAATATTTTCAAATATATGTACATTGTACATGTATGTGTGTATGTATGTGATTTTTAGGCATAGTTTTATTTACGAAAGGATTTTTTAAATATTTATCAAATCAAAGGTTTTTTTTTAAATGTACAATTTTCAGCCAGGGGTCTTTATTTTCAAACTGCATTGCTTGAGAATTGCCTAAGATGAGCACTGCTGAAGAGGATCATCTGAAACAATTTTAATTATTAACATATAATTAGTCAACATAATTTTAATTGCTGATAATGAGTAGATAACTTTATGGGTCAAAATGATCCCTGGCCGTCCTTCTAGGTAGTGCGAAACTCCCGTCCTCCTAGTGTTAAACTAGCGTATGTCAGCATGTTAGAAAATAAATTCAAAATGGGAATTGTCTAATCTGAATGTAAATTATTTGGCTCCGTTCTCTCCTCACATATTTAATAACCCCAACTCAATACAGGGAAAGCACTTGCCTACGGTAAACATTTATTATTTTCCAGACCTCTGCCTCTCCTCTTTTATTTCCGGAATATGTTTGAACACATACTCTTCCATGGAACTTCTAGTAGCTTTCAAGGCATATTAATTTATGGAGGCATTTTCAATCTCTCACTTTCTAATAATGAAGACATATCTTGAAAGGGTACCGACAAAGTGTTCACTAATTTGATGCGATCAATTGATATTTCCTGGAAATGAATACGTTCGGATGAATTATCTCTTATATATCCCCATTTCATTAGTAATTCATCAAAAAATAACTGTAATTAATATTTTGATCAGTTTTTAACTAACCTGTGGTTTATAATATCGAATTTAGGCTTGGAATGGAATTTTTTTTTTTCTGTTTTCCTGATATCCAAAGTAAACGCGGAAGATTACTTTTAGCAAACACATTTCTACCTTTTCTGAGAAAAAACTTCCTGATTTTTTCTAGATTCATGGTATTAAAAGCTTATTCCTTAATTATGAAATTAATAATTGTCATACGCAACGCATATCTTTCTGAGGACGATTCGAGGAACCTTCCATTAGCTAAAATTATTTCCGTCAACATATCGTGCCCTTTTATCATTCTTCTCGTTTTGAAGGCCCTCTTCGCACGTTCTCTATTTTCCCAAATGTCTCAATTCATTAGTAGTGCCAATATATTTTTTTCCATTTTGGTTTAAAGGCCGTTTTACACGGTACATTTATTTTTACAATCTACCGTGCGAACGCATGTACAGTCAAGTGTGCAAGAAAATATTGTACGAACGACTGGATCAGGCTGAATGTCACTTTGCACGATGAGTGCAAACGCACAATTTAGCGGTAGAAATCGATCGGAATTTGCGAGTTTTTTGTTTATCATGTTTATGTTTTACTCAAAAACACTGCATATACACAGTGTTCTTGGTTTCACTCGTCAAAATAAGTTTCACTAACGTATTTGGCACCTTGAAAAGCTGATCACCTTAAATTCGGAACCTCTTCTCGACCATCTGCCTACTGATTATTCTCCCGCTTTAAACAAAATTCTCTTGGAATCTTCTCTCTGGCTTATATTCGACCTTCGTACCGTTTCATTTTTTCTCTTCTTGATTTTAGTGCGACAAGTCATTGAAGTTTCTCGCTGGATCTCCACTCTTGATACACATTTCGTAGGTTTATTTTGTGTGTGTGACAGTGTTATTATCAAGTGGTATAGCCTTATTCTTTTGGGAATCCCAGCGCTCCCAACTGCCACTTCCCGATACTTCTTCTCAAAATTCTGTACATCCTGCCCTGACCATTTTCAAACCGCCCTCTTCACATGAACCCAAACCTTTGCTTTCCAATCATCCCTTAGAAGTTTTCACGAACCTCCTTCTCTCCAAAATTGCTGATCCATCCTTTCTCACTTCCTTAAAGCCCGCATCCAACCTATCCTCGTCGGAAATCAAAGCCTTAAAAGACCTTTCTCACAATCCCAACATAGTCATCACACCTTCTGACAAAGGCTCTACTGTGGTAGTACTTAACTCTTCAGACTACATCAACGAAGCCCTCAGACAACTCTCGGACCCCTCTTCCTACGCTCCCGTTTCTGACGACCCAAACCCAAAATTCCACGAGGAGATCATCTCTTTCCTTAAAGACAAAGGTCCCAAGGAAGGTCTCACTAGCAACGATATTTCTCTACTTTCTCCCGCTCATCCCCGCACTCCCCATTTCTATATCCTTCCGAAGATACACAAGCCCAACAACCCTGGCCGGCCAATAGTTTCCTCTTGCCACTCCCCTACTGAACGCATCTCCGCTTTCGTCGACCATTACCTTCAGCCTCTAGTCCATTCCCTGCCTTCCTACATCAAAGATACCTACCATTTCCTGGATCGCCTCCTCTCCACCCCCCTCCCCAATGATTCCGACATCATCATGGCCACCATTGATGTCACCTCCCTCTATACCTCCATCCCCCACGCCGAAGGCTTATCCGCCGTTAAGCATTTTCTTGATACTCGCCCTACTCCTCATAACCCTAGCTCCGATTTCCTTATTGACCTGTCCCACTTCATCTTGACTCATAACTCCTTCTCCTTTAATGACCGCTTCTACCTTCAAACCAAAGGCTGCGCCATGGGCAGTAGATTCAGCCCTTCCTATGCCAACCTTTTCCTCGGCCGTGTCGAAGAGTCCTTCCTATCCTCACAACCCCTGAAACCCTTACTCTGGCTTCGATAGATCGACGACATTTTCCTTCTCTGGCCCCATGACGTCGATTCTTTTAATTCATTTATTTCCGCTCTCAACGATTTCTCTTCTCTCTCCTTCACCTCTCATTTCTCTTCTTCCCATGTCACCTTCCTTGATGTAGATATCACTCTCTCCAACCACCATTTCAACACCTCAGTCCACATCAAACCCACCAATAAGCAGCAATATCTTCACTATAACAGCTGCCATCCCTCCCATACTAAAAGATCCCTCCCCTACTCTCTTTCTACACGAGGTTTTCGCATATGTAATAACCCCGATTCCCTTGATAAATTCCTTTCCTCTTTGCACCAATCCCTTCTCCGACGAGGATATCCTGAGACTCTTCTCAATAAACGAATTCTCAAAAAACCCTTTCCTCCTAAACCAACCCAAAATAAGGAGAATTACAACCTCTCCCTCTGTACCACCTACTTCCCAGGCGTCCATGCCCTCAAAAAAATCATTAAAAACCTTTTCCCACTCCTCTCTGATAATCTCACCACCAAAAACACATTCCCCAAATGTCCCTCTCTCACCTTCAGGCGTCCCCCTAACCTCTCCAGCATCCTAAAAACCACCAAACCGCTGACTAAACCCTATATTAGCTCTAAAACCCCACCCAACCCCTGCCATCGCGCGAGATGCAAAACGTGCCCTATTCTTATTACCGACCCCCTCCCCGCTAAATTCCTCTCCCACCCACTTCCTTCCGTCCCCTCTCGGTCATGCACTTCCCACAACATTGTGTACATCCTCCTTTGCAACCTTTGCGATTCCTATTACATTGGTCTCACCACTAACGCCTTAAGTGTTAGATTGACCGGCCACCGAGCCAGTTGTAAGCCGTCCTCGCCCAATGCCTCCTTCCCCGTCCCGGTCCATGCTTCCTCCCACAATGTCAGTTTTGACAAATGTTTCCGAGCAGGCATATTGTCTTCCCTCCCTCCCTCTGCCTCTCCCCTTCAATTACGTACATTAGAATTGGCTTGTATCTGGCTTTATTCTGCCTATAATCCCCCCGGATTAAATCGGGCTCACTGACCCCTACCGCCCCTTCTCCTCTCCCCTTTCCCCTCCTTTTATCCCCTCCCGCCCCTCCCCTTTCCTCCCTCCCACATCCCTTCCTCCTTCTCCGACCCTCTCCCGCCTCTTCTCCCCCCCTCACCCCGCTCTCCTCTTCTGACCCCCTCCCGCCCCCCCCCCTCTTCTCCCCTTTCTTACCCCTTTCTCCTCCCTCTCCTCCTACCTCACTCTACCCCTTGTCCCATGCCTATCCATCATTCTGTATCCTTCATTCTGTGAGAAAGGCAGCTCGGCTGCCGAAATATCAGAACGTATAGTGTGTGAGTGTTCTTCTTTTTTGTGTTTCTATATTTATTTCCGCCCCACCTGTGGCAAAGTTTATTTTTATTTAAATTATCGCGTGTGTGATTTTCCACGAACTTGTATATATATATATATGTTTCAATGGGAGACGGAGGGGGTAGAGTTTTCAGGAGGGGGTTACTGGATTTGGGGAGGGGGGGGGGTTTGGGGGTGGATTCACTTGAGGGTTTAGGCAAGGTCATGGAAGTGAGGGATGACGTCAACGGGTGATGGGTGGGAGGTAGGGTGATGTGCAGGAGAGGCGAGTGGAATGGGAACATATGATAGTTACATAATTTAAAATCAGTGGGGCAATTCACAATTTCAAGCTGTTCGAAAAAATCAAGTTTCCGCCCTTTGTTTTGTACATGTAAAATTCATGGATCAAAATTGCACCAGTGGTGTTCTTCATTCAAGTGTTTTGCTATTTCAGAGGAGTTGTCATAATTTAAAAAACATCGTCTATGTTCACGCATTCTCGTTCTAAAACTCCTCCCAGTTTGGCCAATATATTTCGTTTCACAATAATCACACTTCAGTTCGTACACTCCACTTTTTTTCTCATTACAATACACGTCTTTAGAGTTAAATAATAATTTTCCTAATGTTAATGGATTATAAAAAGCCACTTTCGTTTTGTCATTTTAAATCATTTTTTCAAGTTTAAAAGAAATATTCTGAATAAATGGTATCTTTCGCCAGTTAGATGGTTTGTCTCTGTTCTCTCGTTTGGAGGTTATCATATTAAGGGCTTTTTTCCGTCTAGAACATTCCAGAAGTCTGTTTATTAACTTTGTGTCAAATCCATTCCTTTGCGCAAAAGATTTGATGGCGTTTAACTCTACGTTGAAATTTTCTAGATTTGAATGAATGAATTTTGAAAGAGTGTATTCATTATGTTTAATATTAAAGATTTCCACCGAATTACGCCGAAAACTGAATTTTTTTAAAAATAAAATTATTATTTTAAAATCACGCGGGATATAAATAACTCTACTTGAGGACGTGACCAGTCATAAATTTGGGGGAATAAATAATTATAAACCCGAAGATCGCGATTACACTGAAAAACCAGAACACCAAGTAACACGACGAAATGACGATGTAAACATTTGAGCAAGTTTGAGTTAACTCTTCTCGGGTTCACCACTGGTTCAAACTATTTATAATTCCTGACGTCATTAATTCTTGCCTTGAGAATGAGTAACGAGTCGTCTCTCGAAACGTCGGCAATTATGAATAGTTCAAACCGGTGGAGAGCCCGAGAAGAGTTCACTCATTAAAGATTATATACACAGGATAATAGTAACTCATATTATTCGACGGGAAAGAGTTAATTCTTTAACAACCTTATTTTCAATCGTATCACATGCACCACAGTTTTCGCCATATCTGCGCCATATGTTGCATAAAACCGGATCGAAATTGTATGATTGTCTGAATGGAATTAGAACAGGTTCCATTTTCCGTTCAGTCATTCATGCATTTTCACAAGCGTTCACACAATTTGCCGTTTTACACGGTAAAATTTCCTGATACATGCGATCGCACGATACATTGTACAAAAAAATGTACCGCGTAAAACGGCCTTAATAAATGACTGTGTTGACGAATGGAAGCTGCAAGAGGTAACCTTGTTTGACCTCACTGTATGAGAGCAGAATCCCGTAAAAATTCTATTTCCTCCTACGTACACCCATGGTAAAAATACTGCTTTGCCTAATTCACCCTGCTATTTATCTTCGCCTTGAAAATGGCATTATTCATGAAACTTGATTAACAATTTTACATTCCAAATGGTGTTGTTCATCCCTCCCTGTCCCTTTTTTATTTAGTATTGCTATCGTTCCAAATTCCCTGTTTTCTTTACTTTCACCTATTTCCAACGTCAATAAAAGCCTGTTAAACATAAGAAAAAACCTTCCCCTTAACGCAGGCTCTTATTATTTTTTTATATGATAAAGAGTTTTGCCAGGTTACGACTTTCTATCCTTTAATAGAATACTTGCGAATGATGATTCTGTATTCTGAATATAAATGGCCGTGATTAAGAGCAGCATAATTCCTCATTAAAGGATGTCATTCCATGATTCCGAATTATTTTTGCAATTCCGAATTACTTTTGCGACTCTTTAGGATTGTTATTTTAATTGACAAGATGGAAAGTAGAAATATATAGGCATGTTTCACTCGTTGAACAAAAGCTCTCTGCTTTTATCTAAGTTTTTTATCAAAACTAGTTGCTTTCCTGTTAAAAAAAATTCCATTGTGCTAGCCAATATCCAAAAATCCCACAGTATGACTACATTTTCATTTACTGTACTTCTAATTTTATTTCAAACGAGGCTACACATTAATTACACGTATTTTTTCCAGCGGTTTCTATCACAAGTTGAGAACTGCTCTGAAAATGCAAGGGATATTTTCCACGGTTGTGTAATAGCGCATTCGTTCATCCAAATTGCTGACAAAATTGTAGTTACGAGATATGAGTTAATATTAATATTTAAGAACAACCTTTTGTAAACAATAATTTACTTAATCATTTCTCAATGAAAATTAATTTAAGATATTTAAGAATTAAAGAGGAAGATCAAAAATGGACTACATAAAGTAAATTATCAATCAATTGAAGGGCATCATAGTAAATAACTGTGTAGTAAATCAGAGCTTGGTGGTGAGGAGAGTTGCTGCAAACCAACCTTATGGTTAATGACTACTGATGATGAATAAACGAAGCTATGAGTTTCTAATTTCTAAGATTTTTTCAAGCCTTCTTGTGTACAACGGACTATCTTTCTACTGGTCCAACATTGCTTCCTTACTGGAGCAATAGAATGATTTATTTCCCTGTTGTGAAAAGTATTATCATTTACACGAGAAGTAAGCAATATAATAAATTGCGTGGCAATTCTTCTAATTATGCGCCCGTTTTCATTAGAATATTTCCTTAGAGCTTTTATTATCAATTATATCTTCCTAAACTTGGCGACATCTACCAGTGATTCCATGAAGGTCCTATTTTTCACATGTCAAATCATTTTTCCTAAGCTTGTGATGTGCTCTACAGATACACTCATTTAAAGAGAAGTATTAAATCCAAAAAGAAAAGTAGTGTAATGCTACAAGAAGAATTTCTAAGAATATTCAAGGAAAACTGAAGTCGAAAGAAGACCTATTGTATTTACAAACTCGAAAAAAGAAATATTACCTTTCATGATCGGCATAAAACTCCAAACATACCACATTACTGTCTTGATTGCTGAGATGTCGGCTTGGGAAAACTTTTTATACGCCCCTGAGTTGAGAAAGGGGCATGCAGCGATGACACCTTCGCTCCACTCGTCTATAGAATACTTCTCAATATTATAACGCAAAATTATGTTTCCATTGTATGAGGACGCCATGTAAGTGCTTCGTGCTCCATGTTCACTGAATCCAAACAGTAGCCAACGTATTTCTCTACATTTTGTTTTCGGAGAGTGTCTCAATGCGATGGACGAGTGGAGTGGCGGGAGTAAGATGGCCGAGACATGTTTATTGAAGGGATTCCGAGTGGAGATGTCCACTGAGATGTTAAAAATTATCCCTTTCCCCCTCCGGAGCTCCGGCCGGAGAAAAATACGATGCAATGCTCGGCCCCGTCCGAAATTCTGTTCGCATTCTAATCGCCCTCCTTCCGTTCTATAAGCAAAAGCATGTTGATCTTTCCCCGGCCTCCTCTCGTCCCCCGCAGCAGAACATCCCCCTTTCCCCGCAGTCCCAGTTGCAATCCTTGCCCTGAAACTCTCTTTGCTCTGTTCCTCACTCCCCACACAGCTCCATTCATTCACATAAAGCCAGTCCCGTATTTTTCTCTCCTCTCCATCACTCTTTGCTGCCTTACCACCCCCGCAACTTTTCAACGAAGCCCGAATTGAATGCAAGGGTTTCCGCTGAGACGTGCTAGTTTCCTCACTGACAGGTTACTGAGGCGTTGAGACTCCATCTGGTATAAAATGGCGTGCATGGTGATTGAGATTCAAGCACTCCGACTTATGTCTTCGACCAAATCGTTCGACAGACGCCTAAAGTCATTTATCAGAGACTGTTCCTTCGCTCGCGTTCGTTTTCAATGTCTGAATTCCCTTGCATCCCACTTGCATCTCTTCCTTTTTCCTACGTTTCGCCGGGTGATAAGCGACTATTGGCCGCTTTATTCTGCGGATAATTTCCGTCACTCGCAAAAGGACACGGCTAGTTCCTTCCCCCCACGGCCCAGGCACTCAGCCGTCCGTCGTTTGAATGTACTCCCCGAGCCGTTTAGCAGAATTGAAAGCACGAATTCCGGCAGAAAATCTCTTCCCTTGGGTCATTAAGCCGAATGGGGTCTTCACATTCAGCAACCGGGCGAATGGGATTATCGAGACGCCAATGGCGCCATATTTTCCCTATCCTATTTGTTCCGTCTCCACTCTGGGATGCCTGTTGCGAGCTTTGATCTTTCTCCAAGGATAGATGGAATAAATGTCCCCCACCTCTATTCGAGGCATGTTAAACCATATAAGTAACACATTTAGTATAAAAAAACTGTTTCCGTGTCGTTTACCATATAAAATGAACTTCTGCCCACTAAACTGACATATCCGGCTTTCAGTTCTGCGACTGATGTACCTACTATGTGAAGTACCTCAGTGACTCCTATTTCCAGCTCTATTGCGTAAGTACTTTAATTATCTCGTCTGTCTCGTTAGTAGTTTCTTAGCCATACACTTCGCAGAGAGCCCAGCATTTCTTTGTCCTTCTCTCGTCTGGTATTCAGAACAAATATAAAAAGTGACCTTATTCCCGACCTGTAATCTCCAGCACAAGAAATTTCCGAGCTAAAATGTATTCGTCATTTTGGTTGAATGCGAAGGTGGGAGAGGTGGTTCTTGTGTTCCTTTTTTCACCTTTCGTTCCTCCAACACACCCACACACACAAGGCAGACACGCGCGCTCGTATCTCGCCCGGGGAGCCTCCGTGCACCTCGTTTGCTTAATTTGGTTATAACTCGCTTCCTTATACTCTCGCTCCCTATCCTCCAATGAATCACGCCCCGCTTGCCTCGACAGTTCATCTGAAAGGCAACCCCTACCCCTGCTGCCGTGCTCATTTTGCCGTTTCCCTTTGCCCGCTCTCTTTGTTTGGATAATTCGGTTGGTACGGTGAAATATGTCTCACCTCAGAATCTATGACTGTTCCGAATATTTATGCTTTTATGCGAAGCGCACACGGTTCATAGTGTGTTTCCGTTTAACATCTTCTGTTATCCTAACGGTTATGCATGCTTCAGTTTCAGCATGCGGTTAAGCATGATTTGCCTTCGGCTATGTTTGCAACTTGTGCATAATTAAGATATTTTATGTGATACAACCGAGTAGTCAGGTAGTTCATTCTACCGAATCCCAGCGAGGGTGCTCTTCAGAAATCAAGAAGTCTTCACTTGCGAAGGATTTTCACTTTTCAAATAAAAAAAATGCAAAACCTGTTAAATTGTACATTGAAAATTATAGAATTCAAGGTATCAAATGATATTAAATGATAAAATCCTGATTGAAAATAGCAAAAATATGGTTATAAAATTTTGAATTATTCTTATATTAAATAGGTACGTAGCTGACAAAACTTAGGCACTACAAAACCAGGCTTCAATGGCATTGAAGTGCGTAGCTAAATTGAGTTACCTAATTTTAGTTGTAAGGACCGGATTACTGAAATGACCTAGTGGTAATCATATGATTATGCAAAACTTGAAAATTTGATGTGAATGTTCCAAAATTATTTTAATACGATAATGGACCCAGTTTCTAAACTCCATTGTTTCGCTGTAGTGTATGGAACAAGGTTTTGTGCATGTTTTGCAGTTAGTGTGTCGTGTTGCTTGAGCCTATTTATTTATGAAGGCTTTTGCCTCTAACTTCCATCTTATTCCACTAACTCGTGGTATTTGCATCGCTTAAGTGATCAGTAGGTGAAATACTTTTATATTGCAATGATGAAGGCTTCACTCTTTGGAAACGTTCTATAAAGAAATAACTTATTACTCTCTCTGTCGTTTTATTATGAAATGGATCTCACCAAGTTTTTTACACGTAACATTCATTTTTCTTGATAACAGTTATCTGTTGAAATATTGGTCGCGTTCTTTTAAGTATAGAACGTGTGTTAAGTAACAAGTTAGGTTCTTGTTAATTATAAAATATTTTCCTGTAAAATGTTGTGGAAAATCAATAACTAACCACTAAAAAAGAAGTTTTTTAAGGATGTCGTTTGTTAGGTTTTAAGCTTTTATTATCCTCTCGTCTACCCTGATAGTATTTCATCATAGTATTTCAATCCTAGGATTGGTATACTGCAGTCCTCCATTTCGCCCTATCCCATGCCAGTTCCTTCACTTCCCTATGGTTCTTCTTCCCCGTATCCCTCTTGAATTGCCTCAAGTACTTGTCTCTTGGTCACTCTATGGACATTTCCCTTCAATTTTTCCCACCATTATGCTTCTTATGTAATCGTTGTGTCTCATAAGATGGCCAACCCACCGTGTTCTTCTTTGGCGTATTGTGCTCCACAGTGTCCTTTCTTCTCCAATTCTTCTGTGTACCTCCTCGTTTCTCACCCTATCCGTCGATTTGATCTTTAGCATCCACCTCCAGCACCTTGTCTTGAATGCTTCTATTCTTTTCTGGTCAGTTTTTCCAATGGTCTATGCTTCTGATCCGCAGAATGCCACCGCCCACACGAATGTTTTCACGTACGTTTCCTTGTCTCCAGTCTTATGCTCTTCGAGCAGAGTAGCGGCCTTTTGGCTGTGAATGCCGTCTTAGCTTGGGCTATTCGACGCTTGATGTCTCTCATGCTTCTTCCATCCCAGGTAATGGTGCTCACGAGGTAGGTGAATGATTTCACTTGCTCCAATCTTTCTCCTTTGAGGCGGACGTCGGCCACTACTTTCTCTCTTCCGCACACAAGTGTCTTGGTTTTCTTCTTATTGACTTTCATGTTGTATTCCTGGTACACTTTTATAATTGCGTTCAGTGAGTTCTGTAGGTCTTCCTCGTTTTCTGCTACGATGGTGATATCATCAGCGAAGCGTAGCATGTTTGTTTCTTCTCCATTCACTTTGATTCCTTTGATTCCTTTTTCTTATATTTCTTTTATTGCTTCCTTCATGTACATATTGAAGAGTACTGGTGACAGGTTACATCCTTGTCATACCCCTTTGTTAATTTTCGCCTCCATCTTTCTTCCATCTTGCGTGCGTATTGTTGCCACCTGGTCCTTGTAGAGCTGGTAGATGACTCTTCTGTCATTGTAGTCAAGCCAAGTTTTTCCATAGTATTGAACATCTTATTCCATTCGACATTATCGAATGCCTTCTCCAAGTCCACGAAGGCTATATACAATGGCTTGCTCACGTGGATCATTTTCTCTACCAGTAGTCTCAGGCATAGTATTGCCTCCCTTGTCCCCCAATTATTCCTAAATCCAATTGGTTTTCTGACAGGTTTTCTTCAATTTTTTCCTTCAATTCTTTTGCCTACTATTCGAGTAAGGATTTTGGAAGCATGTGACACTAGACTCAATGTTCGGCGCTCCTCGCATTTCTCAGCCCTTGCTCTCTTCAGTTTGGTCACCATTGAGCTTCTCTTGAAGTCTTCTGGCAGCTTTCCGGATTCGTAGCAATTTTGGATTATTCCATGTGTGTCTCGTGCTTTTTCACCAAGTGCTTTGATTACTACTCCGCTGATTTTATCTTCTCCGGGCCCCTTTCCATTATTTAGGTCTCTAACTACTCTCTCAAATTTGTTTCTTAGTATCCCTGGTCTACGGTTGTCTTCCTCCACTTGGTTCTGGTCATCTTTGAATGCTTCTCTAAGGGGGATCGGGCCTCGGTATAGCTCTTCAATTTACTGTTTCCATCTATTTCCGATTTCTCTATCTTCCATGAGAAGTTTCCCATTCGAATCTCTGATATTTTTGCATCGTGGTGTCCTTTCTCCGAAGTGCCTCTTGATTAGGTTGTATGCCGTTTCTGAGTTCCCCTTCATCATATTTTCGTTGATGTTCTCGCAGCAGCTTTCAATCCATTTCTCTTTGGCCTTTTTCGATTCTCTGATAACTCGATTCCTTAACCTTCTTCTGTTTCATTTCTTGCGTTCTTATACTTTCTTCTTTCTTCAATGAGGCCTATGATGTGCTCCGTCATCCATGGTTTCTTAATTTCGACCGGCTTGCTTGCTAGTTGTACCACTGCTACTTCTGTGATGGTCCTTATGAGGCTATTCCATCTCTCTACTACACTTTGGCTGGATTCCTTTGCTATTTCCACCTCTTGCAGTGGCTTTAGGTTCTATCTTTGTTCTTGTTTCTTCCTTCTTATCTTCTTGTATCTCAGTTGACTTTCCATTACCACTAGATTGTGGTCACTGTTGATATCCACCCCGGGGTAAGTCTTGCAAAGCTTCACTTGGTTCTTGTACCTTCGTATTACCAGAGTGCAGTCAATCTGGTATCTGGTTCTGTCTCCTGCATCTTCCATGTGTATCGTCTCCGTCGTTGCATGAAGAGGGTGTTTGCCACTACCAAGTGCTTTTCACTGCAGAATTCCACAAGTTTTTCTCCTCTCTCGTCCTGTTTCCCCAGCCCGAACTCTCCTACTGCGTTCCCATCCTTTGCCTCTCCAACCACTGAATTCTTATCTCCCATTACTTCTCTAGTTGCTCGTACATTTTTTCGATTTCTTCTTCCGAATGGTTAGACGTTGGCATGTATACCTGCACTATTACTATGTCTGTCGGTTCTCCTTCTATCTTGATTAGCATTATCCTTTCGTTGTACAGTAGGCCGGCCCTTATTTTTCAGAATTGAGAAAAGTTATGTTTTCCTAGTCTCAAAATGATCCAAATGAGGTTTATATTCACGTGCTAAAATTTGGTTACTTTAAAATAACGGGAACCCGTGCCCCAAGGGCCCTAAGTACTTAGAACCTTCAATTGAGTTTTTTTGGGCTGAAAAAGCACTATCCTTATGACATACGTGAAAGTAGAGCCCTTAAGGGCCGAATTTCTGTTTGTTTTGACCTATCTCTAAGCGTTTACGAGATATGTCGTAATGCAATCCACCCCCCAGGGCGCTACCCCGCACCACGGCGCCGCGCCGCTGAGGTACGGCCCGCACCACTTGCTAGAGACTTACCCTCCAACCCCTCCCCGCCCTCGGCAAAGTCTTTGCTCCTGCTGGCATGATCTAGCCTCTGAAGAAATGTACTTACGTTAGAAAGGATTTAATTGACATTACTAAATTTCCAATCAAGAGTATATCTCTTTGCCTACATCTCTTTAGTGTAGAAAATTTATCTTGGACAATCATCGGCCATTTTTTCTGAAATTTTTTAAAAATTTCTATTTGCGGTCCCATACTTAATCCCATAGCAGCTTTATAGCTGCTTTTTTGATTGGAAATTTAGTAATGTCAATTAAATCCTTTCTAACGTAAGTACATTTCTTCAGAGGCTAGATCATGCCAGCAGGAGCAAAGACTTTGCCGAGGGCGGGGAGGGGTTGGAGGGTAAGTCTCTAGCAAGTGGTGCGGGCCGTACCTCAGCGGCGCGGCGCCGTGGTGCGGGGTAGCGCCCTGGGGGGTGGATTGCATTACGACATATCTCGTAAACGCTTAGAGATAGGTCAAAACAAACAGAAATTCGGCCCTTAAGGGCTCTACTTTCACGTATTTCATAAGGATAGTGCTTTTTCAGCCCCAAAAAACTCAATTGAAGGTCCTAAGTACTTAGGGCCCTTGGGGCACGGGTTCCCGTTATTTTAAAGTAATCAAATTTTAGCACGTGAATATAAACCTCATTTGGATCATTTTGAGACTAGGAAAACATAACTTTTCTCAATTCTGAAAAATAAGGGCCGGCCTATTGTACAGTCATTATGCCTTTAATCTTCTTCCCCGTTCTTTCTTCAGGATGAATCCAACTCCCGCAATCTTCTGGTTATCGCCGGAGTATATAACTCTATACCCGTCACTCCAGAAGTTGTCCGCTCCCGTCCACTTAATTTCGCTCACTCCTACGATGTCTAACTCCAGTCTGGCCAACTCCATCTTCAAGTTGTCCAACTTCCCGCACATCCCCAATGATCTCACATTCTATGTTATGTATATTTGAATGTAAGGGTGCATTTTCTAGGGAGGTTAATGTGGTGGTTTCCCGTTGCCTTCCACATAGCAGTTCTCCGACCGATTTCATGAATTTCACTCTCGCAGCTGATACCGGACCGATCCTCTGGATCTTCGCCATCAATTCCTTCTGGTGAAACTGCTGCTTCTCACCAGTGGAGCCGAGAAGTTAAGGACAGCTTGTCGTTGACTCCCAAAATTGCCAGAAAATAACTTGTATTTTATGAAAAATTCAAAATTTGAAGATTTGCAGGCACCAGGATTTGAACCTGCGACCTTCAGATTGGGAGTCGAGCACACTAACCACAAAACCACCGCCACCCATTGTTACAAATAAGGGAGCTAAATTAAATCTGGTCCGTAAGAAAAGAGGAAAGAAAACAAGATCTCTCAAAACTCACAACAGTCCCTATCAAATTTAATATTTATATGAAGATTATATTATTATACTTATATTTTCATAGTTCTTAATGAAACAGAAATATGAACTTCTTTATTGCCACATTTTATTCGTTTCTTATTCCCAACAATCCTCACTTATGCCGTTTTCGAAAATTCATTCAATAATCTTACCATCCCTCTCCTTCTAGTTTAAGGAACGAATATGTATATTGTAACCCCGTGCTATCTAAATTTTGGTTATATTATTTCATGGCCGAGTTTCCCGATCACAGATTTTTTTCGCAGCTCGAGTATGCACCTGTAATATTGGAGCATACCCTTCCTAGCAAAGCGAGAAAATTAAAATTATACGAATTGGGGACGATAGAATTTCTTAATATTTTCTGAGCTAGTGGCTCTATCGAACGTATGTTATCTTTTTTCCTAAATGATATAGACCTTGACTCTATTCCACCCGAACTTTGGCTCCACCCTCGGACGCCCGACGCGCCAAAAATGGCACTCGACAAAACCTCCTTGTGTTGATCACGTAATGTTTGTTTTAGGTGTCTAAACGAGTGACCACAAGTTAAACGTCGCAAAAGAAAGGCACTCAAACATATTTATATTTTTGAACAAGGATTGAAATACCATAAATGGTCCAAAAAGTACTACACTGGCTGTGAAGACACATTTTATTGCTGAAGGAAATTTATTACCTACATTTAATTAGGTAGCTTTTTTGAACAAGCATAAATATATATGGCAATGGTTAATGTTAACAATGAGTGCTTTTTAATTTATTTTAAATTTATATTCAATGAATTTCGCAGTTTTGCCTTCTCCACAAATACAACACACATATGAGGTACATTTTATACATTGTTTCAAACTGGTTAACTGCATTTTGCACATGCATACTGACTTCCCATTTTATCTAGTTTTTTCAGAATCTGGCAACGGCGTCTTTTACTTGTAGGTGCATGACCTGGTTTTCCTGGTTGCCCTTGCCCTTCAGCACAAGGCAATTTCCTACATCTGTTGAACTTCTTTGGATTCGAAGTCTTTTGCGAGTTTCCGCTGCTAATCTCTCCTACTTATTTTGTTAGATGTGCCTCCTTTGTGCAAAATCCAGGTATTAATTTCGCAAAAGTCTAACACATTAAAAAAAGTGTGAACTTCTAGAACTGCGTTTCACCGAGTACTTCATTGCCATTTAGTTGACAACGTCGAATTCATGCTTAGTTTCATTTTACGTTACTATAGATACAGGCTTTTTCTTTCCACCACTTCCTATTTCAAAATCAGGATGCAAATTGGTAAAAATTATTATATTCTTATGCTGCTTCCCTTGATAAACACCTCTGCAACGATATTTGTGAGTCGTTAGTCTTCTGAAAGTAGGGAAAGGGCGCTCGTTGTGGTCGACATTGGTGGTCAACATTCTTCTCCTTCCCCCGATAAAATTTGAAATACCACTGTTATATGGATGAGTGTCATCGTCCGAATCACTGTGAAATTCCACTTCAGAAGCATCCGACTCGCCTTCGGAAAGCTCATTCAACACTCACTATTTCTCCCGGAGTACGACCTCAGCGCTGCAGAGTAGATATATTCGACACTTCGACTGTCCATAAGGAACTGTCAAAGTAGGCGCTGGCCGAACGATTACATGGTCCGGAAAAGCACTGCACGTCGCCACTTGTCAAAACTTGGTCAGTGGTACGCACCAGCACTGAGCCAGGAAGATGTGGCACGGCTGGGTCCGGAGGGAATGGCAGTGCTTACTCATGCACCATCCTCCTTTCTCCCCACATCTATGGACCTCCCATTCATATTTAATCCTAAGGCTGGCCAGTTAAAAACAAAACCTATGTATCTTTTAATACAAAACTTATATGCGCCAATAATGGCACATCGGGCGTTGGATGTAACTTCTAAATTTTTAGCAGAAAGAAAAATCGAAAATTAATGATACAATGTCAGTTAAAACATGCACAAAAATTATGAAAAATCATACAAGTGAAAGATCCTAGAATAAAAAACAAGTATTATGTTAAGTATTACTTAAAATATCACCCATAATCATAGATATTTCGGTGTAGAATATATTACAGGCAGCACTGAATCTCTTTTCTTAGACTTTATAAGAGTTTCTTGAACCGTTTCGGAAGAACTCCAGTATGCATTCACTTATACTTCATTTAATCAGTAAATTAAAACCTGTTAATAAAGTTAAACCTTTAGTTATCTTTTGATCGATACATTCATCGACGTAGGCATTGTTAAGGTTGTTAGTAATAGAAGAGTTATTTTATGTTTTTATTACACCTGCTGTAATTATGTTGCTACAAAATATTTGCTCGTCGTAATGTAATAATTTGCACTGTAATAATGCTGTACGAGCAGAACTGATTGTTTGACAGGAGTTACGAAGACGAAACACGCTAAACCCTTTTGAAGAACTTTTAAGTGTAGATACTTTCCTGCCGTATTTCTCAAAAAGTTGACAAGCGGAATTTTAGTGCATTCATGTGTGGTTCAACTAAAAGGAAAATAATCCATGCACTCTGTTATGCAGGACTTATAGATTATTTCGCTTTAAAAATATGATGAGGCCAAGCCTATGTTTTGATTGAAATGGATGAGTATTATGTCGCACGATGTTTTTGCCCTGTTCATGATTTAGTGCTTAGTTAAAAGTTATTAGAGGCATTTATTCTCTGATTCTGGCGCTTGGGTTTTGTATCTTTTTGGGGCAATGTTTTTGATTGTTTTACATAACCTAAAACTTTTATTGTCATTTCAGTCATGCAGCAGAAAAATTTTTTCGTTAGGTACCTAATTCGTAAACCCTTTAAAAATCCACAAGGTAATATAAGTTGAAAAGCATATAAATGCTATTAATTGTAGACTAATAATCGCGAAGCATGTATTTGCAATACAATCGCATTATAACTAGTTCAGTCTATCTTGTGACCCATTAATAATTAACTTTTTATGTTGAACAATACGCAAGTAATAAAAAAGAAGGCACTATTAGAGTTTTACAATTGACATTTGTTTTAGGAAATTCACGCAAGTAAAACATGTTTGTATTTATGGATGAAAATGTATCCTACAGAACGTCTATTGCATCTACATCTACGATGTACCGTGCAAGCCACCACTAGGGTGTGTGGCACGGGGTGATTCCACACCAGGCATGCAGCACTCGTCCCAGAACAAATCAGAACCTCGCACGCTCCCCCTGGCGCTAGGCGCAGGCCAAAAGCAGTCAGGAGAACAGTGCGCAGTCCAACCGGAAACTGGGAGAGTGATACGTAAAAGAACATACACAAATGCAGAGAAATGCTATAGACACATCCAGTGGTTAATATTACTGATACTGTTAATTTATGAATACTACGAGATGCTACTTCATGCAAAGAACAAAATAAAATAATGCCGGAGTAATCGACCGGTGTGAAGAGTTAGTAATGATGTAGTGTTACTAAGCACAAGTGAAAATTCTACTCTACCTATTGAGGGTGGGAGTTTCATGTGATTGATCTATCGCAACTATTATGATCCCTTATTGTACGTGGGAAAAATGAGATTTTGAATCTATTAAATCTATTGAATTACACTTGCTTGCATGTAGTAGTTAAATTCAAATTACAACTTATTTGTCCATTACAACCTGTCCAGATTCGAAGTTCCTTCATGAAAGTGTCATGAACTCAAATTTCAAAATTTTCTTATCGTTTTATTTACGGTCCACTTCATGCAGGAATGATATGGAAAAAAATCAAGGAATGATACGTTTTTAATATCAATTCTAGTGTCTATTTTTCTGACAATTAATTATTTTGGCTTGAGTATCTCTAATTAGTAATTTTCCTAATTTATGGTAGAAAATAGGAAAATAAAAAAGTTATGGCTTCTTACACAACTATCGGATATAGACCCCATGAGACTGGTTACACTTCCTTTTTAAGCTATAAATCATATATTGTACCACTTTTATAGCCTCCCTAAATAAAATTACCTTCCTCTTTCTTCTCCATTTTCTTGACATATATTCTCATGTATTATATGTTAAATTTCCCATTCACCTGCCAACTCCGCCTCAATACGCAAAACCTTCCTTCTTAAATATCCCGAAAACCACTTGTACTATGTGACACTTTCTTTGCTTTTCTTGTTGTCCAGTTTATTTCCTCTGTAATATCTCTCTATGCTCATTCATAATGTACTTGCTATGTTGTTTCCCTCTCCCGACGTGTGACTAATATTGGGGCATATATTTTTCAATAGTTCACTACAAGTAGAAAACAGTGCTTCGTCTCAATAATTTGAAAGATAGATCGTATAATTGGTAATAATACGACTTTATTGGGGCAAGATTAAGACTGGGGTAGTCCCATCTTCCATCTAACCCTAGGGGTGAGATGGAAGATCATCCCACCAACCATCCCTACGTGTTGGATTATCTAGGAGTGATTTGTGGGTTTGTAGGCGGTCCCAAACGTAACTTTTTGTGAATGGGGACATCTTCAACTTCCCGCATAACCCCACTTGTACGTCATAAAATCTCTCCATCAAGGCATTTTTAAATTCTAATATCCTTTTAAATATTCAAATTAAGAGTTATTTTCATACGAGAATAGTATAAATAAAAATTAATTCCTTTTCCAAATGGTTTTGTACACGAGGGTTGCTGTAGTTATAACCAAATTTGACATATTCCCGTAACCAAAGGCTGTTTCCACTCATCTTTTTACTAGGAACGTTTCTCAGATGTGTATTTGTAGGCTAGGGACCTCTTGTCTCTCCAAATTTTTCTCCGCTTATAGTGAGTGCTATTCTCTAATTTGTTCATACAAGCGAATTATGTTGGTTTAATTATCATTCTGAACGTTTTGTTAGAAAAATGGTGGTTATGTTAGACATATTCAATGGCAAAATCATCGGTAAAAAGCGGCATCCTTGGGTAGATCGTCGAATGGTATAGAAAAATATTGCTTCTCTTTTGATGAAACTCTCTGGGATTTCATCCAGAGTAGAAGCTCCATGACCAACGTTACAATGGTCTCTTTAGCTTTTTGGCTCTTGGTTGTAGCTTCATCCGAGATCTGGGAAATCGCAGCCTTGCTCTTTTATTAAAAAGTTATCCTTCGCCGCTAAGAATCGAGATTTCACCTCGGTAAACTCAAAGGTTGTCCTTCCTTAAGCCATCGTACAGATGGACATTGTAGGAAGGCGAGAGGTATTACATGCAAATATTTTCTGCACCATTGTAAAAACGAAAGTTTATGATACGTTCGATAATATATACCACTATCGGAGAAGCGTGTCTCAATTATTTTCCCCTCGCTGTCAGAGCTATCCTGTGGTGACGAACCCTTGGCACCGCCGTCCATTACTTTTCCCACTTCACGCCCGTTTTCTACTCCTAAACCATTCCTCATACTTTCACGTAAAGTTAACTACTAAGTATAAATGCCTTTTTTGCCCTCACGTATTTCATGACAACTACAGAGTCACGAATAAGCATAAATTCAAATACCTCAAAAATCAATTACGTCAAACACTTTTCAATTCAACAAAACATTAAAAAATGTTTAAAATCCTACCAACTCTTGACACATGCATTTCGAGGGGCTCGCTGGAAATAGGAATTGTATAAATAGATTGAGATGTCAGCGGAATTAGTGAATAAATAAATAAATTCTTCCTGGTTTGCCAAGCAGACAAGATATTTTTCCTTGCCAGCGTTCCGATGCTCTATCTGAATATCTTCTTCAAAGTATCCTTTTTGCTGTTCCACCGAAATCTATCCTGTGTCCATAAAATTTCGTCCTGTAGCAACCATGATCTATTATCTATCTTTTAATGTGAAACTGCCAAATTTATAATGAATGAATACATAAAAAAATATGCTGTAAGTGAGCAGGTGATTATATTGTCTACATTTACATTCTATCCTGATAGCCGCCGCAGTGGAGTGTGGCAGGGGATGTTAAGGTACTAGACGTTACAAGGGGGTGGAATGGGGGAAATAAAATAGGAAGATGGAGATGACGAAAGTCAATATCATGTCAATGGAGTTTATTATTATCTCTCTCAGTTTTTGTTTTTGTAACAAATGGTGCCAGTAAAGACGGAACTTTTGTACGTATCTTTTTGGCAGTGTCTGTCTTATTTTATCACTTCTGCGAATTCTTAAGATATCTTGTTTTTGTTCGTCGGCCCCGGTGGTGACGGGGTATAGTCCTCGCCTGCTAAAATGAGGGTCGCGGGTTTGAGTCCCGCCTGATTGGATAACTCACCACTCTAGACATGGGTGTTTGTGTTCGTCGACTGTTACATGTTAGAACACCAGATATAAAAGGCCGTTAATGCTGTTTTCTGGGATGTGGAAATAAATAAATAGTGAGGGGTTAAAATAATATCATCTGTTTCATCCTAATATTTATCGTGATCTCAATTTTTCATGTTTAGATTATGTAGCCTAGCGTGTAGACTTCATGTTTCAAACTGGAAATTTTGGTAGTCGTGCTTTTTTATCGGCCAAAACTTCACGGTAAACAGACTCCCTCATTCTAGCTCCTGCTATGAGCCAAACCACGGTGGAGCCATATCCATCCACTTCCAAAACTCGCCCGAGACGCCATTTAGGGACGGCTCATATAACAAGGGCGGGTTGCAGCGTTCACGGTGCAGTAGCGCATCTCCTCCTTCAAAGTCTCTCCTCGCTGAGACTGACTCACCACTGTCCGTTTGCTCTGGTCCCGCTTCCTTTACCCCGCTCCCCCCTTCGCCCCCTCCCCCTTTCTCGAGTGGGTCCCCCCTTTTGAAACCTCCATTCCATGCCCGTTGCCCCTTCAGGCATCGGTTCATCCGTTCATCCCGGCGGCAAACGGGCACAATGCACCCACGTATTCAGGGCTTTCTGCATTTGGACCCCTCGCCTTCGCCTCTCCGTCGCGGGGCACCTTTGCCTTTGCTTGACCCACTCCTCTCACATGTCCTCGGTGCGGTCGCTCACATGCCCTTCGCTCCTCGGCCAGAACTTCCGGCCCGTTGACGGGGAAGGGGTTGGGAAACGGGGATGAAGGGTGTCCGGGCAAGGGAGCTTGGGGAGCGCGGTAGGTAGCGCGCGGATTGTGGAGGGAGATGGAACAGAAAAATTGCCAGTCAGAAATTCTATTTTCACTCCAAATTTCACAAACAGAAGCTGCGAGAGCACATTACGGTACACATATTACAATAAAATAAATGTATTTAAGTATGACTGAATAAAACAGGATAATGTTTAGGTTAAGTATACATCGAGGTTCATTAACTTGCAGATCTCCAAACCAGTCATGGCTGCACCATTTATAAACACTTTACAATGGGATATTTTTTTATCGATAGAGTAATTTTTTTCTCTCTTCTCTCTCTCTTTCAATGAATAAATTTTTCTTATTCTCGATTCATCTTTCTCTTACACTTGGAAATATGGACTCATTCTCAGCATTTCACCTTTATATCCATGTGAAAGCGTTCGTGGCTTGATGAATTTGAACATGCATGTCTTCCAGGTTTCTTTCCGCATATGTCCATTGTGCTGAGACCACATTTTCGCCGGCGTTGCAGTCGGCTTCATCAGGTCAGAGAACATATTTTTTTATAAACGTCATCCGGATGTTGTTTATAAAACGGCTGAACTACACTTTCCCTTTATTTAAGAGGGTGCTGGACTGGGTTAAAATTTTTAAACGGTGGAGGCGAGTAAAATTTATAATCTATTATGGTGAAACTTTGTAGGCGCATAGATGATACCGTCTTTTAGTAATTGACATTTATTATTATACAAAATTGTTTAAACATTTTATTTTGAAGTTATATTTAAACAAAATAAATGCAAAATTATGAATACCTGAGTTGTCAGTACATTGAGAATGTTTTCAAAGGTTTATTTAAGAAAAATGAACTTCATACTTTTTATGGTTTTTGTGCCATCGAGGAAAAACAATTTAATGAAATAGCGGCCTCGAGGTGCTGCGCCCAAGCGGCAGTAAGAGAACCAACTAGGCATGTGCGATGGCTAACCCCGCCTCATTCTCAGGCCACGCCCCTTTTTGTTTTCGTCTGGTGTCTGGTTACTTGGGAAGGGGCGGTAGGGGCCGATTACATTTTTGTTGATAGCGACTGCCGACTAGAGTAAAGCAATGGTCCTGTCGCTTGCCTCCCGTCACGGGAGACTCGTGGCTTCTCATTCCCGGTAGTGCAGTCGCGAGAGCGAACGAGACTCGTCACTCCCGGTGCATCGCATAGGCGATGAGATATCTGAATGCTGCAATATGTGCTCGAGGAATGCACGTTTATAACACGGGGTAGTTGATAAAGTTGCAGCGTCTCGTTAATGCTTGTGGGGAGTGAGTTTCTATCTTACCGCTCGCTTTTCTCCAAGTCCATAATTCGAACGGTGCTCGCGATGGCACACTCTGCTCGGGAGCGACGAGAATGCTTCGCTCTCGGCGAGAGCGGACGAGAGTTCGCGACTTTCCATCGCTTTCGGTCTCAAATGTAAGGCAAATCTTTGTCCAGTCAGATCCCGCGACCGCTTGGGAGTAGAGCGAGATTGAACCGGGTTATGCACGTCTCAACGGCCAACCCGTTCTCGCCCAGACTGGGAAGACTATTATAACCAAGGTTTTTAATGCATGTTCTAGGCTTTGACATCCTCGCACCCACTTGGCGATGCAAGTATCGCGGGGTTGCATCGCAAGGTCGTCTTGCGATACCTGTCTCGTAAAATTACTACACGAGGTAGCCTCGCGTGAGTGTGCGGCGGCCTCATCGGCAAACCAACGTCAGTCAGTTTTTAGGCGCGATCAAAGGTGCCCCGCGTTGAATAGTGCGCTGTGTGTACGGGTTGTGCCTTGCATTAACCCTTTTGTTATAAGTTTTCCTTTATTTAATACAGATAGTCCCACTTTTAGGTTCTTCCCTACATTTTTTGTCGCAAAGAGCTACATTAAGAATTCATTTCGATTCTCTCTCTGCCTTCATCAGCAGAGTTTTTAAAACGTAATCAATTTCTATTGCGTTGCAATTTATATGCATCATATAATATTGCCATAAATGAAGACCGATTTTTACCTCATGAAGTACTTATAAAAACTCAATTTCATACTAAAAATCTTCCTGGTTTCCCATTTCTAAGGTAGTAATCAAAAACCCATTTCGTTTCGTAGTTTTCAAAAACCCATTTCTAGGGTAGTAATCTTAGCGGGAAAATGCGAGACAACAGATGATCGGTGCACGAAGAAACACGGATGCAATGGAAACTTCATATCTAAATTTGTAATCATTATAATGTCTCAATTCTTTCACAAAATATAAATTAAAATTTTTATACAAATTTCATATGCAGCATAGGTATATAGGTATATTTCTAAAAATACGAAAGTTAGCAGGCGACCACTTTTTACCTCACAAAATTCGAAATTTTTACTTTAAAACATGTGTAAATAAAAATAACAACGTTGAAACTGATCCAAATACAAATAAACGTTTATTGATTAAATAATAATGATGTGTAAGAAACTTTCACTATAAGTTTTAGTTTAAAGAGGAGAACCATTTGCCTGAAGGCAGCGTGAATAAGATAAAATCCGAAAATCTACCTAACTCGCAGAAATTCACGAAAATATTTTTTACATGTTTTATTTGAAACAACATTGAGTAAAGATAACGCTAACACATCACTCATCCAAAAATGAAGGAAGGAAAAATGAGATAAATGACAAGGAGACATCGTATTATTTCGCATTATTCAGGCCCTGCCTGAGACCCAGCTTAGCGAGACCTTAGAGCTAATCCTCGGCCATTTGGCCCGACCCTCCTACTCATTTACGATCCTCATAATAGCAGGAATCCGTGTTGAAGTGGTTGAATTGTCAATGATTTTTGCAAAGAAAAATTTATTGCAAACTCCAATTTTTTATACCTTGAAAAGAATTCTTCGTTTTTTTCTGTGCATAAGCAATTTTTAAACGAAATTTTAGTGTTATTATTAACGGACTTCTTGTGTGAAAGCCTTGTGTGTTCATATGCGATGAAAAATACGCAAAAAGAGAAATGTTGTCGTTTTATTGTCTATATCGTACGTGTTTGTTACAATCTGAATGCCTATTTACACTATATGTCCTCTATTTTCCGATTCCTTCATTGATCCCCTTAGTAATTACTCATATTCCGGTATTTTTCGGTAATGTATATTGTAAAAACATACTTTTAACTTCGCCTACGTTGGTCCAAAGCCCGAATGAAAAAGAAGGATGGGAAGTATTATTTGGAGGTTTATTCAAAGAAAATTTCGAGACGTCCTAACTAGCTGTAAAAATGGAAAAGTCCTAACTTTGTTATTATTAACGCTAGAAATCCGTTTAAAATTCTACAATGTTTAAAAAAATGTTAGTTATTCTTATATAAGTGTAAACTGTTAAAAATCATAGACAATATTTAATTTTAAAAAACACTGCTAATGCAATGAGTTGACCGTGGACTCCCGCTAAGAAAGGGTTGGAGGGTCGAGTCCAGTGGCCGGGGTAATAGCCGGGCGCCCCGTTATGTAGGGTCCCAAATCGGAGGGACGAGAGTACCTGGGCCACTCCACCCCAAAAAAGTGCTTCGCAGAGCGAGGTTTAAAATTTTCGCAAGCTACCCGTAGCACGGAAAACATTTTCCTTTCGTAGTCGCCGGCAGGAAAGGGTTAAAAGTAGTTACACCATACGAAAATCTCAATCAAAATATTGTTTAACACTAATGGGCAGCATTTTGAATCGAAAAGTGTTTCACCGTAGTAGAGATTGGAATGCGAGACGGCGAATGCTAAGAGGAGGAATTCTGCCATTCTTACAGACTGATAGCCGCGCGATTGGACTTCTCTCGCTAGGCTACCGCAGGGGGAAAGAACCACACTTTTGGAAGTCGGATCGGCGTAGAATCATCAAAATGACCAAAATTGGGTAGGTCAGCGCACCGCGGATCGAGTAATGTACTCATTGTAAGCGTTTGTTGCAAGTCTTCGGCTGGTTCAGCCGAGCGTCATAATTGCCTGCCCAAGTGTTATATGCCGCTGGCCGTCCGACCTAGCGGCCGCTAGTCATTCCCTCCGTCGTCCTTCCCCGATTCCCCTACCTTCCCCATTACTTCGCGTGTATTAGCTCCGAAATATGGTTGATGGTTTTCTATGGCCTTCGAGGGGCGGAGCTTCGAAACGGCACTATCACCCTCTACACGGCGGTGAAGTCAACTACGTCACCCTGAACGGCTTGTTCGCAGAGACATCTCTGGAGAGAAGGCTGCGACCAGCTTCCTCTCCAGCACGTTCTTAACTGACCTGAAGAAGCCGACTTCAACGCCGGGAAACTAGTCCCAGCACATTTGTCCTTCACGGGAAGAAACCTGGAAGACATACATCTTCAATTTCACTTCCACTATTCATATCAATTTTCCCTATTACTTCGTCCAAGGCTGGTTGCAGCTCAAGTACAGTCATGCTGCCCCACCAACTGTAAGTGCTATGATTTTCTAAGTACGAAAATGCAACTGATGAGCCGAGGTGCAATGCGCGGGAACACTATGGACATCGCAGGGTAGGTACGGTCACATTTATTTTGGGGAGTGGGTGGAACAAGGAAAGGGACCAGAGCGTGCTGGTGTGGGAAATACAGGGAGGGAGAGGGTGAGAAGTGGGTGATAGCCAAGAAAGGAGGGGGTAATTGGGAGAGGGAGGGGAGAGGGAGGTGAGAGGGACGTGAGAGGTGGGGAGGGACGCAGAAGATGGTCAGTTGATAACGTATCATCGCTCACTTCGATTTGCCTTCCGCCCTTAGAGTTTATGTACCGCTTGTGTACCTTAAAGGGGGATTCACATTCAAGCATTTCACGCGTACTAAGCGAAGCGTTTCGCGCGCAGCCAATCAGGTGCTTCGCTTCGTTCGCCTGGCTACGTGCGAGGGAAGTTGAATTTTGCTCAACTTTCTACGCGCGCGACGCGCCTGACGCGTGAAACAAATGGCGGACACATGGAGTCATTTCGTATTTACTTATAAGATTCACTGGGATATATTAGCATGCATACATGAATCGTCCATTTCTGTTAATCATTGCTACAGTGCTGGATATATAATAGTTGTATTATTGGCACATTGAGAATTTTATGGGCTAACTTTCGTGCATTAACATCCCAGGCGACAACGGGACACCGTCGCAGTATTCATTATAATTAACGATTTCCCCGTTAATGCCCGCCAAAAATGTGAAGTTGGATCAGATACGAGCTATTAATAATTGTTTTAGTGTAAATAAGAACCTCAATACGTGAACAATGAGCAAAATATCAACAAAAAACTCCTCAAGGTGGGGACCGACATTCTCAGGCCATAACCCGAGGTTCATAGAAAACGGTATGTATAGTCCATCCCTGTAGAAGACCACGGTAGACCGGTCGGTAGGCCGCTTGACTGTGAGTGCGAAGGTCCCAGATGGTGTAATTTTTTTTCCCTCAATATTTAACGTAACATTTAATTTAGCTAGCCTCTACTATAGCGATATATTTTAAAAGTAGTGAATAATCTTATGAAGGAAATTTTTCTGCCTTAGTTTTCGAACTAATTCCTAGTCAATTTTGGATGAGTAACATTTGAAACATTCTTTTCCTCGTAATTCCCTGTGCGAATACGTGCATTCCTTCTCCAAATGAAACGTATTTTTTTTAGATAAAAAGCAAATACGTTCTACTGTAAGTCGTTGCGGTTAATGTTTTTCATTGGTTGGAAAAGGACTATCTCATAAATGCATCTAAACTACGCGTTTTGGAGATCTTGACTAAAACTATTATAAGAAGATATTTTAATATGGTATTTCCGCTAAACGCTATAAGGATTCGGGTGGTTTTATATATTATAATTGGTTAAGGGTCGGGCGGGTTATAAATTAATGATAGTTATTATATAAAATAATGAAAAAATATCTCGCACCTAGTTCTTAGGAAAATTATGGGAATGTATCCTTCTGGTCTGCAGTAAATATTATCAACTTTTCGGGCATTATTTATTATCAACTGTCGCAACCGATCTTAAATTGGCCTACATTCTGGTTGGTATAATGTCGCATAGCAGTTACTGCCCATGTGCCTAGTGTTACGAAACCAATTATAATTTGAATAGGTACTTGCGATACCTACAGAACGATAGCTTATACGTTAGTAAATTAAATTCAATGGTCTTCGGCATGAGCAGAAAACAGGCGAAAAATTTTACAAAAACAGCGTCTACAGTCCTTTTTATTTCTTCTCCTCGAAATTGTTCCTCCGCCAGAGTTGCATTTAATGATAGTTGTCGTGAACAATTTACATAAACATTTACTGAATGAATTTGAGCTAGATTCTTTTCAGTCGGCAGAAACATGCAGTGTGACACGCGATATACCTCAAGGGAGTCAACTTTCAACGTCAATCCTTACAAAACACTGTGAGTAAAGCCTGATTTACTGCGATCAAGAAGTCAAAATTTGAGAAGCTTGATATACGTGACTGTATTTGAAAATTTTATAAATGATGTTATGGTCTG
The DNA here is from genome assembly GCA_963573305.1 of Pyrrhosoma nymphula. Lineage (NCBI taxonomy): Eukaryota > Metazoa > Arthropoda > Insecta > Odonata > Coenagrionidae > Pyrrhosoma > Pyrrhosoma nymphula. Next base: position 25,245,697 of record OY754327.1, on the reverse strand, counting down.
CTTTGGTATAAACTTCAATCCCAACTTCAAAAATAAGATTGCTGCATACAAAGAGAGCTCTATTATGCTCAATACAACGGCAACACCTAAAGTCCACGCAGTATTTTTTCACTTACCCGATTTTTGCGACAAAATGCAAGTAGGCCTTGGTTTCTACAGTGAATAGTCAATGGAATCTGTCCACGCTGATTTCAAACTTATATGGGAAAATCATCTAAGCATCAAATCTCTAAGAACCATCCGGAATTAACAGAAAGACTGCTTCATTTTTTTAGTAAATATACTTTTTATCACTTATTTTAATGTCTATTAGTGCTATTGATGTTTGAATAAATGGTAAGTTAATTATTACTGAAGTGGATTTTTATTTTTCTAATTTCATTATTTGAATTTGATCTAAAGCAATAATTTATTTTACAGTAAGCTGTTTTATCTTGCAGAATAATGATAGTATAGATTATATAATAACAATATGTATGTTATAACATAGAATGGTAATAAGATACAATTTTCATGCATTAAGTGACTCCAAATCATTACTCGTGCTATTGGTTCGAGATGATAAAATCAATTTAATTTATATTTCCAATTCAATTTCATTAGAAATGCATTATAAAATTACCATAGTTGAATATACGTGAACAGGGTCCGAACGTGGAATTTTCATCACAGAAAAATTCTGACGGAAAAATGCCATGTAAACAATAAAAATCAATTTTCTCACAAATCGCTCTACCAATTATTTTCTTTCGGGGATAAAAATATTCGTGAGACATCGTAGAAATGAAATTTGAAAAGATTTCATCGGTGCAAGCACTTTTTATTTCAAGTCGATCGAAGCCCACCGTGCATTTACATGTCCTCATAATGAAATAAAGACTTGTCTAGTCGCTCTCCTCGTACCACCTCGCTGCTCGCACGCTCCCGGCGCGTCCACGCACGCAGAGGCTCGACTTATTTTTACAACTTCATTCATCCTCCAATAGGTGTCACCATATGCAGTTCACGCGTACGACGACGTTGCCTCCGCTTGAATGTGGACCTTTCGTGCGTTTCGCACGTAAACTGTACGCGCGAGACGCGTGAAATGCTTGAATGTGAATCCCCCTTAAGGGTGAAAGTCGAGCCATAAAAAATTTTCGGCCTTAATTCGCAAAATCTAATGCCGTTTTGTAAATTCTAAGGAGTTCCACGAAGAAACATAACGATATTAAGAGTAAAAATAAATGGTAAATTCATCTCGATAAACATCCCTGAAATTTTTAATAGAGAAAATGTTCTGGAACAGAGTGGAATTAACACAGAGTCCCGTAGCAACAGAACAGGCTGATATGTTTGTATTTAGCTTAAGCATTCAACGAGTTGCTTCTTGGATTATTCATGGAAGTGCAATCGATTTATTCCATATACCGAAAAGAATCGTATTGGTGACTAAGTGTTGAGAACAGTTGAAGCACCAGAAGCATTGCAACATGTCAAATTTATTTATATTTTATGGGTTTTATGTAATTGTCTACAATATTAATAAAGAAACTGCAAAAGTTTATGGTTCCAGGGTGATAGATGATAATTGATATTTGAGATGTGCGAGAACTGTACCATTTCAGAGAAGAATGGAAACACGTTCAGGTTGAAGATGCAATTTAAGGATGGGACTGTTATGATAGCCAGGGAGAGGAAAGTTAATCGGATGAATGAAAGGCATTGCACTCAAAGTTGTGAAATTTTGACATTTTTCGCCGAATTCCGGTCATTCTTGGCGATTGCGGAGTACTCGGCGCTTTTAACTGATTTTCTGTTATTACCAACGGCTTGTTATACATTTGATATGTTTTATCTAAAATATTTTCAACTTCTGCCCCGTAGTGACCAGGATATAGCCGCAAGAAGAGAGCGCATGCCACCCAAGTCGAGCGAGCGGCGCACCCTCTCACGACAACGGACGAATCTACGAAGTCCACTACCACGTGAGCCATTGTTTTTTCTCACACTCTGTTAATCGTCTAACTATTCCCTTGTGATCTTTAGTCTCTGTTTGTTCCAGATAGCTCTTCCACTACACTGTGTGAAGATTTCCACCTACGAGAGAAATGTCATTTTAGTAATAAATATTTTGGGAAAAAATTTTACTTACAAAAAATGAAGACTCTTTTGTGTTAAATGAAACTGCTCGTATATTTTCTAACTACAAGCCATGTTTTGAGTTTATCGTCGGAAATATCGTTTTTTCTTAATTCCAAAACTTCTGCTACTAATTTATTTGCCTTGATAGGCAAATAGCCATTGAAACTCTAGTGATGCAGCTGCAGGGGGCGAGATACCACAAATACATTCGAGATTTGTTCAGTGCCAAGTACCTTATTAAGCTCTTGACCCTTGGGTATTTAAAAGGATGTTGTTGATAAACTGTAACTAATTGTACTAACAAGTTGTATACCTTTGATTTATTGCGAAATGGATCTGGATATCCTTTAACGGAAAACCACTCCTCAATGCTCATTGATGCTGAAGAGCCTTTGAGGATTTATTTCTTTCCATGGAATATGCGTATTAACATATCTTTCAGTTAAATTCTGTAATGGAAAAAACTTCCTGTCGACAAAATTATATTGCACTCTCAATGACCCAAACGTCAATTTTCAAGGATACGCTTCATAGGGTTGAAGTAAATTATTTTTTACCATCACCAATTATTTTCTGCCTTCTTTCCAACTTTAGGTACTATTTCCCTTTTTTATCTATCCTTCTACCTTACCCAGTGTCATTTCACTCCTCAACATTATAGAGATATACTTTTCACTTGAAATTGCAATTTAAGGAACTACTAAGGCATCACCGGTTAAAAACCTTTCTCACATGGATGCAAAGTTTTCAGAAGCCCATTTATTGATATTTTCGTAACATTTCTGTGAATTCTGGAACATGGCACTATTACTACGACGAAATGAAAGCAAATTTCCTGAAATTAGTCAAAATTAACGGCAATGTTAAAAAAGGAGAGGTACCAGGCGAGATATTGTGGAATATGAACATAATAAGAACTTAGAAAATGTAATTTTCCGCAGATAAAAATTTATTCGACCCAGGTTTCGATGCACTGCAATATTAAGTAAAACACTCGGATAGGACTGTGAATTTCACGGTTCTATCCGAGTTATCCGCGGATTTTAACGGTTAGGAATATCGAGACATATGGGAAAATGACGTCATGAACTAGTGGATTGTAGCCATATTGAATTTTCCTATTTGTTCGGGTATTACAACGAGCTATCTTTAAGCAGCTATAAATAACGCAAATCACTTAGATGAAATCTGTACACATATTTTCTTTTGCTGGATATCATGCAATTTCTGCTGTTCTCGGGAAAAATAACGTATTTTTAGCAAGAATGACTGGCTACATTATGAAATGAAATCAGCATTCCTCTTTTAAAAAAATTGCTAGTATTATTTTACACTATCTCCTTCAGTTCACAGTATGCATTATAAAATTCATGGTCATGCATACAAATTGATACCACGGGAGGTCCCTACCCATCAGAGATGAAATTACATGAACAGTTGAATCCTTCCTTGGCGCATAACCTAGCCCTCACGCGCTCCTACAGTATTTCAGCTATGAGTCCTATGCTTTAACATTTCAAACTTATCGGCTCCACTTTGGCCTCACTTGATTTCATCCCACCGTGAACGTAGCACGGCTGAGACGATAATCATGGTCATCAGAATTTTAATCACGCACGACTATTAATAATTCTCGTTCCGTGTGCATGTGTGTGTGTGAGAGAGAGAGAGAAAGAGGGAATCCCCGAAAAACCCCTTGAAAAATTCAGTCTCCAACGTCCGGAACGAAAGGGTAACTTTTACGAATAACTTTGCGAGTTGGTCGAGGGCGGAGAGAAAGCGTGGAATGGTCGGAGATAGAGGGAGGAATGGTGATGTTGGGTCGGAATTGGAAGGGAAGCAGGAGAGGGGCCATCTCATTTCATTGCACGCCGCCACACAGCGGCCCTTTCCCTCCGAACCGAACCGTGGCCCCTGCACACACAAACCCTTAGCGATCCCATGCCCGCGATATCGGGGGCCCCATCGTCTCCCGCCACAAGCAAAATCGCCCCCTCGCCTCACGTAACCCACATCCCTTCCACCTTCCGTAACGTCCGAAGCTCCCAATGCCCTCCTCTCTCGTGCTCTCTCTCCCATCCGCGGACCGTGATATTTTATTCCACTTGCATTTTTCCCTCACTGTCTATCTCCCTTCCACTCTGACAGGCGGTAAATCGACGTTTATTTTGCCTGAAATATGGAGTTCGTACGCTCCCCCCGTACCTCCTTGCGAGGTGTAGTTCCGTCACGACAAAATGGGCCAAAATAAATATTTGAGCGAAAATTTAAATTATATTACAATTTCGGAATAATTCATTGCATCTACGTCTTTATACTACCCTACCTATCTCCTGATCTTACGAAACTTACCGTGAAAATGAATACAAAATGGGAATAGGAAAATGAAATCGAAATATGGAAAGGATGTAAGTAATATGTATGTTAAAAGAGTATTTTTCTCGCCCTCTCGCCCTCGCCACTTTTCTCAGTTCCTCGCCCTCTCTTTGTTATATTCGCTACTGGTGGGTGAAAAGAAGGAATTCACACATCAGCCTCTCAATATTAATTAATGAAAATGGAATATACATCTGGAACATTTTAACTTCACATTTAAATAATGCTCCCTCAATTTAATTTTATTTATTTAAGTAAGGTGATAGTAAAATCAACAACACATAATATGGTATAGTTTAGTCATAGTATACTGAAGTCAGGTAGGAAGAAGTTCTTCGACTACTGTCTCTACCTGTCCGGCGTGGAAGTAATCAATTCATTCCTTGTTCATACTAAACATTTTTCATTTTCCCGCAATAATCTCGCGACACCCGGCACCCTAAATTGCCGAGGCACACCGGCTGGGAACCACTGGTATAAAACCTCACGGGCTGAAACATATAAAAACATTGCAAGGATTTGAATTTTTCTACATCTAGTAAAATATTTAGTCAATATTCTCCAATTTTATCTTATAATTCGCGAGTTGAATTAAAAAATCACGTCTGAATTCTCCCAACGTTGAACATGTATGTACAAGCTCACTAGAAGACTTTCAAGTTATATAAAAAGAGAAAGTGAAATTGAGTTCCAAGTTTTTGTTATGTTATTATACAGGGGTGATTGCATAATTTTATGAAAATTGACCGTAGGAATACGCAAAAAAGAAATGAATGTATAAATATCGAGCGTGGAACAAAGACTGCGCGAGAAAAAAGAACGAGGCAACGCGAAAGAATGTTTGCCCAAGTTGAGAACACAACGCTACGCATGGAGTGGAGAAGGTCGTTCCCCCACCTCCTAGCGTGGGAGGGTGGGGAGGGAGGTAGCGGGGGGGGGGGGGGAGGGAGGGGGGGAGAGGAGGAGGGGAGGGGTTGGGGTGAGGTTCTTCCCCCTCGATATCCACGGGAAAGAGATCGACCCACCTTCGATTTCCCGAGTTGTCACGGGATGGGTTCGTGACGAGGGAGGAAATAATGGGAACCCCATCGCCGGCCCCCGTGAGAAAGAGAGGTAAAGGGAAAAACGAGTATTCTCTCTCTCTCTCTCGCCCTGCAGACCACTCTTACCAAGGGTACGGGAAGGTAGGGGGAGAAAAAAAAATATATATATACAAACACAGACACCCATATTTCTGGTGGGGACGTCGCACGGAAGATGCGGGGGAGAAGTTTAAACAGGGTCAGTGCGGCGCCTGGCCTCCACCTCAGCCCCCCCTTGTTGCCTCCCCTCCTGCTACCACCGCCCCCCGCACCTCTTGATGCCACCGCCCGGTCGGCGTCGGGGGCGGGAAAAGGGTTGGCGTGTGTATTGTTGAGAAAGGGGGCGGTAATTCTGGAGGTGGGTTTGTTTGGTCTTATCTCTCGCGCCCCAGTGCTCCATTCATTCTCCATCGGACCTCTCCATCCAACAACCTCCCGCTGCCTATAAACCCCCTCATCCCTCTCCACTCTCAACCCTCCTGGGCGCTTCTTTTTTTTCACTCCGCAAAAAAGTGAGCTCGGAAAACAGAGAGAGAGAGAATCGTATCTCCGACTCCCGTGGAACCTCCGCCTCCTCTTGTGTTTTTTTTTCTTCCTCGTCCTCCTCCTCTTAACGCCCTTTCTTCGCTTTTTGATCCATTTTCTCGATCCCGATTATTTTTTTTCTTCCTCCCGACCGTCTTTCCGCCCCTTTCCGTCTATCGCCGCCTTCCCATCTCCCCCTTCTTCGTCTCAGTCTTCCTCATCCTCTGCCTCCCTCTCCTCCCCTCCTCCACGTGACGTCTTCACCGACGCAATCGGAACCCCGCACTACGAGACGTCGTTTCCCTGTATTACCTGCTTTAAAAATGTTCCACTTACCCGTTCTGCTCGGCTAAATTATTCAAAATGTCAGAGATGCTTTACCAGTGCCTTATTCGTGATGTTTGTATGACATTATCCGGGTATAGCGGTATCAATAGACAAACTCCCTTTATTTTGACGGGAATGTTTGGAAAAAACGGTGTCATCCCAGCTATTACGATGTATCTCCTTTAGTCCCCGTCTGAAGTAGGTTCTTGGGCAATTTGTTAAAATGTTTGTAAAGGCATCGTAGCTCACGTGATTATATTTCAGAACATTATTAGTCGATCCCATGCGAAGTCATTGCCATCAATTCCGTTACTTTTTATTATCAGAATATTTTATTTTTTGCTTGATATTTTTAAATTTGTTTATGAGGGAACATACGATATATTTCAGTCGAATTAAATTCCGAAAAAATAGAGAATAAATATGCATAATCAAAATCAGTGTTTCAGTCCAACAATCAGTAGAGTATAGATTTTCAATCTAGCCCTCGTCAACTCATATTACATTCCAAATTATTCCACTATAAATTGGTCTTTATTAGCCCAGTACATTTATATATTGGTCATCGTTTTGGTATTGCAGTATGGATTTTATCTTTTCTTTACTATACATCGCACACACATTCATCGAATTGCGTTGCATATTTTCGAAAATATATATTCCGTACCTGGTTATGTATTGAGTAATGTTATTGCCATAGGTTTAAACGCTCGGAATTTACATCTTTTATGTAAATTTGCAACTCCAAACCCTTAACGTTATCCAAGAACTATGTTAGCATGAATTGAAATCTAAAATAAATAATGGGTTTATTATCCTTAAAGATTTCTCTAAAATCGGATTTTGGTATAGTCGGTGTAATAATAGTAAAACTGGAGTCCTACATGTCTTCAAAAGTAGACGGCTTGGAGTTCAAAAGAGCAAAAAAACTTCTTTCTTTGCACTGAAGGATAAAAACAACGGTTGGCAATACGTAGGGTATGGATTTTACATTACAGTTTTGGAAGTATTATTTCTTATTCACTAACCCATATCAATATTTGTTTACTCTCACAAATAAGTAACTAATGGCATCTTAAATCAAACCAATAGTTACATTGAATGTGTGCATGTTACATTCACGTAATCAGATATTTCATTAGTTTCCTCATTATTTCCAATAAGATTTAAGGCTGCCTTTATATTAGGAGCCAGAAAAGTATATGGTGGCTTGTGGCTAGGGAAAACCTGTAGCAATTCCACCATTGAATAGCAGTAAGTACCTTTATTGTTTCAACGATAACGAAACTGATTGGCGGCTACATCAGATGCATTTTGACCTTAAATCACCACCGGAGAAACAAGGCGCGACAGTTGTGAAGCATGTTTAACTATAAAACCACGAAAATAATTCACCACTTCCTAAACTAAATTTGTGAAAAAAATATTTATACAACATATAAACATCAAAATAGACAAGCAAATGCCGCATCACTACGCCGTAACTTTTTTACATTTCTTCTAATCCTCGCACCGTTTTATCACTTGTATAATTTTTCTCTGGGAGAAAGGCTATGAAATAAAAGTAATTTTAGCAGAGATAGAGGTATATATCATAATGTTTCGATAAAACGGGAAGCTAAAATTGTAAACTCAGCGCAAGTGCACGAAACATTAAGGATTGCATTGGAAGCTGTATTGTCCGTAATTTTACGTTTGAAAATATTACAATACGCTGAAGTCATTTCCTTAATATGTCACTCATAAAAGTACCCTTTTGGCTCCTACCATCCTAGTCCATCGTTAAAAGCCTCGCTGTGTCGTTATTTTCACTCCCCCTCCCCTCTCCCTCTACGCGGGAGGAATCAATCATCCCCTCTCCGTCCACGGACGCTCTTCCCGTTTCGCTCACTGCCCTCCTCTTCCCCCCTCACTCCTTGGGGGGGCGGGAGTGTGCCTTCGATCGCCGCCCCACGCCGCAATTTCCTCGCCTCGCCATCTCCTTCTTCTCCCACGTCCCCTCTCAAAAATTGCACCTCCTCCCTCTATTCCACCTCCCTTCCAGCAATAAGAAAAACCCATGCCCTGTTTCCACCCCTTACTGCCTTACCCCTCCCCCCCAAACATTCCTTTACCCTCTCGATTCTTTACCTTCTTCGACTTGTAGCCCCTTACCTCCAACCCCCCCTCCCCACCCTCCACCAATCGCTCCCGTTATATCCGTTCTCCTGTACCCCTCCTCCCGCTCCTTCTCTTACCCATTTTTCCCCTACCCCCGGCTCCTATTCTATTCTTCTCCCTCCCCCACCCTTCACTCACTCACCCCTTCCCTTCTCACCCCTCCCCACCTCCCCTCTCCTCGCCCTTCCCGTATCTTGTCCTCCTGTCATCTCCCATTTCCGAATCCCAACTCAAACTTTATTGCCTCCACCTTCCTCACTCCATTCTCACCCCCCCCCACAATCCGGACTCTCTTCCTCTCTCTTCTCTGCTCCGAAGAGAGCCTCCACCTTTCCCGCTTCGATTCGACCTCCTCCGCTACCTCCACGAGGCACGAAAACTCTCGCGAGCATGCTCGCACACACACATTCGCCATTTACCACTCGCTTTGCCCCACGGAGAGAGAGAACGAGAGAGAAAAAGGCAGGATAAAGTATGCACTCGGCGATGTGTTTTTATATCCTGCCATTTTTCCCACGCTTCTTAAAGTAGGGCGATGAAAAATATTGAATGGAACGACTTCCATTTCCCGTAACCCTTTTTTTTCCCTCCCAAGATATTATATATAGCCGATATTTTTGATATTGTTTATTGTGCCTCCCTTCAAGGAGTTTGATGCTTCGGGAATTCAATATATGTTCCCGCTGCTTCTCTTCTCTTACGCCGAGAGAACTCCCGGCTAGTGCGTGACTTTTCGATGAATACCCATCTTATATATTTTTTATTTTTCGTTTCGTGGTGGAGTGTAGTAGCTGCTCTGAATAATATAGCTCGGCCATGAATATACGGTTGTCCATTTGTAGAATGGATATATCCTCTTCCCAGCTGAATGACTACTTGTAAATTTTTCTGTTTAATTGAATGCATATTTTAACCATGATACTTGTCTTTATATTCATTTCAATTCCGTTTGAAAGTTTTTAATGATACCAGGACGGTTTCGCGATGGTGACAAATCACGGTCCAAATGAGCTAGATGGTGCTAAGAATATCATGGCATTGCTTTTATGACTCTTTTATTGCAAATGTTATTAATCATTTATATATTTCAGTGTAACGCTCATGGGGTGATTTTATGTGACGCTACTTGCGTAGAAAAATATAGTGCACTTTAAATTTGGAAAGGAAAATCAGGAATAATGAGTATATTCGTTCGTTTTCATTGTATCCATACCTCTCCTATACGTTCAATACCATTTGTAATTCTCCTGAGCACGAGAGAGTTGGGCTGCGAATATGGCCGCATAGGAACATATGACGGAATATATACTCCAGAAAAAAGCTTTTTATGCAAAGCTTTGCAAAGAAAAGGTCATCAATGCATAGCTATCCATAATTTGCACTACTGTCTGTTAACGAAATTTTCTAAGTGATATTGCGCAAACGTCTCAGTGCATAGGAATCAGGTTCTGAAAACTAATCAAAGCAGCTAAATTAATATTAATCTTAAGTATCTACCTTTTTAAGGAAGGCCTTTTTCTTTACGAGGTCTTTCTAGCTTCAAGCTTGTATTTGTTCGCCTCTGTATCATTAAAATCCGAGTTTTATTTTGATTTCTGTGAGTTGTACATGTGAAATTCAAATAAATAAAATTTAAATTATCTGTAAATATGAAAAACTTGCGTTCTTTTTCTCAGCGGATGGTAAAATAAGGTCCGCAGTTTGAAGTGAGGAAGGGCAATATGAGGTACCAAATTTCATGAAGGAGGATCTATATATGGAGCAAATTAATTCCCCTACTTAATTAAGTTGTAAATTTAGTGGAGCATGTTATAACTAACGTTTTTTCCTGCTATAACACATTATTAATGCAAAGTTACAAATGGCAGAATGAACTTTAAACTTTGAGGATGGCGGAAAATAGCATTTTCCTACTCCGTGCCTCGTTGAGACCTTACGACATATGTACTTACTTGGCTTTTAGAGTTCCTTCCAACCCTCCTTTTGTTATTTTACGCATTTATTTTCTCACGACTGTTTAAAATAAAATTGAAGTATAAATAAAAAAATTACGATAACTTTGACATCTGGCCGCATCCTTCACTGCTGAATCGCAACGGACGCGCCTATAAATATTTTAATATTAGATTTTGATTTTTAGGCCGATTCATGAGTGAAATGTTAAATGATTTCATTTTATTTTCTAATTACCCTCATTTTCAAATGTAATTATGTTTGTAGCTCCAGAATAATCTATTTTCTTCTAATTTCAAAATCAAAAGTTTAATATCCTTGGTAACCTGAGATTTGGACTTTAATAAATATTTATGCATTAACCACTAACCACTCAGCATTAACTTTAATTTATGAACTATATATTACTTCAGTCGTACTACAGAGCCCTCTCTCGAAAAAAATATTAGGACCATTCCGAATTGTTTCCCCATCGTGAATCCTCTCCATGGAGGGCAATTGCTCCTGCTCCTCTTGAAACGTCTGACTATTGGCATGGATGTTTTCATCTAAAACCTAAATTTCTACTTCATCTCAAATCAAAAATCATTTTGAAAATTATCCAGACTATTACTCAGGATATCTGTCCTATTGATGCCTGTACTTAGAGCATGAATAGAAATGTTGTTGTCATGCTACATAATAAGCAAAAGTAACAAATCACAAAATTTCTCTTCGACTTTATCTGATATCGGTTAAAGGCTAAAAAATGTCGTCAGAATGAGACCTTTCAAATCCAATTTTTAAATTATAATTTCATTACTTACGCATTATTAAACGCGGTACCTATTCTTTGATGCGTATGTCACAGAATAAATTTTTGATGCAAGAAAATCAAGTGTAAATTAATTAAACCACCTCTACAAAGCAACGTACATTTCAATAATTTGAAGCGACAATCTCTGTTTCGCTTTATTACGTGCGAGCAAATTAATAATTAATTCCCCAATTACGTGCATCACAGTCGGTGACCTCACTGTTACTGAAGTTACTCTGTCCCAACAAAGCCCACAGTGGGAACAATCGAATCATTCTTGAGCTAGGGCTCAAATGTTTCGCCGAACGGAACAAAAGTGATCTCAACTGGAAGTTGCCAACTATCACGGAGCAGAGAATAGTTCGCGACGATTCCCTTTTGAGCGGGTAGAGATGAACTCATCCATGCTTGAAAATGAAAATGAATCGCTTGTGATGTAAAGGAACAAGGACTGGAGGGAGGATGGAGAGTGCTGAGGGGTTTCCCCCCACCCCGACCCGTCCTCACCCCTGGATTCAATCCCCCAATCGCCCCGCAATGACGGGATTTTTTCTCAGATCATCGTGAAGTGGTGGCGAACTCAATCGCGAGTTAATGGCCCCGGCATGACATGGGGATCCCCGCTTCGTTGGCCCCGAATCCGCCGCCCGTTGGAAATTGCTGCACCGTTCCTTGTTGCTGCCGGCCATCTTCCCGCATCTCCACCAACCCCGTTTGCGCGCTCTCGCTTCAACCCACCCCTCTCGACGCCCCACCCCCTCCCCCCGCCCACATCAAACCCTCCCCCTTTTCCAAAATTGGTTCTGGAAATCCGTTACGAGTGATTTCCCGCTGAACGCGACTTTTCTATCCGGCCACCCTCGCTTCATCTATCCCTTGCCTGCCACAACGTGATTAGGAAGACCTAGGGGGATGGTTAAGTCTAAAGAAGACACGTAAGGAATATTGGACGTTTCTCCAGCGTCTTTTGAACCTCGACTCATTCATCCCCTTTTAAAATAAGAGAACTTCATTTTGACAACAGTCATTTTTGTCAAACCGATCTTATATATATCTCTAAAAGAATTATGTAATATAAAATCGATTGCATAACTCTTAATGTAAGTAAAACTCAGGTAAGTAGACTATTGTCTTGCTCAATCGATAGATAATAATCGCCAGCGATCATCAGTTCGAAGATTGATTCGCTGTAGATCTCCACTCCACTCTACCTATTGCTGACCACTTCATTCCCATCATAAATGTACTTTTTGAAAGCTGTCAAAAGTTGCTTGGTTTATGTCATCCTATGTCTTCTTCGATAACTCTTCACATTAATATTTCTTTTGGGTATCACACAATCACACTTATTGGATAATGTTTGAGGCAAAAGCCTCAAACATTATGATCCGTCCGAATGATCTTCATTATTCTTCGACAACACCACGTGTCCATTTCTTCGTACCCAATTTTTAGCGTTTGTATCAGTCATCGTAGGTGGTAGGTTCATGGTACCGGGCTATAGTCTCGCCACGAGATGTAAAAAAAGGAAGAGCCATGCAGCTAAGTAATACGCGCATCCACATCGCTGGTTGCCATTATTCCTGCGCTAAAGCAGTTTAAAAGGCACCTGAAGTGGAACGGCGGCGTAAGCGCGGGGGGCGAAGGGTGTGGACACTAGGGGGGCGCGGGGGGGGAGGGGGGGTGAGGAGGGGTTGTGGCGGAAAGGGTTGAAATTGAGGGATCGGCAAGAAGGGTGTGTGGGAGAAATAAAAAATATCTCCCCTTTTCACCGCAAGGGGGTGTGTGTGTGTGGATAAAAGGGATTTTTCGGGCGACAACTGGACCGAGGAGCAATCGTTGAGCGGTGAGCCTTCAAGCGGATAGGCACCCTTGATTGGTGAGCGCCTATTTAAATCGCTCGGGTTTTTCTCCATGCAAACTTAGACCGCGGACACGAAAAGGGACGACGAGAGTATGTGTGTGCGCGCGCGTTTTTTTTTAAGGCCGGCAATTTCGGTTCGTTGAGATTGTTGGTGTAATTTTTTACTCTCCTTTCTGCCGCCCGCATTATTTCTGGATGAGAGGAGTCGAGGAGGGAGGGAGGGAGGTGGTCTCTGGTTGGTTGGCTTCGGCGCTAGGAAAGAGAGAGCGGTCGAATTACCTCCACGGCGGCGGCATGCGCGAGAGCATATAGTCCCCGCATTCCCGTGGAAACCATTGGCCGTTTTGTCGTGCGGTTGATCATAGCGACCAAGTCTCTCGGCATGATTGGTTTATGTCACTTGGCTGGCCATGTGAACGAATAATTTATCGATTCGCGACCGCTTTAATAGCGTGGGGGAAAAGTGGAAGGCTGGAGATATTTTGTTCTCAGACGTTCCTCACTCGTAGTTGATATGAATTTCCATTGTCCTTCGCGTGGTCCGTTAACTTCTCTTGTACTTTTGATTTCCCTTGCTGGTAATTTTTAGGGAATATATATCCGCATAAAAGGTTGCCTCAATAATGACCCAATTTGGATTTTCATGCTGCTGAACATAAAAAAACTATGACTCGCGCCTAACGACTTGCATGGGATAATTAGGGTATATCTTAAGACACAAGAAATTGTATTTCTCTTTTATAAGACATTGGCGAAAGAAATAAGTAAATGGCAAATTAAAAATGTTTCGGCAACATTTACATGAGGTTATCTCTAACGACATAATTTACATAACAGCTAGTTCTAGATACTTAGGATGAAGGTAATTTCATAAAAGATAACTAATAATTTCATAGAAGAGTAAAATTAGGAGCCTTCGACTACATACTAGTTTGCTAAACTAGGTCGGCTTAAAGAGAAATTCTGTAAAGAATTTAAAATAATATTGGTGCTAAGTATGAAAAAACATTAATCGTATATAGGTTGAATTTTTAGCACTGTTTAGATCTAAACTACTGAGTATTAATAACTATGAGCAGTATAATAAACAATGATGCTAAAAAAATACCTTACTCATACCACTCCTACAGCCATTTTCAGTCAACGCTGAAATTATCGAATGTATGTTTTCAGTGTCCTTTCAATTTCACTTACCTACACTTTTCGTGATCTATTTCTTCGAGGAACCAAGCAGTCCCATCAGCTGTAATAGGCGCACCCCGCCATATTGCCGACCGCATGGCGAGAAAAACTTTATTGCTAACAATGGGAGAAAACGAGCGCATAGCGATTCGGGAGGCGGAAGTGCGAAGGTTATATAGTATTCTCGCGGTAGGGATAATAGCAACAATACCGCCAGGAGAGGGGTATATAGGCGCGAGAGTACGATTGCCCGTGGCAGTCGACTTTACAAAAGTGCAGCCAGTGGCTATGCTCCCGCGGAGAGTAAAAAGTAAACCCGCGGTGAACGCTGAGGGACTGTCATTTGAAGACGCTGCCATAATTGATCAGACAGAATAACGACACCATAGAAGTGGGAAAGGACAATCTCAAAACATCCAAGTTAACAGTATAGCACGAGGAGCAAACAAAAAGGGACACAAAGTGAACACGTGGGCACAAAACCAGTGTGTATCACGGACCAAGTGTCCGCACTGTGTGTAAAGGTAATAATTTTTCTATTGGTGTCATGTGTCAAGTGTTTGGTTGTTGAGAGTTCCTATTGATGATTAGATATGTCAAGTATTTGGGGTTTGAGTGTTGGTATTGGTGTTATATGTAAAGTGTTTGGGTTATGAGTGCTTCTATTGATGTTTATATGTCAAGAGTTTAAATTCGAACGGTAAATGTTCACCGTATCATTGAAAGAAAATAGAGATTTTTTAAAATGTTACATTAATGACCCTCAAATCAATATTGGGGAGATGGAGTTTTTTAACATGTTACACAGCATTATCACAGAAACACTTTGTGAATTTCCACAAACAGTTTATTTTACCAACCTAGGTTTCAGAAAACAATTGCCATTATCAAGGTTGATAATGGCAAGGTTGGTTTTAGGAATGTCATAGCGTTTTTCATTATTCAAAACTAACTGAGGCCTTATTGCAAATACCGCTAAAACTTGCAGAATCATATAAGTAACGTCTTTTATTTAGCCCATTTAAACTATCTTTGCGTCTGAGGGAGAAGTAAGACTGAAAATCGGGAACATCGGAACTTCACATGGGCCAGTAGTTTTACGAAGAGTGTGGTGTGACCGGCGAAATACAAAATGATCATCTAATCGAAAGAAACCGGTGTTCTTCGATGTTCGCGTAGAGAATAAGAAATTCATGTGCCTTCATAAAGTAATAGATTTCGTCTGTCGGATGACTATTGACACACTGTATGGAGTTGAAATAGCTGTCAGATTTTTCAAATGGAAATAAAATTTTCAGCAATATGTAGTGAAAAATTAGCGTCATAAAAATACACTTAAAATGTTTAATACTCTCATAACAAAAATGATAACAAGCTGAGGATTTTTATTTGATTTTTGAATGCTAGGCTTTTTGGGAATCACCCATGGAAAACTTCCTCTGCATAGTTGTACAGGGAATTTTGAATTGCCAATTTTCAATGTCAACAGCTTTTTTATTGTAACATTCTGCTCCCAGATTGTCTAAACCGTCTTCAGAAAATAAATTGGCCAAAAAATGCTGTTCTGGTAACGAGACGGAATTGATTCAAATTATTTCATTTCTTTTACTTGAGCTTTTCGGTTACTTTCCTCAATCCTAAATATTAGTCTTTGAGTTACTTTCGCCATTTCACTTTAGAATATCCTCATACAGCTATTTGCTTCGAAGAAGGACCATGAGCTATAATTCGCTAGTTTTTTTGCCCTTTTCTATCCATCTCCAGTGGTTATGATTCCCCATTCTAAACGCCGTTCAATACTATAGAGGCATTATATATGTACTTTTTAGATACATGTATCCAATATTTTGCTTGCTAAAAGTTTATTGGTTTAGTATTAGCAAGTTTTTGGCTAAGGAAGTAACTTCTTTTTTGCTCCCATCTCTAAATATAGTTATTCTTTTTCTTTGAAGAAAATACGGCGAAACATTCTAATGTTGGTTGCCCTATAATCGTTGTATTCTGTAGAGTACTTATGGTGGAATGAATATACATTTAATTTATTAATTCATAGCATGCACACTCATAAAAGTTTTATTTATCGATTTATGCCTTTATCAAGGAAGTGTTTGAGGACAGTTATTGAGAAAGAGATACCACTGCCTACATGGGGCCTGATAAGCATAGAAATACTGAATTAATAATTATTCTAATCGACGAGATAAAACCCTTTTTAATGAGGTTATATTACTCTTAAAAACATTTATCGTCCAAGATAGATGGTCCACTAAATCCTAATAAAGAAACATCAAATGGATCTAGTTGCATGACTCGGTTGCTTTTCAAGGCAGGGATCTCAATATCCTTAGTCTTAATATCTTTGGCATTTCCATAACAATAGTAGGTACGTATAATTTACCAGTAAAAAGCTTTTGTTCTAGATATTCACTTAATAGAAACTGTATCAAGCATACTATTTCTTAGAGAACTATCTGAATACACCCAGCATTGACGGGGAGTTAAAATATTTATATATCAAATTAAATTTGGTTCATACACCAAAATGTGCTACAGTAATTGCCGAATATCTCGCGTTCATTCTTTCTCCATATATTAATTTGTATACATATTTTTTAACTTATTTTTACAAAATTTATGGTCCGTATATTCATACAAGTTTTAGTGGAAAGTTTGATAGAACAGACCAACATAAACTTTAATGAACTTCAGTAGGGTTTGAGGAAAGGTAAAAAAGGTTTTACTTTGTGCGGGTGTAATTAAAATGGCCACCAAATATCCCATTGAATAGGACGTAGTGACGTCCAGTACCCTATAAGTAGAGTGCAAGCATAATAAAACGAATCAGGCCGTTGGCGGGAAGTCTCAATCGAAATGGCGTACGGAGAACCTATTGACGTCAGAGATTCAGGACACTACACAACACGCCTTGGTTTAGCGCCCAATTCCATTTCAATCTCAGAATTTAATTGCGTGGACGGCACTCGCTCTCCCCTCCCTCTTTCCCTCCCCCCCACACGTTGATCCTCTCCCCTACCCAACCATGCCAGGAATTCCTGAAATTGAATTATCTGGTATTTCCTCTGCTGTTCACCGTTACGGGATCAATTCAGCGACAATTTAGTGGGTAATGGCATTAAATCAAGATTCAAGGAACCAGAAATAAAAATATCTGGCCCAGTTTTACCGACGGAATGCTTTCGGACAAAAGGTCAGCATTACAAACTTGACTAACAATAGAAATAAATCAACGGCTCGCATTTCCTTTTTTGTGTCATCCTAAAGTCACGTCGTGTATTGAAGCTTTGACGAGTATTCATGGAAAATTTTACAATGCTCCTTACTGTGACGGCCTGTAGAGTTCTGGTCATTTCATACTCTATCACAGATTTCAGGGTATTCAGATTTTGGATTTGTGAGGAAATGCCTCATAAAGACGTCATCATGATTACATGAAGTTTATGAGAAAATGAATACGTTTCCTGGCTGCCTTAGAATGGATTAAGTGTTTTTAACTTTGTTGAAAATGGCATTTAGGACAATAATGAACGCTAGCCATAAGCCAGGAAACAACTAAAAAAATATCGCCTATGAATTTTATAAACTCACATATGTAAAGGCAATGAGCTACAAAATGGTTTCTGACTCAAATGTGGGATTACAAGTTATAGTTGGCGCCAGATGACATAAAATATTATCCTTATATTTTAAGGACTACTGACTATCAGGCTAAAGGCGAAAAACCTAAATGAAACTTTTATTGCTGTCACAGAAGCTTTAAAGAATCAGGCGACTGTTTCTGCTTTCTAAACTGAATCAATATATTTTTAGCAAACATTTATGTAATACACAAGTATATTACTCTAAATTTATTAAAGCGAACAAATCATCAAGTCAATTCAACCTTCACGTCATGTATTTCGTTTGATAAACAATAAGTAATATTTAATCATATTTACCATAAATGACTGAAAATAAAATATGAATCTTAAGCGTAATTTAAATTTGAAATTATGAGAAAGGTAGCTTTCCCGAAAAGAATTCCAGTGGTGTAATGTGTTGGTTGTAATTAATTCATTATTTTCGTGCACGGGCAACAAAATTTGGGATAACTTACAGTTGGAGCTAGATAATGCCATTTTTTTCAGTGTATCTTAATGAATGTTGCAATCATAAAAGAAAATTAAAAATGCGTGAAAAGCATAGTTTGTACGTCATTCTAAACTGTGACGATGGTGAGCATTACTTAAATAAAGCCATGGGAACCTATCAATTCTTTTAAGCTAACCCGAATCTCTTCGGGCCTCCTACACACCATGATTTATTTCTGCGTTTCATTAAAAAAACTAAGTTACGATATTCACCTCCTGTTCTTGTCAGTGAGCATGTTTTTTTACCACCCTTCCGATTAAGGCATTTGCATTAATCCGGGAGCACTTATGCTAATTCGAGAGCCGATTAAACTACTCTCCACTCCGATACATTAAATCTCCTCCATATTTGACCGAAGACGTGAAGGATGAGACGAGGATTTTCGAGATCGTGGCAAAGAGACAAAAGGGCTCCTCGGAGGGAGAAGCTTGAAATCGACTGATGTCGCGTGCACAAGGGGGGTGGGGGACTTGGTTGGTGGAGGGGGCGGGGGGAAAGAGGTTCTCCAGAGGAAGAGAATGGCTCTCCCAGACGCCCTTCTGCTGAGATATGCCTTCCAAGGAGCACGAGCTATTCCTATAAATCCCTTCTTCTTTGGATCGCCAAGACAGCTTCCCCCGACGCCGAGATCGTCGTTATGGGTCGCCGCATTACCATTTATTCCCTTCTTTCGCACATCTTGGTCGATATTCCTCTCCTGCTTCTCCTCTTTCCATGCCATTCTCGTTTCAGTCGCCGCATTTTTAGCCTCGAAAACCGATGTTTCCTCGTCACTCAGTCAAACCTCTCCCACTCCTCTTCACCCATTGCCTTTCCTTCATCCCCCACCCATCTCGGTGAGCATTAACTATCACGCTTTTATCGCATCCTTGAGATTTTCAAAGAGATTGGTGTTATCGGCTGCGTAGGATGGTCGCGATCTTAACTTGCATTGTTGTCTTACGTAGGCACGCTCCCCCCTTCGAACCGCGTCCCTCCCCCATCTTTGCCCTCTCCTCTTGTAATTAACAATCGCGCAATCGGCAAACTGTAATCTTGGGGCGCAGAGAGGTGGAAAGGAGGTGGGGAGGTGAGGGCCCTGGATCCCACTTGTGCCCCTGCGTAATTGATCTCTTGAGAGGGCTCTATTTGCAGGGGATCGCGCTTCAGAGCTCGGCTATGGATTCAAGCCACATTCGTGTAATATACGGAGCAGGTACGGCAAACGCTATCCTTAGTCGGGTAACATCGTTGAGTCATGTTTCTTCTTAGTCGGAAGGATATTATTTCAGGTGTACTTTACAATAAATGTATATATGCCCTTGCGTTAAAAATATTACAATTGCTTCTATTTGGTTGATAACAATCTGAGTTTTGAATGCATGCTTTGCTACCCCGAATGAATACCCCATCTGCATTAAATATTGCGAAAAGGGTCGGTTACTGATAATTCTCCTCGTATTTAGCCCTGTGTCTAAATGCTTGATTGATTCTCTGATAATTTTTGTTCCAATATATCAATTCTAACAATATTAATTTATGTCCACCGCTCCACACAAATATTTACTCACTCTGCACCAATTTTGATTTTGTGATCTAGTAATACAAATACTGCCTGCGAACGACGACCTCGCTCCAGAACGTAAACCATACGACTCAAGGAAATAAACATGAAAAGGAGAATTGAGAGGTAAATATTCGCCTTCATAACCTGAAAAACTTCGAATAAATCGATGACAAATAGAATCTGTATCCAAAGTATGTTTTCCCTCGCTGTTGGAACTTCTCTGTTGTTCCAAGCGGAGAGCGTTGGCACGTTAATTTATTTGACGACGTCGATAAATTCCACCTCTTTGGGTTACCCTCTTTGTCAGTTACTCCTCAAACGGGAAGCGGGAACGCATAAAACATTCATGCGTCCGTATGACGCATCACGCGAGCCCGACGAATTGAGAAATCGGCCAGAATAAGCAGCGAGCCCCCACCGCCCCCGCCCCGCCCCCTCCCCCCACCGCCCCACAACCACCCCCTCACTCACTGACTCACTTCATCCGTTCCATCCATCTTCGCTTTGCCCCGTTTTCTCACATGGCATGCATAGTTTTTCTTTTTGCCTTCCGTCTCTCCCCGACCACGAATGTAAACCTGATAAAGCTAAAGGAAATGACTGAAGTAACAGCCTTTTGGTAGTGCAATAAATCTTTTAAACTTTAGTTCTTTGGAGAATAAATCGGTCCCCCTAGTCAGCTTCGGTTCCGCGAACCGAACAATGGGCGAATTAAATTCGAATGGAGAAGGAGCGAGAACCTTCGCGAAGTCTTTTCTTTTTTCCTTTTTGCCGTTCATTTTTCTCCTCCCCGTGGAAGGGGTAGGAGATATTTTTTATGGCCACCTGAACTATGGCTCCCGGGTCAGAGGGCTAGAATAACGTTTTCCCGTGGGTAATTATTTGCATTTTTCTATTTTTACTTCCGTTATCTTCTCGTTTCCTATGGTCTAGCTTTCTTCTTGTGCTCGTAGGCTTCTTGCGCCGTTGGCGATTTTAGGGAAGCGGGACAGTCGTTTGAAATCCAATCGCGTTTCTACGGCACCTCTCCCTCCTGGCACACAATCCCAAAAATAGTTGAAATATCATCTCTAGTGTAGCTGAGAATTCTTTCCCGGGTCACTCCTTCGCGTTATCCACATTTCAGTGTGATTCCCTCGATTTAGGTTTCGTCATACATGCGCTTGCGTATCTGCATTTGACTCCGTTTGGAACGTTTCTTCCACTGCGCATGATGTATGTGATTTTAAATGTAATAAGATTATGGAGAATTCACGAGGTAGCTCAACCTGAACGGACTTTAATGAGTAAACTGCAATCAGAGTCAAAGATTTCTGGCTAAGCGGACCTATTATCGTAACTCACGGAGCAATACGTGCACCTGATGGCAAACAAGTGCTTTAATGTCCATAATTAGAACAAAAAAGATCAATCGTCAACTGACTGCAAAATAATTCTTATCATAATGCCCGATGTAACACCTTAAAATCTGTCAGTATAACTAATGCCATGTTTTATTCCTTTTAATTTTTCCAGGTGCAATACCACGCATGAATAATTAATTAATGAACCACACTGTGATAAAAAATCTTAGGATTTCCCGGCGAATAATATTCGTAAATTCCTCCCTGGTTTGGCACCAACGCCAACGTTTTTAAAAGCCAACGTTTCAATGAGTAACTCCCTCATCGTCATCAGGGATGAGACTGATTCCTTACCCTAAAACCTTACCCGGTGCCAAACCCGAGAAGATTTTACGAAGCACAATGTGCATCTGCATATGAACACATTACTGATGGCTGAAGTACAACGGAAATCGTCCTACTCCCCTGGCTGATTTGGGAAGATATCCGTTCCTACAATCATTCCGCATTCAGGTACATAAGTGTACCAATTATTTTCATCTCTTTCTCCTCTGCTTACAAATCAAAGCTGTTAAGATGTGGAGGAGGCCATTACACCTCTCTCCATCAATTAAACCTTCAGAAAATCCTGGAGTCGGTGAAAAAACATGTTTTTCCCTCACTTTTGTTTAGTCTTAGTGTGTCACATATGTAAGTTGCAGCGTTCGATAAAAGGAACAGGAATAAAATTAAAGTCGTCAGCACATATGCGATCAATATTTCCAAGTGAAATTACAATATTTTTTTATAATGGCACACCTACGTTCAATAAGTGATTGTTCAAGCATAAAAATACGCGTTAGTATAAAACTGATCAATAATCTAAGTTTCTATGCTGATTATGGGGGTTTATCAATTTGAAACAAAAAAATACATAAATATTTACTGCATAAAGTCTTGGCGATTTATATAGGATCGCTAATTATCCTCGTATTCATGATGTTTGTTGCTATAGTAACACTTTCAAATGAAAATGAGTTCACTCACTCTTTTAATCATTTTATTTGATCTCTTTCTCTCTGCTATCTACCTATGACGACCCCATTTAAAACATGCTTCAGGTGTACCAATCGGCAAGAAACAGAAAAAACCATACTTGCGCGTTGAAATTTGACTGAATAGCCTCCGTAAAGTTAAATCAATATTCACTTTTGAATTTTACGCTGGTCATGAACATCTATTACGCTTCATAGTCAGTAAACCACTGAACACAAAAACTAAAAAAAATATTGCTTAATTATTAGGATATATTTCAAAGGAATAAATTATTTTTCTTCTTTTCAAAAAAGTGGGCATCCTTAGTTGATCAATCGAAAGCAATGATATACGATGAGCATTGCAGTCGTGCTATGCAACCTACTGGTAGCCGTCCATTCGAGTGCTGCATTGAATATTACATGCACAGTGCATAGTTCCTTCAGCTTTGGGGAACTTTTTAAAGCACCAATAAACTCTGCTTATGGAAAATGATTTAAGAGTTTTCAAAAATTTTATAGAGTAATATTGAAAGCTTTCATTAAGTATTATGATGTTCATTAAGAATGTAGACCAGCCTGAAAATTTGGGAAAGGCTGGTAAAAGATCGTTGAGGAATGATTGGAAGGAGGGTCTATCCTAGAATATGGACGCAACAATAAGAAACGTAATACTCATGAATTAAGAAAGGTTGATCCGTCTATAGACAGTGCAGGTATCAATAGTCTTCACAATAAAGAAGCATTAGTGTTTTCACTGACAACGCCCACCTTGAATTTACTACACACTATTCTTCTCACTCTTGCGTATTGAAGTAACTCTTAAAATTTGAAAATTAGCTCTCATGACCTTAACTGAGAAGCTGTGCTACTCGTTCGTATATACTGTATCTATTTGGTAATATAGCAGACCTTAGTTCTAAAAAAATCCTATTTCACTTGTTGCATTAGGAATAACACGCTCTTTGAATTGGTTGAAAAACGCTCCCAATCTTTAAAACCACTAAATCACATTTTGGAATTCTACTTACCACAGCCCATAACTGAGGATGAGACTTCTTCCGATGTGACCCCAAGTAATTACTTCAAATTTAACGAAAACGTGGCGACAGACAGCGTGTGAATCCAGTAGTTGTATCCCTTTCCACAAGTACCCCACTAGTCGCCAGATAGGAATTCGGCACCCAGTGCTGGGACAGCAGCCTTAGTTTTGTGTATACATAAATTAAAAAGTGTATAATACTTGTTTCAAGTGTTTCTATTAATATTTGCACAGTAATTTTGGGAATTAACACGGATGGAAAACAAGATTTAAACTCCCTCGCGGGTTTCTCCCTTACGAGTTATGACCCATCAGGGCAAAACACAAGATCATTTAAAGTTCCATTGAGAGCGCCATAGTAATCGGAAGTCCTTGGTAGCATGCAATTCTGCGCATGGACCAGGGAGCTCGAGGTATAAAACCTTGTCCAAGTAAGCTTTTTCTACAAAATTAGCAATTCTGCATTTAAATATTTGGGTGCATGGCCATCTTAAATCTACTAAAGACACAAACCATAAGATACACTCGCAACACGTGACCCCTCATCATACATGAACTCGAACACTTTAACACCTTCTAGTACATCACCTCTTGTTATCACAGCTACCAAAATTAGATTAAACTTTGTATTCACCTGAACCTCAAAACTTAAAAATACGACCCACCTCGCCATCCGATTTGCCGAAATTCTAATTTATCCAATTATTCTCCGCCTTATGTCGTTGAATACTTTGCCATTACACTGATTATTACCTACTTTATTTTTAGGCTTCTTTTGCTGACTTGTTGTTCACTACTTAAAATATTACTGCGTCAGAGTATGTCATTATTGATCTAACAAAAAGAAAATATTCAGCAGCCTGTGAGTAAGATACATGTAATATGTTTTCAATGTGCTTCATAGAAATAAAATTTAACGTTTTAAATGCGGAGTCCACTTTAGAATAACTTGATGCACACTTGAGACCTCGCGCCAAACTTTCTTTCTCCCTAGAATCGTGAACCGCCCATTTTACGACGGAACCAAGCCTACAAGACTAATATGAACTCAGTTTAGACTGAACTCCCCCAGGTAATGCAGTTAGCCCCAACAATATCTCCCGCTTTCCGGAGGCAGAGGGGTCATCGCGTGCCTATTACTTCCACCCGTGCCACCATTCTTCGCCCCACCGGCTCTCCTTCTGCTCCCCCATGCCACCACACCTCCTCACTTCCTTATGGAGAGGCCTTCCCTCCCCCATACTTGATAGTCCCCTCCCCGAAGTATTCGCCAAAAGACCCCCTTCGACTCCGCCGCCACGCGCGCTGCAAGGCCCGTCCCTCGGCCCAAGTGCCTCCCGGCTGCGGACGAATGCATATTTCATGGCCACCGCCGCCGTCATGAGCGGCGCGCGCCCGATTGAAAAATGAAGGAGCGGGAGCGAATGAGTGGGTGTCCTTAAGGGGGGAGGGGGAAGAGTGGTGCTGGGAGTGGTGCTGTGAGGAGGGTGCTGTGAGGGGCACGGTGCTTGTGCGTGAGACGGATTGCCACGGGAGTGGGAAGGTAAGGGAGGTCGGATGAGGGGACTCGAGAGTGGTGGGGGACAAGAAGTGTAAATAATGCAAAGTAAGGGAGGCAAAATGGGAGAGAAGGGGGAGTTGGCGGGGGCGGAGACCCTCGGGGAGGAAAGGGGGTGGAGGAGGGGGTGCCTGGAGGTCTTGGGAGGGTGGAAGAACAAATGGGAAGGTGAAAGAGGTGGACTGGGGGGAGGGGGGGGGTCACACACGATTGATCGAGTGGTGTCCCATTCGATTAACTCATTCGATCATTTTTCCCTCTAACTAAATTAGATAAAAGCCCTCTCTCTATACACATATACATAGCATGTCTATTACTTCCACCCGCTACTCTACATTTAGAGAAATATTTGAGTTTGTTAACTTTAGAAGCGGATGATTTCGCAGTAGCAGTAGAAGCAGTAGAATTTAAGTTTAGGAACCAGAACTGCTGATGTTATATCGAACCGTCTCACCAAAAGCCATATTCCCTACACAAACACAACATCCATTTCCGAGGCGTGATTCAACCTCCCTGACTTTGAGATGCCTGACTTTCGCACTACAAGCAGCGCTGCCTCGGCTGGCGCTAGTTTCGTGGAGGTAACAGGAGCCATTCCATATTCTATATTTATTTCACGCACAAGTTCGTTTGGAAATCGTATGAACACAGTAATTTTCATTGGTTTCTCAACTTTCCAAAGCACACTAAGCTGCACATACAAAATGACAGCAAGGTACTTTATTCGAAATCCGAATTAGCAGAATGACCACAAATTTTATGATATCAGCAGTTTAATATCTGAAATGAGTTATTTTTTTATGAAAATCCAGCTCTTGTCTTAACAAACTTATCTATTTGAAAAATGTTTTGCATCTAAAATATTGAGAGAATAATTTTGGATACTTTATTTTCTTAGTTATAGAAAATATGTATTCAGCTGATTGACCAGTTATACCAGTCATATCCTTCTTAGTTATTATGTTTTGTATTCCAATATTTGTAATGGAACGTTTCCCAGGATTTTATATCAGTTTCAGACACTTTCCTGATCAAAGAATACTGCATGATTGGCATCTATATCAGTTTCTTTGATTCGCTAACTTCTACTAACCGCCATCATATGCATGTATTTAATGTTATTAGTAGCACTTTGCCTTAAGTTGGTGAAACAAATATTGAGACGTGAATAGAGACATGAAAGTATGAAGTACTTTCATGTGTCGTAGAAATAAAAAAAAAGATGATAACATTAATGAGTTAATTTATCTGTTTTCATATTAAAGGATTTCCATAAAACTCCTATCAAATATTGGAAATGAAATTATGAAAAAATTGCAATTTGAAATGGTACATTGCTATCACCAAATGCTTGGAACTTTAACGGTAAATTTGGCAGGCCTTAAATTTAAAGTTAGCTAAAGTTAGCATTACTATTGATTTTACACCCGTAAACTTTAATAATTACGCAATTTAAAATTGTTATAAGCTTGATATTGAAGTTGGGTTAACTTAAGGTTAGGAGTTTAACTAGCCCCTTCTGAAACATTAACGATGGGACTTGATGGTCTACTTCCAACTGAATGATATGTGGCTTTTCCATGTCCTTCACAAAACGTATAGTATTGATATATTAATAAAAAAATGTTCCTTTTTTCAAATGACTTGATACTGACTCGCTACTTGAATTTTAAACCCTGACTTGCTACCGTCAACCATCCCTCTCAAGGACGAGTATCCTTGAATGGATTAGGGCTTGGGTGCGTTATCAAGAACTCTTCTTCCCAAGAAATTATATCTTCCCTGTTCCTTGGAAAGCCATTTCTTGATCGATCTTTTATCCACCGAAATAAACCATCATGTTATATTTAAAACAGACTTCAAACTCAATATAATCACCGGTGAGCATACGTGAGTTTGCTAACCAAACCAGCGTGTTTTCCTCTTAATTGACGAGAAATGCTGATGGGTCGTAAGTATCTTTATAACCAGTCTAATTTAAACTGTAGGCTTAATCTTGAAAAACTATATTTATTACCACTACTCAAAGGAAAACCACATTGCTTGCAATGTGGCATCCGTAGCCAGGAGATTATCATTCGCAAGTTTCAGAATTCTAGGCGCTAAATAGTTAAGTATTACAGTTGTAGTCCTATTGAGTTACAGTTATTGACAGGGCCGCCAATAAATGTTTATTTTGAAATTTTAATGAAATAAAGCTGTTCAAAAATGATAATAAGAAAAAATATAACAGTAAATTCTGCGAAAATGTACAATTTTATGTGATATTGTTATTGACCGGGGTGGCCAATAGCTGAAAATGAAGTGAAATAGTATAATTTATTAGCTATCGTTCGTTTGGGCTACTTGATAGGGTAAGTTGCATAAATGACAATTGAATAATTATGGTCTACCCTAATCATACCTCTCTTAATGTTATAAAAGTTGTGTTAAAAAAGTAAGAGCTTCAGTATTGCCTTAATCCATCTTATTGCCTTATGAACATTACAAGGATTTCTACGTAAACAGGCGTGGTAGGAAAAAAACCTGTCATACAGAATAATGTGTTATGCAGTCATTCTCAGAAATATTTGTGGACCGTAATCTCTGTCCATGCCTTACAGTAAGATTATTCTAAAATATGTCAAACTGTAATCTTTCTCAAATTCTCCAAAATATCAAATGGCCAATGGTTTTTGGGTAGCCAATAGCTATATAATTTTGAGGAAAAATATGCTAGGGGCTATTTAAAAACATCCTTCTTTGTTACACGTGTTTGTTCCCAAATAAGAATGTGACAGATCAGGCATAGGCAATCTACTTTGGTAATCTACTGAACAGCCTTGAACAGCTTGGACAGCCCTTTTCTGGCCAGAGTAATAACGAATTTGAAATTAATAACGAAAGTTTTCCCTCTGCCTTCACGTTGGAAGTCGTATTTTTTAAGATCGGAATGTGTCTATCATAAAACTTTATTTCTGCCTTTATGTTCGCAAATCATTTCACTAAGATAGCAATTTTACATAAGTACTTAAAAGTAAGTATGATGAATATGCACAATGTATTGAATATTGAGCAATATTCAATACGCTGTATATATGCGCAATTTCAAGACACTTGATTAAAAAAATTACTGATTAACCAAAATAATCAAGATCTAGTCTTCGCATTGCTCTGTATGATTCGATATAATGCATGAAAAGCTTTACCATGTGTCTGGTACGCATAACTTGCGGGCATTTTTGAAAATATGCCATTAAAGTTACATGGTGTAAAGTAACACTTTTATTATTAAGTTGCTGGATTGGTGTGGCCCTCTAACTAAGTTTTTTCTTTGAAATTATTTACCTGGATAAATAAGGCCTCAAACTAATACTATGCCCTCATGAAACTTGGTAATCGTCAGACTTGCCTTTAATTCTTACAATGATTGATACCCAGTTGGCATAGTCACATTCCAATAATTAAAAATATCGTTGAAAACACTTTGCGTGTTGGTACACGAAAATAATATTGACAAATGTTTTGAAATAAAACTGCCAGGAAATATTACTGATGAAAATGAGGGATGGGTGGGTATCACAAAGCGGAATGTTGCGTTAATATTCATTAACTCTAAGTAGATTAAATTTCTTTTTTGTGCAAACACATTTCGGGCATAAAAAACCTGATGTAAATACTGTAGGCCTGAGAGCATAAAATTTGGCAGTAATATATCAAAGTACATATATTTTGCCATATTTTTATAATTTAAGACTAACTTTTGACGAGAAAAGCATACGCTTTACGTAAATGCAGAATACAACTGACAAAACACGAGTAATGCAGGAGATATCTCGAGCACTCTTAGTAACGTAATAGGCACGTGGGGTCTGTTAGACTCCCAAGGAAATCAAAAGTTCATATTCATCATAATTTTTTGAGATTAAGAGGATACATTTCATCACGTTTACACCAAACATGCGTTTGTGAAAGGATTTAAATGAATAGGTTCATAGATTGCATAGTTTTTTGTTATTTTATGGTAAATATGCTTGGTTTTCCGTCATCCCCCGCGCAACTTATTCAGTTCTGAAACATGAAGTGCCTACTGCCTTAACTCTGTTATAATATTATTTTTTTGCACAATTTTTAAAATCAGCACTCCATGTTATTGAAGCTTACTGGTATTTATTCAAATGACAATTTTGCCTCCTGGAGCACTGACATGAATATCACCAAGGGCATGGGTTTTACTGATATTTGTATTTTATTAATTTCTAAAATGCATTTCCACGCTTAGAATATCCAATTTGGATATGTAGAGAACTAGATAAAACAACGAAGGCCGCCGATTACACCATATTATTAAGGGTTTGAGCTGCGGTAACCAATATCCCATGTAATAAGTGTTTCCGCAGAACAATGTTTTGATTATGTGGTTTGGTAAAAGAAAATACTCTACTTTCAAAGGTTATATAGCTCGCTGTGCAGAAAATTGAAGGATTTCCCAGAAATATAGAATTTAGGATAAGGACACTCCAAAAACGTAAAAAATAGATGGTAGTTTACCCAATGGTGATGTATTAGCTTGACAAGGAAAGACCTCTTGTAAATAAAATGTCTTCTCAAGAGACTACAGCAGAAATGTAGCTGTATTCTACAGCATGAAGGGTGACAGAGCATTGAAAAATTACTCAAATTACCAGGGGCTGAATGAACGTGACTTCTAAACCAACCTAACGTTTTAGTTTGACCCTCTCCACTAGAGTGGGATACTTGGCTAGCTAGGCGTGGAATCTGAGAAATAATTTTGTGTTAGGTAATGAGCATTCAGTTCAAAACTAAGTGTTTTTTTAATAGAACAATCTGCCCTACTCACAATGATGTTGGTATTTATGGATCGCATTATATCAGTAATGAACTCCTGTTGTCCTTGTATTCTTGATCCATGTATGAGTGAACAACAGTGCTCCAGCAAAATATACATGTGTTCTCCAAAATCTAAAAATAGGTATTGTAAATTAAAAATTGAATTTATTTAAGTATACGCCAGTGTTCAATGTACCTAATAGTAAAAAATTATGGAGACTTTTCAATGCTACGATTTATAAATGCTTTGAGCTATAATAACTTAGATTTTTAAGAAAAAATTGAACTGAACACTCAGTAGATTATTCTTTCAAACCGAAAATGGCATTAGTGTAGTTTAGCGCACTTTTTCTTCCACAGAAAGCCCCCACTGCTGCATAGCTCTAGTTGAATCCCATCATTGATGCATTCATTTCTTAGAATGCAAGGCTTAAAAGCGATTACTTATGTTATTTTCAGTTGAATTATAGACTAACAAGCATGACGTGGGAAATTAAAAGGAAGAAAACAGAACTGAATGAAGATTTTGAACGGACAAGTTACAAAAGTATTGTGACAAAAGCTGAACGAGAAAAGCTGGGAAAGTATCTATGAACCAGAAAGGCGGAGGGAAATTACTTAGTGACCTAGTTAAAAACTTTCAGGTGCTCTAGAGTGGAAATAATCGCCTCGAGGCTTACCTCAGAGATACTGGAGTTTACTCATTACTGAGACACAGCTTTGGAGATTGTTTTTCCTGTGGTTAAGGCATTTGAAAACTAATTAATTGAATAAATATTTACCTAAGTATCTTAAAGTTCCTAAAATATTTTGAAGCAATTGTAGCTTGAGATGCCTACAAGTAAATAATTGGATATGATTGGTACTTATATGCCTTTAATGATAAATCTTTGAATAATACTTGCCCTGATTATTATTGAAAAAAATATTAAATGCAGCCGCGCAATAAAGTATCACGATACGTACAATTAGAGTAAATAATATTATCAGACATCAAATAGCTTTCAATGACAATGAAAAACGTCGCAATTACTTTTATTTGCAATGTCATTTTACGTAACCTACTTAAAAGAACTAAGCAAGTTTTTCGTTGAGTAAAATTGCTATTTGTAAAAATCCTAGTTCCCACCTTATAGCCTAAGGTCTTCTTCTTTTGTTTCCGAGGAGGAATTGAGCAAAACTTCTAAGGTAACAGTAAAACTCGGGAAGTTTTCAGTAGATTAAATTCCTAGGGTGCATTTTATTTCCCTCGTTTTCGTCTAATCTCTTCGCCTGCTCTTCTTTATTTCCTGCTCTACTGATACGTTGTACTTGTACGTACTCTACCTCATGTGCGCTCTCTTGACAGGGACCTCATTTCGCTCAAGCTGATAGCTTGGACAATAACTATAATATCAGCATTTAACCTCCTTTGCCTACCGAGGGAAACCAAACGTCCTCTTGCGTTCCTCCTGTCTGCGACAAATCGGAGGCACCGTCCCTTTCCCAAGTCGAGAACTTCCCCCGCACTCCCGGGGCAATTATAGCGGAGGGAGAAAGGTCTCAAGTGATCCAATTCTGCATTTCCAGCCTCGTCTTCTCCACGACCCCTCTCTCTCTCCTCTCAAACGCCATTTACCGCTCGGCCCAACTCACCCTTGGAGTCCCTCCCTGCCACTGTGCTCGGGTTGAGGGGCGAATATTCCCTCGCCTCCTCCCCCGGAGCGAAACCTCCTTCGAAACGCGTCTTTTACACCCGCTCAAGAATATCGCGTCACGGCCTCCTTAATTTTCTTCCTTTTTTTTAACCGCTTCAGTCCTTCCAAGTTACGGCGCATTTCCCCGTCGCGTCGCCATCTAGGTCCTCCCCTCTCCATCTGCACTTCTTCTTCCAGTTAGTTATTCTTACGTTCACCCCTTCAGCCCACTTCATCTGAAAGAACACTTCTGCCATCTCCTCATCGGCCCATCTTTCACGCCTCTCTTACGACACGAAATTTGCAAAAAAAAGTAAGAAGTAGCGTCTTGCGCAAGAAGGATTTTCGTCTCTCTCTCCCTACACAAATAATGTTGATCGTAGTACTACGATGCTTGTTTTAAATTAAACGACTTGAGTGACTGTAATTGAAATTTTCACTCTTCTCTAGAAAGATGGGCTAGGTGCATAGGAAAGACTATTGGCAGATTAGTACAATATTTTAATATTTTGGTCTGAGAATCTCTCCTT
The DNA here is from genome assembly GCA_963573305.1 of Pyrrhosoma nymphula. Lineage (NCBI taxonomy): Eukaryota > Metazoa > Arthropoda > Insecta > Odonata > Coenagrionidae > Pyrrhosoma > Pyrrhosoma nymphula. The sequence continues at coordinate 25,213,621 of OY754327.1, read as the reverse complement.
TCGATTTTTGTGCGATTGTGTTATTTATAAGTTACACACGAAGATGATATTTTTGCTTATTTGAGGCATACGAATCAGGTCCATGATCATCTTGATTTTTAAAATCATTAATAATGCTGGCTAATAAATTAAATGTTGTGAGGTGTTTCATGGATGGTACTTGGTGAAATTATTCACCTGACTTATATTTTAGCGATGGATTCTGAATACTACCAACTGGAGGTTTTAATAATCGTACACGTTGATATTACACGAGTTTTAACTTCATCATATAAATTTTGCCGGTGAATTAATGAGGAAAATATTAGTTACAAACACATGGTCTGATATTTTTTGCGCGTTACAAAACCCATTTTATAAGGTTTGGTCACTTTATACGAAAACATTATCCTGCTTCACATGTTAGGCATTACTTCTCTTATACTTAGAAGATGTAGTATTAGCTCATTGGAGAGGTTTAAATCCATTTCCTGTGCGGTCAGTGGTACCTCAAAATATTCTGATACCCATGGATGTACATATTTTAACTTAGAAATGGCTGTAAATCTGGATTTTAACCAAGAGCCTCACTAAATCCCGCTCTATCACAAGGGCCAACGCATCGCGTTTCATATAAGATGCACATAAAAATGTCACCTAGAGTACATTTTACAACCCCTTAAGCCGAGGAGATAGGATATTTATATTCCAAAGCTGATGCTTTCTAAGTTCCATAGAATTTTTATGCATCCGTGTTATGTCATGGAATCACTCACTTTCGCAGTGATAAATCCGGGATCTGGGTTATTAAGTGGAAGTAGCACTCAAACCATGCGTTTTAAATCCTTACATTTTCATGAAAAGGGGACTCAACTCGCTGCCATTTCCTGTCACAGTTTTCCTTATCATTCATTGCTACCAGTAAGTTAACAAGAAATGTTTTTTCACATGAATATCCTTCCAACTTTAATACTCAAGTTACAGCTATTATCACTGTTCTACACTTCATGTTTGTGGTTTAATAATTAACATTATATCCAGCACTTGTCCTTTATTATCCAGCACATTATATCCTGCATTAAGTTCAAACTGCTTTGAGAAAACGGAAAACAGTTCTTTACGAGAAGTTCTTAAGACTCATGAGGGACGAAAATTTGGTGTCAGAATGTCCAGGTTGGCTACAAACCCTCAGATTTGGAAAAATTGTTTCCTATTTGTTACAGCATTGCATTGAATTAGAAATAGCTCTTTTGCTATTTTGGATAGGATATATCTCAGTGTGGTTGAGTTTTTATCATGAGTTCTTTACTAGAGCTGTTTTTTCGCCTCTGTAGAATATTGACTGGAACTATATTTAGAATAAAATCAACACATTTCTCATTTATGTAGACATATCAATCAGTTATATCGTTACAGTGGTAACCAACTTATTGAGTAGCATATCAAATTTATTATTTATTTGTGGATATAATGAACAAATTTTACATACATTGCTTTAATATTAGAATTACTTGTAGGTTTTGACAAACCTCCCGGCCCTCTTTTTAAAAATAATTAAAAAAAGGCATTTCAAGCACATTGATGAACGTGCATTTCATATGCTAATGTTTCTAAGACTTGAATATACAAATTGAAAATCACCTGAAATGGTTTCTTCAATTGCAATTTGAAGTAACTCTTAGATTGATTCACCCAGTATCTTCCTTACTGTATAAAACATTTTATTCTGATCTCTGGCAGTACTCCATCAAAGAAGAAATGCGATAAAGAAAATTTAACGAGTATCCTTTTTGTAGTAATCAGGCGAGCCCGTTTCGCTTTTCCTTAGCCGTGAGATCAATATTTTCTGGATGCTAGTATTTGGGATCTAAAGGATTCTATTATGAGCCTATGTGGATTCTAATATGAGCTACACCACCACAAAGGCCAAACAAATAATAAGTATAAAATTCCAATTTTTTATTGTATTGTTAAAAAGTATTGCGTCTTACCTTGACAAAAATGAGATGCCTAAGCTATTTGGAAACAAAATATTGGAATTATATTTGCATTATAGCTTATGAATATATTTGAAACGAACACTTTTCACAGTCATAAGAGCCAACTGCAGCATCATTACCATTGAATTAACGGATTGCGACTTCATTTAATGTTTTTATTTGCTAATTATTAAAAAAGAATCGATTTAGATTTTCTTAATGTTGTCAAAATTCAATTCATTGGAAGAAATCACATCTTTACTAAAGTTTACTGCGAAATTGGAGTGTAAACTCCATTGAAAAATATATTTTTTCCCAATATTTCATCAATTCTTGCATTTAATACCGTGTATTTTTAAGTTAAAATTACCAAAATCAATTGGGTGGATAGGTAGGATTTTGGTTACGTATATAACGTAGGGCTCGATGATTTCACGATGGCACCACGCTAAGTGACCTCTTCCTTCCACAAACATGCACGCTCTCCCGTCCCGTCTCGAACTCGAAGGGGCTTCGGTCTTCAACTGTCCCACCTTACGAGCCGATTTAGCACTCGCCTATAAAAGTGTCTGGGGTGGGTGGTAGGGTTGGCACCGCCGTCTCTCACTGACTCTGCCCCCTCTCTAACCTCCTCCCCTTCCTCTGAGCACCCACTACCCCCTCACACACTCTTCCACCCTCCTAGCTGCGAGCGCATTCCGCACCATCTGCATCCGTCTTCCTTGCCACCCACCCCCTCTTTTAAAGCGTCCCGCCACACCCCCTTCCTTTCCTTTCTTCCAACCCCTTTTAAAATTGTTTTTAGCGAGATTATTCCCGAGTCATAATAGAGACCATACTCAAATTTTATTTTTTAATCTTTAGCAGCAGTAAGAAGCATACAGTATATATTGTAATATTAATGGCGCAAAAACACTGTTTTACATGACTGAAATTATCAGTAATTAACTAAGTATACATACATAATTCTTTAAATTGAATCATTTTTTTCACGCCGTACAGTGAAAACGGCTTCACAACCAAAGATTTATTTGTGTTTCTGCAAACATAGCTGCGGTGAGTAATTGATTTATTTAAAAAAATATAAAAGGAATAATACAAACTACACATTGAAGTTTCTGACTTGATCCATGCGTTAGAAATTCATCATTTTTTAAATAAAGGCTCTCTGGAGTACCATTTCCCATGGAAAATGGTCGGTATTTTTGGGAAAATGTCTCCAAAAAGGCAGAGGTACCTAAGTGGCTGATATTTTGTTCTCTTTAAAAATATGTGATATTTTTCTATACTATGAAGCCACTTTTATTGAATTTTATGTGGAGTGAGACCTCCCTCACACTACCTTATGGGATGTGGAAATATGGCATCGCCCTCTCTTCATTTCCGTCCCCCTTTCCTTAAGACAGAAAGAGTGTTTGAAGGGAGAGAAGGGAAATATTGTCGACGGGGTCCCTCCCCTCACCACCCACCCAACCCTTCACATCCCCCCGCTCAACCTTCCCACCACTCCAATTCCATCCCCTCGACGACGTCGCGCCTCCGAGGCGCCACTCATTGGCCCAGAAGGACGTGTTTGATGGACGCCTCGGGACCGTTGCCAAGACGCCCGCCGCGTGCCTCACTTCTTTCCCGCCCTCCCAAACCCATTCGGACCTCGCCCGCACACTTGTGTGTCGTCTACGTACGCCCTTCCCCCTTCGCCACATCCGGGGGGTGCGGGCGAGGGTGTGGAGATAGATGGGGTGGGGTGGGGGCGGTTGGTTGGTCCGGGGTGGGGTGAGGAAGGGCGACGTCGCGGAAATGGTCTGAGCTGGATGCCGAAGGGGGGGGGGGGCGGGCACATTTGGGAGAGGGAAAGCGCCTTGGAAAAGGCTTGCGGGAGTGAAAGAGGCGAAAGGGGATATCGCCGACGACGGGCCAACCGCCGTGTATCGGCTATGGAATGATACCACGGAGGATATTGATAGGAATGATTTTTCCCAGGGCTGACGAGGAGGGGAGGGAAAGGGCAGTGTAGTGAATTTTTAATTCGCATGGAAATCCCGAGAGAATGTCGGGAGGCATAGCAGGTGCGGCTCCAACTGTGGGACCATTAAGTTGGTTCAGAACGAATGGAACTGGAAAGGATTTTCTCGCCTCAAATTGAAACTGCAAACCGCCTATTTTAAGTGTAAATAGTAAATCACTACGGAGACTGACTATATCTATGTTTTACAGAAATTGTAATAAAATTGAATATAAATTATGACTCAGACCAACCAAGTTAGTAGGACATGAATAAGGAGTACACAAGTTAAAACTGGCACCGTGTAAAACATCTTGTGTGTGACGATATAATGGTAGGCTTACAATTTTCAATTGAAATCTATCAATACCTATATTGAAATCTAGGGATGAATGAGTATATATCCTAGTATTTATTCTAAGTACATGTCATATGTTTTACCATCACACACCAAGAAAGAAAACATTACAGACATTCACTAGCCGATTTCGATGCTATAGCATCCTCTTTTGTGGTAAATAAAACCAAAAATAACGAACATCCTAGCACCATGCTATAAACTGAAAAACTGGACCTTGACTATGTGTGCTCTTCCTCCTTGGGTTATGTGAGAAAGTTAAATGTAATCAATCTGATAATAGACTTTCAAGTAGTAGCAAGCAGTTTAGATAATGTCGTCTTTAAATATCCCTTTACAAACGTATCAATAGATTTCCCACGCATTGAAAATCCATGAAAGAAAAAAATCACTCTACAAACTTGCATTCATGTCAATATTCTCGTGATTTCTGGTGAACAGACTTTCATTGTAAAAGTGGCTATGCTTGTCTGGGTCTATGAAGTACTTTGGAAGATTGGGAGATGGAGAGGACTGAAGCAGGCCTGCCGAATATTTGAGTGCGTAAGTGAACCCAACGGGAAAGGTTGGACAAACGGATCACGGTCACACCAGGTGTGTTCAGGACTTAATATTTGACGAGGGCGAGAGGGAGGTAGGGAGAAATGAGGGGGGAAAATGTGCCTGAGTTTGATGGGGCAGTTTTTAACTAGGCATTCGAGGAATGGGAGGTCTTTCTTTTTCTTGGGAGCTTTGTTGGTTGGTGAGGGCGAGAATACGATGTCGAACTCTCCTGCATCGGAGTCTTAACTTCTATTGGAGGAATCCTCCAAGGAGACTTGGAGCCTCGCCATTTTCTGATTCGAACCCCCACCCCTCCCCTTTCACCCCCCACCCTTCCCTCGCAGCCCGTCAACCACCCTCGTTTCTCCCCTGCATACCTCGCCAAGGGTTCGTCCCCCAAGCCCTCCTCTTCCCGCCCCTCATCTCACCTGGACCCCTCTATCCATTCCAACCAAGACCGGCAGTGTGTGGGGGCATGTAGGAGCGAGGGAGAGTGGAAACGATGGTCGATATGGATTGCCTCACGTCGAGAGTTCTATTCCCTCCCCGTTATTGCACTTTTCCCTCTAACCCCTCTCATCAACCCTTCAATAATATTCAGCATAAGGGAATCTCACTCCGAACCCTGTCCCCCTTGGTCCTCGCCTTCCCCTCCCACCCTTCGCCGTCTGCCTCTCCTCGTTCATTCTTCCCCGCCCCATCTTTATCTCTCACTTTTCCACGATCAGGTGGAATCGTTTCTGAAGGAGGTTTCTGAATGGGCTGCCGTCGCGGGAGGAAAAAACGGGACGACGGAGTGGCTGGCGGGGAAGAGGTAGCGGCGCTTGGAAATCTCGAGATGAGAAGGGACCAGTCCTTATTATTTTCCTCCGTTTGTTGATTTTACTTCCGTCGAAACCAGGACCTCGGCTGCAGATGACTTTTTCTCCATTGTGAACGTTATCAACGATCCCGGGAGACAGTTGAACGAGGATAAGACGATTTTTCATATTGCTGCTACGCGGCATAGTAACTGAAAGATGTTATCAACATCGTAGGTAATAGTTTAATGGGTCTTGTGTCACAACCACCACTGCCATTCATGGTCATGTGCGTAACATAACGTCCCTTGGAGTATTACAGTGCGTAGCTTAAAGAAATGGTGCACGCACCAGGAAATAAAATTTTCCTCCTTAGTAAAAGATAACTTTTTTCCAAAATGAACTGAATCCAAGTAAAACGCTACAAAATAAGTATTTTTTATTATTAAAATACTATCAATCTTAAAAAGGAGACTTCATCACAAGCTATTTTTCTCTTTAGGAGACAAGAGTTGAGTATAGCAAAGATACTGTTTAACGCTTCATCTTCCACATGGTATTTTTTTAACCGTTAACTATCTTAAATCTGATATTCAAGGATAAATCAAACATTCATGGAATACATCCAGGTGAAAATAGAAATAATCCCATAGATGAAAACTCTGCTGTAAACAAACAAATCTACGCAAATTGTTTGGGTGACAGGTATTTTTAGGATAATATTTATAAATATATATTAGGGCAGTAAAGAAAATTGCAAACTCCATATTTAAAAAAAATCATTAATATAAAAATGTACAAATCATTTAAAGTGGCTTAAAGTAGATGCTTAAATGGTTTGAGAAAATAATCAATTTGGAAATTTTGTGAAAAGCATGGGAACACAGAAGGCACTAATAACATAATATAAGAAAATAGGATATTCTGGATATGAGATATAGCATAGTTATCTCAGATGGTCGGAAATCGATGATAAATTGGGTGATTGAAAATGTAAATGGCAAGCTGAAAACCGATTAGAATAAAGAGCAACTAAAAAAATCATTGGACACCTGGCAGCAGCTTAAGTCAAATTAACTTTCTTTATACCCTTCAATATATAATTATTTCAGATCACCGTCCATCATACCGATGCATCTAATTATTGTTTTTCACATATCTTTTACCCGTTTACCTGTGCTTCTTCCACCACAATGTAACGCAAACTTACACTAAAACTATGCCTTCAGTAATAACGGAAAAACTTATTTCAGGTAAAGAAGCAATATTTTGGCAAACCATCTACTATTACATTGTTTAATCGGCGAAGATTTATTTTTTCATGTTTCGTTGGATATTTAAATGACGCCTTTTAATGCTGGTGTTGGAGAAGAATGATAATTAACGAATGAACCGAAAAATTGGGAAAAGGGAGGCACATTAGGTCTGTATGATGAAGCTAACTGTATGTTGAACTAATTCTAAGGTTCATACCAATTGTTGCAATAGCATAATAAGGAAAAGTTTCTCGGAGGAGACCGATAGCCTAATTCAAAAGAGCAAGAGAGCTGAGAAGTTAGTAATACAAAGCAGTCAATGAGTCAGCATGGGTTAGTGTGGAATGGGGGGCTGAAATTAACGAATATTGAGTTTCAAAAGTCGTGATGGTGAGGGATGCGACTGTTTATTGCTTTGTGTTAGAGAACTGTCTCGATATTGTTTGATACGAAGTCGAACGCCTGCCTCATTCCCGGCCTTAAGACGCGTGGATATATGCTACCCGGCCTCTCCCCCCCTTTACCTCTCTCATATCGACATGTCGTTTCGATCTATCGCTGTCCGCCCAATCGCTTCCCTCCCCACGCCGAATATCTGGTTCTCCTTCTCGGAGACGGATTTTTGACGGCAAGAGATTCCTTTGAAGCGTGACGGGGGAGGGCGCTGGGGAATTGGCGGCGGAGGATTGGAGGTGAATGAGGCGGGGGTGGAGAGGGGTTGGGTTCAGTGGCTACGGGGAGAGGGCAGCGGGAGCGACAGCAAGTCGACCGTGCAACTTTTCCCGCCACGCTCCGATCGTTCGTCTTGCCTCCCCTCTCCAGAAACATCCCCAACCCCCTCACCTCCCAACCCTCGCCCGCAATTGGTTTGGAACTTTTATGCCTTTTCCTTCCCCTTTCTTCCTACTTCCTCCTACCTACCCCAGCCCCATACCCTCACAACTGGTCCACCTGCTCTAATCTCCACTACAAAGTTTGTATCCCTAGTAACGGCAACTCCTTAATCCTCTTCTTATTTTCCGTTCCCTTCAAGCATTTTACGTCTTCCCCGTGATCGTCCACCCTCCCTCTGTTATTTCTTTCCTTCCATCTCCACCCTTTCCCCATGCGACGCGCTTCGTTGAACGACTGCTGGATGAGCCGCGAGTGGATCGCTTCAAAGAGAGTGGATCATGAATGTGCTCGGGGAATGCCATCACAACATTGGAACGGCAGTTTCAAAAAAAGTAACTAGCTACCCGACTCAAGTTTTCCATGTCGAAGAATAAGAAAGAATTTATGTTTTGTAGGGATGAGATTTCTATCCTTGGAGAGAGAGAGAGAGAGTACTTTTTCACCGTTTCTCTCTTTTTTTCGCGTGAAAATAAAATGCAATATCAAAATATATACGCGCCGACGATAGTTTTGTTTATCATAATTGAGCTATTTTGTTTAAAACATGCATTTTCTGACGTGAATACGTCTTAAAAATAACTCCAAGATTGGAGTCCCAAGAGTCCTTGTCCAAGACGGAAATGGCGATGTAAGGTTTGCGGTGTGATTCATTCCGACACTATACATTATTGATTTATGACGCGATTGAACTAAATGTATTCTATCTAAACTTATGTCATTTAAATGTAGTCTCATTTGACCGGTAATGTGAACGCGATGACATAATTACCTTGAGCTGGCACCGTACATGCCCAAGGAGTGAGTCGCTGGAAATTTACGCACATTAAACCACGTGATTGCGTTGTAATTGTTCACTGAGTTTTTAGTGAAACAAAAGATATCGCCTAGGTATACCACACAAGTAGAAATAAGGAAGGAAACTTTAAGCGCAATTTTGCTAGCCCATACTGAACAGAGACAATCTTAAGAAGCATATTTCATTCGAAAGGGCGTCTAATTAATCTTCAGTGCCACTATATCCATAGCGAAACGAGTTAAAAGGCTTAAGGAACGCCGAAAATTCAGCCTAGCGCACGCCGCTAACGGCGGTGCAAGCTTCACTAAGAATTGGTTATAAAATCCACAGCCAATTCTCTGACAAAGCCACGCCTTGCTTGATACTATCATATCATATAATAAATGTTGACATAGCTTAAAATGTATTGGAGAAAAGCAAATATATAATCGTCATTGAAAACTGTAAATTTAAAGATAACATGAAGGCTTATTTCATCAGCGAGGGAAATAAGCCCTCACATAAGGTTCATTTTCAAAATATATTCTTCAACGCACAAGAAAATGTGGCGAGACGTTATAGCAAGGCGGTGTCTGATCCAACACCTGCCAGAAAAACATTTGACGGTTCTACTTATTTCCATGCTGCAAGAAATGTTGAGAATTAATGACATTGGTATCATATCAGATTTCGTGTTAAGTAATGGGTATATAAAATAAAATAGCAATGCTGCCGTTTAATTATTAATTATGATGGAATTCAATTAATTCCCGGCCAATTCCGTTGAAACTCGTTACTGTGAATCTTTAAAAGTAAACATGTTTTAAAAAACTATTAAAATTCCTTTGCTCTTCTGTACGCTAGTCTCCATGTTCTTTTTATTATGCTTAGTTTATTTATTTTAAAACTAATTCTCGCAATCCTTAGTTTGGCCAAAATTGAATTCCGCTTCAATATGATCAGTATGAAAAAAGATTTATAAAACTACTCCGCTCCCATCTTTATTGGAGAGTTAATAGCAAATGCTCTTGCGTCATGTGTCACTTTTAACCTTATGAACGAACTTTTCTGAATAAGCTGATTTAATTCACTATATATCAGGTGAACCGAGTAACTCCATCGTGAAGATATACCACAAAATACGGTATCTTGTTAGATAATTTCACAGTAATTTTTTTTCCTATTTTCTCTTCTTATTTCGTTGTTATTCATCCCGAATTGTACTTTTATATATTTTCCATGCTTGTATCCCTTATTTTCCATTTTCAAAGAGCCAATATTTTTTTTTTACTGTTGTTGTGAATTCTTATATCCCTACTCGGCTTTTAATGTATATTATCCCGACTCGGCTCGGATATATCTGCTTCAAATAAAACATGAGTATGCCAAAGTTAGCCTATAAAGACCATTCGCAAAAGCTCTTGGAGAATAAAAGTTTTTCGATTGGACGCACTCGTATACTATGTAATGCACACCCAAAACATATCAGCAATGATATCATATTCCAAGAGGCTATTAGCGCTGTGCAACCCGCATATTACGCTCTCGGGGACTTAAGTACACTAAGTGATAAACCGAACACGTATTTCAGCGGGTAGTAATCGGTGGTCCTCGAACTCTTAGGGTTACGTGCTTGGCGTTTTTAGGGCTCGCGAAAAACATTGAGCTGTGGCTGCTTTAATTCTGAAATAGTAGTTAAAATTTAAATGAAAAACACTCATCTAATTTCTAAGGAGAGCGTTAAGAGGACTAAGGGGTAATCATATCAGAAAAGTTGAGAACCGCTGGCAGAGTTGATGTAATGTGAGAATTATTAGTGGAAGAAAACGACAATAGCATAATCAAAAACATACCCACTACTTTATGATTAATTTGGCTGTCGGGTGTCAAAAGAGGAAACGTAGTAAATGGCGATTTCGGTTTTAAAAATATATGCTATTTACCGTAAACTCTTCCTTTGAGATATAACCTAAACCTGGTGGAAGGGCGCCCGCGTTTTAAGTTGTTGTGCCAACCAACGACCCCAAGACCTGGATTAGTGGGAACAATAATAATTGCTCCTGGAAGGGTCACATATGCCATCTTGGGATTTCCACTTCATTGAAATGGCAAGAAGTGCCGACGTTTTGACATAAAAATCGTGCATCGTCTTCAGGGTAAATGGTGTTGAATTGAAGTGCGGTAAGGTAAAATCTAGGTCCAACAATTAGGTGACTCCTGTTTGCTCGGAGAATGAAAGATGAAAATTACGACAGCATAAAGGAGGAGTACCTATTCGTTTATTTTTTCTAATTATCTTTAAAACGGAATTCTAATAAATTCTGAGATGAAAACCAGCACCAAGATTAAAATTATCCTTTTCCAGCCTGGTTTCAATGGCTTCCTTTGGAAGTCTATCCCAATAGCTGATTGAACGGCAACGAATCTTGGCACCACCTCATTTAATCCTGTGCTCAAGACTAATGCTGTGCAGAATCAGGTTGAAAAAGGATATTTTTAATCTTAATGCTAGTTACATGAAATTACAGCGGCAAGAAGGCAGTTGAATTTTGTGGGAGAGCTATATTAGTAAGATGCTTACATAGCTAACATATCAACTCAAGTACTCATGAAAAATATCGTAGGACACAGGTAGTGTTGCCGCGTGACGAGACGAGACTTAGGGTCAGTCTCGTATCTGTCTTGTTTTTGTAACTCGGGTCTCGTCTCGTTTTCCAAAATAAAAAAGATACAACACGATAAAAAGCCTAGTTTTCTCTGAGTTAGTCATGATCGCCAAATTGGTAAACTCTAAATCGTCACGACATTCCTATGAATTCAAACTGTTTATAAAGTTGGACTTATTTCATATATCCAAATGCATGTACCATTTTGCAGTTCATTGATAGTCAATTGTTAAGTCCAAAAAATAGAGCACAACACTGGAGGTAACATTTCTCTAAAAGCCCAAAAATTGGCGCAGTGTAAGGAATAGAAAATCAAATTATTTAACAGAAAAGAGATTTACTGATCCAAACCACGAAACAATTTATTTCGATTTTTTAATAACTTATTTAGGTTTTAAAACCATAGAATTAGGATATTTTTTAAATTTCTCCGGCCAAATTGCGCGTTACCCAAGAGATCACACAGAGTAGACTTCTGGTGGATTCGTGGTTTTCAACGATTTCTGTGTTTCCTGATTGTCAATGCTGCCCGTGAAAACAGTCTTTCAGTAGGAATTGATGTAGCTGGGATGATCAGGAAGTCTCTCGTGATTTTTGCCAGCACTGGGAAATTTGCCTCTTTTTCCTTCCACAAAGTCAATATATTTACATCACTCGGGGATCTCAGCTGTTGAAGATAGTTGTCTAGTTCTCCTCTCCATTCTTCACGCTGGCATAACTGACTGAGTTTATTGTCGTTGATTGCTGTAGCAAACCCATTTTAGGGATTCAAATAGTCAAAAGCTTGCATTTGTTAAAAATTTGAGTGTCTCAAAGAAGCTGGTGAGCTAGCAGCAAGTAAATTTATTGAAAAATATGTCAAAACGTGCCAATCCTGCATGAATCTCCAATCAAGAAGCCCGAAAGAGCCATTACTTTCACATAATGTCCCTAATCTTCCATTTAACAAAATTAGAGCTGATGTTGCAGAAATATCAAACAAATATTTTTAATAGTTGTGGATTGCTACTAAAAGAGGTTAGAAATTATCCGACTATATCGACAAGCTAAAATAATTATTTCCTAAATATGGTATTCCACAGTCCATTACATCAGACAATTTACCTTTCAGCAGCTTAGAATTCCGGTAATTTGCCAGTGTTTATGACATTGGCTTTGCTTCATAAGTCCTAAAAACTCTCAGTCAAATAGACTAGCAGAGAAAGGAGTTGGGATTGCTACAAGATTAATTTTAAAAATTAACTATCACCTAGATAAATGGTGGAGTGCTCTTCTGGAATAAAGGAATACCCCTATAATAGAACTAGGAGACCCTTCTACGCAGATGAAGTTAAATAGGCGTTTAAGGTCATTGGTACATGTGGCTAGGTCTGGGCGATATATCGAGGTATCGTAAAATATCGCGAATACGATATTGAGTTTTAAAAATTGACGATATATCGTTGTTCGATAAATATCGTATTATACCACCCGATAAAAAAATCTCAATATCGCACCCGATAAAATATTGCAATATCACGCCCGATAAAATATCGTGATATTCCGCTCAATTAAATATTTCGTAATCGCGCCCGATGAATTATCGTGATATCGCGCCGGAATATCGTGTCGTAAAAAGACAGCCGTTGCGTTGTCCTTCGTTTAAGCTAGAGCAAGTGCCACGCGGAAAAGTTTTGACCGTCGGACCTCCAGGAAAAACCCTAGGGCATTGATCAAATATCATTTGAAAGCTGATCCACTCGCAGTTATGGCCTGAGCCATGGGAACTCGCGCATCAGACAACACAATAGTGAAAAGTCTCTTCCAGACTAAAGCGTAAGAGGCACGATAAAAATACTTCCCCTACAAATGAAATCGAGCTCGGTCATGGGCAAAATTCGAACTGCGTAACAGAACAAACGTTAGAGTATCAGGCGATAATTTGTAGAAAAGTGTAACAGGTAGCATTATCACAGAAAAAGTCTTGTAACTTTCCACACAGGCTAATGAAACCGACCTAGGTTTCGGCACAAGCATTGATTGCTATTACCAAGGTAAAATACAAGGCATTTTCTGCCAGCGTAACAGACTTCGAAATGAAATAAATATGGACAAACAAAATTCCAGGCAGAAACAAGTGTCCTTATCATTATTTATGCGTGTTAAGTGTTGACGCTGACGGAACATATACCAGGGCAGAGACTAGAACAACCTCTCTTTGGAGGGTCAACTGGAGATAAGGAAGGAAAAGCAAACTGTTGACGGAACAATTGGCCACCGTGGTCCTTCTGCTCAGTTCGGGCTCGTGAAAGAATCATAAGTGAGAAATGATGAACACGCAGTCATTTCCTGAGCACAAGTGGGACCCAGCAAAGGCGTAGGGGGTGTGAGCGAAAAAAATCGCGATTTGATAAAACATTTACATTACGTATGTAAAAATAAAAAGAATAAATATATTATAACTAAATAAAAAAAATGTTTTTGTTTTTTCTCTCGACTGATACCAATTTTATAAGGATAGTAAAAGATTTTAATGGCTTAAAAAATGCTGGATAGGTCACCACAACGTAATGAGTACGTCACTCAACGGCATGTGATGCTTGGGACAGTCATACCGAGTACGTCGTTCGGCGACTAAGGGTCAAATAGGGGCATCCTAGGCGGGGCCTTAGTAGGTATGAACGAATAAATTCCTGTTCTAGACCTGTATGCACTTGTGATTCCATGATAAGTTATTTTGATTAGTTTCTCCAAGACGCCAAACCACTTCCGAATTATCTCCTCCAAGCATTCACACACCATCCGCACATGGGAATTTGATTTATGGCAGGAATAATATGAGACAAAGGAATGCCATTATGATTTTTTTCTCATGTCATTCTCAATGAAATTGAAAGATACGTGCTCACTAAACGAGGAATTCGTAACCTGCAGGAAGAGGTACACAATGACTCCAGTTGTTATCAACAATTACAGCGAGATCATATGGACACACCCATGCGTGATGCAGGATTTGAAGTCGCGGCATCTTCATTCCCTATATCTTCCAAAATTAAAAGTCATGGTATTTTTCGATGAAATTAAAATATAACCTCTGCATCCCTAGAACATAGTCCAATATTTTGCTATGCATCTTTTCTAAGGCATTAAAATAATAAAAAAAATAGAAAGACATTTGCGCGTACTTAATTTTTTCGGAAGTCACTCTCACGCTATTAGAAAAATTAAAATTGGCAACAACTATTTACTTATCATAGTTTTGCCAAATTCATATTAAGTAATATCTTTGCGTCATAATTATATATTTTACTCGAAAGGAAAATATGACATATACTCCCAAAAAACCTAAAAGAAGTAATTCTTAGGATGGTATTACTCTAAATACCGGTTGATAACTTATATCTTCATTTCGAGACTTTCGAGAGTCTCGTAGCAGTGGTATCGTCTCGTCTCGCCAAAAAGTGGTCTCGTCTCGAATTCTCACCCACGGTCTCGTCTCGTCTCGGAAACGAAACGACATTTGAGACAAGACGAGAAAGTCTTGAGTCTCGCGGCTACACTAGACACAGGGAGATATAAAATAGACATTATAATGGTCTGGCATATATTTAGGAACAGAGTTAAAAACTTGCGCAGCTTTCCGGGGGCGGATTCGGACTCAGATCATAATTTAGTTCTTATAAAATGTGATTTTTAATTCTACTGGCTTAGTAAAACTAGGAGGATGAAAAAGTGTGAGTGAAAGAATAGAAAAGAACAAAGAAGATGGAATAACATGAGCTTGTGGACGGGAACATGTGTGAACTAAAGATAATGGAAACAATCGAAGAAAACAAATAATAGATCATAGGAAAAATATTAGGATAATAAAGGAGAGGATTTGGAAAAATATCAACGCTGATCTAGGCAGGGGTAGATATAATGTACGAAGTAATAAAATCCGTCGAGTAACCATTTGGGCTAAGAAAAAGTATTGGAAAGGTTAATGCGAAGTAATTGAAAATCTGAGTGGAAAGTGTTGAAGAAATACGTGGAAGAGCTACATAACAGAGGCAATGGGACTGTGAAATAGATATATAGATAAAGAGAGAACAACAGTTAAACATCTCCTCGGAGGATAGATCCTCGACAGCGAAATAGAGAGAGTATTACGAGAGGTGAAGGCAAGGAGAGCTATGGGCGAGGATACAACACCTTCGGAGATATTAATGAATTTGGGATGTAACGGTAGATTAACTTTTTTCAAACTTAGATCTACGAGAAAAAATATTGCCAGTGGACTTCGCGAGAACAATCTTGATACCTATCCCGAAGATGAAGAAGGCGTCGGAATGCGATGTGTATAGAACAAAGAGTTCAATTTCAACGTTGAAAATGTTTTTCTTGGAGTCATTAATAAAAAGTTGGAGACCAGAGAAATTTCCAGCGTAAGCCAGTCTGGGTTCAGAAATCATAAAGCATCTTGGCATGCGATTGTGGTGATGAGAACACTTATACAAAAGAACATAAAGCGTAATAAGAACGTTTTTCTTGCTTTGTGTAATTAGAAAAAGCGTTTCACGCAGCTAATTGGGAACACTTATAAAGATAGTGATGGAAATAGGAGTAGATTTGCAAGTTAGGGCATTCATCCGAAACTTATATGTGGCCCAGAGAGCAGAGGTGAGGATGGCTGATGGAAAATCAGGGTGGCCAGTTAATTGTCGTGGGGTAAGGCTAGGGCACCCGTTTTCGCATTTGCATTTTAAGAATTATGTCTAGGAAATGGTAAGGGAGGCACATGGGAAGAGCGTAAGCCAGTTTTGGTTCAGGAATCAAAAGCAACTTGGGATACGATTTTGGTGATAATAACACTTATAGAAAGGAGCATAAAGATTGATCAGGACATGTTCGCTTGCTTTGTGGATTCCGATTCTAGATATGGGAATCAAAGTAGGAGGCCAATGGTCGCCCAGGCTGCTATAGCAGGCACCTTTATTTTGTATGCCGAAATGGTAAGAGAGGGATGGGAAGAGCTACATATGGGAATAAATATAGGACATGGTAAAGTCGGCTGGTGATAACTATAAATTCGGTTAGTTTCCCAGACGACCAGGCGTTGGTTAAGTTGATCATCCAAGTGAATGCAAGATTTTCTAGGTAAACTAGAAAATCAGCGCATGAAATATGGAATATACATATAAAGTAAAATACATATAAAGTAAAAATGTTTCCCTCAAACATCAAAGAATTAGTGTTTAGCACGTTAACTTTTAATTCTTGTGAACCATGTCATGAGAATTCAGTAGAGAGCTACATTTTCTAGGGCAACGGCCTGCCACCATGGAAACACCGGTTCCCGATCAGTCACCGAAGTTAAGCATCGTTGGGCTCGGCTCGAGTTTGGACGGGTGATCCTCCAATTCGCCCGAGTGCTGTTGCCCCTGTCTGCACGTGGCAGACAGTAAGTGCGAAATGACCTTAGCCGTCGAAGCACGTTAAACAAAAATACCAAAAATACCAAAAAAGTAATTAAATCTTCTTGGAAAAAAGCGAGGCTTATCATTAAAGTAGCAGAGCACAAACTGGCTCGAATAATTAAATTACCTCGGTTGTACGTAGAAAAAAATGGGCGTAATGGCAAAGACATAAAATCCTGGCAGGGAGCCTATTATGAATGTAGTGTTGTATGATCCATAAACGTGGAATCTGAGAAAAGAGTACGTGAAGAGCCTTCAGACATATGAGATGTGGGTGTGGAAGGGAATGGAGAGTGTTCGGTTGACGGAAAGAAAAACAATTGAGGAAGACCTTGGTGTGGTGCATGAGGGGAGGAAACTCCTGGAGGAGATAGGAGGAAGCAATGTCGGTGGTCGGAACAGGTAAGGAGGAGCGAAAGGATGCTAAAGCCTAATGTAGAGAGAAGGTGTTGACTAAACGGGGAAGGGGGAGAAAAATAACTAATGAACAGGATGAAGAGAGATAGGACGTACGCTGAGGTGATGTAAGACATTTTGTGAGGAAGTAGGGACCTGAATTCTTCACCTGTGTAAACATAATTATTTTAACTCTCTTTCATTCAAACCTTCCGTGACCGATAGAGTACCCTGTTTATAAAAATAGTAATTAATCTATATTTTTAAGTCATTGTCTTAGTTTAAGTCATTTTTGCATGTGCTTTTATATGTCGTTGCTTTTACTCCTTTTTAAGATATGGTCGTTTTCAGTGGATATATCTCACTGTGGTATTTGTATTCAACCAGAATTTCTGCTATACAGGGTTCCAAATAATTATTCTGCATTATCACAATCTAAGTAAACCTTTACTATATAAGTATTAGGATTGACCGAGTAATTAATAACACAGGTACGTATTTAGACCTATTGGTCTTTTTTCTATGGCTGCTAATCAGGTTTTAATATTCGGATTTATATTCTCTCCACACTTCCTCGTAATTTTATTCAATTTACTCCTCTTTTCTATAAATTAATGATGGATTATGTTCGACTTCTGAATTCAATTAAAGTTTACCGTTAATGTTTCCTCTACAGCTCTTATTATTCCTTTTCCAAGAACTTTACTCTTTTTACTACGGATCCCATACATTTCTCTTCATATTAATTATATCAGCTGATTCATGTTATTCCTTCCTTTTTTTCTTTTGAAAGTCTCTACGTCTAAATATCTTTCTTCTCCCTGGATAAAAGGGGGATTAAGTCGAACCTTTATCCTTATCTGATCACTATATAATAAATTTCACATTTCTTTCGCCTGTAATTTTCCAAGATTACAAATACATTTGATGGTGATTTCTATTTGAATTCATTTAAACTCATTTATCTTTTTTTAAGTTCTGTTATATAATTTTATGTTGGCTGCTTAAGTACATGCTAAAAGACGATGTCTTGCTTCTTGTAATTATTCCAGCACATCATTTCATTCCCAATTATTTTAAGTAAAGATGATTCTATATTCACACGTTTATGGACCACACAAATAAACTGATTAGTGTTTTAAATCTCCTTTACCATTGATATTTTTGCATATTTGATTATGATAAGTAAAATAATATTTAGCAAAGACTCATTATGGACGTGCCTCCTGAGCACGATGCCTTATGACATTTAGTTTTCCCCGAAGGGTTAGGCTGAACTTTCTTGTGAATGCTCCCGCGCACCTCTCACTTAAAGAGTAAATGATAATAATACTTGTAAGAAATCACATATCACATTTGAGTAGTAATTACTGAGTACTCATTTGAATACATAGCGCTTATACACGCTTAGATATTATTTAGATAGACAATAAATGAAATTATGAATTTTCATATATTTTTTAGTTTTCTTCATTTTAACAATAAAAAAAGCACTTAATCAACACTTTATTTTTAGGAAACGACCCGGGTTTCAGGATATATTACGATATTATCTATCGACCAATCGGAACTATCGACCAATTTCATTAAAGTCGATTATAGGCAAGATACTCGAACATATCGTCGTTAGCAATATCATGACGTTCCTGGACAGTCGTAACGTCCTCCATGGCTCTCAGCACGGCTTCCGGAAAAGTAGATCATGTGAAACACAACTCGCGCTCTTTTTTCATGACGTTCTCAAATCTGGTGAATCAAAAAGACAAGTGGACGCATTATTTCTAGATTTTAAGAAAGCTTTCGACACGGTACCTCATAACAAACTTTTATACAAATTACAGTCATGCGGGCTGAACGAAACAGTAGTAAACTGGATACGCGACTTTCTGAGTGATCGTAAGCAAAAGGTAGTTCTTGTCGGAATTAGCTCTGATGTAGTTAAAGTGACATCAGGTGTCCCACAAGGAAACGTAGTCGGACACCTTTTGTTCATTATATACATAAATGATCTATGCTCTCGAATTAGCAGTAAAATACGACTATTTGCCGACGACGCTGTCATCTATCGTGAAATTAGTGATCACTCTGACTTTGAAACTCTATCATCGGATTTAAACAACGTTCATGTGTGGAGCCAAGAGTGGGGACTCGAACTTAATCTGAGCAAATGCACGGCGGTACATTTCTTGCGGAGGTCGTCCAACTATTCCCATGTATATGCTGTGGATGGTGTTAACATAAAGGCGACAGATGAAGTGAAGTATCTAGGAGTTACGATAACTTTGGACCTATCGTGGGGAGCACATATAAGAAATATTTGTGGCAGAGCTCTGAAGAAGCTAGGATTCGTCAAGCGTATTGTGGGAAGATTTTCGGATGATGAAGTAAAAGAGAGGTGCTATTTCGCACTCGTCCGGCGGATCCCATATGCAGCGAGCATATGGGATCCGGTGCAGAAAGACTAAGTCCGGGAACGAAATAAAATACAAAGGAAAGCTTGGCGATTCGTCAAAAACAGCTACGGGCGTACATACAGAGTTACACAGATGTTAAACGAATTAGGCTGGGAGCCGCTAGGGACTCGGAGGCTGCGCGCTAGGCTTAGATTGCTTGAACAACTGAGAATAGATATCTTTCAGAGCGACACGGAGAACATCATATTAGAACCCCACTACATTTCCAGGTCAGACAGAAACGATAAATTAAGAGAGATATTTTGCCGAACGGATAGGTATGGGAATTCGTTTTTCCCCCGAACAATAAGGGACTTTAATAAATGTTAGGCGTAATTTCATTAGAGCGTGTCCATTTTATATGTAAACGGCTGGTGTCCTAACACCCCCCGCCACACGCCTATTGAGGCGGCTTGCGGGGTAATATGTAGATGATCTTCTTTCCTGAAGATGGCATGATATGCTTAAACCCGGGTCGTTTCCTTACAATAAAGTGTGGAATAACAACCAAGTGCTTTCTAATTATTAAAATGAAGGAGTTCCACAGAGTAACGCCGGAGACATTGTCTTATATTTTCTTCATTTATTTCCAAAGAGTTGATAGCTATTATCGAAGATTATTTGTCGGCCCTGGTGGCGACGGGGTAAAGTCCTTGCCTATAAATCTAGGGTCGTGGGTTTGAGTCCCACCTGGGTGTATTTTTTACCACACAGTACATGGTTGTGAGTGTTCGTTGATCGTTGTATGTTGCACTTCTCAATGTAAAAGTTCTATTGTGTTGTTTACAAGGACATTGAAAATAAATAAATAATATTTTCATATAAAGCAAAATAATGGCTACACAACTTTGGGTGGTTTGAGGGAGCACTTAAGCATTCGTTCCTTCTACGTGAGGCAGACATGAGGCGAATACGAGAAGGAAACTTTAGAGGAAGGAATGAAAAGCGATTAGTTTGGACGACGGCGGTTTGTTTCAGTCTTGGATACGTAGCAGAGGAGGGGTTGTGGGAAAACGTCTGCTCTAGAAGGGATTAGGGATGCATGAGGGAGACGAAGTCTTCCCTCGGCAATATATTTCACCGGAAAAAGCTTCTAAATACACGTGGTTCTCTCTTCAGTTCTCATCTCCTCCCCACCAATCTCCCTCCCTTTCAACATTCCCGCTCCCCTGCCGTCCAACCACCGCCCTCATCCATTGGTCTTCACCGCTCTATCTCTCTACCCCACTCTCTCGCCACCGTCTCATTCGCAACGCAACATTCCTCCATCTCTTACTCCTCGAAGCTCCCTCTCGCCGTTATAAAGATTCTGTAGCATCTAATAGTGACTATCCAGAGCAGCTCAATAGCTATTCCTATAGAAGCCTGTTTTCCTCGGGTGACACGAAATGCAGAATTCATTCGTAGAAGACTCTTTCTTTGGAATTATAGATAAGGTATGCTCAGTGATATAGATAATTTATTTGCATAGAGAGTGTTTACTCCGTCAAAGCTTTACATTTTCTTATTCAATCTAAATAGGTTCCTTTAAGTCTTCACTAAATTGAAACTCTCCACTCCTGGATTTAACATAAACATCCATGCTCTCTTACCTCGGAATAGATGTTATTGGGGGAGCAAATGGTAGTATATTAGACTTCCGTGGGATTTTTGTGGTACAATACTGGCAGTTAGTTTTTCTAAAAGGTATTAGCACAAGGAAAGCAAATATGGATGTTGCCAGGCCCAAAAGTTGCGCAGGGGGGTGGGAGAGGGGAATGACCCACAACTCGTTTCACCAAAACAGCAATATCTTCATCATTTATAGGACTACAGCAATTTTTTGAAGCTTAAAATACTTCATGAAGAGTTTACAATTATTATTACTAGGAACAATAAAAATTGTGCAAAACCTTAAGTTAAAATTACATATTTATTTTTATAATGCTTTAATAGAATAAGAATAAAAGAATTTGATGCACAGAACCCAACCTTGAAATATGACTTTCATAAATCATTTACAAACCAGCAACACGCATTTTGCAGTACTACCGAAAAAAAAAAGATTCGATAAAGAAAGTAATTCATCAATTTAAGTAAGTTCTTGAATCAAAAGATATTGTATGAAAAAAATGCATGCATTCAGTTTATACAATTACTAAAATACTGTAAATAATATAAATTATCCTCTTATCCTCTTATGGATTGCTTAATATTGCTCTTCTGGTTTACGTTGAATGGTTAGTTTTGGTTTCAGAGAAGAACACATATTTTGGAATGAAACAAAATATTCATTGTCGCATTCATTAATTTATTGTATTATGTTATAATCATAAATTTTAGATACAAGGACAAAGAAACTATACGGCATCATATTGATGCATTGGTTTGTTACTTATTAATTAGCTTTACTGTCTTTATTTGATCTATTATCCCCATTCCGGTTAAAACATTTATTTACATCATCATCGGGGTCCTCACATTCACACATGTCGGTGCATGTAAATCCTTGACGTCTGCATTTATACACAAATGTTGAACATCTACTCTTTTTGCATGAACATTTCACTACTTCTGAATGGCCTGTGGATCAGGTTGCATCGTGGTCATCTGGGGTACAAATGCACCGTTTTGTTTTTCCCATCTGTAACCAGCATCTGGCTGTGGAATCTTTAGATTCGCAATAACATCATTTCGCTATACCATAGCTTGAAAATGTTTTCTAAGTATGGCATAGCGAAAAGCAGCTGACTGTGTTGATGGAATTTTCTCTGATTCGGCAATTGTTTTAAACAAGGTAAACCGGACAGCTCCAACATGCAATTTTGCCCAGTTTACAGTCAAGTTTACAAAAAAAGTTCAGATGTCTCAAAAGTAACATTAGATGGTATTTCATCAAATCCTAAGTTTGCAAAAGCTTGCAAAGTATTTGTATCATATTGCTGAAATTCTTTCCAACGTGAAGGTTTACCTTTACCAGCGAAAGCTCCTGTGGTATCACTTCCAGTAAAGGCATGAAACCCAGGCAATGCATTCACCTTTTCTTCACCTAAAGCATTATAGATTGGTTTTAGAGTAATCTGTATTTTCTTCCTACCACTCCCTACAATACACGATGTTATAGAGCATAGCATGGGGCATTTCCGAAATGCTAATGTATCTGATGAGTGAATATCAATAGTAGAGGCTCCTCGTAGGGTTTCATCAGCAGCGTGTAACATCAATTTTACGTCAGCTTCCTTGTGTAAGCTTCGTAGGCGCTGTGGTGTAATGTGAGTGGCTGCAACTTCTTCTTGCCATGCTACAATGACATGTAGTTGCAGTTCTTTTAAACGACTGATAATTTTATTTGCCAAGTAGGCAGTTAACTATTCTTTAGTCTGCACGCTTGACAGAAATGTTTTCGTGGTAATGTTCTTTATTCTTGTTTTGTCAGTGATATGATATGAGATTGGTATAGTTCTTTGGAGACGCTTTGGGCGAATTGTATTCTTCATAGATACCGGAATATTATATCTATCAAAAACAACTTGCACTTCGTCATAGGAGTAATAGCATGTCCGTAATATTTTAAGGAAATGATTGGACAAATCTTCACAAGCATTGATATGATAAGGCTTATCAAGACTTTGCAAAAATGCCATTCCATCTATAATTGCAAAACATATGTGGTTGGGCGGCTTTGGATCCTCGGGCGCTTGGTCACCAATTTGAGATTCTAGAATGGCAAGAAGCTTGGTACTTGATAAAAGCAGGTCACCTCCAGGGGTGGAGAGTGCATGTAGAACAACCGAAAGCTCAAAATTAGATATAGCATATCTGAGATTTGCAGTTGGTTTAGACTTTGCAACTAATAGCAATCTCAAATACAATGAATGATCTCCTTTTAGCTGCAATACCTTAGGCTGAACGTTCACACTTGCTTTTTTGCCATTACTGTTAAGCATGTTAAGCCTCAAATTCGTCATTTTAGGCCATAAATTGGTTACATTACTTTGTATGCGAGTTTCAACAAACTTGTCATGAGCATCCTGACCAATGAAATTTCTGTCACAAACATCTTTCTTGATGCTGTCATTCATGACAGACTTTGTCATAAAACTCATGAGATCTGTAGATGTTTCTTTAAATATATCGCCTTGGTTTTGTTGCACCTTAGCAAGGTTATACACATTATGTTCACGTTGATATAAAAATGCCTTTGTGTCTTCATAATGTCCACCATGCTGTTTGAAAACAATGCCTGCCATAGCTTTGCATTCTGATGCATGAACAGCCGTAGGATGTGAAATTAAGAAAAATCTTGTTCTAATGTTTGCCAATGAATATCTGTTACTATTACCACATTTATTTAAATTAAGCGGCCCGGGTTTCAGTGAATAATCACCATTATCAGGCATTAATTGAGATCTCAATTAATGCCTGATGATGGCGATTATTCACTGAAACCCGGGTCGTATAATTTAAATAAATGTAGTATTAGTAACAGATATTCATCGACAAACATTAAAATGGAATACCACAAAATTAATTATGAACTAGTGAATCTTGTTCTGTCTGATGGTAGTCGTATTCTATCAATTAATCCTCCACACACTCTAATGGTACGGTTCATATGTTCTAGAGCATGATCTGCTCCTAAAGCACAGTAAGTCATAATTTTTTTGTTCACAACCCAATCGCCTCTTGAAAACTCATGGAACAATTTTGGATTTGTTTATGGAAGAGCTTGCATCTCTGCCAAATATAGTGGAATCATGCGAGAATAGTGATGCTCATGCACAAATAAGTACTTAACAAATACATCAAGGGAGGATAAATGAAGTTGCCGATCACCAGTTCCAACAGACTTTATAAATAAACATAAATATATCACCATTTCCATATTCAGCAACATTGCCTTTGCATTTGGATCAGATTTCAATTTTCATCTAACGCTTTCATTTTTGCATATATTATCTTTTGATGCAAGAACTTGCTTAAATTGCCGAATGGCTTTCTTTATCGAATCTTTTTTTTCAATACTACTGGAAAATGCGTATTGCTGGTTTGTAAATGATTTATGAATGTCATATTTCAAGGTTGGGTTCTGTGCATAAAATTCTTCTATTCTTATTCTATTAAAGCTTTAAAAAATAAATATGTAATTTTAACTGAAGGTTTTTCACAATTTACATTCTTCCTGATAATAATAATTGTAAAAAACTACATGAAGTATTTTATGCTTAAAAAAATTGCTGTAGTCATATAAATGATGAAGATACTGCTCAAGAACCTTACTGCTGTTTTTGTGAAACGAATTGTCGGCCATTTTGAATCCCCTCCCCCACCCCCCTGCGCAATTTTTAGGACTGGCAACATCGATATTTGCTTTTCTTGTGCTAATACCTTTCAGAAAAACTAACTCCTAATATTGTACCACAAAAATCCCACTGGAAACTATATGCTCCCACACAATGTGTAGTTTTCGGATTTTCGTAATTTTTCGAGGTTTGGAAATTTTCGAGAAAGCTAAATTTTAGGATAGGTGATGGAATGGAAGGATGTTAACTAACAGGCATAAATTTTAATTTTCCCATTGGCCGTTATCTAAATATCGTTTTACAGAGCTGGAGAACATGATTTACTTCAACTATCAATTTAAACTCCTTATGCTGCGTGAAAATTCTAAATGATAATGATCCTTTCAAGAATTTAAAAAAATTCTGTTTAATATTTTATCTTTGCACACTTAGGGATGCATCCGTGCAGCCGTCCAATGTTGATGAAAGCAACCAAGTTAATATTTACCCACATTATGTGCTCTGATTTGAGATCCGGCGAGATATTTTTATCAAACCAACGCACAGTCCTGCTGATTGGCTAGTAAGCAAGTTCGCAACTCCGTCATCCTAAAATAAAACCATGTTCATTATTTATCTGACCAACTTTATTTTGTCTCTTGGATATTGCTGTTTTTCAGCTGTGGGAAATTGAACTTTGTCTCATCCATAATGATTATTTTTTTAGAATTGACCCGCTTAAAATTTATTTCAATTCCCTCAACGGGATTTCTGGAAATGTAAAGAGTGTTTATCACCTTTGTTCCATTAAAATCGTTATAATTCCTGTGCTTTTATTTTTTCATGAGCGAGCTCACAATCGCATTACGAATCGGCCATATGACCCCCGCTCACTGAATGAAACTAATCCCAACTCAATTGGGACAAACATCTCCCGCAGTTGCGCTATTTACCTTTCCGGCCACGTTTGTTTCCTTTTCTTATTTTTCTTTTGCACCGCCCGATGCTCTCTTCTTTTTCTTTGAATGTCGCCTTCCCATTGCCTCAAGCACGTGCTCTGTAAGTTTCATCCGCCGTGTGCGCCTTCCTGCCCTCGACTCCGCCGTGCCCTCCGCGGAAACAAAAATAGATGAGTAAAGAGGGCCGCTCCCATTCCACTCGCTCCAATCCACCGCCTTTTTCCCGGCGCAACTCGCCGCCGCCGCCCCGCGCCTCGTCCGGTCTCGCGATCACGGCGCCCCGTCACCCCCTTCTACTCACGTTCGCCCGCACCCTGCGTCTCTCCACCTCGTAGCCTCGTACCCTTCCTTCCAAAACCCCACCGCGAGTCACCCTCTCCAGGGCATCGAACCGAAGATGAGCCTAAAATAGCCGCCATCATTTTGCCGTGCCGGGTGCAACTGAGAGGAATATGCAAGCGATTTTTAACTGTCTTGCTCCGTCGTATAGAAATCCCACCTTTCTTCCATTTCGAAAAATAGATCAAAGAGATGCAAAGCGTAGTCGTATTGTGCATTTTTATTACAACCTGGATATATTCTTCTAGTACTATGTTTTACTACTTTTTCCTACATTGCTCCTACACGCTCCAAAAGAAGCTCAACTTTTGGTTTTGAGGGAACCAATTGCTTAATATGCGCTTTTATGTTAAAAATCAGAGATTAATTTCAATGGAATCAACCGGTGATAAATATGGCCTTCTAATGGAGGAATATGGGTGTAATTTCTAACTTCTATGGTGTGATGGATGATAAGAAAAACATTAGAGAAAGCGATTCTAGTTTGATTGATAAAAAAACAATCATTTGGGAGGATACTTCTTTCTAAAAATATAAAATCATATGTTAAGTACTATCCTGCGAACTTATCGTGAGGCACTCAAATATTGTCACTGGTTGATGCAAGTTTAATTAAAGATTCAATATATAAAGTAAACAAAAATTTAACTGTCCCTGGATGGCTGTGAACTTGTTTTTTAATTTTGAACTAACTACTGAATGCATAATGAATTTGAATGAACTTAATTAGTATTTTTTGCAACTTTTATCCATACTACGATTTTTTATGTGAACAAATGTTATCACGAAGAATACGTCAGCAAATGTATATAGGTTTGCAACGAAACGAGTAAAACGCAGTTAAACTCAGTATCATTGCCTAGTGATTTAGTTGACAGCATCAAAAGAGCGACTTTGACTGTCAACACACCACCAGTCACGAAAATTCCAAATCAGCAATGGAAGTTGAGGAACTACTGAGGCGTTCCACCTTCCGGTTAGCAATCAAGTTTGCTGGCAGGTGCATTAGCTGGGTTCGGTTTCCGCGAATGCAGGCAGCTGTTTTTTTATTTGAGCAATTATGTTGTAAATCCGTCTCTTTTGATTACTTAAATTTCCAACTTCCATAATAATTACCCATTTTGTGAAACGTTCATCAAACTAAGAGCTATATTTCATTGGTGATTAGTGATCTTTAGTAACTAGTGATCTTTAAATAACCTCCAATTCCCAATTAACGGTGTATTTTGTCGAAGTAAATTATGAGGTATTAAGGGTTACTGCGATTAAAATAGTTTAATTTGACTAGAGTGCTGCAGTATGATTTTCATCACCAATAAAAACGCATTCGAGTGGCCGCACGCCATATGCCCAAAGAAGAGAGTTTATTCCTTCAGTTATGTTGCAATACAAAATAGAACGCTATTTTTTTGGCTGCAATGAAACGAAACTAGCATTATCCATCGCTTTACCTCGTGTATACTATACCAACGTGCAAACATATCCTCCTCAATAAACTCTCTCCAGCGTCAGTTATTTTATTAACTCTTATGTAGAACTCCATTATCAATGGCAGGTTTCATTGTGATCGAAAGAGAGGTAGTCATTTTTTCATCAACTCTCCTGTTAAATATGATGAATTGCGATAAAAATATGAGCGTTTTTGCCGGAATAAATCTGCAGTACAGTCACATTTGATCGAGAGAAGTATGTTTCGTTTTGATTATCGGTAGGAAAGTTTTTATTACCATTGGTCTTCCGGTCAGGATGGCCGTTTTCAACTTGCGGGATCCTTTGGGAAATCGGTGTCTTTTTTTTTATTCTTTGTCGTGTGTGCATGAATTCTCAATCCTCCGACGACTGAGCGGCAGCCTCCTTCACGTTCATCAAACTCGTGTTCTCCTCATCGGCACGCAATCGGCGTATCTCTCAGCTCGATGCCATTACCCGTCGAAAGACAGGCATGCCCCCTCTTCTCATCCCTCGTTCCATCTCTCTCCTCCCACTCTATCCCTCCCACACACACCCCCGACCCCACCTTTCTCTTCGCCTCTCCTCCCATCTTTTATATTGTCCCTTCGCCGTCCCCTCCCCCCCTCGCCGCCGCCCCCTCGGAAGGTCGTCTCTTCGAGGAGGGGCCATTGTTTGTGAGGGGCCCGCTTAATATTTCTCCCTCGGATGGGCCGCGTGCGTGCGTTCGCGTGCGATTCTTACCTTTTCTTCGCCGGACCATTATTTTCTTTCGTCAGCAGTTCGCCCCCTTTTTCGTATTTCTGTTTTTCTTTCGCCAGCGACCGACCACCGAAGTCATGGAGACGGAATAAATAGTCGTGTGGGGTTCAATTTTTCCGAAATTTTTACGTCTCGGTTGTCGTTCCAATCTCTCCTCTGGGGTTTCCAGGGGCGCTGCGGAGGACGTGGGACTGTGGGGGGGAAAGAGGGGAGGGTGAAATTATCCCCTTGTGTCCCTGACTCCGCCCACCAGAAGATTATCTGGGGTGCGTTTTTATTCCGACGGTTCTTTCTCTCCCTATCTACTCCTCTCTATCTCCCGTTTTCCCAACCCTACCACCCACCCCTATACCCTGCATCCCGCCTGCCCTTATCCTTGCGTTCCATCGCAGCTTTTCCCTAATTTGTTGTTCGGGCGGCGCATTTCAGCCCGGATTTATTTTCACTCTTGTTGAGTTCATGAAAATGTTTCGTGCAAAAATGTGATCAGGTTGGTTTCATCGCTTGAGACGCTGCAAGTGAGTGCATGCCCACAAAAATGCCTTTTTCACAAGAGACGCGTAATTTTGTATTGCCTCTGTTTCAGGCGGCGTGAGAAGGAATACCCTTTTGTATGATGAATTTTGACTTTATTATTTTTTTTTTTTAACTTTAGTGCTCGTGGAACATGGGATGGCAGTATCGTGGCATTCCATTTAATCTCCTTGAGACTGGGAATCTTGTGTGTGTAGGTGTGATTAAAAGGCCGTTTCTCAAGCCTTGAAACCACCTCTCGTAAAAATTCCATTGCCCCAGAAAGGCGTAATTTACAGTTTTACGTCCCTTCAACCGTGATAACCTTTCAAGGGAGAAGTTGAAATGAAGCCGGTTTCATTTCGTTTGCTCTTTTTATACAGATGGTGTTTATGTTCTCTTCAGAGAGGGAGCGAAAGGGACTCGATGTTTGTGACGTCCTTTCACTTTAGCCCATATTTCTTTGCAGGTATTTTTTTATACCTTACCCCCCACTATCCCCCCCCCCCGCCCCGCAACTACTAATGAAGAAAGTTTAGGAGCCAACAAAAGAGCAAATTCATTCACTTCCGTGGAAAAAGAACGACAGAGAGTGCCGTGGCAAACAATCTCCCTCAGGGTGGAAAGAAGAAGAAAGTAGCAAAGGAAAAGAAGGAAAGGGAGTGGGAGAAAGGGGATGGGGATAGGCGTGGTAGGGGAGGAGCAGGTTGGCAGAAGAGGGATTATGCAACGCTAGAGACGCGCGAGGACAAATGTCTCGCAAGAAAGTTTCGCCGACGCGACTTTCTTCGGAAGATTGCAGTGCAGAACAGAGAATCTTGAGAACAGGGAATACTTTACATTTTTCGCATTAACTTTGGTGTTTTTCTTCCTACGAAGTGAAGTATTTTCACACTTCTGCACGCGAATGACTTTCTATTACGAATCACTCTCATTCAATGGTCTCGTTAAATGTGAGCATTAAGTGCAAGAAAATAACATTTAAAAATATTGCTGACAGAAGGTGAAAATGTATCTTAACTCTCCGTATAATGCACCCATAGCGCATTCCAAGAGCAAATTCGTCATGGTTTGGGAGACTAAAGGGGTTTCTGACGTTTGTATTGTTATTTTGTCCCTCAGGCAGGCATCACGGTCGTGTAAATTAACATCTAGTTTTCTCTTACATAAATACAATCATATTTAATGCAAGATAGGTACACATAGGTACTTTGAGTTAAATGATAGATATACACTCAATGTACGTGCAATTCTACACTGAATTTCTTAAATTACTTCGTAAATCAAAACACGAAAACAGTAAAAATCCACTACTTTAATCTAAATCTGCATATCTTAATATGAGGAGTCTCGCATATGAAACAATTATGAGAAATATTGCCCCTGTGACAGAGCCAAATATTTAAAAAAATAAATGTAGGCGCTTGAATGGAAAACAAAAGAGATTTATTTTTAAAATAGCGTAAGAGCATTATTATAATAAAATTTTTTCTTGCTATTTTTTCCTTAGTGCGATAAAATATAGTGCGAAATTACATTTCTTGTTTTACATTAAGATTATCATAATTTAAATTAGGTCAGCGATGGAATTAATTCCGAAATTGTTTCTTGTAATAGCTATCCACGTTTATCGACTGCCTTTCCAAAATTTAAATCACACCTGAAGGATTGTTACCAATCCTAAGAAATTTTATGTAATTAAGATTATTTATACATTCTGATTTAGTTCTTTAGAGTTTTGAAAATTTCATCATCACTATCAGTTCCAGGATTAGGGTGATCTTGCCTGTTCCGCTTCAAGTTGGAGACTGGTCCTTCCATCGCTTCTTTGGGCGTCCGTGATCTCCTTTTCCAGATTTTCGACAGTTTAGAAGTATCTGGGTTAATCTGTTGTTCGACATACTTAACATATGCTTACACATTTAGTTACGGTATTTTCCAATAGTTTCGGTGATGTCCAGGACGCAGAGCTCTGAGAAGATGTTTTAATTTTGCTCATGATCATATAAATTACTGCCAGCAAAGGGTCTCAGTAATTTCATTTTGCCTGGTTATATTTTTCTGATTTAACTTGATGAAAATGCCCATGTTTTAGAGCCAAATAGCAGAACTGAAACTTTTATCGTTAAATGGCATTTTAAAATCATGTCAGGGCGTACTTTTTTACGGTTTATCTTTATTGTTCCCCTACCAGCTGTTGAAATCTGGTTATTTTGGTGTCTATATATCTGGAGTTGATGTAAGAGACGTTGTAGCCAAGATAATTGAAATTATCAACCGGTTTTATAATGCTTAAACCAAATTAAAACTCAAAATCTTCAGAACTTGGAGTTTTTTTATTTTTTTATTAAATCATAAGCATTTTCATGTAAAGAACGTGTTCTAGGCCGAATAGAGTTCATTTTGTACGGAAATTTACGATGTAAATGGTGTTTTTTACCTAAGTTCGTCATTTGAACCTAAAATCTGTAGCAAATATATACTAATTGATCACCTTTTAAGGAAAAAATTAGAGAGCGGTACTCTAGAGAGCGTAGAGGCAGATTCACAGGAGGCCCAGCCTGTTTTTTCACAATTAGCTCACGTATTTTTTCATCTTTACATTTGAGAATAGTACAGGTCCAAGCGATAAAAATCTTTTCCTCGAAAAATTCTTATCGACGTTGTTGTTTCAAAAAACAGCAATACAATTGCCGTATCTCTGGCTCAAATTTATAACACTATTGGTCATAAAAGATACGTAAAAATATTTTTAATAAAAGACGTTCTTAAAAATGCGTCAAAATGAGTAGGAATAAGGTTTATGTTGGAGTAATCGGGAATTCAGAGAGAAGAGAAATAACATTAATTGGTGCGGTATTCAGGAGATGGTAGTATGGAGACAATAGGACCAAGAAAGATAGAAATCCTTGTGGTGGGATCAAAAGGAATTCAATAGTGACTTTGAATGCTGCGAAGGACGAGAAGAATCGGAAAAAAGAAAGCAGAGAAGATCCAAGGAAAGCAAATTCCAAACCGGTTGGCCGTTTATTTCCCATCCCTCCCACTGGTCGCCACCTCCCACCATCCTCCCCTCCTTTTTGTTTCTCTATTTCTCTCTCCTCCTCTGTCTCTTCTTCCCTTTTCCCTGCCTCCCTATTCTCCTGTACTTCTCCCGCGCCTCGGACGCTGCTGCCCCCTGCTCTAAAGCGAGGATTAAAAAAAAGGAAACAGAAAATATGCGATTAAAAACTTTTCTGCTGTCGCGCTTTACGTTTTTTTGTCGAAGAATGCGTGGCGGACAAGGACTTCGGCGCCAGTTTGTTAAGTATACATACGGCTCGGCTCATGAATTCTCCGTCTTACTCGTCGTTTCCCCTTTCCCTTCAAGACTTATGATCCCATCTCGCTCTCCCTTCTTCCCCTCCTCCTCCTCCTCCCTCCGTCCCGCTCGCATCCATTTCCTTATCCACTCCCAGGCGGCGCCACCTTCGGTGCGAAGAGAGTGCAATGAAGTAGGCGAGCTTAATAGGGAAAGACTTTTCCCATTATACATTTTTTCCGGCCAAAGTTAACTGATCTGCCAGAACTTTTTGGCCCGGTCGCTTTTGTTTTTGATCTGGTGCGTCCGGAAGGGTTTTTGTTCGAAAACTCCCGCCACTGTTTGTCGAGGGAACCCCGTGAAATCAAGTGGCGACATCGCCGTGGCAAATTATTCTCTCGTGTATTTTTATATATTTTTTGAAGGAAATATGCGTCATTTTTCCGAGGGAGTTTTTTTTATCCTCCCCCCTCCCACAATCACCGCAGCGGGGAGCATGGGTCGTTTTTTTGTGATATGGTAATTTTTCGGCTTCAACTGGAGCGGAAGAAAACAAACTGGCCAGAAATACCTTCTTGACGTGAGGCATGCATTCTTAACGCAGAAGCGAAAATAACGCAGTAACGCCGTGTGTTCTACAGGAGATGGAGGAAACTGTTAAGTTCACTCCAGATTGGTTATCAACGCCGGCTGCTAACGCACGCGAAGGAGAAAAAAATATTTAATGGGGAGACCAAAGTGGAATCACCGAGGAATCCGTTGAATTTCAGGCATGCGCGTAAAGAGTTTTGCCGGAGACAGGCATAAAAAATGTGGAATTCTTCGTTGGATGCTGAGGTACAAAAAAAACATTCTGTAAAGGCATTGTAATTCCAGTCGTCCACTTTCTCCTCCCCTAACCTTCGGAACTGCTTGGAGAACTAACCGTGGGTCTGCACCCAGTCTACTCTTCTACAACCTCCCAACCCCCACCGCACCAAGCAACCCCTTTCCAGTCCCCATTCCTCCCCTTTCCCCGTCTTAGCCGCCTTCCCCACCTCCCTCATCACTCTCGACCAGAAAGCGTCGACCCTCCTCATCCCTCCTCCCCCCTTCGCAGAAGACTGACTCTACCTGTTACCGGCCACTTGGCTACGACCACCCACTTCTGGACCCACGCAGCCTCCGTCCGAGCGACCCCACCACGGCCCCACTACCACCCCGTCTCCCTCAACTACCTCCTTCTCTCTGTTCGTCTCTCTTTATCTCTCTACCCTCGTTGTGTCCCCATGCTCTTCCTCCATGCTGCTAGTTGGCGGAGAGGCGACGGATGGAAGGACCCCGAGTCCGAATTTAGGACGGCTGAATGGAGGGAGGAGGCGGGAGGGGAAAGATGGATGTCTGGGCTGATGAAATGGAAGGTTTATGGGGGGGGGGCGGAGGATGGGGTGGAGACGTGGAGGAAGTTTTGGACAAACCGGAGGGAACTCTTGGAAAGCCTTTTCACAAGTCATTCTGCTAGCCGAACGCGGGTGGAAGCGAGGTAGAACAATACGACTCGGGAGCTTTCTCTTCTCCAGATTGAATAATCTTGACCGTGTATTTTTAAATGAGGAAACTTTTCGGCAAATTAGTTCAGACGCTGAAAGAAACGTTGGCATGGACTACTTCTTTAAAAGGTTTTTCTTGTTCGCAACTTTAATTTATGTGATCCTTCGGATCAATATTGTGTGGAATTTTCTTTGGATAGTCGGAAGCATATTTTTTTGTCATTATTTGAACGAGAACGATCCCATGTTGAAGTTACCGTCACAGATTTTGCGACTGAAGCTGAAAACGATAACTTGGGTACTTCTAGCAAACATTTCTGGCGATGCGAATTCAAATATATATGAAATAGTCAAAATAAGTCACTTGAAACTTGTGCTTTGCCCGAGTGAAAATTAGCGCGTGAGTTAGTTCACACGGAACCTTACTTAATTACTGAAGTTATACAAGTTTTAGTTTCCACAGAGCAGGAACTAGCCATGACGATGAACGAGCTAATAAATGCTTGGTTATTACTTTTTGTTACCTAACCCATGCATGCCATAGATATTGTTTCTCTGTCACTTTAAAATTCAGTTAAATTATGAAATGCGTTTTATCTGACGATATAAGAGCAAGCAATGCGCCCGGGTGATATACACATTCTTAATCAAATCATTCCCTGGCAAGTTGAGATTGATAATTTTTGGGAAACGCTATTATTTTGTGGGGAGTAGAGTTTGATTGCCGTTTTCCTTTGCCAAAAATATTTTTGCTCTTGCTTGGAAATTTATTAGGAATTAGGAAATTAGGAAACATGTTCTATTCCTTTATCCATTTAGCTGAAACTATAGGTAATGCCATTTGTTCACTTGTAACGGATAATATAAATTAATAATGACTCTAACGAATCTAAGGTTATATTTTAATGTCATTTCAGTGTTAGGTTTTAATACCTTATTTTAGTCATAGGGTTACCTCATATGTTCTACGTTTACTATTTAATAAATTATTATGACGAACTATATGAAGATTTTTATATGGAACTAGAAAGTCAAACAAATTGTTAAATAACTAAATTAACTTCATTCGTAGAGTAATACAGTTATTGAACTCTCTAACGAAATAATTCAACCAATAAAACCAAGCCTATTTCCAAACCTATAGACCAAACCTATTTACATGCATCAAAACTATCGCGTGGCTTTAAAATTCTTTTAAAAAATGCAATTGATACCAATATACCAATCGTCAATGGTAAAACCAATCTTTATCGTCGTTATTATTTATTGGGGAAAACTATTGTTATATCCCATTTGTCCTTACATAATTCTAATTCTTTTGACTTGAAATATCATTCATATCTGCTACAATTCTTACTGGAATAATGGTATCCATGTTGCTGCTTTAATATCTTGTCGGCCATGAAGTCCTCGACAATTCCCCTTCCCTGTAGTTTCTACCATACGATACAACGCTGATTTAGCCATCTTATTAGAAATCTCGTCTATCTGCGATCAGTTGCATGGACCTTCATCACTGTGGTACTCGTCTAGAGCTCATCGTTAACTAGCGTCCGAAATGGCCAGACACCTTTTTAACCACATGAACACGAATGCACATTCCTCATTGTTTTTCAACTCACTTCTCGAATTCAGTTGAATCGGCATGAATCACTCTAATGGGGAAACTAAGTATTGTCCCTACCAGAATAACTCCCAAAATTATTGAAGCATGCGTATCCATACTGAACTCCATATCTGAATCCAAAGACTAAGAGACTCGGAGACTCCCAGACGCAACACCAACCCTTAAATACGTGTACCTACTCCATCCCTACGTGTATTCACGTTAAATATGAAATGTTATTTGATCACAGAAACATGATGGAATATTCATTGCAATAAGGTTTTGCACTTTTCTAAACTTTTTCTTTTTTAAACACGCTACGCGTTTTACCAGTTTTATGGCATCGTCAGGTTCGCGAAAAATTTCAAACGAGGTTGAAATTTTTCTTGAGCACTTACTTTTCACATACTTCATTTATCCTTTCATTTTATTTTATGAAGAGGTTGTCTTGGTTTTTCATTACATAGCCATCTATGCGTAAATTAAGAATCGTAATAAACTGGAAATACTAATATTTTCAACTGAACTAGTCGTGGAAATGAGCCCCGCACACAGAACGATTAAGGGGGGAGATATTGAAGTCCCATCAACCTGAAACTAACCTTCCTCAGGGTGGTTCCAAGTCTCTTATGTTAAAATGGTTTGAGCGAGATAGTTCCCTTGTGTTAATGAAGACCATATTCAAATTTTATTTTTTTAATTTCAGTGTCTGTACGAAGTATGAAGTAAATATTGTAGAATTAATGGCGCAAAGATATAGTTATATATGACTACAATACTCAGTAATTAAATAAATAAAGCTACATAAGTCTCCAACTTGACTCATTTTTTCCCACCGTACGGCTGAAAACCCTTCAAACCGGCAGGTTTTTTTGCAAAAACATGCAATATACACACCGTTAGTTTATTAAAGAAATCTACATGCTATAAATTCCTAATATATTCAATATTCTCCCTCTGGAGCGCATAGCCATAATCTATCCCATGTTGAACAGCTTATATTTGTAGCTATATCTCCAAAAGTAGTTCGGCAAAGGGGTTGATATTTTGATATCATTGGAAAGATGAGTTTTTTCTTTAAAATGAGACCGAATTCATCAAATTCTAGGTGAAGTGATTTTTCGCTCGAACTACCTTAGTTGAATCCTCTCACAGAGAGGATTCACATTAATAATAGATCTCCCCTATTGATAACTATATAATATATATTCCATGAGAAATTGAAACCACATTTCAGGGAAGGAGAAGAATTTCTTGCTTTGGAATTGCTTCCAAACTAGCTTGGGTTGATAGGGATCATCTGATTCCATGCATCCAGTACGACTGTGGCGCCGCGGTTGACAGCTTCAAGAAAGGTATCATGCCAAAGTTAGGATGCTGTCATTTATGTCGGAATCTGAGTTGAATGAGGAGAATATCTGATCAATTTACTATTTTTTACGGTTAACGTTGTTATCCGACGGCTATCGTACGGCAATAGAAGTATGCTCTATGATTGCATTTCACCATAGCAATATTTATTTCAATGACGTTGATTATGCGCCATTTAGCCAAAATCGATAAAAAATCCACCGCTATGTATATTAAGTAAGATAAAATCAAGAAATAGGTTCGTCAAATACCTGACGATGCAATAAAATTGGTAAAACGCGTAGTGTGTTTAAAAAATAAAAAGTGTAGAAAAGTACAAAACTTTATTATAATAAATATTAAAAGTTTCTACAAAGTAGAGCCAGAAGCTGTGGATTTTATGATGGAATATATTTGAAATAGCTGGGTATTGACACGAGCGAAGTATTAAAATTGATTTTGCTTAAATTCTAATTTTCTAACCTGTTTAGTTATAGTGTGTATATATTTTACATGCAGTGATCCGTGAGACTTCTTTTCGTAAAATGTCTCTCATATCCAATTACATATTATAATTATTGTTCCAATTCTAGAAGACAAAACCATGGCTGGTATTGCATATATGATGGAAACAAGGGGTAAAAAATCGTAAACTTAATCATTTATGAATCACTGCCACTGTTGAGACTGACTTAATACCAGTAAAAAGGAAATTATACGCTTACGCTCTAAATATTTAACCCCCAATTAACTGGATTATGAAGTTCTGTAATAAGAAACCACAAACATTACTGAGTCACAGTGGTCAAGGACAAATAAGTGTAAAATTAGACATTTGAGTTACAAATCATGTCAGTGCAATTGGTGATGTTTACGCTTTTAATAAAAATAATTGCCATTGTTTAGATTCATGGACTCGGCAGTCATAAGTTGGTACGTAACGAATAGCAGAAGAATTTTATTCACACATTTTACTGCCACGTAATGTACTAGTCCGGTATAGTAAATAATGCTAGACGAGGTAGTAAAGTTTGAATTAGCATTGTCCCTGCGCCTCCAAGATTAAGGCTTGGATCTTGCCTCGGGCGCAGATGTCGAAATCGGCCTTGGGATAGGATACCCAGATCCACACTCACAGAGTTTTTGTAATGTTTCCAGTAGTGTCCTGCGTAGGAAGAATTACTCCTCTTTAATTACTGACAATAAATAGCGATGAGGTCGTCGGGACGGCTTCCTGGGCGTAAGCAGCAATATATTGGCCTCTCGTGCTGAGATTTAGGCGGAGCGAGCCAATGTGAAGTCGACGGATAGTCGGGCGGGGAGGAATGCAAAGCGGCAGAGGGGAGGAAACGCCTCCTCTGCAAGCAGTTAGCCAGAGGCCATTATTGCTTTAAGGCTTTAATGACCAAAATTAAGCCCGTGGGCCAAATCTGCGCGCAGCACTTCCACCCTCCCGGCGTTGCACTCTGGGATTTCTCCCATTTTCTCAATTCCTACCCCTCATCCTCCCTTTTCACCCCGTTTTCAACCACTCTCCTTCTCTTTCTCTCTCAGTAGTTCTTCCTTCCTCTCCTTCTCTTTCTCTCCCAGTAGTTCTTCCTTCCTCTCCTTCTCTTTCACTCCCATCCGCTCGTGCAACCCCCTCCGCCCCTCCCTCCCTGTGAGGGAGAGAAGGACAGACGCAAGTCCTTGAGAGGCTCCTTTCCCCGTGCGCCAGTCCGCCCACCTGCACTCAAGGAACACATACCACGCGACCACAGCCGACTGTGAGGGAGGTGCGAGAGGTTGGGAGTAATGCCTACACCGGTTTCTCATGCAACATAAGAACGTATCTCATGAGCGCAGCGAAATTTAAGCTCACACTGCTGTTGCGCGTGGCAACCAACCGATGGCAAGACTACTCTCTACCCATAGGGTAGTTTGAGCGAGATTATTCTCAAGTCAAAATGGAGATCATATTGGAATTTAATTTGAATTATAATCAGTTGTAGGAATAGGGGAGAAAAATAGTAATGTTAATGACACAATAACTTTATCTATGTGTCTAAACATCTCAGTAACCAATCATATACACATATCTTAAGCATTGGGGTAAAATTTTTGCTACCCGCTTCACGCTGAAAATGTCTTAAAATTTTTGCGAAGACATTTAATGATTTTATAAAGCATATCACGGCTAGAAACATATTTAATTTTCAAAGTATTCGATAAAGCACGTGAGCAATACACCATTATATTTCTGACGTGATATGTGCTAAAAAACCTCCTCATTTTCATAACATATGTCTCTGGTGCGCAGGGAAATACCAAATCCCATGGATAACGGATTCTATTCTTGGTAAACATCTCGAAAAGTAGTGAAAAGTATTGCAGATATTTTGGTATCATTAAAAAGATGAGATATTTTTTATTTGATGATATCAATTACAGTTAGTGGTGATATGTCACTTGTACTATCTTTAGGTGACCGGCGAGTGCCTTTCTTCAGAAAGTCCTAAGAATTGTTCCAATTTTTATATTTGTTGCACAAATCTGATCAGCTTCATTTATTCTATTTTCAATCTTTAATCGTCAATAGCACAGGTCGACCCACTAAGGTTACTTCTGATTAATCAACTTAACATATCATTCTTCTACGTGAGTGAAAAACTCAACGGCATAACTCACGAGATGAACAAGAGCCGAGCTCTATGTTACGTTCTCAAGGTGAGTTGCGAGTGGTCTTTGTCACGTTCTGAAGTTTAGCTGTCTCAAGCTGCATTAAGATATAATTATAAGTCAGAAGTGAGAACACACATTAGTATAAACTAAACCTGAACTTACAGTGTCTTTGCGGAAGCGACGGCTTTCAAATAAGAACTAAAAAATTAGTGTGGAATTAATTTGACTTTGAATTCACGTTAAATTAGATTTGCATTAAATGTTGTGATACAAATACAAAAATTAAAGGGAGTCTCCATTAGCTGTAAACAATTGGCACCGCTCGTCAGAGATGCCAATTTTTTACGGCTATTGGAGACTCCCTTTAATTTTTGTATTTGTCTAGCCGTAAGAGCTCACCCCATCATTATAAGTGCTGTGATGCTGTGTCCTGTTTGTTTTTTCGGTATCTTTCTCTCGGTTAATTTCTTTATGTCCATGCGCATGACGGGAAAAACATAAATAGAGTAAAGGTAGATGTTGGGTTGCGTATTGCCTAACTGCTATAACCGATTTTCAGATAAATATTAATGGTGTACGTCTACTTTTCTAAATTCATTCTTTCAATGCGTACGGCTGGCGTCTTGTCCTAACTATTTTTCATGAACATTTTCCGAGCTAATTTTATTATAAGAAGAAAACGTTTATTTTACAAAACTTTCACAAAAATTACATTGTTTGCTGTACGATATAATATTTTTTAAATAATTTATGATACAAAAATAAACAAAGTACATCATCATAATCAGCGGTGACGTGAGTGCTCGGGGGGCCCGGGCTGCTGCACGTCCAGAGGGGCCCGGTTTTTGTTACCCACCCTCCCCCCGTCTGTAAAAATTTGTGCGTTCAAAACGCGTTAAACTACAATTTCATAGGTATTTATGCACAGTATGACTAAGTTGTACTTTCACTCGGAGATGTTTGGTCTGCTGGCAGTTCAAAGTTCGGCGGGACCCGAGCCCGAAACCTAGTGGGTGGCCCGGGGCCCGGGCGGGAATCCCCGCCTTCCCGTCCTGGCTACGCCACCCCTGATCATAGATAATAAATAAACAAAAAAATAGTATTGATAGCACAGTATTTCGTCTCATATAATTAAGTTATAGTTATGTGTTCATCTTGATGGTTAAAATAGGAAATTAGAAGAAAAAATTATATTGATTATGATACCCAGAATCCAGTGAGACAAGTATGAAGAAAGCAGAGAAAAATAATAATAATACAATTTAGGTTCTGCTAAGACAATGCGGCTTGTCCGCAGGTGCCTTTTGTTAATTTTTTTTTCTTAGTGTGTAGTTTTTGGACAATTTTAACCAAGCTGCCACGCTTTGAGTAATTTTTTAAGAGCATATATGCATTTATCATCATGCATTTCCGAAGGAAATTCATTTTACAACCCAGGGACTGCATGTGCCAAAGACCGTTGTATGGAGATTAAAATACTTGAGTACCGACAACCTGTTCGTTCGTTGCAGTTGCATGTCAGTATTAATCACATGGAAATTTATTAATTTGCTATCGAAGAAGTTGCCCAAAAAGATAATTATCAGGCGTAATATGGTGGAAGTTCAGCATAGTGAATCACAGAAATGGCAATTTTCCATAAGATAATATTTAATACGACCATGGTTTCGATGCTCTGCATCATCATCAGGTACATACACAAAACAGATAGAGTATATATTTCCCCTCCCCCTCCCTGACTTCACATTGGCTAACCTTCTCCTCCTCCCCAACCGCCTCCAACCTCACACCTACCCTACACTTCCTTCCCTCTCCCAATCCCACCTTCTCCTCCTCTGCAAAATTTGGTATATATACCCGATATGTTTTTTTGTATGTACTAGATGTTGATGCAGTGCATCCAAATCATGATCGTATTAAATCTTATCTAGTGGAAAATTGCCGTTTCAGTGATTCATTACGAAGAAGTTGTCACAAATTAACACATCTTTGTACAATTATTTTAATGGTAACAAATTTACATTTTTACAAACTTCTCCAAGATTTTCTCCTTGGCCATCAAATGTGCAATCATTTTAATTTGTAAGGTAATGACGTTCTTTAACAAGGTGGTGTTTATACTACCCCAAACCGTCAAACCATAACGTATTTCGGCCTCAGCTAAGTAAGCCTTTTCATACATTAATTTTTTTCAACTCACGAGGTAAGGAATACTTTGAAGTCTTTGCAAAAGTTTCACGATAAGAGCTTACTTTAACGTTAATTTTTTCCGTAATCCGGCCTAATGTATGTGAGTTTGTGTGTGCCCGATGTGGGAGGGTAACTTGTTTAGCGGGGGAAGTGATGGCTTCAGCGTTGGTGGGGCAGGGAAGGAGGGATGGGGAGTGAGTCTGGGGCGGAGGGAGTGAGCAGACGGGGGTTGAGGGGAAGAGGTGAAGATATCAAAGCGACTTCCTTCGAAGAAGAAGCAGAAGGCGGCGATGCACTTCTCCTCTTGCTCCTCCGTCTGCGCTTGTAGCCCAGGTCCGGCTTTGCTATTAATTATTTCCGGGTTCGGGTCGAATTTTGTTTATTTTTCCTGGGCTATTGCCCGTGCCGCCTCTTCCTCATTCCCGTGGACTTCCTGACATGGTACAGGGGGTGAGGAGAACAGGGATACCGTGGATCCTGGGATACTTCACGGGAATCATGTTCGGCGGTCGCCCGCGAGGGCAAACGTTTGAGTGAGGATGGAAGGTTTTCGGTCGCCTCCCTTTAACTCCCTCGGAATCGAAATTCCACGTCGTGGGCGCACACTCTGCTCGCCGGAGTGGCATGGCATCTTTGTTTGGCTTCGCGTGAGATAATGATGTCATTTCTACCTTCTCGGTCCAAAGTCGTTTGACGGGGAATACTTCATAATCTTCATCAATCTCTCGGGGTGTGACTTCAGCGTTTTGCTTTTTTAAGCACCATAAATCGTTTCGTAATGTAAGTTTGTCACGGAATGGCGTGAGAATATCCGGTCGAAAAAAATGTCGGCAGTCGGAGCGCTTAGGTCATACTAATGTCCATGCCTAAATGAACGAGCCATTAACATTTTGATTCGGCGCCTGACCTGTACTTTTTGGGTAAAGTTCATATGTGTCAACGTCAGATAAAGGTACTTCTCTTCGCTTACATGTCTGTTCCCGGACACGACTTAAAGTCGAAAATTTATTCTTTGGTAACTACTCTATTTACTTTCAGGCCATAAAATTAAGATTCGTAATGATATTGTGATATTTTCATAGTTATTTGGTAATGACATATAAATATTTTTTCATTTTAAGGTCTTGGGTTAGATTCCCATGATTATATAGGTCACTATTATGCATAATTGCACTGCTACGGACAATACGAAGCTGTTTAGGTAGAACTTAACTAAGCAACGTTTAAAATATATTGCAAATTAATCTCAATTACTCTGCTCCGCAAGCATTATTCCCGAGAGCTGAACCAATCACAATCAATCTTCTGAAGAAATATGTTGGCCGATGGCAGTGAATTCCACTTCTTCTCATACTGAAATGAAACTTGTGTAATCGATC
Source organism: Pyrrhosoma nymphula (assembly GCA_963573305.1). Lineage (NCBI taxonomy): Eukaryota > Metazoa > Arthropoda > Insecta > Odonata > Coenagrionidae > Pyrrhosoma > Pyrrhosoma nymphula. The sequence goes on along the minus strand of OY754327.1, from coordinate 25,170,780 downwards.
TGCAATTTACTTATGAATCATTTAACAGCTACTACATGTATTTAGAGAACACCGTGGGTTATGTAAATAAAATACAAGCAATGAAATAGAGTTCTATGAAATGACTTTGCATTCACCATGTAAATCTTCGCTTGCTGTTAAAGGTGTTTATTTGAGTAATCTCCCCTATTAACTCCTTGTTCCCGACGCTCGGTACAGCGCGCAGAATCTTAAATTAGGATTTTACTATCTCAGGAAAATAATACTCTTTTTGTTTATCGCGGCTTGTCAAATTTACAGCTTCAGTAATACCTTAGACTGCTAGTCACCTACTTTGAGGGGCGTATTCTTGCATGCTCTCGTATAATACTTTTAGATTCCCCCGTTTTTTTATTTTTACCTCTTTTGCAAATGTTAATGACTTTCTTATAACTGGATGTATACCACCATAGGAGAATATTTACTAAGAGGAAATTTTACAGAAGTATTTTTGAATGGTAATGTGTTTTATTTCGAATGAAACAGAAAACGTAACTGTCAAAAAGCATGGCAGAGAAACGGCTTTTGCGCGGAGGCCTAGTAACACCTACCAGAAAATTTTATCATTCGTTTAATTCGGCATATTCATATACTTTGAGAAAATTTTCACAATAATTATGACTAACATAAATACGCCACCACCAGTGGATAAGTAGCTCAAATATGTTTGGTCCGTATCTCCCTAATTATAAATCAAATTGGCAGAAGAATTTTCAGCAAAAGTAAAGAGAGGATTAGCTACCAGGCGATTTCCTACTCACTCCTTTGGTAAAATATACAGCAGTAATTTATTTGACAGTACCTTTAAAACGTACTTGGAGGTAATATACGGCCGCAGTTGAACTTTGGAAATAATGAAGAGGATAAACTTTGTCCATAACTAGGAGTGAACATAAAGAACACAAGTCATCGAAAATATTTGAGAACATTTTTGACGCAGTTTTTCCTAGGAAAAGGTTTCCCTAAGAATATCATTATCGCGTTTCTTTTTCAAACGAAAAGGCAAATATACTGTTCAAATTTCGAAATACGGTGGAGAAATATATTTAGAAAAATACATTTTTGAGAAAAATATCTCGTCATATGACTTTTATGATTTTCATTGTAAGAGGGACTTTTCTCGAATTATAGTCTATCACAGATGACTAAAGGAATCTATCAGGCATTGACAGTTATATGCTCATAGATGTTGCTTTAATATTACCATGGTGCCCTTGATATGTCCTTCCTATGTTAAATAAAGCCTAATAAAATGCCTAGTTTTGAAATATTAAGCAACATTTTATTTTGTTGAAAAGTATTTTTAGCCTGGATGCCAAGAAACAGCTTGCGTATCTTTTCAAACATAGTGAGTGTAATTATAGTCCCAGGAAGTTAAAACACCTACATCTTTACTGCTGTTACAGATAAGTAATTTTAATGTACTTCTTGGGTTATGACCTGCGACTAAAAGCCATGTATATTCGTGGCGTGGGCATGGCGTAAAATGGAAAAATATTCTAACAGTTTTCTATGTATTTTTCCAAAAATATATTGGTCCCCTAAAAAAATAACACTCGTTGAATATAGTTGACATTGCGCGTTGACACATATTGGCGCGTTTCAATTTCAAAAAGTTGGTATTTCAGTTTGTTTCATAAAGAAAAGAGAAAGTAAGTATCATATTTCATTGAATTTCGTCAACCTCTTACTCGGAATAACTAAGGCAAAAAGAAAAATGTAGCGTTCATTCTGTGGAGTCATACGAAACCCACTATCCTTTAGTACATGCAAGCTATTTTTGAGAAAAAAACAGACTCTTTGGCTCTGCTGATCGGAATATCTTCAAAATCTCTTCTATCTTCAATGGAATAATTTCAAAGCGACCCAGTAATTACTACTGTAGTGGCAATCATGGTAGTGGAACAATAGTTTTATAAATCAAGCAAATATATTGTACCAACTGTTTTGCCCAAGATTTTCCCTATTTGTCTTAAAAACAAACGTTTTCATCTTTCCATGCTGTCATTAAAAAATTCCTTCGGGCAGTGGACCCCTACGAATACCCCCAGATATACTTACGTGAATTAGCTCTTATACCTCAGTGGATATGTCTTCTCTAAAATGACTTATGTGCCAATAGTTACAGCGGTGTGACGGTGGAAGGTATAGGAAAAGCGAAAATTGGTGGTATTCACCAGCTGAGGTTTTTAAGTCACTGAGGACGACTTAAGCGTTTAAAAGCGGTCATGGTTACCAAAGAGTGCAGTTGGGAACTAGAAGAAACCTAACCACCTCTCTTCCTCCTCTCTGATATGCTCTTCTCTCCCTGGCATAACTTTCTTTACGAGCGAGTGCCGCAAAGTTTTGCTACACCTTTATGTGTAATAAGCTTCAATGAGCAGAGAGTATTCGATTTGGAAACCCTCTCCCAAGCAGTTCAAGGCTATACAACAAAATTTACTGCAATATAATCAGAAATCATATCCTGAATTTCCCGGATTTTCAAAACTTCAAAGGAATAAAATGCGTCTTAATCAATTGCTTGTAGATCGCAGGATACGGAGTTTTTCGCGACGCTTATTTTGGCCTAAATATAAATAAAATTGTGTGTTTCACTTCGGTTTATTATTCAGGGTGTCGACTAAAATCGTGGACGGATCAATCCTTCTCCATAAATCATATTTCCGTCGAATCAAATTCTATTTCCTGCTTAATTTAACTTTTTTCTGGAAATCGGATTTTGAGCCGAGGCAAAGACCATATTTCTTAGGAAAGTGTCAAAGGGAATGATTTATTTTCGGTGGAAGACAATTTTAATCGCTTTGACGAGCAGTATTTTCTCACTCCTAAATGCGTGGTCACAGATGTAAAATATCTGGGAATCCAACAAATTTTCCCTCAGCCAGAGGCAGGTTTCGGCTTCCCAAATACGTCCCAGGCATGTCACGAGATGGCTTGGGATGGCACGATGGAAAAATTATTCCTGGCGAGGAAGCATTACTTTGGGGGTTCATTTTATCCCCCCCCCCCATATCGCATCATCGCCTGGAATCCTCTGCGCGGGCGATAAGGTACTCGACGGGGGAAGATGGGGATGGGCAGTGGTTGGGATGCCGGTGGCTGCCGTGGAGGTGAAGCAAGTTCATGAAGATGGGAGGGGTGAAGGAAGTGGAATGTCCGGGACGGCAGGCATTATCCTGCCCCGCAACCGATGGCCCCCAAGCAACGAAGAGGATGACTAACGCCTAAATATTCCGTGTCCCGGACTTTTTTGACCTTGCCGACGGGGTCGAACTGCCTCCCCTTGCCCACATCCTCCAACACACAACACCCCCGCCTCCCTGCCAGCTCATATTCTCCGCCAAAATCTTCCTTTACTTAGCGTTTTTCGTTTTAATCCGTCGTGTTGGATCTTCTTCCATACGCTTCGTGATTTGACGTGCGACCACTTCGTGAATCAACTCCAGGACACTTTTTTAGTAGGTCTACCTCAAGTTTATACTTTTACTCTCAGCATGACATTTCCGTCTGTTCCTCCAATGTACGACTTCCTGAATAATGACTTCCCTTTTAGTTGATCAATTCCTTTATTCCCACTTTGCCAATTTCCAGATGAATTTTAATTTAGTCTTTTTGAGAAAAATTGATTTCTTCAGTCATGTTATTGCATGACATAGGAACTGGAAATTCCTTTTGCAAGAAAATATATTTTCTATGAATGGTAGCTCAAATGAATCTATACCAAGAGATTACTTTCAGGAAATTCATACCTATCTAATTAAATAAAATTACGGCGGTATCAATTATTCATGAAACTTCAGGACTAACCTCGATAGTAAATAAGTAAAGAGAGATATCTCATTACGGAATTCACTCTATGCTCGACATTTTCCGAAAAAACACTCCTTTTTCGTTATCTCCAGTAACGAATGGTCAGGAAAAAAAGGGAATGCGTGAAAATTTTCATGATTAAGGTATAGATGCTTTCACTTGATAATTTTTCGTGCACACTCTTGCTCTCAATTAAACGTGCATTTTTCGGGCAGTTCGTTGATCCCGGCAGGCGCGATCCATAGCGATGAAAACGGGGAGGGAAGGGGTACGTTTGAACACGAGTCCATGTGTTTCCATCGCAGGAATGTATATGTATACTTTCATATAAATGTATCCATATGTGTGGAGAGTGCCAGCCAGCCAGCCAGCCCACCCACTCACTAGGTACCTGTAATCCTGGCGCGGAATTCCCGCGACCTGTCCTTTTCAGGGAATTGATGGCGCGCTTAAAATCCGCTCCAATTAAGTTCGCCCGGCATTTATTGCTTCTGCGAGCGACGACGACGCCGCCGCTAGACTAGATGAGTGGTCTCGGTTGACGTTGGCTTCCGTGGCATTAGCCCACATTCCGCCGGAAGATAACCGAGCATCGTATAGCTTCCCATCCCCTCCTTCCCCCACTTCTCTCCTCCCTTCGCTCACTAGACTTGCACCTCTGATTCTCCCCCCGTGGTGCTTCCTTCCCGCTTGGATAATTCGCCAGGCCCACAAATGACGGCGATAACTACAAACGACTACTCCTCCTTTCCGTTTATGCCACCGAATGTTTGCCCTCGAAAGTGGATTTACGAAAAAAATGAGTCGAAAATGCAAGGGGACTGTGGTGGGAGTGGCAGAGATGGAGTTAGAGAGGTTTGGGTGAGGCGAGGAGTGGAGAGGGGGGAAGGGGAAAGAGGTACGACGCCTCCACCAACCCGCCCGCACGCCTCCGCCTCCAAGAACCTCGTGAGCTCCGCTCCTTGGCGTCGTCTCCAGCGACATGGGAAGGGGTCGGAAAGATTACGAGAGGGGGGGGAGGAAGGAAGGACGGAGACAGCGGTGAAAATATTGGCCGTCGTCTTCTCCATGATGTCATTAGGAGAGAGGGGGGGCTGGAGCTATTATTGCTACGCTCTCCTTCTATGGGTGGAATCGATACATCCTGGCCACGTCGCAGACAACTTGGCTTAAATTGAAACAATCTTTTTTCCCTCGGGTAAATTACGACTCCCAATGGATATAATGACTCTAGCGCCATTTGTTGGATGGAAAGCGTGAGGGAATGCAAAAGATGACGCATTATGCCAGGCGAGACGATGCATCAATGCTGGAGGGACGTAGCTCAGCCGCTCTAATGGGAATCGCGAGTGGAATCCTTTCCTCTTTTTTTCCTCTCTTGGAATGCATTTTCATATCGTTGCACTATAGTTAAGTGGACACTCACTACCAGTGTACATTATCTCTGCTTATAATGTCTTGGATAAGAATATTTGATATGTCCGAAGTTCTGTTTTCGAACGCATTACAAATAATTCCTAGCAAGTAACAGCTGCTATTTACTCGAGAATAAATGGGCAAAGGATTTCAACTATTCTTAATATTTACTCAAAACATATTTTATTATAAATGAATATTATAGCTTTTCCCTTACTCTACCACGCACGAATTTCTACTAATTGTTCGGCTAGTATAGTTGGAAAAGCAGTTTTTGGAAGTTAAATAAATACTTATATTACCTTTCATCAGACTATATTTCTTAAATTATTTTGAATAAGAAGAGTTACAATTGCGGAACATATTATGATATAATGACCCTATTACGGCATTATTTACTATGTACACCTATTATTATTTTAAAACAAGTTCTTATTCTGGAGGTTATTGTTGCATGCTTAAATGTTATGCTCAGCATTTTCACAAACTCGTTGATTTTTTGATGACTAATATTAACTCAATATGCTTTTTGGGTATCCAGTGAATGAGAGTAGAATCGAAAGAGTTCTCTTTGAAGATTCAAACATGAAGTTTCTCTGAAACGTGAGTAAACAAATTGATGGCGGTAAACATTGACACTGAATTCATGGAGTTAAAGGGGTGAAACTTCAAATAGGCACCAATTTCCAAAGGTGTTTTTGGAATTGGAGGGAGTTAATTCACAGTATAATATCCAAATGCTGTACTTGAAAATATATTTATTTTAGTATTCTGTTGCATACCTAAAAAGCATCACGAAAATATTGAATGCCTCTTTTGATTTATATGTTTACTCCAGAAGTAGTTTACTCTCGTTGAAACAATCGTTGACCGAAAAAGCGTTCCTACAAAGACAAGGATTTATTATAGAGCGAGATAGATTCACGCTTTTAATTTAAATAGATAACCGTGACTCGATGAGTGACTGAGTCCAGCGGGAAGACCGACGGAATATCAAATAAGTAGAATAAGATAGTTGCCGTTTATTACGAGATTGAAAGCAAAGGAACAATATACGTTTATTTCTTCGTTGGCTTATTTCGTATTTGCGACTATATTAAAGGGTTTAAGTCTTCGATGTGAACAGGTCAAGGAATCAGTGCAAAACTTGCCTTGAAGAGCAGGTTCCCATCATCATCTTTCTCAATAAATGTTCTATTTGCAAAAAGCATGATGGAACCATCTCGAGTAATGTTAAATAGAGACATGTAAGCCTCTTACTCGATCTGAGCTCTCGGACCTTTAAAAGATTGCATTTATTTCTCACGCTGTGAATTGCTTATTAGAAGAATCTTAGGAAATAGCTTAATATTAATAAAACTGAGTGAAGGCTACTATGGTTACCTAGAAATACCTTGAACTCAACTTGATGGTGTATTAACAAAAATAATGTGCCCAAAGTGAGAAACTCAACAGATTCAGGCGAGATATCGTGGATGTTCTTCATAATATAAGAGAAACAATAGCACTTTTCCACAAATTGCTTTAATGCGTTCAACGCGTTTCGGCTCCCAGAGCCATCATCAGGTACAAGACAAAGTTATAAGAGTGTACATCACATATATATCTTTTCAGAGTAGGATGGTAGGGGGAGGAAACTAGAGGAGGGGGGAGGAGGAGGTAGTGGCGGAAAAAACCTGGGAGAAATCAGGAAATCAGGAAATATTTCCTTCCTTGGTTTTTCCTGATTTCCCCCAGGTTTTTTCCGTCACTACTTCCTCCTCCCCCCTCCTCTAGTTTCCTCCCCCTATCCTCCTACTCTGAAAAGATATATATGTGATGTACACTCTTATAACTTTGTCTTGTACCTGATGATGGCTCTGGGAGCCGAAACGCGTTGTACACATTAAAGCAATTTGTGAAAAAGTGCTATTGTTTCTCTTATATTTTAAAGTGAGAAACCTCAGAAAGGCAACTGGAAAATTGTCCGAGGATCCATTATTACAAATAAAAAAATGCAGCTGGATATTGCTATGGACGTAGGCTGCACTCCATTCTCTATATGTAAATTAATCTATGTAAAAATAATGCTACAAATATGATGTAGAGAGCAGCAGAAAATCCACATAACTTGTAGTTGTACATGTTAAAATTCTTCTCGGCAGACTCTTATGATGGTGAGCTTGAGATCTTAGTTTGCGGGTTAAAAAATGCGACGGTAAATCTGCCTTGGTGGAGAGGAATGTTCAGCACTGTACTGCAGTACAGTGTAGGAGCAATAAACGTTCACAGCATCCATAAAGACAACAAGAATAAAATATCGGAAAATTATAAACCAGAACACCCTGAATTTCGGTATTGGTTATTTCATGTCTTCTAGTTTCGGAAAACCAATATCCCAGGCACGAAGTTACAAAGACACGACGAAAGCAAACAAACGTACGATGATGTATAGAAGAGAGGACTACATGAAATTAAGGATATAAATGTAATTAGTTGTATATCATTTAAAATTTTAATATCTAAATGTTAAAATGAAGGTTTAAAATAAGAATTTAACACCCTGTAAGAGGCAGCATAAATTCAAGTAATTTAAGTGCGTAATTTGGGACCAGTTTGAGCAGGAAAACGTTAGATGAGCGATCCAAAGTTATAATTCATTTAAAAAATAAGAGTTACTAAATTCTACCACAGTTAGTCTGCCTATCCGTGGTTAGTATCCCTGGTTATCTTTTTCATATTTGTTACTATTGATTACAAATAATCAAATCCGCATACTCATTTTGTAATTCTATTGCCTGTTCTTTAACTACGGTGTGGATTTGTCAGGTCAAACGTGAAATCAGGCTATCGATGAAAATGAATTACTATTATTGCACATAAATCCTTGAAGTAGAGGTGATAATTCGGTATTCAAACAAATGTCTTTAAACGGAAAACGAAAATTTAGTCACGAAATGCACTAGCCACCGCAACAATCCAATTTCTAGGTGGTAGGTATAACGGTCTAGTGAATACGTTCCTGTGGTTTTCGGTCATTACTACAGCCGGCGTCCTTTTGGTTATCGAATTGTGTTCTCGCATTCTTTGGCCAAAAATCGTTCAGCTAATGCACGGGTGAAGCTGTTTGGGAGGACAGGGGGCGAGGAACCAGGTCACTCGCCTTAACCGGCGATGTTTTGCATTCCCGGGAATGGTTCTTGGCACACCCAAGGGGGGCATTGACCCCTGTGGACCACAAATCCACTACCCTATACTGCCTGGTCCTATAGCGACCGACATTCGGTTCGAACACCATTCACAGTATTTCGGCAGAACTGAGGACAGAAGACAGCAACCGGGAAATGGTATGAAATAGAATAAGTACTTAGATGGTGTTCATATAACTACAATAAGAGTAGAATCCATGATGAGAAAAACAATGTTGTCTTGATGAAAACATGTTGTTTGAAAAAAAATAGTTTGTCTTGATGATGACGCATTAGACGTCAAAAACGCTTGACAACAATAAAAATATTTGAATTTGTACTGTGTTTTTTCGCATCATTCTATCTTGAATTTCCACCAAGTATCGCCACAATTGATTAATTTAATAATAATAATAATTCATTTAATGTAACTTATAGTTTATCAAGATTCGCTTGTTTTATTCTTCATTGTTGCGAAAAGAAAATTAGATACCGCGGTGTTCTCATGACTCATTTGCGCGATGTGTTTCAATGTGGGCGACCTATAACCTCTCAGTGGATAGCGGTGCTATTTTCTTTCGCTGATTGGTTGGTTTTATTTATTTTGATGTAAATTTAGAACTCTTTTATTTACTTTGGGCCAAAATATATCACAAATTATTTATTGTTCCAAATTTTAATGGGATACAGTTCTAGCCTTTCCGAATGGTCCTAACTGTTTACTTCTAATTTGTACTCAAGTTGAACTGCGGAACTATGGCTGGGACACGGTTAAACACTTAATGAGTCACCTGCAGAAAGTGTGTGCTCTGGTGTTGACAGGAAACAAGAATTTTGTCCTACCGTGACGGGAATATATGAAGCATGTGGCACAGAAAAAAGTTAGATAACGGCTTACACGACATAACGACACAAATTTGGTACTTTAAACTGAAATTTTGCTCTCTTTCGAACTTCGAAAAGATATAATATAGTAAATTGTGTATTTTTCTTTATCAATATCAAGTATTCAGCCATTAAACTCCCAATTATCCTGGGTGACGTATATGCTGTAAAATTTATTTAGTTGCAAAAATGAACACTAGGGGTCGCCTTTCTAAATGTCTAAGCCTTTATTTCTTTAAATTTCAGTTAAAGAGTCTTTTAACAACACCTGGACTTCATGCCACCTCGTAGTAAACAAGTGGATTATCAGGGATTATTGCGTGGCACGTGGCCCTTACTTCCCATACCAGACACGTAATTTCTTGTTAACAAGTCATTACTTATTTACATTGCTCACTTTTTACTCGTGATTTACAAAATAAAATGATAGCATCAAAAGTCTCAATGTCTCTTTAACTCTTAATATTTCTTAACTAACAACCATTTAAAATTCACCAACTTCATCTCCTTTGAGAAAATATAGGCAGTTATTGAGCTGATTCTCATTTATCTCCCATGATATTGCCTATTATTTTTCCTGAGACAAAAAAATGAAATAATTGGATGTATTGATTGAAGTAAGAATTTGATGTGATACTTTCAATGTGAAAGAATTGTAATTTTACTATGGAAACTGCTGAATAAATGATAACTATAATTTATAATTAGAATAATCTGTTAAAGTTAAAGAGTTTTAACATAAAAATGACGGAATGATCTAACGAATCACAAGCTTTAAAACGAAACTGTTTTTCCTCAAGTTTTGGGAGACCTTGGAATGAATTTAGCATCCAATTGGCGATTTCGGTCCCGTCGACATTTTCAAACTGTTCACCCCTTTTTCCCCCCTTTTACCCCCCCCCCCCCTTATTTCCCCCTTTTTTCCATTTCACATCTTTCCAATCCAAATCAGCGAAGCCGCAGTTCGTAATCTCTGGCCGCACGAGGTTCTATTATATTTCGTCCCGCAACTTTTTTTTCGACAGTTTTATTTTTTCATTTCCGCGGACATGCGGGCGAGGGACGGAGCCGTCGGCCAGGGGAGAGTGGAGTGGAAGCAGGGAGCTTCCGATGTCGAGAGGATGGAGTTTCGCAGGGTCAGTGTGTCTGCAGGGCCGGCACCAATTGAAAATCGATGCGAGGTGCGAGGAGCGCACCTGGAAAATCAGAGCGCCCGAGAGACGTCCGATAACTCTCCTCTCTGCCGCCGACACCAACAATCCTTCCGTCCCCCCCCCCCCACTCACCACACCGACCCATATCAACCTCCTTGCCCTCTCTGTCCCTTCTTCTTCCTCCGTCCTCCCTTTCACCCGCTGCTCCCTCATTGCCGCTCCCCTTCCCCCCCGCTGAGCAGCCAATCCATCCAATTTCCTCGAGCCATCCCTCAGACCCCACTCCTCCCCCCCCCTCCCTTACTCTCTGACCCCAACACCACCGCCACCCTACGTAACACCCCCCCCCACCACACTCTTCCCTTTTGCCCTCTCAAGGTCCCCAAGTCTCCCTTAGCTCGGTGCTCTCACCCGAATTCCAAAAGATTGGAAGCTTCCACGTCATTCCCAATTATGACACCTTGAAGAGCGCGCCTTTGAATGGTCTGGTCTCGGAATGAAGGTGTTTCATAAATCTGAAATCCGCAATAAATCATCTTTCATGCGCGTTTCATCTGGAGACATTATCGGAAAGTCTTAACATATCTTGCTCTTTAGTGCCTGTTTCATAAATTTACATTTTTAAACCCGTGTTCCTAAAGGGGACCCTTACAATCTGGAAATGAGATAGAAAATAATTTTTTTAAGCGAGAAAGCATAGCCAAAACCCCCACTTTGATTATTAAAAGATCCGAGATAGAATATCGGCCAAGTCAAATGATTTTTCCACCCGAACTTTATCCCTTTGATGTATTAGAAGGCATACTTGTTATTTTTAGAAAAACTGCGCGTAAAACATTATAAATCACAAGTTTTACCCAAATACTTATGTGAGTAGGCATCAAATGGCCTCTACCTCTTCAACCCCTAAATATTACAGAGTTTTGAGATTGAATTAAAAGCTTTGCTCTGTGAGCTGCTGCTAAAGTATGATCTGAGCGAGAAATATGTGCTTGTGTATCATATGTGTATCCCATTTCGCCTTGAGTAGAATGTTTTACAAAAATAATTTGACGCCTATTCCTCTTGCATATAACCAAGTGTGCATGCTAAAGAAAAAGCATTGCCTGAAATTAACTACAGAATTTATGCAAATAATCTACTTACTTTTAATTTGAGATAATCGGAGATATTCTCCATTATGAATTGCACTCAAGAAAATAGTCTGAAGTATGACAACGTAAACATAATTTATACTAACGGTATTACATCAAACGTGGGTAAATTTTATGCACGTCGTACCAATGTACATATATTTTGGTGTGTAATATCATAGATTTTCTTTTTGCAATCAACATAATTATACCTCAATTTGAATGAATGCTGAATTTCGTTTTCCTATTTTCCCTAATGGAGTATTTTAGTAAGCTTTCCAACTGTAAATTTTGCGGCGATAGCTTGAACGCTGCAAATGTTAATACTTTTCCGAAATGTAAACGTTCCAAAAGTTCTGAATGTATGCGTATAATGGAAAAACTGACACAGCAGTAAAATATACTGCCAAAACACTGGAAAATTTAAGCTGTAACAAAGTTTGCTTTCATTCCATTCCAATGAAATTGGTTTCCGCGACGCAAAAAACGAAAGTAATTTGGTCAGTAATCGGTTTGAAGTCCCATGAAATTTTCTGCTATTAATTAATTTAAAATTTACGTTAAATGTGAAGGGTCTAAAGTAAACTCTTTTACGAACGGTCTATATGTACATATATAAATTGGCTTCGCTGCAAAACAACATTCATGACGATGATATACCATGAACGCAATGAATTCTCTTACTGCTTCTAAAATCAAGTCTTTTAATTGGGACTGTATCTTTCTTGTAATATCAAAGATAGGTTTAAACTATTGAGTGATGTATTTCCTACTTTCTTTATTTTTCATCATAATGATATGACGCTCTCCAATTAAGTAACATAAGAAATCAGATACCAGGGGGCTAGGTTAAGTAAGGAATATAAGCCAAATTATCTGGGAATATGTGATATATAATATTTACCAAAGACAGTGAAATTTGCGATAAAAAATCATTTGACTTTATGGGGATTCGAACTCGGATCTCCCAATTGTCGGTCAGGTGCGTTAACCAGTTATACCACCAATCCATCTTAATTCAAGGCCATGGTGTAACTGGCTAGCACACCTAATCGGCAATTTGGAGATCCGGGTTCGAATCCCGGTCAAGTCAAATGATTTATTCATGGCGAATTTCACCGTATTTGGTTAATAACTTCGCACCCGTGCACGTGACTGCGTACCAAATAATTTGTGCAAACGCAATGATTGGTATATAATAGTTGCTTATTAGTAGTTCCAAGCAACCAACCAAAGTAATCGCACTGATGATTATTTTTTAGTCTTTCGTCACTAGTTCTAACAGCACCTAATCCTTTTGATGAATGAAATGATGATTCGCTATTGATGCTATCTGATTGTGCTGTATTTTAATGCTTTACATTCCAAAATAATATTCTGGGAAACGGTTAACTCGGCTCGGCTTGATGAATGGGGAAAACTCGTTTATGAGAACTGATTCAACCGTCAAGGGTCTTTTGCACGATAGACGTATTTGCTCTCATATATTTACCTAGTATTTTTTCAATATTTTTATAAATTGGTCATCAATTTTCGCTCCGGATGGTATTTTTCTGAATATCTGTGTGTTTATTGCTATTCATGTTATTTATTTTATGGTACCTGAATAAAACAACATCGCAGTAATATGTCTGAATGTCAAAAAATGATTAAACTATATACTTAGATATGAACTGGAACGCTTTTTAGTGTGCCTGGAACCATTTAAAATCACTACGTTAGAGAGAACCATGAAGAAAATCTACTATAAATGTGCTGTAGGGCTGTTGCAAATCTTTTTGGCGGAGTAATCGTATTAGGAGATATTTTTGCAGAGAAGCCGTTCTTGAGGTGGTTCAAAAATCTGGATATCTAAGATAATCATCAGATGATAAATACTCTTACTAGCTGGATATCTCGACGAATAGGCTTGAGGAATGGATGACTCGTCAGGGTAAATGACGATGGAGCCCTCAAAATATCAGTGCTAAAAACACTGCTATACCGTGGAAAACCTGAGATCTTTTCCTTCAGTGAATTACACTCAAGCAACAATTCAAGAGACAGTTAAATTATATGGGGAGTAGCTACTTAGGTCGATCAGCTTGTGTCATGGAGGCCACTTTTCTATTCTCCCTCAATTTTAAAAAATGTTGCCTTAAACCAAGTTAATAATTCATAGTGCTTGGATTGCTGATTTCAGGTCCATATTGAGATACTCCTGCATAAATGTTGTTTAAAAATTTCTATAGAGTGACGACAAACATAGTCAATGATGAACTCTTCTCGGGCTCTACACCGGGTGAGTAATTGAAATAGTAAATTGGCAACATTTCAATTACTCACCCGGTGTAGAGCCCGAGAAGAGTTCATCACTGCAATTCGCCGGGTAAGCGTGAAATCTTACTAAACATAGCCAATTTTTCATCTTTGCATAGGGGTTAAAGATATTGAATTAACAGTTGAACTAAGACAGAAAGGTACGATAATGCCAATCCAATTGCGGAAAATATTGAAGGACTCTGCTCTTGAATTGAATAAAAATGTCACCCACTCATCACCGCAAGAACAAAAATCAGTTTCTTCACTTTTTTTTAACACGTTTAGTAGCAAAGTGCATGAAATAACTATTTTATTTAAATAAATTTTTAATTATATCTGACCATGAGTACAGAATGAGAAGTATAGTGACAAAAATAACGTTTTTAGGCTTTAATTAAATTAAAATATGCATGTATTTTAATTAATAACGGTAAACATTTAAAATACAATCAATTATTATGCACTACATTCAATTTCATGCTCCGTTTTGGGAAACAACTATTTTGCGGTACATGAAATGGATGTTCAGAAAGATTGGAGAAACTGCACGTCGCATCCACAGGAGCAAAACGATTTCTATACCTCCGGTGAATCATAAGTTTTAATATTCTCATTTTTTATTCATGCAACCTTTAATTTTTTTAAATAATATAAATCAAAGTTTTCAAACAGGAATATTCTGATTCACACCAAATGATTTTATCGGAAGTAGAGGGCCGTCTGGAAAAGTGAATGGAGAATGGATTGATGGAAAAGGAAGGGGAATGCTACATGCTATTTCTAGTACATGTATACCTATGTTGCTAAAACACAAAGAACCACGTTTTTTTATCCATGCACAACTTATTATCTGAAATTACAAAGAATAAACTCCATGTGAAATCGCTCAGCTCTGTGGAATGCGAGCCTCTTGGGGATGTGGCTAAGGTGAATAATTTGTGACTGAATACGGAAATGGGTGAAGGTTAGGAAGAAAGTTATAATTAATAACTCCCCCTTAACGCCACTTTCTTTCTCCAATTTAATTACAGTAGTAGAAATGTGCAGTGTGACAACGTGTTCACCCATTACAAGAGGCTTGTGTTACCACAACAGAGTTGTCATCGTCGACGCTGTTTTCTGGATTCCGTGATACAAGTGAACGGAGGTTTGTTCCAATAAATATAGAAAGGAAATGGGAATTTAAAAAATGGAGAATTGCAAATATGGAAAATATCACACTCAGAACTTGACCGACGCTCAGCTGGATATCCACACTGGTGAGCCAATTCAGTATTATATATAATGCAGTGCAAATTACTAAATACTAACATATCCTTATGTGTCTGCTACTACTATTTTACTAACTTAGAGTGTAGTGGTCACCAGTATCTTTGCAAATGGCATGTGGGGACTTGTGCGAACGAAAGTTACAATAATATTATTCAACTCTCTTTTAATTTGATAGGGGCTTTAGGGGAAAGCCTTTGTGGTCAGATGGGCGTTCGAAAACGATCGCCTCTTTTGGGAATGTTCCATAAGGCGAAGGGTGCAGAGGTGGTGGTGGAAGTGGGTGCAGCGCCCTTGAGTTGTCCCTGGGAGTGTTTGGGTGCATGTTTTTCCGCCGAGGCGTCTCTTCGCCATCAGGTCCCTCCAACGGTCGTAACGAGGGCATTCACCCCAATTGCTCCCGAGGATGGGGCGCCTGTGCCGGCGGGCGCCAGGCGGGGACACTGTTTGAGTAAGTCGCTCATGAAGTTTCCAATCCCTTTCTGTTGTATCTATTTCGGAATTTACGTTGACTTCAACAATCTGGCAGTGACCTTTTTTCTTTAATGTTTGCCGACTTAAATCAGTTGTTACCAAAGTATTTTGACTTGCGCTGCCTAGGGTGACTGATTTCCCTCTAAAGTGCACCTAAAAGTTGCACATGTCGCAGAAACGGAATACGTTTGCTACACTTCCGTCATTATTGAACTTATGTTGCGAGGCTCTGAAACACCAAGCACGTGCCCTTGAGGTTGGATACGCAAACCACAGATAGGGAACAGCAAGATTGGAATATACAGAAGCGCAGAACACTCAAAATGGGATATTAATTTGTAAGCACTTGCTAATTTTCATCCATTCTTGGGCTTACAACAAAGTCCACATCTTTTCCGTTAACTTGGAATCATTTTATGTTTGTAGGGTTTGATTTTCTCCCGGCGAATAGCTGAAGTAAATTGTTCACGTGTTTCCATCCAAGTTAGTGGCTCCATCTACCCCTCCGCCGATGTTTCGAAGGATGACTTGTCCTTCTTCATCAGGGCCGTTGATGGCAATCACGGAAACCCGTGAACAATTTACTTCATTTTATGTTTGCAACCCAAACCATCGCAGAGGCTTATGATCAATGATTTGAATCATATACTCCAAAGTATCTCTTGCAGTGATTTTCCATCACTTTTGGTGAAATGTGCGTTCATTTTTTTCAAACTATCATAAATTTCATAATTAAATACCTCATTTTTTGTGAAACGACCTTAAATTTTATAAAGCCAATATAGGTGCAGAATTGGCCTTCAATGGCTTAATAAACATTATTTTAGGCATGTTGAGGAGTTGATTGGGTAATGGACGTTATAATACTAATATCCTCAAACAAGTTGGCCCTTCTCTTTTAAATCGCTATATCAGTGCGTGATTATGTTTCACTTAAATTTTGCTGACCTTTAAATCCATCTTAATTTTAAAACACTCACTTGAGTTTTAATCAAAGGACATGAATACCAGATCTCCAAAGCGTCTCGAAATTTAAGAGCAGATTAACTAAAACCCTTTTTTCTGGGTTGGAGATCGAAGATTGACTTTAGTTTCCTGGAGTGGAGGTAGAAACTGAATAATAATGTTCTACTAATTGTGTGCACTAGGAATATATGCTCATTAAATACCAGGCATAATACTCACACTACTTTGAGCAATGCACAAAACTCAAGAGTGATAATTAGCATAGCGATTATGACCTACGACTATCAAAATTTCAAATCATCTTGATAGTAGGTCAGGCGATATTCCTTTTTAGACTTGACAGAGTCCAGAAAACATGAAGAGCATATCCCCCCTGTCGTTAGAAACAAAATGAGCGTTTACTTTCACAAATAGACTAGTTAATGGTACAAGTTTTGATCCAAAATTCCTCCTTTCTCTTTAAGGTGGCTGGAGCGATTTTTGTTTGTGTACAGATTTGCGTGAAACTTTACATACATGTCCTTATTATTAATATATATCGATAAGTACTCTTATGGCACACGGCATATATTTTGAAACAATACGATTACTTATGTACAGATTTGCTCCTAAATGCGAAATAATAAGTTGCATATTATTAAAAAGGCTGCTAACAAATAACAAGGTATCATTCCGAGTGAGAAAAACGTATTTAGATATGATTTTCTCGTAAATTTCGAATTTCGCAAGTTGAAGTGAAAAAAATGGTTTAATTAAGGCAAAATTTGAAATATAACCCTTGCATCATATACATTACTGCATGCATGGTGATTTCCAACGTATAAACATGTTCACTTGAATAAAATGTGGTCCAAGATTATTTTTTTCGACTTAGTTGAAAAGTTATTAGAATGTGCCTTCAACGACTCACCATTACGACTCCAGCCACCTTAAGGTCCATCCAAATTACTCACATATACATGACAATGCGAATAGCTCCTAATAGCACTCATCCCCCTGTGAATCCAATACTAATCCTCGTTTCTCTAATCTCACTACCGCTTTCGAGTGCAATTGAAGAAGTGAAAATGCAGGAAAATATGCGCGCTGAACTCGATAGCATACAATGTTATTGAGAGTTGAAATTATAGGATGTAGATCCTTTGTACAGTTACGAATGGATTAGATTCACTGCACTGGTAAAATTCAATCTGCTCGTGCCTCAACTATGAGGGCTCTATATAGCATAATATCTCTTTTCTACCCAGTTCATTTTTCACCGGCCTTAACTTCCATCAATCCATTCATATAGGCTGGAACGAATAAAAACGAAACATATTATCATTAGAAGCACCAAGTAGAAATGGTTTTTATTCCTACTTTAACAAAGCACTTCACTTTTCACTGTGTACTCAGGAACAACAAGGAATATAAAAAGTTGGCTTGGAAGATAAAATGATAATACGAAGAGCATTTCGATGAAACAGGTGCCCACGTTTGAATAACCATCACGTTCCATTTTTTTCTTCCAACAAAGAGTGGCTCAGTTATATGATTTTTTCGATTTAAATCTTTATTTAGAGCATAATATAGCTTTACCAATTGTTGCTCTTTATGCTATCTATGAGATAAAAATGAAACCAATTAAGATCACGCAAAGAGATTATTGAAGCGGTAGACTAGTTTGTAACAACGCTATAATAAGCTTTTATCATTCTCTCATAGATTATAGACCAGTGTACCTGAATACCTATAATCTGCATCAAAACTTACTCAAAATTTTTCTTCGGTAAATCCGCTTTTATTATGTAATATATAGCAAACATGCTGCAACTCTAGCTGCAGAAGTATCTAATTTTGAGAGATGAATCCCGATAGACCTCCAAATTGAAAAACGTTAATAGCAGACCTGCTGCCTGCTTTGCTGGCAGTCTCTGTCTGGTGTGCTCTTGATGTGAACTTGGTGTTTTTCCTTTTTTTTTAGCACTAGTCATGTAGAAGCAGTGGAAAATGTGGCTAAATGACTGTATATATTTCCCAAAAATGAAAAAAACATTGAGAAAACTTTTTGAAACATAAGTAAACATTTTGGAGTAAAAAAAGCATTCATTTTTCTCTGCAATTCTCGCTGTAGTTGGCTCAGGAGAATACTATTTTTGAGATACAGTCACTCCGACGATTTGTTACTCATAGCTAAAAGATGAGGGGAAAAATTCCGCATTCTATCACACAGTGAACCATTGTTTACTTTTTTGCATACATTTTTATAGTAAAGTCATATATGCTAACCTATTTAAGTGAGCCCGGGAGTCCCAAAAAACCTAAGTCCCCGGAATCTAACTAAATTTAAACTATCAAAAACCACGGTTTTTTGCATTTTTCTTTGTACCACCAACTGCTAAAAATCCAAAACTACTACCAAATCATGCATACAGAGAATCCACATTAAATGCACCAAACCTCATTTCTCAAGCTCAAAATTTGAGAGGAAATAAACAAAATGGATACAGAATGACTGACTGATACGCTATAAAATTAATACGTAGGTAAGTTACTTTTTAGATGAATGTGAATTATTTCAATGGGGACGTTATAAAATTTTAGTATTAACGCTACCATGATAGAGTCACCACAGTTAGTAAAACCAATCTAAAATATTGTATTTTTTAAGATCGAGAGAGTTAGAATGCGATTTACTGTGAAGGCGGCGTTTCTGAAATATTTTCCAAAAGACAGATCATCCACGTTTCTCAGCATTCAGTTGCCTTCATTATTGTCTGGCTGTATTTCTCTGAGCGTAAATATATTTTTCCATCCTCTTGCAAGTCAGCCTCTCATCCAGACATCTTTCATCGGATCCGGCTGAAATTGACTTTCCTGTTGGTATCAGGCGTCGGTCCTTGACATTAAACGGAAAACCTTTTTTGATGGAACTTCTCGGCGTGCCGCCGCACTTCCGGAATGTGCCAGCGCAGGCGGAGGCCGTTTCCTCTTTTTTATTACAAAATTGTCGAAGTAACATTTACTGCGAAACGAAGATTATTATCCACGGACGACCATTCAAACATGCATCTATTTGCTGAGGGAATTTGTACCTGAGCCGTGGAAATGCTTCTTTCCTTTGTCATTTTAAATGTACTCAGTCATCAATTTTTTAAGACCTTTCCGCCTGTATTTTCACTATGCCAATTTGTGCTATCCATTGGTTGTTCTCTCTAGCCTAAACCACATGCTTTTCACTCAGTGAACTGTTCACTATAACATGAGTTGATTGTTTATTACTGCTTTTGCAATATTGACTTCTAGTGGCTAGGAGTTTACCGGGACACGCATGTGTAGTCCGAAATGTGTATGCACTGACTTGGGTGTCGTATAGAGTCTATCACATAATTTTCTGTCTATCACATAATTTTCTGGAACTCTCTGTGCATAACATTCTGGGTTCCATATATTTGGAACCCGGTTTCCTTTTATCCTTTAACCTCTCCTGTAGGCGTTAACTCTCCTATTTTTCGATGAAGTCAGGTTATACTGAAAGGCACAAATTTAAATACATTTCTTGACGTTAATGACTTCATTTTGTTTCGTGGTTTCATCCCTTTAAACGACATAAATTTTTAATCCACTTTAATTTCACCCGATATATTCCTCTCACGATTTTTTTTAGCTACACAAATTTTTCGCTGGCAGCGACACGAGATTTTATGGCCTTGTTTGTTGGCCATCTTTTTCTGTATGATGACGCTTTCAATTCCAAGATGTCGGTGCATTTTATTTTTCCGACCTTCCCCTTTCGAACTCATGGCTTATTCGGGTATGCCTTACTTTCTCCGAGCTATAAAGAAATTTTTGGCGTACACAATTTTGTCGCTATAGTGCTGGCTTTAGGTGCACCGTCATCCTTACCATTTGTAAGACGATTCACGTGGCAATTGGACACAACTAGGGGATTGTAGGTAGTCATTAGTGCGCAAATTATTCGGAAGTTTCTCATGATGCATGGCACTGTATGCGCTCAATACTATGAGTAGCTATTGACGTTAATCTGAGCTCCATTTGATTCTATTGTGAATGAAGTTGCTTCTAATCGTGAGATGTGACCTCAGTTTGAAAACCTGCTTTCGTTCTCCTTCGAGACGATCAATGCTTAAGTTCAGATGGCAATTAAAACAAAAACGTCCAATCTTGCGACAGCAATTATTTTCTTTGTTGAGTCTTCTTGTTTCGTTAAATATTTCACGTCTAATTTGTGCTGATGGTCTTCCATTATTTTCGTGTATATTATGGCATTGTACATACCTACTCCATCCAAAAAAAGGCCAGTTTGAGGAACCGCGAGAACAGAATGATATGCATCGTGTGCGGAGGGAGTCAGCAGAGAATATCCATCACGCCAGAGGAACTGAGACCGTTCCATTAACTCTGCTCCTTGGCCCTCCCTCCCTCTCCTCCTCGCCTACCCCTTCCGCACCCTCCACTTCCCCTCTCCCTCGTGCACCCTTTCATTCCAAACCCACCCACTCCTAACGTCCTTGTCTCTCCCTCGCCCTCTACCCTTCTCCCCACATCTCTCCCTCTCGTGTGTTGGTACCCCTGCTTGGAAAAATACTCGGGCCATATCCACTCGGCTCTTTTCATTTGTTATTTTCCCCCCTCCCATTCGCCTCCATTGCCTGCCATGCTTATATGCATGCATGTGGCGCCGGGGACATTTTTAATCCCTGCATTTCGCTTCACGGTGAATAGAAAGAAGAAATTCTTTGGGGATAACTCACGTTCCGTTGTTGGAATGGCGGGTGAAGGGTTTTGGTGGGAGATGGTGGGAGAGAAAGAGGGGGGAGATACTGAAAAGGGAGAAGAAGTATGCGAGTAAGGGCTTGGCGTTTCTTCTCCATTCTTTTCCTGCTTAGTTTCTATCTAAATTTCCGACTCATAAAAAGGGGATGGAATCCGATTATTGCTGTCCACTTCGCCGTTTACTCAAATCTTATTATTGCGGCACATATAGCTTGGGTTGTGCTCCATGTAGGTGCGTATTGAAACATGTTTGGGAAGTGAACTTGGTTCTATTCCTATTTAAATAAATATATTTTCCGTAAGCAGAATTTAACGTTTACATCAAGCTTCTATATATATATATATATATATATATACGAGCGGAAGATACCCGTTGAAATTCAACGGGTGTGAAAAACATTAAACTTATTTTTTATAATAAAACCACAAAGCTCGAAGAAAAACAGTATGCGTGGTCATTTGAGGAGTTCGTAACCTATCTTGTATGTTGTGTTCGTTGTAGTAGACACACTGACAGTTTTCCAGGTGCACGGAGAGATGAGTGACTTTCCACTTTCATGCATGGGAAAAACTAACCCAGAGAAAGTGGTCCACTTTCATGCACGGGAAACCCAAAAATCGGCCTTAAAGACTCATTACTACTACTTAAATAGCAAAGGTTGATAGATGGTCACCTCGTCCCTACGGCTCTCTTGAGCCGTCTTCTGAGTGATTAACAGCTTGATCGCTTCCCTTGTGCACATAAATATATTTGCCTTCCATGACTTAATTCAGTTGCACTATTCAACGTTGATATGTGCGTTGATTATCTTAATCAGGATTGGACAGAAGAGTACAATCCAGCGGTTGACACGTCAAGAGGAGTAATGGCAGCAGAAGCCATGTTTATTTCACCTATGAATCCTCCATCAATAAGACTGCGCCTTCGGCATAGCCATAATCATTGGTTTCGGTTGCTAAATAAAAAAATATATGGTGATTATTAGTGCACTTGTCGATTTTCATGCACGGATGTCGTTAATTGCGCAGAATTTCCGTTCTTCTTTCGGGTAAGAAGCATGTAGTGATGTCATTATAATTTCCGCCATCTTAAAGCAGGTTGAAGGTTTGAAACAGATGGGTCTGTATTTGAACCAGATTTCGAGCTATTTACCCGTCTGTATGTTGGGTAAGGATGAAATTTGTGCGGATCTTAGCGTAACTCGAGAAACACAACGGGGAGAATCTCATGAGATCGCTGGTGGGTATGTCTTTGACCATCCAAGTCTAACCTTTGTCGTTTTTTTTCAAGGGTTCATTTTCTCGCAAATAAGACATTCATTTTGCTTTAGAAGATTTTTTCGAAAGGTTACTCTTTTTTCTATTAGGCATGTTGATGGATATATTTTTAAGTCCAAGGAACGGAAACACAGCGGCAAGTGAGAGTCTAGAATAGGCAACTCGATGATAGAGTGAATGTACCTAAGTTAACTGCACCTTAACACTTTTAAACGTATAAATAATTCGTGACGTTACTGATGTGAGAATTGGTCTAAAATCAGTTCGCGATCGTAAAGAGAGGCAGACGGTTTCACTACGTGTAATACATTTGAGTATTAAACGATAATAAACAACGCCGTGTTTGTTGTAGCAACAGAGGCATTATTACCATTGATATTCGCTGCACGTATATATTCTTTTAAGTGTGTAGTCTACTAATTCCTTTATGTGTAACGTTTACTACGTAAGTGTTCTCCCATATATATACCCCTTTGAGAGCTACTTTGTGAGTAGACGTTGAAGAGTATACTTGTTAAATATGCATTGAATTTAACAATTACCCCCCGAAGCAATCTATCATGGGGGCCTTGGGACTCTGGGATCTTCTAATACGGATTTTTTTTCTACGTACTATCATGGGCCTGCAGGAAAGCGTGATATTAAAATGCTAGAGGCGTGAATATTCTATGAAAATGAAATCTCTGGTTGCCAAGGAAATATGTAATTGTTGATTTCAGGGAAAAATGTGAGATTTTTCAACTGAAAACATGAATTTCAGACAAATACGGAGCGTAGAAGAAAATCGATTGATAAAATGAGAAATTATTTTTATTCAGCCATCCGATAAAAAAAATTCCAGCCCTATATCTTGAGTGAATGTACTTTTAAAAAGCAAAAAATGAAACCACTGCTCCGAACACAATGCTTAGCATGGACCAACAGGGGGGACTTTCGGGGGCCTTTGGGGGCCCTTAGGGCTTTTTAATATAGCATATGATACAACCAGATATTTATTCTATCTGCATGCCAAATTTCAGCTCAGTCGGTCCAGTAGTTTTTGCGTGATGGAGCAACAGACAGACGGACACCATAACATTTTTATACATATTAGTAAGGATCACACCCTTAACCCTGAAAAAATAGGGTTTTGGTTAATTGAACCCTACAGTGTTTGTTGTCTACCAGTAACAAACATGTGTTCCAAATTTCATCAAAATCGGTCCTGTGGTTTAGGAGGAGATGTGGAACATACATACATACATACATACATACATACATACATTGACTTTTATATATATAAAGATATATATCCCAGCAACCATCTTATAAACAGGTGGTTATTGATATTAATTGCCACTAACTTGAATATTAAGCTGTAAGAATGGGATGTAAATGTTTTGCTCTGGAGCAATACGTTTCCTTCACAGAAAAATGTAAAGTTGGAGCAATTATGATCATTTTATTTTCACTTATATTATCAGGAGAATAGATGAATATCGGCGAATTAAAGATTGTTTTCACACGCGTTGTAAGTGGAAACTTTTAGCTTTGACTATGAATGTAATTAAAGGATACGAATATGATAGCATTTCATATATTTAGTCATGTACAACAGATACTTCACATTTTCAGAATTATATTGGAGTTTCGTTAGCCATCCATTGCTACGAACACCGGCCATCTACAATAAACGATATTTGATAACTATCATTTCCTGAATCCTTAATTTTTTACAAATGAATAAATAAGTTATTCAAAATCGCCGGTATATTTTATTTTTTCACGTCCACATTGGGAGAGAATTGGGAGAGGGTCTAAATTCTCGGAAACCTTGCGAAAGGACTAAGTTCAGATGAATCTGTGAGCTAAAGCACATGGCAATCTAGATCTTATATTATTTTTATACTGAGAATAATTCTAATTATTTTCGGTATAAGTATCAGCTCATAGATAGAGGCTAAATGGAACACAAATTATAAAGTTTTTATGGGAGAAAGAACATCTACCGTTTTAATCAAAACGCACTAGATAGTTATTAATATATATTTGATGTCTATAATTAATGTCTTTTCTCAAGATGCTTATGAGCATATTGGATCGTAGCAATACTATATGAGTGTTAAATATTTATTTTAGTTCACCAATTAGCAGTGCCTTCGCATGCTATATTGTATTTAAAGGTTAACAGCACAAATTGTGCAATAAATATTGAATATATATATTAATCATGAAACTTTTTGGCATAATTTTTCTTCTTATACAAACAAGCCTTTATTTCCTCAACGTAAACCTTAAGTTCTATTTCACCTTTTTTACTAAAGCGATGACTCTACAAATGTTTATTAAGTTAGATGTCTATTGAAAGCAGTATTGTGCGAGATATGAAATGACCTTGATTCTTCCTACCTTGAGAAAGCTAGGTAGAAAGAGAAACCCATGACCTATAAAAGCGTAAAACTGTGTGACAACTAACCCCATTCTCAGGAAGGGCATTTTAAAAGCTTATGAAGACCATCATCAGCTAAACGATTATCGTTACTACACAAAATATAATGGTATTTTCATTGGTCATTATCGTATAATGTCTTCCGGCTTTTTGTCCTTTGATCCAAGAAACATTACTGATATGCCTCCTCAAAAAGTTTTTAAAATTGCTCGATTAACTTTTTCCTTACTATTGTACTTCTAGACGAATTAGATCTACTGATGCCATGGCTGTAACAGGCATATCTTATTATCTCATTTTGCTAAAAATAAGTATAGCTTTTTGGATAATTATAAAAAGTCAACAAAATGCTGGACTTGCAACGCAACATGAATTGAGATTGTTTTAATTTGTATTGGTGATTTCTCGTGTGTTTTCATAGAAACAGATGATAGGCACTCAATCATGAAAGTAAAATCGCCTGCAATGTTTAATAAAAGCAGATATTAAAAAGTCATCCTACAACAATTTAGCTTTCTTTGCATTATTTTGAGCTATAGACTATCTAATATCATCTCTCAGAAGGCTATGTAATATCATGCAATTAACAAATACTTTTCAATCACATACCGTTTGGTAAAAAATTAATATTTCTTATAAAATCAACGTTTAAATGGAAATTCAGATATCACTCATTTTTTTGATCGTTAAGACAAGTATTTGATCAACATGACCTATTTTAGTGAATTATAGTTCAGAAGTACATGAATGTAACCTGCGACTTAAAGACTTCGTTCTCATGGTAACTTCTGACTAACAGCCTTCTTTCTTCTGGATAAAGTGACAAGAAAGAAGATTAATATGCATTTCACTGATAGGAATATTTATCAGGAGTCTAGGACGAACTCTGTAGATATTCGTTCATTTCTTGCTTGTCCCTCGCCATATTTCCGCACGGAGTTCTAAATTTTAAACGGAAGCCATATATGAGTGCCCCCAGCGTTCCATTTTCGGCTTGGAACATGACAAGGAACACGGAACTATTCCTTCTCCCTCTAGGGGACAAGAGGGTCGTTGTGGAGTGGTGGGGACTGACTGGGAGGAGGGGTTGACGGGTAACTCGGGGAGATAGGGGCGGCAGAGAGAGTGGGGGGTTCCCGAAGAAAAGGGTTAGGACTTTGGCGATGGAAGACTAGTTTAGTCCATTGAGTCCTACTCTGGGAAGTGAGCGTGACGGAGGAAAAGGAGGTTTTTAAAGGCTGGCGTTACTCGGTGGCGATTTGACACGGGACGTACGGAGTGGCTGGAAAGATGTCAAAGTGGGGGGGGGGGGGGGCGGAAGGAGTTGGAACGAGTTTGGGGGGCGGGGGCTCTTTTTGACGCCATGGGAACGGCGAAAACTCCCGCCTGCGCGCGCTCTTGCGAGCGGAAATGAAAACTGCCAGGTCGAATGGGGCACACGCGATGTCCGCGTCTTTGGAGGAAATGAAGTAGAAAGAGTCTTCTTGTCTAGAGTGGGCAGTAGTGATGGAAAGTTTCGTTCTTTTCTCGGACTCGTTTCTTTCGTTCTCGTTCACTAAAAGGAACGAGTTCAAATATTCGTTCCTTTCGTTCCTTTCGTTTCTTTCGTTCCTTTTCAAGTTACGCCTGGGAATTCGGGCATTAGGGTACATGTCAACGATATGATTCGATATTATTCGTGCTATTTGCTCTCGGCAATTACTCGTTGCTTCAAATCATTTAAATAATATACGAATATGACACTTTCAAAAGAAATGCAGAGGTGATACTTACTTAACCACGGCGACCAAACAAAGTATACCATACATATATTACAAAGTATACCATGATGAGCTAGATTCACGCTACCTACCGAAGATAATGAAGGTAAATCTGACTTTCCGTCACTCCTGTTTTGTGAAATACTCCCGTTAGTGGTAAAAATGACAATGTAACCCAGTGAAAGTGCAAGGAATGCGCATTTTAGAAAAGTACGAAACATACCCGTGTGTTGGATAGTTATAGAGAGACTCGCTTTGCTCGCAAGGGGGCTTCGCCCCCAATGTCTTAGTCATTGGAGGTGTGAGAGAAAGAAACATGCGAAATTTTCACTTCTACACCATGTTGCCAGAGAACTACGCGGGAGTACTGGTTTTTGCTACTTTTCCGTAAAGTTCATGTTATGGCGCATGCGCCATAACATGAACTTTAAGGAAGGTCGAGTCTCAAGGTAATATCTGTACTGGTGAAGGCTTGAGGGAAAGATACATTCGAAAGATTCACGAAAAGCCGACTTTGGCATCATGTTGCCAGAGAACTACGAGAATTGAAGAAAACAAATGGCATAAAGTTGTAGGCCTGAATGAGATCTTGAAAAAAACGCCCAACAGATTCGTGATCCAAATTCTAGTTTAGAAACCATAGTCAAAAATCCGGAAACTCCGAATTTGGCGCCATGTTTCCAGCAAACTATAAGTGTTAGAGAGTAAAAATAGGCATACATTTGTAGGCCTCGATGAGATCTAGGTAAAACCACCGAACATATTTGAGATACAACTTCTAGTTTAGAAGCTACAGTGGAAAAACAGAAAAATCCAACTTTGGCGCCATGTTCCCAGCAAACTATAAGTGTTAGAGAGGAAGGATTGGCATAAATGTTAGGACTTGATGAGATCTAAAAAAATCCGCCCAACAGATTCGAGATCCGACTCTTAGTTTAGCAGCTAGGAGACGTGAGGGAAAGAAACATTCTAAAATATCACTTTGGAACCATGTTGCCATAGAACTTCAAGAGAATCTGGGTTTTTGCTAACTATCCGTAAATATCATGTCATGGCGCATACCCCTGCCGACTTTCAAGGTCGTACCTACACTGGTAAGGGCGTGAGGGAAAGAAATATTAGAGAGTTTCATGAATTAGCTCACTTTGGCACCATGTTCCCAGAGAACTACGAGGGATAAAACAAACGGATAGCAGAGAATTGTAGGCCTGCATGAGATCTATAAAAAAACCGCCCAATAGATTCGAGATCCGACTTCTAGTTTAGAAGCTATAGTCGAAAAATAACGAGTTTCACGAATAGCCGACTTTGACACCATGTTACCAGAGAACTAAAAGGAATGTAAAACAAGGAATGAAATAAAGTTATAGACCTGAATGAGATCTAAAAAAACCGCCCAACAGATTCGAGATCCGACTTCTAGTTTAGAAGCTACAGTCGAAAAACATCAAGTTTCAGAAAAATTCCGAATTTGGTGCCATGTTACCAGCCAACTATTAGAAGAGAAAAAGTAATTGCATACAGTTGTAAACCTTATGACATCTTAAAAAAACCGTCAACAAATTTTAGATCCGACCTCAGGTTTGGAAGGTTTCCTTGATTTGACTCCTTTAAGTCCTTCGAATCCTTTCGGTCCTTCGTTCCTCTGGATCCTTTCCTTTATTTGATTCCTTTCGGTCTATTCATTCCTTTCGGTCCTTTGTAATGAGAATATTTCCACAACCTTCGTTCCTTCTCGTTCCATCAGTGGATTCGTTCCAAAGGAACGTATCGTTTCGAAATGGCCCATCACTAGCGGACAGTCTGTGAGGGGGGACTGCCCGGAGGAGGATCTCTCTGAAACTGAAAACTCTTATGCACACAGACGAACGTATTACCTTCCATGACTCCTCTTACTTCTGTGTGGTATACTATGACCTTACAAACAAACTGTATCTAAAACTCCAGAGGATTCAGATCTCCTGTGTGAGGTATATCTTTGACATCACATATTATGAACACGTGACGACATATGCTGAAAAACTCAGACGGCTAACAATACAAAATAGGCGCTAACTTAATAAGAAAACATTCATGTACAAGTTAATAACGACAGAACTTCCCAAAATTTACACAGGAATGTACAAAGTACAATATAATGCTAGAACTATTATACGTCCAACACGCCGCATGGAAGAACATTATATACCACACTATCGAACATCTTCATACGCTAGGTCTATCCATGTCACCTCTTGCGAAGTATTGAATCAAATGCCAAAAGACGTAAAACAATATGAAAATGTAAATAAATTTAAAAAGGATTATCTTAAAGAACTTTAGAACTAAGTATTAAAATAATTAGAAGAACAGGTGAACTAAATGCTGTGCTACACTGCACAAAATCTGATGCATTTTTATAATTTTGCCGTTTTGTTAAATATTATGTCGGATTCTGTGATATTAATACGTCTTGTAAATCTGTTTAGATAGGTATTGTATTTGTTTGACTCTAAAGATATGTATGATCATATATGTTTCTGTGGGACACACCTGTCCCGGAATAGTACATTTTATTTTCTATTTCTATTCCTATTCTACTTGTGTCCCCCTTCCTCGTGCCACCGCATTTAAAATTATCACTCTTCATGAAACTGTGTCAATGTGTGGAATGTAGGTTTGCTTATCTTCTTTTAGCTCTGTTTATTACGTCTTTTTGGTCACCTGATACCCAAAAATTATTACGATTGAAGTCAGTAGTTTACTAATAAGTGATAGGAATGTGCAATGAATATTGAGTGATATTGTTTAAGTGGCCCGGTATCATTGCCTGGTCAAACATTTTCTTGATATAATATCCGATTTGGATACGCACTCTTATCTCTAGCGCTCACGTCAGTAAACAAAGTCTGATATAAATTTTATTACTGAAACATTCAGTGAATATCGCATTAACCCCTAGGCATACGGCATCTAATGGTTTGCCAGACATGATAAAACCGGGCCTTAGTCTGTTAACATTTCGTGGCTCAATTTAAAACTTTTTGTTCGACCAATTGTAAGTAAGGTCTTAGGATATTCGTCCGGGTAATTCACTGAAAAAGTATTCCTTTCGACGTTTCATGGCAAATGACGCAGTCCAGAAAACTCTAGCTCTGAGAAAGTAAAACCCATTGCATAAATAGTTAAAACTTTAAGCTTATAAACCGGTGGCGAAACCGAATGACTATTTTTAGTCCCATTCATATTCCCACTTGGACCAGAGCTAAGTAAATCCTAATTTTGAATATAAGCTGACATATATTGAAATTTGACCCCCAATGGTCGTTTGTCTGTGATTACAGTTTATGTGTATACACTACAAACTATAAATGCTTTATTTTCTTAAGTCATGAAGACCCAGGGAGACGTGCTTGCTATCGCCACTCCGGCCCAACTCCCATCCCTTACCTCTCCCGCTGTCTTTGCTGTTGTTTTAACCATTCCCTCCCACTCGAAGGAGTTTACCCCAAGGAGCAGGAAACAACGGATGCGGCGGGCGGTAGCTCCGCCTTCCCTGACCCCGCTCCTCCCGTTCAATTCCCACCCCCACTCCCTTTCCTTCCCCAATCGCTATTGCTAATTCAGTTCTTGCTGGAAAGTGGAGGCCGGAGCAGAGAAGGCGGTGGTTAGGTTGAAGTTGCCACTCACCCCATCGTTTTCTTTCGTGGCCCCGTTTTAACTGGCCTCCCTCCCCCTTAAGCACTTTTCTCACTCCCGTTCCCCTCATGGAGGGCTACATAAGCCGCTGATCGAAGATCCATTATGACAATGTAAACTGCTGCTTCCTGCTCTACTAAGGAAGAGCAGGAGCTGGAGAAGTTAAGGGGAAATGGCGAGGGGAAGTCGAGCTCATCCGATGAACTCTAAATGGAAGTGACGACGATGGCGTGACGTGGTGTTGGCGGCCGCGCCTTATTTCCTGAATCGCTCCGTCGATTCCGAAAATTTTCTCTCTATTTCTCTCTCTCTCTCACCTCCTACATTTCGCGTTTTACCCATCGCCCTGATGCATTATAAACACGTTTCGCATTCGGGACTTGGCGAAGGAGCGCTACATCTCATGATTTGCGATTGCTTCTCGCCTTCGGTCCTCTTGCGATTACCACAAATGAGAGTATGTAGCACGACGAGACGGACCAACATCTTGTATTCTGGTATGAGGACAGCATAAAGAAACTCACCCATCAATCACTGAGGCATTATTTTGCCCCGGGTTTGAAAGAATTTTTTTATGGCTGGCTTCCACATTAGCTGTACTTCAAAGGAGAGCAAGTATCTCCACTTCAACGGACTGGTCTTTTATTTGCTGAATATCTCCCCGAGATAATTTCGTTGTTACTTCGAAGGTGTGAATTAACGTTAAAAATTTTTTTCTCCCACATGATGGGTTGCATAATAACTATTTTCAACTGGGAGCTTCATACTAAGTCGGTTGTGCCACTATCCTCTTTCTAACATCGATTTCAAACTTTTTTTCAAATGAAAATACTTCTTAAGTTTTATAATTTTTTTAGCACTGATAAGTGTTGTTACTTGTAAGTTTAAGCGCTAGGCACGAATATGTAGGTATTGCAACTAAGTGACTTGATTCCATTATTTATTCCTCGCATTTTTTCTCTGAGAAACGAAAGCTCTGTTAGTTTAGTGATACTAAATTCTATTGGGTATAGGTTTAGAGAGCTACCAATTTTAAAGCTACACTCAAACTCTTCGTAAATGTAGTCACTGACATAGTGATGATCTCTTTTCAAGTAACTCTCATCAGGAAATAAATCACTTCAATGCAATAAAAATATACTTTCCTACATAAACGTTAATTAAATATATTGATAGTGCCCAAGCAAAAACATGTTTCTTAGAGAACGTTCATTTTAATTGGCAGGGCAAATGGTGCATTTCCATCCGTAACCAATTGGAAGTGCCCCTCAAAGTAGCCGTGAAAATCGTGGCGTATCACGTGCATGAAACACAGTTCACGACTGTCGTGAGGCTGCGCAGCGATTGGAGTGAAATTGGATTATGGCGCCTCCACCCCAGGGCGCGCCAATTTTGTGAAGTAGCGTTGGAGTGTTTTGTTGGCCAGCTGGTCGTGCCCGAAAATCGTGTAGATATGCCAATAAGACGAATCCAACAAGCCTCGGAAATGGACTTCCGGGAGTGAACGGTTGAGACAAAAGGTTTCAGCCTCGGGAAAGAGAATTAGGTGGGTGAAAAAATCGGTTGTCCTCCACGCGCGAGGCGAGGGGAAGTTGAGGGATTGGATAGAAATGTTGCGGGTGTTGGAAGAGGCGATGGAGAGCGGGGATGCGGGAGCAGGGAGGAAGTTTGGGTCACTGCTGAGCGCATTCAGCGAACGAGGTTGGAGGCAGCACGTGTGTGACACTCGAATGGGACGGCAGGACATGTGTGCATTTGACCAGACTCAGATCCACGATCTGGTCAAATGCACACATTCCGTGGCAGGAGAATGTTTCGGGATTGAAGGGGCGAAAGGATCCTGTGTGTCGCTGCAGAGTGGGGCCCGACCGCGCGGGGCGAGCGATGTTGAGGGCCTTGTACTGTTGGGAAGAGTTGGCTCGGCTGCCGTGGGTTGGGGAGGTTAGAATGGGGATATATTGTAAAGTTGTAAACACGGCCGCTCCTGCGTCGCCTCATTCCGAAACTTTTCCTCTCCACGCACCCATCCTTCTCTCGCTGCCCGCTCCTCCTCCCTCAACCCTTGTTTCTCCCCCTCCACCCCCCCCCCCCCACCTCCCACCCAAACACCACCCTCTTAAATCCCTCGTGGAGCAGTGAGGGAGGTGCGGTATGGGGGCGGGGCGGAGGTGGAAGGGGCGAAGATTGCCGGGGATGTCGAGAGGGCGTGCGGGGAGAGACAAGAGGTTGTTGCGGGTCAGGTAGGGTCGACGTGTGGATGCGCCGCTGTTGTTGTTCGCGGGTCGTTGCTAACAAGGGCATAACTTTGGGGTAGCAGTGTGCGGCCTACCGCTTCAGCAGAATACGATAGGCCACACTTACCCAGGAAGCGCACCGCGGGGCGAAGGGGGGTGCGGCGGGGAGAGAAGGAAGGGAATTTCCAGCTTGGGGAGCGAGAGAGGATGGGGGAGGGTTTGGTAATTGCATACTTCAATGCGGTGGGATGGGGATTTAGGATTGGATACGAGCAAAGGAGTACAGGAGGGCTATTCTGTATGTTTTCGGAATTCCCGATCCTCGAAAGTGACGAAATTTAGAAGTCACAGCCTATAAAATTTTAAATATGGTAATTCAAAAAATTGAGATTTGTCGCGGGAAGTGAAGTCACATTCACGGGTTTTCCGAGGTTCGATCATGTCGAGTCCTTACTGAATAAGGCCCCAGGACCGCAAAGGAGCGCGCGAAGCACTTAGGAGCCTGAGCCCTCCTCTCCCGCTCGCCTCGAGAGGGCGCGCGAGTACCCAATGCAAAGAGCCTACCCCCTCTCCAGTAAAGGGATCGTCATGCCGGGCTCCTTGGTAGTCTGAGTTCTCTGTGAGTACTACCTTACTTTCGGCGACATGAATGTTGAAATTTTAAATGTTCAAAATTCGCAATTTCTATAAAGACACCATGAAAATATTCTTCATGTGTAACTTCAGCTGTAATGGGCTGGCACATGCGGAGTGATAAATTATTTCCTGCTACGTTGGAAAAGAAAGAATTTGCCGTTAAGTAGTAAGAAACTAGAAGATTTTTATATTGTCTATCCTCTCACAAACTTCATTTACCCCTTGATCAATACCAAATTAACTAATAAATAATGGCTCTTTAATAAAGCATCTAGGAAAATCAGTTAAATGCTAAAATTTGATAGCTTTAAGGTGGTTCTACCATAAAAGGAGGTAAATACAATTTCACTCATATTCTAGCTTTTGTAAAATACGTGTCCTCTTTTAGATTTGAAGAACATATTTCTTTCGACTTATATACGTTATTTTTCTCGTAAATTGGACGTGAAATTACAACGTGCTAAGTGGGAGAATGGGGAAATTTTGGGGAAAAATAGTATTTTGCCATCAAATATAAATGCCATTTTCATGAAAAATTGTTAATACTAAGCGAAATTTTCAGGGGAAATTGATTAAAAGTAAAATAAATGCATCTTCCCGCCTTATGATTTGAGCAAGTACAAAATGGAGGCGTTTACTCGGAACCGAAATTGCTATTTTATTCACGAAATCGTTAGTTGGAAACAAAAAAAATGAATTCTAGAAAAAAAATCTATCTTCTAACCGTAGCCATTCAATCATAAATTGAAAATTAAAATACGTAAAAGGTGACGCCCATCGAATGAGATGCGCTGAGACCTTCTACGTCATCCACCTCCCCTCGTTGACTGTTTTGGGGAGTGGAGTGGGGGTGAAGTTGGGGAGGGGAGGATTTTGATTGGGCGAAAGAGCTGTGGACGAAGGGATGACGTAAGAAGTCCCACCACGCCCATTTCAGTGATAGGGTTAAGAACATCAGTTTTCGTCGCATATAATTCAAGAACTAGGTGACGGATCGAACAATGGAAAAATAAGGGTCTTTTTATTTTACTAACTCAATCAGTTTCGGCAATAAAAAAATGGCAAACTGCAATAATTGAAGTCAAAATGTGGTATTCTCATGAAAATGGCACTTCAGTCGGTTTCTTTCGCTATTATAAGAAAGTGATCATTTAAAATATTTTGGTGGAATAATCTGTATATTTTGTACCTCAGTTTTGGTTTTTAATAGTTAACGCATGTCATTGGTGAAATCAGGATTTTTATCCTATTGAACAATATGTTGGAATATAGTATTTATTCTGAGACGCACAGTCGCGGTGTATTCTCCAAAAAAAAAGTCGAATAGCAAAGTCACAATCTTGAATATATGTATGTACCTACTCCACTCCGAAGAAGCTTGTAATAATTTCTCAAGTGTGCGTATTTAGCGTGAATTCTAGTATCTTGAATTTCATTTATCAGAGAAATGAAGGCCTTGGGAAAAGAGAAATCAAAATTTAAAAATATTGCCAATGCATCAATTGAGAAACTATGTATTTATTTCCATATTTGTATAACTCCTCGGTCCACCATGGTCAACAAAGCTCATTTATTTTACGATTAGGAATTGAAATTTGGGGATTAAGCAGTTAAAAACCCTCTGTTTAAAGTCTGAGTTTTAATGGGATAGATTTTTTGGTTTTCCCTAAAGGGAAGTGTCACACCAAACTCGTGTGATGCATGTGCCCTCGAGTGTTTGTGTTTTAAACGCACTTCATCATCGAGGAGAAACCTCAATTCTTTGCTAGATTACGCTATGAAGTCATCCAAATCACCGTGGTAACTTCAAAAATCATGCCATAATTGACTCCTTTCATAATATATCATCTTCTTTTTGATTCAACATCTCACATTAGTTTTCATTTATTTGGTAGGGTCACAACTAGAAGTCTACTATCTCTCTCTCGGGTGATGTAAGACCTTAAAACTATCTCTTATCTCTTTTTCGATGAACTTCAATTATTATCTTTTTAGGATTTTTCTGACCTTTTTATATTTTAATATGAAGAAGTGTCTTTGAAAGCATTAAAAATTTAGTTGACGGAGTAAAACTTTTATACTTTTCTAAGGGCTTACATTTCATCTAAATATAATGCTTTTGGGACCACAAAGGTTGAGTTACAATGGAGTAGGTTACTATGACAGTTATTCATCATCACGGCATCTCTATGGCTCTTTTCCTTTGAGTATTTCTAATAGATTGCTCTTCATTTATGCTGCTGACTCTCCATTACTCATTTCCCACATAGTTTAAAATTTAATACGCATAGGTAATTAAATCTTAAGTTATCAAATTATTAGTTCTATTCAATACTTGTGTTTGTACAAGAAATGTTTATTCATTCATATGAACTTTGGTATTTGAAATCTTAAAATAAAAGGGCTGTAAAATATTAAGTCCTTTATTGCATTATATCAAATAATCGAGCTGAAATACATGCACATTTTAAATATCTGCAGCAGTTTCTGCAATATTTTGCTGTTTTTTCAGCACATGGAAAAAAGATCACCAGCTTACAATGAAGTTTCACGATGAGCAAATTTTAAGCAATATTTCTACTTTAATCAATAAATTACATGCAGAAAGCGGTTTAAAGAATCTCCTTGTGACTAGTGAAATTCGTAGAAGAAAATTATATACGCTAAACCTTTGCTCTGCAATTTAAAGAGATGCATGGCTTTCAAGCAATGTTGAAGAGATTTAAAGCTATTGGCAGAATTACTAAACAATATTTAGTACAACCAGGAAATATTAGTTCAGTCTAGATGCTGCAACGGATCTGTGTATTATGTTCAGCATTCCTAAGGAAGTTTGGATTCTCTTTCCAGCATTTTCTATAAAGATAAAAATATGTACCTACCATCAGTCATCGTTCCAGCGAGGGACGCTCCATAATTCATTGGCTTTTCAAATCTGTTCACAGGAGAATATTGGGAAAAGTTTCAACAACCGCAAAAACGTGGCCAATATTCTCAGCAACTCGCGGCTATCAGTTTGGGAATATAGTATAAGTTTGGAATATAGTTGACCATGGGCAAAAAAGGGGCTTAAACAAAGGAAAGTAATTTTAACGTCTATATTAAATTTGGTTGAAGAACCTATGGCAAATATATGCATCTAGCACATCTCCTATCCCTCTGAAAAGTATGCTAACAGCCTTTGTATCGCGTAGGTAATCTTAGCCTGGATGCAAGTTTTCTATTTTAATTTATTTTCAACCGGTGAGCTCATTAGTTTGATTTTTTTGCGGCGCTCTACTGTTTTATCGGCTGTCTTGCTCAAGAAAAAATCCCAATTAAGAGTATGTCACGCACCCAAGGAATTCCGAACAGGCATACTTATCGCACTATCGCAGAAGGTTAAAAAAAACTCGCCAGAATTTCAAGAATGATATCCGGAAAATTCTCATTGATGCATGGTTGTCGCGCGAGCGAGCCCCGTGGTTTGATGGGAACTCGAACACGGACTCCGGGTCCTTGCCCTTGGCCGTCGAGAAACGAATAGTCACCCAGAGGTATTGAGGGGAATATTATTCAATTCAAAATCAAGTACTTGAGAGGAAAATGAGTTAATGTATTTCAAATCTATTGAAGGAAAGAATGAAACAGTACACAAGAACCAACATGTGCGTCAGAATAGCCCAACAAGTATATTACCACGGCTCGGGAAGGAGAGAATCTCTGGATATGGCACGGATGAATGGCGCTGCGTCTGCAAGTGCACGGGCCGCATGGGCCGCGCCTTGACTCCCGTTTCGGCTACATGACTGACCAACTACTGACTGATGAATGAAAGTCCAACGAATGACCAATGACTGACCAACGACCGACTGACCCTTTGCGTATCACTCCGTGCCATTATATAGGAGAAGCCGAGACAAAAATGCTTTCGGCGAGGTGGCAATAGAGTTGGGGGGAGGAGGTACAGGAAGGTATTGACGTCAGGAAAAGTGAAAGGTCACACTCCCGATGGGCATAGTTTGTCATGGATATTCTGAGCTGTTCTCAAAACTGTACAGAAATATACACGGAAATATCAAGCAAATGCATTCAAGAGAAAACTGGAAAATAACAGTCACATTTAAAATATATAGAAACTCGCCTACCGACTTTACGGTCACAATACATTGTAAAAGTCTCAAACAGTATTTTTTTTAATATCCTCATATTTACATATCATAAAATTAGTTATAGGTTAGGGTTCCCATTGGTTCTAATTTTAAGGTTATCTACCATAAGAGCAGTTCAGAGGGACCCATTTGAGACATAAACTTTACACAAATTCGAAGTCTATGGATATGCGAAATTTACAATTAAAAAAACTTTCACCTGGATTTCGCACATTCGTCTGTATATCCTCAGCAGATGATTCTACAAATGTTTATATCTGCTTTGAAATCGCCAAATCCATGCCCGAGGTGGAGTTCAAACTCATGACTTTTTGGTGAATCAGAGAAATGTCGTGACATATTTGTATCTCTCTTACGTCATACCTATCCGTCAATCATGAAAAAGAATATATTTTAAGAAACCAATCTTTAGTTATGTGAAAGTGAGCTGATGAGGTTATCGCAGAGATTGCTGATTGCGATTTTATATTCCTTAAAAAGGGAGTACATAAACAGATTTACCGTCAATAATGCTAACATTTTTAATGAATTTTAAATGTTGGACAAATTTATTATTTCTATTTTTCATTTCAATATGGCGGCATAATCATTACGGTTAATTTAGCTCAAATAGCTTCTTGGTACCTGTTTCTCCTCGCACCTGCTTCATTGAAGGACCTTCTACACATAAGTCTAGGACCCTGCTTTACCTCCTCAGTTCTTGTATACATCTCAAAAGACTAGAGAATCACAATTAAAATTTATCTTGTTTCTTAATTAAATTTTATTTTGATATCCACCAGATAATTTTCAAATGTTTCGACTTATGCTTTATATAACATATTTACTCGTATATACCCGTTCATTGCAATTTCTTGCAGCCCAACTTATCAACGTGATTATGCTGATTAATCCGTTTAATGTGAGGTGACTTAACCCTTTACGAGTCAGAGATTCCATCAGTAATACTTACAACAATGTGTTTTTCATTTAATAAGTGCCAAA
Organism: Pyrrhosoma nymphula; assembly: GCA_963573305.1. Taxonomy (NCBI): domain Eukaryota; kingdom Metazoa; phylum Arthropoda; class Insecta; order Odonata; family Coenagrionidae; genus Pyrrhosoma; species Pyrrhosoma nymphula. Next base: position 25,132,259 of record OY754327.1, on the reverse strand, counting down.
AATTCAAAATCCCGAATTTTTGACGATTCAAGTTAAGGCTTAAAGTAATTTCTTTCAAATTGCCCCATAGCATTGTTTTAATGACTTTGGGCTGATACTATTACACCAGCATTAATTTTCTTTTGACTTATTACTATCCCATTGTCAAATGTAATGTAACTGAGAAATAAACCATTTTTTCATCTGTATTATAATTTTTTAGATAAAACCATTGCTAAGGGGTATAGCGATTCCTTTCTATCTCTCTGGGCATCTTCAATGACAATATTTCTGAGATCTAAGCCCGGACGGATATGAATAAACTTAACCGGTCTTGTACCGGTTAAGTTCACCGGTTCACCAGTCTTGAACGTAATTATCCATATCCAGCTTGACATAGCGTATCAGGAATTTTTTCAATGTTTTTCCATCTTTGAAAACGGTGACTACTCCATTAGCCTAAAAGGTTTACCTTGTCTTTTCATATCTGGCTTTTAGGAGCTTTCTTCTCAGTCCCTATGAAAGCCTTGTCACAGCTGTGTAATTATCACAGCATACTTTACAGGTCTCCCTTATTCTTGCTGCACATTTAATTTGAAATTAAATCGCCTACTAAGTGATTCCTAAGTAAACCTATGATACACTGCTTCCCATAATTTAGCAGGATACCTGGGATAGAATACGTGGAGTCATAATTTTGTCTAATTATAATTATCCCATATTTCCTTTGGTTAAACCTTAATTTTGTTTGCTTATGGTTCCAAAGTGACTGGAATATTAAACAAAAGTTTGTGATGGAGAAACCAAGACCATGACTGAAAGCAATGAAGGTACAACGATTCATCCTTTGAAAAAAAAAAATGTTCTCTTTGTCCTCAAGCGGATAAGCGGACTTACCTTTTCCCATTGATACGTTTAAGATTCGCAACGGTAGTTTTAGTGCAGAGATATATGCTCACATGGCTGCGATTTATGAAAACATTAATATTGATAGAAAAATATGATTAATTTATTCCATTTTGATTCAAAGTGGCTTATTTTCTTTATAATTCTATTTGGAATTCATAGTCTTGGTCATTTAGGTCATTCAACTGCTGAGATTGTATCGCGCTCATAAAATGAACTTAACAATAAGACACGGTATCCATGTCTTTCGTTAGAAGGCATTTGAAGCCTCTGCCCTTGGATTGCCATGCAACTAAATCAGCTGGCTTTTAATAACAGTTATGAAATAATAGTTAATTATAATTTTGTATTTGTGGAATGTTTGAAATGCATGTGCCAATCTTTAGTTGACTATATACATAGTTATTTTTGGAATGAATAATACTCTGCAGAGCGTAAAGAATCGAGGTATTCAATTTTTTAAAATTAAAAATAGAGAAGAAATCTACGTATCTATCGTAAATATTCCATATAAATTGCCTAAGAATGTTCTTGGATTGGCGCAGCTTCATGCACTACACACTTCATCTTAATCTCTCCGTTCTAATGGAATTCATTTGTAAGAAATAACTCGCTGACAAGATGCGCACGGTCCAAACAAAATTAGTACATTTCTGAGAATTTCTTTTTATAAATTATCTCACGTCCAACCTTACATTTTAGAATCTAAACTCCAGATGCTCAGCGGGAGCAGCGCGTGGGAAATACCTCTCCTCTGAAATCTGATAGACTCGCTCTCTTTCCCTCCCTTCTCCGTCACTTTCCCTTTCACACTGCTGGGTAAACCATTCCCCTTCCGCCCCGTAGCCCCCCATTCGTCCACTCCCACCCACCCGCCTCATCATTATGTGCGCGGCTACTTCACGTGCGGAGTGCCCTCCTCCTTAGCGCCCCTTCCACGCTCTCCTCCCATGCAGTCGCTCCCTCTCCAGGCCCCCTTGCTCATTAAGGCCCTGCCCTGCCTTATCTGCTTATCTTGCTCTTAAAATCTCTCTTTTCATCCCCATATCCCATATTACCCGCACACTTCCTCCGGTTCCTACCCCTTTACTCTCGCCCTTCCCGGCGTCCATTTCCAAAACCATTTACTTAGCTTCTCACTTTTGCGCTACACGCTCCTCTCTCCCCCCTCTTTCTCCCAGTCCCTCCCTCTCTCCCCCCCTCTCTCTCTCTCCATCTCTTTCTCTCCCCATCTCTCCCTATTTCAGATGCCATCGTTCCATCTTCTTCCCGCACGTCTTCCCCCACTCACTCCCATCACCTCCGTTCTCCCGTCCATGGCGACGCGCCTGAGACAATTTTGACGTGGGTGACCGCACGCTGCCAAGGCTCACGATGTGGTTTCTCAATCTTACCGATAATGTATCCTGTTCCAGAGAGTTTTTTTGAAATTTTCAGCATTAATTGTTCAACTTTCCACTCATTGCGATTGCACAAATGATATGGCCCGCAGTCACGCGCACAGGTGCGAAGTTATAGACTAAGAGAACAACTTGTTCGTGTAAACACCCGTATAAATTCACCTGGAATTAAAATGGCTTGGTTGTGTAACTGGCTAACATACCTGTGTTTTTTTTATACCATTTTTCAGTATTCCCAGTGAATTATTTTGTGGATACAAGGATTTTTTCTTCACCTAAAACTTATTTTAACAATATGGTCGTAAATGTAACCCCTAACTTGGTCGAAAAAAAAACTAATTACACAGTTAAGGGAGGAGGAAGAGAAGAGAAACTTCCTCATCCTACCTAAAAAATTGAAAATCTACCTGAAATGTCAAATTCTAGGTGTAGATAGAAGGACTAAAACTTTTGCTTGAAAAATTTGACGATAGTGTCTTACCTGCCGAAGAAAAGTGGAAGTGATATCATGGTGTTCTCCATGCTTCACGTACTGCGACTGAGAACCGATCAGGGGAAATCAGGAGCCTGAAATTACTAGTGAATATAAGTTTACAAAATCAGGAATAGACATTATTGACGACGTGTGCAAAGTAATGTACCACTAGACGCTGTAACCGATGGCCACTAGTAATTTTTTCAAGATTCAAAATATAGGAAGTAAACTTGCTTGGAGGATATTTTTGAGAGAGTTACTTCTGAAACTCGGAAACTGACAGATTAGAAAGAGGGCAGCTTGAAAGTATTGGCATGGATCTCTACGAGGAATTGTGATTAAAATTTCATGATCACAATTTTTGGGGTACCTTTCACAATATAATCTCATAGTACGGCCTCGGTGCACAATTTTCCCTTGAAATATGAACAAAAAACAAACTAACGGTATAGTCAATGCTCAAAAATGGTGAGCTTAAAAAATATGAAACCTATATCTCATGTTTCTTTTGATCATTTTAATGACAGCAAGTAACGTACTTTAACGTAACTTTAACCTTCCTCTTTTTATATATTTTTAACATTGCTTTGATCCTCAACACCAGTTACGCATTGAATAATTTGGCATTTCTGCATAATCTGTTTTGTTTCGCGAAACAGGTAAATGTATTTGCGAAATAAAAAATATATTGAATGAGTGTAACTGTTAATAATAAACAAAATATTTGTTTCTAATTTTCTTAAATTATATATTTTTATTTGATGAAGAACTCATCTCTTTCCTAGGAACCCTAACATTCAGAGAAAAGAATGGCGAATAATAGGACAAAAAAAGTTGTCATGAAATAATAGTACATATATATGTTTTTTTTCAAATATATATGTAGTGCGTTGATAATATTTGCAGAAGTAAACAGATCATGCGACCCAAGGTTTAACGACTTTAGCCTTGTAAAATAGCAAATTACGACAATTGTGCGTCCGCAACTCGTGAAAATATAGAAAAATTAAGGAAAACTTGTAAAATCATCGATTAAGAAATAAAATGCATACACATATTATATTATATTGATTGAAACTTCTTGTGATAAAAAATCTTTGCAAAACAGAGCAAACTCGGAGAATATGTGAACAATTATTTTGGGGTATTTAAAGACCCTACTTAGGTCACCAAATGACGTGCGCCCACGTCCGGCTTAATGTTTTTTATCATCGCAGAAAAATATTACTTCCAACTTCACATTCATAAGAAAGTACTGTTTTCATTTTCATCATTCTTGGAACCAGCCCATACATACAAGATTTTACATCGACGGCACGTAAATAAACAATAAACGACCACGAACAACCATGACCTGGCCGGTTAACCCTTAGCGTAAGCAACCTCCGGATCAGTATTTGAGGACCTTATCCCGACTACACAGAGGCCGATTAAATTATTATTTAAATTATATCTGTGAAAGAAAGCATACAAATTAGCCTTTTATTCTACCTGTTCCTAAATATAACTGTTTCAGGCTGGATATGGTGGAAGTTCTCGATATTCATAATGAATAAAAACACTTAGTAATCTTCCACAGATTTATTTCTTTGGCACGACGCGTTTCACCACACTGTGGCATAATCATGTGTGCCGTGCCAAAGAAATAAATTTGTGGAAGATTATCAAGTGTTTTTATTTATTTTGACTACTTGTTCCTATTACCTATTCTGATTTTCGCTTCTTCTCTAGGTTTGTTCGCGGCATGCGTTCAATATCGTAAGAAGCACGTAGGCCGCAAGCGGAACAAAGAATTGCGTGGCAATTGATCTAAACTCGCAGCTTCTATTTCCATTTCGCACATTGGCGTGAAAGCCAGTGCTGTTTGCCAGCGCTCAGCCGAGGTTGAGTGCTTGGCTGGCTCAGTAGTCTCATTGTCATCCTCGTAATTCTCTCCTTCAAAGCTGCACACTTCTTAGTCTGTAGTCGATGCTCTCATAAGTTATATGTTTTCATCTCTGCGTGGAAAGCTTCTACTTTCTACACTTTCTCTCCCCATAAAATGAACAAAGTATGAAGCTTCTACGTTATCTTTTCCATACACATCCTCTGCGGAATTATTAGTCGCGTACCTGAAATTCTTTTCTCTCTGTATTCCTCCTTATGACCAATCCGCTTTCCCTCCGTTCCCCCTATCCTCTCTCCCTCGTTTCATCTCTTTACCTTTTACACCTCTTTTCTCTCTCTGCCACTACTAATTTCCTCCTAGTTTTCCCCGCTCTTCTTTTCCATCTTCTCTCTCCCTACCATTTCCTCACCGTCGTATTTCTCCCTCACTCTCTTCTCTCCCGGGTTATCCATCTTCTCGCCCATCCCTAACCCCCACAACGATCTCTCTCCCAGTTTCAAAACTTCACTCCCGACCGTACATCATCTTTATTCCCGCCATTTCCTACCACTTCTCCCGGCCACCCTCTCCTCCCTACTACCTCACCCGTCCACTTCCCCCCTCATCACAACTCCTTTTCCCAAACCTTCCTCCTCTCGAAAGTCCTCCTGACTTATTTCTCCCGTCTCCGTTCCGGTCTACCCCATCCTCCAACTCTCTCCCCCTCCAAGTTTGGCAAATTCCTTGGAGCCCTTCTTTGATACCCGCCAATTAGCGTGTTCCTTGCGTGACAATTGGCTCTCAAAACCTGAAAACAACGCTAAACCGGGTCGAGTCCAAAAAGGATTTATTGCTGGGTGCGAATTTTATATGCGAATTATTCTCTGAATGCATAGTTTTGAAATCGCAGATTAATATCATTGGCGAGAAAGGGACTAATCTTTTCCGAAACCCCAACAGCAAAGCTGTTAATTAATACGAGCTATTTATCACTCGTCCTTTTAATGGCATTGGATCTGTAATATTATTGTTTCATTTTGTGAATGGATGTATCAAGGTGCATTATTCGTTTTTTTCATGAATATACGATTAAATCGCCTTTCCAAAATCGTAATCCGCAAACCTATTCTCTTTCTCTTTGTTTTCAAGTTAATTCCTTTGCTAACGAATTTTTGAGATCCATTGTCCATTTTCCGTAATTACATATTATGAAGCCCTACGGTTAATCGGCCTTTATGTCCTGCTTGCTAAAACAATATTCTTGGAAAGATCTCCAATTAAAAGGACGTTACATTATGGATAGAGCATTTAGTAAATTCCTTTATCAAAATTTAAAATTGAATTTTAAATCAGGAATATAAAGCAAACAATCTTTTATCAATGATTGACACAACAATGTGATCGAAGTGCTTTGTATGGATTACGAAGGTCAGTGAGATCATTGAAATTACGGGAATCAACCCGAGGGTGCCCCACTGTTTGGATAGCATTTGGTTAAGATAACTTCTCGTGATATTTTGGTTGATAAGTTTTCATTTCACCGTTCACTACCCCGGCTAGCAAATAAAAATATGTTAATAGCTAATAGGCGAAGATATGCAGGTCATGTCTCGACCCGCAAAGAATATTTCGCACAGAAACAGAGAGGTAGTTACTCCGGGAAGTTTTCAAAGTCAGAGTGCACTTGCTCAACCGCTCGCAGTGGTTGCCTAAAGAGAAAATTTGGAAGGAGCTCCATGTCACATCCTTCCATGTCGCTCATCGATTTGCCAGATTGTAATGCAAATTTATTCGATAATATTCACCAAGAACCCGCCCCAGCCGGTGAAATACTGGCAATAAACTTATAAATATACATTCTTAGCCTTTTTAATGGGTGCTCTTCAGATATCTCAACGAATAATCTTATCCATTTCCGGCTATTCCACCATGCTCTTCACTCGCAAATCGGAGAAACGGAATACACTCACCGCATCCCGCGCAATTCAAGTGCTTTACCTTCTAGGCCAGTGTTTCCCAAACTTTTTCGAGCCACCGTAACTTGGTTACACAAACCTATAGTCAACGCCCGCCAACCGTAAGCTTTAAATTTATAGACTGTATGACCATTTAAGTATGGTTATAAAAATAAATTTAAACATACATTAAAAAATTAATGGCGGTATTGAATGGCTCAACTGGGGTGTCCGCACGCCAGTTTTTCAATGATTGGTTCATCCCCAGGGTTCCAATCCGTAAAACGCAGGAAGGCGAAAATCCTTTTTGGGGCCATGGAAGACGCGTTTCCAAGTCATTTATTTATTTATTACACTTATATTACAATTAGACATTGTCTGGTGGCAATATAACATTAGTTTAAGTAGAAATAATAATGTTTAAAAAATACATATACCTAAATAAAACATCAACACAATCCTCTCGTGCTTTATGTGTAACATTTTTTTTTAAATATTTACATTCCTTGGTAATGGTTTTGTGAGTTCTTCTGGTAATTAATACCATTTCAAGAACCCGGGTTTTAAGAAGGAGTATTTGGCAGAATTCATTTTTTGGATCCTTAATTTGAGTTTCAGTGGGTGGTCATTTTTCCCCACAAAAGTTGTGTTGTAAAGGTTGCAGCCATCTTCCCTATTCATGTTGTTGGGCCTTTTCATTATTTCCACCCCACTCTGTGATGAGTCTTGGGAAATATCGTTTTTCTTTGGCCTGGAGTTTGGTACTTTAAAGTTAATTCTGTGACCTGGCTCCGCCAAGATATGTTTAAAAATGGCCGATTTTTCTTTTTGTCTGTTCTTTAGTGCCCGTGCATGTTCTTTCAACCTGCATTGTATGGCCCTCTTGGTTTGTCTAACGTAGGACTTCATACAGCTGCATAGGACTTCGCACACCCGCTCGTGGATCACAGGTGGAGGAAGTCTTTCGCTTGAATGAGCAAACTTGCTATTTTGTTTCCACATCCAAATCTAGTCTGGATGCGACGCTTCGCGAGCACCCGTGATATCCTCTCTGTGGTGCCACTGATGAACGTGATGAAAGCACGAGCGACTGGATCTGGATTCCCGTCCTTGGGTGGTTGGTGACCATGGTTTCCCATTCGGAAGGTCTTTTTCAGGACCATGGATCTCTTTAATCCATTCTTCTCCAGGGAGGTAAGCACCTGGCCTGAGGACAGTTGGTGAATCATTGCCATCAAGAATAACTCCAACGCGGACGAAACCCGAAAACCTGCCAAACTGCGAACCTGAACGCCAGCGAAAACCCACGTCATAAATTATTAAATGAATGTTTATTTGGAGTTCAATGGATAGATAGTTTATTCATCCCAGGATATATAGATGTATGGTCACCATTCGGCCAGGATCCATCCTTGTTATCTTTTCGTCCCCTAGATTGAAGCACCGCTTCCCAGGGGTGGTAGTGCCCGCTTAGAGAGCCTCTGCTCAAGGTCATTTGCTCCGTGCCATCCACTCACTAGCACATAGTTCGTCACTCGCTCTTTCATCGCCGACACTTTCAATCCCCTTCTCACCCACACACCCCCTTCGATCCCCAAAACATTCTACCCTAGCCCATCTCTTCGTTCCCCGAAAGTTCCCCGGCCTCCTTCCCCCGTTGCCACCATTCCAGTCACTTTTTTCGGAGGGTAATACTGTGTTCACACACTCCCTCTCACTCCCGCCCTTTCTCGAGAGCTTCCTCCTTGCTCCTCCTCCATCTACACCTCTTGCAACCTTTCCCTCTCCGTCTACAATCCACATTCAACACGCGGGCCAACACAACTCGGGGGCAGCTTATCGACCAGAGAGCGGCGGTGAGGGGAGTTGCGGGGGGGGCTGGAGGTGGAGGGGTAGTGGTTGGGAGGGGTGGGTGCGGATGGAAGGGAAACAAGAGGAAGAGGGAGGCCGGAGAAAGGAGGGAAGGAGAGGTGGAGCGGATGAGGTCGGTCGGATGAGGTAGCTGCACACGTAAAATGGGAAAAGAGGACGTTTCTGGCGTTTGGGAGGTGGGGACGAACGAGGAGAGTGAGTGAGAGGGGTGGGAGGGGCGCCGGGACACCTGACGCCGCCCTCCCTCCTCAAACCCCCCAACCCCAACTCGCTCCGCGCCGCCCCGGGCAGAAGCGCACGGACGGACCCGATGTCGTCCTCGTCCCCGTGGGCCAATCCCGCAGCCAAGTCCTCGCCATCATTTCGTATCTGCCCCCCCCCCACCTAACTCCCCCCGTCCTCTCTCCTCCCCTTTCGCCTCTGGTAAGGGGTAAGTGAATTCGTGAAAAGGAAGAGAAACTGTTTTATCAACGCGAGAAAATGGATGAGCATGGCTTACTTTTTTATTTTTTTGAGAAATCGTCGGGCTCCGGCGTCGAATGTTAAAATGCTGCGCTTCCTCCTCCTCGAGGAAAATCCGAGATGAAGTTGAAATGAGGATTCAAAGGGATCGGGGATTTCGTGTGTGCATTCCGGGGTATGTCTCGCAGCATTAAGACTCTCCATTAGTCCCGAATGCAGTTGATGAATCGATGGGGATGTCTTTTCGCCATCAGCACATGTGATTTGAAAAATTTATAAACACGTGTGCCTTGATTGATGATTCCTAACCTGATGATTATTGTAATCTTCGTGCTCTCGGTCAGCTGAAAGTTCAACTTGAAATGAGTGAATAATTCTCTCAAGCGTTTTAATTCAGCGGCTCTCATAATTTAAGGATATTTTCGAATCTTCAAATCTGATAGAAATCTAAATCTAAATCTCTATTCAAGCCGCGTGATATAAGCCGAATCCTTACCCAGCTCTTTCATTTGTTTTTAGCTTAGATTTGACTGGATTCTTTCAAACAACTCTTCGTTTTGAAGCTACTTCGCACTGTTGCTTCATTTCAATAGATGCCTTTTAAAAGTGGAAGAACACCTGGATCTGGGATAAGACTCAAATTAGAAACCTCTGTGTCAACCGGTAATCACCTTACTCACTTCTCATAGCCACTTTTAATTCTGTGATTTTACATTATCAATATTTTGCAACCTAAATCATCATAGAAATTTCTGTTTAGAAAACTGTTGATAGGATAACCACGAATATTGTATTGATTTTGATAGTGACAATGATATAAGGTTAATCTTAACGCAACATATTCAACTTGTACTAACTTATTGAAATATTTCCAAAGGGCTGTTGGATACCGACGTGTGTTACAATTTAACACGTAGAATAATTAAAAAAAATGATGACAAAAAATACATTTTCGGCGAAGAAGCAGTGTAGCGTTTTTAGATTTTAAAACTTACCAAAGTGTTTCTTTTTTCGACGTGTTTAAGTTAGCGTTCTTTGTGTTCCAAGGATAGCGTATTTGGTAAAACACTTCCCAGTGGGGAATTAATTGTCCATAAGATGTTCAAAGAACGTTCAGTGAGGACTATTTAAACTTTCAAAGATCATTCAAGAAGGACATTCAATGAACGTTCAATTGGCACCCACAGATAGTGCAAAGAACATTCATTGGATTACTTCATAGAATGTTCAAAGTATGTTCAACGTAGATGAATTGCGGCTGAACTGTTTTTGAAGTAATAACGTATGAACCATGAATGAATATTTAGAATAATACTGCTCGTGAAATGATTCTCGATTCATATCGTATTACCTCTCCACTAACTTCCCTGCTCTCTCAAATAAAAAAATGGTAATTTGCATTAATCACTACGAATGTGCAATTACGGTACGTAATTTTAGTACGTTATAACATCCTATCTTGTATCTTCCTATCGTCATTGTACCCATGTTGCATTATTGGGCACCTTACGACTCCACGCGCATTTTATAGCACCCGATATCGAACTATTGACGCACAGAAAGTCGTATATACCTAGTCATTTCCATGGGTAAATGTAACTTTGAGGACTATAATTATTAAATGGCAATTCCTTGATAGTTTGAGGAAATACCAACACATCTCGATAACAGTTATTTGGCATTAATTAATTGAAACCTATAATGCCTCATAGAACGAATGCAATATTACTGTGAATAAAGAGGATTTTGAACTTGACAAGGTTTGTTTGAAAGGTTTAAAGATGTTCTTTAAATGTTCAACCAAGAAGCGTTTTTGAAAAATACTTCGTGGATTGGAAATGAACGATCTATGAAAAGTTTCAAATTAATAGTTCACACTTGAACATTCAATGAACGTTCTATGGTTGTATGCTCAGGATAAATCAGTGGTGTACTACTTTTGAATTTGTTCATGAATGTCTTCTGCCATGTCTCTCCCCACTGGGATATTGTCGTTCATGACAATTCAAATACACATGCTTTAAATATGTTCTTTAAATGTTCAACCATGGAACATTTTAAAAAAATACTTCGTGGACTGGAAATGAACGATCTATGAACAGTCCCAAATGAATAGTTCACACTTGAACATTCAATGAACGTTCTATAGTTGTATGCTCAGGATAATTCAGTGGTGGACTACATTTGAATTAGTTCATGAATGTCTTCTGCATGGTCTCTCCCCACTGGGTTTGTACGTATTTATGCATAGAATAAATACTGCTAACTTTGAAATTACCTTTAAAAGTAAAATGATGTAATAGTAGGCAATATTGCTAAATAAGGAATACTTCTGCAAAGGAAATAAGCATCCAAAAGTACTTTCATAGTAGTATTAAGGATCAAGTACAGTTGTACGGCACAGAGAATATTGAAATGGGGTTGCATATTTTCCAAATCAATTACTTTTGTTAGGTTTTTCGTGTTGTTTATTGATGAGAGGAATATTTCTGCATGAAAACAACCATTTCTGAATATAATACACTATACATTTGATTTTTGTGCATTCTTCCATTTATCTCGGTGGAAAGGGAATCCAGAACTTGATAAATAAACAAGATAAATCCACCGTTACTTTCGACCCATGTCATATTCAAGCGCTTTATTCGAATAATGTACAATCTTATGGGTTTTTAGTTGAGTCCCAACGAACGAGAAAATAATTATACCGTGTCTCTCAAGAAGAATGGTGAGTTATTGATGGAAGTTGGGTAAAAAAATGTAACCTTTAGCACGTCCCATATGGCAATAAGATCAGATTTTTTTCACTCGCTTCTGCACGAGGCATATACTCCTTTTTTATATCACTTCGTGGAAATCATTCATCAAGGGAGAATTTATGGAAAAAAAGGAAAGAAGTGCGAAAAAAGAAGAGAAATGCGAAAAAAGAAGAACATTCTTTCGGCTCATTCATTTTTCAATTAGGAGAATTTTTTTGGGGGGTTAGGAGAGGGAGCAAAAGGGGTCACAGTCTTTCTATTTTCCTGCGCGGCGGCGATCCGAGTGAAAAATCCGAGATTCATCGCGTCCAAAGCGATGTGTCCCTTCGGAATTGGGGTCATCGCCATCAACGTCATTATTAAAGCGGAGTAAGAGTGGGGAGGGGGATGAAGGGCGCGAGGGAGTTTAAGGGTTGGAGGAGGGGACGGAGAAGGTCGAGGGAGGAAGAGGACAGTAGATTTTGAAGACGATCCAACAATAAAAGGAGCTAATTACCCTTCCCTACCCCTTCAACACCACCCAACCCCCGGTATCCGACCCTTTCTTCCCTCTCCTCCCTCCTCTCTCTCTCTTCAAATCACTTTATACTCTCTCCCTTCCCCGATCCACACCTCAACATCCCCCCGCATATATCCAACCCTCCCTTTCCTCCGCCCTCGGCCTGGATCCGAATAGCCACCCTAGCCTCCCTTAAGCATTTGAAAGAGAGAGAGAGGGGGGAAGGATAAGTGTACATTTGGAAGTTGGCGAAAAATTTGATTGAGACCAAGAGAGAGACGAAATAAAGAAACGGGGATTTCTCCCGCGAGGCCCCGCCGACCATTAGCGACAACCGTGCATTTTCGGACTCGCTCGGGAGTCTGTGCATGTGTCTTTATGCAAGTGTCATTGTGAGCCTAATGCTCTTATCCTACCCACACCACGTACACTTGCACAATTCCATCCATACACTAATTTGAGCATAGATATTTACGGGAAAACCTTAGGAAGCACCAGTTCTTGATTTTTAGATTTGCCCTTAAAACGCGTCCAATAAAAAATTTCAACTCCTTCCTTAGGCAATTAATTTATTATGTTTAAAAGTTTAATTAATGGTAACTATCAATTTTTTCAACTGTGAATAGTAAAAGGTCATCCCATAATAGGAAGAAAATTAAATTTTTCGCACTAATAGTACAAATTGGTATGACTAAAAATGAAGCTTTTCCATTTATGGCAAAGGAGGCGATTACGAATATCAGAGTTGACGGCGGTATTTTTTGACATATTTTTATTTGAATGACATGCTAAATGTCTCTTTTAGTATATATTAGATGCTGAAATTACATAGTAGAACAATTAAACTACCACCAATATAAGAAAAAAAGAATTTTAATTTGAAAAACGAAAACAAAATATACTCGCACTAATATTTCCAGAGCGTAAATTAATTTGAGTCTCTTTGGCCTCACGATGCTGAGGCATCGTTACAGCAGCATTCTTTCAACCGTCGCCGTTCACACGGCGCTGCAATACGATCACGTGCATGAACTTGGCGATCGCCAGCCACCGAGTGCAGTTGCACTTGGCTGCAATAACACGGCCCGGGGTCGCCCGGAGAGAACACAAACACAAATGAGGATCCTCGCTCAGTCACACTTGGGGTGTGGAGCGAAGTAAGTGAGACATAAGGGGGAGGAGGCATTGTGCTGCCCCATTTGGCTTGCTTAAGTAGTTTGAGCGAGATATAACAAATTCATCGAATTTTCGAAACCATTTTCTTAATAATTCTTGAAATGTGATTTCATATCTGTGCATAGCAATGTTGATTGAGATTCGTCATGCTCTTTCCTTATCATACTGTTTGATGCTGTGTCTATTACTTTATATTCCATTATTCTTTATGCAAAATGTGTAAGCAATGCGATTGATAATCTATGTTGCCTGTTTTAAATCTCAATCCTTAATGTGTGATCTTAAATTTGTGCACCCTAATTTTCACATGTTATTTATTTTCTTATCATTAATTATTGTTGGTTTATATGTGGTGTTCCTTAATGAAATTTGTATGTATTGCTGTCACCATTGGCCCCATTTGTTGTGGCATTTAATAATATTTAAATGTTCCAGGGGACATAAAGTCCCAGAACAATAAAGTCTGTTTTCAATTCAATTCAATTCAATAATGAAGAGAAATTTCTATTTCTATTAGTGCGACAATATCAGACACTTAAGCTCACACCTTTTCGATGTTTTTGCCAAAACAAAGAAGCTATTTGCTGTCTAATATGGCATATGTATGAACTCCAAAGAGACATTATTAATGCAATGACCAATTTTTGACGTAACGAAATGTAACGTTGTGTAAATCGTATGTTTATTTTAACTTTCAGTCAATGTGTGTGAAATTCTAAGTGAACTTATTTCTTCTGTTGGTGAGGTAGTAATTTTATGGAAATAAAAAAAAACACAGTTGTGAAAATGTTTTCACCGTACGGTGAGTTACAAACATGTCAAGTAATTGCCTTAAATGTGTATATTTAGTAAAATATGGAGTAGTTCAGTCCGAAGGAACATAACTTTGTGTCACTATTATTTGGTACTCTATTTAACCTATGTTTTACAATTTATTTAATTAAAAAATTAAATTCTATCATAGTGGATTATGAAATTAAAAATTAATAATTTTAACAGAAAATTTTATTTGGTGCAACTGCTGTCAAACTAATAGGCGTCTTATTTAGGTACAATTATATAAATTCGTTCAGGGATATATTTACTCACTTAAGGGAAGGTTTGACTGGAGAACTAAAGTACGGAGGGGGTCGGAGAGGGGGTTAAGTTTAAAAGGAGGTTGAAAGAGGGTAGGGTTAGAGGCTACGATTGGCGAAGGTTCTTGCCGCGGTGGGTGATTAAGAGTTCGTGAGGACAGAATAGTGCTCATGGGGCGAAGTGTTTTTCAACAAAACATCATTCAAAATTAGACCCGTATTCATCCTGTTTCTTGTTTTTAACTCATCATTAATGTAAATCTTCTTCTTTTTCTTGTTTGATGAAAAATTACTGGGATAAAGTCACCGTTGTGTCCTCCGTCCCACAGGAGATTTGTGAAGTGGGATTGTGTAATTTTTTCGCGGCGAAAAAATCGTTTATTCTCAACACTTCTGGCGAAAAGGTGCCTTGCGCCTTTATGCTACTCTTTCCTCTTTTGACGAAAACTATTCTATGACAATTATACATTTTTGTGTATTATTATCCAAGATGAAACCATTTAGTTGCGACGTTCGTTTATGTCCGAATTAATTTTTTCAATCACTTACTGTGTTTTTTAAAACTTCAACTCACAAGCTCAAAAAAAATTTCCCCCTACTCCGGAATTGGAGTATATCCCCTTAGTTATTACCTACTATGGTAAATTTACGACCATGCAACAGCTATGTACAATAATTTTGTAATATCTGTATAAAATAATGCTAACTGTCATTCTTTAATAGAAAAATGGTGAAAGCCTTTTTGTGGAGATTTGAAATATATATTTTAAGTGGGGCCAGATATCAGTTATCGCATTGAAATTGTTAATGGACTCTACAGCGACTGAGCAACTCCCCTGGCAGAGGGCGAGTATGCAGATCAAATGGTCGTCAATATACTTTTCTCGCCTCGGCCCTGCAGTACCGCCACCGACGACGAGCTCAGCCGTTCGGCCATCATCCGAGACATTGTCGACTCAGCTCGGGGTTGAGGGGTCCCCGGTATGGGGTGGAGGAAAAAAGGCAAGGGGACTTGGTAACTGATTACCGGTGATGCCGAGCACGCTTGCCAATGTAGCTTCGAGTCGAGGGAGATACTATGGGTCGAGTTGTTTTGCTGTGTGCTGTGTGCTGCGGGAGGATCCACATCGACGCCCAGTACCTTTTGAGGACAAGAGGCACGGCAGTTTCGGAAATTGCAGCAAACATTTTGCTGACGGGCTGGATCTTGCTTTATCCGCGTTATCTCTCAATCAATGATGACGAAAGGGATTGATTTTGCTGCCAATCATTGACGAAGACGATTGTGTTTTTATTTGCTCAATTATATTGATTAACATGGTAAAAATTCTTCCCTTGTTTTCGTTTTTATTGGAGTGTTTATTTATGTGCAAAAATGTACGAAATAAAATAAATGCGTCAGTCTTTCAGTTGCTTATTAAGCTTCGCGGTAGGTAATTTGAAAATTAGAGCCGTTTATTCGTTGATATGTATTCAAAATGACGACCATTAGCTAATGAGTTGTATTTGCTTCTCTAGAGCAGTGGTTTCCAATATTTAATGGATGGCGTTCCTCTTGGTGGCTCTTCATAGTGCCACTTGCCATCCCAATCATTAGAACCCCTCGCAGTAAGAGAACATGATGGCCCCACTTCCGCCAATACTTTGCTTTTCCCACGTACAACTCAAGGGTACGCATGCCATAGGTTGGTAACCGTTGCCTCAGAGTCAAGCCATGGGTCGCGACATAAAGAGAACGTTCATAATTCAGCATTCATTTATTTTCCATCGTTAGAAGCACACCGATGGGAACTTGGATTACTCAGACATATTAAGCGTGAGCTACAGATGAGAGATAGAGTTTCAAGCCTCTAGTTTCACGGCAATTTTCAGTTTTATTGGAGAATTGTTCCCGAACAAGCAGTTTATTGTTAAACCACAATACTGATTATAATAAAAAGCCCGTGATATATCATACGGTCGGCCTCATTCGATCTTAGTGCTCTTCAAAAACAATTTACCATTTTATGCTTATATTAATTGAGTTGAGGTTCCGCGGCTTTTATCAGATAATTACAGTTTTTAAGCATGAAAACCATATACAGGACCTATTATCTGGAATAAAGACCATATAAACAATCGTTGCAAAAAAATAACTTCCTTTTTTGATTTTAAAAATAGAACTCTGAGACAAATGCGACTATTTTTTCTGGGTGTTTAAAATATTTTATTTTTACATCAGCTCTTTTATCTCCAACTACGAAGAAGCGTTTCTTTTTCAGCCGCGATGAACATTTTAAAACGGTGACAGTTTTTCTGCCCCACATTCATTATAATCACCATATTGTATACAATACTTGTCCCGCGTGAATTTTTTCTAAGAGCAAACAAAACTCTGTCGTGCTAAAAATGCAGCGATATATTTTACTTTTTATCATGGCGGGAAAATTCTTTCCTGTGTGTTATCGCATTTAAGCGCGTTTTAGATAGAGCATTTTATAATTTCTCCGGCGTGTTGAATAATTCATACCATTAAAAGTACTAGCAAAAACAAATTGCCTTCAAATTATAGTGTCCTCTACACGGCTTTCAAAAATATAGCCCTCCATTATAAGGTTGACCTGATTTGATTGATAAATTACTTGGAGTGAGTTTTTCGATGAAATCCGTTGTACCGAGGTTACGTGTTGAATATGTCAAAGGACTTTCTGATAATAAGCAAAGCGAGAGAATTCATAAAAAAAGAATATTTTACGACAGGACGATATCCCGAGTTGTCATTTATACATCTGACAGATGAAAGCAATTTCAGAAATATATATGACAACCTAAAATTCTTTTTATTTAATGCTGGAGTCGGTTTAATACGGTGCAATTAAAATTTACATATTTATGCATCTACTCGTGCTATAAAAATGATACATAGTATATTCATGAGTAAAGGAGGGAAAGCTTGTGTCAATCATTTGTTTACTTATTTTTCATTGCGAAAGAGGACGACGCTCAGACATGAGTAACATTATCATAATTTCTATCACACTCGACCAAATTATTTGCATTTATAGAGCACTGTTTCCGCAATTTATTCACTCTGAAAATGCTTCAACTCCTCAATTCAGGAAGAAGTATCCGTTAATAAATTTTTTGTCGATATGTTTCTATTAATTTTCTACTATTTCCTAGTTCTCACGCAATTCCTCTTACCTGATTCATTAAAAGGAAACTCGTCAATATTTTAAATCTCGACGTAATTAGTTTACATTCTACTGCCTGTACAACTATCAAGTACCATTGCCTCTGTCTGTTCATTTAGAAGTAAATGCAATATTATTGCAATTTATATTTATAAATGTAAGCTATTATTTATTCTATGTTGACATTTTAGGCCGAGGGCTGCACTTAAGCAAACTTAAAAATGAGGGAAATTTTTCGAAAGCTACTACCGAAATACCTTGCGGCGTAACAAAAGTAACGTTATCAATGCTTTATAAATTACATTTATTATTTTAATTCCATTGAATATTTCAAAAAGTTTCCATATTATTTTTTTAACCAATTTTTGGCAGTTTTCTATATTTTATTCTTGTAATCGTTAAAGTGAAGTAAATTGAAAATCCCTTCCGTCAAACTGAAATAATCAGTCCAAGTTAGCATTTATATTCTATTTGTTCATGAATTTAAGTTGTGCAAGAATAATATGTTATGAAAGGAAACGAATCCTTAGTATATTTCGTCGTGCCATCAGATAAAGAGAGCTCTTGGGTAATGAGAAAAATTTCAACTTTTTTTCTAAAGATCAAGTGCGGAAATTAGTTGGTTTAGCATTTCTTTGTTAACAGCTTTTTATCGCCATTTAGAATACATTACATCCACTAGTGTTCAGCTCGCATCAACGTGAATAAATCTCTTACAACATATTCTTGTATCCTATATCATTGCAGTAATAATTTTATATCCAATAAAGGCACAAAGTATATTCCCTCACTTATATTTTACGAGAATCGTTTTACATTCGCTGGTGGAGAAGGTACGCTTTGCTTCAAAGGTCTCCATTCTATTTTACTATAATTATTTTTTCTAGCTATGTAATGGGGTATCTTAACTAATCTATCAATCTCATTTCATTTTCATTCTTTTCAAATTAATATTTTTGACAATTTTGGCCATTGATCTTGATCAAGGGAGCATTTTCAAATATTTAAATGACGTCATAAGGGTTTTTCATCTAGGATTTCTGACTATTATTCTGACAAAGAGGAAGATTGGGTAAAGAATGAGGATTTATGACGACATGGTCCCCTAATATTTTATGTCCATACCAAATTCTTTTGTTCTACCCAATTTTTTAACATTTTTTCTTGCATGGATATCCAGGTTGTAGCAAGATTCGGCTATTTAATAGCTCGAAATCCTATGATTGTATTGCACCGCCTGCCTTAAACCCTTAACGCAAGGTAAAACAAATCCGAGGCCAGTTGCGAACCCATTAAATATGAGTTGTTAGAACGGTTCGTTAGCATCCACTTACTTATCTTCGTGATTATTTTGCTATATTATCTTATAATCACGAAGATCGTTTTCTTTGGTTTAGCCAATTCACTATTTGTAACAATAGGGAACTTTCAAATTTTAAGGACCTGAAATCCCGACATTTATGAGTTTCTCCCGGACAATCAAGAATGGTACGTCAAATTTGAGCACTTATCCGTGCAAATAAGGACGGTTGGAAGCCCTTTAATGGAGTTATGAAAATAATCCTTTGGAATCCATCCTTAACTTGAGATTCACTATATAGTAGTTACAATAATTTTGGTAGGTTTCCCTGGTAGTTTGAGTGAGATAGTTCCCTAGTTATAATGGATACCATATTCAAATTTTATTATTTAAATTAGGCCTCTCTTGAAAGTATGAAGTAAATATTGTAATAATAATGGTGCAGAATATATTAATATATAACAAAAATTCTCACTAAACAAATAAATATAACTACATAGGTCTCTAAATTGACTAATATTTTAACGCTGTTTGGTGAAAAAGCCTTCAAAACAGTTGGATTTTTTACGACTCTGTAAACATTTCTACAGTGAGTGATTGATTCAATTTTATAAACAGTTGAGAAAACATACAAACTACATACCGTATGTTTTTTGACTAAATCAAAGTGTTAGAAATTCCTAATTATGTCAATATTCTCCATATGGATAGCACAGCCATATTCTATTCAGCCATATTCTATCCCACGTTAAACAGCTTACGTTTTTAGGCAAATTGCTCCAGAAATATTTCGACGTAATATTTTGACGTCATTGGAAAGATGGAAATTTTATATTTAAATCGAAATCAAACTCTTAAAATTCTAGGTGAAGGTCGAACTAGCTAAAGTACCGCAATGTGCTGCCTACTCCTCAAAAGTCGCAATGTGGGCTTGGTATGTATGTGAAAATTTGAAGATGCCTTGGGAAATAACTTCACGAGCGTTGAACACACAATAGCTCACCGATCGAGCCAGAATCGAGTCCTCCCGCTCTGCCGATCCGTGCTGCGGGATGCTGCCCTCGCTTGTTCTCCTGTGCACGTGAGGGGGATTAGGGGGAGGAGGGTTCGCTATCGTCCCCCACTCCACACATCGCCTCGCGCCCCACATTCCTGCCCCCTCCCACCCCCTGCCCCCACCACCTCCCCTCTCTCCCATGCTACAATACGCCCCCTCTTTTCAACCACAGAAATTCAGTTGCCCTTAATTGGCTCTCCGGCGCTGTTTGCTGTTTAATTGTTCTCGTCATGCGATGCGTTCCTATGAACTCACTACGTTGGTTCCCGTCCACGCCCACCATCTGTGTTTGCGTACATAAACATCAGCATTGTCTTTTTACCTAAAGTCGAACGGCGTAATTGGTGTAACTCGAGCATGTACTTTTTTCTCTAAACTGGGCAGAGTAAATCGCGAATCTCGGGTATCGTTTATTTAGCGTTTCCAGGCAAGCATTTTCCGCTTTCCAGGAGTTATTAAGCTAGACGGTATTTTGCGACGGAGTTGGTGTTTCACCGGGGAAATTCATCGATAGAAAATATTTAGACAGGGAACGAATTTAATTCAATACAATCATTTAGTATTGAATACTAGTGAGTTTTATGCTTTGATTCCGAAAATTTATTCTTCACCTTACGACATATGTATTTAATTCTCAGAAATGAAATTCTCTTCCAATTGTCAAATACATCTTTTATAAATAGCATTTGGGTGTAATTTACAGAGAAAAATCTAAATGGCTTAAATTTAGCGCCAACATAAAGCCGGCATTCCAAGTACTTCCGCATGATCATTGAAATTGTGCTTACTGTCTTCCATCAAGACTTTTGCTAATAATATGCATAAAGAATATTGTGATACATCTCAATTAAAGCAGCTTTATTCTGAATCTATTGAGAGAGACGATTATTCACCATAAATCACAATTCTTGTTGGTAGATACTCTTCGTATGGGTGCATTTTTCGCATAATAAATGCAACACTTTTTCAATGCTGCTAAGTATGTTACAATTAAATAATAGTTACTACAACATTCATAATTATTACTAGCTATTTCCATTATTGTTTGGTTTATTTAAGTTTTTAACTTAGCGTGGCCATTGATAATACCCTACTAACATTATATTAATTATATTAGAGAACATTCTGAAGAAATTTTGCCGTTTGCGCTCGTTAAAATTTCACGTAAAACACAACTCAGGGTCACCACGCAACATTGATTGGCTCTACTGAACAACTAAAAGGAAATCGGCAGCTTTTTCGCGCAAATATTTGCGGAACGCTAGCAAGTTAACATTTCTTTTTCTATTTTCACGGTCTTTGTTACTAAAACTAAACTTACCTCTGTTAATAATTTAATATAACCGATAAAATATTTTCCGTTTTATACCCATATTTATTGGTTTTCAGATGCTAACTTTATTGATTTATATCGTAAGTCATTTGGTTCAAGTTTGAGTTACAATTCGAATTTTAATCCTACTGATTTATGTTGTTTGCTAATTTTCCCGTTTTTCCAATTAAAGTTGCTTTATCAATAATTATGCTAAAAGCATCAAAATCATTTCCCCGAAGATTCAGATAGGATGTAACCATTAAAATGATTAATACAAAAAAATCTGCAATGTAGGTAATTACGTTTGGAGATACAGAGACAGAATTTACGCATACCTACGGAAATGGTCGAATCCTAATGCCTAATGTCTGATGAGTGTAATTGACTTGGATATTTCCAGTAGATACATAATTCCAAGTTGAATTGGACTTTCATTACATAACTCTAGATAATATTTTTATATTTCAAAGCAATGTAGTCTCTTTAAAAGTCATAAAAAGAGATACATGAAGAGGAATGCGTATTAAATTGTATTTTTTCTTTAAAACAAAGCATTATTTGAGAGGTAGGGTAAAGCGCTTCGTTTACTCTGGCAGTTCTTTTGTCGTACGATTCCTGAATTAGATATTGTGAGCATGGCGCATGTGCAAATGATGCGTGCGGGGTTAATGTTAATTTAGCTGCGACGCTATTTTTTCCTCACGTCCGTCGCGCCGCCTGGCGGTATCTCCCTTGAGTGAGTGCTTCGTCGCGGATGGTACCGCCGTCCATTCTCCGAGGCGCCTGCGACGCCATTTGTCCGTGTCCAACGGCCAGAAATCCTCACCTCGTCCCCGATAAACACCACATTTCCAATTGCTCGTAATCCCACCCTTGCTTGTTTACGGCGCAAACCACAGTCTGTGCCCCCGAACGGTTTTCTTGTGGGATTGTGCACACGGAATGTTGAACGGAGCGTTCCACCCAAGTATTCAACACGGACACATTATGCCGAGGAAGGAAGCATGGAGGCAGAAGTATAAACGGTGCTGATAGATATTAAAGAAGTGGTTTTTCAGGATATTTGATAGTCATCAGCTGAAATGAAGAAATAAAATTAACTTAAAAATATCCTTAAAATATCGTAAAATTACTAAATTCAAACTTTTACACTGCTCCTGATAGCGTTATTTATTAATTTAATTCGTAATAATAAATATTGTGTAAGTGGACACATGGTCATGTGTTGTCTTGGTTATTTCCCAGAAAGTACGTCTAGTAAAGTAGCATCGGTTTACGGATTTCGAACACGAAAAAAAGTTCCGTTGGAAAAAATATGATTACGTGTCACATATGATAGTTGTTTAAAGGTTTTTTTCTCGTTTGGACCAATAACATGAGCTCTTTGATTTAACAAACGCGTTTAATCCGACAAATCGCTTTTTTTTCAATTTCGAGGATGCACGATTCAATCTTACTTCTGGGATTGTCATTTTGCTTTCATCAATGAATTGTTTATTCAACGTAAAGCTGCTTATGCCCTTTCCCATTTTTAGTTTTAAAGGAATAAAAAATATTTCCCGGAGATAGCGTTTGCCATTGTCAAAAGAAAAGGTGTAAGGTTGTAACTGGTACCCGATAATTAAAGTCATTTTTGTAGTACTTATGAAACAAGGAACCTGTATTTATAGATAGTTTAAATAATGACTAGATTATTTCATAAGAGTCAATGGAATATTTACTTTACATTTAATTGCGAGGTTCTTGACTTAAAAAAGACTGTCTCTTGGAGTATCATATAATTATAATATTAGATTTTAATTATGCTGTGGATTTCGTATTCAAACACAATTAACTACGAATATCAATTTTGAATGAAAACTAATAGATAAATATCTCGAAATCGACTTATCATAAAAAATTGGGCAAAAAATATCTTGGGTTATAATTTAATCAAAATCCGGGGAATTGTTAATGAAGGTTCTAGACCCAATCATGCAAATAAGTTAACAGATTTAAGGGGTTTTAACAGGATTAACATCAGTATTTCGAACTGAGATATTGGTAATATGCCCATGAATGCATAATGTAAGCGGTAAACTTAATTAGTGGGCCCAAAGTCTCAGGCTGTCGTCAGAAGTTGACGTTCGGTTGTTTGCTGAAAGTCTTCCGTTTTACATGTCTGCAGGGGACAAGTTTTCTACGTCTATCCCAAGTAGCGATATCGCTCAAAAATTTCATATTGACAGGCGTTTACTCCAATTACTTTGGTTATTGCTTATGTAAATCCCAAGGTAATTGATTAAATTTGTTCTTATGTCATATTACTTGTTTACTCTGCATTAACAGTTTTTTTATTTGTGATAACACGTATGTGTGTCTAATGAACACTGTGTGTGTCTAATTGAATTATAGATATTATATAGTGTTAAAAATAATCACAAAAATACTGATTTCAAATTATCAACATGATGGAACTTTGTTTTTTGTTTTTATTTATTGTCACCATCATAGTCTGCAATCATATCCCGAAATAGGTGGTAAAATTTTGATAATTAAGTATATGAATCAAATTAACCATAGCAAAAATATTCACTAGCTCACGACACATAAATACCAAACTGCTGAGGATCTTAGAACCAAGGGCTTGTAATTAGTCACTAGGAAGAAGCCCTGCCAAATGAACTAATGAATGAAATCGTTTCAAAATTAAAAACATCAATTCATACGCAATGGTAATATTTAATACTGTCTTAGTAATACACAGATATAAAATAATTTAGTTGCATATTTCAAGCATAGTTTAGATCTAAAGCTTCGTGCTAGACCGCTCAAAGTGAGAGACGGAACTATACAGGGTCATTACAAAAGAATGCGTCGATTTCAAAGATCTGTATTTTTCAAATGATACGAGCTTCAGAGCTGCGCGACCTCTTAAAATGACCGGTACATTATCTAGTTTTGTAGAAAAAGACATCTCAAATGTTCAATATGTCCTCGTTGAGTAACCCGAGCAATGCCAAGTCGATATTCAAATTCCTCCCTCACTCCGTGAAGCATGTCAGTATTTACTGTATTCACAGTTATGCGTTCTTTCAATTCCTCGCTATTAGTAGGCATAGATTAAGATTGGATTTTTCTTCTGCTGGAAGCAGATTCTAATGATTTTGTGTTTCAGCTAGACGGGGCTTCCCTCATTGGCACCTCTCAGTTCGTGCTCATCTTAATGAGGCCTACCCACAAAGATGGATTAGTCGACCTGCAAGGCAAGACCTCGCCCTTCAGCTATGGCCTCCGAGGTCACATGATCTCACACCATGTGATTTTTTTGTGGGGATATGCCAAGGGTAAAGTATTTGTGCCGTCATTGCCTATTGTGTATTTTTAAGAAATAGTAGAAGAAAAGAGGTCAACTGCTTGAGATGTCGTTGATCTCACCACGTGGTTGTCGTCGACCAATTAAGGTAGTTTTGCAGGAAATACATTAAATCTACCTACTTTTCTACGACCTCAGGAACTTATTTCATCAAACGGTGTCCTTCACCTACCCAGCGTGCTTGCCCACACTTCCTCACCCTCTTCATCCCATTAAAAAAATGTTATTCTTCTTTTTTCCCTTCCCCGCATGCCCAAAAGCCTATCCTCTATCACGGATTTTTCACCCCATTGACCCTCATTATCTGCTCCACCAACCCTCTCTGCCTCTTTATTTCCTCCACCTGCTTTCTCTCCTCACCAGAGGTGCACTGACGGGGTGGGGGAGGGGGTTTTAGGATTTAAACCCCCCCAAAAACATGTTTACGTGAATTCGTTTTCGTTCGTTTACCTAAACTAGCGTTTAGAATTTTGCTTATTGGGCTGAAAAATATAGTTGAATTGTCTTCACGAGAAGATAATGTTAATTTAATTATTGTTTTAGTGAATAATCTTAATATCATTTTATGATGATGCGCATAAATATTAATGAGACCCCAGAAATCAAAAATCTCCCCAGAAGTCAATCCTCCGTATGCCACTGCTCCTCACCCACTATATTCAGCACTTCTTTGTTTGCCCTCCTTCCCATCCATCTTCATCCCTCTTCCCGTGTACATCTCTAATGCTTCTAATCTTCTCATGGTCAATCAAGTTTCTGCATTATGCTCCATATCAGGCTCTTTAGCAGCCGCGTCTTTGCGTTCTGTTGTGAGGTCCTCGGAAAACGTTCTCTCATAATGATAAAAGCCTCTTTACTTCAGCAAAACCATCATTTCATACTTAAAACATCATGCCAGTTTTCCTCCTAAAATTCCTTCAGTTCACTAAATAATTTTAATTTGAGTAGTAAATGTCTTTCTAATTCTGAGTTTAACATCGCTTCTTTCAATAAAACCTCATTACTTGAGCTTTTTTATGATTATACCGCATTATTTAGAAGTCTTGACGTCCTGACTATTATCTAGCATTTACTGTTGTACATTGGATGACTAGTCTACTCATGCCTACGAATCAACAAATCTAGTTAGAGTCATTAACCTTCCATCTACTTTATAGATTTCTGCATTACCTATCTCTTACCATTTCATCAGCAAACTATTAGCATTGTCTCACACCTTGCTCTTTAAGAGCCCACCCTTATTATCAACCCACTACCAACTTCCACATATCCACCACTGCAGTTTCACTGCCGTATCCACTACCACTGTTTCAAATAAACCTTCCCCTTGATCTATCTACATTTATGCCTATAAGTAAATTATTCTCTTTTTCTCTTTTGTCTACCTGCATTAGTCTATGAATCAGCAAAAAGCACAAGTATTCTCATAGAATCCCAGATTCCTTCCCACTATCGTCCTTCCAATCGTTATCGTATCATAGGAGAAACCAAAACTTAGAAGGTATATAATGCTATGAATATGACTTTAGTGAGATATTTCTAAGCAAGCAAGGTGGTTGCCTTGTCTTTAAGATCTTCGAGAAAAACAACACGAAGCTTTCGGAATAGAAATATCGTATTCAGAATCTGCTGCTCGAATTTTGAAAATCTGCTTTCTTGGCTTGAAATAAAAATTATAGTTTATAGCAAACAGAAATTGTGAAGATAAATTCCAAGGTTTTGAGTTCTTTATATTCACATGAGGTAACTATTCAAAAGAGCAAATATTTGATGGAAACTTGTTAAGAGAAATTAGTAGTCCAGTATATAGAATAATAGAAGTCCATTATATAGGGTAATACTATGAGTGGCATTGAAAAATCGAGGATAACAAATTTAGTACCTTGAAGGTAAGCAGCAGTTTCGTGCGATCGGTTGAGGTACACGAGGCCAAAATAAATAATCAGTCCCAAAGGGTTGGTTTAATCAAATGCTGTCTCCAAAGTTGGGAGAATCAATGACATTCCATTTGAACACAAAAGTTTTTAACTCTAACGTGAGATCACACTTTAATTCATGAACACTTTACGGTGTTGCGGAGCATGATAATGGAATCAGCTGCAGGAAAAATATCAAAATAAATTGGTTAATATAGCCAAAATACATTATTGGCAAAGGGAAATCTTGGGGAAATCACATTCAAATGTGGAATTGTCTCTGACGCAGGAGAGCCGGAAGTCAGTGGAGAACTTGAAGCACCAGGGAGACCATGAACAAGAGAACGCGTTCACTAAGGGCATCGTGAGGCTCATTGGACCTCCTCTTCTGTGAACACTTTTGTGCTATACATTTCTGAATTTATCAGCTTATATGATAGGAATCACTATTTTCTTTTCAAAATGTCAATGAAATTGACATAGCATTGGCCAGAGCATTATTTTTGCTGAACATTGGAAGAGATGTGATTTTGCGAGGGAAACTAAGATATTTTTTTAGCCATACTCCATTTCTCATCCTACTTAGATTGATATTTTTTATAAGCAGCATCCTTAATATATCCTAGTATAGACAACATCGTACTAAGTTAAAGCACTAAGTTAGTTACTCGTTATGTTTAATGTGAGTCTTCGTCTAACTTTATGGTCAGGAAATGATTATATTAATGTTGAAAAACCTTCACATATTTTCTTGAAATTGGTATCTAAATCTTCACGAGAGTTTTTACTTGATTGGTACATATATATTTATCTTTGCTAAGAAAATTTGCTCTTTCCTCGGGTTTTATTACAAATAAAAATAAGCTGCCATAGTTTCATTCAAAATTTTGTGCCACTTCAAGCTGTTACTTATCATGTTTAACCGGTCACTCTTTATGTCGGTAATTCTATTCATAAATTAATGTCCCGAGACTTTCATGGTAGCAACATGCTATACTTCAACGCAAAAATATATCCATTCCATATTTTTATTTTTCGTGTTACATGATTAGCGTAGCCATGATCAGTAGTAATACTTTGGAGGACTTTAATGTGCCGTTTATAAGTTCATGTAAGCCTACCAGAGCTTTAAAAGAATGAATATGAAATTATCATTATTTTCTTTTTTTTAAAGATTTTTCAGTTTACATCACATTACGTAGCTAGTCCAGATTACTCTATATTTCATTTTATGACTACCTCAGGGAGCGTTTAGATCCCTGGAAAAAACATCTGTTGCTGCAATTTTATGGCGAAAGTACCAAGTTTTTTCTTTTACTTTTATACTATTCCAGATGTATGCCTCTTGCCATTCACCATAATCGTTAAACCTCCCCTCTTTGACCACTCTACCATCGCTTTCCACGTGAATAGCCAGAAAGAGTGTGTTATTGGAGTGGTAGCGGCATCTGTTGCCGTTCAATTTTATTTTTTTTGCCATCCCTGGTGACATTTCATCCATGCTTGAGTTAGCTCCTGTCACAACCATCAAGGTAAACGGTTTCGACGTTAAGTGCATTGGATGGTTCAGTCTTAAATTATCCAGCTACATCCTTGCTATGGTGTATGATCTTAAAGACATTTCAAGCCTTACGAGATTTTAGCAGTTCTCTATTACATATGTAACTTTGGGCGAAGAGGTTCAATGGAGGCCTCCGGAAATCATTTTGTCACTCAACAGAATTGCTTAGTCTTTATAGTACCTATCCATTAATAAATGGTATGCCAGAGATCACATATAAAGGGAGAGGGTCCGAATATAGCTTGATATAGTGAATGTAGTAATGCATTCTATTTGGCAACTTAAGGCCTTGATGATAGCAGCTGAAATATCTTTCCATAACATGCGATATGACTTCTACTGGACCCATTGCACCAAATGGACTTCAAGACGGAGATGATAAGATAAGATAAAGTTTATTTACTCTGGGACCATATAATCCCATGGAGCACAAGTACATACATGGTATTTACATTTGTTTATATTTTAAGCTGCTGATAAGATTTACAAACAACGTAAAGTAATAAAGTAATAGCTACATAATGACATGCAAGAGACATAATATTATAGTTGGGTTGTATGGCGGAGTACTTCGCATCATTGACTGAAGGAATCATGTCCCTTAGTCAGTAGAGGGATAATTTCCTAAAAGATTTGTCTATTCTGACCTAGTTACTTAATGTTGACGAATCGTAAGTGATGCTGAAAATTATTACACCTCATTGCTCTATATCTATCTTTACGCATCCAAGTTAGATCTCTTCCAATGAAAAATTTCTACAAGGAAAGTACAAAATCCAATGATGCAATCATTTTCTTGTTGAAATATTGCAACAAATATTTCATACGCGCAGACTGTAATAGTAGAGTGTTGAGTACGAAAAGGAGCGTTAAATTCCATGGAGGATTACGAGGAACATTTTCCTCTGAAAGCTGGACAATTTTGCTTCGTGAGTATGTCTAATGGGAACTTCTGACCGCCAGCTGGCTCACTCTACCAGAAGACGTGAAATGTCCTCTCCACGGTCGCCCACGCCTTTTCCCTCTCTCCATTCTCATCCACCACCTTCTGGGCAACCAGCGCTCACGCCTACGCAGGATTGATCTCAACACTGGCGCCATTGCCATGGGATTATCCTCCGACCCATCGTTAAAACGATTAATGATAAAGTAACTACGCAGAAAATAATTATTTAACACATGAATTGCTCCCTTATAATCTAGTTTACCATCGATTTTTATTTAGCACATATTTTTATTGGTAGCAGACGTTTTACCGAGTGTTATTTGTTTTTGAATAACAGATTATTTATTTTATAGGATCCCAAAATCTCTCTTTAGAACTTCAAAAACTGGCGACGGCGTTTTTTTAAAGTGAAAATTACGGTTAGCCTTGCTGCAAACTTATAGACCATCGACTGCTCAGGGTGTAAATTCAGCATGAAATCCATTGCACACGCAAGGGATACCTGGTGACCATCATTAGTGGTGTAGCTATGCACTTGTGACCGGTGGAATGCCGTTCATTTTCTGTGAAACAATGAAAGTTAATTTGGTCAGCATCGGCGATGTGTAAGTAGTGCCGGAGAGGTGTGAGTAGATGTAGCACCTAACATCTAAGTTTTATTAATTGTGCCTTTACGTTATAAATTGCTGTTTCCAAAATCCCGTAGGCATACAACTAGTTAGAAATGCATACTTTATCAAAGTATTTTTACGTGTTAATGTATGCGCACTGATTCATTATTCAAAATCAGGATTATGCATAAAACTTGTCGAAAACGAAGAACTACGCTACGCCATTAATTCCTGTTAGTCCATTGACCCATAAATAAGCAAAACTAGGAGATCAAGCTCGCGAATTCCGATTCCCATACACTATAGACTATAATGACGTATCTTGGTCAATTAACGCTCTACTACACCATATCAATGGCCGAAGCGTTGGACAAGTTACTCCGTTTAAACTCTCGCATCTCCGCACCGCCGCAAAGCGAGGAGTCAACCGGAGACCGGCCTTCGACCTCCAGGTGACGCTGACTCCCGCGCGCCGGCCTCCCGACGGAAAAATTCTTACCAGCGCATTTGCGAAGGACGAACCTGTTTAGGCGCCTCGTTTTCACAGCGGGACTGCCGCCAAGGCATGCAAACTCCTTGGGCGCCACTTGTCTTTCTCATGAACAGTTCAAGAGACTGTGCAAGGTTTTCTCTCACTCCCCACTCCCTCCCTTCCCCTCACCCCCTTCCTCCACCACATCCTCCTGCAAACTCACTCGGCATTTTATGAACCGTTGCTAAGCGCTCGCAGCCAGGGGCAGAGATCTCAAAGAGCCAAAGTTTCACTCGACGGAGCTATGGCATATAAATCCCCTAGCTGACGGAGAATTCCTCCCAGGATCTCCCCCTCTCCCATAACCCTCTTCCCTTGTTCACCCCCCCCCCCTCCACCCAACGCCCGCAATTCATCCGACTATTGCTCGCCTCCCAACGCCTCCACACGTTCGTTCCTCCTGGCATAGTTTCCCTGTCCCGACAAGGATGGCGATTCAACTTCTGAAGTGTTCTTGAGTTTTCATCCGACTCCCAAGTAGTGAGGTATGCGTCACCTTTCGACAGTTTTCCTTTCCGAGGGGATTGAAATATCTTTGGATGTCTATTGATAAGACAAAGTCCTTTACGAAGTCCCTGCCCTCGGTAGTTCCAAAGTAAATTTTCGCAAAATTTTTATCGCGTATTCAATCAATGCTTCTTTCTGCCTCGCAGGTTCAAGTTTAGCAAAATAAAATAAGTGAAAATGATCCAATTGTAAGTTGAAGCATGTTTTACTCAAGTTTTCCGTGAAGAGTTTTCACATAGGCGAGCAGTACATTTTCACAAAATCTTCTTCAGCTCGTCTCACTTTTATCGCAACACGTCCTTATTCTATTTATCATCGGCAAGATAGAAAAAATATATAGATATTGTTGTACGGAAAAATATATAAATATTTTTATCCTTCTGTAAGAGGTCTAAAATATTAGTTGAAACGTGTTCTACTCTTAAGGTCATTTAAAAATGTAGTAAATTAACTATATTCAACAATAGGGTACCATTTAATCGCTATTATATTGCATCAAATTCATGAATATTTCAAATATTACTAATTGTGAAATTTTAAAGACAGATTTTCTATCTTCGATTGATGCACTATCAATTCAAGTGCACTATCAATTCAAGTGCAATCAAGTGCATTGCTTCTTTTTATCAAGATAATGACTTTTTATTACGCGAATTAACTTTGTAGAAAATGACAAAATTATGCCCATCACATACATCGTCTCCACTATAATAAATTCGTTTGATGTACAGAGTATCATTTTTTTTTAATTCAGCTAAGCAATTTAAAATTGTATGACGAGTAAACCAAACTTATTATATTTTCGTGACGTAAGTACGAACAGAAAATTCTAAATCATATTACTTTCATTGCCTGCAATTAGTCCCTTTGCTATTATCACCTCTATCATTCGCTCTTCTAGCACCATTTACAATATCGGACAGCCAATTACACGATATATTCTGTCAGGGGTATCTTTGCTGAGTTCCCCCGGATTTAATGTTTTATGGCAACTTGTATGTGTCCTGATAAAATTTTATTTTTAGTCTAAAATTACTTTTTGTACTAAATATATTAGGCAAATTTGAAAGGAAATACCTCGGATTACTACTGTCTCATCAAATGAGGAATAGATTCAGTATTCAAAGGAGAAATTCATTCTGAAAGTTGGCATGACCAAAAATGTTCCGCAACCGCCAAACTTGAATTTTACAATTACGTTTAGTTTTAATGACGCTATAAAATAATAATTTTATTGAAGACCTCATATACATTTCAAAGCGATATTATGGAAAACTAGCATGCCGGGTTTTCTGTTGTTGATGGAGCCAGATTAAGGAATAAGAGAAAAAGCACTAAACTAAATATACAGTTTAAGAACAGAGTTATTTTTTGCACGAGAGATTTAATAACGACACTTAGGATTCTGACACCACTAAATTTTTCATATATAAAGCCTTGAGAAAATGAACGAGACATTATAGCAAAACAACCCCATAGTAAAAAGAATAGGACCCTAAAGTCACCGTAAGGCCTCTTAAACCAACGCTATCCTAATAGGCGACTGGGCTATGAAAAAGTTAACTTACTTTCTCAGGACGGACGCCCATCCCAGGATACAAGCGTAAATTTTACTTTCATTTTGTATTCTAATGCTTTACCATTGCCCTTGTATAACTCGTCACATGAGAGTAAGAAACGACTGTTCAAACGTAAGTAGGAAATTGAAAGCCGGGACGGATTCCACGTCCGAAAAATCCTTAGAGAAGTGTAAAATGACGAGGAAAAGCAAAATGCCTTTTTGGCAATTGAGAGAATAACATCGAGAGAGTGAAATTTTTCCCCTGAGCAAAGGGGTGCATCCATCTCGTGGCTTAATGAACGGCTCACTTCCCCCGTGGTCTCGCCTGCATGCCCCCGCCGTGGCGTCACCGACCGCTGCCCCCCGTCCCCCCCACCCGACCACCCTCCCCCAGATCTCGCTAATCCAACCCCCTTCCATCCGTGCGAAAGTGATCCCGGACCCTCTCCCCGCTCCTCCCTCCGCCCGCAATCTTAATCCCCCACTGTCCCTATCCCCTCCTCAACCTTTCTCCCATCAATCACCTCCTTCCCCCCGCACAGCATCTTGCGCCGCCACCGCTGCCCATCTCCTCTTCTCCGCTCCTTATCTCTCCTCCCTCCTCCCACCACTCTCATTCTGCTCTCCCACCTCCTATCTGTCTCAAGGCGCACCGCTTCATCTTCCTCTTGCCCTCCTTATCGCACCTCACCATCCTTCTTCAAACTACCCGCCTCTCAACTCGTGTCCCGTGGGTGGTTTCGTCTCACACCCTTAAAACTCCTTACATCCTCCCTCACTCCACGCACCGACTTGAATTCAATCTCTATCCCTTCCCCTAAAACTACCTTTCCTTCCCCTCCCTACCCTACCTCCACCCTAATCACACAAACTCCTTCCCCCCTTTCTGGGGCAGAAATCCTTCCCTCATCCCATAATTATCTCCTCCACACCTCCCGTTCATTTCGCTCGCATGATTTTGTTGGAACGCTCCCAACCGCCCCGCACTCCGCCAGCGATTCTCCTGCCCTTTTCCTGGGATGGCATTCCAGTCGCCCTCCGCCTCCCCCCGCTCCTCCCTCGCTTTCATTTACGCGCACCTCCGCCTCCTCTTGCCTGCCTCCTCCACCCCCACCCCACCCACCACCTCCACCTCCCACCCATACCCTCCAAATTAATCCAGTCATCATTCTGAGCAAGTTCTCTTTTTCTCTCGCCTTGAGAGATAAACTTTTCTCCCTAATCTTCTTCTCTCATATCTTCACCCTCCCTTTCATTCCGTCCCTTTCGCCTTCTCTCTCAATCTCCCCTCGGTTTTGCACTTTCCTCACCTCCTTCTCCTCCTCCGGATTTTATTGGCTCGAACGCGCGTAGTTATACATTTATAAAAGCTTCATTATCGAGTTTTCGGAACTTTAATAAAAAAAACCCGCCTCCCTCCTCTCTTGTCTCCCGAGAGGCCCTTCTGTGTTTCTGCGCCTCTGCTCACAGCAGTCGCGGTGCTGTGTAATCAGCCTCTGATAAACTGCACGGAGTGCGTCACATGCATGTTCTAATCAGCCTCTGATAAACTGTACGGAGTGCATGTAAGTTCTACTTTGCGTGCGTGAGCACAGGAATATTCCCTTGAGTCAGAAGTACTTCCGTGAAACTACTCCATCCACAGAGAACACAGTACCATTGCTATTTCTTTGGTCAACATATCCATGTTTTAATGTGAATTGTAAATAAACTTTCGATGAAAATAAATTGAAAGTTCAGCATGTATGTTTAAGATAGGGATGAGAATATGTATGAGGTAGGTCAGTTTGATATCAAAGACAACCATGAATTTTAGAGAAAGAATTACAGCAACATAAATTCTGAGTCATTTGTATCGCCCTGGACAGATTTATATAAATCTATTCAGGGCGATACAAATGACTCAGAATTGATGTTGCTGTAATTCATTCTCTAAAATTCATGGTTTTCTTTGGAAAAAGGTAGACATACATCATTCGGTGCAATTTTTTACCTGATTAGTTTACCAGTACTTTGGATAATTGAATTCGGTTGAGACGTTTTAATGCACTCCATATCCATTATCGACCTCCATAGAGCGTAAAGAAACCGTAAGAATGGCGACGCAACGACCGGGACCAGCCTGCAAAGTTTATGATGATAGCTGGGTCAATCATATTAATTGGGAATAAAACGTCTTTTTGTCTTATAATAATTTAAGGGTAATCATCAAGGGATCATCCTCGTGAATAGCAACCACTCAACACAGGTTTTATTCACTTCTCACGTCATTTCTTTGAAATGCAAATCCAACGTCTCTCTCTTTTCTTTTATAAAATCTCATGCATTGACTCGAATATTTTTACGGAAATATTTAAGCACCTTTGGTTTTAAATAAATAAAAATGAGTGCTGAGGTGGAAGCCAATATTTATTGCTGGGCCCATGTATCTAGAGATAAATCGGTACGGTTATTGGGAACTATATCAGTTGTACTCTTAACAGGGCACACTTAACCATTGGTTTACGTACATTTTAGTCATATGCATCAATAAACTGATTTCAACCGAAATTTTATTTGGAATTTCCGAATGGGTTAAGGAATTTTAGCTGTGTAATCTTGAAATTTGCCTACTTAACATGTTATTCCAGCCGTCTGGTATTTCCATAATTGACACAGGAAATATTTCTCCCAAATTTCGTAAAGTCAAATCTGGGTGACTTGTCTTGCCGTGCTAATTACCCGTGAAACTACTTTCCGTAGAGTTGTGCTGCAGTTAATGGACAACATAGACTAAACATTTGGTTGCTGTCGTACAATGCCTGGTAGCTGGGGGCGTTCGTGTACCAAATTTCATCTATAAATTGCGATTTCTTAGCTTTGCATGCATCCCCTCGGCTATACAACGGTTCATACTCCGCCCCGTTCAGCTGGATCCTAGGGGGAGGGTTGCAGCCATTTCTTCTTAATAATGCCACTGACCCTAGCTTCTTTCACCCCTGAGAGAGCCTTTTATCGCCGCAACCCCACTTACACCTCGCCCCTAACTCCACGTGAGCCTCTGCAGCGCCGTTCATCGCACCCGCGACAAATTCTCCGCTTGCGTCCGCCTCTCTCCGTGTGTCCACATAGGCCCTTCAAGCACCCCGCCCCCCGTTGGAAGCGCATTCAGGTCGAAGGAAAGCGCTTGCCGAGGGGTCCCTGGGGAGATTGGGGCGGCGCGGTGTGATTAATGCGGTCGCGGCACAGGAGAGGGCGGGGGTTTGTGTTCGGGGGTGGGACGCGAATTGGGTTGGCGCAAGGTGAGACGGGGAAGATGCGCGGGGTAGGTGGTCGCTTCGTTAGGATAGGCCTCCTCTCTCTCTTCCTCTTTATCTCCCTGCCCTAACCTCTCCCCGGAGACGAAGGTTTGCGATGGTAGCTGTGATGTGGGGGGTTGGGGAGGGGTGAGGGAGCAGGGGGGCCAACTGAATAGAATGGGAGAGGGTTGATGGTCAGGGTAGTTGGGAGTCGGAATGGTCGCGAGAGGGTTGGATTTCCTGTTCCACCGGATGGGAGGTGGGTTCGTCCGGAGGGCAGAGGGAGAGGTCTCCTCTCCTCCTCCTCGTCTCCTCCCATCTGGCCGTGCGTAGCGCACTGCGGTCCTTGGCTCGCCCCCGTTCGCCGGGAAACCCACGGCAGCGGAGGCAGATAATAATCCCCGCTCTTCTCAAACGGTGACGCGATTGCAAGGACGGGCTGGTGTTTCACAGGACTCTCCGGCAACCCCGCTTGAATTTCTGGGCACCAATAGAAGCCTCACCACTTTAAAATCCCCTCACAGATCGATCGGCCTTAGGAGCAATTGCAGCGGCTTCTTTGCTTTTCGGCAAAGAGCGTTTAAGAGGCAATGCTTAGACATTTTTCATGCTTCCCCAACCTTGTTTTTGCCCAACTTGGTGTAATGACACGCTTACAACCATGCACACGCGCACAGCATATTGTAACTGATCTGTTAACTACTTACCTTTTGAAGCATACTATCTCATGGCATCAATACTATTTAATTTACACGATAATCTTTTGAAATTAAAACTGACTAATAAGACAAACATTCGTTTTTAAAATCTCCATCGTCTCAGGCTCAACCTTGTGGAAGTTTATTTTATCGTAAATGAAAAGGAAATCTTTGTTATATTCCACCAATTTATTTTCAGGTACTACTAGTTTCGACGAAGCGGCGTCATCTTCAGGTACAAAGAGTAAAAGCAAAAATATGATATTTATATACCATCCAGGGTAGGCGCAGTAAAACAGTAGAACAGTAGCCCGTAATCCTTCCCCTCCCCCCACTCCCACGGACACCCCACCGCTACCTAGTCACCAACTGGTCACCAACAACCCTTCAAAACTCAAACCTGCCAACGGTCATCCGCCCCCCCCTTTCCGGCCCCCACCACCCGCTACTACATTGTATCCACCTGCTACACATTCACTACATTGTACCCTTGAGGTTTTCCACCCCCTTCCACCTTCCTTCTTCCTCCCCCACCCCAACGCCTACCCTGGATGGTACATAAAGATCATATTTTTGCTTTTACTCTTTGTACCTGAAGATGACGCCGCTGCGTCGAAACTAGTAGTACCTGAAAATAAATTGGTGGAATATAACAAAGTTTTCCTTTTCATTTACGATTCTTTTTTTTGTTTGGTCAAAAATCATGCTGTATTTCAGTGGCGACTACATGCTAACCGGAAGGAACGTGTTAGTAGAAGTAGACAACTTTATAAAAAAATATTAATGGTGCAAGATGACATGGCATTCTTAACTTTATTACACTTGGTGAATGTACAAATTTAAGATTGGGTTGTAGAGGAGAGCAGTAGGAACACATGAGAGAGAGAGATAGAGAGAGAGATAGTTAAGGTATGGTTTATATACATGGATGAATTACTTCAGTTTCAGTTTTCCACAACAGGCTGTAATTATTGTTAACGTACGCTCACTATGACTTTCTTAGAAATTCTGATACTTATTTTGGTAAATAGACTCGGTACAGTGATGAAAAATTCCCGACAGTAAAAGAAGCGACAGAAAGATGATAACCATTGTAACTTATTTGTCACTTAGTTATCAGAAAATCTGAGATGGCATCGGTTCGGGGGAAAATTATGGTGCAAAGAAGGAAAATCCACGTTGGAAATATAAATCAAATAATTCCAATGCTAAAAAAGAAGAAATACATATTTTGAAAAATGCACTAAACGCTGCCGGTTAGGACTGAAAAATAAGACAGACGTTATCATGAAAAATTAAACACATCTTTTCCCGCGCTTAGTTCATGGCCAAAAACAGTTGCCGGCAATTTAGTTAAAATGAACCAAATTAGAAAATGATTATTCGATATCCCCTTTCATGTGATTATGGGAATTCTCGTGGGGAAGCACTTTGGAATGGATGTAAAATTAAAATTGTTGACATGATGTATGCTACATTTATTTTAGCTTACCTACGGGTAATGCCAAGAAATACTGTAATGCTAAGCTTGGAAAATAGTTTCTTTCATCGGTAAATTATTAGATTTTTTATATACAATTATTATTTTAGCTAAAAGGTGAAGTTGAAGTTTCTGCAGTTGCTGGCTATTTTTATCCATGAACAACTGAGCGATACACAATATCACCATTTAAATTTCTACAATTATTTTGCCAAATTTACAAAATAATTGCCTCCAGGATTATTATATCTCTTGTACTTCATTTCCTAGATTTTTTGCTTCATTCCATCCTCGAAACATATGAAATAAAATTTCTAATATCATATCTAAACTATTTCTGTTTGTTACTGGTATTTTATGTATCTCCAGATAGCCCAGGTTATAGTACCTGATAACCCAGGTGTTATTACCGACCAGAAAAATTTTAATTTGCGATTTTGATGAATTGCTGGTATTTTACTCAAAGGATCAACTTGTGTGTAGCCATACCGCTACGGTGATTAAGTATTCTTACAAAATATTTTGGTGATATACCATGTCGTTTCCGCATAATGACCCGTAGCCATATGGCTACGCTGGGCGGTAGTGGGATCAACATCTCGTGTGCTGTGACATCTACGTGTATGCTCGAAAAAAATAATGAAAGTTCTGTCCAAACATAGATTTGGATTTAGAGGTAAGTAAAAATAATAGTTTCCATACAAATCTTTACTTTCTTCAAAAACTTGCATCTTATGGCACAATTTTAGGAACGTTAGTCTTTTGTGACTAGAAAGTTGGTAAGATGACGTTTTACTCATATTCCTAAATTTTATGGAGTATTTTGCAAAAATGAACATACACAAAATAATTGTTCTACTGAGCTTCATCTTGTTGACTGGATGGATCGGGCACTCTTGTGAACTCTATTTTGTCGCATGGTTCCGGTACTTCCATACCCGCGGCTTTTCAAATCAATGAGCAGTTTTACACCTGCCAAGAGATTGTCAAAGAATTATTGATATGGCAACTCCCGCTTCATCTCTGGAAAATTATCGATTATCACAACTAAGGTTGCCGCTGCTTTTCTCTATGGTGGCCCAAGTATTTAACCATAATCTCATCATAATTCATGTTTTTTTTCCTGGAATATAGTAAGCCATGAAGCGTTTCTGATTTTTTTTCCAAAAGTAGGCAAACTTTCCACACCTTGTCACCATCCAATCGGAGGGGGCCAAGAATTATCGGCGCAGGGCAGGAATCTGCATATTTCCAAGAATCGGCTCCTTCTCATAGCACTTCGATCAAAGATGTTATGCACGTCTGGAGCTTCCTACCTAAAAGATCTTTTTTTCCGGAAGCTGCACGTACCCAGGCAACAGCAGGATAACAAGGAGAGCCTTCAATTATTCTGGAGTAAATTTTGGATTTTGTTCGTTCTTGAAAACTGTGAACATTTTTGACTTTAGTACCAGAAAGTTAATCACCTTCGCATCGAAAAACAATTCGAACATATCTACAGTAGATAAATTGAATAGAACAGTGTAGCTTGACTCAGAAACAGTGTAGAGAATATAACTAATTTCTGTCCGTAGAGTCTCACCCAGTATAGCTTCCAAACGAACTAACTCTTGGATCCAGCGATAGTGACCTTAACCTAAATAGTGCTGACAAGTTGATTGCTATAAAGTTTGCGGTTCCTCCTACAGAGCGTCAAATATTAGGCGTGTGTGCGTGCAGCGGTATGGCTACGGTGGGCGGAAATGGGTCAATATAATAATTTTCAACTTGATTATGAAGTCCGTAAAGCTATTGGTATTTATCGAAGGGATTTTCAAATTATAACTAGCAATTATTATTATTTCACTCCAATTAAAACTTAAAACATTTTACCCTATAATTTGGAGTAAAAAACCTCGTTTTTCTACATTTCTCTCGTTCAGTTTGCCATTCCCTAAAATAAATATGACAGTCAGTGCCGTTCAAATCTTTGTTTTCGTTTTCCAACCTTACCGAATCTGGCGTTCCTTATTCACGACTGATCGGAATTCTTCGAGTCCTTTGGATTTTTCCCCTGAAATTCATACATCAATCCTGACCATCCGTCCGTCTTCAAGTTACTAATTGACTTAGCCCCGTAATTAAATGTGTTATACTAAAATTACATTAATAATTATAACAGATATATTGTTATTGATATTGTGTAATCTAGGCAAGAACCTTATTCACTGCCAGTTAACCTTTTTGCACAAATTACTCTTATCCCATACGTAACTTTCAGCACTAAAACAAAACCTATTAGACCAAAATTAATATCAAATTATTATTTCCTTTTAATTTACTTTGGCGTTGATTTCTGAAGCTGTATCCTACTATCCCTTATTGAGACCAGAATATTTAAGCCGTACCATTTAAATCTTGTTATATGTGAAGCCCCGAACGTGAAAAGTGAAAAATATCTGTTGTAATTTTTTTTAATGTTAAGTACTTTTCCAACCTTACCGAATCTGGCGTTCCTTCTTCACGACTAATCGGAATTCTTCGAGTCCTTTGGATTTTTTCCCTGAAATTCATACATCAATCCTGACCATCCCATTAATGATGACAGTTACTAATTGACTTAGCCCCGTAATGAAATGTGTTATACTAAAATTACATTAATAATTATAACAGATATATTGTCATTGATATTGTGTAATCTAAGCAAGAACCTTATTCACTGCCAGTTAACCTTTTTGCACAAATTACTCTTATCCCATACGTAACTTTCAGCAGTAAAACAAAACCTATTAGACCAAAATTAATATCAAATTATTATTTCCTTTTAATTTACTTTGGCGTTGATTTCTGAAGCTGTATCCTACTATCCCTTGTTGAGACCAGAATATTTAAGCCGTACCATTTAAATCATGTTATATGTGAAGCCCCGAACGTGAAAAGTGAAAAATATCTGTTGTAATTTTTTTTAATGTTAAGTACTATGAAGTTGTATTTTAATAATAAGTTATCATAATGAGGAAATTAATAAATTCAAATTATGATGCCTTAAACATACTTTTTCTTGGAATAATTTTATTTTTGGACGAATGATTCAGTATAAGGTTTTTATTTTATATTGAATTCAAATTGGTAAATAATTTAGCATGAGTCTGAAGAAAAAGGCTTCTAAAGTATGTTAAATATACGCACATGAATTGCCATAAATTTTAAAAGCATATACTGAAATGAACATATTGAAATCTTTTGAACTAATAAGTTTCAAAAGGACAAGAAGGTATACTGCGTCATTTTAAAACCATTACGTACGGTTTCCCATGAAATGGTTTTACAAAACGTTGGATGCTCAAATTGCAAAAAAAAAACATTAGCGGGTATAATTTATTTAGGGTACAAAAATCTTTTTCAAGCCACTCTAAAGAACCGGTCACAAGCTGCCGTACAGTTTTCATTTTTTTCAACGCAATAGCAATTTAATCATTCGATTAAAAAAAATAGCTTTCCTAGGATTTATTTTTTGATCCCCCAATGTGCAGGAACTCTGATTGACTTATCTGAGAATCGAATTGGTTCCAGATGGAGTAGTTTCTTGCTCGGAAATGATTGGAAATGTAATTTAAGGAGTTTTCTCTCGAAATAAAATGAGACAAAAACTGGAAAGCATTGTTCGTTTGACAGGTTTACGAGTTAGCTTGTTACGTGACCGCCATTCGTTTGGATCAAGCATTCCTCTGGTTAAAGAAAATGCCTAGTCTTTACCTTTTTCATAGAGTTTAAACAACGGTTTGTCCAATGCTAATTTTGCCACTACAATCTGATAATGGCGTTTTTAATACATAAATGCTTACATGTAGATTTCCATCAATTTTAAGCACTATGGCCTACTTTTCAATTGTTTCTCAGGTATATTTAGCAAAGTGACTTAAGTTGTATTACTATTACACTTATGTACACCATCAACGCTTCATTTAACTAGCATCCATTTTACAATTAATAGTCTCAATGTTAACTTGTAAATTGTATGATGCTCAGGGCACTATAAAAGTAAGCTTACTGATTTTAAAATATTATTGAGGTAAATTATAGCAGCAAACGACTTTGCTGTTAGAGTCGTTGGCTCTAATAATTTTCAACTGTGTAACTGTAACGCTGTAAACTCTGCTGTCAGCTCTCAGAGTCATCCTCAATAGGTCTCAGTACGGCTGCTGATTTCTATAATCCTTAAAAAAAAGTCTTTGGGTTAAAAAAATATCCTTAAATAAATTCTGGGTGGTTTTGCGGGCTGTGTATTGCCCAAGTAAGATATAAATTCTCTTCTTCTGACTAAAATGTAATATGCCGATATATTATATATTATTTCCATTTGCACAAGGTCGGCCGATGCCACTTTTAACTTCAGCTCGGACATAGCCCTAGTTTAATCTTTTTTGTAAATTATTTCCTTGTTTTTAGCGCATGGAATAAACAGTGGGCTCTCTCTAAATTAGAATAAACTATAGTTCAATATTGAGCCCGAACTTGCACGCCATTCTCATGCGTTCCTCTGCAGCTATGTTCCATGTGACTTGGCAATCTACTCCCTTGTTATCGTTTGAGTAACGATAATAGGGTTAGGTAATTTTTTCCCGCTGTAACGAGATACCTCTGCAGAGAACATTACACGATGTAGCATGACGGATGCACGCTGTTCCACCTCCGGTCTGTTTGCGGGCGAGTGCAAATGACCAGTGGATATGTCTGAGGGAAACGCAGGGTGAAGCATGAGGTATGCTAATGTGAATAATTTACTGCCATTTAATTATCTTGCTTGTTAGTCTAAGTTTGATTATAGTACTCATGTTTTCTGAAGGCCTCAAGCAAAATAAAATAACTCATTTCCCAATTTTTAAGGAGCCTCGTCTCACCTTAACTTTTGAGAAATTAGGCTATTTTAATTGAGAAGTTACTCTTCGGAATTTAAAACAAGGGACATGAATAAAAATGCTTTTTACGCAACAATTAGTTATAAACATATTTCACTTCGTTAGTATGTATTTTCATGCGATAATAGAAAATTACTAGTTTTGTCTTTTTAATGAGAGGATACTCAAACATTCAAAACAAACCCCTCTACCTGTGAAAAAAAGGCGGTTAAAAAATTATTTCGCTCATTTACATGTGAAGCAGAGGAAACATTTTCAAAATTTTAGCCGAGATCTTTTGCGCTAAAATGTCTGTATTTTTTTGAGGCATTTCTCTCAAAACTGGTCAAGATTTTGAAGAGTATTAAAACATCACAAACTATTTACATACTCATCATTGAGGCAGAATAGCGACGGGATTAAGATTCTTATCTTCTTTCTCATTAAAA
The DNA here is from genome assembly GCA_963573305.1 of Pyrrhosoma nymphula. NCBI lineage: Eukaryota > Metazoa > Arthropoda > Insecta > Odonata > Coenagrionidae > Pyrrhosoma > Pyrrhosoma nymphula. Next base: position 25,089,217 of record OY754327.1, on the reverse strand, counting down.
TCTACAGTTTAGCTAAACCATACCATCCAATACGTCTCATTCAGATAGCTTATTTATTAACTACAGCGCCGCATTAGATTCAAGTCTGGAACGGGCCCATAACCGTTAGACTTCTAACGATTTTGCTGTCCACAATTCTGCTGCTTCACCAAAAGCATCCCTCTGCATTCTCAAATTAGTGAAAAAATTAAGACGTTCCTCTCCTGCACGTATACACGACATTTCACTGAATTCATTTTATAACTTAACTGGATAGAGTACATGGCGCGAAATGGATGGGTGTGGGTTTGAATCCCATTCCAGGTGAATGATTTTTTCGCTAAGAGTTTCACACAATTGTGTGACGATCAGTGGGTAACTCTGTTAATGTTACTGCGCGGCCAGTTCCGCAGTTCTTTGAATTGGTCTAAGTTTGTGTTTGTGGAACCTTTGTGTATAAAGTTGGGCTTTTCTTCGTGAGCATTAGCACTTTGCGCTCACATACGGGTGCCTTATGGCATTTTATATACGGTACCTGTGACGAAAAACCGCTCCTTAAAGCCTCCATGAAATTACAGTGAGAGAGGACGCCTGGGTAGCTTAACTGGATAGAGCACTCGGTGAGAAATCTACGTTGCTATTAATATCATCAACTTCATTTTAGTAAGGAAAATATATTAAAATCATCTAAAGTACATAACGCATCAGTTTTTGCGTTCAACTAAATTTGAGTTTTACTTTACTGAATTGAGCGACTCAAATTTCATGTCACAGTGGAAACACGATTGAAGTTCCAGTGGAGTGAGTAAGTTTAGTTTGTTCTTACATGATTAGTGTAACACTACAAAAATAATGTTGAGATCATTTAAAAATTGTTCACTTCATTGTAATTTTTCTGGCAATTGAATGACGGTAAAAGTAGCTTCACATACCTTGACATGAGAGGAACGTCATCCATGTGAAGAGTTAAACCAATTTTTCCGTGAATATTCATGGCACTGAGTAGAGGAATAATCCCATTAAGTTACAAGGAACATTAATGATAATAATCTTCTTATCTTGGAGACAACACTATTTAACTCAGTGCACAGCCATATTTTATTTTCAAACCGTAAGTTAGCTTTTTCACTATCAAATCATCAACCAGTTATTTTCTTCAATGTATGCTGTATGCTTCTTTAATGTAGCTTCAATGCGAGAATATAAAGTTATCCTCCTAATTAAAAGTTATTAACGGAAACTAATAATTTTTAATATAAAACACTTTTTGCAGCTCCCTCCTGTCACCTCAATGTCTCCTTTAGGCCATTTACTATTCGGAAAATTACTAAAAGTGTACGTGTAATCGAAATTTTCACGTAAATATCGCGCAAATGGGACATAGAAAACTAGTTAGAATAAGGTGATAACATTTTGAATGAAAGTGTGGATGTGAAATGTCTCTACATTTTGATCTCTTATATCCATTGTGGGGCATATTGAACTCGATTTTGAAAATACTCGAAGGATTTTCAGTGGTTTAAAATGAATCAGAGCCTTCAATATCGCATTTAAGGCACTATAGCATTCATTCTTCGGATAGAAGACAGCAATTTTATGTTTACATGGATACTATAATTATGGAGACTGGAGAGTCGACATTTCCTCGTTTGTTATTGATATTGGATCTCGCGAATGTTGCTCTTTATTTCAGAAACCAAATCTTTCCTCGCCTCGTTCCCGGAATTTCTACTCGTGATGAATCCCTCTAGAGGGAAAGAGGGAGAGAGAGGGAAAAACGGTTCCCTACCTTATCCGCGAGCACACTTCCAATCAAAAATGTGTCGCCCGGCCAATGACAGCCACTCTCATATATATCTTTCCTGTGATCTCTTTCGCTCACCCACGCACGCGTCTTCCCCTTCACTCCCTCACTGCACGCACCGTATTCCCCGCTTGCGTGCGAGTTTGCTGCACACGAGAGCGGGAGAAAAATAACTTCATCCGTCCGCCCGCCTCCGCACCTTCGACTCCATTGCACCTCTTCTCCCTCAAAGTCTCTCCTCTAGGAGGGAGCGTTCGTCGCATCGTTCTCCACTCCACTGCCCGCCTCCCATTCGCCGCCCGCTTCCCGCGTCTCCCGCACCCGAATAATCCCGGAAAATATACCGTTCCATCACCCAGTCCTCCCTCCGTCTCTATTTCTCCTCTCTCATATCCACCACTCAGCGCCGTCGCTTACGATTCCGTCGTGCAATATGACGTTTTCGAAGATTTCGCTAGATGCGCGCTGATTCGAGCACGTAACATGGCGGGTTCAAGAGCTGGGATATAAATATATTTGATTCTACGCCGTAGCCCAGCTAAAGTCAGAGACAACCTTATACTAATGCTTCCGACGGCAAATAGGATCCGTCCGGATTTGGTATCCTACGCCGCGGGGAACTGCGCTGGACAGAAATATAAGACCTGCTAAGACACCGATGGATATTTTATTTCCCGGCAAGAGTTTTTGGTGTCGGACAGGTATTATTTTTTAAGAAAAAGCCCTCTCAAAGAATTCTATACAAAGGATGGGGAAAGATTAATTCTGGCTTTTAAATTATGAATACATTTTCACTCTCAAATTAAGTTTTCCTTTGCAATTTCGCCATTTAGTTCAATAATTTCTTTCGGCAAAGATCAACTCATTATTCCCGCATTAAAATTACGGTGATCAATATTTAATTGCAATTGAAGCTTAAGAAGAATACTATGACGGGCAAAGGCATTTACCAACTGAAATAAATTCAATTGAAGCTTTTAACAATGAGAGTTCTATTTACTATAAATACTTCGAATGTATAAACACTATAATAATTTAATGAAATGCATTGGGCTTCAACGAAAATGCTACCAAACAAAGCTATCATTCAACTATGCGATACTTAAGGTACGTTTAACCTAAGGTATATGCTGAGAACCTTATGTTCTTTTAAATATCATGAGCTCGTTTTTTTACCTTTTAAAAACGATGAGTTTCTATGTTTTTCTTCATAAATGTACCTGCTCTAAGTTGAAACTCCTAGTCTACCTATTTTCGGTGGGCATCCTAAACTCCTGCTGTTTGATAGCAGGACTCTTTGACCAAAACTGACAAATATTTAAAGTTGTTGATATTTTTATAACTTTTAAAATACTTGAATTACAAATGGTTTATTTCCGGAAAAATATTTTTTCATTAGTTGGAAGCATGGCTATTTTGAAGTTCTTGATTTAATCATATGCTACTTACCGGTAATCTCAAGTGAGAAAAACTATAAAATTTGAATAAAATAAAGTTGTATAATCTATCAAATATTCACGTGGTGAACATATTATCTTCCTTAATTATTCCCTTATTTATGTATTTTAAGCATATTTTCCTTACTCTGTGTAGGTTAGTAAAGAAAGATATAATATTTCAAATATAAGATAAAAATTGATCGATGGTGACCCCCAACTGAAATAGCGCTAATTCTCATTTCTTGGAATTTCAAAAACACATTTAATATAGAGTTTCATGTGTGCGATCTTCGAAACAAAAATAAGTTGCCCCTTTCCCTACCTCCGAACATGAAAATCGTTAATACATTTTTAGTTAGCATTCCTTGTAATGCCAAGTGCGTGGTCCGTGTTTCAACTTAGGAATGGTAGTTTCTTGAAGAACTTTTGTAAATAAGAATTAATCACTTTAATTCTCTCCTGCCCAAAGTAAGTACTTGGTATGTTTAGTGCTTAGCGTTACTTTTCTCAACGATTTTCTAATGTAAAACTTTTAGCTTTCTCCGAACAATGCCGGCACTACCCCAAGGGGGTTAAGTATACCAACGGGACCCCCTTGTTCATGTGGTTTGTCATAGAAAAGACATTTTGGAGAGACTTTCATATTTTCCGAACTTGGTCTGATTTCCTGCGGGCTGCCAACAAGTTAGAAATTTCTGCAGAGTGGGACGATGGAGGAGGGAAGAAGGAAGGGTGGGTGGGGGGGTGGGTGAGGAAGATGTTTGGATGGGGACGAAGAGCCCGCTACCTCGCGTCGGGGTGATGCTATCGCACCGGGAGCAACAAACTTTCCGAGCATAGAGGGGGAGGGGTGCGTACCCCCCACTTACCCTTTCCCTATCAACAATCACTCTCCCTTTCTGTGTGAGACCTTTGTGTCCGCGGCCTCGGCGATATCCCTGGCGACCACCCCTTCGGGCTCCTTTCTCGTCGTGAGAACTTCGAAGAGCTAACCCCACAAAACCCTCTTTCAACTTCGGTAGACCTCCTTTCGCTGGTGAAAAAAAGGCGACAATATGTAGACGCCATTGTCATAAGGTGCTTTGGATGCATCATCAATATTTTACATGCGAGGGACTCCTTTCAGGGTGCGGGGTTAGAGTTGGTGTGGTGGCTGGAGTACAGAATTCGCATCCCCGGCGTTGGCTAAGATTTTTCTGTGGAATTACAGTTCGTACTTGTCTTGTGTAGAACACTTCTGGTGTCGTACTCCGTTCATCGGGTGAACGTGAAGTTGTGGAACCCTTGTACACCATTGGTGAAGAGTGGGCTAATGTCATCGCCGGGTTTTACTTCACCCTTCCTTTATTCCACTATGATTATTCACTTGTCAACTATCCTATCTTTAATGGTGAAAATTACCTCTTTAGCAGGCTGTATTTTTATGTTACCAAGCAACCAAATTAAAGGTGCACTTTCGTTCCCTCATTTAATCAGCCATATTCCATTTAAGGTTCCCGGAGTAAACCCATTTTCCATTCTGATCTCCATGAGAGTCATATGCTAATGAAATTCACTCATTGGCTGGTTCTTCTTAGCTACGTGAGTTAATGTTCCAACAGCGCTGAAGACTCATTTGTAATTGAAGGGAAACATTGGGTTCGGCCCCCAAGTTCAGTCCGCGTATCTACATACGCGTATCTACATATCTATAGATACGCGCATGGAGGTGGTTGTGACAGTGGAATAGTGTAAGAAGTCAGTTCTTATGCTCAACCGACCGTAAGTTATTGTTTCACGCCCAAGATTTACACTTAACTTATGATAAGGCAACGTGTGTTACGTCATATACATTCGTATGTATATGGTAGATAGAATATCTTAATAATGAGTTAGTATGTCATTAAAGGTTAAGGTCATTGCAGTTCATGACTGAAGTATTGAAATGTTGACTGTTAACATGATATTGTACTACAAGCCATCGCCTTAGATGAACGATGATTTCCGGCTCTTAACATCGTTGACGACTATTCATAAAATATATGCAAAATATGTATTATAGAGCAAATGACGCAAATTTTATATCATTTGTAAAATATCCTCTTGGCTACTCCCTCTAAGCTAGTGAAAAAGTGAGAGAAAAATAACTGTCTCAATATCAATTTAGTTGATATTGAAAATATAATTCAAGCATGCTATAAGGGTATATAAGGCATGCATATAAGGGTTATTAGTAGTTCCAAAAAATAACTATCCAAAAATCTAGATCTTGTTAAGTCTCCGAAAGAACAAAACATGAATATTGAATCGCGACCTCTAGTTTTTTGGAAAGCTACGTTTTGGAAATTTCTGGCCTTCGCAAGTCTGAAGCGCAGACTTTATACTCGGTTGATTGTCCAAATTCAAGACGCATATTAAGCTTTCCTTCCAATTAAAGAAAGATTCAATGAAACCTTGCTGATAATGTGCTTCCTTCAAATTGATGTTTACCAATAAAAAAATAGATAGTGAATAACCTCCCCTTCTTAGGTTTCTGTAGGATTGCCATTTTAAACGCAATCAGCAATAGTTTTTTTTTATAATTTTGAGTTTCAATGGAAGGGTACTCTATAAAATGAGACACATCGATTGGTATGCGTTTTCTCGCATGCACCTTTGTTGTGACATGGATCATGGATGCATTGCGAAATAAAGGTATTCAGTAGTCGACGCAATGTGGTATATTCAATACTTGGAGATACAATGCATACGGCACGGAGTTGCGTTCGAGACAGACTTCCTCCAAGCACGGTACATCACCGTGAAGGAAGTAACCTTCAGTGCTACCAATACGGGTTTTCACCCTACTAGTTATGGCGCACAATTTGAATACAAGCATAACGCTTACAACCCCCCCTTGAGAAATGTGCGTCCAATACAAAGTATAATTCATTCAATTAACAATCATTTAATTTCAACCCCATATAATCTCTGAAAATTTTCAGCTTCGGGTATGGTAGGGACTTGGTCAGCTTATCAGCCGGCATCATTTCTGTCGGCATTTGTCTCAGCAGCACCTCCCCTTTCTTCAGAACCTCCCTGATGAAATGTCTCAGGTCGATGTGTTTTGACCGCTGGTGGAAAACTGGATTCTCCGCCAGCTGAACCGCTCCCTGGTTATCACAGTACATGGTGATTTTCGTCAGCTCCTCAAATCCCAGTTCCTTTAAGAAAGCCTGCAAATAGACAGCTTCCTTCTCTGCATCAGACAAAGAAAGCCATGTACCCCATATCGGTGGAAGACAGGGCCACAGGGCTCTGCTTCCTCGAATCCCAGCTGATAGCAGCTTCATCCAGTAGAATGGCAAATCCGGTAAAGAAACGACGATCAATTTTACATCCACCCCAATCAGCATCCGCATAGGCTTTAATCAACTGGTTCGACCTTCTGAAAGAAATACAAATATTAGAAGTGTCCCGTGAATGGCGTAAAATTCTCTTAGCTGATTTCCAATGTTCCTCTGTGTGACAGTCATTGAAGTGACTAAGCCGACTGATGGCATTAGAGATATCTGGTCTCGTCTCCACTGAAAGGTACATCAAAGAACCTATAAGAACTCTATAGGGTTTCACATTAACACCCACTGAAGCTCCTCCCTTGGGACTCCATTTCAGTCCAACTTCAAGTGGAGTCTTCACCGGATTGGAATTGCACATGTGTCACGTTCTTGCAACAGGTGCAAAAGTATATTTGAAATCTACACCTTCTCGCTGAGTATACCGCTTTGAAATTACCCGCGCCTTTCTTCTTTCAATCGCTCCATCTGATCTGAATTTATTTGTCAAGATTATTCTACAACCCACAATATTCCTATCTTCAGGCCTGTCACAATTTCCCAAGTGTAATTCTCGACAAGAGATTTAATTTCTGCATATACAGCCTCTTTCCATTCATCACAGTCTGATTCTCGTAAAGCCTGTTTCAGAGGAATCCCCACTGCATTCACGAAGGTCGCATATATATCTGAATATACATCATCGTTGACAGCTAAACTATTCGCTTCACCATTATCAGTTTTTTTAATTATCATCACTTGAAGGTTGATGGTGATACTGCTTCCTTGGACAACCCTTCCTACCAGTGTAGATAAACTTTGGTCTTCCATGGCCTCTTTTCTCTTTGCTATCACTATCACTTGCCGATCCTACACTATTATCTGTTACTCTGGTTAACATTTCTTTCAGAATAACTTTACTCTCGGTAATCTCTTCCTTTTTAGTAGTTGATTCCTGATGATTCTTGCTGGCTCCAATCTCGTCTATAAAAATATCATCTACTTCTGGCCTAGTCATCTCTTTTCTTCCATTAATGATGTCCGGTGAAATGATATCTTCCCCTGCGACATAAACCCATCTAAGAATCACACATTTCTAGATACTATCACTTTTCTATCCCGGGGAAGCCATATTCGATATGCCTTGGCATGTTCAGCGTAGCCCACAAATATTCCTAGTATTCCGCACTCTTGGGACTTATCCCTATTTAGGGTTTTACTCAGATGGAAAGGAGATGTTTCAAATTTGGACGTCGGCCTATCCACTTTTCATACGGAGTAACACCCCCTAAACTCTTTGAAGCATACCTGTTTCTTATGTAATTTGCCGTAGATACTACTTCGGCCCAAAACCCTGGAGATAGACCTGAACCTAACCTACTTTCGCGGTAAACCTAACCATTTCAACTAGCGTTCTGTTCTTGCGTTCGGCCACACCGTTCTGCTGAGGTGTGTATGGCGTACTTAATCTCCTCCTAATTCCTTCACGCTTCAAAAAGTCATTGAATTCATTTCCTAAGAATTCCTGGCCATTGTCCGATTAGATACTTTTTATTTTTGCACCCGTTTGCTTTTCTACATAGGCCTTATATTATTTAAGGCGGAAAAGGTATCGCTTTTTCTCCTCAGAAAACGCACTTCAGTCCACCTGGAAAAGTCATCGGTGAACGTCACCAAATAATTCCCACCACCATTTGATTCAGTTCTCATGGGACCACAGAGATGAGCGTGAATGATCTCAAGCACAGATGACGAATGTTCAGTTCTTTGATTGAATGGAATAGCGGTTAACTTCCCTCGCAAGCAAATTTCACACGCATTTAGAGTATTTTTGCCCTCAATATTAACACCGCACACTCTTCTCTTCCTCACAATTTCTATCAAGTCCTTAGAATTAAAATGTCCTTACCTATTATGCCATAGCTCAAGTCCAGAGTGGCATTTTGACACAGTATTAACATGCTCTAACCCACGACGGATCATATACAAATCTCCAACTCTATCGGCAATCATTTGCGTTCTCCCACGACCGTCTCGTACTGTGGCTTGCCCTCGCGTGAAAACGACTTTTTAGCCTTGTCCGTTATTCTTGATACCGACAAAAGATTTATTCTAAGACTAGGTACTCACAAAATATTCTTCAGTTCAAAGCACTTGACCCGATCCTTACATATCGTCAAAAATTTAGCAGTTCCTTTAGATTCTGCATCGATACAAGTTCCATTTGCTAGACTCACTTTATCACTTGAAGATGATTGTATCGCAATTAAGTCAGTTTAACCTTTGCATATATGAGACGTGCAACCCCTGTTCAAGCACCAACTAGTTCTTTCAATGTCACTGCTTGCACCGTATGAAGTGTGTGCCGCAAGTGTGTCTGCGTAGTAAGAAGGAGAAGATTTTCCTGCCTTTGGTTTGTATTCTTTATACTTTCATTTACAGTCCGCAGCCTTGTGGCCAATTCTCTTGCATCTGTAACAACGGAACGGGAATTTTCTTTGCATCCTTGGTGCATCAACGTCCTTGTCTCTCGGGCTTGGAGCTCTCGTCGCTTGTCTTCTTGACGTTCGCGCGATCAGGGCACCAGCCGTTGCGTTGCCAGGGAATTTCTGCATTCGGGATTCCGTTTCTTCAAGGATTTTCACCTTCAGCATCTGGGGATCAGGAAGATCGTCACGCGATTTAATTGCACACCTGAAATTTTCATAGGAGCTAGGTAGACTATAAAGCAGCATAATGACTAGTAAGTCTCGATTAATTTCGACAGACATAGATGAAAGTTTCTCCACCGCGTCGAAAAATCTATGTATATGGTCTCGAACATCATTACCCTCTTGCATTTTCTTTGTAGTAAGCTGCTTCAATAGCATCGCCTTTCTGGCAGGCCCCTTCGAGGCGTAAATTGATTCCAGCCTCAGCCAAACTTCTCTAGAGGTCTCACAGCATTTTATTTGCCTAAGCTTAGAGGGGCTAATACATAATATTAGATCTGACCTTGCTTTCCTGTCCATGCTTCCAGTGCTTCCAGCAATTTTGAATCTGTTTCGCGGACTTCTGGCTTCGGTTTCTCCCCCGTGACGTACTGCCAAAGTTCATTTTTGATGAGTAGGGCTTCAACCTGCATACGCCACGTGTCATAGTTGTCCTTCTTCAGTGCTTCGACCCATACATAATTTGTAGCATTCATGGTGACGGCACTCGTAGACTTCTCGCAACAGCCAAAAACGTGGTCGGGAAAAAAGTCTTTATATTCGCAAATTACTGGATTCTTGTCGTCCTGGGCCCATAACCAATGTTAGGATCATGAATGCTTTGCCGATTTACCGATAACATTTTCATCCCGGTGAAACCTCGGTGAAACCTGCCCTCAAAGATCAAACCAAATTGAGGCTGAAGTACGAGGACGGATTTATATGGATATCACTGGTAATAAATCGAAATCAACACATGCTTCTTAAGGAGTATTAAAAAGTGTTATGGGGAGTCCAAGTGTTCACTAGTGCTGACTCGATGCCAAAAATATATGATTTCTTCTCTTTCACCCAATTCCACTATGCATTGTTATATACAATGAAACTTTTATTTCGTAGCCATGTTTTGTATTTTCATCATAAGTCTACCGTTATGGATTTGTACTTTTCCGATAACTGGGAAACTTTTCTTGTTTTAATTATGTTACGGTAAGCTAAACGATTGGACAAAACACATTTCGTTTTGTAGGACTTTATCATTTTATCCGGATTGAGTGTTTCCAATAAATCAATTGAACTAATTTACAGATAAGCCATACATTCCCCTTTTCTTGTTGATAATATAACAGCTGGAAACTTCGACTAAAGCCCTCGAAGAATAGAAATGTCATTTAAACATGTTACGTCCTGCAGAAAATAGGCACACTAAAGCTGAAGTAACATGAATAGATCTTCATTCGATATGCCATCAATTTCAGTCAAATTTATTCTCTTAATCAGCATCTAATGCAATGGATTGAGTTTTCCTGCTCTCGTTTTCTTACAGAGTCAGGGAAAATATATCGCATGTATACTTTCAAGTATATATTCAGGTTTAACATTTTATCCATTTGTATTCCTTAATTTATTCCATTTTAATCACCTATAAATGCATAAATTACACCTATTTATGATGCAATGGCAATGTCAAATGCACTCCCCGGTTTAGGCCCGTAAGCTTAATTGCCTATATATGTCATCAGCCATCGTTACCATGATTGTGATTGCTATGGTTATATTCATGAAGCCAAAAGAGCGAAGCCAACATAACACCGTTTTTGCAGAACAAATTATTTTCGTGTGTTGTTCAAAGTGTGAAAGTGTTCAGTAATCGCTGACTGACGGCGGCTTATATTCTTTAACGGAATAATAATAAAATTTTGTTGCTTATAATTTTCAGGCATTTCGATTGTCTTTGGATTTTAAATTTCTCTAAGGCCCTCTTTTATTACCAATGGTTAAATATTTACATGGTATGAATACCAATGCTTGCACAATCTCCAATCGATAACGCTCGAACGTCAACTAACCGACTGTTAGGCATATGTAAGAAAAAATCAGAATCATCATTTACATCAAATTGACATATAGGCTATATCATGTGGTGTTTAACTTTAACCAGGTATCACAAAACCGGGCTATGTGTCGCATTTAGCTCAACCAAACTCTTTGTGATAATAAGAGAACACCAAATGTTTATGACTGCGAAATATTATTAGCACAAGTAAAGCTTTATCTGTAATGGACAGTCTTAGGACGTTAAACCTCCAGCCAGATTAAATATTTTAACATTTTGGTTCCTGTTATTCTTCTGAATTACAATTCATAATTATCACGCTTAATAGCCACTAAACCCGTCTGGTCGAATTGGTTATTCTATTCCCAATAATATGGTAGTTTCTGTTCCTTTTTAGTCGGAATTTACTAATACAAGCATGACTTATAAGTTGATGTTGCCTATAGCAAAGAGTTTTTGTCCAAAAGAACGTTAAAATGCCCTTTTGAGGGTTACGGCATGTGATTTCTCGCCAAATCGATCGAAATTATGGCTCACGTACTATGCATGACGTCAACGGCTGCTAGCGTGCTTAAGTCACGACAGACATTATTGTAATAATGGCCAAATTTTAATAGTTGTTTGAGAAATGAATTCTCTCAGCATACTGAGCTAACTGCGCTTCTTTTACGACGGCCGTATGATAAGCAATGAATGTCGCTATAAACAAGAAACGTTTCGATGAAATGCGTTGTTGCCATTATTTCCAGCAATTTAGTGTATACTTACCAATAAAAAAGGATAAATTCTTCCTCAACTACCCTAGCTTTGTGGATAAATGAAATATGATTTAAGATTTTATTAGATTTTTGCTAGCTGTATTGCCACTTCCTTTAGAAATCACCATTTTATCCCTAAAATGACGGTGAGCTTCCACTTCTCACGCTCCAGTTAAGCTTCTAAGTTGCTCTATCACTCTAACTTCTTACTTGCTTGTCAATTTTTCTTGTTCTGCAATAAATTTTCTCGGGTGAACTACATGAAAAACTTATTTAAAAGCAAAAATAATGTCATCTATGAATATATTAATTTTAAGTATCACAGCTCTAGGACCTAGTTTCTCTTCTAGGCCGACTTATAACCGGCTAAAAACGCGGAAGTTATTCATGTGACAATCATTTATAAATATTACGGATAACAACATTTTCACATCAGTAATCTCTGTTACAATTCATGCGAAACGAAGTGCTGTTCTTAAATGGAGAATAATTTCCATCAATTTTCCTTTTGTTGATTGTGTTCTTCCAAGCGTTTGAACTCTTTGGTTTTTGAAGTTACTCAATGTCGGGAAACGGGTACTTTACCACTAATAACGAGCCTTTATCCGTGCTCTCATCTCTCAGTCTTTGCCGCCTCGATTACCATTCCTTTTCCTTTCCCAATTTGTTCATCGTTTCCTCCCCTTAGCTCCTCTCTACCCACCCCCAGCTACGCTTTCATCCACCCCATCGCGGATGGTTCTCAAGAAAAATATCGAGTTTTTACTCGACATCTTTATTTCTCATTCTTGGGATGGACGGGATTCATGAAACAAGAGTTGTTTGAAGGGCGTCTCGCAATTAAAACCAATTTATCCCCTCTGGATTTCAATTTAGTCCTTTCGGTTCGATGGAGAGTGAGTGAGAGAGAGTAGAACCAAATAAAGAGAGGGAAAGAGGGTTTGGGAGTGGATAGAGTTCGGGGTTGCAAGTCTCGCCGAGGAGGGGTCGGCAAAGGGTAAATAAAGAATCGTGGGAATGGATGATGGTGGGGAGAGGGAATGGGAGAATGAATATATGTTCGAGGAGGAGGGGGGGAATGAGGGGCCCGCGAGGGTTGGTAACAAGGGGGAGGGAGGGGATCGGCACGGGTTATGAGTTCAAGATAGGGTTACCAACCCTCTTCCTTTCCCCGGTAGACTCTCGGGTAGGGAAAATAATTTTTATATCTCCTACTCTCCGATTGTGGCGTTATCCTTCCTTTTTAAGCCGCAATTAATTTTACATAACATCTTTGTTTCTTTTTCACAGATATTCCTGCGCCTACTCTAACAGATCAAAGAATAATATGAACGACAGCAAAGAAAAGGTGGTGTGTTGGTGAGTTTGTCGGAATGATTTTCTTAGCCTTAACATTTTTAGTTCGTTTTTAACGGTTTTCAATAACTAGTTATTCATATAATAGTACCCTACTATAGTATACGAAGTGGGACAACTTCATTGATATTTTCCTAGCAGAATAATTCCTTTAATAGTGTTAGGTCTTGCGCGGCGTCATAAAACGTCCCTTTTTGCGCAACCCTCCTTGGGGAAGTAATGATGTAGGGTGTAGTTTTGGAGGGGGGGGAGTGAAAGGATAAGAATCTCTAATAATTCCTTTTCTGGAAACCATGCATAGTATCCCGGGAACAAGCATGCTTTCTCTCAAGAATTGTAAACAAACATGCATGAGTAGTCAAAATATATTTCAAGACTTAAGAGATTGTGACCAAAAAACACGGGTTAAATGAACTCGAGGCAACGAATAACTAAAAATAACTTGCCATGAAAAAGGGGTAGACTGATGAGTAAATAAAGAATACAAATGTGCACCACGTGTAAATGATACCGGAAACTATTTCAATATGTCACGAACCAAATCACCAGATACCACGGATTTTTGAAATTCACTAGAGCACGACACTCTTTCACCAATGACAAACTAGATCTGCATGTTATCATGCATTTCTTAAAAGGAAAGGGAAAGCTCATTGGGATATACCCGTTTCATAGCGTTAAATCATGCGCGGTGCCATAAAACGTCTCTTTTAACGCGGCCCTCCTCTGGGAGTGGAGGGTGTATTTGGGGAAGGGGGGGGGAAGTGAAAGAACATGAATCCCTGATGATGCGCTTTATGGAAACCATACAAGGTACCCCGGGAACAAGCATGTTTTTTTTAAGAGCTGAAAGACATTTGCAACATGATTTCATAAAGTATCCAAAGAAATACAAATTCTCCGCAGTTACCCATGCTCTGATCCGTTCGATCAATCCAATGTCCTCGCAGTATCTTCAATATGGAATCTTTGGAAGACAGTGATCACATGCATAGCTTGGATACGGCGTAGTTGAGGAGCTAAGGTCCTCACAACTTGAAAATCCAACGGAATCACGGGTATTTCCAGGTCTCAATGCGTGGAGCTGGGCCGCGGCGCACGATCGAAAATTCTAATTTATTTTCGGCGTAGAAAATATTTTTCAAATATTTTTTTAGAAAAACCTAAAGATGTCTGCAATTAATACTCTGCATAAATAACTCCACGTACATATTCGTTAAACAAATTAAATTGACTACTTTATGTAAACATTTTCCAGAAAAAAGCGTCCACCATTTTGTGACGTAATAGCACACAAATATCGACAATAATCTCTTTAACTTATAAAAAGAACATGAAAATCACCATTATGAACGATGGAAATGTTTTTTTTTCATATAAACCCTTCCACAACTCCACTATCAGCTTAACTTTGAAGTATTTCTAAGATAAATGAAAGCGGGCGTTTTTTTATGTTGGCCATGTTTGTTCCTCCGTATCTAAGTAACGGGTTGGACCTATGAAGAATGACGTACTATTTCATAGTAAGTAGTCATTTTTTTAGTATACATGCCAACTTTCAGGTCTTTATCCAAAAAAAAGCAATTTTGGACTTTAATCCGGTTTTTTTCGATTTCCGACCACTGTGCGTCGATTCGACGCTCGACTCGAGTATCGTCCGCGGGGCAAAGGCGAGACTGGGACGTGGCCGCCTATTTATGCGAAAGGAGCAGGTCAGATGCGATTTCATGAAGGTATTTGCGCCTTCCGAAGATCTTGTTCATTTTAATTTTTTGATCGGGGATTTCCAAGTGTTGCTCAGGTTACACCCCGAGGCACGATTGAAATTATTCGTCTCCATTCCAAATTAATACAATAGAATTTGATGACAATTGAGAAATCTTCTGGTGGAGTTAATACTTATAGTTGCGAACAATTTGATCGCTAGCTATCTATTTATTGAGGGCACGCGTTCAGCGCAACATCAAACGTGATACGTTGAAACTTGATCCCCTGGAACCTCATCGGAATTTTCTCGCTCTCCGAACGGACCTCTGGATTCAACTCTCGAGGAGTTGGCAACCCAAGGTCATTATTTCCTTTTTAGCCGTCGGCAAATGCGAATAGTTATCAAAGCCTCGGCTGGAGAGGGGGGGGGCAGCGTGGTGGGTGGGTGGGTAGCGGGGTGCTGCTGTTGGGATCGCACGGAGGAGCGTGTGGCAAGATGAGCGGAAGGGGGCACGGTTGGGGGCTGGAGGCGGGCGGTTGGGTTGGGGGCGGTGGATGGTAGAAGGTGGAGGAGATTGAGTGGGAAATGATATGAGGATGAAGGTGGGTCGGAGGGAGTGATGCCCCAGTGAGCTCCCATTATCCACTGTATCTCTGGGATTGGTCGGTAATTGGAATTCCTATCGCCAATCGACGCGGCAGCGAAAGAGAAACACGGCGGAGAGAAATGCTGGGTTGAGAAGTTTAGGGTTGAAAAAAAACAATTGATTCGTAACTCGGTTATTGTTTTTTCTTTTTCCGGTAGTGAGAGAAGTTCAGGGGTGGTTGTGGGGAGGGAGGGAAAGAAAGTGGTTGGTTGGCGAGGAGGGAGTGTTGGAGGGACGATTCGGGGAGGCGGCGGGCGGTGAGGCTAGGGGGAAGGCGGGAGGCTGGGAAGACACGAGGCGGGTGGGAGGGAAAACCATTCCCAGAATGCCTTTTCCATGTTGACCATCTCTCCCCATTCGCCTCACTCCTCCCGACTTGCCTCATTCTCTCCCTCAAGCTGTGTTCTTCTTCTGCTTCCACGGATAATTGGTCGGTCGGTAAAACGATGTGGTGGCGGCGGGGGACGGCGGTAGCGGCGGCGGAAGGGAGCGAAGCCACCGCCGCGCCAGATGTCGGCATTTCGCTGCGACGCGAGGTCTGGCTTGCGTGAAATGTTTACGGCGGGGGGAGGAGGAGGAGGGGTAGAGAGGTGTGGAGGTAGGAGGAGTGCTTGCCGCCACAGGGGGGGAGAGGGGTTGGTCCAGACGAGCAGGGTTTGGGGAGGGGGAATGAGGTTGGTGGCACGGGGGAGTGGAGTGGGAGGCTGCGACGGCAGTGGACCGACTCTCTAGATGATGAAGAAGCCGAGGAGGGGATGAGCCGGGCGGCGGGTCGTTCCTTGATGCGGTGGCGACGACGTTGATTGCGGCTCAAACTCGCGGGCCACCCCGGCAAGTGGTAGTACCTGCCTCAGTGGGTGGGCGGGGGAGGGGGGCAGTGTTGAGAAGGAGGTGGAGGCCGTTCTGTCTAGGGAGGCTGGGGCTCGGGATGTATTCTGGGAGCGACACGAGGAGACGTGGGTGGGGGAATGGTTGAATAAGTTTTCAGGCGCTTGAGTTGTGATCGGGAGCGGAGTTTGGGGAATCTGTGATTCAGACAGCTTGGGGGCGACTGGGAGGGAGGGTGGGGTGGCGGGGAAACCAGGGGGTGGATGGGTAAACCTCTTGAAAGTGGACGTGGGACAAGGCCGTTAGCCTTTTGGCGATGAAACACGGCCAAGGAATCTCTTCGTCATGCAAGAGTTTGAGGGAGAGCCAGTGGTCCGATGAAGAGCAACTAGATTTTTCGGGATTACAGCCTTGCCTCTGTCTCCCTCTCCCCTCTCTCTTTTATCTCCTTCTTGTTCCGCCTGTAACTCCCGTCCCTTCCCCACCCACCCACCAGACTTTCCTCATCCTCTCCGACACTACTCTTTCCTCCGGTCGTCCCGCACTCCGCTGCCGCCGAGTCCGCCACCCTCCCCCATCAGGTATGTGGAATCGTCCTATAAAACACGTCTCGTTCCGTATCACGGGCGTGTGTGTCCGTGTGAGGGCTTAATGAAGTGATTTATGATTCCCCTCGGGGCCACTTCTCTCTCAAATTTGTTTCCTTTTAATTTGACGCCAGGTACTACACGAGGCGATTGTGTCCAGAATTTTAGTTAATTATATGCGAGGTAAACTGGGCAGAAGTACGATTCATAATCATTCGAAAATTTTGTAAAGCTTTCCTGAATTCTAAAGTAATATTTTGATTCTTTTATTAGCTTGAAATGCCTGCGAACGAGAAATTACTTTGCATGCAATGTTAGTATCGTGTAACTGTTTCGTGCTTTGTTGTGAAATTACTGAGGCAATCCTAGTAGTTTCATTCAACATTTTTCCTCCGTTTACTTTTTTAAGCACTTTTTGGAGTGAAAACTTCTCTTGGGAGGGTCTACTCCACGCCTGCTCTCGGCTTGATTTCCATGGGAGTAAACGCAAAAGCGTGACACTCGAAGCGTTAAATTTTAAGCGTTCCGTTCCCACTATCTATAGCACATACGAATATAGTACGGCGAAGAGAAGAGAAAGAGAATGCGCGCCTTATATATATAATACATACGAATATGTTAGGCTTAGGAGAGTATGTGCTATAGCTATTGCCGCGAAGCGAACATAGTAAAATTGACGAAATATCTGTAAAATCATCCAATATTTTTTTTAAATTTGTTCATGCTTTTGAGGAGTGATGCAATGCAACAATTATGCTTCTATCTGAGGATGCCTCCTGGATGAGAGGTGAAACGTTGTATTTAAAGAAACTAAACGCAATGAAATCTGTTAGTAAAATAAAGAAGTTAAGTGAAAGTCGTTTATGCGGTAATTGTATGCGACGCAGCTCACGGATCATGAAGAATCGTCCACTTACAGCCACCATAGAGCCTGCAGTCTGCACAATTACTAT
This sequence comes from Pyrrhosoma nymphula, assembly GCA_963573305.1. Taxonomy (NCBI): domain Eukaryota; kingdom Metazoa; phylum Arthropoda; class Insecta; order Odonata; family Coenagrionidae; genus Pyrrhosoma; species Pyrrhosoma nymphula. The sequence continues at coordinate 25,071,339 of OY754327.1, read as the reverse complement.
TAGCATATGCACGCAGAAAAAGGTTCGATGTTCGTTGGTAGGTATATTCTTTCGCCGTCCAAATCATGCGATCTCAATTTTTTCTCTAATTCTGGTAGAAAGGTTCCTTTCAAATTCTTGTACCACGTAAATTTCATTGCGGGAGAAGAGAAATATAATCATAATGAACCCTTTTCCACCCAGAATGTAACAATGTATGGTCTTCCAACATCTATGAGCTCAACATTACCATCCGTCCTGCAGTCTCCCACTTTTCTGCACCGTGTCATTTATTAGATAAAACATTTAAAATATTATTTTTTAACTCTCCTATTTCCGACTACAATACGAGATTAAGAGCTATGACCTAGCAACCAAACTGAATGCCATAAAATACCACCATAAAATAGGAAACTTGTGTCCTTCGACGTAAAAAAATAACTTGTTTGCCCTCATCCCTACTCGAGAAGCCACCGGTTTAGCAATAGACAACCCTATGCCAACATGCCTGTCTTATGACGCAATAATGGATTTTTTTAAACTTCTACGTTTTTGTGTGGAGTAAAACTATTTTATTTTTGACGCACAATTTTACAAACAATCACACGGAATTTCCATTGGGTACCCTATTTCATCACTTCTATCAGAAATATTCATGGATGTCCTGAAGAAAACTGTTTGCATTCAAAAATTCCCTTCTGGAGAGCGTGCTTTATTACTGCCACTATGTCGATGACATAATCGGCCCCTGGACAGGGAGATTAAAACAATTAGAACAGTTTAAAGCTTTTGTATATGTACTCACTGCACAACCATATTCGTTTTACTCTGAAGTTTATTATGGAGTGCATAACCTTTCTGGGCTTAACCATCACTCTAAAGAATGCTATCAATTTTCCATTTACCGCAAAGACTCATTCTCTGCTTCTATATTCCGCAAAGTTTCTACCATCACTACAGTCATAAACTTGCCACCTTTCACTCTATGCTACATAGACTAATATGTAGCCCCTTTCGGCTTTCTCCCAAGAACTAGGAGTTATAAAATAAGAGCACAACTAAATGGTTATAAAACCACCCTGATCGATAAGCTCCTCAAAAATAAATTACTCTTAATTGCAATTCAGGTATCTACAAGTCTGGAAAACACTCCTCCTTCTGATAAACCCTATAAAAGTGTTCACTACCAGTCCTGGGCAGCATTACGTAAAGAATGGGTAAACTGATGCCTAGAGAATCCTTTAACACCTCGTTTTATAACCCATTCACGCTGAGTAAACTCGTTTTTAACTCTAAAGACAAGCATGACCTACTAGATTTGAGTGGTATTTATGTTTTATTCTACAAAGATTGCAGTAGTGTTTACGTTGGACCAACTTTGAGGAATTTTAAAGTGAGATGTCAAAAGCACAAGAGGAGCATGGCAAACAAAGGCCGCAAAAATGTTTTCGCAAAGCATTTAATTGAGGCTGGACATAATAGTGATTTTAAACCCCTTATATTACATGTAAATGACAATACTAATAAGCTTGATTTTTTAAAAACGATTAATGATATCCTGTAAACTATATCTCCACGATGTTACCCTCCTAAGTGATTTAACCTATAAGTGACCTTCACCGTTCATGTTATTTCTTGTCCCAACTACTCCCTAGTCCCAATGAAATTACCACTGCCTTATCCCTTCCCAAAAACACTTAGTCTACCTCCCCTTCCTCCCCCTTCCCCTATCTCTCCCCCTCTTCTCCACAACGAAATGTTTCAGGGACCTGAGCTCATGAGTATATCCTGGGGACACATCAGGGACCTGAGCTCATGAGTATATGCTGTCTTGAAAATGACGCTCATACGTTGAAACCGCGGTCGAACTATTAAATCATATGGGAATATAAAGTGTTTTCTTTCATTTTATAATGAATTAACGCAACGGAGAACCTGAAAACTTTAATTATACTAACTCTTGTCATGGTTAGTCTGTACCACATTTCTATTCAATCATTTACTTCTTATTGGTATCCTCTGTCCTTATTATACCAGCAAGTGCATATGTTTCTATGACCACCTTGCAGTACGCTAGATACTCAAGTAATAGACCTTCTAAATTGAACCACCCGGAAAAAATGCATAGCGTGTTACTTTAACGAAGCATCGTACCGCCAAAACATTCAATCCAGCTAAATGACGCCGGAAAATTTTACTGTAGAATATTCTCTAGGCTGAGTTATTTTTCATTTATAGTCCAATGCGAAGCAAAGAGAATAATAAACCAAGCTTACTCTTTTTACTGAAAAGAGAGTATGCTTGGTGTCTAGCCTCAGATATTCATTCATGCCATGCCTGAGACATACAAAATTTAGTCACTCCAGCCAATAGCGGAAGAGTCAGCTGCATTCCATATGGGCTGTAAACGGAGTGACACAAGTGGGACGGACGCCCAAATAGGCATGATTATGTTTGAAATTATACTTGCCTTACTATACTTACCGTGCATCTTTTGCTAGTGCAGAATTAGCAATGTTACGCTGAACATGCTACTGTCAAATACATCGTAGCTTTGCTTCTTCACAGAAAGAATGTACAAATTTTGTTGTGAATATTTTTCAAGAAACGCTAATCTTCAGGCCGAAAAACGATGGTTTTCCCTCAGCCCGCTCATGCTAAGACCAGCTCATGTGAACTTAGGTGGAATGGCATGCATGTAAATGTGTCACTTGATATCTTACTCACTTAACACGACAGGTGTTCTCGATGTGGGGAATTAATTCCTCATCCAATTTCGCATTTCACTAATAATAAGCGAATGCGTTAGCTTTTCCTTTCTCATAGATTTTACTTACTATAATAAATATCCTAGATTGCGTTTCAGATTATGAAGGTGAGGTTAATTTGAATGAGGGTAATACACTATGCAAGAATTGACAGGAAAAAAATATAATAAAATTGCATCGGAGCAGATCTAGATCAGAAATAGAGGAAATTCCTTAACACTATTATTTGGAAGCGTAAAAATTGGGAGTGGAAAATCTAAATTACACTTTATAATCCATGTAATTAATCCATATAAGACCTTGAGATCATATTAATTTTTTTAAAGTAATGCTCTACTTGATATAACTTCGCTTTATACAAAGGAATCCAAGTGAAAAGCATAAACCCTGATAAAAACGTAAGTAGTGCCTGAATTACTATCATATTACAGTGCAAAGGCAAGAGCATTGGTATCACACAATCTGTTGACAGCCATTACGGTAGCATTGAGGTCAGGGAGTTCGAAGCAAGTGGAACCGAAGGCCTCCTACCATTTGGAGGGATCCCCGGCCTCTTAGTGCCACCACTTTCACGCTTTGCAAATATAAGAGCCACCAGGTTCTTCAATATTCTATAATGTTACTAACATATTATGTCTATTGTTTGAAATAGATACTTCTCGTTTTAAGCATAAAATATTTGCATGTAATACTTTTGTAATTGCATCATATCTGCTGTAATTATACCAATATTTTTTAAATTATTTACATATGTCGCAATTTTAAAAATACACTTTCTTCAATGATATCATAGCTGCTAAGTACGCTGAATAATGAAAGATTCTCATGATAGAACGACGGAAAATATTATATGGCGTACCGAACTGTTCACGTCAAATTTGAGAGAACGAATGAAATGTTTATACACATGAATTAAGCAGTTGATGATTTTTAACGTTTTTTATTATTTCACTTAAAGTAACTGTCTACTTCAAAGCATGGAAATGTTAAGTTCTTCAAAAGTTATTTTTATCAACCCTGTATTTGGATTTTCATTAGAACTACATCGGTCAATGCCTTTCATAGGAAATATTTTTCCTAAGGTGGTCTTATATAGAGTAAAGAATTTAAAAAAAAACTATATAATCAAAAAACGAAAGCTGATGTATGTATATATTCATAGTCAATTTCAGTTACACAATATCTCAAAGCTCATTTTCAGCATTTCTTGGTAGGTACTTGTATGGCTTTACATTTTAGCATATCTGAAAAAGTATAGTGTGTCATCAAAATAGAGAAGTGTGTGTTGATCAGGAGACGTATTTTTATGTGCTCAGCGAGAGAAGGTAAGTGATATAGGTATGACATTTTCATCAGCGTACCAGACCTTTTCATGGAAGCGCAACCTAATTTCCAAACATGGAGGATGGATTAGCGGAAAATATTATTGTCTTTTGTGGTGCATTAATTCAGGTGGCGCTCGGAAATTGGAACAGCCGTGATTTCACGGGGCGATCTGCCGAAGATTTATTTTGTTCGCCCTAATTAATCCCGTTCAAATTTTCGATGGCGTGGACAACCCTCTTGCTAACCTCCCCTATGAAATATAACTCGATTTAGCTTGAGCCTGCGGCAAAAAGGAACAGACGGTTTTATTGACTCTAAATCATCTGATGATTATATGTGGCTTTCATGTATTGGCTTTCATAATTAGAAACAGGTGATTGTAATCATTATTGGCCGCATTAATACAATTTGCTGGTGAATTTTTGAAAAAAATTACGAATTTATTTTCAATAGTACCAAATACTCCAGTTCTGCATGTGATACCTTTAAAAAGCAGGCTATCCAACAATATCACTGATACTCCATATGGGACAGAGAATCCTTTAAAAAAACCTTCACTTTGAGAAAACTATTCATTTTTTAAATGTTTGTCACCCTTAAAGTGCAAATAGCTAATGTGGTACAATTCGGTTATAGTGTAGCTGGTTGAATTGTTTCGATATATTCGCTGGGCAGTTTCGTTGTACTTATAATAAAACGTTACCAGATATCCCTGGTGGAAACGAATCTTGTAGCTCAAACCCAGGCGGAGAAATTAGAAAACTGAAAGCAAAAAGTATTATTTTTATTTGCTAGTCGAAATGGATCTGAATATTTTATTATGTGGAACAGATGTCTGAATGATTTATTCAATTTCAAATATTGATTCACTATTTTATATTGAAGAACTACAAATTATGTTTTAATAAGGGTAGGTTTTAAATCGATTTAATGATAAGCTATTCATTCAACTCACAATTTTACTGCGAATGTTTTGCAAATTCCGGATGCACGGGTGTCACGATTAACTTTAGAATGTTTTTTATTTTCTTGCAGAAATCTTTTCTTTCATACTTATCAACATGACTCAGATCACATATATGTCTTTTAAGGGTCCACACTTCACTTTTCATCATTCTATTATATTAACCTCGAATTCGTTTCGAAACCAATTAAAGGATAGAGCATTATTGAGGAAAGTAAAAGCTTAATGCTAAACATTCCATCACCCAGACGGCCCTTCCTTTTTACTTTTATTTAGCGTATCGGGTTACACTCAACTCGCTCGGTGAACGATTCAGATTTCACTTAAGCTCGGGAAAAACCGGCTCCATTTAAAGGTTAAAGACGACGTTATCTCAGAGGGGACTCAACATCATCACGGCTTTAGCGTCCGAGGAGTCTTAGAGGAAGTGTCCAGCCGGGAGAAAGATAATATACCTTCCCGCGTGACCGCCCACATCTCTTACCATCAAGTCCCCATCACTAACGTCTTCTTTCCTCCCCCCCAACCCTTGTTCCCCTAACAACCCACCCACCCCTTTCCCCACCCCCACCGCCTGCTTGCCGCCCCCTCCCTCCCCCCCCCTGCCTCTCCGCTGAGGCGTAAAATACCGCCGGCTTGAAACGCAACTAAATTCAAGCGGTGATGACCGCACGGGGCGAACCGGCCACCCAGCCCAGCCTCCCTCCCCCTTCATGGACCCTCCCACCCCTTTCGCTCAAGTCCGCCCCCACTTCCACCCTCCCCCACCTCCCTCATTCCTTCCCGACAGGTCAACGGCCACCCACCCACCAGAACAAGGACGAGTACCACCTGACAGTTTTCCGATCAACTATTCACGCTATTACGTAGACTTTTCGATGAAAGTAGTGCCCGGTGACGGGACTCCACGTAAGGAAATGGGACAGGAGTCATGAACTTAAATTAGTGAATTCCGCGGCTTGGAGCTCGTTTATAAACTGCTTAGCAACGTTTTAGGCCGGCAGGGAAGCCCAGTGGATAGGCGTTCGTGTACGGACCATTGGGGTTTCGGGTTCAAAACCGAGTGAGAAATCTCGAAACTCTCAAGATGTAATTTTATTTATATGTAAACTATTGGATGGTCATCGCAGAGTTGGAATTTGGGTACCCATCCCTGATTTTCCAAACGTTTCACAGCTAAAAGTGTGGTATGAGTTGAGCTCTAAAATTTCTGACAAATCAAAGCAAACATTGGAATTATCAATACTTTAGATGTGTGAACGTGATAACTCAGAATCACTTCTAATTTAGGTATCTACTTGATTGTGGAACAAGTAATTCTATTTTGTAAGCAATTTCTCGTCACTGTGATTTATGATTCGCAATATGCGTCTATGATTCAAATAGGTAACACTGCTGTCGGTAATTGTAGATAGTGGTTTCACTTATAACACATAAATTTGATATATTTTTTCTTTTACGAAGATATCTCTTTTAACGTGGCGTGGGAAAAGTTTATTATGTTTTTATTGGACTTTTGCGTCTAGGAAGAGATCAATGCTTCCGACTTAAATGTGTTAGCAGAGGCCACGATATTACTCGAAGGATGATCTAACAGTTATGTTGTACACATCAATACAAAAGTGATTCACACACTCAGTGATTCAACCCAAAAGTTGGTTTGGATAGTTGAGGGTAGAGCTCATCCCTGACTAAGCCACAGTCGTGTTAATTTCACATATTCAGGGTAGGGGGGCCAGTTCCTTTCCCTGGGCCACCTCGCACTCCCGAGGATTTTTGTTCGGTGGCGTTCAAAGGCTTCACCCGGATTTGAACCTGGGACCCTTCGATCAGTAGCCAAGCGCTCTACCCACTAGGCTACCACGCTCCACACAAAAGTGATTATGCGTCTTAAAATAATATATTCTTAAGCTGTTTCCGGAAGTTATGGGAACTTAGAAGCAGTTTGAAAATGCTTAATTTCACATGAAAAATATCGGAAATAAGAGTGTACTTTAATGATACTTCCAAAATCAAAATTTAATTGAAAAATACGAAAGGAACTATTTTCTCCTCAACGTCAAAATTAGGACAGCTATGGTATTTTCTCATTGCATTTTTGCGGGAAGTCTGTTGCATAGTTAATAAAAATAATTCAAAACTTCTCAAATTCAAATTTGCATTATGGGATTTATGATATTTCCATCGCCTTTAACGTTCAAGTCCAAGATAATTATTTTAATAATACTTGCAAGTTGAAAACAAAACTTTCCAAATAGTTTCCGGAAATTCATGGCAAAATAAGAATATGAAAAAGAAATATGGAGAGGGAAAAGAGATAATGTGAATTGTGTGACTCGTTTGACTCTTGTTTCACTACCACAGTTTTCTCGTAGTCACAAATGGTTGGTAGATGGAAGGAATTCTCGCACCAATACATATTCAACATTGTATCTCACTTCTATTTTCGCCATTGTCTGATTTGCAGATGTGTTGTGGGGATAAAAAAAATTTTCTCCGTGTCATTCAGAAACTCATTTAACATAATAAATCGTCAAAAAATATGCCAAATCTGGTAATTTCCAAAAACAATTTTTTTTAAGTAAATAGAAATGATTCGACACGAACGCCATCAGGAGGGACGTTAACGCATGATTTTAATGTACCTGAATACCATGCGTAAATGTAATTGATGATAACAACACATGAGCGTTGTGAGGTGCCTGCTTAAATAAAAATAATTTGTTGACATAACTACCTCCTACTTATATATATAATACTTTTAATATGCTGTTCCACCACGTTTCGCCCGATACATTTGATACTTATTTTGTTTACGTCAACCTAGCGTGGAAAAACCTCAGTCTCAAGCGGGTTCCGCCCTGTTAAATAGTGTAGTAGCCGAGTCGCCAGGAGGCGGTGAGGCGGAGAAAACTAGGCTAGTTACGTCACGATCGTCGAAATCTCCTCGGTGGCGACCTCCCCCCCAACTCCGGTTGTGGGATGCTGGGCGATGCGCCGTCGGTCATCCGCCTCTGGGAGTCCCGCCGGCATTCCTCGCGTGTGCATCGCGCGGCGTGTTTAACTGCGAACGGGGAAGGGTTAAGGCGGCCCAGCTGGGAGCGCGGCGCGTGGAACGAAGGGAGTCAGCCGCGTGCCCTAGAAGCCGTGCCGATATTTCCACGCACGGGATAATAGTGACGTAGGAGTAGATAGAGATGGGGGAGCGGTTCTGGGAGCCTCGTCCGACGCGGGACGCTTGAATGGGGCGGAGGAGTCGCAAGACGCGGGGTTTTTTAACGCGAGAGGGGGGGAAGGAGGATCCTCCTCCTCTCCCCCACACCACTCCCGCGCGATCCTCTCACGTCGCCCCCACCCCCCGGCTCCCTTCCCCTCCCCTCCCCCGCCACGGCAGGCGCGCGCGGCTCGAGGCGGCCGGTGGCGGCGGAGGAGGCGTCTCCGGCGCGCGGCGGCAGCGAGGGGAGGCAGTCCGTGGGCCGGCGGGAGAGTTAGTCAGTCCAACGCCAGTCTTGGCTGGCGCCGGTTCTCTCTCTCTGTCTCACTCCGTCTCGATCGCCCGTCGCTCGTTCGCTCGGTTCGTGCGCCCCCTTACGACTACGATTCTCCTCTTCTCTGCTTCTATCACTCCTTCGCCTCTTCTCTTTCTCTCTCCCCCACACACTCGTCGTTCGTTTTCCTCCCACTCATCGCCCTGTGTGTCGTGAAGCGGTGTGTGGAACGAATCGTTCTCGTAACCGCAGTGGGAGGGCGGTTGTACGCGCGCTTCTTAACCCCGGAGGAAACCGCAGAAACGTACAGTGGAGAAGAATAGCCTCGTCCAGGCAGTGGACCGAGGACCCTCAGCGGTTGTGTGGTATTGTTTAATTGTATAAAAAAAGGAATCGCTGATGGAAATCTGTGCAGGTGTGGGAGCGGATGCGGAGATAGCCATGTTACCGCTGGACCTCAACTCACTCGTCGGATTTTATTTTGAGCTACGAGATCCGTTCGTCGCCTGCTGAGGGGATTAAAAGGCTGCCGGAAGGAGGACTGTGCCAGAGGGATCTCGCTGGCCGGACTCCGTGTGCCGTGGTGTGAGTTTGCCATTGTGTGTTCTCATCCGTGGCCGTGTATGTGTGTGAATATGTGCTCTCGTCTTCAAGGAGGTGTGCCGTCTGGGTCTTGCTTGTGAGGGCTTCCCTCTCTTCCGGAGGAAGTTGAAGTCTGCAAGAGCGCAAGTCTTTTGGTATTGCCTGCGCCTCACCGACCGACTCCTGTCCACTTGTGTGTGTTGTGCTGAGGCGACTGACCCACAGGAATTTCGGTACGCCTCACTCCCGCCCCTTCTTCCACCACCTCCCCCCGCCCCCGTCCTTCTTCCGCCCCCCGACCCCCAAGGCCTCACGAAACCACACCCCCCCTCAAAACATCCATCCCCTCGCTGAACAAGTAGCCAAAATAGAGCGAAAAAAATTCGGAAGGTTGCGCAAAAAAAATTAAAGAGAGAACAAGAGAATCCCCTCCTTTTTCTTCTTTCACCCTCCCCATCTAACTCCGGAGACGGGGCAGGACAGTGTGTCGTTCTCGCCGTGTGAGTTTTTATTTATTTTCCTCCCTCGAGTCTCCAACCGTAGAGAAGTCTTCATAGTTCGATTATTTTATTTTTACCCCCCCCCCCTCAACATTTCGCCGTTCAACCGGCTTGTTTAGGGCTTTTGGGTCGGGCCTCACAAAAAACTACCCCCCCTCTCTCACTCCTCACTCTCTCCTTTCCTTCTGGAGCTCGCAACCAGCACGGAAGCTGGCTCGGAGGAAACCTTGGGATCGTTTAACAACGCCCGACGCCCGCTTCGACCGGTGTTGGTGGATTGGGACAAGTGCGGCGGTTTCCTCGGGAAAACGCAGTCTAGTGTTCCTCCTCAGATGGGGTGCTCCCCCCCATTCGTCTCCTCCCGCATCTTCCTCGCGTGTTGTATATGCTGCAAAATTCCACCCAGTTCCGCAGCCACTCCGCCGAGGGCCAGCCACCCTTACGCTCGACCCTCATAAAATAGGATTGTGAGTTTTGATCGAAAGCGAGTGAGTCATCATTTAGTAGTCTACCAGCTGAGTGGTCGGTTTTTGGACGGCCTTGAACCTAATTTCCCCGTTTATGAAGAATCTTTTCACATTCTCTAGTATCGCTTGATCACCAACAGGTATGGAAGAGGTATAGGTACCCTCTATCTCTCCTTACGTCGTCAAAAATGCCTATCCTCTTTCACGCTTCCCCAGCGTTATCTATCAATTTCTTCAACATTCCCCTGCCTATCGACACGTCATCCATATATATTTTCTGCCTTCTCCGAATCTCCTCCACCAACTTCCTTTCCGACACTTCCTCGCACGTATTCCTAGACACCCAGCTCACCCTCTCGATTCCTCTCCGAACCCACATCTCAAATGCCTCTTAATCTTCGCACATCATCCATATATAACGACCAACCGAAGTTTCCAAACCGTACACCGCCATGTTAGAGTTTTCACCAATCCTTCCTCCGCGCTAATACCGACCGAAGGGGCGGATAAGAGATTCGAGGGATAGAGGTGGATGAGGATCCTGCGGTCTTGAGCCTTTAGCCCTTAAAGCTCTCTTTCCCCGCGCGAGCGTCTTCTCGTCTGATGGGGGGAAGAGGCCGAACATCTGCGGCCGAACATCTCCCCCCCCTGGCGGCCGCGCGCAGGACTCCACCGCGGATTTCTCGGGCGCGGCGGAAAGGAAGGATGTGAACGGCGACTCCTTCGCCTCGCCACCTTTAGGATTAAGAGCACGCGGGGCAGAGCCACTCGGCAAATCCCATCGACACTCGCTGCTGCTCGTTTGTCCCTTCTCCCCGTCTCAAATCTTCCCCTACCCGGGATCTCCTCCGATGGCCCCCACCCAAAAATGCCTGCGTTCAAGAGGAATGATTAAAAAAGAACGACTTCGGAGCTTTTATTTCACTTTTCCCATTCTTGGTGAACGTGCATTAGATTCAGAAAGATTTCACATATCGGTAAACAAAAAAAGAGTGCTACTATTTTAAGACCTTTTTTACGTTTCATTTTGCTTCTACTTTCTTTCTAGTTCTTATCTGGTTGGTGAAATATACAGAAATTACTTCAAGTTGAAGAACATTGAAGGCCATTTCTATAATATCTGGTGAAATATTTTTCTAAGTACGGAAACCGAAGTTAACCCGTTCTCCCAATTATAACGCCTGCGTCAAATAACCCAAACTCTGCCAAAATCATGTTAACGAAATTACTACATAATTTTGAGTTCACGCTAACCATGCATTATGAAACCGGGTCTGAGGGTATCGTTTTTGAAGCATAAAAGCTTCGACAGATCCCAATTTTTCATTCCAGCCATCGAGAATTATCCAGGATGTGACATCGAAATGTCACCATTGTTGAGCCTTCACGATGGATGAAAGTAATGGAATAAGATCCCTGACATTGGTAGCGTATAATGGTATCCATCTACCTGTTCTTCTTTACTTCGGCATTCCGATCAAGTCTCTAGTTTACTATAGCCAATCTTCCATTACCACCATCATCCACATCACTTCATTACTTTATTGCCTTATTCATTCAATTCTCTCCGCGGAGAGGGTCCTCCAATGGAATAGCGCACCGAGGACCATCCCAAGTCGCATCGTTCTCTTGGGTCGTCGCAACACAACCGTACCCGTATAATTTTCCGAGTTGTATTTCGTTTCATTTGGTGAATTTCTTCATGAAGTGCCCCAGTATATTCCTCCTCGGGCGAGTATTGTCTGAATGTGTTCCTATAACGCGCTCACGAGCAGGCGTAGCACTTGTTCCCATTCCGGATTCATTATTTTCTCCTCCCTCTCTGCACTCCTTCCCATCAACATCCACGCTTTCCTTGGAGCCCGACGAAAAACCATCTCAGTCCGAAACCGCTGCCATTTTTTTGCGAGCCAACCCAACCCTTCTCGGCCATAATGCTCAACCGCTTCCCTTCCTCCCACGGTCCTTCGCCCCGCTCGTCCTTTTCCTCGTCCTTACCCCCGCTTACCGCTTCCCAGTTCCTCCGTTCGTGCTTTTTTTGCTCCTAGTACACCTCCCGGCCCCGCACTCCGTCGCCGCCTTCCTCTTCTTGGGGAAGTATAAGCCTCCGTTCCTTATTCCCGTCCCCGCACTAATTCTCCCTTCTTTCCCTCGAAACAACAGGGACGAGATGAAAGTGAGAACTTACCCCGTCGACATCTTGGGGAGCAATTCCTCATGATAGGATAAAATAGGAATAGGGAAGGTGTGGTTCCTAGAATTCTAGCTTCACATGCAAAGGACCCGGAATCGTGTACTGTGTATATTTTTCAGCGGTGTCTCGTTCCTTACTGGCATGCCAAGTCAGTGGCGGATCCAGGACCATATCTCGGAGGGGGCAATATCTGCAAATATGCCCATCGGGGGAGGGGGGGGGGGTTAGGGGGTATGGAATATCCCCCAATGGAAAAAATACGTTTTTTGTATGTGCAAGAACTATTTGTTTTTTTGGTCTCGGGGGGGGGAGGCAATTGCCCCCTTTACCCCCCCCCTCCTCCCCCCTGGATCCGCCACTGTGCCAAGTGGAGAACACTTGAATGTCCAATACTCCGTCCGTCGGATGAGACGCCAAATCGATGGCCCCTTCGCGCCATTTATTCAGATGGGCCTCATGCCGATGCCGGGATTTTCTCTACCCTTCCTCGTCATAGCTATGAACAACATCCATCAATCCGAATATTGATTTTCTGCAGCCTTCCACTGTATTCTTTCCTAACATAAACTCGTACTTCCATTTTAACTGATTATTTTTACATTCTTCCTAACTTGCGTCACGTATTTCATTCTTGGTCTTCCTCGGCAATTCTTCCTATTGGAAACAATTTACGGAAAATTGTGTTAGGGTAGGCACCGCCTGAAACTCTGGTGCTTAAGCCTCCCGGACCATCTTGGGAAGCTGGTCGCTGTATCTCGAGCAATCCTCCGGCCCCCGTTGTGCCGCTTGTCCTGCCGAAAGTATCGCCGGAGGTCCCGCTCGTCACTCTCGGCCATCCGACTGCTTCGGACCTCCCTGGCCTACCCCTCTTCCGAAGGACCTCAACTCCCCAAACCCCTTTCCTAAAAAAAAACGCCGTCGCATCTTTCCCTCAGTCCTCTAACCTATTTCTCCTTTCCGAAAACCCACTCTCCGTTGCTCCTTCGGATATCTTCCTCCTCCACCCCTTCCTTACGTGGGAAAAAAAATTAAAAAAATATGATGAGTTCGCAACAAAAGGACAAGTCGGGAGGGAACAAAAGGAATCGCGTTTGTCCGTCCTTTCTCCCCATTTTTACCCCAACCCTCCTTTACCCAACGGCAGAACTTTAGGTGGGGTGGGTGGGAGGTAGAGGAGGAAGGGGGAGCGAGAGGGAGAGGACACCTAATGACTTCCTCGTGGGTGGTCGATCGTGCGGCGTTGCGCGTCCGACTCGGCGTGTTTTTCTTTCGATAGAAATGGGAAGTTGTGACTCCGAGCGAGGTTGGACGCTTGCAGAAGAGGAGTGCGGTGGGGGGAGGGGGGAATAAAGGGACGAGGGCTCGCGAATCCCTCCCGCGAGGGCATTTGCATAAAGGGATGGAAGGGGATCGGACCAAGAAGGACGTGCCCGTACGGGGAGGATCCGCCATTCCAGTCCTTCATGGGCGGACTCGCTCCTCCTTTCGTCATTAATTATTTAAGATGTTCCGTTCGGCGGCTTCCTCATATCGGCCGATCCACCACCCGAAACTTCTTCCTCTCCTCGGCCAAGGGAACCCCCCTTTAGTTGTTCTGCTGACCCCCCCCCCCCCACCACCACACCCGCCCCTCCGCTCTCCTCTCCTCCACCCCATCCCCTTGAATCTCTCCATCCCAACTCTCTGTTGTGTGCGAACCTTTACCCTCTGCCTCGTAATAAGTGAGCGTCGAGCTCTTCTTCTTGTTATTATTTTTTTTGCCCTCCTCCGTCCATGTTTGTCTCCGGCTCGCATCTTTTTTTCCCCGCGAAGGATGAATGAATGCGAGCGAGAGGGTATGCTATCTTCCTCTCTCTCTCTCTTTCTCTCTCTCCGAGAGACCGGTTTTTTGAAAAGAACTCCTCCTCTCCCTTCCTCTCCCCGTGCATTGCGGGGACGCGCTCGCATAGATAGGCGCCCGCCCGCCCGCTTCCCGCGACGCCACAGCCGGCCGCCGCGCCGTCCACCGCTCCCCGTCGCCCACATTTCCCGTCATTCATGCCGCGAAACGCCGAGCGGAGCCGCCATATCTCCAACCTCCCGCGCCTCTCAGCATTCGCCTTCCTCCACTCACTCTCTCCTCCCTTTCATTCTCTCTTCCTTATCTCCTCCCCCCTCTTTTCCCTCTCTCCCCCCCCGAGGCCTTGCATTTGCCCATTAGGCTTTCATGCACTCATCCTTCTCCGCTACCACACCTCCCCTTTCCGCCATTGCTTGCTCCCGGCGGCGCTTGCGTTCTCAGATATTTGAACCCGCACCATGTGCATCCACAAGTCCTCACCGTCCCGCTGTCTCCATCGCGCTGTCTTCCCCGCCGTATTCAGCGTTCGCACATACGTATGTACGATGGTAGCGTTTCGTGTTCACCCAAATGACGGAAATAGATGTTCGCCTTAGGAAGGAATGCGCAGAGTGGGATTTGCCTAGGACTGAACCGGAGGATGGTCTCATGTTTCTTGTTACCTTCCTTCAGTCCTACTGCCTTCCTTCCTTCCCCCTCAAACATCAGTTATGTTCAGTCTTTTAAAAAATTTGGCGAAGAATAGCTGGTGAGCGTTTTTTTATGGTTTCTGGTATTTTCAGGTTCGATATGGTATTGCTTAAAGTCAAAACTCGTTCATGTTGCCATCAATATCCCTTTCTATAGTTGGACAGTGACATTGCCTTAATTTAAGTATGATCTTTCTTGACGAGAATGCCATTCCGATAACCGTGATAACCGACCTACTCCCAAGTTTTCCGAGTGAAATATTTATTTAATATTTGCTCGATAACATGGTAATGGGGGATTTGCAGCAAATGTTATTTAAACTTAATTTTCAATCGGAGTCTAATCAGAAGATTGAGTATGGGAGTGTTCTACGCTGATTGATACTTTTGTGAGAAAAGTGGACCACGGAAGGTGAAAGAATCCCACTCGTATTTTGAATTCATAATGTATCCGGTATTTTTTCCATCGGTGTACGAGGCGTGATGGTTCGGCGTTCGAGTTATGACTTAAGCTGCGAAATTACAACCAGATCTCAAGAACATAGCATTTTTTTAATTATGCTTCGAGACTTTTTCATTGTGAGCCATGATAATTTGTTTTTACATACTTGTGGAGAATCCACAAATTCAAGCGTGAAATAGGTGGTAAATACACATTTTCTGAATATTTGTCCAAAAAAGTACGTAGGTACGATTGGGAATATAAATTTTATCCCTACAAAGGAACGTATAAATTTTGTTGTAGCGCTTGAATCACAATGTCCACGTATATTTCACACTCCCTGTTGCTCCATAATTATTCACATTTCGTAATACATATACCTTTTCTTTCTAAATGTGTACCATAAATTCTTGTCAACTTCTATTTTTCGCTCTAAATTATAACCTAGCCTTTGGATGACTCGATAAACGTCCAAGTCAAATTTTTCGACTCACCTTTTTCACCGTAATGTGTCCACTTTGCACGGCGTTAAGCTCCCCGCGAATCCTCCTTTACCTGTTAACTGTTCCTCTTCGTCCGCCCATTTCCCCGGAGCGGTTTACGTCACACTTGACACAAACTCACACACACACAAGCATGCACAACACAACACTTTCGGAAGTGCTACGGCGGTGCGGGCATGAGTGTGCGGCGTCCCATTGATTTTTAGCCTTATTTCACCGAGATTTATTTATTTTTCCTCGCGGAAGGAAGGCTGAATGTGGAGGAAGGAAAAATTAGCGTGTTGGGACTGACTGGATGGGAGTGGGTGGGGGGAAAGGGAGGGAGGTGGTGGGAGGAGGTCGGGAAATGGGTGAGAGGTGAGGTATAGGAGGAGGAAGGAAGAGGAGGAAAGTGGATAAACGACAGAGAGAGAAAGGGCTGAAGAAGTAGTAGATATGGGGATAGGAAGCAAGAGGAGGAGGAGAAAGTGTAAAGAAGGGGGCACGGGGGTTGAGGAAGGGGGCACGGGGGCAGTGGGATAGCGGGGAAATGCGGGAGAGGGGACGAACAAGGCGGATGCGGTGGAAAGAGGGGAGTGTTTGTATGTCTGCGCGCGTGTGTGTTTTCGGGGAGTGTATGGGAAGGGGTCAGTGGAAGAAGTGAGGAGGCGAGGAGAAAAAGGGGAGGAGAGGGGGGAGGGAGGGCGGAGGTTACAGCGAGAGGCGAACCCTTTTCTGTTCCGACCTGACTTTACGCCGCTTTTTCATATGCATGGACCGAGGGGAGGGAAACCCTGGGGGAGTGCGCGCGTGAAATAGTAATAAAGGCGGGAAAAAAAGCGAAAAATAGGAGAAAATATAAAAAAAGGGGACCTGGGGAGTAAAGGCCAGGGATGCAAAGGATGTAGTGGGTAGGAGGGGAAAGGGGGGAGGTGCGGGAGGTTTGGTGTTGGGGGATCACTAGGGTTGCTGCTTGTTGGGGCGGGTATGGGTGTGGGGGAATAGTGAGTACTTCTGAGAAAGGGAATATGTAGAGAAGGAAGCCGTACGCAATTGCTTAACATGCATCTCAATGGAATGAGCTTTAAAAGAAATTCAAACTTTTTTTCTTGAGAGCAATTTTCCACGTGGATCATACGAAAAAAAGCATGTGACAATAATTACACCTCCGCGATTCGTTCTAAACAAACATGTCACATCCCTCACGTAATATAGTGTATAGGGTCCCCGGTAGTTCTCCAGGCTTGAGGTCATTTGAGTAGATGCTCATATACTTTGCCCCTTTGGCCATATCGACCCCATTTCGGTCTCAAAGCGGGATTAACGGGCCTGCCCCTTAATACCTCACGTCTTAACGGATAAAACCCAACCTCAAAGGCACCCTCACGTGTTAAGAATCCCCAAACATACATTTGGTACCCAATATCACATATAGAAATGTCTTCCTCCTCAATTGCGTTCAAATTTCAATGAATCCATCTGAAAGTGATATACGCTCATAAACTTGAAGAATTAGATGATGGAAGGCTGTATATTTCACTCAAATATAGACAGGCATCCGGCAATGAAGAATGATATGAACTGAATCAGCAAAAGTTGATCCATTATTCCTTGAATTCATACTATTTCAGTCGTTATTTCTTAACTTGAACCCAAAATTACATACAGTGCATAGTGTTAAAGGTTGTCTCTTTAAGACCACATTGCCTCAAAGCTTGATTTATTTGAAGAGTCACGTCTATTTTAAACATGATCAAGATATAAAAAGTAGCACTTACCAAGAATTTTCTCCAAATTTCTGAATTATTTTGACAGTGTAGCCCCAGGAGATATTGTTTTATTGTTATTAAAGTATACGACGGTATATGCCATTCTTACAAACGTGTAATTTTTCAAAATTAAGGTAGGTATTCCATCCGACTTTACTTTGACCAGCCCTTAAGTATACCCTGAATTGCGTAACAACGGCGTATTCTTGACTCATTATTTGGCTTTTCTCGTCAAATTTAAATTGAAACTCATGTCATCTCGTCCATACTGATTTTTTTTCGGCGATGGCGGTGGCGTTTAGCAATCTCAGGCCTCAATTACGCTCGCAAACACATCTTTTTTAAGACCCAAGGCCCTTAAATGAGCCGGTTTTATTACATGTATGACCTTAGCATCGGACCGCCAGAATGTCTCTAATATTGCACTCTCCTTTCCTGTGCACACCTCAGCGCCTGTCCCATGCCTCCCCGGGAACAACCCATCCTCCGACCGCACTCCGCCCAGCACACACCATGGATTTTATTGCGCCGAGGGGCGTTAACCAAAATTAGAGTCCGTAGCGAGGGCGTCGAGGGAAGGGGTGTGGGTTTCATTCTCCTCCTTCCTCCACCTCTCTCCTCCTCCTCCTCCTTTGCCACCTCTTCCTTCGCCTTCTGCTTCGCGGAAGAGTGAAGGAAGGGAGGATAGATAGGTAGATGGCTTAATTGTGTGGGGTGGGATTGAGAAAAGTCTCCTCTTCTACCTTAATCTTCGTCACATAGGATAAAATGATACAGACAATGCACGTAGGTATACCAAAAAAATATGTACAACAATTGGCCATAGCAGATGCAAAGGATAATACCAAATTCACCCAAAGAGGAGTTGATATCAGCGGTTAACAACCTTGTCAGTACCAATTATTTACATTCAGGAAATACGTTAATTTGCATTTCTAATATTTTCTTCATAAAGTTTACGCACTATCAAATTAATTTACTGTGGGTTTACTTTGTGGAAATCGAAGATAGAACTGTTTTTGTAACAATCTCTGGGGCTGTTTTGTGAATGACACTTTAGACGTCGAAACCGGTCGACAGCATTAAAATAATTAGTGTATTTTTTACTGTTTTTGTAACAATGAATTCTTTATGCACTATAAATAAAATATTAGAAGATGCAATATCAAATAAATTAAGGAAGACGAACATTTTTCTCGGAAAAAATGAAAGAATTGGCCCTTACCTAACTAAAAAAACCCGCTGCAAGAAAATATCTAGGTAAGAGGGTGGTTTGAGAAACTGCGAAGCGAACAAACAGAACAGCTAAGTGATGCCAATAAATGTATAATAAACGGTGTACATACAGGCAATTAAAAAAATAAAAATAAAGGAGGAGAAGAGAGAGAATAGGATATGGGGACGAGAGAGAAGGCGGAAGTTCAAAGAGGGATATAGAGGAAGAGAGAGAGATGAGGCGCGTGTTATGTCTGGGCGTTCAGCGGGAGAAAGGGCGGGTTGGAAGGAGGCTTTATCGCGTTTTCCTAGAAGGAGGGGCGGGAGGAGGGGGTTGTGGTTGTTCGGGTGGTGAGGCGGGGGTGGGGCTGACAGGGTTTAGACATGGGAGGGAGGGAGGGGTGGAAGAGAGAGGCGAGGCAGCGAATGGGGAAGGGGCACTGCTGCCGCTAGCTGCGAGTTCAAGGACGGCGGACATCCGCCAATGTATGTATGTATGACTTTCGGTTGCCCACTTTGATGCCACCGCGTCCAGGGCGACTCAGCGAGTGAGTGAGTGAGTGGGAACCCATTGTTGGGGAAATATCTTCGGAGTGAGCCATCTCCATTTAACTCCCTCTCTTGGTATCCTATGAATCGTATGGATTGTTTCACCTCATGAATCAGAGGACGGACGTGATCGAGTCCTAAGTCCGTGGCTGTTGAACCTCAGATAAACGCAGGCATTGACTCGTAACTCATCGATTTATACTGTGTCGACTACGATGCCCGATTTCACTTGGAATGCCGATCGTGTCAACACGGTCTACACGTTATTGTCGCGAATCTTGCAATGCTCGTATGTTGTTAGCGCCGCGGTGTCATCATGCGGAACCTATAAACAAAGCAAGTGCCTCAAAAACAAGAAAAAGAGGTGTTCTTGAGAATATGAGAACATAAAAAAGAGCTGTGAGATAGGGGAATGAGTAAGAATATTACATAATTATAGGTAAATACGCTATTAGTAAATCGTAGGGATAACATTCTCGTCAAAAAGATGTCAATACATGCAAATACAACGACAAAATTACAGAGAACAAATCGATTTTTTTTAAATATTTACGTATCTTCACGAGAAGTCTCGTATTAAGCTTATTTAAAAACTCGAAATGAATCCGCAAATCTTTGTGCCAACCTCGAAGAATGTTTTTCAACTTATAATAAGCTTATTGGGTACATCTTCCGTACGATTTTTAACTCGCCGCTTCATAATCCTTCGCAAACCTTTTATATTCATCTCCGGGTAGGGCTCTTAACTTGCGCTAACATCATCATAGGAATTCCAACATATTATATACACCGGGAGGTAAGGATCTTAACTTGTGCAAACATCAACGTGACGAGGCAAAATATTCATATGCATCGTAATGTATGGTTCTCAAATTGCACTAACATCAACTTGGGGAAAGCAAACATTTCATTTACACCTCAATGAAGGGTTATTAGCTTGACTAGAATCAAACATGAGCATGCAAACCTTTTCCATATCCGCATTATTTGAGGCGGTGCATTTTAAACGTGTAATTTCCACTCGCCCGACTGATGAGTTGGTCGACAGTCGCATCCACAATTAGGATGGTGGCCACCCCGTCCAAGTATCGAAATCCACCACTATCGATGGAGAACTCAAATAGGAGTAGGTATGATACACGTCGAAGTCCATCTTCCAAATATAAGAGTCAACTCGTGCGGGTAATCGCCGCTTTACATTTACGCAGCTCTCGACGATCAGCGTGTTGCTGATTGGTTTTCGATCGTTCGATATGGAGTGGCACGAGATCCATTGTTGCAATGTTTCACACCTCACTTACCTCGGCTCGAGGAATATTTCATGAATCAGGCTAAAAATGTGGCAATATTTTATGTATTATCACTCGACAACTATACTTTTCAGAGTTAATTACTGTTCAGGTAATGATTACATGTGGTAATAAGGGACGAAATTTTAACGGAAAGATCGCATTTATTATTGAAAATTTAGGGTCGAAAACTTCTGAACTCGAGGCCCAGGTACACACGTCAGTTGGTTGGCTATTTGGAACGTCGACCGAACTCTTGAGGTCACATGCTGCTTTTGGGCAAGGGTGAGTAGGTTGGTAAGCAAAGGATCATCTGGGAGCTGCTGGGAGAATGGAGAGAGAACCATCGTCGGAATTAGCGTACTATTAACGAAACGTGTCAAGGGAACCACGGTTAAATGTGTCATTCGGACGGAGAACCATTTATTTGCCCTCCACATGGCATGTAAGTTGGGATAGGGACTTGAATGAAAAACCTCGGCGGAATTAAAACCCGGACCCATCGGCTAGAAAGCCAGTTCTCTAGTCACAACAATAGCTTCATCCCTTGGTGGAATCAAGGCCCGGACACGCATGCGCATCCCGTGGCGAAACGGTGGAACCCTTCCGTGCCTTGCTGCTGGGCATGAATCGTTTAAAGTGCTCCCCGTTGATTTATAGGCATTCGTGTGTGAAAACTGATTTCAGTTCCCACGGTTAGGAAAGCCCATAGCTCCCAAAACCCAAATATGGCTAAAACAGGGCCTGGGAAAAGATACCGTTTTATGGCTGTCGAGTGGTTGAAATATATTGGGAATATTTCGGCAGTGTCGAAGAACAGTCGCCACTGCTGTGGAAAAACAACCCTCCCTCAACGTTCAAATTCGCCAATCAACTTGTGACGCCTTCGTTTTATTCTCTATTCTATTCACACTGTTAGTAAACATTTTCTGTAGGAATATTTTACATCAGGGGTAACGAGGTTTACAATGGGTACTTGAACACTTTTCAGCGGGCCGTAGTGAAAAAAAATATAAATTGTAAACTATTAGAGATATGAGTTTTACCGAAATCAGAAACTTTATTAACTAAATACTGAGTACATGATGTTAAATTATCGTATATTGATGACGACGAGCACTACCAGCAAATACACCCATTTTCATCAAAAAACCAATGATATGAATGATGTTACCGTGTTTTTACTTTTATAATCTTATTAAACTGAGATTTAAATATTGAAACGCTAAATTCTTAGAAGTAGCGTCCATTCCAGTAATAGTTATGCGGCGCATTTCCGCATGATTCTTCTGCGGGCCGGATAAAATCATCTTGCTGGCCAGATATGGCCCGCGGGCCGTATTTTGGAGACCACTGTTTTACATCTTTACAAAGGCTTATGCAATTATTTGATACAGAAAATAAATTTTTTAATCAATAGGACGCTGGTGCGGGTCATCATATCTTTTTATAGAGATTCTTAAAATTAGTTTTCGTGAGCAAGTCAATATTAAATTTGACTCTGTACAAAGATCGTTATGTACCTGCTAGTTCTGAGTTCTGTGTGAAGGTATCTCATATATAGAGCAGATGGTAGCATTTCTTGCTTTGCGATTCTAGGGCAGTATGTACAACAGTGAATGCTAAGTCACTGCGTCTAAGACTGTCATAGTTTTAATACTTTAGTTGGACTAACGGGTGTGGAGACTAGCCATGGCACAAAATTTGCCTATTGAGATAACAGGCTCAACATTCCAAAATAAAGTGCGTCTGTTATTTCTTGTCTGCCCAATTTAGGGTTCTCACTGGCACAGGAACTCGTGCTTCAACTGACGTAAGAGAGGATCCTGTTTTTAAAGCCACTCACTGCCGACCTTACATTATTTTACATCCCTGTGTCCTGACAGTTGAAAACCAAGGAAATGGCCACTCTAAGGCTCTAATTGCCAACCAATTCATATTAACTGACTAATTTTGTGACTGTTTTGATCTAATTTGGAGATTGGGGTTTAGACCGGTAAAAGTTGCTTGTAAAGTAGAATCAAGGGATAGATCTTTAAATCTAGCGAGTGGTAGAGGAGAAATGGTTAGGGAAAATGGGTAATACATGGCACTCAATTTTTTTGCGAGCGCTTCTCAATGTTGAAAAGGTGCTATCAGTATATTGCCTGCTGAAAAAGTTCGAAAAATAAATTTTCCATTATCCCACCCGATAAGCACTCTTTCTTTATGACTCCGTGCAGCCCTAAATTTTGCCTAACATGGACTGATAATCGTAGCGGGCATTGTGCTGATGACAGCTTGCTTTATAACCTTGAGCGTCCTGCTTAAAAAAAAAGAAAAAAGTGAATGGGCTCGTGAAAATTAACTCGACATAAAATATGGGTGTAGTTCAATTCAGAAATACGGCCAATAATGTCGATATGAGTTTGAAAATAAAAGCTCATATTTCATGCTTTGAGTTGTAAAGAAACTGAAACAATTCGAAAATATCTTGCGTCGAATGTTTTTGTGCGCTCCAATCCCCGATTTCCCTGTGAAATATGCGTGGTTCAGGAAATCCAAACCGTACAGTAAAGCCTCCTCGGGCGCTTTAATATTCGCATGACGTCTCTCCGTTCCCTCCCACCCCCTCCCGCCCCCTCCCACCCCCGCCCTTTACTCCACCTCCCATCCCATTGTTCCCCGTTTTACTTTCTCTCATTCACTCCATTTGTCATTGCACGGTTTTTAACTTTTTGTCAACTTAATGTACTTTATGCGAAATATTTCCCTAGTCATAACGCAGACCATGTTCAAATTTTATATTTTAATCTCAGCATCTGCAGAAAAGTGTGAAGTATATATTTTAACATTAATGGCGGAAAATATAGTTACATATGAAAAAATATTTCAGTAATTAAATAAATATGTCTACATACGTCTCTAACTTAACTCATTTTTTCACACCGTACGGCTAAAAAGCCTTCAAAATGGCAGGTTTTTTTGCGATTTTGTGAACATTACTGCGGTGAGTAATAGATTAATTTTAATAAATAGTTGAAAAAACATACAAACTACAGCCCGTAAGTTTTTTGACGAAATCTAGGTGTTGTAAATTTATGATTTTTTTAAAAGTATTCTCTATCTGGAGCGCACAACCGTGATCAATCTCATGTAAAGCAGCTTGTATTTTCAGGGAAATTGCTTTAAAAGTGGTTTAGTAAGGGGTTAATATTTTGATACCATTGGAAAGATTTTTAGGAGAATTTTTTTCTTTAAAATGACGTCAAGTTCATAAAATGCTAGGTGAAATGATTTTTCGCTCAAACTACCTTAAATACTTTATCTCCTCCTCTTGCGGGATATTTTTTTCCATTCCCATCCTCCCACAACCTTACGCTTTTCCCCTCACTTTCCTTCAATTTCTCTACCCTCCCTCCATCCTTCCCTCCCCCCCCCCCACCGAAAACGCCACTCGCATACCCCTTCCGGTAATCCTAACCCGTCGAACACAGCGTCTCTCGCGTCGCTCTTGGATCTATGGTTTGGTTACCTATCTGGAGCAGAGATTCTCCGATCGGCGACAGATCACCGTCTATTTGTCAACGCAATCTCGATCCTACGTATCTCGGGAAAGTGTTGCATTTTACCATGCTCATCTGTGCACTGCTCATGCTGCGTCGAATGCTTTTGACTCCGTCGTATAACATAAAATGCACAGAATAGTTTTGCTGAATAAAACGCCATTATGAACCTCATTAATAAGGATAAGCTCGTTGGTCACATTGCGGTTTGAATTTTATTTCATTACAGTGCCTCTCGCGTACTTAAATATGAGTGCAAGTTACAAGTCTAACTGTGGCTCAAGGTTAAATAGTACAAAACATTTTGTAAAATAAATCATCAGTATTAAAACTGGAAATCATAACAAAACTGTGTCAACACTCGATTTAAATTAATTCTACACCATTATTTTATCAAGATGTAAATAAAAAAAGCTTTGCTTTATGGATGCTCGCATGGAGAGATTAATAAAAATGTAATATAATGCTATTGGAGCTCTTCACAGAGGTTCTAATCATTAGTTCCACCAGTCGTATGACACAGAACTGTCTTGATAGCAATTACTAGGCACTAAATTATAGGTGTGGTTGTGAAATTACTCTAGTGAACGTTTATATACAGGCTATGAATACCGAGTGTTGCAACTGACGCTAGCCTATTACAAAGGTCTTTAAAAGACGGATACAGTCGTAAAAATTAAGAGAGAGAAAGTCATCCTGTATAAGAGTTATAATTCATGTGGAGCGCATACTTTACTGAGGCTTTCCCAGACGCGAAAATATTCCCACCTAGTATTTCCCTCCTCCTAAATCCAAGAGAGGAATATGAGAGGTTTAAATTATTTCAATCATTTGGAAAAGGGTATGTTAATCAATTTTACAGGAAATATTTGATAATTTTCAATCCAGGTAACATTCAGAATCAATTTTACTTTCTCCGAAAGCAGTGCGGGTAAAGCAGCAATTACAAGTAAATCAAACTTAGGGTTTAAAGAAGAACACTTTTTATGTTTCAAGATTTGTTTCGACCTTTTCTTGAATGATATCCCTCGGAGTGTATGTGTACAAATTAATCCGTGTGCACGCGATTTGGAATGTACAAAGGAGATTTATTTTTGGGTAAGGTAATGGGAGTCCTTTAGTTACACCCCCTAATCAAGTTTATTCCAAGTGCTAAGAAAGAAGTGGATACATTCCGATCAAAATCAACTCGTGATAAGTGTTTCTTCAGGAAGAAACGTTTTTATCATTTTAGATTTCATCTGTTCACGATGCATAATGTGCAACAGAGTACATGTAATTATTATATGTTTTATATAAAACCACACTGTTTGTATATTTTTAAGGTGCCTGAATTTGTACAATGTAGGCACCTTAGCCAAAGCGATAAATTTCCTATTTTGTGGCAGAGTTTAAATATTTAATATTTGTAAAATAGCCGAGACTCGACAAGCGGTTGTTTGTTCGGAGAAAGAGCCGGAGATTTTTCAGATTTGGTGCATTCCGCCTCGTGAGTTAAGCGACTGGAATTCAGCTCTATGCTAATTGGCGCGTGATCTAACACTACAAACGCGCACGTGTGACCTCAGTCGTTGTGAGAATTGCCGTATGCTAGGCTGCTTATCAACAAAGAACAATGCTAGCCAAACAGCTGAACCCTAACGCGTCACTTTGTAGTGTAGAGTAGTTGCGACAGTGAAAACAATGGATAAATATACACGGAACTCGAGAATGTAATTTCTCTCAGAACTCGATACGAGTAATTCGATAATTTGGAGCTGCTCCGTTATATGTTTTGTCGGTTAGCTTCAGGGCTTGACGTTTTTACGGAAAAAGTGACTCAGAAAAGTTTAAAAGGAGACCATTTAATGCAAGTAAATGTCGGAAATTGTTCAGGCATGAGAAAATTTCCCAGCATGCCGGATTTCCTAATGCCAAAATTTTATAACTGGCGGAAACATAACTCTTATCTACATAAGTATCAAAAAAGGCCCCTCTAGTAGCATTATGAGTTAATGGTATGTCCTTGGTTAGTAGGTGTAATATAACAGCACCTTAAAATATCAAGGGAAAGAAAAGAATAACCGGTAAGAAATTCCCAGTAAGAGATAAGTACCTACCGATCAAATAAAATAGTCGAACCCTCGGCAATCGTCTAAAATCAACATCGAATCTTTAAAGGTACCATCATTGCATCTCTCCCTCTACATTACTAGTCCTCGCCCCTTCTGTATATTTTGTGACCCCTTTCTCTCCCTACCCTCTTCCCCGCATGTGCCTGGCTTCCCACCCCTTTGAGTGCACCTTCATCCCTCGGTGCCCCTCCTCCATGCGCCCCTGGAGCTCCTCCTTCCCCCTCTCCAACCCTACCTTCCCCTCCAGCGAGCACATTTTTACGCAAATCTCGGCATCCATTGTTTTCCCCTTCCGACTTTTGCACCTGCTCACCTCCCATCACCCAGCCCCTTCCCTCCCTCGCCCCTTCCCCTTACCTCCCCACCACCCCTCCGCCCCTCCGCCCCTTCCCATACCCACAACCCTCTCTGCTTCCTGCTTAATTTCGGCACGGGCCCAATTATGCCACTCCCTAAAAATACGCTATCTCCCCTTCCAGCAAGAAATGTCCTTTTTGTTCCCTCTTCCGCCGCTATCTGTGCCACACTTGTCTGCCGATTTCATCTCTTACTTCTCATCTCTACACTTGTACATACGATTTCATTCTTCAGCTTTGAAAGTTACTAAGCACTTAGACTTTTCTTATCTTTGACCATGATATTTAAAGAACAGAATATTTAACCAGTCAGGAACATATTGAGATCAATGTTTCTTTGTGAATTCTAAAAAAAGAATGTGATCGAATCTTCCTTTGGCTAGTTTATCATGATTTGAGAAAATGTCTAATACGTCGTGTGTGTTCGGTTTCTCACTCCAGTTCTAACATGAAGGCTTTTCTTAGGCCTTTAGCATTAAAGTTTGGGTGTCTCCAATCCTAAAAAAACAATCTCTCACATTATAAGAATTTTTTACTTAGAATTTCAGAACTTAGAATTATTTTGATGGTAGTCTTCTTGTTTAATAAAGTTCTGACATTAGTATTATTAGCCTTAAACTTATTTTTTTCTTTTTCAGCATAGTATGTTACAAAATTGTAGTCAAAAGATTATTTGAATTGAATATTTCGCAGGCTGATTATGTCAAGTTTGTATTTAGAACAATTGGCACTTTTAAACAACTTTATTCCAAAAGGATATTCCAGATCAGGTTTTAATTCGTTATGTCTGTTCGCAGATAAATGTGCATCTAGTTGAAATCATGATTCCATTACGGTGGTCATTCAGCTTAAGCTCATGCATATCTGGTACTTCCTCATGACTAGGAAACATAAGTGACTTTAACACCCGGATACGCTTGTGGAAGATTAATGCTGTGATATAAAACCGAAATACATTGCAATGCGTACAAAGAATGCGTTAAAAGCTCGATATTTACTCATTTTTTATTATTTTTATACTATACGATGACATTACCGAGGGTAAACGGCTCTACGCAATTAGTATACTTCGATTAAAATTTAAATTGTAATCTTCACCTTTGTGAAGGATTCAACTGCCATTTAAAGTAATTAGCAGGAAGCAATGAAATAGAAAGTGATAGTAAAAGTAATATAATAATGCTTTATTTTTCATCCTTTGATCAATCATCACTTTCAGCACTGTCTGTTCATCCTAGAGTAGATGTAGCACGTCAGCCTCGTTCATAACTCAGCGTTTTGTGGGAGGAAATGTGTAATGTACTAGAACCATTCTAGTATGATTAATTTTTGAATTTATAAGAGGCATCAGCATTGTTTAAATAGAAAAAATATTTTCCGAGACCATAGTTAAGACATTTTATTTTAATGTAGGAATGCAACGGTTAGCTAAAGAAATGGTGGAGTGGAGAGTTTCTGCAAACCGACCTTCAGATTGATTACAGCCGATGATGATGATGTAGAATTGAGATAATTTTATTCGTTCTTAGTTGGGTCGTAATATGCGTTTATTTTAATGAGTGTATGAAATTTCAAATATATACCCACTCTATAAATAGAATCAAATATTTTTTTTCGAGATATTTCTGCATGGGTAAAATATTTTAAAACCGTAAGCGTTGATGTCAAATGGATCCTTTCGTGGTTATTTTTGACCACGGGACTTCGAATCGTTTCCGACACCCCTGTCGTATTTCACTTTAGTGGCCGCATGAAAAACGGAATGTGGCCGCTGCGCTGCCTGACGGGCAATTCGATTGTCGCTGCGTACGAGATGTTATTTATTGAACGCGCCGGTGTCAGCTCAAAACAAGATATCTCTATTTTAATTCTGCTCTCGGAATTTGAATGAAGGAGTATGCTAACCATGCTTACTCTCCCTCCTCTCTCTACGCATTCATATGTATTAGGAAATCCCTGAAATTCATGCCAATAAAGCAATAGGTAATCTAATTTCATTGTGCTAATATAATCAAAATACATGTTCAGTGTCGATTCACTAAATAATACTGAGGAGGTCAGAGTGAGCTAGAGTTCTCTCGCTCTTATAAAATAAAGATAAAAATAATTATATTTATTTCACTGCCAAAAAAATACACTGCAATACACAAAAAACAGTGAAATTAGGCACTACAGAAGATATTATCTTATTTAGGGGTTAGCATTCAATGAATGTAAGGCAATGCTCGGCAGTACATTATACGACATTAGCGTTAAACAAAAATAGCTCATTTATGACTCATCTAACATGTGTCCATATAATATGAATAAATGTATGTGAGCAACCTTTGTAAACTAATACAAAATACAATAAGAATACAGTAATAGAAAATATTATTAAACAAAAATATATTCAAATAAAATTTGTAGGAAAATAGAGTTTTATAAACAATGAACATAATCCGTGGATCTCTTGTCTTGAAGAGAATCAAGTAATATTCTTAAAAATAAATTCAATATCCTTATTAAGAAATAACCATATTCTCAATTTATACGTAAAGACAACTTGTTAAAACAGTGTAATTTTTGCCACAGTTTATCATACAGTTTTGGGGCTAGATAATAAAAAAGTTTTTTTTTTAAGCTTCAATTCTAGGTTTTGGAACATAAATAATTTTGTGGAATCTTAATGTTTTTTTGCAGGGACATGGTTTATTTTTGTGTCCATTGCAAATTGTAAAAAAGTTCTCAAGACTTTATAAACAAACAAATGTCTAATTGGGAGGATTTTTAACCTTAAGAATAGCGGGAAGGAAGATTCGGTCCTGGAAGTTCGTATAATTGCCAAATGAATGAAATCTTATGATAATGAATTGGGTATGTGTGAAAAACTTCAAGCTATTGTG
The DNA here is from genome assembly GCA_963573305.1 of Pyrrhosoma nymphula. Classification (NCBI taxonomy): domain Eukaryota; kingdom Metazoa; phylum Arthropoda; class Insecta; order Odonata; family Coenagrionidae; genus Pyrrhosoma; species Pyrrhosoma nymphula. Next base: position 25,041,896 of record OY754327.1, on the reverse strand, counting down.
TCTGCTATCTACAGTCACAGAGTCATTTTGTAAAAATACAATCAAGAATCAGGTCAATTGGCCTGAAGACGCCGACTGCAAGGCCGGCGAAACTGTTGTCCGAAAAAATGGACGTTCGCGGTAGAGAACACGAAAGACCGGATCTTTCCATAGATATACTCCGCGGATGCCTTAACAAAGTTAATTTATATCAAGATATGCTATACGAAGCATTGCGTGTGGCATAAAGGCTGTTATCACTCATGTCAAAGAATTAATCATAGCATTTATTTTAATCCCAATTATGAGAGTAAACATCAGATAGGTTCAAATAATGACAAATCTAACTATGTTTAAATCCACAGTTTTTTACTGGTACAACTAGTGTCAACGCTACGGTGTCATCATCAGGTACCTGATCGTACCTGATGATGACGCCTTAGCGTTGAAACTAGTTGTACCAATAAAATACTCTGTGGATTTAAGCATAGTTGCTTTTGTCATTATTTGAACATGAACTTCCACAAAGTTACGCCAGAAAGGATTGAATTCATCAGATATGTTTTAATACATTAATGAGAGGTTTTCTCCCATTTTATTTGTGTGGTCTTTTTATCTGACTGAGCGAACGGTCTTGCGTCTGTCTTAGATAGAGGAGTAAAGTGAAGAGATCTGTGATTTTCCTCTAGCGAAATCCTTTCAGAACCGATTAAATTAAGTTTTCGAGTTGATCGTGGAGTGTGAACCATACTGTATCATTTGAGTCCAAAGGGAATCAAAGGTACCTAAGTTTTCTTCAAATACACCTGATGCTCACTTAGAGTTTTACCCATTTCATCTGACGTGTAAATACATTTGTTTGCGAGAAGAATTAGAAGAGTTTTTATGCACTAATTGTTTTACATCCATACTTGAATTGATTAGAGCATTTAATTACTTATAACTTTACTGACCTTAGAAGTTGAAGCACATAAATCTGAAACACCGAGAGAAGGATTCCTCAAATACTCCGGAAAATCATTTTTTGACTCATGCTACATCATCCTTGAGAAAAAAACCTTATTGCCGTTTACAATAAAGAAAAATACAGGGAGTATTCTTGATACTCTCGTCGGATCTTTATTTCGTGAAAGCGGAATTATATAGGTTACTCTCGTAATTGGGAGATTTGTTTGTTTTTTTTGCCAGAAAGAAAGAAAATTACGCTATACATAACATTTATTCATCGAAATTATTAGTACAAATGGCTAACCTATGAACAATTGATCGATGGTAACTAATATTATCTGCTTTCCAATGTTAATTTTATATTTCTTGTGTTATTAACGTTTAACTCACGTTTTCAGCTCTCAGTAGACACATCGATCACTAAAACCGACCTACTCGTTCCGGAGTTACAATTTAACTGAGCGCCCGCCGTGCACACACAAGCCCAAATTTAGACCCCCACACGGAGCGCTGTGTCGTCACCTCGCAACCCCCCCCTCCGCTCGCGACAAACCATTTCCGGTGGTCGACGAAACGGGCTAACCAGCCATACTTTTAGATATTCTGTAATCCTTATAGTTTTTGTACACGAGCCCCTCGAAGGTACACAAATATTGGTCGCGGCAAAACCATACATGACACCGATAAGATGTTCATTTGCTTTCACATCAAAACGGATGGGTGGCTATGGTTAATATCTGTTTGAGTTTTACGAAACATAAGACATGATGATTATAAAATCATGTACGAGGGCTAAACCAAAAGTAAGGACTCAAAAGTGCTAGAGAGCCGAAGGAAAAATATTTGGGCGGGAGTTGGCAACACTGATGTACTTTTTCATTCCCCCTCTTGAATGCCTCTGTTGCCGAGCTCGCTACTTAGTTTAGTCCTGCTTGGCAGTCGGTACAAATAGAGCTACCTATCACGGTTCCTGCAAAGTGAGGATTTCACGAAGTCATTCGATTTCTCAACGCGAACGGTGTTCACCCTTTTGAAATTCATAGGCTAAGGTGCATGGGGCGGGGTAGATGGATGTCAAACACATGCGCAAGTGGCGTCGAGAGCTTAAAGCTGGCCGTAAACGATTCAGAACCGGAGAAGAGGAATGCTCATCAAGGGCGTTTGCATTCTTCACGATAATGCTCGCCCGCATGTCACCCACGCAACCGTCTATCATCTGAACCAGTTTGAATGGGACATTATCAACCACCCTTCTTATAGTCCGAACTGGCCACCCAGCGATTTACATTTTCTTACACATTTTAAAGAACATATGGGTGGAATGTGGGTTCGAAGACGATAACGAGGTGCAAGAAAAGTTCACACGATATCTCTATAAGTTGACAGCAAGTTTCCTCGACACTGGCGTCCAAAAACAGCCACAACGTCTTGAGAAATTCATTAAGCATTATGGCAATCATATTGAAAAATTATTTGTTAAAAATTATTTGTTGTTCTTCTTTACAACCATGCAGAAATTTGTGACAGTAATTTTTTTCCTTTTTTCCTAGTTTTTTTGGTAACCCTCGCATATAACATAAGTGATGCACTCAGGCTTTGATCTAATAAGGCTTTGATCTAATCGAGTGATTGCATAATTCAAATTTTAGATGAAAGTCGAAGGATTTACTAGAATTGGAGGGAGTTATGTCAAGCTGTAATATAACTTGCTATATTGAATACGCGGGTTATATTACAGCTTGACATAACTCCCTCCAATTCTTGTAGCTCATTCGACTTGCTGCTGCTATATTGCTTTTGACCTCGCATATTGAATACGAGGGAGCGTGGTGGCCTAGTGGATAGAGCGCTTGGCTACTGATCGGCTACTTGATTGGCTACTTGGCTACTTAGGTACCTGATTGGCTACTTGGCTTCCGGGTTCAAATCCAGGTGAAGCCTTTGGACGCCCTTGAACAAAAAAATCCTCGTGCGAGGTAAGGAACTGGCCCCCCTACACTGAATGTGTGAAATTCACACGCCTGTGGCTTAATCCGGGGTGAGCTTTACCCTCAACTATCCAAACCACCCATCGGATCGAATCACTGAGTGAGGTATTGAATACGCCGAAATAAAGAGAGAAAGGCTTTACATTGGTTGATGGTAGGCAAGTAAGTAGATAGATAGATAGATAAACGTCTTTATTGCGGCTAGATTGAGACTTTAAAAGTCCCTTCTTCCATCTAACCCCCGAGTAGGTAAGAATCTGAATAAAAATTGAGGTAATAAAAAATTTGTGAATGAGTAATTTAGAAAAATGGGTATAGAATTTCGAGATCAAGAAATGAAATGTATTATTCTACTCCAGATATTTAGAGTGTTTGGCGTTAGCTCAAGTACAAGTGAATATTATTATTTCAAGCAAGTTAGATTTCTCACTTTGCTAGTCTGTAATTTCGCAAATAATTCAAAATCGAGGAAAAATGACTTGAGGAAGGAAATGCATTACAAATAAATGCTTGTGTACCGCATGAAGACATAAGTGAAAATTTGCGTCCATTTTCAATGGTAAGGTTGAAAGAGGCGTAAATGAATTACGAATTATTTATTGACATGATATAAAACCAGCTAAATGATGAATTTCTTATTGTTTCTTGGCAAGAGATAAATTTTCTCGCAAAGAAATTGCGGATAATTAAAGCAGAGAACAGTGAAGATAGGACAGGATAAGCTTGAAGGAAAGAGAGGGAAATAATGATTTAGAAATATCGATACTCAAAGTATAAAGAATAGAAAAATAATTTGGGTGGCCTAAGGATTGATTTATGCTGTTAAAGATTTTAATTTGTGATCTGCACATCAAAACTATTGAATGCGTTCATAAAAAAACAGCTGTAATCATGTCTAAATTGATAAAATATTCGAATTTATTTTAACTTTATTTTATATTACCATTAATAATACATTACTCGTGGCTCAAATTTTACGAAGTTATATATGGTTAATAAAAAAAACTTATCTTTAATATTATGAAATTATATATATTTTCCCAGCCACTACGACCAATTTTGCAAAAGCGTTCAGCGTACCATTGGTGAATATCTAAATCGCAGGGGGCATCGGGAAATACGAGCCATATAATTCGGAGTTAACCGTAAATTTATGCCCGGCATTTAGGCAAATACATTTCATAAGAATTAAGACAGAAGTCTCATTTGCGGTCTACTATCTGCCTGATACCTTAGTGAAAGTAAAATTTATAGGCATATCATGGGAGTTAATGAAAAGGCAATGTCACATCTGTGTTAATCTCAGTATACGGAAAGCGCTAATATTGGATCAATAAATCACGACCGGCTATTATTGCATTCTGCATATTATTCATAGCTCATGAAGTTTATCGGAAACTTATACATTGACGTTCCGTGACAAGAATGTATTAAGTAGAGCCTCAAATTCTCCATGTACCTCATTTCGCGTAATTTAGCTATGATAATTCCGATATGATCCTCTTACGTGCAATTTTATCCTGTAATCACGCCAATTATTCCGCTTTTCGTAATTTTAACTTAACATTAGCTTAATTAACTAGAAAACATTAGTTGAATTAGTTTTCAGTCCCTGCGGCTTGCAGCACTGTTATATTTTCCTCGCCAGAGCGTCAAATATTTGCGACCCCTATATACGACTGCATGCGACAAAGCCGGTGAAGTGTTATATCATGGAAGAATTATTTTCTGTAACGCTGGAAAGCGCGCATGACGTCCTCTACATAAACGTACTCAGTTTAATCTTGAAGAGAGAATCATTCGTCATTCATACCTCATTGCCTACAATGAAAAATTATAATTACCGACGCATTCCAAAATACATTCATTCATAGTGACTTGTTTTCATTTTCACAAACTTGGGTACCAATATGTAAAAGGTATTTCACTTGATCTTTGCTTTTATAATTTACCTCAAGGCTCACAGTAATTGTCAATGAGAAGGAGTGGTTTCACTGAATTACTATGAAAAAATTGTTCCAAAGCAGAATAATTACAATATTTATGAGTAATTTCCTTGACATTTCTTTCATGTTATATTTACTATGTGTAACTATTGGAAATCATCGTTGAAATCTGCCTGAAACTTTTATTTTTTCATTAAAATTTGAGTGCATTTTCTTAGAGAGCTCGATTGCAGCACAAAATTAGCGGATAAACATCTTGTCATTAGCGTTATCAATTCGACGCTTTTACAAAAAAAATATAAATTTGTTTTAAATGAAATACTATTCTAGTACCTCCATCTCTTTTATGAACAAATAGAGCTACTTCATTTTTAAAGATAGTAAACCATTTCTGTGAGGAAATATTGCCGCGATGCATTTTCTTTTTTACAAACCTCGGGCAGTTTTAAAAGCCAAATATAGAACGGAAAACGATATAAATATCATTTTTCCATTATTTTCAAACCACACAAATCTCTTCAGTATAGATGTGTGTCATTGTAGAAAATACATGTCAGAAAATTTATTTTATGTCTGACCCAGTTCTGTCTTGCTCTTAATGTTATTACTCCATAAACGGCCATATAAGTGTCACCGTGGAATAGATGGGCGCACTTCGCCTTCTTGGGATTTTTCTTGTCCTATATAGAGGAAGATTTTTATGGCGAGCTTCGAATTTGAACCACGGGTGAAGCGCACTTCCTTCTATTTCTGCCGTTGAAATATGCTTCTGTTCTTCTATTTAAAGATCCCTACGAGTTATATTCTTCATCCACTTATTTATACGCTTCCGTTCAAGACCATTGTGTTTTCTTAAACCATTGAGCGTATAGTTGTTTCGCTGCTTAAATTCTGAATTGCACACCTTTAGTTATTGACTTATATACTCTGAAATCTTTTTCAATACTTTTATTCTAAAAAAACTGCAAAAATTCGTCAAATAATTGACCCATGTATAAGCCCATCAGTTGAACTTGAGTCGGAGAGATTTTTGAAAAATAAAGACGGAACTTTTCACCTTTATTTTATGGAATGAGAGAGGCGATACTAGTAAGTGTATGCCTGGATATTTATGGAGCCACTTCAGTATTAAGGACCGGGAAGTTCTTCCTACTCTTCCCCTATGAAATGGGCCGTGTCGAAGCGGCACTTTCTGCGGAATGAAATACACCTCTTCCATTCCTTCTGCTCTAGTATCCGTTGCCTTACTGAACACTCTTTCTCAAAGATGCGCTTTACCCACGCGAAAAAAATATAGAATTAACTCCCCTCGCTCCCTGCCTCCGCGATAAACTTTCGTTCACCATAGCGGTAAGACACGAGAGAAATTTCTCTCTCTTCAAACGAGTCGGATCCGGCGGAGAGCGGGAGAGTAGGGGAGGGGTTTGGGGTGGGGAAGTGGAATGGCGGAGTGTTTCTGTTGTAGGGAGTCGGTCGTGCACGGCTGAACATTACGCTCGTTCGTGAGTTAGGTGCTTTGCCGTGCTGCCATGCTTCCGCTTGAATGAGAAGGGCCTTACCCTCCATTAACATGTAACGTACTGCTTCCACGTCCCCACATGTATGTACCTACACTGCCTCACTCGTTACCCCGTTGCACGCTCGCTTCATACGGCCTCATCCCAACCCTCTCGGCCGTTGCTGGCACGGTGCAAGTATACGTGTGGTTTTCACGACATCGGGTCACTTGCGCGCGCAAATCGTCTTGTTCTGCTCATTCTAGCTGGCGTTCTATTATTTTTCAGAAGCGCCGGATGTAATAGCTGGTGGGTTGGAGAAAGAGCCGAGGATCCTTCAGAATGGGGAACGGAATTCAGAGTGACTACTCAATGAAATGAAACTGGATCTGCCTCAATGTTTTCGCCCGAATTCCATCTCACACTAGCACGGCTGTAGGAAACTGGTCTTTTTAGAAGTAGTGGAGGATTGAATTCCTGTCAATATTGGCTAGGAGAGAAATCTGCTTAAATACTCCGGTGGAAAATAGGTGAACACGTATTAGCTTACCAAGTTTAAATGAACTCATCCGTAGCTCATTAGATAAGCCGTATTTAAAGCATTTTCAGTTCCCTATGGAAGTCATGTAGACATTTTACTGAACGCAAAAGAGCAAGTATTTTTTTGCAATGTAGATCTTTTTTTCATGGTAAAAGAAAGCAAAAACCATTTCACATTAGATGGCGTTAAAAGATAAAATTGTCGATAGAAATTCACATTTTGTTTGAAAAAAAAATGGATTCAAATTTAACTTATGAATATCGAATAAGGACCATGGCGCTTTGAGTATACAATTCATCATTATAAACCATGTGGAACGTGATTAGTCAGCAACTTAGACTACTATTAAGGTGGCTAAAAATCAGCTATGTAATAAATCCAATGAATCACAGAATGAACTAATTGATGGGGATTTCTTAACCTCCACATCGCAAAAAAAAACTTATTTTACAACAAATAATATTTTTAAAATCTGAGAAAATGTCTAATCAACGGCTGAAATATGAAATTTTGGATTCAGTTTTGCGATGTGTGCCAAATATGAACCCGTCTTTCAACTTTCATGAAATTAGGCTTGTTTCGGTGGCATTAAATGCCTTTTAAAGACAATCTCATACAAATCATGTTCATTTAGTGAGTTTTTACTGCCCATAAATATTGTTTAAATCTTCTTGGCGTCCTCTAAACATTTATCTCGATAGAAACTTTCATTTTTCGTCCCAAGTTTCTCCTTCCCTATCGTCATGAACATTTTTAATTAAATTATTTTGAGATCACATTCTTTGTTGAATGATTAAATGTCAACGAGAGGATTTGTCCCGCCTGTTCTGATCAAGGTGAAAAGAAGAATTTCGCTCTCCTTTGCAATCCTTTTTTTCAAACTATTCTTAGTAACTACTCTATCCAGATGACTTTATGGCTGTTAAAACGCTGAATCAATTCAAATTTTGAAAGAAAATTGGCATTTAAATAACCCAGTCATATTTCATTGTTATCTTTAATCAACTTAAAATGATACTGTGGTAGGAGTGGATAGTTGACGGCCAAGTTTACAGGGTTAAATACGATTGCCGCATAGAGTTGCACTTGCTAATTGGTTTGTCGGAAGTATACTTTAAAATAGAATTTTTTTCGTAACCTAAGAATTGGTACTTAAAGCTTTTTTATATCCAATGAATGGGAACCAAGTAAAAACCAAAATTAGGTAATCCAAAAAGTTCTCGACCTGCTAGAGCTCACTTGAAATTTGCCACCAGATTTCGGGTGTTTGGATTTGCCACCAGATCTCTAGCCATGTTGGCGTTACGAATGAAGGAAATATCGGAGCAATTCTTCAAAGGATGATTCCAAGATCATATTAGTGTCCCAAAAATATTTCTTTTAAAATAAGTAGGATCACTAACGCAATTGACATGATAGGTGGTGATATATATATTCTCTCAAAGGGATGAAGATGAAGTTTTTTCCAAGATTATATAGACCAGAAATGATGTTACCAAAACTAGAAAATGAATAAGTTATTGGGTCTGAGGTCAAAGTGTAGCATTGGTGTATAATATTTTGTGATGAATACTGAAAGAACCACGCTTTGTATGCATATGGTGCTTTAAAAATACACTTATAAGTAGTTCTATACTACTTTCTTATACTTTACCATCATATAGGGTTAGTTATGTCAGGAGAGAAATCAAAATAACGCTCCTTTACGTATTAGTTGTTGCAACGGAGGTGCTAAATTAATGTGAAGTCGATCAAATCATCTGTCGGTTTGGAGCGCTTAGGGACTCGGCAGTTGGGCAGGAGGTACTGGTTTTGAAGAATCTCGATGGTTTTTCACAACTCTCCTCCGTGTTTCTAAACTTCTCCCCCAAGATTAATTCCACATTAATGGGATTCATGTTATATTCATACTATGCTATGTGTCAGATGGAAAAATCCGGCCGAGGTATTAACATTATAATCAATTTCCCGAGAGATTTTATTCGAACAGGATTCGAGATAGGATCACAAGCAGAGCTTCAGATTTTTAACGTAATATGTAGCTTTTAGGTATGTGCATACGGTACGACTTTTGCCTTTTTCACGACACTGTTTAGCAGCTTCTATTTAATGGTTTACTTTTTTCTCTGTAAATTTTGAAGAGGGAATTCACATTTTTTGTTTGCTAAGGAGTGAGTATTAGAGTACTTAATATTTCATTTCCTGTTCAATTTCATCGAAATCTCTTTTCAGTTTTCTATAGGGTTAGCGTCAATATTCTTTATAAAAATCCCTTGTAGATCCTAAATTACAGGAAGAGGTTCATGTTGGAAGTTTTTTTATTAATATTACGAGGCAAATGATGAACTTCTTTTGATTTTAATCCCTTTTATTTCTTAAACTTTAAAACAACGCTAAAAGTAAAATAGAAATGAAGGTACCTACTTTTAAATGCATTTGTTGCATTATTAGATTAGGAGCTAAACCAGAGCCGTGTTTCAAGGAAAGTTCAGCATGGGTGGTTTTGTCTTTATGTTATGCTTGTAAATAGACTTACAAAACATTCTCAAGGACGCTCTCACCCTTAGAGCGGCCGCCTACTTGCTCGAACTCCTCGCATAACTCTCGAATTCCAGCTCAAATATATCGCTGCCGTGGTAACAGAAACTATTCCCCGGAAGAATCTCACCTGCCAGCCTCCGCCAGCCGCATGCCGCACGCCACGCCCTTCACGGCGTAATGTATACAGCCCCGCCTTCCTCTCTCTTCCTTCCTTCCTCCTCGCCATTGTCCCGCTGCGTCGTCCACTTCCTATTGCTTTCATAAACAAACCTCTTCTTTTTCGGCCCTTCCCACTCCTCCTCCAACCAATATCTCCCTACCCGAATCTATCTCATCCCCTATACTGCCTCACAAAGTCCACTCTTCGCCTGAAATGCACCCCCTGTCCACAGCCTTTCCTCCTAAAATCAACTCTCCCCCCCAATGCTCCCCTCAAGATAGGAGACAACCACTCCATTACATCTGGCTGCCACCGTCCGACTGGTGGAGGGAGGGGGTGGGAATGTGACGGGGGTGAGAAAGTAGGATGTCGCAAAATGGAGAAAGGAAGGCCTGGGAGCGAGGGGGGGGGAGTGAGAGAGAAAGGTGAGATGGATAACGCAAGCCCTTGCCAGCCTCTCATCACATGGCAACCTTCTGAGGCGTCATCCTTCGTCAGCACTTGGGAGGGAATTGTTGAGAGGGGACGAGAAGGCGTTGAGAGGGAAAGTCGAGTCTCGAGATGGGTCGAGAAAGATCCATTATTTGAAGGTAGCACGTGCGAATAAGTGCCTGGCTCCCAATATGAATCCACGCCTACATTGCCAATCCATCGCCTTCCGATATCGTCGGCGGTTTTTTTTTAATATCCTGCGAATAGCCTTCACGACATTTGCCACCGCACTTTGTTCCCTCGGGCCCAAATCGTTATTCGGTCTATTACACATTCAATTCTCGGTTCGAAGCCGCGCTGACGATACACCTAGAAGCAGTGTTAGCGACATACGAGGATGTAATCTAAGTTATCATATAAACATACCAATGCTTACGGTATATGCTTCTAGCTAATTGACTCCATGGACTAATCGATAAATTCAAAATTCATTTTTGAAACGAGAAGGCGTCTAAATCACTGATAGTCAATTGTAGGGGAGCCTAAATATATTTTTCTTAGGAAGTCTCTACACGTAAATCATGCATTGCTTGCAAGGTGTAAATCCATTATGATTGAACTCAAATCGGATAGATTTAACTGCTTTAGTCAATACAACAATAAAAGTAAAACTATGAGCTCAAGACGGTGAAAACTACTCTATGAATTTATTTTTTAAAGCGTGTATTATTTTAGACTTTTTTGCACTTTCGGCTGATTTTAGGGATAATTAATCTTACCAAATATTGGATTCATATCATTTCTCGTGTTCCTTTGCTATTGTTTGGAAAAGCAAAGTATTTCTCTTCCTCGATTACCTCTCATATTAATCGTCAACACCCATAAATTCAAATATTAGATTTTTGCAGATCTCCTCTCCATTCTCTTTACAGCTTACCTTATAGGAATGTCTTCATTAGTATTCATTTTAATACCCCTCATGAAATTCCTCGTGTATTTTATCGTTAGCCTTCTACGGAAGTTCTCCCCATTATTTCTTCTTTCCAGTGCCGCTATCAACAGCATGATAAGTTGCAGAATGTCTCTAATTAATTTGTGTCTTCTACTTTGCGTAGTTTGCATAAAAAATATTATTCCTGGTCTATTGCATCTTTGGTCTTCCACGGAAATCCTTCTTCTCATTCTTTTTCTTCTTTTCTTCACCGCTATCAAGAGTCTGAAATATCATAGATTGCGTCATATTAGTTTGTCTCTTCTACTTAGCAGGGTTTTCTTCCTACACCGTCTCCAAAACTCTTCATCAGACCTCTTTTTGGTTATTCCCTCCATCCATTTGATGCTCAAAATTCTTCGACGACAGTACATTTGTGATTGCTTCCAGTCATCTTGGCTCTACTGATTCTATTGTTAAAGCCTCGGTGCTTTAAAAGATCATGTCTTGCAATGCAATATTTCATAACTTTTAAGATGTTGATAGCTGTAAGCAGACGTTTTTCACACCACAGATGAACATCTCCTGCCGGTTATTATTGATTTAAACATTTTACTCTTACAAATTACACCCACATTTTTTGGAATAATGTTTACAAAAATAATTAATTTTGCACAACTTTATGTGAAGTGAAAGTTTTCTCGTCATGCATAAGACTTAGCAAGTTCACTTAAAATAAGTTGTATTCTCTCGTCATGCATCCCCAATGTGTTTTTAATATACATTGAATGACGACTATGCATGGAATCCATAGAAAGTTGAGATTTAAAGAATTTTTTGAGCACATTCTGTCACGGTAGGTAATTATCGACGAATGTGATTTTATTCAGCCTTATCGCATCCAGCATTGTTTTCAGCACAATTCATCGAGCTTCTCATGTGGGTTATGGTAAAATATATTCGCCGTCATGTTCCATTTACGTTCGAAAGTTGAATCTCATTGTCATTCCTTTATTTAATAAAGGGACGTAATTACTTTAAAAATACAAATTGGAAACAATTTATTATGCATTTTTCTTAATCACCCTAACTTCGAGCAGAATCTCGGGCGTGAGTGCAATTATCGCGTTAACTCCCTTTTCATGTGGATACTAAGTACAGGGATACAATATTGAGCCATAAAGGAGAAAAAAACTTCCCTTGGGAAATAAATAAAATAGGTAGGGACCGGGTAAGACTGTAAATGTTAATTTAGCATTCTTTAAACGAATTCTAAAGCGCAATGATACCTTCGGTGAATTTGTCACCGGAGACTCTCCCCATACTTGAGGAAGAAGGATATGTGAGAAGACAAATTATTTTTGAGGCAACGTAATATGCTTTTAATTGATGAAGTTTCTCTCGGTTATCAGTTTTAAGTTTCCTGAGGACTACTTATCCATCAGACAAACATACAATTAACGCTAATGTCGAAAGGGAGGCGTGGAGGGCGAAAGGCCTTTCCTTTCTCAAACCACTAAGGAAGGATTAATCCCTCGAATAACATGACGACGCAGCCACGAGAATGCACGAGTCAGACAGCCAACCTCTCCTGCTTCTCCGAATCCTTGTTCTGCGTTAATACTTTCGTCGCTGGGAAGCTTAGGGTATCAAATTGAGGCGCGCTCGTGCGACTCCGTGGGAAGGGGAGGAGGAGCAAATAGGATGGGAGTAATGGAAGCCCCTCCCCCCAAAACATCCCACTTCCAACCCCCCCCTTCCTTCCTTCCTCGCAAACATTGTCCCCTCTATCTCTTCTTCCCTCTCATTTACCTCCCCCTTCCCCCACCTTTACTTATCCTCCCTCTCGTCGCATTCTCCTCCCTACTTCTCAAATTCCCTCTCTCGCCTTCCAAACTCTGCTCTCCCGTCAAAAAAACCCTACAAAGCGACCTCTTTGCCCCTCCTCCTCCCCCTCATTCACCTCTCCCATTCCCCCATCAACCTTATCACTTCTCAACGTGTCCTCCCTCTCAGCTCCCCCTCCCGCTCATCCTCGCAGACGTACTCTCGCCCCTCTCCCCATTCGCCCATATGCCTTGCATTCGTCCGGGTTCCTTATCCATATCCATCCTCCCCTCATTCGACCCCATCCTTTTTAAACCCTTGCTGCGCTTCGACGATTCCAGATCCCTCCTCGGTAGAGAGAATAAAAAAGAACTCCACTCCGCACCCTGCCCTTCCCCTGTGGTGTGTAAGTCGCCGCTCCCTATCCACCAAACATCCTTCCCCCCTCCCATTTCACTCTTCATTCTCATTCTTCCCCTTCCCACTTTTCATTTTCGTCGTTCGCGCTGGAGAGAAGGGAGGAGATGGGATGGGGAGGGAAGGACAGTGGGTGGGTGGGACAGGAGGCAGGGCCCGGCTGCACTTAAGGGGTGGCGTGGGTGAGAGAGGAAGGGGAAGCGTGTCGTAATTGTAGAAGGTAACTTCGGGCGTGGATGCGCGTGCGTTTCGTCGTTCCTGTCCTTTATGTTCCACGGCAATGGCACGTCGCACGTTCCTTCTCCTCCACTCGCACTCCCGTCTCCGGCTTTTCTTTTGTCAGCTGAGCGAGAAGGGGGGAGGAATGTCACGGCACTTCCCTTTTTCAGGCTGGGGGATAAGAGTGAGAGTTTGAGAATTGCTCGTTCGCTTCTCACGGGTGAGGATGAATATTTTTAATATCGACTCAAAAAAAAACATTTAGCCGTCCACACGACTGTCCCCGCATTATCACGCCATGTATTCGGGTTACCTGTCGCAGGGAAATGCGTTGACGACGAGGGTTAAGGGCTCCTTAATTTAAAATACATGGCTTCAACGGTGGATATTGATTCTGAAAAGCACTTTGGTTGCTGAATCTCTTGGTAATCCAATCGTGCTTTCTGGTCCTGGAGAAATATCTATCCCATTAAAGGGTTGCCCTTGCCGCCGCTTCCTTTTACACATGTTTCTGCTCTCAGTCAGTATCACTATAATTTTGTTTCCCGTCACCTATGGCAGCCTGATTGATAGCCCACCAGTAAAGCATCATTAAGGTTTTAGGTTCACATCCTGTAAAGGTCAAATATTTTTTATCTAAAGAATAAGATCTAAGATTAAATGGTTCGATTTAAGCTTTGTAGTTGAAGCTCCTGATAGCCTAGTCTTACACCACTAATGTTTGTTTTCTCTCTCTCCTTGCAGCAGTCTTGAGCCAGGAATGTTTTTGGCGTGATCTCGGAAGGCGATCGTCGACCTGGACTAGTCAAACCTCCCCTCGGCCGTATTTCCGATCCGCCGAACTAGGGCAACCACCCGTGGCCAAGACGTTGGAAGCACCGTCTCCTACTCCTCCTCTTCCCACCACTGCTCCCGCAGTGTGCTTCTTCCTCGGTGCCGTCCTCATCGAGGGCAGTCTGCAGTTGTCGTCGCCGCGCTGTGCCGGTCTCCGCGAGCACCGAAGAGCGAGGCGCCCGGGAAGTGACGAGGCAGAGACCGGGAGAGCGCGCCTTCAGTGGTGGTGACTCGCCGCTGCCCTTTCGGCACGCTCCCTGCCGGACCCACGCGCGTCGCTCCCGATTCGAGCAGCGCAGGGGAGCAGAGTGTGACGGCGTGTGGGAGTGCCGATTGTGGAGAGGAGGTGGAATCGGGCCCAATTTGCCGTGCCCGCCCCATTAAGTGTGGATTCGTGACTCTGGAAGGGAGTGAGTCCCATTGTGTTGTTCGTTCGTCTCGGCCGGTCGGCTGTCCCTCCGAGCCTTGCCTCTCTCTCCGCTCTCTCCCCCTGCCGCCGCCGCGAGAAAGAGAAGGAACCGTCGGTCGTATAAGAGAGAGAGAGGAGTAAAGGATTGTGCCGTGAGAGCGACGCCCACTCGACCCCGGGGTCGACTCCGCGTGTGATTCCCGGCCGAGAGCGGGAGAAAAAGTGGTCGGACGGGAAAAGGGAGGTTTGTGCGTTGTGTCGTCCCCCTCTCGCGATCGTCTTTTGTTTCGTTCGGCATGGAGTCACGGACGGAGACGGCGAGGGGTTGAAAGGTCGCGCTGACCTTCGCCGGTCTCTCGGACAGTTGTTGTTTTCTTTTTCTACGTTTTCATTTTATCGTGGAAGAGCGATAACCCAAGTGGAAGAACTGCAAATTCTCTCTTCTCACCCTTTTCACGCCCGCGATTGACTGCGGGTGTTCCTCTCTCCCTTTCCTGTCGAGTTGCTCTCTCTCTTGCGAGGATTATTTTTTTTCAGCCCGCGTAAAAAAAAGGAAATAGTCACTCCCATCCAGAAAGTGCAGTCCCGCAATTAACTGGGGTGGATTGTTCTTCATCTGTAATCGAACTTAGACGGGACATTAACGAAAATTGAGTCGTGGCGATAATTATGTGCTGTGTATAAGTTTCTAGTTTCCCGCTGAGAAGTAGATGTCGTCATGATCTGATATTAGTAGTGTTTTAGCGAAGGATCAATTGACTCTAGTTATCCGACTATCCCCTTGCGAAAGGATTACTGTTTGTTCAATTGGTGAATTAAAGACATACATGATATTCGAAGAAGTTTCGCTAAAGAGTGAGTTTTTTCTAGTGGCTATTTTACCAATGAAGAAACCTTGACATTTACGGTGGAAGACTCTGAGTTTTAAGAGGAAGCTGAAGAGGTACGGTGTGGTAAGTGACAATTGTTTTTCATTTCTAATATAATTTTCCTATTGGGCATTATCTATTTTTCACGTATCAAAAGCTATTAATGGCGTAAAATATTTTATAAAATTCCTAGTTTGTACTTGAAGTACCTTTAGTTAATGTTTTGTATAAGTTTACGAGCACTAAAGAGGCCTAATTAATTATTCTTTATCTTCATTAACTTATTACATGCATAAAGGATCATCAAAATCCTCCCTCATTCTATCTAGGCGGCTCAAAATTCTAATCCAAGGGAATGGATAATTTCATTCTAGAATATTTGATTGAATATTGACGAATAATTAGCTCCTTCGACAGCTGTTGCTAGAAAAAATTTGGGGCATAAAATAGCTTTAAATTTTATATACTAATAAATTCTACTGTTTCAGGCTGGATATGGTGGAAGTTCTCGATATTCAGAATGAATAAAGACACTTGGTAATCTTCCACAGATTTATTTATTTGACACGACGCGTTTCACCATGCCACAGTGTGGTGAAACTCGTCGTGTCAAATAAATAAACCTGTGGAAGATTACCAAGTGTCTTTATTCATTATTTATATACTATTTCAAAATATTTCATTGAAGATAAAGAAAGTTTCTTTCCTCTATGAGGCAATTCTTAGGAGGTATTTCATACTCTTAATTCTCCAGTGTACAAAGTCCCACGGACTCATATTTGCCAGTGATACAATACCGTCAATGTCTTTTGTAACTTAAAAGATACATCGTGTGAACTAAGAGGCCATTTATGATCCTATTTCATATATATGGTTTAAATGATACGTTGACTATTAATGAGCGTCGGGTGAAAGAGAGTAATATACGGATTTTATGTAAAACATCTTTGATTTAATAGTATTTGGATCTCCAGAAAATTTAACTAAAGCTATTTGACGGAAATAAGTAACGTTTTTCCTATTGGATTGGGGTTATTTTAAATGGAAGTCGTCTTTTATCACTGGAGTTCATGGTATGGCCGCACGTCACCTCAATTTCCATGTGAGTAGTATTATAGGTATCTACGTATACTACATATTATAGAATACATAGGTATGATTATATTTCTTAAGGCAATGATTGAAAGGTTTGGTTCTGTCCCCGAAAAAATCATTAGTACTCATATATTTAACGTGCCATTAATTCAATAATCTGGCACATTTGGAGTAATAACGCCACTTACTACCATATTGTTGTGGAATTTTATACTCGGGCGAAAAAATCAAGTGATAGGAGGTTCGTTGGTAAAGAGTAAATTAATTATTTTCTTTCAAAGTAATGAGCTTGTCATATATAGTAGTATTAATAATTTACTAGCCCGTTTTAAGTAGGGATCAGCAATTGTATCATTTTTAAACTTGAAATATTTCCGTCTTCTCCATTCCCTTTGGCTATAACTTGCATGGCGTACAGTTTCATGAAGTGGTGTTACAAGTTACGTTTACCTGGCCATGGCATCCATTCCTAGAAAACTGAGAAGTAGAGAGTTTGTGGCCATATCTTAAGACTGAATTGGAAAATTTTATGCACAAGTTAGCTAAGTTTCTATTAGTCGAGCAACTCAGTATTTTATAAAATATGCAGTTTAAGAAAACATTATGATGTCTTTCTAGGAGTAAGTTTGCCTTCTTGGATTCGGGGGTGTAGGGTAAATGCGCTTAATGGATGCATGTCTAGGAGTGGTAGTTTCGCTTGATGATAACTGCAACCAAGTGGAAAGTTAGATCTCTAATGGCTTATCGCAAAGAACTCTCCGGCCAAAAATCACCGCTCGAGAGGATGCTCCTATGGTACTACAAAATTAATAGTGAACGCTGATGCGTCTTTAGGTCTCCGTGAGAATATTTTGTTTACAAGACTAGTCATTAGCTCAAATGCGTTTAACAATGTTATTTCTATTTGTATTTTCTATTCTTCGTTCTCTCCCACTTAATTATTAAAACTCCAAAAATCTTGATTGAAAAATTTTAGTCCTTTGAGCCAGCCGTTAGCCCAAACACTAAATGAAATCTTTCAATGGGGTTTTTCCTTTAAGCTCGTTATTTGTACTTAACCACCACATATCGTTGAATTCTAAATTTGAAAAAAACTTCATTGAGCAATTAGCAGTCATTAGTGTAAAATCTTCACTGTCCTAGCTTATGTTCAATCGTATCAATCATATGGTAACGAAGTCGTTTAACGGAGGCTTGCCCTTTAATCCCCAGTGTTTACACAGTTAACAGATAATACTCACTTCACAAACGACCCTGTTTACACAAAACAGAAACAAAAGATTGCCGAGGAGAGGTTGGGTCATTTCCATTAATTCCATTTATCAAACAATTAATTATATCTCTAAGGCTGTGCCGCTTGGGTGAAATGGAATATTCGGAATTGTCCTCTCAAAGTTTTTCCATTGGCGAATTGAATTGCCAATTTGCTTTTTTCCCCGTGTTCTTATTATTAAATTTCTCTTTTGGTCACCGACGGAATACCTACTAATTACTGCAAACCTTTCACCTAAACAATCTCGTTTAGATTCAGATCAAACAATGATTGACATGAAATCAATCGTTGAGTTAATATTTATTTTTAGGTATAAAAACCGCGCATATAATTTTTTTAATTACGGATACTAACCACGTTTTCAAATCCATACAAAATTATGGATATAAAATGGGTTCGCTAACTTGGGGTCTAAAGTTATGTGACAAAGAAATATATTTTTGGAACAAGTGATCACGCCTAAGTACCTAAAATGAACTATTCATTGAACAAATGATCACTAAAGTATTCCTTTGTGAAACTCAACTTAGATTTATCTCCACGAAGGACTTCAGCCTTCTCTTCTCATGGACTCAAATACTTTGTTCATCAGCGATGAATGTCAATGGACAACGGTTATATACATTGCCGTTTCAGTTATAAAAGTTTTCTCTGTATTGATAGGTACTTAAAGTTTGTGACAAACGCATGTTAATGAAGGCGTGATAAATTCCTTAAATCCAATTAATTTTAGCATGGAAATATTTTACATGGGTTTAATTAATACTAATCACTTTAATGTTTGTAACAATTTTACCGAACAAAGCTTCACTTAATTGCCAACAAAGAAGCAGTTAGATGCGATCCCTAATGCGGGATTATTGCTTATATTCTGATTAAACTCTAAACCCAACTCATATTCTCCCTGATGCACATTCACGTGATTATTCCTCTCACTTCCTCTACGAAATAATTTGAGTGTTGTTGTATTTTCATTTAGCTTATAAGTCAGTTCTTCATTTATTCAACAATCTTGATATTTTGGTCTTTCAAGATTTAAGTGCTGCCGTTTAACAAAAAATGGGTTGCGATTTCCTGGAAACATTTACACTTTTGTGATTTTATTATTCTCTCAATGATTTAATTACGTTTTATGCAGTTATATAAATGTAATAATTTTCCCCTGCCTCTAACTCTCTTTCTTTATTCAATTAGCCAAGAGTAACTTTTTTTCTGTTGTAAATATTTCTTCAAGCATAAAGATCCCACCATCTCTTAGAGTGAATGTAATCCTATTTCTAATTTTAAGGAGTGCTTATTGTTGCTAATGTATCCTATTAAGATTTTCACTTTCGTGCTGCATGTAAAGCGTGGGCTGCTTATTTTAGGTAAAAAGTTTTAAAGTAGGTTTTAGTATTCCATAAAAACAGTTGTTTATTGCGATATCGCTTGACTCTACACACGATTACTTGGTTCAGGAAGAAGCCAAAGGCACGGAGTTGGAGATTTACGCGTAATGAATATATTCCAATCCAATGTTTCTTTTTTCCTCCTCTGTTTTTAGTTAATCTAGTGAAACCCTTTCCCCATTTAGCTTAGTCCCCTGAGTATTAAAATACGGAAAAAATGCAAAATTTTCCATTCAAGATAAATTGGGAAGGGGCATAGAGGGAAGTAAGTGAGCGAGTTTTTTTATGAATCAAATGTGTGTAAAACTACACCTACCACTTGAGTTTCCACATCTGCTGAAACGGGAAATAACTCGAGCGGAATGACACAAGTACCAACTTAGTTATGTGCTGTACATGAACACTGTATTGGAGTGTGCGAATCTCATATTTCGCCGTTGAAGCCTTTTTGAACCACCTCTGTTGAAAATCTCACATCCCCGGTGACAAAAGAACAGCTCTCTTTCAGCCACTCAGTAAAGCACGATGGTATCGTTATGCGGTATTCTGGCTTTGTGTCTGGAATATAAAAACCCCTGGGCAAATTTAATTTCACAAAAATTCCCAAAAAGAGACAATTCATTTTCCTAATGAAGTTCGTTGGATTATTTTAGTAAAATATTCCCAACTTTGAAATTTATTTTTTTTAAATCGACAGTTGCATTTTAAAACGCATTATTTGTATGTACGTGAATGCTTGCATAAAAAAAGCGACCTCCGATGAAAAAAATTGAGATCTTCGAAAATTAATCACAGGCCATTATAATGCATTAATAGACACATAATTAATGTTTTTCCATCCGTACAAATTACCTCTCACCATGTTTTTTCGGCAAAAATATTAAATGAATCATAAAATGACATTTACAGGCAACCTCACGTAACACACGATCACACGTCTGCATAATCTCATAACCCTGCTGCTAAAATAGAGGCTTTATTAGGTCCCTATATTTCATTAATACTGAAAAGACTAAATTGTTGCCAATGTAGCGTCTTAATATCTGAACTCATAGTTCGGACCTATCGCCCATAGTTGCTAAAATAAAGAGAATTTACTCATATAATAAACGATGCTTTTCCATGGTCAAACATTTGAATGGAATTATAAAATTTTGCTCTGGTGCATACTCATTTTTTTTATAATCTTGTCAACACATCTTTTCGCACAAGAATATTGAGTTGGATTCTTATATCAAATCTGAAGTATAATTATCGTGTTTTAGAAATTAGTAGCATACAAGTATGACTATTAAGCCAACAACGCCAGAATCAGAAAAATTATAGGCGAAAATAAATGGTCTGATCTCTTCATTTCTTAAAAGTCATCAAAGTGAATTTTCAAGTCATCTCATAAGACAGTTTATTGTCTATCACGCCATGATTATCCACGAAAACACGCATTTCTTTGCGGAAAATCGGATGAAATCTATAGCAAAAATCGCGGCATGAATTCGAAATCGGAACGGAATGTTTGGGAGACCGGCTTGCGTCGGCAAAGAGAAATTACAGGCCTCCAAGCAATTCCATCGAGCGAGATAAAAAGATTTCCATGGGTCTAAATCATATTTACTTTAGCTTTATCGCATGCTGAATAAAAATAAGTCAATGGTCGTGCTCAGTCCCCTGATTACTCCCTTTAACCACTCTTCCTCCCTCTCACTTTCATTTCGGCTGCTTGCCCCTGCCTTTCCACTGATCAGCCAGCGCGTTATCATCTTTCGACTGGAAAATATCGAGTTGGTTGGTTTCGACTGAGTGGAATAGAGGAGTGGCATTTGGGGTCAAATGAAATTGGTTGTGAACGTGGGAGAGGGGCAGGGTTCGAAAGAGAGAGACAGAAGGAAGCGAAGGCGGGAGGCATAATGCGTTGGGACGAATTCGTCGCTTTGCCCGTATCGACCGATGAATTAGACTCCGCTCCTCGACTCTTTCATGGCCATCAAATTACTCCCGGAATGACCCACAAACGGCTCTTTAGCTAAGCCTTCTCCCACTGCATGCCTCCCCAAGGTCTCATCAACAGGGTTCTAAGCATGCGATGAAGTCAGTCAACCGCCGAGCACTCGCAAGCGGATGGCCAGCACTTGAGAAGATTTTTGCGAGGTCTCCGGCTCCTCCGCTAATGCTCCTGCCTCATCCATTTTTTTTACTTCTCCTCTTTTTCCGTTTTCTTGCATATGGAAACGATAGAGAGGAACAGAGGGATTAAGTTTGATCACAGCAAAAGGATGCATGTAATTCTTATATCAGCACTCTCCTCGTCCCATGAAGTGATGTCATTGGCACAGACGATTTGGCTCCGGACAACCCAGTTGGTTCATAACTTTCGGTCACAACGGAGTGCTATAGGGCCTTTACTTCTTCTGGTATATATTTTAAATCGAAAGTATATATCTTTGCAGTATTTCCCCATATGGAAGAAGATTTTTACGTTCTGTTTCTTCTTTTAGTTTCAATTTTTGGATGTCGACCTTGCGCCGTAGTTAAAAAGCAATTCGACCGCGATGTGAGCCAGTTGACGCGAGAGGAACTCCATTTGTTTGATTGAATTTTTCAGATCCAAATGTGGTCTGCATTTGCTTTTCGTTGTCCTTATATAAGGAGCAAGGAGTTATTTTGGTAAATAAACCTCGGGCTTTTTCATTATGCTCGCTTGACCTTTCTTCAAGTGGGGTCAGCCGATAATCATCGATTTTTCGATGACGGTGAATTATACAAGGATGACTTTAGAATTTTTTTCTTGCCCGAAAACATTTCTGAACCATGTCGTATTCACATGCAATTCAGCTATATTCAGCGGAGTTCCAAATCATTGTTACTTCATTGGTTCTCACTTTTTTCACTGGATTCATGTAAAAATCCATTCAAATGATCGCTATTATGACTCCTCAGGAGGAGTAGACATCGAATGGTGTTATAACATAAAAATTTTCAATCATTGCGATTTTGGAATTGCGTAAATTATGAATGGCTTTAGTTATGACCTGATGACTCAAATGCGACTCGTTTCAAATTAATTCAGAGGCGTATTTTATGGCGAACAATATTAGATCGCATTTAATCCTGCTTAACTCATTTCTTACTCTGCTCAGATGCAAAGTTCGTGACTTACCAGCAACATTTTTATACGTAATCCTTCGGCCGAAGTGCATACCAATGAATTCGGATTATGTTAACATAAAATGCTACCATAGGTAAGCATTTATAAAATTTTGGAGCTGTTGTAAATCTAATAAAAAAATTGAGAACCGTTTAAAAAGGAAAATACCTAACCATGAATTTTTATCAAGGGATTTTTAATCTGAATCATTGAAGTGAGATATAAAAACGATAACACTGGTCAACAAAGATTTAGTCCTAGAGACTTTGTTGGGTGATCATAGACGTATTTTTTGTGCTGATTCCGAATCTGTGCTTAGATTCTTTCTATCACGTCTAGTTTTCTTAGGACAGCTGAATGTATGTTTCTGCTATAACGAAATTAGTAATTTATTTCATTTATATATCGTGATAGCATGAGCAGGTGAAGATAAAATTTTCCTGTCAAAAAATGTTATCCTACGATGTCATGCCATCCTATCCTGTCAAAACATGTTTAAACTTGCACTATCCTATCGTTTTGTTCAAAGCAATGCTGAATCAGCTGCCACTGCACATCAGTGTGTGACTAACTGCTGTCGGCGCGTGAAGACGTTTGTTTTTTCTCTGAAGACGGTTTGAGAATTTTGTTGCTCGCAGGAAATTACAGCTTATTACACTAATCATTGTGAAGTGGCTTAGCTTTCATCATGCCAAGACAGTGCGTGATGAACCACCTCGATGACTTTTGTTACGTGTGCGGTGAAATTACTTTCAAGGCTCAAAGGTGGAACATTACTCCCTTTTTGAGACAGTGTTATAAACTTTATTTTGACTGCTCGTTGGGCGACCAGGATAATAGATAGGTGCCTCATGTGATGTGTGGCACCTGTGTAATCGTTGTAAAGTGGCTTAGCTTTCATCATGCCTAGGTGTAAGGCTTCTCACTGGTTGGACTGAGGGTAAACGTCATATGAATTTTGCCGTCCCCATGATTTGGCGGGATCCTAAGGATCATTTTTCAGACTGTTATTTTTGTTTAACAAATATTAAAGGAATTACACCGAAGGCAAAACACACAGTAAAATATCCATACAACCATGAATCAGCGATACGACCGGTCCCTCACTCCGAAAATTTACCAGTGGTGGAAACACCGGAAAATGTTAATCTTAGCAAAGATTCAGAAATTAATCAAGAATGTGAGAATGAAGGGTTAGAAAACTCGAAGGACCCAAATTTCGGACCGAGTACATCTGATGTATTTACCTCATTTTATAACGCAAGAGGATTTAAATGATCTAGTGCGCGATTTACATTTGTCCAAAAAGCAGAGTGAAATCTTAGGATCACGATTAAAGGGTCGGAAATTTCTGGATCCAAAGACGAAAATTTCTATGCATCGATCTCGCCATGACGAATTTAAATTATTTTTTCTCAAGAAAACAACCTTTTTTTTTGCAATGATGTTCTCTCTGTTATGGATACTCTTAATTTTGAATACAACACAGATGATTGGCGTTTGTTCATTGATTCCTCCAAGGTAAGTTTAAAGGCTGTTCTCTTACATAATGGAAATGAACTCCCCTCGATACCGTTAGCTCATGGAACTGACATGAAAGAATCTTACGAGAATATGCAGTTACTTTTAGAAAAAAATCACTACGAAAAATATAAGTGGAACAGAAGGACAGTAGGACAGAAAAAAATATTTTTTTTGTTGACCAGTGTAATTGTTCTCGTTATACTGTCATGGGAAGTGTGATACCGCTGGGGAGCAGGATCGTTACTTCCAAATACCTTCAAATATGAAGAATACATCCTGCTGTGAGTCAAGTTTCCTAAAAGAAGTGTAATATAATAAGGATAAAATAATAAAGTATTTAACACTGTGCATACCTGGAGAGGAGGTCGGAAGTTTGTTTTTAGTTTATCTATTCTATTTTTAAATTAAGAAATATGATCATTGTATTAGGCACATATAAGAGAATAAGTAAATTTCACTGTACCTATTTTAATGCAAACAGTTTTGTGAAATATTACTCTTCATGATTTTGAAAGACTAAATTACAGTTAGTACAGAGATATTAGGAGGGTTTTTTTTTGGGTTTCCTCCACAAATTTGGGAGTGATAAGATTATCTTGTTGCCCGAGTGCCTCATCTCATTCTCTAGATCCTTACATATGCCAACTTATGTCTCCCATAATTCACAGATCTTGGTCAATCTAAAAATATTTCCATTCCTTGAACTCCAGATGGGTGGGTGGGCCATTAGCCCACCCAACCTCAGAACCCATTGCTCGTCACGTCCCGAAGTCAGCCTCCGGCGAAACTTGACACGATTTAGCATGTGCTCTCAGTTTTACGCATACGTGCATGCATTCATATTTTTCAGCTCAGAACCTGTTGTCGTATGGGCCCAACTCTTAACGAGAGTTGGCTTGCGGACTAAGTGCGCGCCGCTCTAAGATTAGAGAAAATGCACGAAACCCCTTTGGCAGACATAACACGGGATAGCGTTCGCGGCGGGAAAACAGCGCTCCGACTAAACAACTTCTGGCAGTTCGTAAATGGAGTGAGTGCAGGAGAGGAGTCGGGAACCGAGCGAGCGCTGTGTTGCTGCAGGCGAGAGCAGGAGTGGAGGAGTTGAAACGGGAAGGGGATATGTGGGGCGGGAAGAGGGAGTTATACGTGAAGCAGGGAAAGAGGGGGGAATAAAGGACGCAAATAGGTGGTGGTGGGGTAAGTGGTGGGGGTTTGGCGGGGAGGAGGCGTGCCAAGGAGTTCGGGAGGGGGGGGGCGAGGGTGAGGCTGCGGGGGCGGACGAAGGAACCATGGAGAGCGGGCCGCCGCCGGTTCACGTGAGCCGAAGACGATGGCGAGGGAGGAAGGGAAGAGGACGGAAGAATGGGTGGGGGTTGGACGGGTGGACGGGGTGTTGGGTGGGTCGGTGGGAGGCCGATGGAAACGCTAGAAGGAGGCCAAGTTGGAAGGTAGAAGAGAGATAGGGAGAGAAAGGAGCGAGGAAATGGAAGGAAGGAGTAGAGGAGGAGGTGGTTACGTTCGGGTGAAAGAGTTTCTTACAAAGAGGCCCCCAAATGGTGGAAGACGTTAAAATGCCGAGTATTAATGGAGTAGTGGTAGTTCTCGGGAATGCTGGGGAGGAGGTCATTAAGGAAGTCGAGAGATTATTAAGAGGAGGCGAAAGTAAGAGGTAACGACAAGTTTGCGGGAGGCATAGATGATGAAGACTTGTACTTCGGGCGTTGTTAGATGGTGAAGGGGAAAGGGGGGGGTGGTGATGGGGAGGCGAGGGGGTGGCGAGGGGGATGGTGAGGGGAGTGGGGGTTGGAATAAGAGAGTAAGAGAGCGCACCCCTTCTCGGAGGAGGATGCATGGCCTCCGCATCTGTCTCTCCACGGTCCCCCCAACACCCTCCCCATCCCCGCCCCTCCACCTCCCCCCCCACTATGCGCTCCCGTTCCAAATGTGCTACGCCCTGTGACGCAAGCGGGAACGAGTCAGGTGATCAATTCAGCAGAGAGAGCGACTCTCGTGCGTTTACCGTAGGCACTGATAAGGGCCCTCATGTCGCGCGAAAAGGACGGAGGACACACGTGCCTAATTAAATTCCTTAATCACTCACCCTCCCCCAACCGAGGAAAATGTAGAGAAATGTTGGAGATGTGTCTGTATGCGTGTGTGGGGGAGCGGGAGTTAAGCTTTCATTCCTTGAATCGTCGTAGTCTGACACTAGAGGGTTTGCATACCTCCTGCCAGAGACGAAAGAAGATAATAGATGGAACAATATAGAAAGATAGCACCATAGAATGAATATTTAAACTATTTAAGTGTCCATTTGGACATCTAGGAAGTAGGATTACCGGTGATGGGAGAAGTAAGAATATAGGGAATAGAAAACTCAAGCAATGTAGCAGCATAAACTTGGAAGTTAGTAATATCTTTATTAAAAAGAAACATTTGAAGTAAGCTCCAAATATGTTTCAATGAAGGATTTCTGAGGAAGGCCAAGAGAGTAATATATCAAAAAAAAACTACAAGGGATGGCAAAATGACGGATGATGAAGAAATTAAGAGGTTTGTTGAATAAAGAATGGAATGGAGAACTGCAGTCACCATTTTTCGGATTAATTGCTTGTGAGCATGACAGGCCACATTGAATATATCATTTGAGTTGTAAATGGGCTTAAAGTTTCAATGTTAATGGGATAAATGTCTCGGAACCGTTGTGATTAATGCAAATATGTATACAAACGGAAAATAATTAAAAAAATAGTATTTCATGCAACAAGGTATTAACCGGACAGATTTCACTGGTTAGGTTCATTTTTCACGGAAAATTAGGTTTCAATTTCTTGCGCCATTTATTCTCTACTTTAATCTATGCCTCGCCCAACGCTCTCTTTCATTCACTTGCGCGGCAATGCTTGTATTGGCTTTGCGGAATGAAACGCGGGTAAGAGTGTCTAGCAGCAGCCTTCACTCCACTCTAATCCCTGTCGCACACCTTGTCGCTCTGCGGCTCAGTCAACTCCTTTTTCCCCGTCGTACATCTCACTCCTCTCGAGTCGACCGTGTCTCTGCATTCTTTCTCTCTCTGTCTCACTGCGAACTGCGCTAGTCTCGAGTCAGGAGAATTTGTGGAGGACACGGGAAGATGGTTGGGTTGAGGAGAGCGGGGGAGAGGGGGGGGGGGTGGGCAGGGAGAAAAGAAGGGGGGAACGACGGGGGGAGGGAGATAGGTAGCGACGGAGGTTCGGGGTAGAAGAGGGCAAGAAGAGCTGCTCTTGGAACACTACCAACTTCTTGGCGAAAGTTTAAAAATAAGATCCCGTATTTTTTTTATTCGAGCCCTTTTTCCTCCCTCTTGCGACCAACCCCAGCCCACCCCCCGCGTCCTAAACCGACTCCCCCAATCCCCTTTACGCCCCCCCCCCTTTCTCTGCCCCCTTTGGGAGGTGGAGGGCCCCCCCCCCGCCCCTCTTGGCTGATTCGGAAAAGGGTGGATGAGATGGTGTAGAGGTTTCTCCGTCCCCCAGACTGCCCACTCCGCTGCGTTCGGCTTTTATAACAGCTGCGGTCATCCGTTCGGTTCTCTCTGATTGTGTTACACTGTCAATTTGGTGTTCTTCAAGGGTCGAAATGGGGTGAGGGGGGTGAAGGAAAGGTTGAGAGAACCTTGGACTTTCGCAATATTCGGGTAGTGTTTATGCTTGCCCTGGTCTCATACGTAGTCGCTATTCAGGCCAAGGGCGCAAGATTTATCCACCGACACTACCTGAGGGCTTTTTTTAACGTCTACATTCAATCCCGCTAAATACCACCACCCGACTCGGAGAGTACGGGGGATGGTGGAACCTGTATTTTTCTCTCTACTTGCCTGAGACAGGAAGCGCAGGACGTCGCGGAGTGTGCATTATGATGATTAACAGCACACAATAGTTACTCAAGCAGTCCAGTTTTGGCTAGACTTGAAGTAGAGTCAAATGTTGATGATCCTTAGTTACTATCTCAGATTACATTCCATTTACTGCTGTTGTTGCTCCCCGTGCTTTAATATACATGCATATTTTTACTTGTCGCGACTTTTCTAGCGCAGACTACAAATTTTGACGCACGTCATCTGTTTACTAAAATGTCGAGTGCTTGGTTTAGTGAAAATATTTTTCCATTCCACATCTTGAGTCTTCGCGTCTCCCTGTCGACTAATCTTCCCTCTCAGTTGAAATGTTGGTAAACTGGTAGACTGAAAGCTTGAAAACGCATGTTGTTATTATTTTTTGCACTCCTCGAGAAGACTTGTTAGCATCCATCTAGGGAATTCATGATGACATCTGCGAGGGGCGATTATTCATTTACTTCAGTGGTTGTCATTGAAAAAGCTGAGGAGAGCCTGAGAGAGTGACGTCATCATGGAAGATCATTTATATTTGTCATGTCGCTCATTCCTCTCAAATGCGTAAGGAAAAAAATTGCGAGGAATTCCCTCAGTTTTTTAAAGTATTTTTGTAGTACAATAATGTAACGTTGAATTGATGTCACGTTCATAATGTTTCAGCTATAATCACTAAAATTAATTCATAACCTATGCACAGCTTTGTCTCTTTATGACCATTGAAAAGCATCTCAAAATATCCTGAATATTAGCTCTTAATTAGTAGTTTACAAAAATATTGGATAACAAGGGATTAGTTTTTTATGTATGAATCAAAAAAGTAAAAGAGCGACAACTTCAATATCAAACGAGGAGCATTACTGGCAATTTTTATGCTTAACTAGAATTCATATTGATGTTTCGTAATGTGTACGTAGTGTTCCATGATGTTCCGGATTTGTTAAGAAAGAATATTCCAATTAGAAACTAATGGAAACTATGGAACGATCAACAGCCAAACCCAGTCGCTGTGAAACCATCGCTCTTTTGGAAAACTTATTAAATGCGAGGGAAAAGTTATCCCTTTGTGATCTTCAATCATTTATTTTCGGTGTTAAGGTGTGACAACAATTTTAAGTTGTGCTGTTTTAGACTTTAAGAAATCCAAGTTCTAAACATAAAAAAATGAAGCTTCTTTTTCTCTACCAAGTTGGTGCAATTTCCATGTGGGCTAGCTTAGGACATTATAAATATAGGGAAAAATAAATGCTATGTTCAATCGTAGGCTTCTGTGGAGTTGATATGAAGATTCCTGAATTTTAAGGTATCCACCGCGTTTGGTGTTCCTCCTGTTAAAGGGTCACCCTTGTTCAATCGGGCGTCTTCAGGTCGAAGTTGCCTTTATCACACTTCGAAATAAAGACTCCGGTTGGAACTCAAGCGAAACTGTAGTCAGGACTATTATTAGGTACCATTTATTTATTCAATAGAAGGCAAAATATTTTTAAATCATTGCAATATAATATAAATAATAATAAATGTTTTAAATTCCAATTTTGAAAGACTTCTATGGTATGAAAAAGTTGTTACATGAAATTAAAATGTAATTTTTCAATATATCGTTAATTTATTTCGGCCATTGGTGATAAATCCCTTTGAAAATCCCCTTTTCTCGCTAGTATTAATGCAGAGCGTTATCAAAATTTCGAAAAGAGAAATGTGGATACAGGTACAAAGTTGAACTTGTTAAACGTTTTCGGCTACAAGCACCACAAAACTGGAAGCACCACAAAACTGGTACTGTCTCGGCCCAACCGGTACGTGTGGTCACCATATCCTCAGGCAATTATAAAGTATTAAGGCATTCAATTTAGAAATTTAATTTATATTTATTTCAACAATATACTGTTTATGGTGACACCAATGAAACAGCAAAATTTTTTCTCTGCAATACAATCGCTATAACGGGTCACAATATGTTAGCATGGTATTTACGAAATAGTTCTTAATTAGATGTAGTCGGAAAAATTTTGTTAAATCATCTTTGCGAATACCATGATATGCCAAAAACATTGAATCTATATTAATGCTCAAAATAGATATGCTTCCCTATTTTTGTCTAAATCAAAATATACGGTCTAAAAATCACTTAGGTGCTGCAAAAGTTAATGCAATACTTGTAATCTCATTCCATATTATATACTATTGATTGCATAGTGATGCTTTACTTCAGCCTTACACCTTTGTCTAGGCGACATTGATAACCATCTGTGAGAAAGGACTGTATATTTCCAAAAATAAAATCTATAATATTAAAGTTATTTCACTTGTACATCTTCTTTAACAGACACTACCGGGTATACTTAGTAAATGGTTATACAAATTTCGGCAACATTGGAACTTTTTTAATCTTTCCATGCGGAATATACTTTTTTCGCTACTTTCACCACCTTTAATTTAAATTCAAGCAATTGTGTCATATTTTTGAGCAAAGTAACGACTTTCATGGTTTGAATAAAGTTTATTTATAAAATAATCCGTTAAACTCGGGATATTTTACTGATATTTCATTTCTTCCATTTTTTTTAGCTCCCTAAAGCCGCTGTGTAAAGAATGATTTTGATAGCTTAATGAAATTCTTGCATTATTCAGTTCATGTTGACCGTAGTCTCTAGTTAGCTAACCCTTGTTCTAATAGTAATGTTTTAAGCCACAGACGAATGATGGGCTCTTATTTTAGCCGTAGCTTATTTCGAATATGAGCAAGGTGCAAGTTTAAGCCGAGAGAATAATCTAATCCTTTTTAAGAAAGCTAGTTAAATTTCGTATCAGGTGAATGTAATTTCGTGGAATTGAAAGAAAGACGGTACTTTCCTCCATCTCACCGATAACCTCAAAACCGGAAGCCCAGTGATACAATCCCTGCTCTTAAGTAGTTATCTTTCTTTGAAGCATAAATTGCAGACGATATTATTTTTTTCTCAGTAGGATCTTTCTCTGCTAAGTTTCTGGCACGTTCAAAAATTCGACCAAAAAATCAAACACGACGTGAAGAGGAGGTAGGTGAGGGGAAAAGAAAAGAATTGCAGTTTCCTTTGTGATTTTTCCTTTTTGCCCTTTGAGCTCTGACCCCATAAAGAATACGTCTACCCATTTCCCGGTCTCTCTCCTGGGAAGGAAAAAAGAAAAAACTAGAAAGCTAGAAGAATTACAGGGAGCTGAGTTTGGTGTGGGAATAATCTCGCCACAGAAGCGTCTTCCGGAGGACTTCATAGTGCGTTCGAGAGAGAGAGACAGAGCGCAGGGAGACGGGAGAAAGAGAGGGAGAAGACAAAAAGGGTGAGATGGGAGGGGAAGAGAGGGTAAAGGGTGGAGGAAAGAAGAAGGGGGAATGAGGAGACCAGGGGGGGGGAGAGGGGAGGAGGGATGAAAGGGGGGAGGGCACTTGTGAGGTCTCAAACTTGAGCCAAAGCCGTCTCCTTTTCCACGCTTGCCACCACCCCCCCACCCAACCCATTGCATTCGTCCCCCGCCTGTATTCGCTCCATCCCGCCCCCCGGATCCCACCCCACCCCCTTTCCACTTCCCACCCACTCGCTCACCGTCCTCCTCTCCAGCCCCCTCGCGTGCATCTCTGGCCCCTTTTTACCCAACGACCCTCATCCCGTAGAGTTCCCATAGCATCCATTTTGAGGGACGTCCCTTTTCTTCCCTTCCCTCCCCTCCCCTCTGGTCCCTCTCCCGATAAATTCACTTGACGCCGTGACTCACGGGAGATATTGGCTCAATGGTCTTTCAAGAGCAGGAGAAGAGAGATAGAAAGAAAGGATGGGGAAAGGAGAAACGGTGACTTACTCACGCTCGCCGGCTCGCCTTCTGTCACATACACACGTATGGGAAGCCTTAAATCTTTGAAGTATAAAAAAACAAAGGTTGTCGAAACAGCGGCCTTAGTGGACCGTGTACGCGGCTGCGGGGTGGCTGCCCGCCCATTGGAGACCCATTCTTCACCGAAATGCTGTCAAATATTGCTTTATCGTTCAGTTTACGAGGATCGAGCTTTCGCCACCCGCTTTCCCAGAGTCTCTCTCTCTCCCCCCCCTCTCTCTCCCCCCCTCTCTCTCTCTCTCTCTTTCTCGCCAGTGAGTTGCTTTTGTATAAATACTTCCTCCGATTTTGAGATTCAATAACTTGCTGCCGTAACTTTCGACTCGGAAAGCCCTACTTAGTCTCTACGAGAGCGTTCCGGGGAGTGCGTTTGTCACGGTGACAATTGCAAGCCTATATTCGCTTGCTGCTTCGTGTCATCGGCTTAACCCTTGAGCACCAAAATGTTTGGGTCAACGAGTGACTTCCTATCGTGGAAAATCCGATTTATCTTCTCGTTGTCATGATTCGGTGTTGGTCTCTCTTTAAAAAATATCTGCTTCAAATCCCGAATTTTTTTAGAACTGACATAAAAATTTCTCCTAATGTTGAACTACATCTTTTCAATAGTTAATATTTGATTGACGAATAACGTCATGCAGCAATTAATTATTAAAATAAAAAAGATAGATTTATTTACTGACGGCGTTTAAAATACTCGGTTAGGGTAAAATTAATGAAAGTATAAAAATATCAGTTTTGTGCTCTCACCTTCCCTCCTCTGTTATTTTGCAAATTTATTTTTCTGTACAGCCTTCTTTTTCATTTTGTGTAAATTTGACAGCCGGTTTTTGTCGCTACTTATTGGAAAGTGGAAGTAATTTTTTAGCCCTTGCTGAGAGTTTAACGAAGTAAATTGTTTGTCACATGTAAGATTCCGAGAGGTCGTTCCAAAGTTTTCGTTGACCCGGTGACTTTTTATTCCGGTGAACTTTTCCTCACATCTTACACGCCGATGTACATTTTTTCACCAAATAACTTCGCGTCCTCTCTCTCTCTCTCTATTCCTCTGTCCTCCGTTTTAATTTTCTTCGTCGTCTCGGTGAATGGAGCCTGGCTCACTTGTGGGGGTGGGGAGGAGAGGGGAAGAGGTCGCGTGGAAAGGTGTAGGGCGGGGAGTGTGTGGAGTAAAGGCAGTATCGGGGAAGCATTGGACGATAGTGTAATCAGATAGGAGAAAGAGTTAAAAATCTAATAGATACATGTTTGGATGCACTGCAAAAAAAATATAGCATATGCGTAGTATGAGAAGACTAAAATAAGCTATTTTGAACATCATGAGGAATGATTACAAAATAAATGAAAAATGATCATGAACACGTTTGTCATATTTTTTGAGTTTGTAAAGTTTTCCACGGGAGATTTCTTGAAGTTGATATTTTCGTGAGATACCTAAATTTAAGATGTCAAATCAATAAATTTCGCTATGTTTTGCTGGTAAATAGATGCGTAATGAGCGGGTAATTTATTACAGTCATACTTTCTCAAAACATATCCTCTCGATAAACCCTTGCGTTACTATGAGGAACCACACGGTATTGCTCCTGAAGAAGGACTACATCATGATGGAAAAGAGAAAGATTTAACAATTTCATTTTATTTGAATTTAAAAAATAGGGTTTTACAATCACACCATTGCACCTTCTAAATGATGTTGTTGGAACTAAAAACGATTGGTCAATGAATTGATTCACTGGGGTAGTCCACCCAAATGCAGAGATCATTTTCTCCGTATAGGAGAGGTAGGTAGATAAGCCAAGGAAGGATTATATGTGGAATAAAGGAAAGGTGAAAAGAATTCCGTCGTAGTCTTCAGCCTAATCTCAACACAGGGAGCCATGAAGTCCCATCCTACGGACGGAGTACTGCATCGTAAGTGCTCTCCACAAAGCTACCAAGGGATTCAACTGGATAAAATTTCTGCTCCCATTAGGATTCGAACCTGAACCCTAAGGATGGGGAGCAATTATCTTATCAAGCACTCTATCGAAAGAACCCAATCCTTGGTGAATTACATAAATTGCTGAAATGCAATTATAAAAATTGCTTAACTTCTGTCAAGTGTTTCTTTTCCGTCGCGGACGCCGGAGAGGGTAGTATCAGACGCAAACCGCACGGCAGGGTGCACTGGGGAAGTGTAAGGGTATGCGGGGAAGGCGGGGAGGGAGTGGGGTCTCGCGGATGGATGGCTGCGCCTGTCCGCTGCACACGGACTAGCATATTCCTCGCATCTCAGGGCTCGCGGATAATTAGAAGTCGTGATCCAGTGCTCCAGACGGGACGCTCACGGCGGCGCAAGCTCGCGTATTTTCGCAGCGTGCTCCAGTAGAGAGATAGCGGGGGGGAGGGTGTGTGTGGGGAGGGGGGGGTGAGTAGGAATGAAATAGGTAGGTGGATGAAATGGGGAGGTGCTGATGGCTGACGCGAGAGAGAGGCAGGTGGTGTGGGTCTTCCCCGGCTGGTCCCGAGTGACCCTGAGCGCGTGTATCAGGTGCGCGTGCGTGCGTTCACGTTTGAATTCACAAGGCAGACGTGACCGCGACGGCGAACCCGGCTTATAACTTCGCCTTCTTCTCTCTCACTCTCTGACTTCTGAAATTGGGCCGTCCGAAGGACTTCTGAATGGACTGTTTTGGGGGACCGTCATCCCTATCCCAACATCCTCTGCTCTTTATCTACCCCTGCCCACATAGTATTCCGATGGAGTCATACTAAGCCTTAGCCTAAATCATTTTCCAATCAAATAAAGGTAATGAATTTCCTTAGTTCTCGTAGATGAAGCAATGTGGGATCCGTAGGTATTTCTGGAAAAATGTCTACTAATTTATATGTTAGACTAAAAGTCACATTCATGATCTGGAAACCCTTAATCTATTAAAAATTTGGGAATTTTTGGTTCTACAAATGTTGATGTCTTATAAAATCGTCTAACATATGACCTTGATTCTAATTCGAAGAAAAAATGAATGCCCATAGCTCGATTTGATTACGCAGCCTTTGAGTATTCAGGCCGATGCATTATTAATCAGCTGACCCAGTATCTCTTTTATTTGAAGTGGACCTCAAGAAAATACGTTATCAGCACAATTCTGAAAATGAAAATGTTTATGTAGATATATTGCAACTTAGGCAATACTGGTGTTGACTAAACGCATCAGAATGTTAGGAATGTCTCAATTGTGGTACAGCTAAACATCAAAGCAATAGTACTTCTTATTTGCGCCAGCCATTTTATCCCTATATAACTTTTTATTTTATTTTTATTGTTTTTTTTATATTTTATGAACTCTGATTTCCATGCCGTGTTATTTAATCGCGCTATTTTACATTGCCTCCCATTTAGTGAGTATAATAACCTAAATATTTACGAGAGATTCTTATGATTTAATAAAAATGAAAAATATGATTCTACATTTGTATTTATATGCAAAGAAAATTTTCATCTGGTTAAGCTGCGATATATCCGATTTTTACGCGAGACCATCTTACACTGCTGCCAGCGCCAATGACTCCATCTCAGCCCCTTCGGGCGTACGACCCATTTATCTACGTAATCATAAGTACTCCTCACACCACTTTTTTCTCCTATTAGTTTCCAATCATTTTTCGAAAAAAAAGAAAATCCATTGGAACCCATTCTGCGCCCGCTTTCCAGACGTTCTCCATTTTCCCTTTCCCTTCCAATCCTGTGGTCGCGCGGCCCGTGACATCAATGCCAGGCACGCGGGCCGCCTCCGTGCACCCCTATTCCCAAGAAGCAGAGTGAGAGGAGGCGGAGAAGGGGGAGGCCGGCTCCTCTTTGTTGCAAAAGCCATCCGCCCCAGAGCGGATTTTTTCGAATCTCACACCAAAATGGATGGCGATTATCGACATCCTTTTATCGAATCTCCTCAGATCTAAGGAGTTCTATTGAAAAATGGTTCTATCTAGTTTTTTTTAAAGCTCAAATTCTTCCTAAAGCCGTATTACGTCTAGCGAAGGAAAAAAATATTTTCCTATGAAATTGACGGGCATGTTTATACGCCATTGGGAATATCGGGAAAAATACATATCCGAGCAAGGACGCTGGAGATTGAAGCAAAGGTTTGCGTCCCTGTCGATCAAATCATAATGTATTGATTTTGAGTGATCTGGATATTTTGAGATGGAAAGCTTCTCAGGATTTAAAAATGAAAACACATCGGAACGAGATAATCTCTGTTGTTTGTGAATGAAAAAAATCTATGTAACGGTAAAAATCATGGGGAAAAAGAAAAATAAATTTTTCCTATGGACATGTTTTGAGTTGTATTGTGTAGCTTGCCGTAAGTATGGGTGAAGTTATTGACAGGAGAATTCAATTAGCAACTGTTCAATGCAAAATTGCGTAACTGTCAATCAGTAAATATTACTATCATTTGCTAAAAAATATTTGTGTTATAAGTTGACATGTTATAATAAAGCATGGTTTCATTTTGATATCTATAAAATTATTTTGCTGCAGTCATGCACTTATGTGACGACGTAATAGCTTACGCGCGCGCATCCATACTGTGAAAGTATGGGACACATACGATGTCCCATCAAGGGGTCTATGCCGAAAAGGAGGGAGAATTTAACCCTCTTGCTTTAAATTTTGTGGCACGCGTCGTCTTCATTATCATCATCATAGGTTATTAATCCTAGGATTGGTTTGAGTCGTAGAGCGAAACCCTCAGTTTACTCTTCCAATCTCTTAATTGCCGCCTAGTTTCTAGCGGCTCCCACGCTGCTTGCATCTCGTGCAACGTTCGCTGCATACTCATCCCGCTTCGAGAGTGTTTATGCACGCGGTGCCTCACGAGACCGCCTATTCAATTAACCTGCCCCGGAGTAAAAGTTCTTGCCTCCGCGTCAGTGCACTCCTTGAAGCGGAGACCGGGCGCGATTCGGACGAGGTGTTTGAGGCAGGGGTTCTTTTAATTCTCTCGCGACCCCCCCGTCTCGCCTGGCCCCTTGCAAAACCCCCGCCGCCCTCCCCACCTTCAGTCAGCTCTTCAACCCGAGCGGCGGCGCGCCACCACCTATCACTTCATCTCCCTTCAAGACCCTCCTCCTCGCCCTTTCCCCCCGGTTCCCTTCCTCCCGACGGAGTCGGGCAAGGACCGCACTGTACAGTGCACGTACTGGAGTGGTGCAGGGGCCTCTCTCAACGCTCAAGCGCCAGGGCTTTTGCCTCCCATGGGGGGAGGGAGGCGAGTGAGGGAACGAATTTTTCTCAGCGCTCGTTTCCTAACCTCGGCTCGTACCGAGAGGAGGTGCAGAGCAGGGAGCAGTGGCGGTGCATGCATGACGGTAGCAATGTCGGTCACGTCTAAGCGTCGAGATATTTATTGCTAGTTACGTGGGTCGGGGGCGGGAGAGGATAAATTTGCGGGGGTGAGCAATAAATACTGCTTGCTCGTTTCCCGATTTCGTGAACTACCCTACCCTAATGTGCAATGCGTCTTCTTTGTTAAAGAATTTCTCGAATTAGAAATACGTTTTTAGGGTGTTTTTGTAGCTATTGTAATTCAGGGAGGCTTTACTTGAATGCATGGAATGCAAGGATCATTTCCCGGTTGTGACCTGCTAGAATAGAAGATTATTTAAGAAAAGGAGGAATAAGTAAATCAGAGGGAAGGTCTATTGTAAATTTGAATGGATTGTAGCTGTGTTGGCAGAGGAAGCAGCTGATTGACGATTGTTTATCTATACACGGCATTACATGCGCTGTTTCTTCCGTTAAATAAAATATTAGTTGAATTAAATAAACTAAATGCAATTGAGAATACACACAAAAGAAAACATCGGGAATCAACTGACGCCAAGTTTAAAAATTGTTAAATATCATTGTTTAATCAGAATTAAACAAATTTAAGTTTGTAGGAATTTCAGCTAATATACTCAAGAATGAATATATAGAATGGCTCACAATTTTCAAAATCGTAATTCCTTTCACCTTTTCAAAGAATATACGCATAATATAGCTAATAATATATTTTCTTAATGCATTGAATGAGTCTTTGATACCATTTCTCCATTGATGATGTTTATTTTGCTGTGTTTCCCATCTCATAATCCTTTTTATGCAGAAAGTACAGCCAAGGAGTACTTTTGTTTTGAGAGAAAAAAATAGAGGCAGAAGTAAGGGTATCCACCGGCTAAGGGTCGTTGAAGAGAGGTGAAAATTCATGTACCCGAACTAATTACTGCGCCGTCCGCTCACTCGAAATTGTGTAATTTCTCATAAAATGTTAACCTCAACGTGCCGCAGTTGGAAGTTTTGATACAGCCGAGGTGGAATATTCGAGGGAAACAAAGACGAGTACAGTTCCTTGCGGTGACACTACGCCTGCCACGAACATTACACCTTGAATTCCGTGTAGCTGAAGCCCATTTATTTTGACTCGTTTAAGACATTGCGAAAGAGTGCGCTTGTATTACTTTCCTCTCGTCGCACCGCCCTTTCCCCCCTCCCACAATTTTTTTCCCCCAAAGATTTCTTTCTACTATACTTCTCAAACCGTTCTTTTTTTACCCCTTAAGCCCCTGGTGCAAACATCTTCTGCTTCAGTGTGGATTATCCGTGAAGGAGGCGTATTGGATAAAAATAAATGCTACCTAAAGCAAACACTGTCCGTGTGAATGAGATAAGTAGTGGAAGACGGAGTGAAAGGAAGGGAAAATGTACCGGGATCATAGCAACCCCCGCGGGATTACCTCGGGGCGATATCCTACCGACGATCCTCGCAAAGGAATGTAATTGGTGCACACTTAAGCTTCGCCATTCCTATTCTCATCACATCTCTCTGCTACGAAACGGGTCAGTCCAATGTACATAAAAGTGGGTTGCTCATCGATCCAGACATTCGTATCGTAGGAAAACCTTGCCTTTTTGTTATATTTTCTTTTTCTCCCTCTCTTCTTTCGTTCCTTCGTTCTTTTCTCAGGCCACTTTTATTTCAACTCTCTCATCTACTCCGTATTCTTTACAAAGTATTCCCAGGCTTCACAGGGAAATACTTCTTGTTTTATTCATAGATTTCATGATTTCGTCTCCGCCGTGTCCTAGCACTCATTTTTACGCTCTCTTCTTCACCACTTTCT
This sequence comes from Pyrrhosoma nymphula, assembly GCA_963573305.1. Classification (NCBI taxonomy): domain Eukaryota; kingdom Metazoa; phylum Arthropoda; class Insecta; order Odonata; family Coenagrionidae; genus Pyrrhosoma; species Pyrrhosoma nymphula. The sequence goes on along the minus strand of OY754327.1, from coordinate 25,003,053 downwards.
CCTCCCACCCACGTTTACCTCGTCCCCGACCAATTCCATCCCCTCCCATCCTCCATCTCTCGGTCTCATCTCCCTTTCCCCGTTTCTATCCCCTCCCCCACCTCCTCTCGTGCTCCGCTCTTGTTTACTTATTTATAAACACCTTCACGCTTACCCCTTCCTTATCCTCCCGCACCTCTGCACCTGGTAACCGGGCATCAAAAACACGATTCTTTTTCTCTCTCCTCTTTCTCCCAACATTTCCACTCTCTGACCCTTTGGCCCTCTCCCTCTCTCCCGGAACCTCCTCCTCTTCCCACCTCCCACTCCCTCCCCCACTCCTGGCTTCACTCATTCTTTATATCTTCTCTCTCTTTTTCTTACTCCCTCTTGTTTCTCTCCTGTACAAAAACACACACATCTCCCCTTTTATCCGCCTTAATTTTCGCGCCTACTGTTTTCTTGTTTACTTCCTCCTTTAAGGCCTTCCGTCCACCATCCTCCTCCTCCTCACCTCCCAGCCCCCACCCTTATTTCCTTCACGCCCGAGCCCCTATTCCCTTTCCCCCCGCACTTTGAATTTCCCTCGCCTCGCCAAGTTGGGTTTTTCAAGATTTATTCCCCGACCTTTCTCTCCCGCTGCCATTCGCGGCCGCCATTTTGGAAACATTTCCTTCACCTCTTTCTTTCTTTCGCTCCTCGCGTCGGATTGAGGACGCAAAGAAAACGAGGTCACGGTGGAGTTTTTCGTTCTTTGTTACTTGTAATTTGAGAACGCCGCGAAAGCTTTTATAATGAACTTGGAGAATGCTGCTTTCAAATCTTTCGCTGATTAAATTATGACGTAATTAGGATTATAAATTAATTTTGTGAGAAACAAACGGGTAGTTGATGAGAATTTAACCTGAATGCTGATTAAAAATGCAACCAGAAGAAAGGGAATTTAAAATATCCTGCTCAGAAAATTAAGTATATGCTCTGGAAAAGAGGGTTTCCCTTAGGTAAAGTGTAGAGGGTTTCTAATCCGAGGTTGATGGAGAATTCATCGTGAGATGATCGCATATGAAATGCGTTTGATTATTATTGTCAATGGCGATGTCTCCTCCAATGTGCAAGTTCTATCATTACGTATTCACTCTCAAGATTGGTAGTGTGTTGCCTTCATTTCTCTCTTGTCCACTGCTCACTCATTCACGGCCTTGCAGCTTTCCCGTTTCATATACCATTTACCTTGTTCTTTGTTTTTGTCCCTCAGCCTCCCCCCTGGGACTTAGGTACCCTTATATTTTCCTTTCTGTAATGTCCTTTATAAATATTCAGAGTATGTATAATCCCAGCTTATCCTTCTCCATCTTCACCTCCTCCAACATCCCACTCACGCCAAAGAGCCTCATGTCCCATGTCCCAACCCTACATTTCTATTTCTAGAATGTTGTTCCCCCCACGCTGTAACTACCCGGAGATACGATTGGGGCATCATTATGTTACCTCCTTTATAACTTACTGGGAAATATATTGGACCACTATGATCCGGAAACTAATTACCTTCATGGAACCAACTGAACACGTATCCTCTAAACCAACTACGCCCATAGTGTGCAAGCATGCGACAAAACATTTCCAATTTTGTTGTCATATATCCTCCGGTCCTTATTCTTCAGATAAATTAATCCTAATTCTATTTTAAACTAGAGCAACGTACTAATGATGAGATATTTTGTAAGATCAAACCAATGTAATCTTATCTGCGTAGTCAAATGTCTCATCTGCTAGGAGTTTCCCATCTCTCCCCAAGTGTTTCCACAGGAACGATGCTATTCGATCCCTCGTGAACCGCCCTCTCATTGTGTGTTCCCACAATCAAACTCGAAACCCCCCAACCCCACCCTCTTCTCATGCATCCACTCGTCCAGCCAGCCAGCCCAGACTCTCCGACCTCCCCCTCTTGACCACCCTCCCACCCCGTCGTTCCTTTCTCTCTCTCAATCAACCTCCCCTCCTGTCTTTCTTCCTCTTTGCCGTACCTCTCTTTGTATCCCGCAACTCTCTTAACCTCTCTTCGTTGCCCTTCGGCCCCGCACTCTCTCCGTCCCCTTTCACCCTTGCCACTCTTGCCTTTCCCTACTTCATCCCCCTCCCCTCCCCCTTTCGTCTCACAAAATGAGCAAACCCTCCCTGCCTCCCCGTCGTTCACCCCGCGCCATTAAACACCCCTTCCACCGCAGCCTCCCTGCTGTCTCCGCTGCCCAAGAAATCTCGTAGAAGTCAGTAGTTGAGGGATGCTCAGAACTCTATGTATCACCCAGCAGTCTGCAGTCTTACATGATTTGCTATACCCCAAGTCGCACATTTTCAAAAATCGTGCCTCTTTGCGAAAGAAAGACGCTTGTTATTTTCATCATTCCCATCATTGATAAAGATGGCGTCCGACATTTACAGAGTTCCTCACGAGTACGGCAGTAAGGCAATTAATATGGTGGAAAGAGTAATCCCAACGGTTGAAAGGGAAGATGAGGATAGGATGTGAAAACTTTTTTAACTCGGAAAGTACACTGTAGAGTCTGAATGTTTAGAACAGTGCACGCTCTGTTGTCAAGAGTTGAGAAAGGTAATTCGGTTCCATTCATTAACCTAGGTAACGATATTTTTCGGAAAGCAGATTTTCCCAATCCCAAAATCATCCACTGCGCATCTGCCACGAGCTTTTGGAAGCTACATGTGTTCAACACCTCCCACTCCACCCCTTGATCTTCCACCTTATTTTATCTTTCTCTACTCTCTTCTGCCAACCTTGCCTCCTCCTCCTCGTTGGTCCTTCGTCCGAAGTCTCTGCAACCTCTCTACCTCCCTCTCTCCCTCTCCTCTGGTCCACGTCTAGAGGGCAAAGGTCCTTGCCTTTTCCGTCCGTCCTCTTTCGCCTTTTCGCGTTCCCCGTCCCAGACTGGTTGGCTGGTTATTGGCAAGGAGGGATTTCCTTAGGTCCGGACAGGGGCGTCTTTAAAAATTTCCGCCCGCCTTCCCCCTTTACTCTGATCGACGGTTCGAGGAGTCGACGCGACATTCCATCGCTTGATGCTTTGCGGCCGTTCAGCGTTTCCGCTACGTTAGCCTTCGAACGGAAATTTATCAAGAATTCAATCTCCTCCATATCGATTGTGCGCTCTTCTTTCAAAGTATTAGTAGAGATAATATAACTGCTCTTTGGGAAATTTTACTAGGCTAGGGAAGGTCCTCAAATTAAATCATCAGAGCCGAAGTCAATACAGATATCAGTTAGTCCTAGTTATTTAAATATTGATACTTGGTGCGCTTCCGGCCAGATGTTACGCCACCAGAAAATGTAAATACAATGTAATTCAAAGTCCAAATCGGACGACAGAAAACATCTTTGAATTAGCGTTTGGTGCCAAAACATTATACATACATGGATCATATGGATATTATTTTAAACCTGCAATTATATAACGAGTGATTCTCTACCTATAGTAAGTTCGCTTTAGCTAAGATGGTATCACTGGTGATGGAAGGCCACACGTGTATTTTATCAACACATTCAAAAATACGCCTTGGATCAGCCAGTCAGTAAAAAGTAGTATGATAGCAATAATTTTATTCCACGGTAACTTCGGAGTAAGAACGATGTAAGAAGGCTAGGAGTTGGTTTATTCGAATTCTTTGTGATGTGTTTGCTTTCAATACCAGTCATACTCGCAAAAAATATTGGATACTTGAATAATGTAAGAGAAACAATTGCACTTTTCCACAAAATGGTTTATTGCGTACAACGCGTTTCGGCTCACAGAGCCATCATCAGGTACAAGACAGGTCTTGTACCTGATGATGGCTCTGTGAGCCAAAACGCGTTGTACGCAATAAACCATTTTGTGGAAAAGTGCAATTGTTTCTCTTACATTATGAAGAACTTCCACGATATCTCGCCTGAATCTGTTGAATTTATTAGGATACTTGAATCTTTTAGTGTTTGTTTTACTGGGAAATAGAAGTGTGGTTCATGAATTTGTCTGGTTCAGGAGTATGTTCGGAAAACTTTTTAAAGCTAGAGAATAGGGGTAGTACCTATTCTACAGACAAAAATCTTGAATCTACCAAAATATTAGGCACGTTTGCTACTAAATATTGCGTCTTTAATGAGAAAATAGGCAATTCTGATGCCAAAACGAGCCTTGTTTAGAGCATTCTATTTGTACGCAGTACATTATGCTGGGAAAAATACTGAAGTTCGTTAAGTTTTAATATTTAACTTTTCTTCGGTGTCTTTAAAACCAACATTTCTTTGAATAATAGCGTAAATTTCCAGCAAAAATATTAAAATGAAATGGATTTTTACTTGTTTTTGTCGTGAAATTTGTCATTCAGAAGATGGGAAAAGTTGCGTGAAAATGAAAACGAGAAGCCACTTACCTTAATTGCATGATAAGAAAGTCGAAGTAGTCGAAATATTTCTGCTTTGCACGCTCCAGAACGTAATCTACCTGCCGTTGCAAAGTAATATTCAGGAATTGCTATAAACGAGGACGGAACCTCAGCACTGCGGTCAGCATTCACATCAGATCATCCTGGGAGTCGCGAATTGGCATTCCATTTGTTTAAACATAAACAGCACTTGTTTCAATCTGTAACCTGACTAAGAGATGAACCCGTATATGCCTATGTCTGTCAAATTTTTTGTTTATAATATCTTAACTCAAGTATAAGGCGTGAAAACAATCGGAAAATAATATGATTTGATTGCGTTCCCGGACTAACCACGGGGTTTGTTCTATTACTATCATGCATAATATTTGACTTAATGTAAGCCACCTCAAACGGCTGTGGAATAGAATGTAAATCATTGTATGTCTAATCAAAATGACTTCTTTTTACTTGCCAGCCGATAAATAATATTGCTTGGAAGTTTTCCAGCATGCATTTTGTTTTGGGCCCGATTTGGAGTGGTGCTTATTTAGTTTCATCACATTACTTTCCGTGAAAACAAGCCGGTTTCACACTCCAATTCCCTAATTTATCTGTTTGATTTCACTATGAAAATAATATTTTAATTGATATCCAATTCACTGTATGTAGATACAATGCGATATCCGGCGCGAATGAATATCCATTATCTTCCCGATTCACTCTCAGATAATCCACTCCTTCGTCATGCTTCGGCCATCCTTTATTTTTTTACATTTCCATTATTGTGACAACCCCATTTTTATTACGACCGCAATCTCTCCTTCACCCCCGCCCACCTCCCCTATCGCAATTGTTCATCTCTCTCTGTTTCTCCGCTTTTCCCATTCTCTCCTCCGTCGGAAAATTAGGTTTTCGGGCGACTATCTGCCATTGATCAAGGCGCAAGTCGAGCTATCGTGTATGTTTGAGGTCTAATCGATCGGGGTCACGTGCGCACTCTCATTCTTCTGGATCGATGGCCACTTCCTTTATAGGCGGACCATCGCACTGTGTGTCTGTGAGTGTGTAGCACGGGCGCCGCCTTTCCATTCTCCGCGCGATCGGAATTTTCTCGGGAAACGTAACCGAACTGTCTCTTGCTCTCCGTAGAGCACAATCGTTGTTCAAAAGGGCGCTTTCGTTGTCCTTGCTCATGAAGAGTGGTTTATTTCACCAACATGCATTATTATTTCAGACCTTCAATTTTTTTAAAATATTATTTCAGCCCCCAACTACGTAATTTCGCTTATATTTTTATTGCTCCTTTCTCTGCATTAAACTACTGCTTGTTTTCAGTAGTGATGTATGTGGAAATGTAAAGGTTAGTCTTTATTACACCAGTAATTGACACATATGAAAGAAGCGTACTTCATTGGTTTGACCATGTTTAGAGAATGGATGACAGTCGAACAGCTAACCACACTTATGATAGTGGAGTGAATGATATGGCAGGAAGGAGTGAACCATGACAACCATGGGTAAATGCAGTGGAAGAGAATCTTTAAAAGAGGAAAATTAGGAGTCTTGTAAAAAAGAGAGTGTGTAAGGTAAAATTCATGACTGCAGAAGAAGCAATGAAGGATTGCATGGATAGGGCATTATGGAGGAAAGTACCTACCGTAGAAGAGCTATTTTCCAAGGCTTAACATCAGTAAATGAGCTCTCTGAAATGTGTCATGCCCGAAAGGAAGCAGTAATATGGGTATTTATATTTTTTTAACTTTCTACTTTTAGAATTTTGCTAAGTCATATTCTGACCAAGTTATTCACCTGCATAAAATCGCACTTAGTGTAACAAAGCATTACTTTTTACTTGAAATCTGGCTAGATAAATTAACATCAAATAAACTCCAGCTCAGCTATGGAATATGAAAATAATGTTTTGTCGCTGCCAACTTGAAAAATTGCGGGTAAAATATTCGAAATTTGTTTAAATTTAATTAAAAATTCTTATTCCTAGCACCACATTTCCAGTGGAAAACAATCTGAAAAAATTTATGTGAATGAGCTACTACATATGAGTTTCTGGAAAATTTCCTTGTTTAAGCTACTTTTGTTTTCAAGTCTTGAAGCCACGAGTAAAAGATGCCATGTTAACTAATTATTATCCACAAAGTCAAATTGTAATGATATGGTAATATTCGAAAAAGCTCTTGGCCCTTCAATAGAAAACAGTACTTGAAAACGTAAAACTCATCACTAGAACCCAGGCACCTTTGGCCATACGTACAACCCCGGAACCGGTCATTTTGACCGGTATTATTTTTTCCTCTATTTTCGAAGATATTTTTTTTAAATTCTTCTTATATGTCATGATTTAGATAAAAACTTACAATTTTTATGCGCAGCAATGTAATTTAGCTAATGTTTTTAGATTTAAACTTGGTTGCCTACCGGTTACGTTTTAATATTTGGAATTTAATTTATTATTTAGTGATGACGAGTACATTAGGAGCTAGGAATCGTTAAAAAAATGTTAAGTAATGGTTGGCTATTTAGGTTGCTAATGGAATATGTTATCAAAGCTCCATATTGGGGGGTACAGTTAAGAAAACATCAATTATTGTAAATTATACTCATTGATTTTTATTTCTCTGGTCAATAAAGATAGTATGCATATAATGGTGAGCACTTTTCAGATACAAGTTAAACTGAAATGTATTTACTACAAGTAAAAAGGAAACACTTCAATTATTTAAATTCAGGAGTACAGCAACGAGTCCAATATTGTTTCTTATATTAGGATATGTGTATAGCACCTCCTCCAACGCACACCTTACAGGTAAGGATCTTTTTTTCTAACCCCGTGCATGATCCACGCACCCGCTTTTGGTAGGTGTTGCAAAAACCACCTTGCTAAAAATTGCTGGTTTTGTTTTCTCTACAATATCCGATTTGGCATGTCCGCCTCTTCTTTCCGGATATTTTCTGGCTATCGCCAATAACAATATGTGATCTAAATGCCGTAGTGGCTGCCCTCAAATCGTCTGCTAGCTGCAGGGTGAAGTATCGCCTACTTATTTTTTCCCCTGTGACTTCTCAAAACACTATCCACGAATTGATTACCGCTAAATCGAGGATATTGAATAGCACGTGAATTGGCGATCTTCGCGTTCCACTGTGTACGGAATATTTTCTGCACATTTAGTCAAATACATCAACAGCATGTTTTGTTTTGTTTTAAAATTAAATGGATTCTGGTAACTTCTTCTGATTGTCCCCAATAAATATGTATAGGTGCATATGTCATAGATGCTTAGTATTACCACATTCTTATTTACTTTTCCTTGGTCAACTGTGAGAGTTGCATAATTTGTAGTAAAAAGCGTTGTTTCGTACAATGGTGCACGCACGGGTGCACCCATCTCTTTGACCACTATAGGTGCTTCCTTCAGGAGAACTCGGTTCATAGTCCCAACGAGAGAGGTATTACAACTCTTAAGTTTTCTAGCAAGCTTTCGTGAAAAAAGAAATTATTGGTAGTAATGTTAAGTCCTTTGTGTAGATATCGCTCACTCTAATTCATTACTACGTATTCTGGAAGTGATTCGTCTTATGGTCGGCTTTCGTCTTTACCCAGATATGGAAATCCTTGGCAGAGGTACTTGGATTCCATATCTACTAATAGCCAAAACTTTATACCAAATTTATCCGGCTTGTAAGCCACTGCAGGAATGGGCAACGACACTTTGTTGGGTACAACTGCTCGTCGGTAGTGTAGAAAGCTCCCGGCACATAACACAAGTAGCAGTTTTCTATGAATTTATTCAACGTGTACGAAGCACGCCCGCGCTGTCCACCGACTGCAACACGACGACGCGACGACGGCTCCTCCCCGTTGAGAGAAGTGCTATTCCAGTAATAGTTTGTAATTTTCTATTTACAAAACAATGCATAATATTTTGAAATAAACAAAAGTATTACCTTGTGTGGTAATTGATTCACTTGCCCCGTCAACTGCGTCGTCATTGCAAAAGGGGAAGGAATCTTGAAATCTTTGTCCAAGACTTGCCAAGCGAATATCCCAAATGGAACTTTCGTCAGACAATGTAATAAAGTACACACTCGGCAACCAAGGGCAACCACTATGTTCTGGCATTATAACATTCTAAATGTAAGTTTTGAGGCTCCAAATTGTTGGTATACTTGGAGTTTGTTACTTAATTGCCAAATGTTACACCAGTTGAAGAGCTAAGTAGCCGAAAATTAAAAACCTATTCACGGGGCTGAAGTATATTAACAATTGTAAGTTAAAGAACAACAATTCACAGACCCACATATGGCAAATTTGAGAAGGAATAGGTACCGGTCAAAATGACCGGTTCCGGGGTTGAAGATAGTATGGTGTATTCCTCGTAAATGATAAGGGCTTTATAGTTCATACTAAGGGCTCTAGGACATCCCACTAAAAAAATGAAAGTCACAAAATTTCAGCTCGCTACATTGTATACAATGGCAACTGCAGCGGCATGATTTTCAAAATCGGTCAAAATGACCGGTTCCGGGGTTCTAGTGTTAAATGAAGAGGAAATAAAATTGACTTGATAAATGTTTTTTTTAGATTGCAATATTTATTTCCAAGATATGTGGCAAAGCGTCGATTTCTGTCATATAGGCCCTTTTTTGTCACCCACGCCTAATGAATACATGCCCAATTTGTATATTTTCAAGAATTAATGCATGTTAAAGGACTAGCACATGAAGTGCAGAGTTATTGAGGAGAAATTATTCCTTATCACCTGGCGATGTGAAGGTATATGTTTTTAGGTCGTGCATCTGAATGTTTAAGACCTTTATGTCTTCACTCGTACCCACTCCACTTGGAGTGGGAGTACTTTTTTTACGTTGGAAGTTCTTGTTTTATTCCTCTTGCTCTTCATAAACTGGGGCGCACATCAAAAGAAGCTCCTCTCAGCCCTCTGATTCGGCGAAGCGGACTTGAGAGGTTACTCGGGGAAGGCAATTGCATTACCGTGCATTTTCAAGGAATAAGATAAAAAGGAAAGGCGTTTGGAGGTGGTGGATTTAGTATTCCTGTACTCTTAACTCCGGAAACTTGAGGCCAAAACGTTCAGTCACCGGATCGGCCGTGGATGGAGAGAAAGACGAGGATTTTTTCACGAAGCCGAGTGAAGGGTGGGTGGAGGGAGGGTGGAAGGAATGCTGAGAGGGTGGGAGGAGCATTAGAGCGTAGGTATCCATTAGAGAAAATGTCACCGTGAGGAAAGAATTCTTTGAGTTAGAGCGTAGTCACCAGTATGAATTATTGATGCACTCTTTTAAAAGTTATGCAGGCAACTGAAATAAGAATGAGTCGGACAGGGTTTAACCAGCGTTGATTAGGCGCGTCTCCAGTCTGCGGGGCACGGCCAGATTGGCTCTGCCGCCGGCGGGGGTGGCCTTTGAGCGCGAAACGGCCACAATTGAAGTGGTGCTAATGTCACGAACTGCGTTTTCACATCCACATGAATCTTCTGATGACCTAGTGACGTTCACTAGAGAAGATGAGGCGTCTTAAGGCCGTATCACACTACGTGTTGCGGCGGTTGTTCCGGTTGCGTGTTGTGGTTGCAGGTTGGCTGACCAATCATCGCTCAGCAGCCAAGCCCACGGGTCGCAACCGAGAGAATAGACCCGGGTCTAATTTTCAACCGCGCGGCTGCAACCGTAGCCAATGGCATGCGTCACATTCACCACGTGACTACGCTGTTTTGGTTATCAGATGAACATATCAGGCACGCCATTTGTTTATGTCCAGCTACTGGTGCAAAGCGGAAAATCATTGTTGTTTGTTAATGCACATGTACATGCGATTCATTGCCAGCGCTTATGCAATGCTTGTTGTAAAAGCCCCGAATTCATCGCGTACAACTGGACGAACACAGTAAATAAGCAGACGACAGCAGCAGACGTCCACCCGCTCACCACCTGCGCGAACAGGCAGTGTGATCTGCCAACCCGCAACCTGCAACCGCCATCGTAACCGGAAACGACGCCGTAACCTTTAGTGTGATACGGCCTTTGGGCAGGTTGGCCGGCTGTTTTCCGAGAACCAGGATGATCTCTCAAAAGGAAAAGCAAATTAATTCATCTGTTGATTTTTTCACGGCGCGCTTATAATAGCCATTTATTTGATTCTCACAAATGAAATGCAATATTCTTCTCATTTGTCCATGCCTTCATCATTTATTAAGCAAAGAAAAAGAGTACTATAAGCCGGAGCGTGGTGCAATGCAATGAAAGACGTCCAATTTTAATTCATACTACAGACTTTTGGTGAATTTCAACTTTTGAACACAAATAAATTATTTTAGGAATAGGCAAAATTAGCAGATGACCATCATGGAAAAAGAGCATTCAATAGCTGGAAACATAAATTATTGAATTAAAAGTAAGGCTACACTAATGTGACTCATTTTAACGGTCTTACAAAACATATTTTTCTTTTTATACCGGTTAAAATAAAGGTAACTTTTGTGGAATCAGCTATAGTAATAACAAATGTCGTGCTATTCAGCTAATTAATTTATGCAGTTTTTTCCGCTTCATTAAAAACTAATTGCTAAAATAGCCACCGGGTACGTGATAGGAAGACTATGAAGTATTTTTAGAGTCTATTTGAAGTCATAGGCTCAGAATGATAAAAGTTGAACCCTTTTTTTGTGACCATGGGATTAGTTTCCTCTGGAAGCTCGAGGGGATGGAAGCATGATGGTTGCCGTGGAGAATATTGTTTCGGACTTTGTGTGGAGGAAGCCTTTTAACATTTTACGAGGGTTTAGTGGCGACATGGGGGTTAAGGTTGAACTTGATACTTTTGAAGCCATTCGTGGATGATGGCTCTTTAACACTAGTGAAAATGTTTGTGAAACTTCCATAAAATTTCGAAAGTCTTCACAAAGTGGCAAAAACATGGTTTAGGAATGGTATTCGCATCAATAAGAAGTGTTTATCTTGAAGAAGACCGCCAAACAGTTATTAAGTATAAATTGTTATTAATAGACTTATATTAAAAGAATTTTTTTGTAATAGTGATGCACAAGTCCATATTCAAAGCTAAAGAAAACTTTTTGCATCTGAAATGATAATATCCTTTTAATATTTATTTTTTTTGCTAAGGTAGAAAGACCAGAGTATGAATACAAATTAATTAAATCCGGTTTTCCCCATTTGGTGGAAAGGGGTAAGAAATTGAAATATGAAAAGATTTATACTCATATTTATAAACTCCAGTTTTATCGATTGCGATACAAAAAAAATAACTAGTGATTGTTCATCAACTTCTCTTTACATCGTTAGATATAAACAATATGCGGTTGAATAACTCCCTAGTATTTGTTTAATATTTATATAGCTAAGCATGCTGTTAGCGCCTAAGAAACCGTGAATAATATTAAAAAACTCTTCAACTGTTCCTAATTTAAAATTAGTTTTCCAAGTTGGGCATTTAATGTTTCATCGTTATGTTACTCAGTCCAGTGATTATATATTAGATATAAAAAGTATATATGTAATTATTAATTTATTTCTTATAATATAATATTTATAATTTATTAATATATAATTTTGAGCAATATACATTTGCACAAAACTCTATAAGTGACACTTATTGTCATAACTCTAAGTTAGTAACTTGGCTTAGTTCTGTCCTAGAAGTCGTGTCTTAACTGTAACAAAATTGTGAATCTCTAGCTATAATGACCAAAATGTATAGAAAATTTGGTTACACTGTATTATTAGATTTCAATGTTAATCACTAACTTGCGTCTGGAACTAAAACTGATAGTTCCAATCACTTTTCTATTTATTTTTATCAATTAAAGTACGATGTCAGAAGATATATGAGGACGATGTAATTACCCATCGTCCTTACAAAGAAAACATTTGGTTCGCCAGAGGGCCGCATGCCAGGGAGTGGAAACTACCACGCGGTATTTCACGCATTACACATAGAGGCGTCGCGGTTGCCGAGTCGGTTGGTATTTGGTGCGAATCCAAATTACGCGGGGACCAAGTTGGGCTGGGTTGCAGTCGCGTCGCCCAGGGCGATAACTTACGATATAACGGTCATAACACGGCGAGTTAATTCCTAATGGCGGAATGGCGGTCGGGGGGGAGTGGAGGGGGAGGCCGGGGGGGAGGCGGTCGTCGCCGGGGCAGTGGTGGTGTGTCGGATGTTTTGCATGTGGGAGGGAGAGAGCGGTGAAGGGAGAGGACTGCAGAGTAGGTGGGGGTTGACCCTTGATGGGGGGGCGTGGCATCAATATAACTGCCCGCTCTCTCTCACTGCTAGGCGTTCATTTTTTCCCGAAGAGACCGTGAGAAACAATTAAGCGGGGCCATAAAGGAAAATAACTCAAATGGTTTTCGCCAAAAAGAATTGACGCGCGAAAGAACCGAAGTGTGGTAAGCGAAGGGAGGGGGGGGGGTTAAGGGTGAGGGGTTTTTCAAGAGAGAGAAGTAAGCAGTTCGACGGGTAATGACGAGCGAAGGGTAAAGGCACTTATGGCCGTCTGAAAGGGAGTAGATAATAAAGTGCAAAGCGGAGGGAAAGTTTTCTAATTCTAACTTCTAACGAGCGGTTAACTCGTTTATTTTGCGGGGGGGCTACTTTGCGGGATGGAGGAAGAAGTAGAGGTTTAATGGGAGTTATGGTACATAAAATAGTCTCGGTAGTGGCTTTCCATTTGCCAGTGTCCTTCTCATTTCACCGAACACGCTCCATTGCGCTGTTTTTCTCGCCCGCGAGCAAGATGGCTAGCTGAGTGAGGTGCTGGTGATTAGCTCCAACTCGCAAAAAACAAACAAATGCGAAAGAGAAAAAAACAGAGGCTAATTAAAACGATTTTGGGGTGCTATGCGTGAATTTGCGTGAATGAAATCGGCATGCGTAATGAGCGTTAATTTTTAAAGGTCTCTGCTCATCGGATTTTTGCAGCTAATCTTACATAACTATCATAGCTTGCTTAGTTCAATTTAAAAATATCCGTGCACTAAATATTTTATTCTTGCATGCATTAAATGTAGACGTGTAGTGGTGGACACTTGCGGTTTAATTTAGAAAGTAGAAAAAATTACAGTACCAAAATAGAATCATTAAATCAACTCACTTACTCGTTGTGAGCGATAAACCAATGCAACAAGCCAATACAACAAAAGAGTTCTATTGTACAAAGTTTAAAAAAAATAAAAACATATCATATACAATATTAAAAAAAATTATAATAAGCTCCATCATTGTAAGTACAAGTAACATTCCGTCCCATCAGTTACGTATCTAGCGATAAATCACACAGAGCTGAACCAATTGTCAGAAGAAGTTATTGGAACAGCTTGAAGTTACATAAAGATAAGATTAAACAATCAAAGGAATATACATTTTTGTTCATATCACCAATGATTTATAATCAGGTGGTAAGCAATAAACTATAAACCTTTGCCTTAAACTATTTCAAAGTCCGAATATTTTTTTACTCCATCTGGTAGATTATTCCAAAGATTGGATTCTATAACCTGGAATGATTTATGGAAAGAAGTTGTACGATGAGCGGGATAGTAGATGAAGTTTACATATGCTTTTGTAGTAACAGTAGTAGTTTTTTCCTTAATTTTGAATAGAGTATGTAAGTAGTCAAGCTTTTTATAAAGAAAATGCGTAAAGGAAAGCAGCTAGGTAATATTTCCGTCGTTTTTACTAGAAAGCCATCCGATTTCGTTGAGTTATAGCGATATTTATACATCTCTTAGTAATTTTTAAACAAATCTTACACAGGAATTTAGTAAGCGCTGAAGTTTAAAATCAAGTTCACCTGAGATATCATTATAGACTAAGCAACAGTAATCGAAATGCGGAAAAACAATGGAGGTTATTAACAGTTTCCTGGTTTCAACAGGTAACAATTTCTTGTTTAGTTTTAATTGATACACAATTTTGCTGACTTTGTTCGAAATGTCATGGACAAGTTTTAGCCAGGAGAAATTAGTTAACATTGTCTTACCAAGATTTTTTACTGTGTTTGAGAAAGGAACATTAATATTTCCCAGTTTTACAATAGAGATTAAATCAAGATCAATCTTTTTTACAAGCTTTGAGGAGCCTATGATAATGGCTTTGGTTATAGCACAGTTTAAGGCAAGGTAATTATTTTCAACCCAGTTGAAGGAGGAGGCAATACCTTAATTCATTTTTTCAATAGTGTTTCCCAGGTCATGAGGAAGATAATGTCAATAAATTTGCAAATCATCCACGTAAATCATATATTTACAGTGCCTTAATTTATCAGGAAGATCAAGAAGATATATCGAAAAAAGCATAAGTCCAAGTACCGAACCTTGAGGAGCGCTGCAGGTGACATCATTGCATTTGGATATTTTCCCACAAGAGTCTTTGACAGGTTGGCGGCGTCCAACAAGGTAGTCGTGGAACCAGTTTAGAACCGAGCAGGAAAAGTTTAGACACTTAATTTTTTGAAGAAGCTTTAAGTGGTTAACCAGGTCAAAAACTTTGCTAAAATCAAATAGCACTAAAACAGTGACCATTTTCTTATCAATTAAACCCCGTACATCATCAGTGACTTTTAAAAGGGCGGATTGGGTACTGAAACCCTGACAAAAACCAGATTGAAATGGGTCAAATCTTTTCTTAACAGTCAAATAATTTTTTTTAGTTGATAAACAATTCGCTCGAGAACCTTAGATATTGCACATAGAATGGATATTGGACGGAAATCCGAAGGAGAATTTGGTTTTTTAACTCTGTTGATCGGTCGAACTAAAGCAGTTTTCCAACAGGAGGGATATTTAGGGGAAGAGAGCGAGTAATTAAAATATCAAGAATGTCAGGCATGGTTAAAGGTAAGGATTTTTAATGTAGTCAATGGGGATAGCATCAGTACCTGTAGCTTTGGATTTTGAGTACGCAAGGAATTTCAGCAGAACTTCAGGGGTAACATGTTCAAAGTAAAAGTTGGCGTCACAAAACGGGACGTGGGGGTCTGTGACTGTGACATTACCTGACAGTGAGGAAGAAGCAGAGGTGAAATAATCTTTCAGTTGGTCTAGCGAAAGGTTTAATGGCATTAAATGCTGCTTATTGGAGATAAGTCCAAGTTGGCGTAGTTGCTTCCATACTTGATTTGGCTCAGTGAAATGGGATAGACGAGAGGAATAATAGCAACGCTTTGCCTGGACTCTCAAAGCTTTAACTTTGTTTCTCATAGTTTTAAAGTTATCATGGTAGTCAAAATTCCCCGAGCGAAGAAAGGCTATCCTAAGACAATTTCTTTCCTTGATATTTTTCCGAATTTCATCAGTAAACCATGGTGTTGGATGGTACTTGGGGTAGACAGTCTTAACAGAGGTTTGTGAATTAATACTTGCCAGAAGGTTTACGTTAAATACCTGCATTTTTTGTTCGATGTAATCGAACTTGAAAAGGTGATTCCAATCCAGAGACTGAAGATGAACAAGAAATTTTTCGGCGTCAAAGTTTTTAAAGTCACGAAATGTGCGTGGTGAAGGGGAAGGACGGAGGTTTTGTAATGTATAAGATTGAGGTCATGGGAGGAAAGGACAGGAACAGGGGATTGGGAGCTAAAAATACTTTTGTCCGAGTTATCTACGAAGCAAAGATCCAATAGAGTATGACTACATTCTGTGTGATGGGTGGGAGCGAAAGGTACTATATAGATATTATTACAATAGGCAAGATTCTTAAGGTAATGACTAGCATAGCTATCAATACACATGTCAGAATTAAAGTCTCCCACAATAACCTCATTTTTGAAAGTAGGGAGAAATCGTTTTTGAAATCAGAAATAAATCCGATTTTGGGTGGTCGGTAAACAACACATACTAGTAATTTGGCAGAGTTGGCGTCAGAAACACTGACAATGAGGTGTTCAGGCCTTGAGCAGCAGCAGCAGCAGGGAAGTTGGCAAGGAGAATCACTGACAGATTTGAATGAACAAAGATTCCAACGCCACCACCTTTTTTCCAAATTCTATCATGTCTGATTAGGTTAAAACCAGGTAAGTTTACCATATCATCCGATATATTAGGGTGAAGCCAAATATCACACATACATATGATGTCAAAAGTTTCAGAAAGAAAATAATCCCGAAATTCATCAATGTGAAATAGGAGGGATTGACAGTTAACATGACGAATTTTTACTGTAGGAAGTTCATGATGCTTAGGTTTATAACTTCGGTTTTCAACATCCGCAACACATTAACTGGGCTCCTGATGCTATATCAGGGAATCAAGATCCTCGTTGTTGCTTATGGTAAGCCTTTCACAACTTTCAGCTATTTGGGCGAAAATTCGTCCACCACGCACTCAGAGGAATTTTAACTTCCCTTCCCTTTTTATGCTTTTGGCGGCAGCATTAAGCTTCCGATTTTCAAGTTGAGAGATTCATTAATGTATATTGAAGAGCTGGCTGAATGCCCCGATATGAGATAGACATATTTTACCTTTTGAACGACGGGCACGGATGAAGGTCTCAGCAGTGCTTTAGTGGAGGAAACAGACAGAGATAATATGAGGCCGAACGTCACCAGTATCCTGAGATCCTCTGCGAATGTTGACTGGGTAGGCGTGGTCGGTGTCCTCAACAGCTAATTCCAAACCTGGCCTGGCCAATTTGACACTCTAATGAGTCAAAATTTGCACGATCTTCGACCGGAACCCCAAGAATTTCCACGGAGTTTTTAAGGGAATCTTGTTCGGAAAGGTTAACCCGGGCTTCATGGTCAGATACAAGTTTCTTGAGAGTGCCGGTTTCGCTAACGGCTGATTTCAATTCTTTACTTAGCTGAGCTACAGATTCATTCATGTTAGCAAGAATTGTAACGTGTTCACTTAAAAACCAGCGTTTGAGAAACCAATTTTTTAAGTTCTCATGGCTCACTTTGAAGGTTTTATACGTTCTAGTGTCTCAGTCAGCATCGCCGCGAAAGGGTCACTTGGGGCAGCAACCGCTGGAGGTTTTAACGGAGTATTTTCTTCTCGTGCAGTACGTTGATTGGTGAGACATGACCCGCAATTCCAAGTCTGCTGAAGTTTTTCAAGCACTTGCACATCTTTGGCTGACATCGCAACACAATCAGAATGGTAAAATTCATTACAGAGGGCACAATTTAGGGACTTTTTATCCCGTTTCACAGCCTAAAAGCACTTCGGGCAGTTGGGCATTGCGTCACTCACACGGGTAGAAGAGCTCACGAAAACAGGACATAATTCATTCCAAATTATTGCATCAACCTTTTTCGATCCGATATATACGCGCCGAGATTAGATTACATGGGTCTCTTTGATGAATTTGAGCTCATTTGTGAAGTATGGGCCGTCGTAATTTTTATGGATGGCGAGGATAAAGCATCAGACTCAATCGATTTACTGAATTTCAATGTAAATTCATAATTGACGATATCATTTAGCTATTCACAACCTTTCTCTTGCTGATGGGAAAAAACTGCTGGTTAGCACGCAATCTCATTATGTAGTCATGGCTGTGTAAGTACTGCCATTATTTTTTCAACGATGTGGTTAGCATGTCTAAAAATGCAATGAATATCCGGGAGGGTCATTGAACGCCAGTGAATTTGATGTATCCTTTCGTAAATTCGTACAAACTTGTCCAATCAATACTACCATATTTTGAACAATATTTAAATGGTGCGTTCATACCTCGTTGTCGGGCACATCCATCCGCGGTTATTTTCATCATAGGCACTGCAGATTTCTTTTCCTTTTTTGAGAAATATTACATTAATTCAATTATTAAGGAATTTTTGGTAGTAGTACATACAACTGTAGGTACTCAGTACTCGTAGGTACTAAATAACGCAAATTTTCTATACAATAATTACCTTCATGATTCAAGTATATGAGTTAAACCCGGTCTGAGATTTAGATATTTAAGTGACTTTCAGAATATTTAATGCAGACTTTGTGTTGAATTTCCGCTCTATTTGAAAGCATGCTATCCGATCATTGCTTTCAGGTGCTACATAAATTCAGCTTAACAGTGGACACTTTCCCTCCCGGAACCAGAGGAGAGTTTTCTTAAGGGTAGTTTCTGAATATGTAAGCGAAATATCCCCGTCGGATATAAAACCTTGTGGAACTTATATAGCAAACTGAATTTTGTTAAACTTATTTATCGTATTGCATTAAATAATAACACGTGCATTTGGCGAAAGGTAACGAAGTAATGTAATTTAAATAATCAGTTATGTTCAAATAATAACGAAAATATATGGTTTTCAATCTAAACTCTTAATTTTTAATTCATTTCTTTGGAATTCTCGTCCTCGGGCACGCTTCTGTCAATGATTAGATGTTTCAGAAGTCATCGAATTCACTGAATAAATTACGGGTGCTTAAGTACATCTATTTCTCTCTTGGCTCATCCTTTATAATGAAACATAGTTACTCCATGCACTCGTAAATAATGTCGAAATGACAATTATTGCTGCAGTATTTTATTCCATCTAATTTTAAACCTGGGAATAATGAAAAAACTACTACTGTAATTTGAAGGGGAATTGACAAAATACATTTTCAGAGAAGTCAACTACTAATATTTCACATGAAACAATTATAGATTTCCGAGTGAATTAGACACTATTGCGTGATTATTAAGATCCTTGAAAATCAAGCAGTAGCCTTAAAACCGCTTAGGAACATTGAAACATTCTAGGTCAGTCATTGCAAATTGCATTTGGCAATGCAAATAAATGTCTAAACACAAATTGGGAACTTATTTAATTTAATACCATGGTCATTAAACTTTGCAAGCACTTAACTGTGCACTCTCGACCTGCTGGTAATATGACATGCAAGTAAAGAGTTGATAACATAGTAGAACGAACCCTCATGCAAACTCAACTTCTTGTGACCGCGGTATTTTATCGTTGATTATCGTTTTCTATAACATAAGGTAATCTTTGCAATAATTCTCAACATAAAAGTTTAGAAAATCGATCATTTGAGGTAAAAATAATATGAAAATCATTTAAATGTTTAAAACATCCGCGAGCATTGATTCGAACAAAATGTTTTAGAACTGTGGTACCGAAAGAAAAATGCCCGCCCAACTCGAGACTACTTTTCCTTCTTTGGTTTCTGGGCATATCATTCATTTCACCTCTTCAAGCATTAGAATTGAAATAGATGTCGTGTAAACACAATGAGCACAGAGACGGAACGAGGGGAAGACATTGTTTTCCCTCTGGTAGCTCAAAGATTTCACTTCAAGTGGACAGATTTAATTCAGGCACTCGTGTGCAATTCCTTCGGGGGAAACGTCTTCACCCGCACCTCTCCCTCCTTCCTTTCGCTGATAACGGCGCCGCTGCACCTCGATGGAGATTTCCCTTTTTGATGGGAGAGCGGAGACATGGGGTCCGCGCCCCTTACGACGGGGGCAGCGTGGGGGAGGGGGGTCGGGGTGCACGGGACAGCCCCCGGGGGCGTGTGTAGGGTATTGGGGCGAGGGTGGGAACACGGGGAGAGGTGTGGGGTGGCCCCCTATTGCGTGCCACGAGACCATTTCGCAACATCGTACTCTCATCTCTCCTTTCCTCCCTCTCTCTCTCTCTTTCCTCATACTACTATTTTCCCTCAAAACTTCCACGTCTGGTTCCATTATTTTTCCCTTTAGGTTTTTCCTAACCTCCCTCCACTAATCCCCAACGAGCTCCCGCCTCTCCCGTTCCCTCGCCCGACAATTCTCCTCGCCTCGCCCACTCCCATCTTACTTTAAAATCTCTCTCGCGAAGATGGACGTCATCCACCCTCCCCCCCACACCATATAACCCTCCCTTAACCAGCCGCAATATTTACGGCGCAGCCTCGTTTCGCCTCGACCCCCCCCCCCCGCGCTCCTCACTTCGTTCCCTCAAACCCCTTCGATGTCCCTACGTAACCGTCTCCCTTTATTACTTTTCCTTCGCCCTCCTCTTGGGGGCAGGGGGGTCATTTCTTCTTCTTAAGGGGGCTGGGGGGATGCCACCATCTCTTCATATCGCCTCCTGCTCCTCACCCTCGTCGATCTCTTCCGGAATGAGTAAACAATTCGGGAAAGAAAAGATTTTTTTCGTTTCGTATCCTCATCTGCATCTCCCTTCCTCCAACCTCCCTCATCCAAAAATTTCAGTTATGCCTGTTTTTTAAAAGACCATTGTACTGAATATTTGACAATTCTGCAATTTCAGCAGGTGCTCGGCGACTTAACAGTTCAATATCTAGCTGTATTAACTACTTGGCAGTATTTCTGGGCTTCATGCAAATATTTTCCTGTGTTTCTGTTCTCCTTACCCTTATCTATGCGTCGTTTACTGGGAGTAGAATACTCAAATATGAATTTAACAGGAGTATATACTGTAACCAGTTTATGTCGATAAATCGATTTACTGTAGATCGGGCTGGTGAGGCGGCAACAGTACTGGATTTTCAGGTTCTGGGTCCAAATTCGGTGGAGAACACTTTTAGTTCAGTACTCTGTCCGTCGAATGGGACGTTAAACCGTGTTGACCCCCAGGCAACGTTTGCATAGAGTAGGTTAATGCCAACGCCAGGTTTCTCTTCAACCTTCCTTCATTTTTCAAATAATCCATCCGTTAGTACCAAGCTACCCAACTCTCCTTAAGAGCGTGAATGACGACAGCAGTCAGTCGCCAACCCCCAGAAACAAACAAACGTTAATTTTTTTCTATCAAGTAACGCTTCATAGAATATTAAACAATAGAGTGCTGTATAGTGTGACTGTGAAATTGAACATGAGAATGGCTTGGCAATGAACAACTTAAAACCACCTCCTTCTCCGCGATCCCACCTTGGCCGCCCGCCCCTCCGAACCCTCATCATCCGCCTCCTGCTTCCTCTCCCTCTGCCCGCGCTTAAAAATTCTCCGGCTCCCGTCTTTCCGCTCGCATACATCACATTCTCGCATTCTCCTCGCCCCCTGCTCCCCTCCTCTCCTGCCACACGCCCGCCTCCCCACCCCCCACCCGCCCAACCTTATTCCTTCCTCCCTTCCCTCTCTCTATCTGGCCCCATAGTTGCCCCAAACTTAATGCCTCGCCCCTCCCGATGGAATTCCATCTCCCGCTCCCCAAACCCAGAACGCAAAGAGGAAATGGGAATCGATTTAGTTTTTACACTTTACCAAAGGGAAACGTTTCCCGGAACATAAAACATCTCTCCCCACATCCTCCTGCCCACTTCTCCCCTTTCCCCCTCCTCCGTCTCCAAATTCCCCTCCTCAATCCCCACTCTCCTCCTTGTGTTACTTCTGCTTTTCTCATTTTTTTTACGTTCAGGGCCGGAATAACGTCTGTGGATTTTCGTTTTATTTTTTTTTCAGCCGCCTCTAAACCCCCCGTTTCGTCCATGATTTGGTTCCATGGATCGAAAAGAAGACCTTGTTTTTGTTCCTAAAAGGTTTCGGGCAAGGAATTGAAATGTGTTCCTTCTGTCGCCACTTTAAAAGTCTGCAAATACGGGAGGGATTATATTTTTTGAACGGTTTGCTATTTGCGTGTCAAGAGGTGGATTGGCAGTTGTCGTGGGACCCATTTAATAGGAGAATGAATTTGCCTGCCAATTTCTGAGGCTTGCTTCTAGTTAAGCTGCGCGATTTCCCATAAGAAAATTCAACTTATTGTCCTCTTGTCTGCTCTTTATTTTGCATCAGAGCCTTTGCCAATTACGCGGAAATGGAGGGACTTTAATGGGCTCTTAAACGGAAGCCACGGAATCCTTAGTGATTCACTTTGGAAAAAGGGTTTTAAATGAGTCATTGTGTCACTCAGAATTTAGATTGGAACACAATTTTATAGGCTAAAGTTATAATTGGTTAAAGGAGCATCTGAATAAATATGATATGTTTCTTATGAAACGCTCACCGGGAAGTACCATAGTTGTCAATGTACGTAACACTGAAATCCTACGACTAATACCACCAATTCAAACAATGTTTTAGTTTCCATTCATGTCATTTCTCTGGAGTTGAACTCTATTGGTAGAACTGTATTGGTACATAGAAAATTGAAAAATTTTCGTTATGCAAACGAAGGAGAAAACAAAGATTTGCTACTCATATACCATATTGATAGTTCGATATTAAGTGCTTAAACCACATGAATTGCATGTTGGTAGTTTTGTCGAAATTAATGTCAAAATCGTATTTTATACCATAAATTAACTTAATTTTGTTGTAACAAGTGTTTTGCTTTTCCCTGAGATACAATTGAGTATACACCTAGAGGGACTAATTATTCCAATAAATTTTCATCGTGCGATTGCTATTAAACCATGGAAATACGACTTGGTAATCAATCTGTTAAAATCATCCTTTTTATTTAGGCTTGGTTTCACTGTATTTTTAGCGTAAGAGTTTTAGGTGCTCGAAGATAGTGAATGTGCGGAGTGAAATTATGCCTATAGGCACTCTTATAGATAAGATTTATTTAAATCTACACATTTAAAAAATAATCTCGTATAGAAAATTATTAAAAAATGATCCAATGTCAGAGGCGATTACCGAGGTAGGTACATTGAAAAATCAAGGTGAGAGGTTTGATTACATGAAAGCTTCCTAATTTGTATTCCGGAAGCGTTGAAAACGTAACTCTTGATATAAACATTGGAAGTTAGTATGCATATCGCCTGGTTTGAATTTTCAATAAAATCCAAAATGAAACCAACAACAACCGCCAAATCCTATTTTTAATTACTGGTTACAGAAAAATTAATAATAGTCTTGATCCGTGGGTAACGCCTGATATTAAAAGATACTTATGCCAGCGTTATTAAATACCAGAAAAGCCATTAATCCACGGATGCTCTCTCGCGGAATTGCTTTCAGCTTTATCACTGTGTAATACCTCCTCTCGCCTCACGTGATGTTGTGTATGTGGACCATACAAATTTGATGCCGCATGTGAACTGACGAGTAATTTTCCACTCTGCCAGGGATCAAAAGATACGATGGCTTACATAACCAGCGTACTACATAGCGATCACCGATTTATGCTCATAACTGATCTGAGGATCCTAATATAGGCGGTTTACTAATAGGCATCACGTCCATACCTGTGTTAGGGGCTTAATGGCACTGATATCATCACTTCATATTGAAACGCCAATCAGGCATTCCATCAGCGTGATAAAAGCCCTTTGCTGCAGATTGCACATTTGACGGAGTTCTAGGGATGTGTCTCTCGGATAATCATCAGGTGCCAGGAATCTGCTAATTTATGGCTTTTAAATCTTACATAAATCTTGTTAGCAAATCGTGAAGAGTTTCAGCTAAATGTGAGAAAACCAATCGTCATAGATTACATTTCATGCGAGTTATTACGGGGAGTGTGCTTCAGACATGAGGCATTTGAGTTATCGGAATAGCCACATTTCTGTGATAGGAAATTGAATGAATGGTAGCGGAGAAAAACGGAAATCTAAATTTCTTTTATACGTGCATGAATTACCACTTCATTTCCGTCAGTGAAAATTTACTATCTGTCGAGCGTTTAAAATATTTAAATTAAAGCATAAAACTAAACGGTTAAGTTTTGTTTTACGGTTGTTTAAGTGCCTGCAGTCCGGACTCCCTTTGAGTGCCCTGAGGTCCTACTTAAATGATCTGCTGCAAATGAGAGGTTCGGGTGAAATATATCTCCTTGAAATTATAACTGAAGGCCTGAAGCGGTTTTTATTACCTTAACGTTCAATGGTACTAGCGTGAATATCCATTTAAGGTTAATGCTCTTGTTGACGGCAGTTTCAATTGTGGTAATGAGATAAAAATTGTGTTTAGGAGTTGAAAATTAAATGTTTAGGAGAAACGAAGTGCATAAGAAAATCAAGAGAAAGAATTAATTATAGAATTCTTGTAGCAGTTTAATGATGAAAATCTGCCCATTATGTTGAGCGCAAGTAATATTGAAAAGCAAAGGAAGAAAAATCTGCCCTGAATTTAATGCTTGTGTTATGGGAGTCAAATTTAAAATTAATAGGTAAAAACTGCTTCGTACGATTTTTTCACCAATCTTATCTATTCCAAGGAAGCATTGAGTCACCACCTGCATTCTTGTGACAAGTCTAAAGCCCGTTTCACACGATGCTTGATCCAGCACAAGACTTAGTATGCTAGCTGGTACTTGATATTGAGGACGGCACCCAGTGTGATAGAAACCGTGATAGAAGGTTTCACACGATCATTGGACTTGTGCTTGCGATGAAGCGGTACTGCCGTCCACTGTTACAAACTGTTAAAACAAAATGGAAAATTTCCACGAAAGAAGGCGACTTTCGGCTGCAGTAATAGCAGGGATTGTCGAGACATTCACGGCACATGATTTCACCGCCAAAGAGTGCGTAACACCCGCGATAAAGTGAGGCGCTGATTAAAAAAAGTGAAGACCGCACTGCGACTGTAAAACTTACGTGATTGGTCGACGGCTACTAGGTCCTACTGGGAGATAGTAGCAAACTAGTACCGCATCAATTATGAAATCAAATAGCTCAACCAGTATGATTGCGATTATACTGGCTAGCAGCATGCTGGTTCTATATCACACGTAACTGGAAAGCTATTATACTAGCGAGTATCCTCGAACTTGTGCTGGATCAAGTATCGTGTGAAACGGGCTTAATTCCAAGCCCTTCCAAGCTTTCCAGGAAGTCCTTTCGCTCTATGTACACAAGTTATAAAATTGAAAGCACCACGTGCATAGAAAAAAATCTACTATATGAGTATGTGTCCTGATGCTTAACAGTTGTTGACTACCGGTTATTTTGGAAATTCTGTTATTCAGAACAAAAGAAAACAGAGGGAGTAATATCAATTCAGATAATTCGACCATTTATAGGTATGGTCCTGGATTAAGATAAGTTTTTAATTTGTTTACAATGAAGAGAGAATGAAGAGAAAGTAAAAATTTTAATTTGAAATAACCTACGCTTAAGGAACCACAACAAATGCGGAAGTTATATGTCATGTTCATAAAAACTCGATCAATTCATGCATGAAGAGCTCTCACTGGGCAAAGGAAGCTATTAGGGTTAGGGAAGTAATATCGCCCTCTTTCCTATTATCTGTTGGTTTTGACTTGAGTGCTCTAGTGGGAATAAATTCACGTTATTCCAGGAGAAACGAACACCGTTGCATTTCGTGACTTCACTTTATGGATCTTTGGCGATGGGATGTCGAGCAATAGAAATGATTCGAACTCGTTAGCAGGAAACTGTCGAACTGCAGCACAAAATCGCTAAGTGGATCATTCAAAGTGGTTTTTTAAGTTATAGCTTCTTGTTTTTCCACGGTACTACTGAAAAGTAGCTAATTGATTCATCTCAGCATATCCTCTCATCCCGATGAGGTGATTTTACAGGAACACAAAATTTTCTTTCTTCTGATTGCTGTATTTAAACTTGATCAAAACTATGAAATATATAACCAACTGTAGTATTTAATTGCAATTTTTTTCCGAGAATTAGTTTATAGCTCAATGGTCCTATGCGTATTAAACCCACTTCAATGCGAAGAGTTTTATTAACAAATTTTTCTAACATCTTCCTAGCACCCAAAGATTATAACTGGTAAACTACATGAAATATAGTCTTAGCTAACATATAATGGATCATTATTTGTAAGATATATTGATTTTAGTTTTCTTTTTATTGATTTAAAAATGATAGATTAGTCGAATTTCTACAGGCAGTTTTCCCAGTTAGGCACATTATGTTATAATTAGGGTTTATTTAACAAAATGAGCATCAATGAAATTGGGTGACAGTGAAATCTCAAATGCCGTTAATAAATTGCAAGAGCGTGAGCAGAGAAATTGGATTTATGACTGAATTATTCATGTGCATATCCTTACCTCTTTATTTTCAGGGAAGGATATGAAAAGTAATGCCCGCCATTGACTACATATACTGTAAAATTCCTCCAAACTCTCCCTTCAATAGTAAAGAGCTAAATATGAAGAAATTATCACTTAAAAAAAGTATATTAAAAAAAGCTGTAATATAAAGTGGAGTTTAAAATTTGTTTCGTACTTCGCAGAGAACCCGTAAAACTTTGTTATTGACTCAATTAATAACCGTTTTTATTTCGTGATAACCAAGCTACTGGATATTTTCATTACAGTTGATGACATTCAAGAGAGGCAATTGTGTCCTCATTATACCGCTTCTCGTAGTTTTTGCATTGTCACCTGACACCCGTCTTTTCTTACGGAGGTACAATCCTCATTTGTAAGGCTCTCTGCTCTCCTACACGACGGTGAAATGGTAGAATTAAGGTATTAATTCAGGTGGAGACTCTTAACGTCAACTAGTTTGTTTCAATAGTCGCTTGAAATGGGACGAAACAGTTGAGGAGAGACAAAGGGAGTTAGAGGGAGGGAGAGAAAGAGAGGAAAGAGGGAGAAATGTGGAGAAAGAGCAATTGGAAGGGAGAATGAGAGGTAGGGGTGGATAGATTGGAGACGAGGCAGGAGAGAGAGATAGAGAGGTGGACGGGACCAGAATGGAATTAAAATCTATTTGTGACGCTAATCCCGCAGCGAGAAAAATGGAGAAATCGTCGGCCAATTATCTCTCGAAGTTGGAGTAATCGGGCTTGTGAGCCATTAGTTTGGAATATGCCCGCTTCCAGCTCGCTCTCAAACGCGGCGGCCGCAAACAAACTGTCGTAACCACCTCCTCTGTTGCTTCCCTTCCACTGGCGTGAATAGCGGCCAGTAATCCCCTACATCCTCTTCCTATCATTGCGGAAAGTGACGCGCGGTAAGTAGTCTTCTTCGAGTCCCCTTCGGGCGGGGGTGGCCGGCGGTGTTGGTTGGCGGAGGGAGGCGAGGACGATGTTTGTGCGCGCGGACTCCCTTTCTCTTGTATCTCCCTTCCTCGTGGGAGGACAAGAGGGAGCGATAGAGAGGGAGAGGTGGGAGTAAATCGCCCGTGAGAAAGGATTATCCTAAGTGGATTGCCGAGGAAAAATGCTCGCGACGCGGCCGTTCCGAGGGAGCGTGTTTGCTCTGGGGGTCGCGGGGCTGCGACGAGGAGATGCGCGGATAACGTCCGTGGGCGTTAGCGTGGGGAGCAAGAGGACGGGGGATTTGGGAGGGGGCGGCGAGAGGGATGAAGGGAAGAGGGAGAGATCAAGGCGGATTGGCCCTGGAATGGGAAGCGAATGGACGGATTGGGAAAGGGGGTGGTTGTCTGAGGCTTTTCGGAATTTCTGCAGCGACCAGCTGTCAGATTGGTATGTGGCAGGGCTTGAGTGGGGTATTGGTGATTCAAACTGATTTAAACGACGGTTTTGAAAACAAAAAAATCTCTTTATCCTCAGAATTGGATAGATGCATTATGTTCCCACCGTTTGGATATCCAGCTGTCATTTCATTCACCCGATAGGCTTTTAAAAAGGCCACTGTTGTCCCTTTCACCCAAGTAATATGCCGAACTGGTAGATTTTAATGCGCATGTACTTCCTCGTCTTCAATACCCTAAACAAATCCTTCCTGAAGCCATACTTCTCTTTTATTCTAAAGTTCTCAGCTCCGGAATTAATAATACTACATGTGGCTTACTGGAGTTTATTCCGTTGGCATTCCTGTAAAAAGTAAAATTGCCATAATATCAATTCCTGACTCAAGTGAATAATCCTTTCATCATGAGTTTGACATCTTCACTGCATTTATAATTTGAAATAATTGTGAATCTTTGAGAAGTATTCCGGATCCTAGTTCTCATATAGAAAATATATACTGCCAGGCACACCATAGGAATGGCGGAATCTTCTTCGGAATTTCAATGAAGTTGCACATTGAATCGTATCAATGTTGATTTTCACCATCTTGACTTTGTTATTATGCTTTTATTGGTGGTGGAACTGTGCAAATTTTAATCAGGAATATTTTTAAACCCATTTGTTTCATAACTCACCTCGCTTTCTCCTTATCAGCTATCCTATATAGTTTGCTTTTTAGTGCAAAGTATATCAGAGGAAATCCCCCTACTTCCGTCGTTAGTGGGAGAAGGGCTGGTCGATGCTTCTGCGTCAGTGCAAAGCATAGATTAAAGGAGATAATTTTAAATGGAATCATACGATTCTATGGCACATGTGGGTATTGAATCCATGAACAATCAGTTATATTGAATTCATCATTTTTCCACTGTAAATACGCCGAAAACATAGGTATTCGTAGCGGATTATTGCAGCTACTGTCATTATTTACATATAAAAATACAAAATAAAGTTTAATCCATTAACATGAATAATCAGTCATATTGAATTCTTCATTTTTCCACTTTAAATACGCCGAAAACAAAGGTATTCGTAGCGGATTATTTTAGCTACTGTTATGATTTACCCATAAAAATACAAAATAAAATTAATTTCCCGCTAAGCACTGTATTATTCATAAACATAATGGACAAATCACGAGCAAAGGCCATGTTAGGTGGATAATTTTTCTCGAAAAAACATGTTTCCCTTTCCTGCGTCAAGACGCCATCTACTCTCTTCTTTAATACATGGTATACAGAAATCTTACTTCCCGATTTCCAGGGTATGATCCCCAACATGAATTTACGGATAAGTATACAATAAATTGTTCATAATACAACTGTTTTGAGGATTATTGTTGATGCACCGTGGCCGGGTAACAATAATGGCGCATTTCTATGCCTTTTGGCGTAAAGGCAAAACCGATATTATTAGGCATGTACGTTCATGCAGTTATAAATTGACATATGCCGGGATTTTGTAGAATCCTTGCAGAATTTTTTTAATGTCTTCCAATTATAGATAGATGGATATTTATTTCACTGCCAAAAATATACGCTACAATACATTTAAAAAACAGTGAAATTAGGCACCCCAGAAGATATAATATTACAGAATGGAGGACCTAATTTAGAATAGGCTACATGGGGAATGTTTCAGTTGAGGACCTATTTTAATTACAATAATAAAATAATGGATTTTCTTAAAATGCTTTTCCCAGTGATGATATTAGAAAACAGCATTTTTATTGACCATCTTCTATCACGTGAAAGTATGAATTCTTCGATGAGTACGACATCAGCGACCACTGAATACCGATAATCCATATTGGATCATGGCGAACTCGTGTGCGAGCAGTAATCCGCACTCGATCCCGTCCCACGGATCCGTGCAAGAACCGCCACCAAGGGATCTGAGTCCGCCCCCGGGCTTACACCCCGACTGCACACACAAGGAGAGAGGAGCGGGACTTAACAAATACTCTCGCCGTCCGTGGTAATCCCGGCCTGTCTTAGCGGCGCCGCCTTCCCCCTGCCCGTGAAGGCCCCACTGCCCCCCCTGGCCCGCCCACTCCGCCCGCCCGCCCGCCCTCCGGCACTCCCGGGGACGTCTTCTCTCGACCACCCGCGACGGCCAATGCAGATCCCTCCCCGTCCCTCCCACCGGCGCGGCGGCTGAGACTCGCCCGGCTCCCGTTGTGGGCGGGCGCGGGGCAACGCTATCTCACGGCACATGCTAAGGCGGCGTTATTTATCGTCCGCGTGACGCGCCGATGCAGCACGGCACCCACCGAGAGAGACGGAGGAGTGGGAGAAAAGGGTGAGGGTTAACGGGGAGCAGGCATTCCTCCCGTTTCCATTCCTCGCCCGGCCACCCTTGGCTACGTCTCTCGGATTCGTCGTTGTATTTTTTTATTCCTCCGCTCTTCCTCGCTGCCAACTCTTAAAAGGATTAGCCACTCAATTCCGTGCATCGCGATAGGTTTATGGCGCGGGTAATTGTTAGAGGTATCCAGCACACGTCCGAAAGGGAATTATAATTCTCCGGTAAGCCGTCGGGAGTAAGGATTGCTCGTAACAGTTTGAATGTCCGCTCGACCGCTCTCGGACATATTTTTAGGCTAATTTATACGTGTGCTTGTAGTTATTCTGTATCAAGAAGTGGTCCTTGCCCTCTTTCACCTTTCTTAAAGATATTTTATGGTACATTGAATATGTGTTCACTATTTACATTTTACCGTAAGATGTGGTGTTTCTCACCTTTTTTCATACTGCTCCAAATTTTTGCCATTAAGATAAGATTTAACCTACTTTTGAGGTACTAATTATTTGATAAAGTTGCATGTATAACATGGAATTCTGGTTGTTAAATGCATGAAAGTGTGTGGTATTGAAGTGAGAAAAGTTAGAACAAAGTTGAGTTAGAATTTATTGGTCACTTATTTCAGAAGAATTTGAGTGTGGAGTATATTTAATAAACAGCTATGATATAGATAAAATCCTCTCCCCACCCCTAATCACAACTGGGGGACCCTGACTGTCCTAGCCCCATCTCTTGCTCCACCCTACCCATGCTAAGGATGAAAAAGTAATAATTTTATTACAGTTAACAGTAGTTTTTATGGGTCTTTTCAAATAATATTCTAAATTATTTTATCAGAGGTTTGTATTTTATATTAATCTCTGAATGATATCTTGGACCGAGATCTGTAAGTGTGCAACCATCCATTAGTGTAGAAAAGTAATTCTCATGTCACTCTTCACGAACCAGTCGAATTCATTTTTGTCGAATAAATTGTGCGCAAGAGATCAAATTGACATTTCAATTTATTCTTGATTGGATTTCTTTCCCATGCACTTTTATTTATTTCCACATGTAAGGGTGCGCTTTACAAAGATGAATGATTTGTTAGGATTGCGGAAGCAGTTTATGGATCCCACGATCGATTACGAATCTAAAATATAACTTAATGGTGAGAATAAGGATGCTTAGAAAATTCTCATCCCTACTTTGCCTTCCTCTAATTTGTTCGTTGTTATTCATAATTTTATTTGTCATAGAACTGAAGCCTGCAAGCGATGAACATGAAATTTACTTAAATTCCTTATGGAAGTTGGTCTAAATCATCTGTAGTTGAATCAAAAACTTAAGCTGTGAAAAAGTAGTGTATTATCTGAGGAATGGTGATATTTATTAATGTGCAAAGTTTTAATGTTGTTTAACTTATGGTTTTGAAAAAACTGAGTATTGAATGAGTTATGTTTAATTTGTTTTAAATAAAAACACTTTTTTAAAACTCTTTGCATGATAAAGGCTATATCTTTCTTCTTATAAATAAAAAAGAATGTTATTCTGTTCGTGTTGATGCCAAATTTCATCTAAGCGACAATTCTGAATGGCAAGTAAATAAGTGAACATGTGCTTATTCCACGCATTCACATCATTCCCGTCGACATGCCATTTAATTTCAAACGACTACAGTTCCCCGTTCGCTTAGTATTTTCAATGACAATCAACAAGGAACAAGGTCAATCGCTTCAAATGTGTGGATTACATCTGGAAACCCCATGCTTTTCACACGGTCAATTATATGTTGCATGCTCATGAGTGGGACAGCCGAAAAATTTATTTTTTTTGCAGAGGGCGGTAGGACCAAAAATATTGTACTTCCGAAAACACTCCAATAAAATTTTCAACTCTATTTTAATACACATAACATAATTTTCTTTCATTAATTTTGAACGTGCAAAGGTGTCTGCTTTGTGTATGTGTGCCTACTTAGAAAGAAAAAGAGGCATTGGAGCGCATGCCGGGCACAGCTAGTCTCTCATAAAGTTACAAGCGTAGAGCAGTTAAAATAAGCACTACGACTGAGTGAAATATCTGTAAGCGCGGGTAAAATTTATTTTTCTTAGCCTAAGTTGTGGCTTTGTATAGGAATATCAAATAACATTAGTATCATTTAATATATTCTGCATTAAAATGAATCCAATATGGTTACTTATACCCGCTATATACTTCATGGTAACAGTATTTTCTACGGAGAATTTAATAATGAAACGCTGTATGTTCTGGTTCTTTCCCGGCGTAGCTGATGAATGAATTCTTCTCGGGTTTCCAACCGGGTTAGTATCTCCATTATGGCCGACGTTTCGATGCCCGACTCGTGCATCGTCACCTACAGCCCTGATGACGATGCACGAGTCGGGCATCGAAACGTCGGCCATAATGGAGATTCTAACCCGGTTGGAAACCCGAGAAGGATTAATTAATGAACCGCTGCCTACACCTAGCCAAGTGCCTGACTCACATCATAACTGAAAAATAGTGAGGAAAAATAGGTTAAAAATAGATACGGTAATGCTCGAGTAAATTCCTTAAGGAGAAAACATTAGCCAATATTTGAAGCCGTAAAAATACATTTTTCTCACTTTGCGTGCAATGGTTTGAAATTGGAAGGAAAAATTTAACACGTCTAACAACCTCAAATGTGTTTTAAATTACTACTGTCGGCTACGATTGTTCAGCCATTGGTGAGAGATAAAATTATCGATGTCACTCCTCTATATTTTCCTTTCTCCTTCCCATGCACTATCATCTGGAATGAGAGAAAAATCATTGATTTTAGCATCGCATAGCGTGCATGGGTAATCATTCCTGCGTGTCACGTGTTGTGGCATAATTTCCACTGGCATGCTATCACTGCCCCCAGAAATATTTGGGTCAAGGTTATTTATCTGTCATGTGACGATTAGAGGAATTTGGATAGAGTGAAAGAAGAGACTAGTATGCCTGGCGGTCCATTAATATATGCTGTTATGCTCTTTTAAAATCTCTATATCGCTGCAACCGTGGCCCTCAACCTTGTGCTGAAATAAGCTTAGTTTAAATCTACAACACAAACTTAAACTTTTTGGCATTTTTTGTCTTCTTTTTTTGTAAATTTTACCATATTCGATTTATGTGTGGGTGGTCCAAAATATTTTTTCTTCTTCAAAGATTATCTCAAAATGCGCTAGTATTTTTAGGATTTCTCTCGTACTATTACAATGAATATTTACTCTCTCCTCAAAATAATCACTGTCACTGTAAGTTAACGTATATTGACACGTATTAAATTTAATAACTTTTAGTGCCTACTTGAACTTCAGTTTTGTCTAACCTCAGTTTGTAAGGCAGAGCTCAAAATTACAGCATTATTCCTCCCAATTCTCCTGTCAATGATTCACGAGTTTTGTTCCCAAGAGGTAGGCAATAGGACCTAGCTTCAATATCTAGACAGAATGATTCAGGATGACAAAATCTGAAGTTGTATACAGCTATTAAGATATGCTGAGGTACATGAAAAAGTTTTGTATACGACTCACCCATTTCTTTCCAATATTTTCTCTCACAGCACTGCAATGTCAAGCCCATAAAAATAATTAATCAATTCCCATTTCGGCACAATGCACCCGTAAATTTACGGAGATTGAGGAAAAAAGTGGCTTTTTTAAGCAGTGGCTCTTTAAGTGGCTCTTTTAAGCATATTTTTAGAGCCATCAATTATCCTATACTCTTCTAGATTGATCTTCGATATGAGTAAAGAAGGAGAATTTTCTTACAACTATTTGTGGATATTTTTTCGCAGTGAATGAAGAAGATCGTTGTAATAGTACCACGATTCACTAGTAGGAAAATACGAGTAAATCATCTTAATGTGAATTAACCATGCTGCGTGGCGAGAATAAAAATACACGAATCGTACATATTTGTCTCGGAAAAACTATCATTGACTCTAAAAACGTTCTTATTTTAATTTCTCATTTTAAACAATGGTCATTTGACGCACCTTATTATCTATCATACAAACATACATATCTATGATACTGTGCAGCACTATCTGCGAACAAACAGTGCGTGCATGGGATGGCTATCATGCCTTCTAAACTTATTATTCTCATTTGGATTTCTGTACCTTTCAAATGTGCTCCACTAATCACATCTCATTTCCTTTGCCTTCATTCCTCAAGTCACCCTTTTCGTATGCCTGCTAAATCTCTTTCCGTCATCTCTCGTCGTCTTCAGCATGGAGAAGATTACGAAAGACGGCATGAGTAAACATCTTACCACAAAACAGCATCTAATTGGCAAATATTAACCCGCCTTTTAGCATTACATTTGCAGTGTGGAGATGGTCGTAACACTTTATTCCACGAGGAGGCCACGACGGTTTTCGTCGGAGACGGAGCGAGCAGGCGAGTGAGCGTTTCAACCCCTCCGACCGCAGAAGGAAACGTTTGCAAGGAGAGCGAGCGAATTAATGCCTTTAGAATTATCCCGAGGTAATAAGTGAAGCAAATGGTGATGTCTTGAAGGGTCCCCGGGGACATTGTACACCTTTTTGCGTGCAGCTCGCGAAGACGGTGGGGTGGCTCTTCAGCCGTCGTCTCCGAGGAGCACGCCATCTGGCGCCCGTCCAAGTAAACCACGCCGTCGGGAATAAGACGGGAGGAACGGGAAATGCGAAAGAGGGGGAACGACGAGTTGGGTGTGGGTGGGAGCGAAGTGAGAAGGGGGAACGGAATGCCGGACAGGAGGGAAAGTGAGAGAGACAGAGGACGATGGTACGATACGCGGATTCATTGCACTTAAAGGAGACTTACATGTGCACGAGGAGGATCTGGGGAGCGAAAGAGTGTGGGATACCGATATGAAGGCATACAACCATTCTTCAAATATACCGTTATTGACTATACTCTACTAACTTTATAACTTACCTTAAATAAATGTGCTTGACATTAACGTTCCATCAAGCGTTTTGTAGCATTGCAGTCCGATTTGTGTTTACTGCTTCCGGTCAATCCCCCGCAGCCTTAAATCGGGCTTCCAATTAAAAGCCAAACGAGAGAAGTGATAAAAATAAGAGATATATATTATGTATTTTATTGATTGCTGAGGAAGGATCTGGACATTCAATCGCAAAATCACTACTTTTTCATGGCAATATTGTGGCGCGACCATCATATCTGCGATACCAATCTGGTCTATATACATCTTATTGCTATCTATAGATTTAAATCTTCCCTTTCATATAATAGTTGATGTACCTATTTGAGTTCCATATGCAGAAAATGATTTTTCACTTTGTAGTCTTTCAACACATTTCAGTACATATCTCACTTTAGCATTTATTCGATGTACAGTTGGCCAGGGACTTTCCTTTGCATTTTTTAAGGTATTTGGATAAATACGGAAACTAATAGCAATATTAATGTCAACTTGTTTGGATCATAAAAAATTGGCAGTAATGAAGATCCTCGACATTTTTTTCGAATGTTTCACTCATGGCAAATAATCAATCTAGAGGACCATGAAAGAAGCAAAACAATCGGAAAGGTCTATTTTTCATTTCTTATCCACCTGTTCTTGAAGTAAGTATGAATCGTAACTTAACTGAGTAATCCGATTTCAAACAACTGGTATGTAATGGGGTATCCCAGGAAAACTGATATAATATTGCCAAAAAGTAGATCTAAAGCGCAACTACTTACTCTCTCATATACAGAGGAGGAGAAATCGTTAAGAGAGTTCATCTCGTGGGATTTCCCAGATAGCATTAAAAACTTTGATTCTACAGTTTTGACGTGCTTTCGTCATCTAGGGCAGGTAGTGGATATAATTATCCCATTATTCATGTACTTACTATGATTGAACTTACTATGATTGAAACCTTTAAAAAAAATCTATTGTGAACCATAAAACCCTATGATATCGTACCTTCCATATCTTAATACTATATGAATGCATATTTTCCTCAGTTTATTAAATTCATTCAGCAAATTATCCTTTAATAAAAATATTTTGTTCTAATTTTAATTTTACCCTGCAAAATAATCAGAATCACTCAGTTACTGGAGGTTGCACAAAAACGGAAAAAGTGCGAAATTACACCTATGAGTGATAATTAAATTATCGAATTCACCCGTACAATAAAAATTTCCTGCTCAATTAATTCAAATATTCAATTTCTGAATGTTTTATGATAAATGGAATATGGCTTCCATTGGATTAATGTGGTTTGTCGGATTGTTTAATTACAAGGGAAAAATTAATCACATATAGTAGGTATATAGGTCACGTTTGCCAGATAATATTAATTTTATTTGGTTTAATATTACTTTTGAAGCGGTTTTGTGGTGAATTTGTTCATTGCTTAGCTTTCCACTACAACGAGTCCCATGTTCATTAACAGATGAAATCTCTTTTATTATTTTCTGCTTTATCCCAGCGTGATTTTTGATTTTCAAGCCGTCAAAACTTGCGGTGGAATTCAGTGAGGTACAGGAAAAGGATCTAATAATTCATTTTGATAATTTAACATTCCTTATTACTTACTTACTCCCTGGGCCATATATATCTTAGGCGATATTTAGCCGCATCAACAAATCCCCTCCACCTAGATCGATCTTCTGCCTCTCTTTCTATTGCTCCGATATTTTGCATATCCGTTATCACTTGGTCCCACCATCTTAGCCGTGGTCTTCCCCGGGGTCTTCTTCCTTCAGTAATCCCATTTGGTACCTCATTCAGCAGATATCCATCCTCTTTCCTTAGAATATGTCCAGCCCACCTGATTCTTCTTGACTTTATTTCAATTTTTATGTCTGAATGTTTATATAGATTCCTGATTTCTCTGTTGTGTTTTTTTTCTCCATAGTCCTTCTTCGTATTTAGGCCCATAGATTTTCCGCAATATCTTATTCTCGAACATTAGAAATTTAAAATGACTGCCACTCCAAACAATCCAACCAATCGTACAAAACTGACTATCAGGACGATGATTTTTTATTGGCTATGACGAATTGACGTCTTAACTATTGAACAAATATTTTGGCTTCTAACTCTCTCTGAGTCTCTGGTTCATAATCAGGTGATACCTTTGAATACCCCGACTAAATACTAGCCAAAGGTATGTAAATATAATCATATTTACCTTAAAGTTCTGCTGAAACAGAGAA
The DNA here is from genome assembly GCA_963573305.1 of Pyrrhosoma nymphula. NCBI lineage: Eukaryota > Metazoa > Arthropoda > Insecta > Odonata > Coenagrionidae > Pyrrhosoma > Pyrrhosoma nymphula. The sequence continues at coordinate 24,965,811 of OY754327.1, read as the reverse complement.
AGGAACCTTATAAGCAAACATTTTCACAGTAAAAACGCTTGCTTATCAATCAGTAGGGCTTGCTCGGCTTGATTTTTCATCCATCAATGAATATACTGTTTTAGTACAAATATTTTTGGTGTATTTGTCAATAGTATATGTGGGTGTATGTTCTAGTGTATCTGCAGATAAATAGGTGCTTGAGGTTTCCTATTTATTTCTGGTATCTAAAATGTAGGACGATTTCAGGTTTGGGTGTCCAAGGAACCAGCAATTTCTTCCGCTTTTAAACTTGGATGCCAATGTTTAAGGATTTGTTAGGGATTGTTCCTTTAGTTTTATAATCACTTATAATTACCTACTCCGTGAGCTACCATAATTATTTGTAGTTGCTATTGAGGATGCCATCTCACTGTAGAATCATCTTTGGCTTGACTTTGCTGAAATTCAACTCAGTATTTAATTAAATGAGCATTACTGCTATATTTCCCTTCACTTATGACTAATTGCAATGAAATTCTCTAACAAACGACAGAAATCCTTATGCACAAGAAATTTGAAGTGTAGAGAGAAGTTGAGTCGAAATCGTTGCGACACATGCCCGCAATGGCTGAGAACCGCGGTCGTCAGAGATTCAGATGGTGCCAAAGTCAAAAATCAAAACCGCGACCTTTCGCGTGGGTATTCTAGAGGAGGCACTAATGACGTTGAGAATATTGTTTGGCACGTGGGTATTAGGCGTGGAAGTCAGAGAGGAACCGCGCGAAGGGACGAATTGGAGAGGCATTTGACTGATTGAGGAAAACGTTCACTTACCTTCCATGAGAATTTGCCAAGGTCTTCAGGTCAGCCGACGATACTCCTCCACAACTTAAACATACTTTTCATAATTCATGGTGCTCCCTCATTTTGATGTCATTTCTATTCATGTGGCTGTTAAGCAGAAGGATTTCCCTAATCAACACACATTTTTATATAGATATCTTAGATTATAACTGATTTATTTTCCATTTGTTTGACTATTTTATCGAAGCGACTCTCGTTTCATAATTTCAGAAAGCCTTACGTAAACTTGTTGATCTATCATTGGTGATTATTTTAACTATTACCTCTAAATCTGTCTAATCGATGGGTGGTAGCCTACAGTGTCTGTGTTCAAAGACAGGATCATTCTACTATGGAGTATGTTTTTAAATAATCAATAATAGATCCATGCAAGCTTTCTTATACAGAGTGCTTTTCGATAAAAATTTTGATGTTACTCATCAGATAGGTATCCAAGCCACCAATAAATGACAATTTTTACACCTTTTCTGTCAAAGTTAAACATTTTCTATACCGAAATTGGAATTTATTTAATCGCAAACTCGCAATTGATAGCAATGACAAATGTTAATGCATACCCTTCGCGCCGATTTTTAATGGGTTTCCACAAGCTAAAAAAATTATAAGTTGTGGGTAAAGGATATTTTTGTCGTTTTCTAACAATGCTGAAAATAACAATCTTTCTCATAAACGAATGCATTTTGTAATTTATTTAGCACAAAAAAAAATACGTAAAGTGTAAGACGTAAAGGCGTACGAAAAGTGAAAGTATCATCGCCACGCTTACTCTTAATAATGGTCACCTACCACTTAAACTTCCGAGGGGAAGAGAACGCCGAAGCCTTGGAGCGCGGTCAAGGAATCGCCGAAATTCGGAACTTTTGACGTTCCCTCATCCACCCCCTCTCTGACTCACCGCCGCAAACTCTCACGTGGCGGCACCAAAAGACCTCCCGCCCGCCGCTTTTCCAAGAACCAAAGGGCTGGTCGGCTGTGAGCCCCCCCCCCTAGCACGACCCCCGCGGTCCGCTTCTCCTTTCCTCCGTCCGCCCTCTCCTTGTCACCCTCGTCCCGTCCTTTCGGGCGGGCGTCGTCCACCCCCGCCTCGACGTCGCTACCTGCAGGCGCCATCCATCATCGGTCCGGGCAATATGTCACATGCACACATGCCGACCGCCCCCGGAGAAGGGGGAAAAAATATTGCCTCGGGTGACGACACGCCTCGATTGCTGCAACCACCGAACCCTTCGTTACACTCAAGAAGTTCCCATGCGAAGAAAATGAAAGAAAAAGGAGCTCGACGAGGCGCACCATGCCTTCATAATTTTTTTTATTTGTCCTCGTACTCTCCTCCCGTGTGCCTCGGGGAGTCAGTGATCATTCCGGTGCTCACGCAAATCGCGTCCCCCGGACTTCGTGACCCTCGGCAATGAGAGTTTAAATTCGTTACACCGTGCATGTACATGCGCACGCGATTTGCGAGTGCATTCGGAGCGCTTTCTTCATCCCTGCCTGTTAATGAGCGCTCTGGATCGCTGGGCGGAAAGACTCGACATTTCTCCTTACCACGGACCTCCCCCTCAGGCTGATTGTTTTTTATTGCCTATGGAATTTTATTTGAGCTCCTATTAAAATAGCCATTGGCTCAGCAGTTGAACGAGTCCGCGCCATTTACAAATAGTTTTACTCTAAAAAAAGGTATCGCAAATAGGCGCAGATTCATTAGTAGTATGTACCTCATCTAAGTCCTCTCCGTTACCATATTCTGTTTTTCGCTTTCATATTCCCCGTATGGTTATCATTCTAGGTTTCTGTTATAATAGTGATGGATAATCGTCTTATGTTTGGAAATGGAAAGTAACCCGAGGTAACTTCAAAACACCAAGGCCTTACGCGACTAAAGGCCAATTCACCCGGTGATTGATATTGCACAATTCAAAGCAACGTCAGAGTGTTCAATGAAGAGTGAAACAATGTGCTGCGGTAACGAATGCCTTCCCCTTCACGTGATGAATGCCAGCGCGCAACTACTCGTGAATTTTCACGTAAAAATTACGGTTGTTTCCGGCTTAGCGAGAAGCCCCACAGTGCACCTCGTGGTTTGCATAAAGTCGTATATAAAGTTTTACTATAACAGAATACAAATGTAAATGGAGGAAAGTTAAAGTCTAAGGTTGAATTTTACCTTGATTGAGAGAAATCTGGAAATATTTCCTGCATCCTCTCAAGGCTCTTTCCTTTATTTTTATATGAACCATATTTTGTGCCTTATAAATACCTCTCCCTCACTTAGAATATGGCAAATTTTACTTCTGCCCATTACCAGCTCATGTTTTATTACCTCGTAATAGTTATACTCAACAAACTCAGGGTCACGTGTATACTTGCTCTGATTTTGTCGTTGACAACTTAAACAAGGCGCCTCTAAATATAACTTTTTGTTATTGCAATTCGTCGCTTTACACTGTGCCATTTTTCTTACTCATAAGTTATAGCTGGGGTGTCAAAAGAAACTTAACCCTGGCACTTCTGTGTAACCGTGAGTGTTCCCGAAATTCCACGCGAAGGAACACTGCGGTTCATCCCGGTCCCCGCTTGCCCTCGCAACCGTGTGATGTCCGTGTTGCATCCCCTCTCCCCTCCTATAATTTAAGTCCTTTGCGAAAGCTGTATTATGGAAGGGATTAGGACGGGACGTGATTTAAAAGTAAACTTTCCGTCGGCTTCTCGGTTTTAGAAGGATAAGGGTGAGCGAAGGGATGACGCCGACGACAATGCGAAATGATTAATGATAAAGCCCTGACGGCGGGAGGCGGAGGGGAGGGGGAGTGAAGGAGGGGAGGTAAGAAGAGGAAAGAGGGAGGGAGGAGGAGGGAAAAGTTACGTGCTCGAGTGGGCGAGCCAAGATCCGGGGATATTTAAGTGGCGAGGCGTGAGTTGAAGGGGAGTCGGGGCGGAGGGAGAGGCGGTGCGGGGCGGTGCGGCAAGAGAGGGAGGGAAGGAAGCCAGAGATCTCTGATACGGAGGGGGTTTGACAATATATTAACACGCAAAGTATCGGGCGACGTGGCGATTATAAATTGCCCGCATGAAAAGGCGACTCGGCGGAGTATGAGGACTAGATTTGTGCGAGTGCGTGCCATGAATGGCAGAGAAGTCCTTGTTTGAGGTGAGCGAAACGTAAGGAGCAAGGTGGGTTGGGGGGGGGAGCATTATCTCGACCCTGCGGTAAATGGGAAGTCTCCCCTGAGTCGATGTTCCCGTGGCCCGGGCAGTGGATGATGTCGAAACCCGCCTCACCTTTGGACTGAGGTCATAGAGGAGCGGCAGTGTGAAGACATCTGGATGGCAAGACGAGTGAGCACGTTCTCACTGCTGGCATTGATCGCTTAGGACTCCCATTAATTTCATTTTTTTGTAAATTACGAGGTCATAATTTAGGATATGAAATTTTGATTTGTATGACATATATGTGGGAAAATTTCACTTTTCGTGATACTAAGACATAATATTTGCATATAATATATTATTTCTCAAAGGAATTTATTTTTCACGATAATATATATCTTCAGTAGTTTTATATTCACTCGCCAAGAAAGAAATAAGCTTGGTGTAATGAAAACATTTTTAATTTTGCGCTGCTAGTTTACATCAGGTAACCTCAGTAGTCAGAAGAGAAGTCCTATAAAAGACGCAATGCATAAAAAAAATCCTGACTATCATTATCTACGCTTTCGATGGTCAGTTCAGAGATTTATAAGAATATATTATACGACTTGATCCTATCGGCTTCTTATGTAGATGATAAGTTATCATTGATCGTTCCGCACGTCTCCGACTATAGCATAAATACAGGGGACACATAGTAGAGGACAGCATTACAAGGCGTCTCTAAATCACTCCTTTGCGAGGTGATACTTACCCAATGCAAGAAGACAAGTCTCGCGAAAAATGCATTAAAGGTATTCATTTTGTGATTCCAGATAGTGAACCAAATGAGCCTTCTGCGTGGCCTCTTGGTAAATAAAAAGAAAAATTGGTGCGAATTTGATGGGTGTGTGGGCGTTTTTCTACTGTTTCTATTGTGCTATCAATCATCTAGGCAGTTTGAACTCTAGACTCCATGTCATTCCACCTTTGCCTATCGGGCGCCGACGACGAGGCTCGGAGCATCGCGCACGCAAATCTCTATATCTCCGGCCCAGGCTAAGCTTACAAAAAGGTTTATGGCCACGATGAAAAGGCGGAGGGTCAATCTTTCGTGTAAATAAATGGCCTTGAATGCGTCCCCCATAAAGTTAGTAAAATCCTACTTAACTAGGTCAACTTCTTAGGAATATTCGAATCCATTGAATTTCATGTGATATATCTGAGGGTAAACATGGGCATCGATAGTGCTCTCAACAATCTTAGCTCCTTCGTGACAGTGGCAATAATAATGCCATGGATGGAAGGCAATGAGTGCAAAGGCACCGGACTGTTTAGTGCTATTAAAGCTGATATAATTTTGTTTTAAGAAGCAGCATTTAGGAGCGAAATGTATTGTAACTACTAACGTGCTGATTTCAAGTGCATTAGGTATCATATCGGTGAAGCTCTCGCTGTAAACAAAAAGCACTACACCACGCAATATGAATTGAGCTTTGAATAAGTGAACATTACGGCAAATAATTACTTTTGAATGTTTATGTTCATGATTCGGATTGATTCCCCTTAAGTAAGTACCAACTTGTTAGATACATTAAGGAAGACAAATATGACTTTGCGATTCTCTATCACCTATGTGTCATGGAAATATTTTATTTCCGTTTTAAAAGGAATTTTGCGAGCAATGTAATAGCTTGTCACAATAAAGCGAAAATTAGCTGTACATTTCACTTCGTTTGATGAAGTACGGGTCTCAAATGATTGTAGTGTGGAGCGTCACAGAATGATTGCCACGCGCAGAAATGTTGAAATTTTACAAATTATATCTGGAAAACCAAAAAGTTATATTCGAAGGTTCTGAAGTGCATGGCGTGGCATATTTACTTTTGTGTTTTTAGAAACTTAGGAACTTTTGTGTGCAGTATGCTTTCTGTTTTTAGGAACTTATGATAATATACGTGGAGTTGATTTTTTTATCCGTCTTTGTTTCTTTTTTAAAATTCAAATTCGTAATATTGTCTTAAAAGAAATGACCTCATAAAAGGAAAAAAGGAATTTTAAGTATTCTTCTTCTCTAATGCTCTACCACATCTCTTCCTTCCATACGAATGGTATAGTATTCTTCCAATGAACTAGAGTTCATCTGGGTCAATCGTCATTTACTTGGTATCCAGTAGCTCAACGTTTTATATTTGGCTTCATCTATTCTATAACAAGCATTAGGCAACTGAAATAATTTTAGCTCTACTTTAAAATGTTTAAAATATTCTTCTCGATTTACTTAAATGATTGCCATCAATATTGAATTTTATTGGTTCTTCTCCGAAGTAAATCGGCGGAATTAAGTTTTAGCCTGCAAATACCTGCCGGGTGTCTGCTTGGTGCACTTCTGAACTCACGATTTTGTATAGGTACTATTTCAAGTGTGTTCCCTATCATTGCATTTTATACCCGCATTTCTTTGCTATTAGCATGGTAGGTGGCAATAAAAGGAAATCTGAATCTCATGTGACAGTTTAGGGCAGCGTAAATTGGTAAATAACTCCTTAATGTACCGCAGCATGGATTGAGAGAAATTAAATATCTAACCGAGGAGTAAAATACACTAATTGTAAGGTTCCTGGATATGATTGAGAGGGATGTCCGTAGGCTTGCATAAGACAAAACATGGGGTTCAATGGGCGCACGTATGATTCTGAGCCGTTGTAGCAAGTGGGTGCCGAGATTAAACCAATTCCAGCCTCATAGAAACAATCCTATGTAATGAGGGACTAAGGAGGACGATATGGTTTGTATAGACACATCGAAATATCATATGTCAATTGGCACTTTCTCCGTGAGGAGACGATTCTGATTCATGAAGGGACATAATAAGAAGGTTCTGGGTGATATGTATATCTCTGTTGTTAATATTTAGGAGGCATTACAGGGCTATAAAACGATGGGGAAAAGGAAGTGAAAATATTCATAGTTTTGCACAATATACTGAAAAAACAACGTTTATCACAGTCGTATGGCTACTTGCAATTTGAACATTATTAGATGGTGATAAAATCTAAAAGACAGAGTGTACATAACCTCATTAATAGAAATATGAAACATGAAGAAGAGAATTAAATATATCTACAGGTTGATTTATGGAAGACTGAATTAAATCCACTTCCATATGAAAGTTCGCCAATGAAAGTTTTATTATTAATAATTAAAATTGCTGTGTTTTCTATTTCTGAAAGTTGAAGCTATGAGTACTTGGGTTTTTAGCGCTGGGTATCGCGCACTAGTTGATTTTTTTATTTTGATGAACAAGGTGTTTGTTGATCTGCGGCTAAGCGTGAGATAGACAGATAGATGAAATTCTTTATTGGGGCGAGATTGAGACTTTATAAGTCCCTTATTCCATTTAACCCCTCGTGACGAGAACGAAGGAAACATGTTTGGTAGGATGCGTCGTGGGTAAATCTTATAAAACGTTATTTTCCGGATATAATGTGTGCTTTAAAGATTGCCACCCTCTTGAAGCAAATGAATGTGACTTACTCTCTCCAAACCGCCCAACCGAGGTTCAATATCGCACTTTCACTCTGGAAATGAGTTATAATCCACAAAAACTGCACGTTCCATTTCAAAAACATGTTGAGACTGCAATTTGTCCCACTATCCCGTCGCTATTACGACGTCATATGAACTTGTACATGCTGGCGAGAGCGGGGGAATCATTAAAAGGAGGCAGATTTCCCTTCCACTACCCTCAGAGCTAGCAAAAAATAAGCTGCGTCCCCCCCCCCTCCCTGCCCTTGCGCTTTTCCTCAAAATCTGAGGAGTAAGAAGATTTTGAGTCGAATATATTCTGGAATTCCGCTCGCGCGGCGCTCAATTTCGAAGAGACTGTGAGCGATATGCAGAGGTCGTTGTTTTCGTGTTTTGTGCCGCGCGTTCTCCCCTGTCGCCACTGTACACACGTGTGTACGTATCTCCCCCTTCCTCCCGGAACCGCGCTATGGGAATCATTGTTCTCGGGATCATTTGCGCTGACTGCGGTGGCTGCGAATGGCTTAAAAACACTTAATGCCTGGCGTGGTGGCTGGCTGACTGCTGCAGCCGTATGCCAACCCCTCCCCATCTCTTTTCTCTCTCTCTTTTCGTCCCACCCGACCTCCCCCTTCGCCTCTGTACAATTTGCCCTTTCCCTCTCTCCTCCCTCCCCACCCCCACCCTCCCTAATTCCCTCCCTCCTCAAACCTCACTTACCCCACCACCACCCTCCTCCTCCCCCGCTCCGCTCCACGCCCCCATCTCACGAATTCCACGAGGTCAAGAGGAATATCGACCGAGTGTCACGTGGTATTTTTTTTTTATTCCGTAAGCCCATGGCTGAACACTTCGCCCCGAAAGCGGATCCGAGTTTTGACAGCTGCCTTAAAGGAAAACACTGTGAGATGCGAGACAGTGTTTGGCAAACGTTTCGCAGGGACGGGACTGAAAAGATGGGAAGGGCGGGGGGTGAGGGGGAGGGAGGTTTTTGCCAGGGGAGGCGTTGCTAATGGGGTTGGGAGGAAAGGTAACCGGACGGCGATATGATTCCTTTTTTTTGTCACGGAGTAGCGAGCTTGGGTAATGGGATACTGAGGGTAAAGAGGAATTTGCAGCCCGTGGTTCTTTTCAAAGGAAGTTGCCGGTTGACTGGCTCCGCCGTGATTTCCGTGGCGGGGAAAATTGTCCATTCACAAAAAAAGGAACCTGTCAATTTCAATCGATCATATCGCTTGTTCATTGTTATGATAAAATATTGTGCCTTCTTATTTCCTTTGACTACATAAAACGCCATCCTTGCCCGCTACGCTTTATAGCGACAAAACCTTATTTATCTTTAGTCATGGCGTGGATTTCGATTTGTTACAACAACCCAATATTGAATCAGGAAATGCCAGGCTTTGTTGCGATCCCACGATAGATATATATATATATATATATATATATATATGCGCGACACTGATAGTAGAATGCGTTTTCTAAAGTCTTGGTTTTAGAACATTTTTGACATATCTCAAGACGATATTCATTGGGAACGTTGGACAGTATTCAAGCCATTAATGTTTGGCTCAATATACGGTTGAAATCGTTGCGCTTATTGATTCCAATTTTATTATACGAGTAAAATCAATTTCCGGCGTCTGTCACTTGCCCCAAGGTCTCTTGACACCTGCCATTACATTTTGATCGTAGTTTAACATACATAGTGGTCAAATAAGGCAGATTTATATGAAAAATGGATATTTCCAAGAATAAAGTGCATAAAATGCTTGCCCATTGCATTTACAAAAATTATAAAATTGTTGAACTGATTTCGCATGTGGTCCAAGTAGAAGCCAAACATTGCGTCATAAATTTGAGCAGATTTACATTGTTCTATACTGTAAGTTGTAAGCTTTTGCTGAGTAGTATTGCATAACCTAAAATGTTTGTTTTTATTACACATTTTCCTGTGGAAAATTATTCTGACGTATTTTATAGCGCAATTAATTGAAATTTACAGAAGTAATGAAACAAATTGGATGAAGTTACCTAAGCAAAAGATTGCTATGTCTATTTCTTTGGGTTTATAATATTTAAATGTGGTTACTTCCTGAAGAGGCTCGTATTTCATTTTATTTGATTTTACTTGAGTGGGTGTATCAAATTATTCATTGATAGCAATAAAGTGTAATTAATCATAAGCAGTTTTTTCTGATGGAAGGCATAAAGAGCTTTTACATTTACGCGGAGCGTGGAATTAATTTACGCGTCTTTTCACCAAGTCTGCCATTTATTCGAGTGACATTAGCTCGTGGTATGTCGCAATAATGTAGAACTATCGATTATTCTCGGGTAGGCTGAGCTCGTAATAATTCCCGACTTTTCCTTTTTAACTTTTCAGTTATTCATTACTTCATTTACATTTATTTGATTTTAGCTGTTTCACACTGTTATTTGCGGTTTTTGTTTTTCAGTCTGCAAAAGTTGAATTAGGAAATTTCAAATCCGCATGAATCATGTCGTCATTAAATCGTCTTTGTTTTTTGGCAGAGAGAAAGTTTTATTTGCCCATTTTCTTCCATGTGAAGGGGAGGGTTATGGGAAGAGGAGTACTGAGCGGCCCCACCTCGGGCACAAAGGCACGTCATTCCTCTTGCATTGTAAGACATACATAATAATGTACGTGCGCACACCGTCCTGATCCGATCCTCAAATCCCAGCTGCTCCATCTCCACTTTGTGACATATAATCGGTCCTTATGTTATCCGTAAAATTTTCTCATATGAGGTAGAATACAATGACCAGATGAGGCATTGAATTGGGAGTGAGAACTACATTTAGTAAGGGTAGTAATGACATTGATTCTCAAGTACAAATAATTTGGCTGGAAGTGTTTCTGGGGAAAAAAGAAAGATGATTTTATATATCAAATGAATTTATCATGACATAATCTGTCCGTCATCACGAAGGAAGCCATGGCAGAGACACCTTGGTCCCAGGTTGTTTGCTCATCAACATTTCAGGTAGCAGATGATTGGCGAGACTTGGGCCCAGGGCCAAACGGAATTCACACTGTGTGGGTAAAATGTTGGCTCAATTAGGTACCTACGTTTAAGTAGGGAACTGGATGAGATTCAACTTTAAAGACGAAGGCTCAAGCACACGGAGATTTTAATGAAACTTATGATTAGGAAAATATGTAAAACTGTTGGAAATATTCGTTATTCATTTCGGTGACATATAATATGTAGCTGGGCTGTTGAGATGTATTAATTCCTAGAAATGTGGAGCTGCTGTTGGATCATGAAATTTTTCTATAGACTGGTGGGTGAAACGAGGAAATATCCGTGGGGAGTTATTGATGAAAGGCTGGAAAAAATTGAAGGACGCGAAAACGAGCGAGTTTCATGAGTAACGTTGGATGAGTTGTTGGAGGGTACAAGTTGAGAGCTGCATGTAACCAGTGCCGAGACGAGAAAATGAATCTGACGTTGACATGTATCTCCATGCTAAATGGTCTATTCTATGGCGATAAACAAGAGAACTTTGTTAATGGTACATGTTTCACTCTTCAGTACTGAGGACGACGCTAAGACGCCAATGAGAAGCACCCTACTTTTCGGTTATCGTTTAACTCATCTTTTAAATTTTAATGAGTTTTTCTTTAACTTTCAGATAAACTTTTATTCCGAAACCGTAATTCTTCGATGTGTTTTTTACTTTGCTTGACCTATGTTAATTTATTCATTAGAATAAATATCTGTTGGCATACTTAGCTTTAACTTGAAAAATATTTGCTTCTTATTTTCATTATGACCTACCTTTAAGTGGCAAACTGTTGTTTTATCCAGTATCTGCGATGACTCTAGGTACTTTTTGCATTTTATGTGAAACGTATGCTATTCGTTCACTATCTTTCATTTGTGCGGTCAGAGGTATATTACTCGAAAGGTAATTACCTTGAACTACCGTTTAGCAGAGCGGTTTGGCATTAGTAGAGGGGAATCAGCCTCATGAAAAATACCTAAATTATAGAAGCGTAGGTTCTTGCTCCGAATAATTTTCATTCACAAATACTTAAGGTGAGTTACTCCGAGCACCTCGTCACCCATCGGCGGTGGGACGGAGTGCGAGGGGGTTGTGAAGGGTGGGCCGGCGGTGAAGGGAGTTGGACGAGAGGGAAGGGGGGCGATCAGGAGATGGAGGTTCTTGATTGCGGCGTCCTGGTGGTGCGGGGAAGGGTTCTGGGCGGCCCTGGGTGCACGATGAGCCGTGTCGTATACAGTGACCGCATGTGAGCGGGAGAATTAAGTTGGTGATGGCGCGTTTGTTGCTCTCAGCTGAGCCCGAGGAGACGGAATCCGTCGTTTGGGTGAGTAAGGGAATACAGGAAAGGAATGGTGGCCCAGTACCTAGGTGGAGAGAATTTCGGAGCAGGAGCACATATCTTCCCACCTGGCGAATGATAGCTGAGGAGTGATGCTGTTCGTGAAAGGTGAAGCAGGGAGGAAGTGGAAATATTCTATTTTGTGGATGGAAGTGGATGGATCGATAAAGAATTACCTATAACTGGTTCAGGGTGAAATTTTTTAGATGGTTGTCGGCATTCATGGTGATTAAGGCAATTAGTACTTTTCCACAAAAGTATTTAACTGGGACGACACTTTTCACCACACTGTAGCCTTATTATATGCGGGTTATGAGGACTTAAAACATGGTTGTTTTTATTGGCTAAGGCCGAAGCGGGTTGAAGATTCATACTGGGACACATAGAAGGAACGAAAAGTTATAATGAGGGAGAAACTAAGGGGGATGAGCTGGTGAGGGGGTTAGGCATAATATAATGGAAAGGCGTCCACGGGTGGTTCTTCTTATACTAGTACAAACTCGCGCGTTCGCATTCACGAACACATGCTCACCAGCATCTATGGCGGCAGAAAAAAAACGGAAGATGACTCCCGCCCGCTATTTCCCTCTCTCGTCCCCGCACCACCATCCCCTGCTCCAGTGCAGCATCCACCCGCATCCAACGCCACCCTCGCCTCCTCCCGCGGAACTCGGTAACTAAGCATATCCCGAGGCGACCTCGCCATTGTCATGTGCACACCGTAATTCTGTGCCCGCTCCTCTTGCCTCATCCCCTCTCCCTCCCCCAACTCATCTCCTCCTCCTCCACACCTCCCCCTTGCCTCGACAAAGCCCCACCTCTTGCTCCTCTGCCACCGTCACGACCGGGGACTCTCGGCGCTTCTTGGCTGACGAAGAACCTCGCTCCCCCGTCCCACGCCCTCCACCCCTTCTCCTCCCGCCCCCCGACCCCTCTCAACACCCCCAATGACCCCCAACCCCATTCACCTCAAACCACTCTCCCATTCCCCTTAACCCCAAGATGGGAGAAGGTGAGGCTGTGGAGTTGAAATAAAAAATACTAAACAACACCGTGGCCCGACCCAGCCAGCCTCCCTGCCTCCTGTTCTTGGATGCCGTATTGTTCTCCCTCTCCGTGTGTACATGAATGATGGGGTGAGGGCGTAGTCGAGATGGAGGGTGGGGAAAGGGGGGGTGGGGGTTGAGGAGGAGGGGGGTGGAGGTGGAAGAGAGAATTCGGGTTAGAAGGTGGGGATGAGGTAGGGGTGGAATGTAAGGATAGTGAGGGATTATTAATGAAAAAAACGAGATAGTGCCGGGGGAGTAGAACGAGGCTAGCTGCGGGCGTGGAAGCTGAAGATAGAGAAGGATTTTGCTGCTCCGGAAGAACGAGAAGGCAAGGAAACGAAGGCTTAAGGTAAAGAAGGGTCGTGTTGGCTGTGAGCAAGGGGCAGATTGAGTGAAATGTACTTCTCAGAGAACGCTTGTGAATTTTTCGAGAGGGGACATTGGGTTGGTTTGGAGTGGGAAGGGTTAAGAGCCGGCGACGTTTGAGGGCAGGGGGGGAGTGAAGTTGCATCCGCAGAAACTTTATTGGGAGGGAAACGGGTTGGTGGGAGGGGAGCCAGAGCGCATGCTGAGTGAACGGCTGGAGCTAAGAGAAATAGATTCGAGGAAAAAGGTGGCTTCAGGGAAAGAAATTCCTCGGGCATAGGAAAGAAGCATAGGTTTTGTAGGAAAGAAAAAAAACACGAGTGCTGGAGGAGATTATGGAAGGGATTGTCATGAGAGCGAAGTGGGTGTGGAAGGTCAGGGGGATAGGGGACCGTTTTTTGGGAAAGGTGGTCGCTTCAAGAAGCGGGGAAAGGGCGGAGCGGTGGCTAAAAGAGGCCAGCATGAAAGGAAAAGGCCGGATTTAAGGAATTGGGGGGGAAGGACCCTACACTTCTGCTTCTCCCCCCCTACCGAGCCTCTTTTTCTTAGCCTCTCCTCTTCATTCTCACTCCCCGGCCATTATCAGCTGGCGCTTTGAGGTCAGGAATTGGGCGTAGGCCTTGTACTCCTCTCGGAATGAAAAAATGTGTGCGAGGCCTTTTGTTTTCGGTCAGGCCACAAAAGCTCCGATTCCGTACGCAGCCTCGTTTCCTCTCTTCTCTCTCTCTCCATCTCTCTCTCCTCGCCTCTCCCCTCTTCCTCTTCTCCTCCCCTCCCTCTTCCTTCTTCCTCTTCTTAACCCCCTCTCCTTACCTCCATTCATTTCCGGGCTCTCTCTATCTCTCTCCACCCCGCCATCCTCACGTGCTCTGGCCGAAAACTCGTGAGCCACTCATTACACATCTCCTGAAACTTCGTCATGTCCCGCTCAGCCACTCACTCAGCGACCCCCTCCCCTTCGTCCTCCCTCCACTCTTCAAAACCCACTCTCCTCTCGCAACCTCTAATTTGCCGTTTCACGTGGGTGGTCTCCGTTCATTACACCTCAGAGTTCTTCCCCGCTCCCTCTCTTTTCCCTCTCCCTCCACTGTCGTGCTTTCCTGATGTGCCGTTGCTGTGCAATATCCGCTTCCTGGGGCCCCAAGTCCATTTGATGTCTTCCCCTGAATGTATGTACGTTGATTTCGGTTCGCCAGGTGTGCGGCTGCCCATTTCCCTAAGTCTCTGTGGGATCTCTCAATATCAGTCTTGGTCCAGAATCATGCGTCGTTAAATTTGCTATCATATTGCGGGGACAGGAATTCCAGTTTGTGGCGAGGACTTTGAAAACGATTGCTGTCAATTTCAGTGAAATTTTAAAGCGAGTTTCAGTATTAAAATGCCAGTTAAAATAAAAACCTCATTGATTTTTTTTGTACACTCAGTGTGGCTGAAACATTTATCTTACCATTATTACTTCCCATTTTCATCATTTTTTCCAAATTTGATAATTTGTTGCAAGTTTTTTCATCCCTTATTTTTAAGTAGAAAGGAATATTTTATCACATATCTGTTAGGAAAAAGAATCTAATGGTATAATTTGGTGTCATAACCATATAATTTAATTACTTTCTGTTATGCTTGATTATTTGAGTCATTGCGGGAGAGTTTGTAATTTTGAAAAATAGTTTGTGTATGTTATGACATTCAGGTAAAGAATATTTTATTTTAATTTTCTATAGTAATTCTATAATACCCTTCAAAGGCGCTTTTTGTATTTAACTCTCACTTGAGCAGGAATGAGGCTGTTCTTGAGATGCCTCCCAATGCTACGAGGGATATGAATGAAACAACTTGAAAAGGAAATTTCCACGAAGTAACTCCGTAATACGACAATTCCCGTTTTAATGCCAATAAGCGGATTTCATTCATGGAGTGTGCTTCAGTTGTGCCGATGTATTTAACGTGTAATCCGTTGCCTCGATTCCAATGACACCCCGTCCACTCGGGTAGTTTTGTCTTTTTCTTCCAGTCGTCACCATCGCGGGACCCCCATTAACCCAGAGATCGCCGCCTCGATTTCTCCACCGGTGACCTCGTAAATTGGGCGTTTGAGCTCTAATACCAAATAATAACCGGAATGGAGTGTATTTCTCTCGATGAAAAACGTCAAAATAAAACAGCGCCCCAACTCAAAGGGACACAAAAACTCCGCTGTGGGGAAACACACGGGACTGGCAATTGGAAGTGGCCGAGGAGGAGGGCGATAAGGGGTGTATGGAAACAGGGGAGTGGGAGACGATAAGGAAACGAGGAATAAAAGAGGGGGATAGGAGGGAACAAAGGATTGTTGACCAGATAAGGGCCAGAGGGAAAGAGAAAATGGTGTGCCAAATTGAGGTGTTTATTATCCTCCAGCAATTTCCCCATAGAGCCATGAAAGTAAGTATTCCTTGGTCTAAGATAGCCAAGATAAAATTTCTCCAGGTTGACAGTATTGCACTGCTATAAAAGTTAATAATGGCGTGCTTGACGATAAAATACGAAAACGAGACTTATAAATCTATTGAAGAACGCCCAAGCGCATTTTATGGCAATGTCGTCGTGATTTGGCAGACAATCAAATTGCGAAGAAAAGGTACTCTGCTTAGATAGGCAGGCCTCCGCTATTAGACCGCTATATGCGACAAAGTTGATTTTGATTTATATGGGCCTAGTTAAAGGTCTTGAGGGAACTTGAATAGATTTCCCTTGTCTCATGCATTGCTCACACTCGCCTGATTGCTCAATGAACGTCGTTCATGCCTTCATGTGCAAGGAAGATTATTTTATGGTAGCATGTATTCATCAATATTTTTATCCTTTCATTGGCATCTCTTGTGATTGGTACATTCTAATAAAGAAATTCAGAATGAATTGTAAACCAAAATCGAAGTTTTCACCGCAAGTTGTCGATTTTTGAACTTGTAAATCTATTGGTACTTATAAATTTCTGCATTGCATAATTACCACTGATACCATCTCCGTATTATGAGCAATGAACGTTAGGGCACAGTGCTGGATTCAATAACGCATTGACACATAAGTATCAATGCAAAATATCACAAAATAAGTTCAAAACAAAGCGGTGTGATAACAGTGCAACGAGAAGTTTTGAATAGATGAATCATTCCTCATGCTTTGTTTGCGGTACACCACATGCTAGCTATACAAGTTATACACCTACCCACTGATTTTACCAAAATGTATCCAATATCGCAGAAAATAGTTTATAATGTAACACTAAAATTAATCAACTAATCAAATAACCTTAACTAGGAACACTTAGATCACATAAATAATTGATTAAGTACTTGGGGCTTATAATTACAAGTTATCTACATAATTACTCTCGGTAAAATGATCAACAATGGAGCTACAGCAAAGAAAACACAGCCACCTGAAAACATTGTTAGAAGGAGAAATAAATGAGAAGAACTATGTAGGAAGGCCAAAAATGAAATATATACTATGTGTATAGCAAATTATGAAGGACATTAAAACGTAGACTTCTGTATGAATGAAAGGGTTTGCTAATACGAGAGTGGAGGGGTGTCTGCAGCTAGCAAATCATTAGATCGATGACAACTGATGATGACAGAAAAGGTGAAAATCAATTGAAATTAGAAAGTAATACGCCAGATAATCGTTATTTTCATTTATCAATACCTTTTCCATTCAAGATTATAAAATTCCTTTGTAAAATTAATATATGTGAAAGATAATTTGAAGGGCATTTAGTTCGGTCAACATTTCGTGGGTTAAGTAGGGTAGAGCGTAAAATAAATTTTTCCCACTATTTTATTTATATCGAGATACCGGAATATTTGTTGAAATCATTCTTATATATTACATGTAGCATCTGAGGGAACGTATGTTCAACATTTGTGCTACTTTTTGGTGTGATAATAGCAATTACTATGGCACATTCTCCCAGATGTAACGTCTCCGTATGGGCTGAAGCCAAGAGTGGACGAAAAGACGACGATGAGCTTTCACCAGCCGATTCGTCAGAGAGGATTTTCTCAGCGGTCGGAGACGGTTTGCTCGGATCGAAGTAATAGTCGCGGGGAGTGGGGAAGAGGAAGTGTTGCATGAAGAAATTTGCGTGGGGCAGAAAGGCGAAGGCGGGACTGCGAAAGGACACGGAGGAAATGAGAGGAAAGGAGGGAGTAAAGAGAGCATAAAAGAAGGGAGCGGAGGAGTGGTAAGGAGTAGAAGGAACGCGATGATAGGATGAAGAAGGCTGCGAAATGAGAAACAAGAGAAGACGCTGGGTGAGGGACTTCTTTTTTTTGGGATAAGAAGAAGAAGAAGGAGCAAGACTGGGTGGGACGGGCGAAGGAATGCAGATGTTATGCAGGGCAAGGGTTAAAAGGTCGGATGTGGAGAATGCGAAACGACCAGCGGGTGGTTGAGAGGGGGGGCGTGGGAGGAGGGGAAAGGGGATGGGGACTGGCGGGACCCAAGGTGTAATCACATCCATTTGGGAAAGAGGGGAGGGGGTTGAAGATCGATCGCTTTTGACTGGAGTATGGAAGGGAGGGACCCGGATGGGGTGGAAATATGGGGAGGGGATAAATCGCTTGTTTTTGGAGCGAGAGTTATTATGTGATGCAAAAGAGGAGTCCGCGTGCTTTTAACAAGGGGAACAAGGGATGGAGGGTGAGCGGGGTGAGTTGTTTTGGGGGAGGGAGTTATTCGGGGGAGGGGGGTGAAGGGAAGGCGGTGGGCGGAGAAGGGAGGGGCAGTGGTGAGGGTACGGCCGTGCTAAGAAATCCCATGGAATGTCCACTATTTATAGTCGTTTTTCCTTCTCCACCACCTCCACCCTCTTCCACCTCTTTCCTCCCCTCCCCCACGGTCACTTTTAATGCATCAACTTTTTAGTTTTGCTGCTTTCCTTCTCCTCCCCCTTACTCCCCTCTCCCCCCTCCCCCGCCACCATCGCCCCCTGCATTTACCCCCTGCATTTACCCCCAGGGGTGGTGGGATGGATTGCACCCCCCCTCTCGTGCTTCCCCTTGCTTTGTCGGCTGCATGTTCATCCCCTTCCCTCTTCCTCCCTTCCTGGTCCCCTCATCCCTTGGCTTTTCGTCCACCCATCCTCCTCGAATGACGTGGAGTGAGAGCTCATCGTGACTCATCTCTTTTGTCTTCTCCCTCACTCGCCAATCACATACTACTCACGCTTCACCTCCGCTCGCTTCGTCCACACCCCACCCTCCAAGTGAGTTCCTCGTGAGCCAGTGCAAAATCTTTTTAACTTTATGAGAAATTTTCATTGTGTTTTAATAATTATGATGTTAACCTGAATAGAATATACTAGGTAACCCGTGCGAAAAATTTACACTCTCTGGCTATCAGGGAATAAGTATGTTTCGGAAACGGTGTAATTGGGTTTTAAATAGAGAAGAAGGTGTATCATAAAGTACTTTCTTAATACTTGTTTTTTTGCAAAAATATACAAAACATATGAATACAATACAGGCAAGAGAGTTTATGGAAACTTTTAAGTCAAACTAATGGGTAAATAGTGAAATTTGAGATTGACGCATTGATTTCCGGTGACTCAACGTTTAAAATGATACCTCATTTATCACTGTAGGTGCAGTATTAACGGAGCATATACGGAATGACAGAAAAAGTCCTTTCTGTAATAATACTTATATATGATACATAAATGATGAATTTAAAAAATTATTAAACGTGCATTACAAGTGGAATTAACTAAAGAATTTTAATTCTTCCGCAATGGATAACTTCCACAAAATCAAGCCTACAATTATTTCTTTTGTGATAAATATAAGCTTAAATCAGATCTATCGAATTTAATAAAATAAAAACCCATGAATGAGGGTTCATAATTTTTGGGAAAAATATGAAAATTAATATATAATTTTTCATCTCTAAAATGCAGTTGACTAGAAAAGGGCTGTACGGATACCCAACCACCAAAGTTATAGGAATTCTGATATTTTTCCTTTTTTTATTAATTTAACGTTATATGCCAAAGGCACAATTTCATCAAGTGAGTCGATTACCGCACTCAATGTGTTCAGCAATTAACCGATACTACTTTGACGTTATTGATTTTATCTTCAATTGATGGGCGATGGAATAGACTTCGGCATCTTTCCCATCCTCGGACTTGCCATGGTGTCTAATGAGGTGAAATATAGAATGGCAGTCACGGGAATTATCTATTTCAAAATGTAATAACGCCTAGTTATGAAAAAACCCCTAATTTTAGTGAAAACTCTTATTGGTCACTTGTTATTTTTTTGGTATTATATTTTTATTAAATAAATGTAACGTAAGTATAACTATTGAAGCTACAAACTATTGAAACATTGGAGATATGATACGAGTAATTAAAATAATTATTAAAAAAAGTTTAAGATGGCAATGCCTAGACTCTTATTAAACTTCATTTTCAAGTTACCATTAACTATTCACCTAGAGATCTATAAGTACATTATACAAAATTAAGGCAGCGGGAAACAGCCTCGCCACTATCCCTAGAGACAGCACGTCACCACTATCATTTAATTCAGTCTGTTTATCCTGTTAGAGAATAAACTATTCTTTTTAATCGTAATATTTGGACATCACTTTACAATATTGGAATCAATCAATATTTTAAACTTCTCTTGTTCTTTTGTTCTCTTCTAATAATAACGTGGAATTAATTTCGGGGAAATTCAATCAGTATCATTGATTATAATAATAATTTAACGAAGTAAATATGAATAAACTCATTCAAGAACTGAATTTTCGTATTTTTTTACCTAAGACCTAAGCGGTGAATGAAATTTTTAAGTATCTGTCAGTTACAAAATTTTGTTTACTAATATTGATAGTCGTTTTCATTGACAGCCTTTTGAAATGCGTCAAATACGTTTGGGCACACTATAAAATGGGTAGACTGAGGAATGTGAACAATGTGGCCAGCAGTTTTAACTGCGAATGACATCCTGAATTTTTTCTCTGAAGTGAGTGCATAATGCTGTTATATGCATAGTGCTTCAGTAATGCCATTTCAAAAGGGGTACCATATGAACGCAATAATTTGGAAAATCATTTTAGTAGCGACTCGCTTTAACCCATTTAATTCCATTTCTTTCAGCGCAAAATAGGTGGCGTTCTTTCGCATTCTGCTCTCAGTCTCTCTCTCTCTCTGCACTCGCTCTCCACGTCCGAGGCGAGGTTCGCTTTCCCTCAAAGATTTCCTTTCACACACCCTTGATTCTTATTCATCTTTCCTAGCCGGGTCTCCGTGGCGACCTCTTTACTGGCGTGCATTCATCGCTTGCCCAACGCCCTCCGCCCACGCCCTCCTCCTCACTGCCCTCTCCCGCTTACTTTCCTACCTGCCGACCCCCCGGGCACCATGACCACCCTGATCCCACCCCCCTCCCCCGCCCCCTTGTCCCTCTTGTTGCTGGGATTGCTTCTCCCAGGTTGGGGAGCTTTAAATTGAGGCGAGCGGAAGAGGAGTGTGTTTGGCCGCGGAGTTAAGGGTGTGAAGCACCAGTTCACCCCATTCCTCCTCGGACCTCGCCTTCCTTCACCTCCCCTCCGTCCACAGCACAACAACCCCTTACTCTTCCGTCTCCCCAGTCCCAGTGTTTCCTCTCCACGTCGTCTTGTTTTTGCAGCAGCGGAGTCTTTTCATCTCACCGTTTTCCGCCAGCATTAGTGCCTCCCGTGCTGTTTGGCCATTCACTCACCCGCCATCCACTCGACTCGACCCTCCCCACCCCCCAACAACCTCTGCCTTTCCCGCTATTTTGGAGCTGTCCTTCCTCGCGGCGGCTCCCGAGTCCCTTAAAATGAAAACCTCTTCTACTGTGGGGAGGCTTCAAATGATTTCCCCCCTTCGCCCCCAATCCCCTTCCCGGGCAACCAGCCCGCCGCTCCCGTGAGCGAGCTCTCGTGTTTGTGCCAGCCGCTTGTGTGTTTGTGAGGCTCCGCCTGTTCTCTCGCTCTCCCACCCCCGCCCCTGCCCCACCCCTGCCTCACCACTCTACTACTACCGCCCCTGTCTTCGCTCTTTCTCTCACGACGGTGCTGAGCCCCCACTGGTTTGTACGTTCCGTGGTGAAGCCGTCTGGCAGGAAAATTGTGTGTGATTCCGTGCTGGGTATTACGGTGTACAAGGTAGTCGTTATGGGGTTAGGTGAGACTGGAGAATTGATTTAGTTTTCCCGCCGTAGAGTGGGAGGGTGGGCCCTGAGGGGAGGCGGAGACGCCGCGGCGGGGTTAGAGGGTGACGGTGGGTGGGAGGGGGCCCCATCAGAGTGGAAGCGACGTAAGTAGTGTGTGTTTGTGTGTGGAGAGAGCACGGTGGCTTCCTTGTGGACGATTTGCCTTTGATTGACGAGGCGGCGGTGGCGCCGCAGGGCGGACGTGGCCAGAGAGGATTGCGCATTGTTGCGCCCATCACGGCACGGGCGTGTTTGATCACCCGCCATGGTTTTCGCTCCTGGATTCATTGCTACGCACACGCGTTTGCCCGCGGCGAGCCAACAGAGAAGTCACTCAAATTCATACGCCGGCCCTTGTATCTCAAAGCACTGCATATTTACGCGGTGTTAAGCGAGGCTTTGCCGTCTCGGTAAATTATAGAGTAGAGAGAGAACGGCGTAGTGGCTAATGCATCCATCATTCCGTCAAAATAAGGTATTAGATCCCTGGTTTATTGCTACAGTTATTTAATACTTAGATCAAACGCCACATTTTAATTAGACACAAATATTTTCTTCCGTCTAGCATTATGTAAATTCAGTTATTGGGTGCGGATCATGTGACATCGATGATTATTGCTCAAATTAGGTGGTACCTATTCTCAAAAACCTCAACGGAATTGCAAATCAAATTCATTGAATAAATATTTTTAAGCAGGTCCTTCTAACTTTTATCAAATATTCCAGAACATTGACTTTAATTATTATTCTCCACATCGTTTTATTGCATTTTTATTTAAGAATTCAATATTTTTAAGTTCTTATGTTTCCCATTACTTCAGAAACTTGGAGAAAGAAACAGCTAGAATAATGATTTTTTCTTGCTTTCAAAGCTGAGGAATGTGATAAATGGGAAGGCAAGAAATGACACCATTCTACCAGGTTATCCACAGATTGAAAAAATCAACGTGCTTCGTTTTTCCAACAAATAATCTGCACTGGAACTCAAGGAGGCACACAAAAATGCCATTTGTAAAATTAGGGCTGTAGTAAATACAGAGGAAAAAGTGAAATGAAAATTACGAAGGTATAATATCAGCACTATCACATCGAAAACAAGACTAACGAGAAGAATCGATGTAGTTTACTTTTTGTGATAAGTCCAAGACCTATTAGATGAATAAAAACTGCGTAGTTAGCGAGGTACCTACTAAATATCCTTTCAAGAGGCATATTGCTACTCGCAGAGCTAAAGATTCGCCCAAAGGCAACCATTGTTCTTTTCTCACGTATCGAGTCTTCTCATCTCGCCATTCTACGTAAGGAACAAATAAGGAACGCGTGGGCGGAAATTGTAAAAAGCTGGCCACCTTTAAAAAGTGTTTTATTTTTCTAACTAGAATCTGAAACTTTGCATGGCCCATCGATTGGTACATGATTTGGAGCATGTCTTTTGTTTTAGTTCTAACGAATTGTCAATATGTTAAGGGCTCAATATTTAAAAAATTAAAAAAACGCACGCCTTCAATTTTCTCTGAAAATCAGTGCATTCAAGCGCATACTGAACCTGTAGAAGTCAAATTTTAAAATATAAACTGGAAAGTTTGAGCAGTTTTTTCTATAACAAACCCTAACTTTTAGCTATTTATTGATAATTAAGTACTTACTTACTGCAATTAAACCAAAATGATGGACACTGTTTTCAGTCAATTCTTTGCAATTATGTATAGAAAAAGTAAATTTTGACATCGACAAGCACGGAGATATTCACTCGCGAATGTCTCAAAAGTCTCTAAAAAGTTATTTAAAATATGAATAGTGACGACCATTAGCAACCTCAATAAAACCGTTTTTTCTAATGTCCTGCAGCTTGGTGCTGTGCAGCGCGTGAACTTCTATGATCAACTACAGGCAAAATCCTTCCCAATGGCAATATTGAGACTATATACATTGAATAGGACCTGCGTAAATATTACATTCAACATATTACGAAGAAATTTCAGCATATTTACGCAATGGGGCAGTTATTATACTTAGTGGTATGATGACTGCTTTCTTTGCATACGATGTACAAAATTACCTTGACATTTCAAGTGAATATTTTAGCCTTTTTTTGGCTAAGAGTAGCTTTCGTTTCCGTTGCTGGTCATAATGGAAAGATAGTTGGAATGCATGGAATAGTGGCTCATCAATAAATATTGGGAATGATACGTATTTATCAACTTTTCAAAGGCCCATCAACACTTGATAATGTAAGGATGATAAATCATAGCAAGAAAAATGTATATTTTAAAGAATGCTACATAATGAAGACAACTAAAGAGAGAGATTATATCTATGATTATGAGGATAACAAGTGGTGAATTCTGCAGAGTGCTGCTCCTGATGGACTTGAGTCAAATCGTCTGGAGTGGAGTGAAGAGAGAATAAAATGCCAGCCGTGGAAAAATAATTGCAGAAACAGGTAGAGAACGACATTGTTACCGTAGAGAGGGTAAATAATAATCCCAACAATTTCCTACTGAAGCATGAAATAAGGATTCAGCAATTCTCTTGTTAAAGCAAGAATATATGTTCCAAAAGCAACGAAAAACTGATTAATAATATTATTATTTATAATATAATTGACTAATGGTTAAAAATTTAGTTATAACTTCACCGTAACCTTTACCATATTAAATTATGTTGTAACGTAAACGTAATTTATTTAGGATTGTGTAAGATTGATAACACACTGCCAGCTCCGTAGACAGCGTCACTTGTCGGCCTCCACGGGAATCTGCGGAAGTCTGCTTCCTTTGCTCCCGCTCCAAAAAATTCTCGGTTTCTTCATTTACTTCGGTTGTTGCCACGTCGTTG
Source organism: Pyrrhosoma nymphula (assembly GCA_963573305.1). Lineage (NCBI taxonomy): Eukaryota > Metazoa > Arthropoda > Insecta > Odonata > Coenagrionidae > Pyrrhosoma > Pyrrhosoma nymphula. The sequence continues at coordinate 24,941,479 of OY754327.1, read as the reverse complement.
GTCACTGTCGACCCCCTTTGAGGCGGGTCCTCTCCGAATGTCATTACCGAAACCTTGGTTACATCAGTAAAAATCAATACTTTTTCGTTATTGAAACGTATTATTGGGTCACATGAGAAGAAAAAGTCTGCCCCTAACAGAATTTCACACGGCATCCCCGGCAAGACATATAGCTTGCTTATCCATTCAAAAGAGCCAATTTTTACAGACGTACATATCGGTGGGTCTAAAGGTACCTTTCGACCGTCAGCAACCTCGACATGTTTGTTAGGGCAAGGACAGGCAATTTCACCCACATCCGTGAAATAGTTTGCGACCTCTTTATTGACCAGGGAAATAGATGCCTCCGGTTGCAATAGCACCTTCACTTCACGCCCCTTTTATTCGACAGATACAAAAAAACGTCCCTCTTTTGCGTAGCATACGCGATCTTGGACCTTATGAGTTCGAGAATCCACGAACGGTCTCCACCCAATCTTTCCAATCCTTGTTCCTAGACGACGGGTTGGAGTAGCGGCTCTCTGACCCCGTGGTTAGAGAGCCGCGTTCTCGTTTAAATCCACGCTCGCGATAACTGACCTCTTAGATATATCGGTGGACTTGAGTGGCTCAGGGCATGAGCGAGCTAGGTGTCCCGTTTTACCTCAGCGGCAGCAACATTCGGCCTTAAGTCGCATTAGTGCCTCCCTGTACCTCGCGTCCGACCGTTGAGAGATAGCCAAACTCGCGCTCAACCATTTCATTGGGTCGTGGAGGAGGGCGATAGAGTTAACAGCGTTCTTTACGTGCCTCAATTTCTGCTCCCACGCTAATGAGTTCGGTGAAACTATGCCCTGCGATGCTATCTTAGATAAGTAGAACGGATGGAGATTATCTAACGCTAAGGACAGTAGTTCCCCTTCCTCTAACGAATTCTCCAGCCGAGCATTCATCGTTCTGAGCACTTTTATGCATTCATTTATCCTCTCCCCTTCACCTTGCGTGCGGGCAAACATATCCTTCTTTAGTCTAATATCGTATCCGACCGGAAACTACGCCCTTTTTATTTCTCTTTTAAACTCTCCCCAAGAGATATAATAAATAGGTTTGTCCGGAGCCATTGAGTCACCTTCAATCCTATCATTTCCGGAACTATACCCCTCATTTCCTCGTCTGAAACAGTTTTGTGTTCTTTAAAGGCGTCGGCGTGTTCCAAAAAGAGGTTTGCTCCTTCACTCTCATCACCGTCAAACCGTAAATTCCATTGGCAAATATCGCTCGTCAACCCTCGCAAACGTGCTTCATCGTGATCGGGACTATGAGAGGAGAGCCGCGGCAGGGGTCTATTAGTTGAGACAAGTGGGTGGTCTATTGCACGAACTGGCGTTGAAACCCCTCCAGCTTCTTCCTCGGATACGCTCGCGGCATGAATCTCTCTTACTTGATCCCTTAACCACTGCCTGACTTCATTCAAAGTTCCGGAATGGTCTAATGTGAACCTGTAACACCATTGCACTGCTTCCTCCTTTGAAAGGACATTAATCCAACTAGTCACTGCTGGAACAGCCATTACGTAGAAATAATTCCAATTATAATGAATTAATTAGAAATAATTTCAAATAATGCAAAAGGATTAAGGCAAAGGTACTATGTCTTCTCGCCTCCGAGGTCCGTCGGGGCATTAATCTACGGGATGAGGTTGGACCGTGGTGTAGGAACGAGGGGTTTGGAAAGCGAAAAACTAATTAGAACACCAAAGCAGCTAGCCGTTCCACAAATAACGCTTGATAGCAAACTATTTGTAAATTCTTACTTACAAAATGATATCGGGCGCCATGTTGGGCACCATGTAACGTAAACGTAATTTATTTTTCACAAAACAAATTTTGATACACCGGATAGGGTGAGAACACACTGCCAGCTCCGTAGACACCGTCACTGCTCGGCCACCACGGGAAACTGCCAAGTCTGCTTCCTCTGCTCTCCTCCAGAGTTCAGTCCTGACAGAAGACTCCTGAAGCCTCCCCCTCTTCCTTCTCTCTTCCTCTTCTCCTCTCCTCCTCTCCTTTCCTCCTCCCCACTTCTCCTCTTCTCCGAGGTGACCGATCTCGGCGAGGTCGTGCGTCAACCCCAAGACAAGTGGGGCCTGAAAAGGCGCACTTAAGCCGTTACAATGTAGTTTGTGTGCTTTTTATGATGGCCCACAAGAATTTTTACCGTTTTAGAAAATTAAAAGCTCTTTTGCAAGTACTTTTTGTGGTAATGACTCAATATAATATGGCCTAATGTTTGTTATTCAGACAATAATTCTGTAAGCTTTTTCCTATAGCTCTTACCTCTAAAGCGAAAAAGGCTTTAGTCAAATATATGAAAGCATATTCCATTCTATATCAAGTCACAATGAGTAATTTTTTATTTATAGTATTGTTACCATAGCTCAATGCAACGAAAATTATTGCTTTTTTAAGAACGTAGTATGAAATGAAAATGATTTCGGAATCTCTTTGAGAAATCTTTGCGCCAGTAGGTATAACAAGAAATCTGAGGTATTTCGAAGCCTAAGGAGCTTAGGCATTGGAAGCATGCTTAGAAAACAAGCTTTATTCTCTCAGTGTATACAAAGGATTGTTTGCCTCTCTGTTCCTCACATGAGATATTACCGTCTCCTCCTATGAAACGAGATCACCGAGAATAACATTAGGATTTGCGGAGGAGGGCGCACATAAATAAGTTTTTTTCTCTCCATCTTTCTCTCTTCAAAGCGCTTTTAAGATTTGAATGGCGGGGCTTGAGATGCGGGGGTGTAGCGGGAAGAACCATGGGGGGATGGGGTTGAAGGGGAAATGGTGGGATGGAGCGATGAAGGGGAGAATGCGAGATATATAACTTCCGAAACAACTGCCAAGCTTCCCAGCGCCAAGTCGCTAGGGGAACGGGTGGAAGGGAAGGGCGGTGGGACGAAAAGGGGGATATATAAGAGGGGGGTGGAAGGGTTTGGGAAGGCGCGGGAAATGGTGGAGGGGAGCAGAGGGAGATTGGCTTAGGTGCGTGAGGGAAGAGGAGGAGGCAGAGGGCGTTTCGCGGCCCGAGGAGACGACGACAATATGGTAGACTTAAGAACATCTCTCACGTCACATTCATCCCGAGCAAATTCGAAATAATGCGAGCGTCAAAACTAAAACTTTGAGCTATATGACCGACGCAAATAAGGGAGAGAAAGAAATCCGTGTAATTGTGTGTCCCTCCTTGAATTAATGTGCCTCCGCAGCTGCCACTTCTCTGAGCAAAAGATGTCTTCTCTCTACAAAATAAACGTTCTTTTTCTCCTGCGATGGATTTTGTGGTAATGAGAAGCTGCAATAGGGCACACAGTCAGTTTGGAAAATTCTTCTTTCTATTATCTTAAGGAAATACCTACTTCAGTTTCCCCGGGTTTACAACATGATGGGATTTTGCGATAAAAGTTAGCACTGTGTGGCGAATGCGATGCATTTGTTTTTGGATCTCTGTGTCATCCAAAGTATCATGTTTTGCTATGCTTTTACACTCCTTGATAAATATTGTGATTTTATCTAGGTCACACGTCATGAACGCATTTTTATGACAAACCTTTCATGTAGACCTTGCTTAATAGGTCCTTTATTCCAATCGAGGCTGTTTTAGGGATAAAAAAGGCTTGCAAATAAAGACTTGAATGACCGAATTATGAGAACTTTGATCCCTAGTTAGAATACCATTACTTTCATATTATAACCACGTAAGTTAAAACAAATGGCCTAAATTAGTAATTCGGAAAGTAAAAAAAAAATCGTCGCTAAAAAATTTGTGGATTTGGATAAATTTCTAATTTGACAATGATTTGTGAATTCAGTTTATGATTTTTCTTAAAGATTATAGTGAGCGCCATATTCCAAATTTCTCACTCTGGGTGTCACGTTTTACTTATTGAGCATGTTCATAATGACACCAGTGTTTAAGGATGGCGTATAGAGTGACTTAGATTGTTTGTTAAAAGTTATCTATTATTAAATATGGTTGTGTGGCATAAAATGGTAAAAATTATGTGAATGAAAATTTGTTATGACATGTTTGATAATTATTTACGTCTAAAGATCGCATTTTCTTATTTTTTAGAATGAAGACATACGAAACTTGACTCCCCAAGGAAGCTCAGAGACGCTGGTAAAGTTTTTTTCCATGTTATATCTACTATTTTATAGTTCTAATGATACAAAGTCAGCATGTTCAACCTTTTTTCCTATATTTTAGCAGAACTTTTACGAATGGCAACTATTTTAAATTTAAAACCTAAAATTTCCATCGAATTAAAGAACAGGTAAAACATCCTCGCGAAGCCACCGTTTAAGACAGTATTTCCGCCAGGATATAAAAGAAAAAGGGCGTTTGAGCGTGGAATGTAGGCGGGGGTATTAAAAAAAAGGAGGAACGCGAGTCGCGGGTGAGGCGAGGGAGGAAGTTCAGCAACTTCACCTCTCGCTCGGCAGGCGCCTCTCCTCCTCCTCCCCCTGTCCCCCTAACCTCCCCCCTCCTCACCTCGCGCGCACCGCTATTCAGTGGCGGGGACAGGTGCTCCGCTCAAGTGGGAATAAAGGGAGAGGTATGCAGAGAGAGAGAGAAGTACGGCTCGCTAAAGGAAGGGAAATGTTATAGGGTCGCGCGGAAGGATAACGACCGTGTGGACTGTGTGTGAATCGTGATATGCAGAGCGAGGGTCAATGCGGGAGGACACCAGGGGCCACCTCTTCTCACCTTGATGTGAGATTCATCAACCTCTGGACCAATATTTTTTTCCACCCGGAATTCTCATTCCTTATTAACGTATTTCCGTCCGCTCCCTTCATATACATACATACCTCCCTTTTTCACTCAGAGCGAGAGAGAGAGGGAAGTTTCGGCCCGAACGTTTCGTCGGGCGCTGGCAAAACACGATGGCGTCGAGCGCGCGCTGGCGGCTCTTTCCCCCTCCCCAGAGAGTTCGCGCTGGGTTTGTTTTGATAACCGCACCCCTGACATTTATATAGGCGGCGAACGAAATAATAGGTCGTGGGAAGAACCTAGCGGGGACTGAGACCCACGTCTGAGCCTTAATTAGAATGTGGAGAGAGGCGTGAAAATGGAAAGGCAGGTGTAGGGAAGATTATCCGCGTATTGATTCCCTGGGAAATGCGCGTAAAGTTTGAATTTCACGGGCTAGTGATTGATTTCGTAGAAGGTGAAGAAAGATCTACTAAATCCACCAATGGCAGCGTTCTCTCACCGTCCTGTCGTTCAGATCTTCTGTGCGCGTATGCGTTCGTAGGTGGGAATGAGGTTTGTGGCAGGGAAACCACTTATATCATGGAACCGTTCGACTTTGATCCAACAAAATGCTGAAATAACCGAGAAAAAGATAGCTTTTTTCTTGTAATACTTCGTAAATGTTCCTCAATATGTGTCACTTACTTCTTCGGTAGTATTCGGACCCGCGACTTTCAAACCTCCTGGTAAATGTCTATTTCACTTACCCAACGGTGCGCCGCTGCCGGTACCGTTTAAGTGCCTGAGTTTTATCATTTAACGAGGTGCATGTTCATAAAAATTAATGTAGGCAACATTTAAAGCGTTCTTTTCCTCACTCATTAAAACGTACTCTTTGCAGAGATCCTTGAGAGGGAAAGCAGCCATTCCATTTAAAGTGATCCCAAATATGGAAAAAATATAAAAAGTGTTTTTGTTCTACGATTTAAAATGTCAACTTAGCTAGGTTTAATAGAGCTTAATCAATGAAATATTCTGAGCCATTACCAAAGTTGGAAAGAAAAATTGAATTTAACTCATAATGAAGAGCAGAAAGAGTAATAAGGACACACCCAGAAATTTACATGTTACACCCGGAACTTATTGAAAAGTCTATAACTAGAAAAATAATGCTTTTTGATACTTATCCATTAGTTTTAAACTAAAGACAAATTACTCACATCTTACTGATAATAATATCAATATTTAATGTTTAAGCTATTTACAGAGTTAATAGGTTAAAGTTGTCTATGTTATTGAGTATCATTTGTGTGAGTTACACCCGGAACCACTGTTTAATTCCAATTACAACAGTGCTAGTTAATTATTTAAATTGCATATTGAGTTGTAAATTACCATCTTTTATGGGTAACTAAAGGTGTACTCCAGTATATTTAAGTTGAAGTATTTGATGTGAAAATTTAAAATTAAACGCTCATTTGTCACACCCGGAACCAATGGAATGGCTGAAAGGTAAATTGACGCTTTTTCTCGAGATACAAGGTGTAGTTTATTTTGGACAATTGCAGTTTCTAAGAATGCTGGTATATTTTAAACAGTTTCTGCGGATAAGTAATCAGAATCATCCTTTTGTTATTTTCATTTATTATTTTACGGAAGATGTTTTTTATGCATGATTGAACTAAATGCTTCTGAACCGTCTCCCATGTTGTGAATGATCAGTCATTTAAGCATTTTGGCAATTGAAGCGTTTAAAAATAACAAGGTTTTTCAAAATATTTGCGGATTTTGAATGTTTGAGTAAATAAAATGAAACCCCTGATCGTTTTGAATAGCACCGTAAAAGGCTTCATAGACTTTATGTCTAACAAATGAATGAGAAACAAAAAGGATAATATACTAGGGATTACTAGGAAATATTCCCACCGTGGCATTGTTATTGATTAGGAAGCTTCACCTTGGAGATCCTACGTGCCAAATTCAATTTTATTCATTCAGAGGTTATTTAGTTCGTTAAATGCTTTTTGAGTGGTAAATAGCCACTATTATAGTAAATATTTGAACAAGTTTTACTCTTCAATTTAAGTCTAAATGTTTTATTTTGTGAGTTAACTCTTTTCGGGTTCTCCGCCGGTTTAACTATTCATAACTTCCGACGTTTTGAGAGGCGATTCGTCACTTATTCTCAAGGGAAAAATGTCTTTAGAATGAGTGACGACTCATCTCTCAAAACGTCGGCAATTATGAATAGTTTAAACCTGTAAGAACCGGGAAAGCGTTCGATCTTGTTTTATTTTTGGCTTACCTATGTCAGGGAGAGAGCAGATGTGACATAGACGTAAAGAACATCAGAGAAGGTTTGTTAAGGTTTTTATTGCAATATTTTGCAGACCCAGTTTATGTATTGGCAAGCAGGGAGGATGATATCATGTTTCCCATCAGTGCGTGGAAGGATAATGGAACGGAAGGACTCCTTCATGCTTTGAGGCTTGTGCACTAAAGGCGAAGTGTGGGGAGTGGGTCGAGAGCAGATATGGTGGAAAGGTATTGTGATGGGAATAGAGTAGGGGATGTGGGGAGGAAGAAACACAGCAGAGGATAGCAGTCACAAGCTGCGGCATCGTGTCTCTATAGAGATTGCAGCAAAGCAAGGTTAGCTAAGTTTTTCGGGGAAGCTTGCGATAGAGAAGCTGCATTCTAATTAATCAAGGAATTTGGAATAAGGCACGTTCCAATAACCACAAAAGGGGCATAAATACACACATTCTTCGACGATTGAAAATGAGACTATCAGTGGCATCTACCGTAATTTAGTCTAACATTCATGATGATGAATGACGAAAATCGATTTTGGCTTTCTCTATTCCTAGGGTGAGTTTTATTTTGCCCCTCCATCGTACTGTGGGGAAGATATTTCCCTTAGGTATATATTAGCAAAAAGAGTGGACGGAAAGTTATCAAATTGGTGCTACAAATTCCGACTTGGCACTTGCCATTGTCTTCTCCGTGAGAAAACGACAGATGACTACATTAGGTGGCTGATTGATACCTAGAGTAAAGTTGGTAGCCTCCTGTTTTTTTTAACACGTTTTTTTATTGGTAAGTTATTCTTTGAGGTAAGCGACCGAAAACTGAGGTCATTTGCACCACTGAGGATAAGAGGGGCGTTTGACTAGAGCACTGAAAGCTGATCGCGCGCTCAACGCGTGCCCATTTCGTAATGCCATATTGCCATTAATGACGTGCGGGGTGCGTCGTTTGCAAGTGTTAGTATGTCAGGGGCAAGGCAGTAGAGCCGGTACGCCGACCGTATATAAGCCGGGGCCGATTGCTCACTGTAACAAAATGGTCTACTGCGCCTGTAGCGTGGAAAGAAAGACTGAGACCAACATGCCAAGGAAGTTTAATTGTTGGAGAAAGCATGTACTTGTAATTTTTACAGTACTTTTGGTCTCAATCTTGAATAATCAATCAATTTGAGTCAAGTATGGCGCATTCCGCGCGAAGACCATCCTATGTCCTCTTTCCGTTTCTTTGTTATAGGCAAAAGAAACATTTAAATTGAATATTTTCGCAGCTGTTTCTCCGGCAGAAAGTAGGATGACTAAGATCTCAGCTCTGTGAGCTCTCTGTGCTCTGGAGGAGTTTGGAAAGTTAAGGATTACTAAGAAATAGGGGAAGTGTGTAGAGGAACTCGGCGTCAGCATTTATTCTACCGTTAACGAAAGAAACCAAGGGAATCAGGGTCTAACGTCCCATACAATGGACAGATTACGTTGCTCGATGTGTACTCCATACAGAACCCAAGTAGGAATCAGGGTTCCGCTGAAATATCTCCATCACCACCTTGATTCAAACCCTTCCACATTAGCCCCCGCACCAACATGATCCCCCTTCTTGATTTATTTAATTAATTTGGAATCTAGAAGAACCACGTGGTATATTCATATCCATGTGCTAAATTAAAAACTCACGCGCATACTTTCCGAGTTTAATGCGGTACGTGCAGTACATTAACAGGGAATGATAGGGTGTTAAAGAAAGAGAGTGGTGGTGGGGGGACGACATTGCAGGGTTGTACATCACAAAAAAATACCTTATTCTTCTTCTGCCTTCCCAACGCGTGAACCCCGAAGGATATGGGGGGCGGAAGAATAAGGATGTCGTCATTCCGACTACCAAGTTTTCCCTCTCCCAATTCTCTTCTCATTTCTGAGAAGGGTGAGGGGGACGTCTTCACATCGCCTGAGGATTCCCACTCCCCCCTCCCCCCACCACGCAGGGCCAATTCTTTCCTACTTTTTTTGCAGTTTGAAAAAAAAATCCCGTTTTGCCTCCCAACCCGCCTTTGAACACTGGGGACTTCTCCACCCCCATAACATAGGTTTCCTCCGAGGCGTTTTCCATTCGCATCCGATCGTTATCGTGGTGGGTCCTTTGTTTTAATGGCATAAAACACGAAATGATTTTTTTTGTTCTTCTGACTGAATTTCATCGTTACCCGTTCCTATCCAATTGTAGTTTCCTTTTTGTTTTGGCCGTTACGCGTGCCTTGAAATGCTCCATCCGCCTCTTAACCCCCCTTCACCTCCAGCTCATTCGATTCCATATTTTCCTTATCTCTTCGGGCTCCTCCCATTCAGCGACTCACTTTTTCGTCGATGGTTTGTATTCCAGGTCGCTTCGCTTGGTTTTATTGCCTTTTTTTATCCTTGATGCGCGCCCGACCCACCGTCCTTAACGCAGCGCCTGGACTTGAAATGGCCGAATCCCATCTTTTTACTAACTTGCAGTTGGGGGTCTCATCCCCCAACTGCAAATTATTCCTAGCTCTACCAACGTCGTAGCCATCGTTTTTTAAGTTTATTTTCTTTTTCATTGTATGTCAGCGAAGATCTGTGGTTTAATACAGAGGCTTAGAAGATCTCTGTCGAATCATAGCTTTCATTTTTGGGTGGGAAAATGCTAGAAAGAGGTTTATTATCATATGTTGTACTGAAACAGTATGATAGTCATTAAGTGTAATCGGGCCCTGAATCCGATTTTGATATTTTGTTCATAGTCGGAGAAATCAGTAGCTTTCTTTGCAGTGAGTGACTGACATTTTTGCAATGAGTGACTGAATTATTACATTTTCCTCTATGTAAGGTGTGCTAGTTCTTTCTGAATATCTTCATCTAAAGCATATTACAAAGTAATGCACGTGCGAATCTATACTAATTTAATCACTATTTATAATTTTGATGCTAAATATTCAAAACCTCTAATAATAACTTATGCTCTGTGCTAAGTTCCACGTTCTTGTTCTCTGATATGATATCTAATCACAAGAGCATGTCTTACAGAAACATAGTTCTGGCATTATCAAACGGCCTTATGATTAAATTCTGAAACTCGTATTGCTAAATTTATCAATTTTGCGGAACACATATTTCTGAGACCCTAATAGCCTCAGTGTCAGAAGAAAACTAAAACCATATATATTATAATCCACAGAAAATATGACAAATGAATGGCGAAAAGCTGAGAATCTAATAATAATTGAATCCATAGAATCAAGTCATTCAAATATTCAGATTTAACATACGCCCGGCTTGAGTTCTTCAAATGTTTTTGGGTATGTTTTTGTAAGTTATTATAACACATAACTAGCTTTATGCAAGGTACAAACATCATCAAGTTAAGTTTTGTCAAAGGCCGCTCATTGAGTTTAATGTTGCCTCTGTATTTCTAACCATTTTGTAACTTATAATGCAGAGGCCTGAATACGTAACCTTTTTCACCAGTTTACCTCCATGAGGAAATAATGCCCGATTGATGATCCTGAGTAGTTAATTACATTGCATGACCTTTATGTCATTGCATAGCATGGAATAATAGGGTCATAAATTGGATTTTCTGTCATGCCGCTGAAAACGTAAGCAGTCAAAGGCTATTCCTCCATCAAAGCTATGAGGGATTCTTGGTAGTCGCAACTGCGGCGGCAATCGTTTGTATGATATTTAGGTTGAATGGGAAATGGCATGCTTCTAGGACCAAAATTAATGTTTCAATGAATTTTACATCATTTTACCCAATATCAGGAGGCACGTGGCCTTAAGGTCAACCTTGGTATGTAGAATATCTGATAGCGGAATTTTTCACAATAATGATCGACTAATCAAGCTAGCAATAGCTAAACGTAAATGGTATTTTGGGATTTATATGGGAAGTGAACCTTTGCCTAGAAAGGCAAATTAATGCACGGAAATTGGTATGGCAGTAATTATTGAGTAGCCTTCACCCGTTCTTGTCTTTCCGATATAAAATACTATAATTATCATGCAAGGTTGTCAAACTGTAGGTTAAATGAAAGTTGGGAATTAGAATAAAATATAGCTTAGAGGATTAAGTCAATAGATAGAAAAATAGGTATTGGGATCGAAACAATCACTCACAGAGCGAATGATATGGCCAGAGTTTGTCTCTATATACTACGATTAAATGCTACTAAATCAAGTCTCTTCTCTTCAACCATTTTAGTCATTCTCCCTACGTTCAACCCTACACGTTGTAATATCGATGGAAAAATAATAAATTGATTTAAAAAAATATAAAACACTACATCCAACTGCAAGCATCGTATTGCTGTTCATTAATTACCAATTATTAGTAATAGGTTATGAGAGGCAATGTTGGCAGGTATGATGAAGATGATAGTTTCCTGAGTAACATTATGGAATGATTTGATAATTTTGGCATGATATCGTCTTTGGTGCAGAGGCGTTTGAATACTAAATTAATGTAAAATTAGCTTTGAGAGCTTCAAAGCTTCCGCTTGGTTATGAAAACATCTCTTTTAAGTGTTGTAATCAACTCAAAAGTACCACAGGATTAGCTTGCAGGATATATAACCACACGTAATGAAACAAATTAAACCCGTTAGCCTTTGATCATCCACATTTTGGAATCTCATGCGACGATTTGTGTGAATTTTTACCGATCCTACTTTAGAAACTACGTTCGTTGCTTCCGAATTTAGATTATTACTGCATTGATGATTTATTTCTCTAACATTACAGACAACCTTAGCCAATAGATGGAAATTTTCTGAAATGAGGCATCGGGAAATGTGTGAGTGCCTCCTCAGCGGATTTTGGAGCGCAGGTTTTTCTTTCCCTGAGCCCATCCAGGGGACAGCCGCTAATTTGCGAGTGAAATCGAATGATCGGACGGGGGGAAACAAATGGGCCGGACACGGGGCCGAGGGGCAGGGCAAGGGGAGGGAAGTAGGGAAAGGAAATTGGAATTGGGTGCTGGCGAGGAGGGGATAATTCGGCGATAAAAAATGAAGGGACTAAGGGGGTAAGAACTCGGAAATGGCAAAGAGGAGGGTGGGAAAGAAGGAGGGAGAGGTGGCGTGGGGCGGGAGGGGGGGAGGGGAAGAAATGGTGTGGGTAGGGATAAATTTCGGTGAGGAGAGGCGAGTGAGAAGAGAAGGATTGTTAAGGTAGTTTGAGGGAGATTTTTCCCAAGTCAGAATTAAGACCATACTCTAACTTTGTTTTTTAATTTCAAGCAACTATAAGAAGCATTAATTATATATTGTAACATTTAACGTAATAACATAGTTTAAAATTTCTGATATTCTCAGTACCTAATTAAGTGGTAAGTGGCTGATATTTTGTTATCATAGGAAATGTGAGATATTTTCCTTTATAAATAAACCAAATTCATCTAATTTTATATGGAATGATACCTCGCTCAAACTAACTTGATGGTGGCAATGAACTGGAGAGGGAGGGTGTGTGCGCATGGGGGGAAAGATTTTTCCAGGGGGTGGTTCAGATAGGGGTAAGATTGAAAGCGGACCAAGGTATGAGCGCGGCAGATTGGGTGCGGGACCACGGATGGGAGAATGGGAGCGGAATTGGGTAAAGATGAAATGGAGCCGTGCGATGAATTTGGATTGGGAGCGAGGGAGCTGGGGGGGGGCAGTGCTGAGGGATAGGGGTAGGGTATTGGAAGTGCCGGGGGGGAGAGGGCAGGGGTGCAAGCGAGGGTGCTTTCGTTCGGGAGGGGGTGGGGAATATGGCGAGGGTTGATGGCATAAGTTCTTTGGAGGGGGGGGTTAGCGAATATACGTGGGAGGAGAGGGGGGTGTTAGAGAGAGTCACTGGGACTGTGGGTCCGTACGGCGGTGGAGGTTTTAGCAAAAGGAAGTCATCGGGAGGGAAAACGTGGGAGGGGGAAGGGTTGTGGGGAAAATGTGAACAGTTGTTTCTAGGTTGGCATCGAGTAGAGAGAGAGAAGGCTAAGGATTCGGTGAGAAAGGGGTTCAGGGGACGTTGCCGCGTCCTCAGGGAAGGGTTCTCTCCCTCCAACCCTACTGGTTCCACTTCCAAACCCCCAACCCTCAACTTGGAAACTTTTTCGGGAATTGGCTTCTCAAGAGCGCGACTTTTCCTTCTGCTCACCTCCCGCAACCCAACTCCCTTCCCGCTTCCCACTCCTCCACGCTCCCTGCACTTCTCGTCTGCAATCCCTCCTCCCCGGGATTCCGAGCCTTTTTATCTTTTTTTAATTTAATACTTTTTCGAATATATCTATTTTGTCACCGAGTTTGTTTTTCAGTTTAGGGGAGTTCGGTGGGGAATGCGAGGCTGTAGAGAGTGTGAGATGGAGAGGAATGCAGGAAACGATAAAACCCTAGTCGATTCTTTCCGGAGGAGGTGGAATGTGAGCTCCGGTCGATGGCCGCGTTCCGTGTCAATCCCGTGATCTCGCCTTCCATTTTTCTTGCGGATTCGAAATCCTGGGATGACACATTGGCCTTGATTTATTTGCTCATGTATCCCCAAGGGATGTAATTCATTTCCTTTGGATTTAATTTGAATTTTTAGGTGGATTTGTTCTCTCTATGTGCCATGAATAGGCAAACAGTACGTAATAGTAAAATTGCATGGACTTTTTTGGGAAAAAGCAATATTTTGGAACCGCATATGTAAAACTTATTACTCCAGGTTATTCACTTTTTGCTGAAAGATAATAATTTCATTTTCACAATTCAGGGCTTTGCTGACGGATTTATGGAAAATAAATATGAAATTGTTTTACTTAAACTCAGTCACAACAAGTCAAAGTTAGCCGGTTACTTTGCTACTATGAAAAATTATCTTCGATGTAGCATCTCAGGTGTCACTTCATTGTTGGGTATTTGGAAATGTTTGAATCATTAGCTATAAATTGAAGCACGTATTTGAGTAAAATTCAAAACAATAATGTTTGAATAGATTTTTGTACGATTTCAATCTGACTTGTGGCACAAGTTTAGAGACACACTGGTGTATCAAATGAATGAATAAACTCTACGGGGCGATTTTCCATTTTCCCATCTTTTAATTTCTGTTTTTTTTAAATATTTTCGCGAAATAGAGCTCCAATTAATTAAATAATTTCAGAAATATTAGTTTTCTCTTTTATATCTAAAAAATCGCAGTTCATTTTTCCTGAAGGAAAACATCAATTATATGATTATATAAATTTAGAAAAGTGATTTGATTGGTAATACATATCGCTGGAATAGAAACGGTGATAATAGTAACAACTCATACTGAGCTAATGTAACAAAATGAATGCCGTCCATGCGAAAGAGGTCTGGCTATTAATATGATGACTATCGTCCAGAAAATATCAATTTTCCTTTTGAAAACCCTTTATAACCTTGCAATTTCGATGGAATCAGGTGCTAAAAGCAACTCAGCATAATCCCCTTATCGAAATTAAGTTACCAATAAAATTCGGTTCCTCAAAAACTTCTGGGATATTATCGTGCACAAATCATCCGAATGACATCAATAGAAGACGCCCGCTACGTAAAGCCAATACTGGGCCTGTAAAGAAAGAAAGGATAGCAGATGCGATAAAAGCGGGAAAATTAGATAAGAGGAAGACAAAATGAGACAAACCAAGTCATTAGATAATAAAAACGAAGAAAGAAATAAAAGCGGATAAAGAGATTAAGCGAGGGAAAGAATGGAAAAGAGAAATAAATGTGGTGGGGAGGGGATGGAGTGAAAGGAGGTGGAGGAGGAGGAAAAAGGGGAGGAGGAGGAAGGATGATTGGGGAGAGGATGGGAAGGCTCTTTCTTTAAAAGACGGCAAAGGGATGAGGACAAAGGGACGAGGGAGGAGGGAACTCCGATTGGACCGGATGTGAGAGGAAGAGGAAGGAGTGGGAGAGTACATACAAGAGGGGAACGTGTGGGAACCAGAGGAGGGAACCGGGGGGCGGTGTCGCCGATGCGGTGGGAGAGCAGCAGAGGGGGTGAGTTGGCACCAGCAGGGGTGGGGTGGGTTCACCTGTTTGAAGGGGAGGGGTTAGTGCGCGAAATGGTTTTAAAAGGGAAAGCGGCGTGGAAAGAACGGGGTGGCCGGAGAGGGGGGAGGGATGCGAGAGATAAAAAGTGCGAGGGTTGAAATAAGGGCAGGGTCGTCAGGACGGCGAGGGGCGCGGATGCTCTGCGAGGTGGCCCGGAGCGATGACTGGCTTGACCCCTTCGCTGAGGGGGGGGGGGGGAGGACGAGGTCGTGGGGGAGAGACGGGTGGAGTTTAGATGGAGTTTTGGCAGGGGTCATGGCGTGGCGCAAACCGTAGTGGGGGATTGGGGGGGGGGGGGGTTGGCGCGGGGTAGCGAGTGAAAGGGCAGCTGTGTGATGGGGAGGGAGGACCGTTCGCAGGATGGCGTTGACGGGCGAAGGACGACGGATTGGGACGAGGAGCGGAAGTGGTGACGACTCTGGTCGTGGTGGGAGGAGTGAGTTCTTGTGCCTCTGTGTGTGTGAGTTTGGGATTGGGGGAGGAGGAGAATGGCAGACTAGAGTTGTGAAACGACGCCATAAAACTTAGGTGGTATGTCCTGAGAGAGAAAGAGAGAGGAGGGAAGAGGTGGATGAAGGGGGGGGAGGAATTCGAGGAGGGGCGAAGGTATTACGACGTGTCTGGTGGTGGGGTGTGGGTGAGTGGAGTCGTTTGGTTGGGTCCGGGGGCTGGGGGTCGGTCGCGTTGGGCGCCCCTCGGAGGGGGGTGGGTGGGAGGGAGAGGGGACGAGCCATTTCCCGCGGCGAGGGGGAAGGGGGGTAGGAAGTGGTCGCTCTGGAGATGCGAAATCGTAAATTTTGTCAATATTGAAGTCCGTGTCTTCCGCGCCAATTTCTTTTCCCTTCGAGTCTTCCTGACGAGTCCGCCCTTCTAAAGGATGCTGCTGACGTTACGTCAGTCGTTTCTTCAAATCGTCGTTTTCTTATCTATCTCCATTTTGCGTTACCTAGGCGGTATTCGAACATCAATTGTTTTACTTTTTGCTTTCCCGAGCTTTCTTCTTTGGCGTCGACACCTTGTATCTTACGCCGTGCTTTCCCTCTTCCCATTCCACCATGAAGAAGAAGTAGATATACCTAAAAATTATGATGGGAAATTTCTATTGGGATGGAGTAATGTCTATCGGCACTATCGGGCTAACTCATGTGTCATGAAACGCTTTTAAGTATTAAAGTCATCAAAGATCTGCGCATACGAACAGAAAAAAATATTTATCTGAATTTTTAACTAATGGATGAATCTATTAGCACAATTAAAATGTATGTAAATACTGCCACGTACTCGGCTATAAACATAAAGATAATTTTTTAATTGTTTGCTTATAGCAAGAGGCAAGGACATTTACTTACTAGTGTGCATGAGTCTTTATTTTTCTTTCAAAGTTACTCGAGTATTCGTGGTGAAACAACATAAACTAAATTGGCATTTTACTAATTCCTTTCCTTAAGTTATATCAATGAATGATTTGAATATCGCTGATACACTAAAACTTTCTGTCTGGAATAATCCTCATCGTATTTAATTCATGACAATTTCATGACACCTTTCCTCTTTCTTTCACGTATGCCCTTCCAATAAATTGATCGAGATATCGCCGGGACGCCGCTGCCCAACGTGACCAGCCTTACTTACCGACTTGATTCTTTGTTTTATCGCATTGGATCGGGGCGCACATGTCAGCCTCCCTTGAATATGACGTGCTTCGTTTTCCGGCGCAGTGATAATGGGCGTCGAAGGACAAGTCTCATAACCGTGGCGGGCGCGCTTTTAAATCCCTCACTTTATCCTCCTTCACTCTCCCTCTCGTCTAGCTCGTAAAAATCCCTGCCCCCTTCCCCGGGAGCATTAAATCGCTTTATTCTTCCCATCCACGGAAGCAACCATTCCGCGACGGTTAATGTCACCTTAAAGTCATTAACCAGCGTCGGTTTGAGCATTACCCAGCAGGAATATTCCCCTGCGTTATTTGCATATTTTCACCCTGGTTGTTCGGGAAAAAAAGGACAAAATCTCTCAGCAAATAAGCACGTCGTTAGGCTGTAAACATTTTTCTTTTCGAGTCCTCCAGCCTTTTTCCTCTTTCCTTTCCTCGCAAACACCTACAAAACAACACGCTGAAACACACACGTTCGTCACAATGTTTCACTCCGTTGTTCCCAGCGTGTTTTTACGATCAGAAATTGATTTTTTAGTTCCATTCCCGACAAGGGTTTTTGGGGTCACGGCAGGAGTTCCTTACCAGAGAGGCTGCAGAGGCTCTCACGCGCGCGCGCGCGGGAGGGAGAACCGTTTGCCAAGACCTGACGAGGGAAAGAAAAGGAAGAAAGTGCGAAAACGGGACTCAAAAAACGTAGGAGTGCGAAGAAGACTCAGGATAGCGGCTTTTTATTCTGTTTCTAGCACTACTTCTCCTTTTGTTACATTCTCACATTTGGCCGTCTGCTAACTATCAAGATGTTTTATCTTTGACAAACCCTAGATAATCAAACCTACTATCTCTCACGTTTAATCAAATCCGCCTTTGTATTCCATTGGAGTTTATTCTCTACTAAATATCCACCAACCTTCCTCTGCTTGTATTTTTCGTGAAAAATAACATTTATTGATCCTGTAAGCACAGTTTTCAAAACTGAAGAAGTTGTTTCTGCAGAAAAGTAATAAATTATATTCACAGCATACAAATTAAGGAACGACCTCTACACGATCGACACGATGAACCTAATCCCTCGGAACGATTTTCACGCGCGGAATGAAGCCCTTAGTTCCCTCTTGAAACTTTGACATGGGACATTCTCGTAGTACCACGTAGTCTACGTTCAGTGTTATCTGAAACAGGCTAATGTTATGCAAAAATGCATAACGGTCGCTACCAAAAATATTCAGTAATACTTCAACTCAGTACTATGAATTTCGTTTGAACATCTCAGCAACGAAGTGAAGTTATCTCTCCGTGCTTTACGACTGACCGTACCTTCTATTCAGGTCAAGTTGTTTATGCAAAGTGGAGACTAGTAGACAAATTTTGACCAAATTTGTCCACTAATATGTATTTATAGAAATATTAAGCTTACTCTCAGGGACATATCTCATCCTTGGTGAAGAAGAAGCTCTTAACTCTTAGCTGTAATGTACTACTCCCATAAATGCGGTCCTTGTCGTAAATGCGGAAGAAGACATTTTCAATCCAGGAATACGTGATGTTTCCAAGATGGATGTCGGATTCGTTCCTGAGTCCTCTTCGCCGGGTTTAGCTAGCTCTTCTCATCCAGATGGGAAGGAGGCCTTGGTTCCCCACCCCCGTCCCGCCGCGCCCCGAGGCCTCTCGATCAACCCGCCCTGCGTACCTACACCTACTAGGGTGGTCCCTCCTCCTCCTCCTCTCCCTTCCTTCCCCCCATATTCCATCGCCTCCCCCATTATCGTTATAACTGCCATGGATTTTCGGAGGACATCCTCCGCTCACGCCGACTCCAACCTACACTTCTCCCTCGACCGCCGTGCGTGTGGACGCAGCCTCATCGCCTCAAGGGGAGCTGGGGGCGTGAGGCACGGAGGAGTGAGGCTGAGGGAGACAATTTTTCGAGATGACACGCAGCCGTGCGTGCCTGCGAGGATTTATTTTATCTCTTGTGTATTTTGCGCCATCGCGTGCTTGCTCGCGTATCCCAAGGCACGGATTTCGCATCCCTCCCTCTCCCCTATTCTTTCCCACCTTCATCTCCATGCGCCTTTCTCTCCACCCAAGTACCTACTTTCGTCTTTTCTTGTACATACATTCTCCGTACCATTGAACGAACTGCGACGTTTCAAGTCAACGAATGGCCCTGATATCCGCCGAGAGGAAGTATCGCGGATGAGAGAAGGCTTAAGAAAACGATGTAAAGGCGTGGAAAACTTTTGAAGTTGAGCACTTCTTATGGATGGGGGGTAATCTCGATAAAGCCTAGCGTCACGCGTCACTCGACTCCGAGACGGATTGAGAAGGCAGAGAGAGTGATTCAGGAAACGGTAGAGCCTGCTTGTGTGTGCTTGTGCGCGCTATGCCTCAAGTCGCATAAGTATAGGTATACATACATATCGCTATATCCAAGTGGGGAGAGGCGCTACAGAACAACGAACTCACTTACCCAACTGTAGAGTCGTTTCGTGGTTACGTATATACATGCACTTCGAATGTATTCAAAATATTATCACGAGAAGGGTATGGCGTAATTTCATATGAATATTAAAGTCCTTATGTATTTAATGTAATTATCATTTATGCATAAATATAATTTCAAATTTATATTTTCAGAAATATTATTTTAATTATTTATGCTTATTTATATACGAGTACAATATGTACTGTCTACTATCCACTGCCAGTAACTTCCATACTCAGTGTTCCACTTCTGTCGGCTGTACCGCGACGGCCACACCTTTTTTATTTTAGAGGTGTTGAGCCGATTCGACACTAATTAGGGGTAATGAATCACAGAAATGGCAATTTTCGACTAGATAAGATTTAATACGACCATGGTTTCGATTTATTACGTCATCATCAGGTTGCTGAGCTTCCACCATATCACGCCTGATACTTCTCTTTTTGTACGTTACGCTAGCATGGCATTACAGGCTAAGTTATGTATCAAACTTATCGTCGTGTCGCATCGCTTCCCTCAGCATTTGTTTCAATAGTAAGTGCTTAAAATTTGGAGTCACCCTCATATTACCACCTGATGATGATGAAGTGCATCGAAACCATGGTCGTATTAAATCTCACCTAGTGCAAAATTGCCATTTCTGTGACTCATTGTGCTGAACTTTCACCATATAACGCCCGATACTTTTTGTACTAATCAGGGGAATGAATCATATATTTTTATATTTTTGTTGGTATATTTATATTGTTACTTACTGCTAATTAAATACCTTGCCAAGTAATAAGGCTAGCCGGCAGTATTGCAGAATAACGTAGAGCAAAGGGGGAAAGCCTAAAGTATAGTCTCTGGATGTTTCAGCATTGCAGCTGTGGCCGCGTCCTCATCCCCAGAGTTTTCTTGTGATTTCAGTGATGTTCTTATGACATTCTTCGTTGATGTAACTTTGTTGCTAATTGGAGTTGATATTTTGGATTTTGTTGCTGCTTTTAACAGTCACTCTTTTAGTAGCGATAAATTTTCTACCCCCGGTTCAGCTTCATAAATACACCTATGTATTACTGAGAACCGTGTCATTAATTAAGTGTTGGGTTTTACAATCTTCGAAAGTACACCTTAATGTCGTAAGTTACATTTTGTGTGACTTAATTCAATTGAAAGAGGCAATAATATTAGCTTAAAAAGGTTGTGTAGGACTTCACTTTTTCCCGGCGAATGGTGGCAGTAAATTATTCTCGGGATATCATCCGGGTAATCTCCTCGTCCTCAATCCTCATCCGGGTAATGTCCTCAATCTCCATCGGCAGCGATGGAGATTGAGGACATTACCCGGATGATATCCCGAGAAGAATTTACTTTAAAAGGTTGGTTAATCAATTTGATGTGGTTTGCCATTAAGATGAAGGAACTGACTTAATATTTGAAGACTACTTTTGCCAAATGATCATCTCAAATAAATTGCCAGCAGGTTTATATGGAAAGACATCCCCGTTATCAGCCTCTCGGTATATTTTGGCATTGCACCATTGATTTTCTAGTGTTCAGGCATGAATGTTTTTAACTCCTAAGGAGTGTTACCAATTCATTCTCTAGATATGCATTTGTGATGGCTTCTAAAAATTCTTAATGATCTCGATGACTTCCCGCTTCACCCTAACGTTGTGAGTGCCTTGCATTCAAGGTCATTACAATAGGGCAAAGAAATGGGAAATCCTTTGACTCGACAACCAGTTTCTGCCCAAGAATTATCTTCCCTTTGACTTCTTCCGGACGATAGCCCGCACTCCCAACTCAGACCCTTTCCTCTGTGGTCCTCGTCTCTTTTCCTGTTCCATAATTTTATTATCGCCATAATTTTTACAGCCCACACTCTTTTTCTCCACCTCTCGCTCATTTCCTTTCCTTTCTTCCGAAAGGAAAACCCACATCCCTCCTTCCCTTCTCCTCTTTTCCATTCCTCTCCCTCCCACACTCTTCCCCTTCATTCATTCACCCCTCTTTCATTCACCCACCCTTTCCGCTCCATTCTCTGACCTCAATATCCTCGAGTCCACATTGCCCTTCAAAAGGGCCCTTACCAGAATCATAATTTTCTCGCCCTCTCATCTTTCTTACCCCTTTTTTCCGACTAGAACGCCATTTTTCACCGCACTGCATTAATTTTTTAATAGCCTGGCGAACATTATCAAAGTTTGCCCGCCTTTACTGCGGTCGTTGCTATTATTTCACTCGCCGCGGAGGGAGGATTAATTAAAACGGTCGAACGCTGGATGCCCATGTCCCCCCCCCCCACACTCCCTTCACGGAGCCCGCTGATTCGCGGGATCCTCTTCCCTTCGATGGAGGCGCCTCTTTGAGTGCCACGGCGGCGCCGGGAGTCAGTTCACCCCCTTTATTTTTGCAAGCGGATCCACAGTTCAGTGTTCACTCGCTCCGAGCAGTATTAGTTTGGCATAATCAACGCAGGGACAACAGTAGAACCCCCAGGGGGGCTTGAGAGTATTTTTTGCGTACGAAGCGGTCCGTCGTCCTACATAAGTCCCCCAGGGAATCACCATGGTTGTCACAATTTTGGCCGTTGATTGACGCTTTACGACATGAATGGCAGACGGCGTTTCCTGAGTTTCCCACATGATTGTACTTCGCTTATCCTCTGATAGAGAACGAATTGTTCGAAAATTATAGGACGTGCTAATGAGGTTGAGTTCAATGGCTACCTTCAATAACAATGCATACAAAACATTATGTATGCATCTCTAGCTGATAACGGTTGTTGCTTTTTATTTATTTTCCTCGGACATTTGCAGAATAACTAACCGAAATTAGTAATTTAGCCTTATTACCTCTAACATCTGTCATTGTAATGCACATGAGCAAGCAACAAATTTTTTTATAATTTGCGAAGCTTTACGATGATAGAGTGTCATTTTAAAATGTAATGTCAAACCTTTCCGTTCACTTAAAAAAGAGAATTTTTGTTCGAAAACCTTCAAGTCCCCTAAACGTGAAGGGGATTTGGCTCGGGATAAATACTTTTTTCAATGCCGATATGCAACAGAATTCAATTTTAATCCGGGAAACTTAAATTTAAAAAATATATATTACTCGTAATAGCTTGTTTATGGGTAGAAAATTATTTTAAATTAATCCGGAAATTTTGATAAATGATGGTGATTGAATTACTTCGCGAAAGTCAATTACTACCTAAACACGGTATTAAAAAGTTTTGTTAAATTACAATTTTTATCCATGGAAATAATTATTTAAATATTTTATTCCCTCTTTTTGACATATTAATGAGTAAATTCTTCTACAAATACTCATATAGAGATATGTTTCCACCTCACTTAAAGCGAAACTCTTTATAGAAAAAGTCGACAAATTATCATATTTGCATACATGCAAAGATACGTAATTACTCCCTGTTTTAGCTCTTGCCTTGCCAAGATTTTAGGTGGTGGTGGTAGTCCGTTAGGCCGATAGATTTCCAACACCCCAAGCAGTTGCAGAAAATGAGTAAAGTGGGTTGGTAAAAGATACCAAACTCTATTTTTGACAAAATATTTTGTGAGACATTTTCGTTTAATTTCATAGATTATCATTCCATATTAAATTTGAACATTTTTTTTATCCATTTTAGTTTAATATACGAAGAGCTATCGTACAGGCTTCCTTACTTCCTACTTGTGGTTCATTTTTGAGCGCATGATCATTCCTGAGCACGGCTCGGCTCGAGTTTGGAGGGGTGATCCTCCAATTCGTCTTAGTGCGGTTACCCCTGTCTGCACGGGGTAGGCAGTATGTGCGAAATGACCTTAGCAATCAAAGCACGTTAAACAAAAATACTATTAGTACTGAGCACTGTAAAGTCCTTAAATAAACGAAGTAAAATTCATAATTCACTGTGTAAAAATTCTCAATCAAAAAATGTAAACATTATCAGGGATCACTAACCATTAATTACGTTATCAAACTATTCGTTATTTCGTTAAATAATGCCTCAGACAGTTATTAAAAACCTCTCCGACCTGTAATACGATAGTCATTTAATTATTTCCCTTTTAACCATTAAAAATCATAAATCACTACTTCCAACGCTACTTTACTTCCACTGAAGTCATATTGCAGTTGCATTTTATATCTCAAAGTTAGTATGATTTATTTTTTCTATACTGTTTTATGTGGAAACATATTTTTGAACCCAATTCCAGTACCACTATATATGATATAGTACACCCATTTAGATTTCAAACGAGCTTCTTTGAACAGAGGGGTGAAATATATTAATGCTTCGAACCCTTAGGAATCGAAAGAATGGCCCAGCTGCTATTTGCATTCTCCTCGAAATCATTCCGTCTGTCTTCCCTTCATCATTCTTCCTCTGCCATCCCCCCTCACCGTCCCCTCTTCAGACGACCTCCTGGAACTCCTAAATGTGCCTTTGTTAAGGCCTTCATATGACGTGCTAGGAACGGGAATTGTCACGTGCTTAAATGTGGGCAGGTACATGCGCATTCTCCATCCCCCTCTTCCTCTTCTCTCTCCTCCCCTCAAGTGCGAGGGATATATAACCGAGTTAGAGTCGCGGGTTTACCTTGTTTTGTCTCCGGGTTAAAATTAATGTCAACACAGAACTCGACTCTGAGTCGGAACTCGCGTCTTCCACCGAATTCGAAATCTTCCCTTGCTTTCTGCAAGGGGGCATGGGTGGGCGGGGGGTCCAAGTGGGTGGTGGGTGGGTGGAAGATGGAACTCGTCCTCTGGGAAGCGTCTTATTTACATCTCCTGCTCCTCACTCTATCGCCGCGATTCTTTTCATGTTCCCATTTGTTATGCCCTTCGCCTCTGCCATTTTGTTCCACGCCAGATTCGCACCCTCCATTCTCCTTGATCCAATTGTTTTCAGTTTCCCTCTGCCTGCGTCCATTCTATTTTTATCCGCTTGTGAGTCCCCACTGGTTTCATAGATTCACTGGTGAAAATTTTCAAACTCTGAATTTGTATAAGTATTTTATACATGGCTATTATTATCAAGAGACTTTTGCATGGCCAGCAAATATTTAACGGGACATTTTTGATTTTGTGTGGTTGATAGGTAAAGTGTCAAAATGAAACTTATAAATTTTTAAGTTTCATTTGGACTATAAGTATAAGTCTACCCTCAAATAAAAAAAAACTCATTTAATTGATAGAGAGCTTTTTTGTTATTATTTTTGCAACTGAATATCTTTTATCTCAGAATTCCTATCTAACCTGCACCTATTCCTTCTCCCACGAGACTATTCAGATGCTCTCCTTGAATAGAAAATCCTAAAAAATTCTTACTCCCCGAAATCTACTTCAAGTAGTAACTACTAAAACCTTTCCTTATGCACCATCTACTTCTCAGTAATCAATTCCCTCAAACGATCCCTTAAAAGTCTTTTTCCTATCCTATCCTAATTTATGTGTGTCAAACCTGATGGCTCATGCAAAATTTCTAATTGAATAAAACTATTTCTTCTTCTTCTAACCACGTGTTTCTCTATAACTTTTCGCCGTCCTATCTCTGTGGCAGCTTGTCCGTGAATGCTTACATTGACACAATGATGATAGGTATACCTATGCTCAAACTTAATAATTGGGTCATTCCACCTCAATTCAACAAACGTTTGTCCCTTAGGGTCTCAGATTTTGATTAAAATTGGTGTATGGGTACAATATTAACTCAAAATGAATATCCTCAAACCGTTTTGTGAAAAAAACATTTTTGAGTGAATTATGCAATTTTAATTTTTTCGCATTTTTAGCAAAAATCCGTGCCTTAAATCATATTATCACTTATATCTCCGCTTGTAATTGCCATACAGCAATAGTTAATATCTTTTATTAAAGCTAAATCTTTATTGAATGCAAATATATGAACTAAAAATTATTTTCCTCTATACCCTATTGTTGTAAATCACTAATGTTCAAAACATTGTTAATAAACTTTTCTCAAAAACTCCATCTTAGAATCGGCCAAAACTTTTTTTCCGTAATCTAAACATATTCAGTTAACTATTTCAAAAGTAAAATTTAGTGGAAATTCATAAATTCGCTTTTTATAAATATATAAACATTTACAATTTTCTCTCGCGCGGCCCGTGTTTAAAAAATTGTTAGTAAACTTTTCTCAAATACTCCATCTCAGAATCGACCGAAACTTTTTTTCCGTAATCTAAACATATCCTGCTAACTACTCAAAAAATAAAATTTAGTGTAAATTCATAAATGCGTTTTTTATAAATATTTAAACATTTACAATTTTCCCTCGTGCTTCCCATTTGGAATACATGCAGCAGACACGTGATGCAAGCCTAAACATTTCCCTAATTGCTCAAGGTCGTAGCTATATGAGATAAAAATATATTATAAACTATGAATGTTAACAACAAATGTTATTTGTTCTGTTAAATGGATGTTTGCAGAGAAATTAACCATTGAGCTCCACTTTCTCTGCGCGAAGTATTTTCTAACTACTCCGACACAATCGAGTGATAACTTACGAGAAAGCAAAAACCTTGTATTTATAACAAATGTAAAATGGCTAAGTTAGCATGCTTTCCGTAAACATATGATGTCCTACCTTGTAGGAAGTGGTCCACTCCGAAATATTTTATTTGAGGATCCTGATACTCCTGCCTGCAACTACAGATGAATCCTCGTCCCTTGCTGGACGAAGAGTCTCTTCATTATAACCACTCCATTTGATTCGGGTATTGCTGCATGAAACTCCCTAATGCCTGGTATACTAACTGCCTGACGAAATCTTTTCGCAAGTTCATCGGAATGTTTTCCAATTTCTTCTTTCTTTCCGTAGCCAAAATCCACTCATAAAATATGATCTTTTGCCCGTTTAAAGAGTTCTATAGGTGTACGTATTTTTTTTTCGTTTGGAAGCTGAAGACTTGCTGTTGCTGCTAGTCTTTTCAAAGTTCCTCCCAGTCCGTCACTTGGCCCTTTACCATGCGATGTAACAAACAAATGCCATTCTGCAGAGACTGTGAAATATTTCCTGTGAAGAGATAAGTTCTGAATGTTATACTTGTTTTATAATGAGCAGCTGCTCCATCTGAATAATATTTTTCTTTTTGAAGCTTCGGAACTTTCAATTTCAAGAATTTAAGAAGAAGTTTTTGAAAAACATGTACAGTTGATGTTATATGCTTCAGGCTGTCTAATATGATTACGAAGTTCGATGGGATTACATTATCCTGGACTTTAGGGCTGTAATAGAAACAAAGAGGTGAACTGTTGCTTGGCCGTGCATACCTTGCATGCTGTCCTGTAAAACGAAAGCGTAATTTTCTGGAAAATCTTCAATGACGAGAACCTACCCCACTTGGATGTTATGCTTTACATTTCTAAGAAAATCAGATTGATTTTTAGCAATGTACATGTACCTGTAGTCATGTGGCTGAAGTTTCTGTAACCTTTCAATAAAAGTTTCAAAAAGTTATCGGTAGATTTTGTAAAAATTTCTAGGGAGCAATGGTTAGCTTGAACCCATTGGTGGTAAGTAATGCTATCAACTAAATTTCCATCAAAGTGTTCTTCTACTGAATTCCGAATTTTGCTCGGCCCAGGGCAGTTTTTACATTCGTTCAAATGGCATGCCTCGGTCGCAGGGAAACACATCATTGCTGACAAATAGTCTTTATGTGACAACAGCGGCTCGGTGTTATCCCCTAGATGTAGTGGTGACAACCTTGCACCTAAAATCATTAATTTAATATTTTGATGAGCCAGACACATGCATACAGTATGAGTTCCTGATGCTCCCGCAAGAACGCACTTCTTAGGTCTGAGCTCTGCAAATTTTGAAAATGAAACAGTATCTTCGGCATATTTTTCCTTAAATTACAAAGTATCTCTTTCAAATTTCCTAAAATTAGTCTTCTGTTTATGTTTATGTGTCCGTTTTCCGTTTCCATTAACGCCGAGCAAGAGTTTTCAATCGATTGTGTCGGAGTAGTTAGAAAAAACTTCGCGCAGAGAAAGTGTGGCTCAGTGGTTAATTTCTCTGCAAACATCCATTTAACATAACAAATAGCAATTGTTGTTAACATTCATAGTTTATAATATATTTTTATCTCATATAGCCACGACCTTGAGCAATTAGGGAAATGTTTAGGCTTGCATCACGTGTCTGCTGCATGTATTCCAAATGGGAAGCTGACGGGCCGCGCGAGAGAAAATTGTAAATGTTTAAATATTTATAAAAAACCCATTTATGAATTTCCACTAAATTTTATTTTTTGAGTAGTTAGCTGGATATGTTTAGATTACGGAAAAAATGTTTCGGCCGATTCTGAGATGGGGTATTTGAGAAAAGTTTATTAACAATTTTTTAAACACGGGCCGCGCGAGAGAAAATTGTAAATGTTTTAATATTTATAAAAAGCGCATTTATGAATTTTCACTAAATTTTATTTTTGGAATAGTTAGCTGAATATGTTTAGATTACGGAAAAAAAGTTTCGGCCGATTCTGTGATTGAGTATTTGAGAAAAGTTTAATAACAATGTTTTAAACACGGGCCGCGCGAGAGAAAATTGTAAATGTTTAAATACTTATAAAAAACGCATTTATGATTTGCCACTAAATTTTATTTTTGGAATAGTTAGCTGAATATGTTTAGATTACGGAAAAAAAGTTTCGGCCGATTCTGAGATGGAGTATTTGAAAAAAGTTTACTAACAATGTTTTGAACATTAGTGATTTACAACAATAGGGTATAGAAGAAAATAATTTTTTATTGATAAATTTACATTTAATGAAGATTTAGCTTTAATAAAAGCTATTAACCATTGCTGTGTGGCAATTACAAGCGGAGATATAAGTGATAATATAATTTAAGGCACGGATTTTTGCTAAAAATACGAAAAAATTAAAATATGCATAATTCACTCAAAAATGTTTTTTTTCATAAAACGGTTTGAGGGTATTCAGTTTGAGTTAATATTGTACCCATACACCAATTGTTATCAAAAACTGAGACCCTTACGGACAAACGTTTGTTGAATTGAGGTGGAATGACCCAATTAAAGATGTACATTCTATAAAATAGGAAGATTAGTGATATGTAAGTGTAATATATGATACGGTGGAAAATTGCATCACAATTATACTATATAGTGTACCATTAAATGGACATTGCTGTTGGAATCTTTTTCGTTATTAATTAAATGTAATAAGTATTCTCCTTTTATAAAATTAACTAATCTTACCGAATGCTACCATGATTCAATAAAACCATTGCTATAAAACTAAAAGATATTTAGAGTTTATCACCATTTTTGAAGTCATCGTTGGGGAATGAAGTGACTCCTTTGAATGTGTAGCATAAAACGAGTCACTAGCAGTGTCTGCATGTCATTAACCGAAATTGGCGAACAAAAACTTGTAAAATGTAAAAGGAGAACACATTTTGATGGGAATAATCGCAGCAATAGATTTTCATTACTGCATGCAAATGGTGTAGTATCAAGTCGACACATCGGGTAAAACTTGGTCGTGGAAACGCTGCATTTTTCTCCATCAAGTGTTATCTTCTATTTTATTTCATGCCTTAACTGACCCATATTCATTACAAGCATTTACCGGCCAGGAAAAACTACAATATGCTTATTTTTTCATTACTTTGCTTGCAGTTTAATTTCTCTCGCAGAAATTTCTATCCTGAATCGTACTTATGCCAAGTGAAGTAATGTTTAATCATTTTAATCCTAGGAGAACACCAATTGAATTCATGGGCTCACAGCCTTCCAATTAGTAATCGTTCCCGTAGCGTAGTTTCACAATAACGTCTATATGTTCCCTCGCAGGGAATTGATGACGCATTCGCATGCATCTCAGCCTTTGTAAAGGATTGGGAAATATATTTCGTGCGCCTCAATAGCGCCGTGATATACCGATGGCGGAGGGAGGGTGGGGGTTGGGATGGGGGGGGGAGGAGTGGAGGGGAGAGAAAAAGAGAACTGGCCATTCCAAATCGGAGGTTTTTGATGTTGCAGTCCACGCGAAAGGATAAACAACTAAAAATCTCAATTGAATAAACATACGAGCGAGTGGGTGGATGGGAGTGTTTTCCAATATTTTTGGGAGGGAAAAAAATTTGTGCATTTGTAAAAGAGATTTTTTTTGCAGTGACGGAATTAAACTGGCCTCGAATGATGAACGATCCTGCTTTGCTCCACCTTTTAAATCGTCCACGGCACAGAGCACATACATTCACTCGACATGTATTCCCATTAATTTGAAGATTAATTGAAGAAAGCTCGCCATTCCGCGCCGGCCGTTGTTGAAATTAAATCCGGGAAAGCTTCTCTTTTAATTTTCCTCTTGAATGGAAAACGAAAGTATTGATTATGTTTACACGTAAAAAAGTCATGCATCGGAGATTTTGAGCAGGTATTGTAGCTATCTTTTTTTAGGGAATTTTAGTTTTTATTTAAATTTCATTTATGCCGACTACAGTAATCAAACCGTACAAATCTCCTGTTGATAGCTTTATATTCTGAGATCTAACTTTGAGATTGCCAAAAAAAGTTCACTTTAGTCCCCTTTAGAGCATTGAAGTGAGGGAATATCTATATTGAGACTGAATGGAAAAATTATGACCCATTACTTTGATCTTTTCTGGCCCACCCAAATCAAAATCTCGCAAGTTAATACCCACTCAGTTGCTATGTTAAGTATTGCATTTTCTTTATCAGTCCCCCAGTATTGGCTTTCTTTTGATCATATGAGAAAGTTAAGACAATATGTATGCTCTTTATTATTGGCAAATTGTTATGAAGTGTATGTAGAGGAATATTTATGCCACTGAAGCTTTAACGGCATATCATAACATTTCACATCGCTAGTGATAATCAGGTGACAGGGATAGATAGCATGCACTATGATACCCCTAAATAAATCCTAGTTGCAGGAATATCATATTTCATCAATGGGCAAATGAAACTCCGCCATACCTTAGAAAATTCAAATTAAATTCAAATTTTGATACCCGCTATAAGATACTTCACAAGACTATTTAAATCGGAAAAATATAATCGAGGCACACTTACTAAAGGTTTATCTATTTGGATATTGTTCATATTACTTAATTTTTTATGCAACTCACTCTTTGGCCTTTCATGCGCAGACTTCATTCACTTTCATGTACCTATCGGCTTGTACTCTGGGATGTGTAAGGAATGCTAAAGTCACGTCCTTATGTCTCGATTGAATGGCTTCACCGTCATGTCCATCAAACGCTGGTGAACCTGAGTTTCATGTTGTTTTTGCCTCTGAAAGCAGACAAATCAATCAACGAATCAATCAAGCCTGAAGGGCCTGAAACTTCCGGAAGTCATCATCATTTATCTCTTCCTCTGACAATTGGCGAATGTGTCGAGCAGCCTTGTAGTAGAGCTCTGTGTTGGGGTTGAGGTATTGATCGAAACACACTCGTAGGCTTTCCCCTATCTGTAGCTGCCATTTGAATTTCTCCAAAATTCGTAAGAGAGGAGATTTATCCTCCCAAATCCCGTAATATTTGAATAATATGAAATTGTTAGTTGATGAAGTCCAAAATGTTTACAAAACTGCTCAATGTTAGCAGATTTCAGTTGTAATAGGGAATCAAAACACTTACGTACTAGTTGGTGTACGGCACGTCAGTACCATTACGATTCGAGTCGGAATTTATCCGCGCTATCCCTCAAGCACCAGAATGTGACATGCTCTCAAATCTATGTAAATGCACTCGTGTGCGCGCCTGACTGAAAAGGATATCCACTGGGTCCTTCAATGGAAAAGGCACGAGATCTTGTGTAAAGCCTTTTCATTTCCCTCTCCTCGCCCAATCCCTTCGCCCTCTCACACTCGCAAAACCCTTAAAAAATACTTAACCCTCGAGCGCGCTCCCTTTTTAAATCAATCCCCTTTCATCCTCTCATTGATATGCGCCTTTCCCGGAGATCTTTAAAATAAAGCGGGAGGGAGAAGGAGGAAGATAAAAGTCCAATCCATTTTTATTCGGCGCCCTCACCACGCCAACACAACCGCCACCCCCGTACGCCCGACGCAAGTATATTGCTCCCAGCTTTCTTTCGTCTGCATCATCCACCCCCGCCCGCCCGGTTCCTTCCCTTGGTTTCCACGGTTCCCGCGCTTTGCATTCCTTTGCCTTAAAACCTTTGAATAAAGGAACGGAGGACAAGCGAGCCAACTCATGAAACTCTTCCCTTAGATTTTTCATGGCTTTATCTTGCAGAGTGAAACTGCGTTGTAACGGCTGTACACGGAAAATCGATTTTGCAACCACTGTAGGAAACCAAGAGTGAGGTCTTCTCTTATGAATTCCAAATTCAATCGTTATGTGGTTGCATTGAAAGAATGTTTCTTCAAATATTACACCTTTTTTATTGCGGAAGCACAATCGCCTACCTATGCTTTTTTTCTTTAGATACTATAAATCATTATTTATAGCTAAAATATGTTATACTGCCATGTGAAATTTAAGAAAATGCTTCTTAAATAATTCAATGAAAGTCCATGGGTATTTATTTAAATGAAAATCAATATAATGGATTTCGTTAATGCAATAGTTCGTGCAGAATTTATCCATTAACCATACTACAAGAATTGAGTTATGGCACAAAATGGACTAAGAGTTAACATATAGTATGCAATAATGGCGTGTAATGAAAACATCAAGTTTTATGAGAAATTATAAAGGGGTTTTTGTAAATACTCACTTGATTTACAAGGAACGATACATTAAATTCTCTCCAATGCATTTGGGTTTTTAAAATTGTTTTCAAATATGTTGTTATCCTTTGTTTTCTCTCACGACTTATTTTCACTCCGTATAGTATGTCTCTTTTAACTGTTCGAGTCCTCCTACGATACTTCAGCATTGTCATGCTACTGAAAAACGAGCTCCATAAAGAATATTGCCGGAAAGTATCACACTGTGCCTGAGATGATGGAGACGTAGATAATAGTTAGAAAAAAAATCCGGAAGCGAGAACCGCAACTGCCTGCGCGCCATTTCGCCTCTTTTGTTGTCTTTTTTTCCTCGTAGCCACGGTTCCTCGTGGTGCTTTGCCAATACGCTCTGCTCGGATGGATTTGGTTTGGTTTCACGGCGAGGATTTAGCTCTCTCTTGCACGTAAGCGCTCGGCATTGTGAGCAAGAGGGATATAGTGGGTGGGGGAAGGGACTGCGGCGGGTAGCTGTCGGGGGAGGCGGCGAACGTACATACATGTATCGGGTGGGTGGGAGCGATGGGAACACGGGGTGTGGGAATGTGACAGGGGTGGTGGATTCGTGTGGTCTTCCCTTTGAATTAAGGTCCTCCTGTAGGGAGAGAGTGAGGGAAACGAGGGGGGGGGGGTCGATGAACGGTTCGCAAGAGGGGGGAGGTGCACGAAGGGGGACGATCTGTTGGAATTTGGAGAAGGGGGCGGGAGGGTGAAGTGAATAATCCCGAGGGGGGTTTTGGGAGGGGGAAATTGTTGGTTGCTGTTGGGGAGAGGGGTTGGAGGAGGTCAGGGTAAGGGGGGGGGGGGTTAGGACAGGGAACTTGTGTGTGTGTGTGTGTATATGTGCTAAGGTGTGCGTTGGGCCCTTCCGAAGGGAGTGGCGGAGGGTAAGGCTGTCCCTTTCACCTCACCTCACTCCCGCACGCCGGCAATTAGACCTGGCGCGTCGCTCGGAACGCGACAGTCACTTGTTAAGTGTTGCCATTGGGCCGTGAATAGTGTTGTTGTATAGGAAGTGGGGTCGCGACGGTCGTGTGACGCAGGCGGAGGAGGGGGGGAGGGAGGAAGAATGAGGGGGGGGGGATGAGGTGTGAGATGAGGAGGGAGGGGAGCGTTGAGGAGGAGGAGGCTGAGACTGATGCGAGCCTTGGGTGTAGGGAGGCAGGCGGGGGAGGGAAGGGGAGAGAGGGTGTGGTGTAGAGAGTGGCAGATAGGTAGGGAAGGGTGAAAGATGGGAGGAAAAGAAGGGCAAGGCGTGGGTAATGGAGATGGGCGTCTGTTAGAGGCGAGAGATAGATTGTGTCAAGCCGGGAGTGAGAGGGATTGCAAAGGGGTTTGGCGGGAGGGGAATGCTCGGGAGAGTTGGTTGCTTGGGCGTTGTTATTTGATTGCCGGGGTGGGTGTGCGGGGTCAAGTTGGAGCAGTTCTTCCTTTTAAGGACCGTGTTTTATCGAGTGAAAATAGCGTAGACCTTGTTTTAAAGCTTCAGACACAAGTTTCCTTTCCCCTTTTCTATCGACGGAGTTAGCAGCATCTCTCTGGAGGGACTTGTCATGGATGGTTTGACCGCACCTGAGTCCGCTGAGTACATTTCACAGTAATTGGCGTAGATTGGCTCATTGAAGACGGAAATGTCCAGTCCAGGGATAAAACTTTATTGAAACAGGATCCATGAAGTAATATATTGGGAAGAAATACCTATACTTGAACCCAGATATAGTTGGGGTAATGGTGTTTTTTAGCAAATAAAATTTGATACATGATTGAGATGCGGAAGCGCTTGCAATTTAACCAATTTACATGCATTTAATATCAACTTTTGCGATTTGAAAATCTTCTGGGTGTTAAATATCTTAACCAGCAAGATGGATAATTTTGGGCATGCCTATAGGTATAATGTATCAAAACATTACTCATTTATTGTTATTCCTAAATATAATTTTAGAAAGTGAGATTTACAGAGAGCGCTCGTCCCCTTTCTTTGCTTTTCATAAATGCTTATAATATTACAAGACCTTTTATTGTACTTTCAGTATTAATTGACATTGAAAGTAGCGTTGAACGTTCCTGTTTCACACCTTAGTTAGGCTATTTCTTAATTCTTTGAACTCATTGTATCGTTGCTTGTCTCTTTGTGAAATTTAGCATTTGTTTCTTGTCACTGCACTTCACTCAGTTTCCTTTAAACGTAAAACGTGATGTATCGATTACAGTTCATAAAATCTTTCTCGATATGCACGAAAGTAAAACGATCTCTTTCGTATTTTATTCATTTAAGTAAAGAGGTTCAATTTTCCACTAATTTTGCCATTTTTCCTAATCTTTGCTTAGGAAAAATGGCAAAACCCTCATGTTAAATTCCATATTCCTATATTTTCTGACGATCCATTCTTGCCACAGAAAGCTGTGAGTGGAATATAATAAAAAAATTTGTAGTTCTTCCATTCTCCTTTTCCCTTTTTTACTGCATATTATAAAAAATAACGCACTCTGAACAAGCCATTAGCATCCCCCTCATAGCTTAGTTATCATGGACTGTTTTACGATGTAAAATAGTCTTATTTCCAGGAGCTCATCGTATTTGAATGGGGTTTCGGTGATTTTATCCTCACATCTTTTCCAAGTTTGCTCTAGCGTAGAGCCTCCTACTTTAATTCCAGGACTAGCGATATTTTGTTGTCTTCTATGAATCGATAATGTGAGATTTCGTTTTTTTCGCAAACTTTATTTTTCCCAATTTCCCTAGATGCGGAATGAATTTTCTAAGCTAAATGCTAGGAATGTATTCATTGTTTTTGAAGCGTGTTCGCAATCCTTATCTGAAAATCGATGGATATTTCAATCCATTGATAAGTTAGAAAACCTCTGTTACGAGGACTGTTTGGACCTCCTTTTGCCTTAAGGGTTTTCCAGTTATGTCTTCTTTCTGTGGTTATCGGAGTTTTCTTGCCAGGAGCTTGTATTTCTCTATGGAACCCTAAATTAATTTTCATTATCAACTCCTTTCTATTGTGTAACACTTCCTATACATTTAACTATTTTATTACTTGGGTCATTCGACGATAATAATCCCGTGTTCAAAAATTATTTCAGTTTTTTATTTCATTAATTTAATTTCAGTCTGATGAGACATTACACTGTGGAGATTGTAGTCCAATTATCACAACCCTTTACTTCATACCTTTCTTCTTTACTCGTTCCTATATCCCCAAGCGATCCCACCATCACCGCCATACAACCCCAGCAACCCATCATTTGCATTGACCAACTGAGCCGTTTGAACGCTCTGCACTAACTTTCTGTATGTCCATCTGGCTTTATATAATTTTGACGCATAACGCTCCGTGCTATATACTGGATGCATATTTTGTTTCCAAATATGGTGGTGATTTATGTTCTCATATAATGCCTGCTTTCCGGGGTGTCCTCTACCCTTGTGCATTAGAAAAACCTCCCTTTCGCTTGAGCTGTACTTGGCTGGTTCTCCCATTGCTCTTTAACGCCCCTTTAATGCCAGAAGATTGTTCACGAAATAGATTAACCATCCTAAAGGTAAACATTGTAATAAATGCTAATGCATTCAAAGCACTGGTTAAAGAACATCAAAGCACAAGGGACATTATCAGTCACCCGTTGCCGAACAGGCAGCGATAGGCCATAAAACAGACTACGCTGAAATGAAGATCATAGTGTGAGTACTTGCGGAAGAAGAATTACTCATTTATGGATAGATATGATTAAAAGTCCCCACAAACTCAATTGAATATCAGGAAAGAGCGAAATTATGCTACCTGTATTTTACTTTTCGGAAAAGTAAAGAACCGACCAACAGCTTTCCTGTCCCTGGAAAACATGAGATGGAAATGCTGGAAAAATACTGAAAATGACAACTAATTTTACCAAGGAAAGAAGAAAATTGTTTTTAAGACCCAATTTCTTCGGGATTATCCACGAAAAACAGTTCATTCACAGGCACTCGGGAAACTTTTAGCCAGTAGATGACTGTGAAATTAGCATAAATTGTACTTGAACTATATCATAAATGCAAAACTCTTATTGATTTCGGTTAGAAATAGGTTAGTTTAAATGTTTAGCCAAATTACCAACAGTATATATAATACTAGAAAAAAACTATCCCTTAAACTATTATATGTTGCCATGATACACATTTACCTGGGTAGTCCTGTGAGAGGAGGCGTTAAAAGTACGTTTCAAAGTGGCACAGCACTTTTTCTTGGCAATTGGGCAATTTCATATGCGTTGAATGAGTAGTCCCTTCCTTAACGACTCGTTGAATGAGTAGTCCCTTCCGAAGCTTATCCAAAAAAAACAGTTGATGGACTTTTGTCTTAATCATACCTACATGACGTATTTGTCAAAATACAGTTTCGATATGCAGCTAGAATTTTTAGCACCTCTGGCAATATATCTTAGGAAGAATTGCGGGTTTTTCCACTCAAGTTTACTCAGGAGCTACATATTATGAAGACCAATGACCCCAATATCACGAAGAGATGGTGCAAAATTCCAGTGTATAGTCCACTTATTAACCCATCTCAAACGCCGTGTTATCATCACTACTATGCCAGGAGGACTAAAATGGCCCGAGTTGATGTTCGTAAGCCAGGGTGGCCAACACTCCCGTGAGCGTGTAGTCTTTCACTCCCGGAGTTGTTGGTGACTCCTTTTGGTCGAACATTTCTCATGTCTCTCTCGTCAGTCGGACACTCCCGAAAGCGGCGGAGCCGTTTAAATGCCATGCACACGCACACGAGAACGCACGCAAACAGAGTAGCCTATGGCGCGGAAAACAAGCGCTTTATCCTCGCGTCCATGAGCCCTCCTCCACAGCATCCTCATGCCTTCCTTCCCCAACTGCTATGCATATGCCACTCGCTCGCTCAACCCCATTCCCGCGTTCCGGAGGAGAGGCCATAGTTTTTTAAACACAGTTGAGTGGGGGGGGGTTTCGCGGCTTGTGGTTAGGGGGTGAGGGAAGGAGTGGAAGGGGGGGAACGAGTCGTTAACTGGCACCAACACGCTAAAGGACCATTTTGGGGGGGGATGAGAGTGAGAGAGAGGCAGGAAAACGAGATTTTTCTCTGCATTACCGATCTAAGAAGAGGCTAAAAATAAAGATTAAGCCTCTAGGAAAGCGCAGTTGCTCAAGCGTTCGCGGCGGCAAAGTGCACGGCGTGGTTAACGCGTGGTGAGAGCGCGTAAAAGATGTTATGGGCTATTTATATGTTAAGCTGCGGCTCATAACGACGGACGTGATTTACGAATGCGGCTGCTATGAGTGCCCGATAAGCGCCTGGTTTGTTTTTTCATAAAAATACCCGGGCGTTTTAAAGAGCCGCAACGTTCCATTTAGGGCCGAATTTTACGATTGAATATAATTTCTCGAGGGCTTTGTATTACCTTTTAAGGGGCTTCAGTGGAATACTCGAGGTGTTTTTGCGTATTTTATGGATTTATGATAGCTTGCAGGATTTTTTATGAACTCATTTCTTATGTTTCGTAAGTAGTATGCCCTACAAATATCAGGTGATAATGTAGGTTTATTTCGAGCCTTAAATCCTTTTAGATGGGCAATAAATGGTGGCTAACCCTCTCTAATGTCGTCTTTGAATGCATATATAGCCATAATAGGTACGGATAATGTAAAAAGGATAACCAAACAGGTAGATGGGAATCCCATCATAAAGTTAAAATGGAAATGCCAGAGAAAATGGATATATTTAAAGATTTGGGTGACTATGATGAAGATCTTTTACTATTTACTGTGGATAGACGTTCAGTGAAATGAATCTCCTATGAAATAACAACAAACCAATCAAAGGTCACACTCACACATGGTAGTAGTTGGCACACTTAAGTAATTACAACCATTCACTGGGTAATTATCCTTGTGTTACAACATGCTTCATAAATACTTCCTATGTGATGACTCGTATTTTTCTAGCAAATGGTCCTTTATGCTCTTGATTGGCTGATTAGCTCCACACTTTCATCTACGTCACACTTTCTCTAACATTTGCTTCATGGACACGTTTCACATTTGAATGCCAACCTGCCCTTGCGAATACAGTACATCTAAAAGTCAATTAAATGACGCTGAGCTGATACAGCTTGGTATAATCCTTTTGGTTCGCTTATTAGACTGCATTGTGTAAGAGAACAAAAATTGACGATGCATAGGCATAAATAATATCGTCTGCTTTAGTTTTTCTGAGCACTGCGACTGAGATAAGACTGTATACAAAAATTCCATTTTAAACTGATCTTTCGTGGAGGTCATAAATAAGAAAAAAATCGACATTATATTTTTCGTAACCCATCTGAAAGATGGATACTTGTTGAAAATATAAGGACACTTTTTTTGTCCTTGCTGGATATAGCATATTCAATGTCTTATGATGATAGTACATCTTTAGCAGCCACTAAATAATTAAACAATAACGAAGTAGGTATTTTCAAGGAAAAAGTTACTGCTTAAAAATAAAGGCATTCAAATATAGGAATAAAGTTTACCGACTGATAAAATCGTGGCTTCTTCAACATTACTGTAAGTAAATTCACATAATTTGGAGATATGGTTGAAATATTTCTCGGGAGAGGAAAAATTCAACAAAAAAGTATTGAATTGAAACAAGAATTGAAGAATACTATAAACCTTTGGACAGCACGATTCAATGCTAACGAGTTGAAATAGAAAAGGCACGACAATATCCGATGCTTTCCCGGCGTATGCAATTAATATAGTTTATTCGTGTATTCCACCGGGTCAATTCTTCCTCGGACGTGATGAAGCGATGTGATGTTGAGTATCTATTGATGGAAGAATTGACCGGTGGAATACCCGAATAAACTATGGAAAAGGTACGGTTTATGAAGATAACTATAATAAATTATAATGGTAATCTGACATCGAGTGTCAGCTCATTCAGATTAAACTGGTCAATACGTGTATGCATTTATCTTTTTTTTCAATAAAATGTATGCATTAATGCCTTTATTATTTGTCTGTATGTTCTACTGAACATCCTTAAACGATTAATCAGCAATTGAATTCCTACGACGCTATTGATTTCTGAAATTTACCATTTGACGGAATTTCAATACATACGGTATGAATGAGTGTACGGGATGAATGTGTGTAGAAAATTAGACTACCGATTTCAGTAACTGTGTTAGCATAAAGAAGCTTAATTCTTCTTGGTCCTAGGATAGCATGTCTTGCTAAATATTTATATCTCCAAGGATTGTTGACATGGAGAGCTATTTTTAAGAATATAATCATAGGAAACTTACATAAGGCTGTGTTTAGTAAACTATTTTACTTCAAATTTACACTCAGTGAATCAGTATTCATTACCAGTCAACGGCGAGATGTTTTCAAAATAGCTTTCCAGTGATTATTAGTTTTGGCTTGTGAATGTGATGAGCATGGCACTTTTGCTTAAGCCGCCGCCGTTACATACATAGACACTCGGAATAAACAATTTAGGGAAGTCTTTTAAGAAAAAAACGGAATTCTTTTAAGATAAATGTTTACGTCCACATTGATCCGTGATGTCTAAGCTTGGGTCACCCGTCGGCTTTCGTAAGCAAACAAGATCGCTATACCGGCAAGCATCTTGAGACTCAAGTGAAATGTGAAAGAGATGGGCAGAATGTTTTTCTTATGAGAACTAACCACATTAGTATGTCCTTGGTTGCTAAGGCGCCTATTTCCTGCATACCCAATAGTCCCCATTCAGCATCAGTTTAACTAAACACGTGGCCGCTTTACTTTGATTCCATTTTCAAAATGCTTTTTACTCAAACACATTGAAAATTGACCTTTTAAACGCTGTAATCTAACTAGTATGGCACTGCGCAGCGCCAAATTCCTATGATAGTTAAATTACTGTCATCTCCATGAAGGTATTGCAGAAAAAATCATATATTCATCCTGGAATAACGTGCACTTACCTCATAAAATATAAATAATAATTTTTACCAATGTAGCTAGGAATAGAAACAGTAATTTTTACAGTTCTTCGGGTTGTTTTTAATAATGAGAGCTAAAACTTCTATTTAGAGACTCAAATATGAATCATCGTTAAGCTTACTCCGTAGGAAGCTCTAATGGGTGACTTAAGATTGCAGATCGCTCAAGTACTAATGAAATCTGCTCCAAGTGTTATTCTATATCGCGACAGTAACTTCATTGCTAGAATGCCCATACGTTACCGGTTTCATTTGAAGAATGAGGTCACGTTAATACAGTTGAAACCAAATTATTTGCATTCAGCCGCCCTACACTGCAGCAGAAACTGCGACTGAAATTGGTTTCAAACGCACGACGTTACTTGCAAATCGACTTTAAAGAATTTTTTTCGAAGTAACAATGATGTTTCATTCTTCCTAACATCTACTTATAGTCATATTTTATAACTTATTTCATGCTTTTGCTTCAGATTTTAGTTAGCTGCGCCTCCAAGAAGAAATATTTGCCCATACATTGAAAGACTCTCGTTTCTCATCTTTTAAACGCATCCCGTTGAGGGTGCACGTAAGTATTTTTTGGCGTTTTTGGCTTTCCTGACAAAAGAAAGAGATCCTCTGGTGCTAAGACTCAAAGTGATCCAATCAACTTTAATATGACCGAATAAAAGCGTTTTATTTAAAAAGAGAATGCAATCGTTTCCTCAGTGATCGACCCAATGATGACACGAGCTGAACTTAAGTCACACCTTACACTTTTTGCTCATCAGTTCTGGCTCCTTCAGATTGAGCAAATCGTCGAGTACTGATACAATTATTTAAAATTCTAGTGCTCTGGGCAATAGCTACCATCCTGAGACAATGCCATCCCATAACACCCAACCCTCACGATCCAGGGTTTCCGGTTCTCCATCCCCATCATTGCTCCTCCCAAGCTGCGAAGTGTTTTCGGATGATTTGTTGTCGGACGTCGGACTTCGCGTTGTCGGAGACTGCCGCCGCTGCGGGGGAGAGATGATGACGGAGGGGGGTGGGGCGAGGTATGAGGTCACGTGATAACTTTCCCGGAGGGATGGTGGCTCTTGGTAAGCGTAAGAAGCCGCCGCCCTTATGCCCTTGCGTTGGTGTGGTGGACGTGGTTGGGCGTGTTGGCGTGGTGAGAGGGCTCAAAGGGCCGCGAGGCGAGGGAAGGGTTTCTGCAAAGAGTAGCAGTACCGCGTGGGGAAAGAGAGTGCGGTGGACTGGGGACGCTCGGAAGTGTTTGCTTTCGCAGGGGCTCCCAAGATTTATGCCCCTTGGTTGGGTGGTTGGGGGGCCAAAGCTAAGCTGAGCCGGAAACGTCTGCGGCTTTGTTAGGGGGGCCTAGCGATAGAAGGGAGTCAAAATATCTCGCGCACTGCCCTGCGTGAGAAACCTTGGGAGAAGGAAACTTTCGAGTGACATCTTCATGAAATAGTTACTCATTTTGTCTTCCTCATTACTGGGTCGATGGAACCGTGTGCGCAGGACATGAAGTTAAATTTCAGTTAGTATTCAAGGGTCTGATGACGCGCATGTACAAACTCATGACATCATTAAATTTTGAATAATTTCGCCGCCATGCTTTTGATGTCTGCGAGATCATTCGTCGATTGTCGACTGCTTAGATATGTGCACACAGCTCTCTTTTTTCGGTTATAGTCATCCAACGAAACGCGGAAAAAATAAAAACACTGTTATGACGATCGTCGAAGGTTTTCTGTCTGATTAAGCAACTTATTCATCCAAAGCAGAAAGTTTAATGTCATATCTACGTTCATAACCTCTTTAAAAATTGCCCGTGCAGCATAATTCCTTTTCGTTCCCGCCAGCATGAGAAATCTTGTGATTTCTATTTCCAAGTCCCTATTTCGAGGAATCGATTAGCATCTATTTTTAGGCTAAGGAGACGAAAAGCCGCTCTTGCTCTACTACGGGTCGCTGAGCAGTCCCCGCATGCATGCGAGAACCAAAAATAAAACCCTCGAGTGAGAAAAAAAGAGAGTGAGAGAAAGAGAGAGAAAGATGAGAAAGTTAAAAAAAGGAAAAAAAAATGTGTGTACCGGGCGTTATGCATCGCTCCTCCTTTGTTTCCTCCGAGCTCCTCAATGAGCACGCGGGAGTTTTCAAGCGGAATAACTTGGGCCTCCCTAGTAAGGTGCACCTGCGGGGGCCGCAGAGGCTGTTGGGGCGGGGTTGCTGGGGTGCGAAGTGAAGCGGGTTGATGTGGAGGAAGGGGGGGGAGGGACGAGGACGCAACAAGGGTCACGATCTGTCTCCCCGCGAGCACTCCTCCCTCCCCGTCTCGTCGCTATTTTACTCTCTCCTCCGTTACCTTGACACACTCGTAGGCACGCATGCGGGAAGCGGGAAGTGTGATGCTACAACACGACTCGTCAATACATAACACGTCGCAGTAGAGACGGGGATGCCACAGGAAAAAATTGCATTGGCCTGCCGCATTTTAGTAATGAAGTGAAGTCCTAATAATCCTCTACCTCAAACCTCTGCCACAACGGAACCTAAAACATACTCGTAAGAATAATATTCAAGATTAAATATGAATGATAAAACTATGTTCGATTCCACAAGATAAATTTATTGACTTGTGACCTTGGTTTAACGCATCAACGTATCTTGATTCTGTCTAGCGTATTCACCACTGTCTATTTCTTTGGTGGAGACATTCTACTTCCATGTTTACGGTTATTGTGATTTTCAACAGTGACTTTAGGTTTAAATCCACTAGTATGTATTTGTTCATAATTTTGATTATTTTTCATTCATAACTCATTCCGGGGAATCCTGATTAGATACCCGAGGATTGAAATCCTCAGGTTTCCCAATTATGCAAGCATGAATATGAGGAAACGCAAATGTTGTGATTGTCATACTATATGACAGATTAAGTCTACTAATTTGCAAGTAATTCATCTAAATTAACCTTTTTGCGTATGCGTAGAACAAAATAAGTAGGGTATTAGAATTCAGTTTATCATTAAAATCTCCACAGCAGTCTTTAAATTTGCCAAGACTTTTACTATTCACCAAAATTCGTCGAACAATGTAAAAGCCATTTTTCTAAAAAAATGAGCTGTTTCTGAGATTTTTGAAGGACCCACAATTCCTCTCCTTGGAATAAAAATGAGTAATATTTTAAGAAATTCCTTGATTAAAATTAACTTCGACACCGCTCTGTTGTCAATTGTTGTCAAATGAAGTCAAATGTTGCTTCCTGGAGTTAGTTTCTCCTCCTATCACACGGTGATACAGCTCAGTCTACCCATTAATCCTTCCCCGATCTGCCGCCCGTTAAGATGCTCCAAAGCATTCTGTTCTTTCTCGCCAACCGTTCTGGAAATCAGACTCCCTTTAGGCT
This sequence comes from Pyrrhosoma nymphula, assembly GCA_963573305.1. NCBI lineage: Eukaryota > Metazoa > Arthropoda > Insecta > Odonata > Coenagrionidae > Pyrrhosoma > Pyrrhosoma nymphula. The sequence goes on along the minus strand of OY754327.1, from coordinate 24,898,078 downwards.
AACTTGCGCATGTGGATCGCTGCGGAAATGAACTCCTGGAAACGGGGAAGCTAAAAAAATAACGACGTGCTTGCAGAAAATAAATTAGACAGTTTGGTGTTACGAAGCATTGTTAGGCGGGAAAATTCATCCACTCCAATAACATTATTCAAATACTTGGCTCTGTAACCTCTATTTTCTGGCTTACTTCTCTTGTCTCAAATGTCTGGTAAAAAGGTTGCGTATTAGGTTTTAAACATAGGAGTGTTAATGCGGCCTCTGATTTGGCCACCACGTTGTTATATCTCCATTTTGATCAGAATTGACCTATCGCTCAAAGTAATTTACATTAATTTTACTAAACTTTTGCTTCAATTAACTCATCGGAAAGCAAGTTAAAAACTAAAATAAGATGCAGAGGTGTCTACGGCCTTGATTATGACGGGTTCGTGTTTCGTTAAATGGCATTGTTTAGCTTGCGGACACAATGGGTTTTGAAATAAAATTTATATCGTACAATTATTGATTTTATTCATTAGTTTATGAGGAGCAGAGTATAAAAAACATTAAACATCGCAAATAAAATTAAATATTAAATTGCTGTCTTAATTTTAAAATATGAAATTAGGTATGAAATCTTTTGCGCCGCGAAACGATTTTTCATTGGCCACAGGACGGATGAGGTCACTAGTCATATCCCAGCTGATCTGAGCAAGCCATTGCCGCGTACCACTGAAAGAATCGATAGCAGATGCTATAATATTGTTTTTTTCTGCGTCTTTACGAGATATATCTATAGATCGTGGAGCAGGAAGATTTCGTTAAAGCTGATTCTGTCAATCTACCAGCGTTAGATATTTTCACTCTTCACGAGTTTATAAGAAGAGATGATCGGTTTAACGCTGACGAGATTAGAGGAACAAAAATGATGAGTTAAGTTCATTCTCCTGAGATTTTATTGCGTATTTCCTTATTAATGCTGTATATATTTTAACTTTGTAATGTAAAGAGCTATAATAATAGTTAATACTTTAACAAACTTGTTGGTTATCGTTTATTTGTTGTTCGAAATTCACTCATTAGATCAGCTCGAGATAACTATGGTTCTTGTACTATAGGGTACGTTAAAGTGAAGCGGGTGGGAACAAAGTGCATAGTAAATGCACGAGTTTGCCCTGAGCACAAAATAAGAAGTAAATCGTACAATGTTACTCTCGTGATAAACGAAAGGGAAGACAGAGTGAGGAGCTGGAACTGCCTTAACTGCCCATAGCGTCCTCCTGGTAAGTGTTTGCGTTTGTTAATAGCAATATAAACATTAGCTTTCTTCTGAATTGGTTTGTTTGATTTGTTTGAATACTGTGTTTGGTAACAAATACGCATATAGGACAACGCGGTAGAATTACATGTCAATAAAAACCAGGAAATGCTAAGTTGAAAACTAATAATAATATTCTTTCTCAGGTCTTAGTACAGGCACAACAGGACTAACATGAGTAAACCTTGTAATCATTCCAATTTACATTTAAGTCTTCTTTTATGATTTAGACGTAGTAAAAATAGTTAAATATGGATCTTAGGCTGGCAGTGAGATTGCCTTGACATCTCAGGTGAAAACCCACTTTTTTTCGGCGCAATTTGAGGCGTAATTACAGCTAAAAGCACCAAGTGGTACTTCTGCTGGCTTATGGCTTTTGTTTGTGTGTATGGTCAAAATAGCAAGCACTCTTTTTCCACTTTTACAAAAATAGTATGTCAATCACTGCGTGCATTAACTCTGAATGGAATAAATAACCTTCTTCCCTCTAGTAGACTTGATGAGTGGTTAGCCTAGGGGTACAAAGTTTGACTATCAATCTTAGATGATAATATGTCACAGTTTCATATCCCAATTGGGTGGAATTTTTTTCTAAATTTTTGGGTGTATTATTTCATTATTTACGTTATATTTAGTGACCGCGGACTGTAGGTAGAAGTAGTCGATCTTCTGTCTTCTTGGCAATTAAAAATGTGAGGAACGACACCATCTTTAAGGCGAATACGTCCACCTATTACTTTAAGGTACATATAGTTATCCATTTCCTCTTCCAGCTGAATGTAAAAGATAAAAAAATTATCATTAAAACATACATATAATACATTTTCAGCAACGAAATCGACTCATCCACTAGCTGTGCTCTAATCATATTTTAACTACTCCGTAAGAACGACGAAATGCTTCACAAGCAATTTCTTATAAGCATGAATTATTCCTAAAGTTTACTAATTGGATGGTAGATTACTGTGTTGCCTACTTAGCTTTATAAGAAAGTGTGCAATTTAATATAAAATTTTCACGTTTAAGTGATCACCAAAGCAAAATAGAACCGAAGAAGGAGACAGATTCTTAACCCTTCGTGCGCATTTGAACCAAGATTTTCGTTCGTTTTTTCTTTCTTCGGGACCGTGATGAATAACACATCAGACGACTTTTTCGACGTATGTTTACGCATCGGTACAAAACACCATTTTTTTAGTTGCGGAAGCCATAGCTCGTGTAGCTAAAGCGTTTTTTACGGTGCAAGGCCGATGAACAAAGAGCAACCACACGTAACCACACCAAAGCATTCGCTCTCCGGTATGACTAGTGACGTCATTTCCCATAATTCCCCATTCTCGTTGTTTTCGCATCCATTCGAAATCATCTACTTTTTTCATTATTTTTTCGCCACAAATACTGTTCCATTGGAGCAAAAAGCTAGTTACCACGTATAAAATGACGTAAAGAATTTTTTAATGTACTTTCTAAAACAGTGTTCATAAGCCCATTGACCTGCGAGGGAAAACACTTAGATTTAGAGTTAGAAGATTAATTTTAGTAATTAATTTTTAATATTTGATCCAAAATTAAAATTCCCAATGAATGGGAAACATTTAAGGGTATGTACATAAAAGAAAACTAGTGAATATTGCCTCAGAAGTTTGGTCAGAATGACTATCCAAATATTGTACCGGGTTCACATTTTATTACAGTCAATCAATGCAATTTCAAGATTACATTAAAAAAAAAATACCTATCTTTATAAAACTATGCATGATTCAAAAAAGGTTGTCAGGCATATTATTCTTTTTATTTATTTTTTATTTTTAATAATAATTTGTTATAATAGGTTTGGTTTAGTACGACAATATTGATTTCAGCCCATGTATTTTAATTAATATTGAAAAATCATCGTTACAGTAACTGATATTGAGTTTAGTTTGTTTTTTTATATACTTTGAATTGAAAACATATTTAATATCCATCGTTGGTAATATACTCAAAGGAATTTTAATAAAGTCCAATAAAAACTATTGTATAGCTTTTACAGCTGGGTAAATGGATTTCCGTAGATGACATTAGATTTCCTTAAGTTTCAAGGAAACAAGTACGCACAGCGGTTGTTGGACATCCTGAAGTCACCAATCCCGAATGAGCGATTAATAGTTTGTTTCGTATTGTTAAATTTAATTTGATTTTTTTATTTCCGTAATTAATTCACGTCCATATAAGGCTGATAATGAGTGCGCAGTGATCCCATTCTGTCAGCAAGAAAAAAAAAATTCCCTCGAAATTCGTATTACAAGCCATATAAGTTAAATATACCTCTGAGTTTTCTTAGTTTGATTTTATGCTAGGGACCAATGCGAATCCGCTTCTGGTGTTCAGATCAATTTGAATGAATTCAGAAAATTGTGAAAAGTAGCTTATTTGCATTTTTATGAAATATTTAGCTACTAACCCATTGCACATTTTGCAGAAATACACGTCCCGTATCAATGGAGTTTTTGCAGGTTCATGGAGTGAAATTGACCCTCTGTTTTCCCATTTTAATAGATGTATTAAATTTTTATTTATTATATATTTGCTAAATTTGACCTCTCTATTATTGAAAAGGTTGATATTTGTCATTATTTCATAACCTTTTAACGAAGTACTTCCTTAACTATCGCATAGTTGTATTTGCTTATCGCTTCAGACATCACATTTACGGTGTGACTATCGCATTCGTGAATTCTACGATCGCGGTCCCGTTTTTTATGGCACTGGCGCTCATTTGGTTTGCAAATTTTTTATCAGTCATTTATAATTGACCGGAAATGCCATTCATAAAAGATATCAGATGATAGCAATCGACCACTCATTTCTTTACGTTGGTTTAACATCACGTCCATTCCAGCAAACCCATGTTGTGGCAATGAATCAAAAAAGGTATACTCTCATTTGCAACCAAAAGCACGGCTGGTTTCGATTTCATACCCGTATGCACACTCACAAACGATAGCGTGCAAACGAACGAGCTGTTCATCAAAAAACTTGGAAAAAAGAACGATCGGATGTCAGCGATAAATAAAGTTCATCTCGTTGCGATGAAGTGGGAGGCCGTTCTCGTCCAGCAACGAATGCATTCTTGTTTTCTTTTTCATTTATTTTGCCCTGTACAGCGCATGCGCTAACAACGTTTCATCCTTGCGGTATTTCGAAGGCAACATTACGTGCCAAATCGAAAATGATATGTAGGAGGGCCGGTCGCCGTGCAATTCTCGCGATGAAAGGTCGCAAATGTCGACCAAAGTGCGCTCCGTCGCATTTCAGAGCCGCTTTGAAGAGAGGTAGAATGCATTGCGGCATTCTTTCCTTGGCCTTACAGGTCGATTAGTTACCGCAATGAATAATTAAATTCTAGCTGGAGATAGTAGGAGCCGTTATAATGGATCGATTCCAATTATGGAGTGAAATACAGTGTAAGGGGTAATGGCTATATTTCAAGTGTGTGTCTTTGGAAGTACCTGGTGCATGAATCACTTTGTGTATCATTAAGCAATTTGGCGACCTCAGGGTAATAAACCCTTATTGTGCTTGTTCGATCTGGCGGCAAAACGTAGGTCATTTAAGAATTAAACATTTGACTGCCAGAAGTATTTATCGCGTCGTGGCAAATTCCAGAACATCCTTCTTCTTCCCTGTCCTGCATTGAATCGTATCAAATAGACCACAGTGTGATTTTATTTAAATTAAAAAGAAGGCCTCCGTAGCAACGATAAACATTTCTCTCTTATGATAAACATCGCTCCCATAGTTCCTTTCTCTCACTCCTGCCGGCATTTATGCTTCACTCTCGAATTATTTACTGCTTTGAATTTGAAATATTGCCATGGAATCACATTATATTACGTTTTCATAATAAATTTGGATTAGAAGGTAATCAGAATATCGGATACCAAGAGTTAAACCTTTAATTAGAAATCATCCTCCGTGATGCTACCCATGATTTTAGCCATAGCTGTGTACTGCTTCGCTAATTGAAGACACAATGCTTAGTTTCTTGATTCTCTTTTCACTTCCTCCTCTTGTTAATGTAAAGAAAGTATTCATGCAATTGTTTTACTTTTATTTATAACTTGTGATTCACTATTTTAGGAAATTTACATATATTTGGTTGTATATTAAACAGAAATAATGCTATAAGCTAAAATGCAGAATTTATTAGTAAAAAGTGTCCTTTTTATAATTTTCTAATGACATAACGTGTCACGGGTGAAACATTTATTGAATGATATGTGACGATTGATAAAACTCTAATTAAATTGTACTAAATCGACCGAGTCTTGTTAAATTGCAATTCGTAAATAACAATTATCCTCGTGAAAATGTTGTCCATAGCATTATAGATAATTTAAACTGATTGATAATAGACGAGCAATTGGTTACAAAAAATTATCACGGGTTGCAAAAACGAATAATAGAAAGTCCTAAAAAAAAAGATTCGCTATTTTAAAGATTACAGTCATGGTTGAATCGAGTAACAATTTGTAATGTCTGCATACCTTAATTCGTTACATTATCAAATTCACTTTTGATGTTGAAGAGTTTTGCCAGATGGTTGGGTTCACCTTTTGAAAATAGCACGATAAGCAAAAAACACTACTCTGTGATTATTGCATTACGGTTTCGTTTTTGGCCCGCTATTGTAAATAATTTGATTCGATATGCGCATGTGTTTATTAACTGTCGCACCACGTGTGTTATTATGGTTCCATTTTTGATCAAATTTGGTTAGTCTTAATAGCAGCAAATATTTGTCGTTGATCCCGCCGTGCATGAAACTAAATGCGGTAGATATTTTCACACAATCATTGCGTACTAGTGCAAATCCGGGTCTAAATGATACCGCTGCATTTTTTAAAGGGTCGTTCATCCCATAATTTTAATGTTTTACTCCCAGTTTAATTAATTTTTGCATTGTTTTATCAGGGATACTTTCAGTAATTAAATGACAATTGCTTTCATAGCGGTGCTCTGTTCAATTATTATTGCTATCATATTTTTGTGGTGATAATGGAAAGGCCTCTACAGTAACGATAAACATTTCCCCCTTATGATAAACATCGCTCTCTCTCTCTAACCCCTGCCAGCGTTTACTCCTCAGTCTCCCTAAACCAGCTCTTTCTTCTTCTCTCCCTCCGCCTCAGGCATTATATTTCGATTCTGGCTTTTAGCCGCGGAATACAGGTACATCCTAACTCCCTGCAAGCTCCTGCCTCTCTTGTTTTCCCCTTTTCGTCTTTTTTTTGGCTAAATTGTTTACGCCACTCTTTCTCCTCCTTGGATAACCTCCGTTGGAAAAACAATCAGCAGCCAGCAGAGAGAGAGCGAAGAATGCTGAAATAAGCTGCGAGGGGGTCTTGGTGAATAATTCCTGGCGAGGTCCGCGGGAATTTTCCTCAGGAAATGAGAGGTGGCATTAAATTTGCGAGTGAATTAGGACAAAAGACTTCGTTAGGGGAAAAGGTAAAATAAAACATTCCCCTAAACACAGTTTATACCCGTTGCAGCCTGGAAACAATCCCTGCAAGCATGGAAGGAAATTTAGAGCTACAGTTTTTGGACGTAAGGAGAGACATTGAAGGGATAGGAGATTTTCTAAGTAAGTTGAAGTGGAGAGTAAGACATAAGGTATAAGTGAAGAGTCTTAACAATTTTCGCTCCCTTACATCTATTTATGTGCCATCACGGTTCACTTTGTTGAAAGTATATTATAGCTCCCAAAGATAATGAGCCTAAAAATGTATTTAGAGAAAATTACTCGTAGGAAAATAGGCCTTACTTCCGGCTATGAATAAAGGATTTATATTCTGCCATTTTTCCCTCTCTTTGTAATCAACTTATTGTTGCAGATCATTATTTGTTTATAAAATGTAACTGAAGCGTTACTAAAGACCTAACCTAACTTAACCTTAAGACGATTATCTTGGTGAATAGCAGAGGGAAGTGGTTTGCCTACTGAAACAATGATTTCTTACAATGCCTGTACTTTTAAAATTACTTGTATTTAGAACGATGCAATCAGGTATTCTAGCATCTTTTCATTCACCTTTGTTAGCGGAGGTGGAGTAACGAGGTTGTAAATTCTGAGTGATTTATGCATGAGAGATTAAGTGCCAAACTTCTATGGAGTGCTTCGTATGGAGTGCTTCTGGAGTTCATAGTCGTTGTCAAATAAATCTAAGGTAGTGTGAACACATATTCGCCTCGGAATTGAGGCAGTCACTTATATGCCCTTTCTTACGAAGTCATTCGTGATTGAGGAGTGGTGTGGAGTCAGGGCTAATTGAAATTGGACGGGAGCATGATGTCTCCTTTCATGTCTTGAAAAAAGGTGTGCATGTGTGTACCTATCATTCTCTGAGCTCTTGATCTCAGACATCGTTGTTGAAGCGACGAGGGAAGCCAACTGAAATCAGGAACATTTGAATGTCGAGCGTATAAAGGGAATATAAAGGACCTTCAAGGTTTGCATAAGAGACGGAGAAGAGTGGGTGTGAGGGAGCGGGGTCGGACGAAGGAGAGCGGCTGAAGGTGGTGATTGTGGGGAGAGTCGTTTGATTGTGCCGAGCGGCAAGTGGGAGGCTGTGTGCTCGTGTTATGCCGCTCCCAGAGGAGGGTGGGCTGTGACTCGCGCCGCGGTGGCTTCGCGGATTCTTCTGGCTCTTCCGTCCCTGTGAGCCGTGGGAGCTCGGTAGTTAACCTGGCTCACGCGAGGCTGAAGGGGGACGGGGTGAAGCGATGCATGCTGGGAAGCGGTGTGGATGGAAAGTTGAGGTAGTCGGAGAAGAGAGGGAAAGGGTGTGGGGACGGGGGAGGAGAGGGGAGGGGACGAGAGGGGACGAAGTCAAAAGAGACTCGGTTGCGCTCAGGGTTGAAATACCTTTCGCAAAAATGATAACGATACAAACAACAGACTGAGCAAACGTTGGGCACTGGAGCAATAAAGAGAGCTCTTGCATTTGCACAGGGCACAGCTAAGGCTCAATCAACAGCCAAATTTTGAACACTCGGTTAAACCATATTTCAGTATGGAAGCAGGATATATAGTATTTTTTAACCTATTTATGTAAGCACCTTCACTTTTACGCCTGGTAAAGAAGCAAGTAGTGTGTGCTTGCTTTAAAAACACATTAAATATGTTCCTTTTGACGATGGGGTACGAAGTGCCGAAATTAAAGTAGTCGAACTTTACTTTCGCATTAGCTAATTCAGCGGTAATCCGGAAAAGCGCAGATTTTTTTTCATAGTCCTATTTAATTTTTAAAAATCGATTTGAATTTTACTACTTTAAAAAATCTTCATACGAAAAGGTAGAAAAAGTTTCACCTCAAAGCTATTTCATACTCATTTCCAGTGCCAAATACGTAGATTCGTTTTGCCAATGATAGGAATTTAGTTTTGCAAGGGTAGATATTTTTGCATTAGAGTCTTGGGTGGAGCAGTGAATCGCAAGTAGGTAAGTTAATTAAGCGCAATGGAGGGTTTAAGAACGAATTTCCACTCTCTGAACGAATAAAACACGAATAATCACCCGAGCGCTGTGCCTTAAAGAACGGATTACTGACAAGCATCCGCTGAGTAACTGAAAGATAAATGACGAAGATTATGGGAAATTGATGATGAACGGAGATGTGGGTTCACGCGGGGAATGAAAACTTTAATGAAGATAAATTGATTCGGAAAAGAATTGAATTAATATGGTTGGATCCGTGGCCTTAGAAAAAAATCCCCTGATTAATCCACAGTGTGAGCGCATAGAAGTTCTGGTGGATTAATCAATTCCACTACGAAGGCGTTCGACGAGTTAAAAACGTGTATTTTGGTCTGGATAATGGCGCTGGGGCTTGGTATTATTGTGGTCGTGCTGAAAATGCTTTAAGGATCGCCGTAAATCGGTTTCATGACGAGGGAGACATCCTATGGCACTCCAGATACGACATTTACGAACATCGTGGTGAAGCAGGAAGAAGTGAAAGAGACGAATTTCCCGAGCGAAAATAATGGCACTGCGAAACGAGTTTAGTTCTCTCACTTTCTCGTCGATTTTCCATATTTTTTTTCATTGCATTCAGTTGACGCGGATGGAGAAAAATTCACTCGCTTCCTGCTCCTCTTCACTCCGACGAGTTGCTGTAAAAAAATGACAATATGTGAAAGATTGACGTAGGAGTTGGAATTGATGTTGATAAAGTACCCGTTGAGTGGGAGGAAGAGAAATGAATGAGTGAGCCATCGAAACAAAAACAAAAGGTGGGGGCTGGAAGAGACGACGCTGGAGTCTAACGGGGGGGGAGAACAGAGGGGTTATGGGCGGGGGTAGTTGGAGTTGTGAAGGAGGTAGGAGAGGGGACAGTGGCAGGATGCAGAAGGGAAGGCTGGGTCTGCCTGCGCGCTTCCAGTGTGCTTCGTTTGTCTGTGTGTAGAAGCGAGTTTGGATCGACGTAAATGGCGAAAGGAGTCCGGGGGGTGGATGACAAATGTGCGAGTGGGGAGGAAGAGCGGCGAGGAGTCGATTCAAGGCGGGTATCGGAAATAAAAACGGGGCTTTTTGTGGGTGGGAGAGGAGAGAGGGTTGTGTTGGTAGGAGAAGCGAAATTCGTGGGCTGGGAGGTCGGATTGGTTCAGTTGGGATGGATGGGGGAGGAGAGAGAGAGAATTTGTTGAAGATGGGAGCGGGAGGGTTGGTGGGGGTGAAGGGAGTTAATGGGGGGGGGGAAGAGGAATGAATGGGGGAGTGAGATAAGAAGCCGGCGGCGCGGTAAGAGGGAATTCCTCAAGGGCGAAAGGAAAATGAAGTAGGTGGGTGTTTGGGGATGGGGTGGGGGGGGGGAGGGTGCTACGTTGCTCGTTGACAGTGCGATAATTGGGAGCGGGCCGCACCCGAGCGAGATAAGCGGGGCGCCGCACCAGGAGGAAGGAAGAGTTTGGGAAGGAGAGGAGTCGAAGCAGACGGAGGATAGGGAGTCACTGAAGATGGTTCGGGTGCGATAAAGGTTAAGGAAATATTAGTCTGCGGGATAAAGCGTGTGAGGCAAAAAAGGAGGGATGTGCGGGAGGAGGGAGAGTATGGGATTTGGAATGGGAAGAGGGGTGGGTTTGGGGAAGCGGAGAGTTAAGGGGCCAACGAGGTGAGATGATTTGGGGCGGGGCGGAGGGGGGAGAGGGAGGGAGGGGTTCTTTTCGGGCAAAGGACTGCTTTTGTTGCGGGACAAAGGGGATGATTACTGTGAGTCTTCGGGAAAAGGAGAAAAGGCGGGGAGGAGGAGAGAAAACTGATTGGGGTGGGTTTGGTTGGGGAGAATGGAAGGGGTTGCGAAAGGTATTGTGCCGCAGGAATGCTGTGTTGACGCTTGAGTAGAAAGAAATTTCAGATAGTAGGTCGGTCGAGTAGGGGCCGACCAGTGATAGAATCAGAGGACAGGTGCTGCAGCAGAGGAGAGGAAAGTTGGGAGAGAAAGGAGAGAACAGACTGAATGGATGGATCACGTAGGGTAGGGAAAGAGATTGGTAAGATATGGGAAACTAAAGGGTGAAAGTTTTTTAGTCCTATTTGGGTGATGTATAGTTGTCTGCGGGAGGAACTGAATGAAATTTTAAGGCTCTGCGATTTTCATGCAATGCGGAGATGAAATTAAAGGACGAGCTGAGTGAGAAAACTAAAGGAAGAGGGAAGGAGACAGTGGAGAAGTTCATAAAAAATTAATTTCCACCCAAAAACATTCCCACTCTACACTTCCATTCCGTTCCTCACAAGCTCTCTTCACGCACCTCAACTTAGTCTCCACGAGCGTACAAACCATACCATCCACACCGTCCACGGTAGGCACGCTACTACTTTATCGTTTTTGTGACTGGTTGATGGAGAGAAAAGAAGAGTGATAAGGTACTTTTCAACAGCTTCACTTCTTCTCTTGCCGCGCGTGCGACGTTTTTCACGGTAACGAGTATCCGTCCACTGAATGGGACACGGCTCGTGATGCTCTTTTGTCGACGGGCACCGTTGGTCGGAATTCCCCGCGCGTGTGCCTTTAAATTCCGTGAATAAGTTTTCGTTTCTCGTTTTTCGCCTCTCGCAGGACCCACACCTTTTACTTAAAGGTGCAGGGTTGTCAGGTCACTCAGATGAATTTGTGTATGAAGTCAAAATGAGGGGGAATGCTTTATGTAAATAAGATTTTTTTTTCCGTAGACACTGAGGCGTTCCCTCAACTCTATGCATATCTATTCTGGAGTAAATACCAAGCCGTGTACTGTGTCGTGCCAAACTAAACTCTTGTTAAACTAGTGTCGTGCTGAAGCGATTAAATTAGTGGTTGTTATATCCCTTTGCACTTTTTCTTTTTTTTCACATTCAATTTTTAATCTACCACTCCAGTACAGTTTCAATTAATGACCACATATATCTTCTTCCAAGATGTCCTCTCTCAACCAGTCCCAACAATCCCTTATTTATTTTTCATATCACTATGACAATCAATTCAAAAAATTATTAAAACATATTAATATCCAATAAAAACAAATTTTAATTCAATATCATAAAAATGAATAAATAAATACATAAAAGTGATTATAGCTATCAATTAGTTAGCCATTCATTAGGTTGACATGCGTCACTGGAAAGAGACATTGGTAGGAATAGTTTCATTCAATTATTTTGTTTTGGAAATTTCGAACTAATATAGTAGTAGGTAATGGAAAACATGTACGATCGACAGTGATAATTTTTTCACTAAAAATATCTTTTCCGCTCTAATTCTCTCTAATTCCTTGTATTGGCTAAAGATGCATTTTAGTAGAGTTCCGTATTGATCGTAATTTATTCGTTATTGAGTAGTTTAAATAAATCAATTTTTGTTAGAAAAACATTATAACATCTGTTAAATAATTTTTGGTTTCCCGAATTGTCTTTGATATGCGTATATAACCTTTGTAGAAGAAATAATTTTACTACAAAAGCTCGATGAAAGCAAATGCATAACAGATTTCAATTTTAGTCCAATACTATATGCTTGTATATTTATGCTTAAATGGGACATATATTAGCAGTCAGGCAATCCTCGAATGTTTTAAGGTAGTCTTCATTTTGCTTCATGCTTGAAATGTTCGTTCAATATTGCACACGCAAGGCCGATGTTTACAAATCCTTACTCATCACATTTTTTTCAATATGGGTCAGAATGTTCACATGCTTGGGAAAAAGGCAACGCCACCATCAAATTATTTTAAAATGGATCATATCGTAACCAATGAGACAACTGTCATCTCTGAGGAACAAAACCACCTCAAAAACATTAAAGCTTTTTCCTGGCACTTCATTGCTCTTATTGCTTGCTGATTTTTCGCTCAAATTGGACGAGAGAGATCCACATTTCAAATTCAAACAGCGTGGTATATGATTGTGTTTCGTGTGCATTAGAATATGAAAGTTTTCAATTCAAATTTGGGACATAGTTTTACCTTAGTTTCTTTTTAAATGCAATGTAATATCTAGATCTCAAATTAGTTTAACATTAATACTTTAAAAAAGCACATTGGTAATTCTCGCTTAGTTTTATGATGCCAAATAACTTTTTCCATCACATAATGCCTAAAAACACTCCAACTTTAGCATGCCTTCGTAAATTACATGATTAAAATGTTAACCTACACTTATGCAACAATTATTAACCGTTGAAAAGTGTGTGTATACGTGAAAGTATTTTGCTTTATACATTTTCTGCAGGAGTCACTCCCAAGGCTTAGCTTAATTATCAGCCTTACTTCAAGTTCTACGCTTGGTTCATCTCGGTAGATTACCCAAAAAAATACTTTTCCCAAAGACTTCAAACGCACTATGGTCAAATGACTCACAATAGATTATTGGCGAAGACTATATCTGTTGGTCACATTTACTATATATTAAATACCCTAATTTGCATAGTTAGTTGACGCGTAATGGCATATTAGTGTAGCGAGTGAACGGCTGGACAGCCTGGCAGAGCGTCGGTGAGGGCGCGCGGTCCTTACCCTGGATGGGAGGGGGAGTTTTATGACCCCGAGAGGCGACTGTCCTCTCCTCTTATGCTTTGTAAAATATAGAAAATAAACCAGTACCATGTGGGCTCTGAACGCGACAAGTTGTTTTCTCCTTTACCAACCCTTCTCCCGCCAACCGACGCTACATTGGCGCAGTCGGTAGGATCGTTCTTCGATCCGGAAATTTCGCGTGCGGTTCGGCGGCGGCAGCCATGGCGTGTATAGTGATGCCGGAGAAGTTTGGTGGTGCAGGGGACTGGGAAGACTGGGTCTTCCAATTTGAGACGGTAGCGGAGATAAATAAGTGGCCTGAGGAGCAGAAGACGCTCTATCTGAGACTCTGCCTAGTGGGAAACGCTCTCTCTGCGTTTCGCGAGCTTCCAGAGGAAAGCCGGCAGAGTTACGCTAAGGCACGGGAGGCATTAGGGCGGCGTTTCAACCCAAAGGAAGCGAGTGAAAAGGAAAAGGCGCGATTCATCCAAAGGACGCGCAATCCCGGAGAAGACATCGCCACCTTTGCCACGGACCTCGGGCGCCTCGCTCGGCGTGCATACCCTTCTTGGCCCGAGGATGCGAGAAAGGCCGTTGTGCGCGACCGTTTCTTGGATGGACTTGATGGGAACATCCGAGTGTGGGTGAAACAGGCGAGACCTGCTTGCCTCGAGGACGCTATCGGCGTTGCCACCGAGATGGAGGCTATCCATTTCGCGGAGTCATACACCAGGGGAGTAAATGCACTGGCGCCGGCGACCCTCACCACGGGACCACGAAGGCGTGGAGATGGCGTGGAGAGCCGAGGGTGCGGTCGCGAGGACAAAGTGGAGGCCGCATTAAGACAGAATTCAGAGACAATGAAAGAGGTCTTGGAATTCTTGCGAGGAATCACTGTATCGGGTGATGACGACCGCAGCCCCGCTCCTGAGTTGCGGCGCTCAACACCCAGGGTGAGGCGTAGGGACCGGCTGCGTTGTTGGATGTGCGGCGAAGAGGGGCACGTGAGAGCCGAATGTACACGCCCTTTCTCCCCGGGAAACGACGAAAGGCCGAGGAGGTGGTAACCTTCTCGGCCGGTGACGGAAAAGGTACCCGAGATGCTGCTTCACTGCTCGAGGGCGTCGGAGGAGGCGCTGCAAAGGAAATTTGGACGATTTTGTCCGATTCAGTGCCCCTGGTGCGAGGATCAGTTTCGGGGATCCCCGCTGAAATGCTCATTGACACGGGAGCGGCGGTGTCCTTGATCTCGGAAGAGATATGGAACCGTACCGACAATTCGGGGAAAATGAAGAAAGACGAGTTGGCACTAGTGACTGCGAATGGGGAGCCATTACGGATTCTCGGGAGGGGAGAAGTGGTACTTCGCATCGGAGGGGAAGAGTTTTCGCATGATGTACTCATCGCCCCTCGTCTACCGAAGGGATGTCTCCTGGGTGCCGATTTCCTGCGAGCACATCAGTGTGACGTGGCTTTTTCCCGGAATTGCGTTCTCATCCGCGGAAAAGCTGTGCCTTTTCTCTCAGGTGAGGAAAAATGCGAGTTGTGTTGCGCCGTGACTTTGAAAGAGAACGTCGTTATTCCTCCTTGCCACGAAGTGTTAGTGGAGTGTTTGATGAGCTCGCATCCGGGGTTCAAGGGAAAATTAGGGATAATAGAGCCAAATCCGAAACTTTTAGAACGTTATGGCGTGTTCGGTGCACGAATTTTACATAAAGTGAAGGGTTCCACGGTGCATATGCTCTTCCTGAATCCATCAGCAGAGACAGTGACTCTATATAAAGACACGAAAGTGGGCGGGTTATGGGAGTGTGATGGAGAAAAAGCGGAAGTGATTCACGAGCCCGTTTTTAGTTTGGAGAACGCGTACCTTCCCCCTGCATCTTCTCTCTTTGATTTAGACTGTGCCGAAATAAGTGAAGGGGAAAAGGAGGAACTTAAAGTAGTGCTGGATGAGTTTTCGGATGTGTGCTCCCGAGGACCCTACGACTTAGGACGTACAAACATCCTGAAACATAAAATAGAGACCAGGGATGTGTCTCCGATTCGACAACGTCCTAGGAGATTACCTATTCACAAACGGGAAGAAGTGCGACGAACCGTAGAGGAGATGATGAGGGACGATATAATCGAGGAATCGTCATCTCCTTGGAGTTCACCGATCGTCCTTGTGAAGAAGAAAGACGGATCGACGCGATTTTGTATTGATTATAGGCGTCTTAATATCGTGACGCGTAAAGACGCTTATCCAATTCCCCGCATGGACGACATTCTCGATTCGCTATCTGGCGCCACAGCTTTCTCCACAATAGATATGGCGTCAGGATACTGGCAGTGCGAGGTCGCGGAAAGCGATCGGGAAAAGACAGCCTTTACCACCGGTGACGGTCTCTACCAATTTAAAGTGCTGCCTTTCGGATTGTGCAACGGACCCAGTACTTTCCAAAGACTAATGGACCTAGTGCTTGCGGGTGCCCAGTGGAAGTCCTGTTTGGTGTACTTGGATGACGTAATTATTTTCGGAAGAGATTTTAGAGAGCACATAGGAAGGCTAACAGACGTGTTGGTACGTCTGAGGAAGGCGGGACTTAAAGTTAAGCCTGAGAAGTGCCAAATAATGAAACCCACGGTGAAATTTTTAGGCCATGTAGTGTCCAAGAATGGTGTCACGACGGACCCTGGAAAAATTGCCGCGATAACACAATGGCGGTCCCCAGCATCTCTTGAGGAGCTTAGGGCGTTTCTTGGAACGGTGTCATACTATAGGCGGTTCATAAGAAATTTTTCTCAGTTAGCCTGCCCCCTTCATAAGTTGACCGAGAAGCATGCACTATTCAAATGGAGTACGGAATGCGAAGACGCCTTCCAGACGCTAAAACGGAAGTTAACGTGTGCGCCGATTTTGGCCTTCCCGCGGATGGACTCCGAATTTACGCTCGACTGTGACGCTAGCGGAATGGGTATCGGGGCCGTGCTTAGCCAGAGGCAGGAAGACGAGGAAAGGGTGGTGGCCTATTACAGCAGGACGCTCTCACGCGCCGAAAAACAATATTGCGTGACACGGCGTGAACTTTTGGCGGTAGTCAATTCTACACGCCACTTTCGACAATATTTGTTGGGAAAACGTTTTGTGGTGCGTACCGACCATAATTCCTTACAATGGTTGAGATCCTTTCGTGAGCCGGAAGGACAAGTTGCTCGCTGGCTCGAGCAATTGTCGGAGTACGACTTTTTGGTGGTGCATCGGCCGGGAATCAAGCACGGGAATGCCGACGGTTTATCCCGGTCTGTATGTAAACAATGTGCCTGGGGGGAGGGGGAACCGATTTCGGCGGAAATCGACGCCGTCCTAGGGGCTCCCAGTGAAAGCGTAAGGGAAAGGCAGAGGAAGGACCCCGTGCTGAGAAGGGTAGTAGATGCACTTGAGGCCGGAATTCGGCCACCCGAAGGGGAGAGAAGGGGTGACTGCTTGGGGGCGAAGGCTTTGTGGGCACAATGGGACAGATTGGTGTGTAGGGAGGGGGTTCTCTTTCGAAGGTGGGAGGGAGAAGGGAAAGACGCCGACCGCCTACAGTTAATTGTGCCGGCTGAGGCAAAAGAAGAAATTCTTCTGTCTTTACACGATTCACCCGTCGGAGGCCATTTAGGGTATGAGAAGACTCTGGGCAAAGTGAGAGAGCGGTACTATTGGCCCGGATACACCAAGGACGTGGAAGTGTGGTGCCGCACGTGTGAAGGTTGTTCGCGTCGGAAATCCCCGCCCCATCCGCCAAGAGCTCCATTGGGTCATTGCCCGACCGGAGGACCGATGGAAAGAATTTCCATCGACATATTGGGCCCTCTCCCTCAGACCAAGACAAACAATAAATATATATTGGTGGTCGCCGATGAGTTCACCAAGTGGACCGAGGCGTATGCCATGTGTAACCAAGAGGCGGAAACAGTGGCGCATCAAGTGAAGGGCTTCGTGTGTAGGTGGGGAGCGCCTCGGGAAATCCACACGGACCAAGGCCGCCAGTTTGAATCCCGCCTCTTCCAGGAGATGTGCAAATTGATGGGGGTGGTAAAAACAAGGACATCACCCTACCATCCCCAGTCCGATGGCCAGGTCGAGCGGTTTAATAGAACTCTATTAGCAATGTTGAGCCAATGGACGGAAAATGAAGACGAATGGGATGAACATTTGGATTCTGTCATGTTGGCCTATCGTTCGGCCAAACACAGCAGTACAGGATTCACACCCTATTTCCTCATGTTTGGGAGGGAAGTGCGCCTCCCGATTGAGTTGGAGTGGGGGGTCCCTGATGTGCAGATAGGGGTAGGGCAGCGAAGAGAAGGCGACTACGTGAGACGCTTAAGAGAGGGTCTCGAGAAGGCTCATGATCTCACTCGGCAGAGGCTGGGGTCGGCTCACCTCCGACAGAAAGAGCAGTATGATCGCCGGTGTCATGGCACCCCCTTTGAGGAAGGGGAGAGAGTGTGGCTCCACGTACCCGCCACAAAAAGGGGCAAATGCAGGAAGTTTCATCGCCCCTGGGTTGGCCCCTTCGAAATCATAAAGAGACTGTCCGACGTCACGTACAGGGTGAGAAACAAAGACAATCCTCGACGTCGCCTTGTCGTACATTTTAACCGCCTTAAGAAGTGGGAGGCGAGACCGGGAGACAGCGAGGACAAGGAAGATCAGACCAAGGAAGGGGACAGTGGAACAATGGCGGGGCCGGGAGAAACCCAAGTACAAGAGGAAAAACCAGCAAACGCTATTGAGAGTGGTTGGAGAATAATCTCCATTCCTTCGCCGCTGGAGTCCCAAACGCCGGCGGCGGACGGCCAGAATTGCAGAAGAGAGGGCACTTGGGATCTGACCACGGCTCGGTATCCCAAAAGGATTACCAGGGAACCAGATAGACTCCAAGTCGGGCTCTAAAGGGTGGGGAAGAACCGAGGGGTCTCTTTTTCTTGCTTTCTCTTCTTTTCTTTCAGAAGTTTGAAAAGGAGGACCAAGGCACAGCAGATACCAACTGAGCCGGTGCATCCTTGATCGCGGGGGCGCGATGCTTCCAAAGGGGGAGGCAGTGTAGCGAGTGAACGGCTGGACAGCCTGGCAGAGCGTCGGTGAGGGCGCGCGGTCCTTACCCTGGATGGGAGGGGGAGTTTTATGACCCCGAGAGGCGACTGTCCTCTCCTCTTATGCTTTGTAAAATATAGAAAATAAACCAGTACCATGTGGGCTCTGAACGCGACAAGTTGTTTTCTCCTTTACCAACCCTTCTCCCGCCAACCGACGCTACATTAGTTATGCCTTTAATTACATATATGCAAATAATCTCCCCACTCATTTCCTATTATGTAGCAAATTTAAACGGGTATGGATTGAAAATCTATTAAAAGTACTGATCAGTAGGGCTTCGGGGTATTTACAAATGCACGTCACTAAGTATAACAACGACGTTAACATGATATGAATATATACGACATTTATGTTTTCATGGTGGTTTGAGTCATAAATGATAAATGCTGCTAGTCACCTACTTCATTTATAAGGGCAATAGAAGAGATATCTATGACTGTTGTTGATGTGGAAATGAGTGGTACGGGAGATTGGGCAGGGAAAACATAATATATTCCGTAGAACTATGCTACCAAACAATCGCATCAAAACGTGGAAGTACTCGTATCTCATTTATAAGAGAACTAAAAACTCATTTCATACTATGTCATAACCCTTTATTCAGGTAAAATAAGAGAAGTTTATCATCATCCTTTCTGCACTTGTTTCCTTCATAGGGTTGTACGTTCGTGCCTTCTTGCTTCCTTTTATACTGCAGCATAATACATTTTTTTTAATAAGGTTGGGCTCGAGGAATAAACATCCATAGACAACATATATGAACGACATACGTCCAAGTAAGATTACAATTAAACAAAGTGAGTGACATAAAGTCAGCTGGGCATATTGAAATATCTTAATAAAATAATGGCAGCCATTGTCACAAAATATTTTCGCTAAATCCCAAATAGCCTCATTCGATGGTGTTCACAACCAAGGAACATATATGGCTGGTAAACTTTAATAGGTACTGCTGACCGTTATACATTTTGAGCTTGCGAATTTAGAACCATTGAACAATATTTTTAAAAATTCAAATCTTACTAAAAATCAATTAAGCACTCCTTTTACTCGTCGTTTCTTGAAAATAATCAAGAGCTGACATTCCATTTCAATTCAAACACGGGTAGTATCGTCAAGGTTGTATTACTTATTTCGTGGGTAATTTAAAAATTCGGCAATTCATAAGTAGTAAAAGTGAGCGCAGGTGATCGAATTAAAAACGTGGAAGGATAGACAAGGAGCTTTGGAGCGGGCTCCTTGTACTAAAAGCGACAGACATCACGTGCCCATCCTCTCCTTGTTCAATTTTAGAATCTGAAGCCCCCGCTTTTGCTCCCCTTCCCCTCCCCCCGCCCCCTTCCTTAATCCTCCCCCCCTCTGCCCTCATCTCATTCCCATCGGCTACCACTACTTTCTCCTTCGACCGTCCCCTGTATCTTCTTCGGATTCCGCCAACTCCCATTCGTCCCCTTGCTCCAATAACCATTCCCTCCTTCCCCGCTTCCCCCACCGTTCTTTACGCTACCCCTAGGAAATCCCCCCCCACCCCATCTCCCAATCCCATTCCCGACGAGGCCATCTACCTTTTAGGACTCCGAATCCTTCGCCCGCCGCTCTCAATGCCTGTCCTCCGAGAGCCCAGCCACGTCCGCATACATCACCCGCGCGGATACTCCCTTATCTCTTGGCTCGTCCATCCTGCCCTCCCTTCTCGCGCGAGTGAGGAAATCATCGCGTCTGCGGGCGCTCTCCTAAATTAATGGTGCATGGAATGATTGCGATAAAAATCAGCTTCTGCGTCATTTTTACGCTGAAATGTTTTGCGTTAATTTCGTATTTGTAACAAAACATATCGCCTTTCCGGGAATTAAGGCTACTAAGCTAAGGAGAATATTAGAGTTTTTGGCTTTTCACTGGGAAAGAATCTGGAGGTTTTTGGTAAATTAGTTAATTTTCAAATAATTTTGTAAGCTAATTAAAAGCAAATTTATTTTCTATCCTGTTGATGATTCAACACATTTTTGTTAGGCTGAGAGAAATTTGAACATAATTAAATCCAATATTACTAATATCACTAACACCAATTATTATCAGAGTAAAATTATCATAATACTATACATACATAATATTTAGTGTTAATAATATTAGTGTAATAATTTATATCTATAATATAATTCAGTACTTATTCGGAAATCTTTTTGAAAGTATATTCTTTGATTCATATTTTACCGAGTTTACTGGTATGGTTATGCGGAGGAAATAATGTCATCGCTCTTCATTTAAATGTACTTTTACTTCCCACCTTTTCTGATTGATATATATTAACTAAATTCCTCTGAAAATATCCAATTCATTATGTTTTTTTTTTCTAATAGAAACGTCGGATTGTAATTAGAATCCCTGAGAATGCCTGGTTTAAAAAAAAAGAGCGCAATGCATGCCTTTGCCAGTCGGATTTGACCTTCGCATTTATGTAAATTTCTATGCGTCCGGACACAGTGTTTTCGAGAGGGCAGGAGTACGGCTCACTTGTTTGTTGGAGAGCTGCTGGATGCACCCGGAGTGAAATAAGCTGCTGCTGCCCGTGTTTCCGTTTCCGTCGCGACGCCATCCGCCCTCCGTCTCTAATTCCTGCCAACTCGGGCCTCAAATGCTTGGAACACTCGGCGGGAAACGTTCCAAACATTCGCGGCCAGTCCTCCCCTGTCCGCAGGCCTCTTCCGCAATCCCAAAACAGCTGGAAATCCTTTTTGACGCCTCCCCTCCCTTCTCTCCTTCCCCTCTTGGCTGCCACCGCGATCAAGTCTTACGACCCTTCTTCCCCCGTCCTCTGCACCCCCCCCACTTCTACTCCCGCCCTTCTGCCCCCCCTCCTCCTCTCTGCTGCCCGGATTTATTTCCAACGACGAAATATCTCATTTCCGTCGCCGACCGTAGGAACGGAGCCCTGTGTCATATTATAACCTATATTTCCGAGGATCGTTGGAAATCTACGCCGCATGATTTTTTCTCCAGAGGTTAAAGGTGATTTCCCTCCCTTTAAATTGCTCTAAAATTTACTGACCTTTATCCTTATCTCACGGAATGAAGGAGCCTTTCCTCGAACTTATTGGAATCGCAGCCTTGAGCTTGTCAAGATCCAGGAATTCTTTCATTTTTCCCCTATTAGGCGGAGATTACGATTTTATAAAACATTCCAATTTTCCATTGCACGTAATTCTGTGGATAAAAACTAAATGATGTTTTCCCTTTTTATTCCTTGTTATTGCAACAAAAAATTACCGCTCTTTGTTGTTTGTAGCAGTATTTTGTGACCTCTGCGTAAATTGGACAGAAAAATATTTGCCCGGCGAAAATGTATCCTCTTTCATTTATGGGTAAATTACTTAGTATTATATTGTTATCTGTTTTTCATGCTTACCTACAAATCTAGTCAAAAATGAGGCAATATGTCCTTCTCTCCAACAAAATATTCAAACTCTTGCTATTGAATTATTTGTTTAGAAGGATTAAGAAAATTTTAAAAAAATACAAACATATTAAAACAGATAATTTTCTAGTTTTCTGCAGAATTTTCTCTATAAATAAGAAAAACGTCTCGTCACTTTGAATGAATATCGAAGATGCATGTATAAATTGAATATTTTTTTGTAATTTAATTATGTATACCTAGAAAATATTTCTTAGCATTTAATTTAGAGTTTGGCTCAGCCGCATTCCTTAATGTACCATCACAACTCACAATTTTTTCTTTCCTCTTCGCAATTAGCGGCTGTATCTTTTCTTCAAATTGACATCTTCTTAAACTCCTGGCCCAGTCTTTCTCCAGCTTTTTCTTGACCAATAATTTACAGTTTTTATGCTCCCTCCAACTGTCTCCTAACAGTATTTTTCGCTGAGCGCACTTTCACTCTCATGAGCTTCTGTCTGAGTCTGATGTGGTGATGAGGCTGAGTCTGAGACAGACTCAACCTCATCACCACATTCTTCCCTGGCTCCCATAAAATCAGAAACATCCTCCGCGATCTATACCCAATTTTAAAGAATAATAATTCCACTGCCCTCCTATTACCTTCATGTCCCACAGTATTTTTTAAGCGTCCCGCAAACCTGCGAGATATCTTAAAATCTACGAAACCCACCCTTCAACCGACCGCCCCCTCTCCACCACTCTCCAGAACTTGCAACCGTCCTCGGTGCAAATGTTGCTCCCTCCTACGCTCTTCTGCTCCGCCCTCTTCCAATAAATCTTCCTCAGCAGCCAACTGTACTTCCACAAATATCGTTTACCGTCTCTCGTGCAATTTCTGCCCGGCATTTTATGTTGGCGAATGTACTACCCCGCTTTCAATACGAATGAATGGGCACCGCCACTCCACCACATGTCCTCCCTTCATTGATCCCATTCCTAAACATACCGCTTCCCATCGTAAGACCTTCAATAAATGTTTCTCTCTCTCTATATTAGAAGCCCTCCCCGAATCAGCAACTAATATTGAATTGAGGACTCGCGAGATGGCTTTCATCTGGTTCTTAAGAGCATTTGAATCGCCCTGGCTTAACTTGGCCCACTGACCAATAGCAACCCCTTGCTCCAGCTCCCCACCAGTCCCTTTCCCTTCACCTGTTCCGCTTCCCCCCCCCACCCGAGGTAACAGACCACTAGTTGGTCTCTTGTCGTTGACGATGGCGGCTTGCCCGTCAAAACGTCCGCAAATTATTCTGTGAGTGTCCTTTTAATTTTCGTGTGCCTGTGTTTTAAAAGTATATTTATATTTGTGTTTTTATTCGCCGAGTGCGTTTTCTCAGACGATATTATATATATATTATATATATATATATATATATATATATATATATATATATATATATATATATATATATATATATATATATATATATATATATATTATATATATATATAAAACTTCCAGGAGAATCACTCGGGTGATAAATATACAAAATGCCAAGAGGGTGGCCGATAAAAAATATACACACGGAAAAAAGAACACTTACACATAAAAACTTCCGATATTTCGGTGAAGACCAGCTCCACCTTTCTCAAGGTTTAAAGTCCTACTTTAAACCTTGAGAAAGGTGGAGCTGGTCTTCACCGAAATATCGGAAGTTTTTATGTGTAAGTGTTCTTTTTTCCGTGTGTATATTTTTTATCGGCCACCCTCTTGGCATTTTGTATATATATATATATATATATATATATATATATATATATATATATATATATATATATATATATATATATATATATATATATATATATGTACATATATATATAATATCGGCCATCATTCCATCTTCACATCACCATTGTGTCATCACATTTTATGTGTTTCCTATACTCTTTCTTTCACCACCTGTTTGAACGAAATATATATATATATATATATATATATATATATATATATAATTCCCATCATTCCATCTTCACATCACCATTGTGTCATCACATTTTATGTGTTTCCTATACTCTTTCTTTCACCACCTGTTTGAACGAAATATTTAATATATATATATATATATATATATATATATATATATATATATATATATATATATATATATATATATATATATATATGTACATCTGTGTGTGTATCCTCTATTACCATATTTCTCCGAATGTAAAACGCACTTTGTTTCCCGATTTTGGAGTCTCAAAATCGGGGTGCGGCTTATATTCGAGGTGCGGCTTAAATTCGAGAACTTTCGTAAAAAATAGTAGAAATGGCAGATTTGTGCAAACCAGCCATTCTGATTCACGCGGACGCCAGCTAAGCTCACTTAAGCCACGGGGAAAGTAAGAAATAACGCTGAAAAAGGTCAAATTGGTGCACAATTTATTCATATATTCAAAGGATAATATTGGTAACATTGTGCCACAGTTACATAGGTTATATAAAAGCAGATTTAAATTCTAATGCCTAATACTGTAGGTAGTACGGGATGCACTGAAAAGGGTGCGGCTTAAATCCGCGTATTAAATTTTTTTCCCCGTTTGAGACCCCAAAAACGGGCTTATAATCGAGTGCGGCTTATATTCGAAGAAATACGGTAAATTCCTTCCCACTACCCCTCATTTCCTTGCCCCTCATCTGGGCCAGTTGCGTTCGTCAATAGTATTCTGCTCTAGTCCCTATTCCTTTCTCTCCTAACACTTAATTTCCCATCCACATCCACCCAGCCCATCCATCCATAGGAATCATAATGGAGGGAAAAATTGAAAGGAAATTCTCCAGAGGAAGACCAAGAGACAAGTACTTTGGGCAAGTCAAGAGGGATACGGGGAAGAAGAACCATAGGGAAGTGAAGGAACTGGCATGAGATAGGACGAAATGGAGGGCTGTAGCATATCAATCCTAGGATTTTAATACTTTGTTGATCCACTCAGCCATGCTGTGTCCTTCCAATCACTTCCACCGTCCGATAAACATTTCTTTAGCTCTCCCTCCTACTCCCGTTCTTTTCAACCCTCATCTCAACCCTCCCGTCCGCATCTCACTGGGAGGATGGTAACGATCCCCACTCCACCAAAGAGACCCATAAAGACGAAGTCCGGGTCCCCTTGTAGTAATTCAAGACCGCCACCCAAATTAGCTGGACACTCCCTCCCACCCTCTCCTCTTTTAAACATCCAGCTTAGTGCAGCTTTATTTTCACGTGTCGCTAAACCCGCGTGGGTAAGAACAAAAAAAACCTTCTGTTATGTACTTACATAAATTATTTACCTCTCTTAACCTCTTGGTTGTTAATTACAATACGCATTTTTGGCATTGGTATTTGGTGAGGCACACCATAGGATAGATTTTCAGGAGATGCGTTTAAACAGTCGGAGGTAAGAGGTAAGTTTAAACAGTGCTGTTTGGGGGAGATGTCATCGAATTAATATTCAAGAATAGAAACTAGAGTGGATGCTTTTTCAAAACCATCTTACAGGTTTCTCTAGTCATCATTTGTTTGATACATAAAATGCCATTAATTAGTGGTGTTTTGATGAATTCAGTGCATACTGTAAAGTATGTTTAAACCTCCTGAATTGTATATAGAATAATAGAATAAATGTGCACTGAGACGCGAAGACGTGGTTAGGGTAAAGCACCATTAATTAGCTAATGACATCATTGAGTTTTTTTACCATAAATATCGCGTGAAACATGAAAACAATTCCAACGGATTTCCTCTCATTCGTCATATACGTTGAATATATATATTGTAGTATTCATCGGTAAAATTGCGTAATAGAAAATAGGCTAGGTAAGATACGATTTTGAACACTTCAGTGGAAATGTTACCTTCCTACATGAAAGTGCAATAATATAATCAATTTTATTATCAAATTTAGTGTAAATGAATGTTTTTTGAAGTGATTAAAATAGCGTATTAGTACTGTAAGTAAAATCACTAACTAATGGGTAATTTACTAAATATTATCAAGTTTTAGTTTGTATTGTAAGCTTACACTTCCAAACTTAATGGCAAAACCACAATTTAACGAAAATAACAAATTTCAAATCTGAATTAATTTGATTGAACGATATTTCAATCACCCGAATACAGTTAAAAATTCCATATCTCGAACAGTTAAAAATCTTCAGAGCATCTGCTATGCGTAAGGCGGAGCCTTCACAATTTATGAATGTCAGCTTGTCAAATGAACATTTTTTTCGGCCATAATCGGAGTTTTTTGTGCGGAAGATTACTCGATATGTACGAAAACACTCTCCGAGAAAGTTTTAACGCTGATATTCCCAGGGATCACATGCGGAGGAGATATATTTTCCGCATTGCAGTTATCAAGTTTATATCTTCAACACGACCTTGGTATTTGATTTCGTTTGAATACAAAGATCGTTTTTTTGACTGAACTCAAATTCATGAAAATTATTTGGTGGTTTTGAGGAGGTTCATGTAAATAATAGAAATGCCTAGACCCTAATACCTTAATAAATTAGTCTCTCGTAACATTCGCGGAATTTTTCCGATTTTTCAGGTGAGAATAAGTCCCCGAGTAGTTGTCAAGAAATGTTTCTAGTGGTCGTGTTTTGCAGTTGAAGCATCAATGAAAAAATTGATATCCACGCATTGAAAGAGTAATGTTTCGCCTGGAAAAATTTTAGCTCTTCATTGTCTTCATTCAGCAACTAGTTTGAGTGATCTGTTTTGATCGTGGATCCTTAGAAATTGTACACATTTTATTTTAATTGCCGACAAATTAAGCTGATAAACAAATCCTAATTCAACGACAGTGAAAATAATATTTTATTGGCAAGGTTTTATCTTTCATTGCTTTAGGATTAATTTAAAAACGAACATGGTCAAATATTTAAATTTCACGCAAGTCTTTCATTTCTTGGCTATCCACATTAATTCATGCATATAATTTTCAATGAGGAAAAATAAATTAAATGTACTACTATGCAGTTAGTCTGTGATTTGTTTTGCTATCTATGTTAGATTTTTGTCTCTAACTTTTGATGAATTCAAATCCCAACAATACCTATCAGTACATATTTTTTAATGGAACAGCGATAGTGAAAGGTTTCCGGACGATTACAATGAGGCTACGTAATCTTAATTTTAATAAAATCATGCCCATGGAAATGGTTAATTTGTTTTAAGAATAGAATTTTATTAATGAATATATTTTTACGTTGTATAAATTTTACTTCTCTACGTATGCACTGCCCAAAATGGGGAAGCCCAATGAATTACACTCGCTATCTCCTTTACATTCCGCAAGTGGAACGAATAGAATTTTTTGTGGCCTGATATAATATAACCACTTATAATTTGCCAACCCCGGGCATAATTTCATACACCTATTTAATACAATGGTAAAACTACGTGAAACCATAAAATCCTCGTCATTTGAAGTCATTACGCACACATATTCGCATTCTATCTTTCCTTCTCGGCTTTGTCACTATTCTTTTTTGTGTTTCCTTTCTCTCAGCATATTATCTTTTCCGCCTTCCAGAAGCGATGGTTTGCTGAAGGCCGTGATAGAGGGAAGGATGGTTGGCAAGCGGGGAAAGGGAAGAAAAAGAATAGGTTTTATGGACGGGATGAAGAAAGGTAGGACTGACGCTGATTGTGAGTTGAAGGAAGAAATACTAGAGGTAGATAGGGCACTGTACTTCTACGAGTCTATTGGATTTTTTCTGACTTTCATCAGAAACTACCTCAAGCCGGTTGGATACTCAGATGATGATTTATGTGGCTTGGCATCACCATTCTTTTGCCAAAGCGACTAATTTTATGAATAGGTTAGCGATGCTGTCGATCTCAGTCCCGCGGACTTTACCTATGCTGCGTACACTCGCAAGAGGAAGGTGGAAATCAAAATTTCAATAACAAGCGGCAATTGTTTTAAAACACTTCTGCAGATTGAGAGTAACTATTGGCTCTTTCAATAAAAGCTTACACTCACCACGTAGTTTCCTGTCTCATTTCTGGGAGGAAAATTTCCCTCCCAGCGCCCTCGACACGCAGAATAAAGAATCATTTCGAATGGCTTGCGCTTACTCTCGAGCGAAGAGGGAGAGACTTGTGGCCTGAGTCGCCCCTCCTCTCATCAATCCCCCCTCCCGGCTCCTCCCCCCTGCTCCCCCCTTCGCTCTCCCTTGTCTCCTTTCTCTATCTCTCTCTTCGCCGTGACTCTCGCGAGAGACTTTAAAAATTCAAGTGGACAGGCAGCGAATGGGGCGGGAGGGGGGCAAGAATGTTCACGGGGTAGTGGAGGAGGACACGCACACAGTATTAGCCCTCGGGGCTTTTTTTTTTCTTGTAGAGTGCTCGTTCGCTTATTCTTTCTTTTCTCCCATTCCTCCCCTCTCATCATCTCCGCTCATGTTTGCCGAGGAATGACTTTAAGGACCCTCCCTTGTTTGAGCTTATGTTTGTTGCTCTCTGGTGTCCTTAGGTCTCCTTGTAATAACAGACTTTGCTCCATTAATGCGACATCCATCGAGTTGCGATCGTTGCCAAGCATAGCTGATTCGACTCGGTAGTTTATTTACTCGATCTTCCATTTGTTGGTCTTGTGGAGAGGTAACAAGTTGAACCAAACTCCTGTAACAGAAAAGAAATTCACCTTGCTCACTCTGCGTGCTAAAGACGGGGTACCGTGACGGACAAAAGATGGTGTCACCCTCACCTTTTTTTCCACTATCATAACGAATGTTGATTTCAGGGATGCAAGAGTTGAAAAAAATAATACTTATTCGCAGTATAGCATAGCATTTAAAATATATCTATTTGTACACGAATGTAATTAATTCATGTAAAAAATCAATACAAATAGTTTACACGATCGTCGTAGGGGTATCCTTTAAATTTTTTGTACAAAATAAACCTGCAACTATTTGATTTCGATTTCAGTCTTTGTTATATACAATTCAATTAGCAACAATGCATTAATCCAAGTTTTTTTGTGTTGCTTCTAATATCAAAATAGATAAAATATGATTACTATCAAGGTTATTTTCTTTGCTTCTTCAAAAGATGCATATAATGTGAAATATATTTTTCAACTATTAGTCAGAAATAAAGATATATTTGATATTTATAGGTTTCTTCGAGAAATGCAGGGAACTGCTTATAACATGGTGATATTATTAGGAAATTATATGCAAAAATTGAAAATAAATTTTGACAAGTGCGGGATAGTAGGTAATTCAACCATCTAAATGCATCATAAGACATGCTTCTGTTTGATTTGACAAGCATGGAGGAAGTTATACAATATAATGATATTCAGTCTGATGTCATGATTTTCCAGTTTTTCTTGTGAGCAGGATAATGGAAATGTGTAGACGGTAGGTTTTCTTAGCAAGGAAGAACTAGTAGGGCTTACTTTTTTACTTACAAAAAATGAAAGATGGAAATGAAACGAATTATCAACTTATGAACATACAAGTGGAAAGATTTCTCATATGCATCTATTTGAGAGTATTCAACTTTTGTATTAATTTTAAACGCTTCCAGTTACTCCTAATAAAATATAAAGAATTCTGATAAACCTCGTTATTGATTTTCCAAATACCTAGAGCAAGTTATAAACATTATGGAGTAAACTAACGGTATCTAGGACCCCAAGTTTTTGGTATCAGGGCTCAAGCACGCGAATTAACTCTGCTTGCTTATGTTCTTCCTCTTCGGTGGGCCGTGTGCAATGGTTCACTCGCTCGCAACTCTCTCCGCCAAAATTGTCAATCACACCTCATTCCCTATCATCGGTTACCTATATATTTCCTTCTGTGGTTAAATGGGGTCTTGCTGTACAAACTTCGGTCCGTATTGAGGCGTAGTTTGAGTTTCAGTTCTGCGTATTAAATCAAGGATCGGTGGCGCTATTGTTTGCATTCACTCACTGCTTAGGATTCAGCGAAGTGTTGACTCTGCGGGACAAGACCGGGGAACACTCTCGCTACGATTGACAAACTTGGTAAAGTTTGAGGATGGCATCCCGGCCCCCACCGCTGCCTCCTTCTTCTCGGAGAGTGTGTAAGTCTCCACCGCCACCCCCCTTGCCTCTCCGCTGTCCCTCAACCCCTCCCCGCTCTTCTCCCTTACCCTCCAAAGGGACCCCTTCTCCCGCCCACATCACCAGCCCCCCGTCACTTTCGCAAATCAATCCAAATCCTCCTTTCATGCCCAGCGAAAACCCCTCTCGCCCCCAGCACCCAAAATCTCCTTCATAGCTCTCCTCATCCACTACCCTCAAACAACCGCGCGCTTCCTTTCTTCGACCCCATCAAGGAGGTTGAAATTTGCCGTGGGTGCTATCTAGGAGTTTTTCGCTTGGTCCAACTTCTGCCATCTAGATATGTCTACTTATACCACGTCAAAGCGGGTTTCCTCCATACTTCAGTTATTATAAGCATGGCATAACATAGTACCTGTAGCTATCGTTTATTCGGATATCGGCATGAAAGTGGAAAATAAATATCTCTCATAGACCGATGCCCTTTTGTCACGCAGAAAATATCATTAAAAAACGGTGAACTGCAACAGTTATCCTCGTTGTTTTGTATCACGCCTATATGATCATCCCAAGTTGGCTATCCGACGCACTTCTTTCTGAAATTTTATGAATCATGCGGTGCCTTTTTGGAAATTATCTTAATTTTTCTTTTTACCAGATATTATGTTACGATACCACGACGATTTACCTAATATTACTTATGTTTTCGGTGTACTTGTGCACGGTTTTTTCGGTTATACGTACTGCACAAATGATCCATTGAATATGGCCGATTACCCATTTTAATGGTTTTGATAT
Organism: Pyrrhosoma nymphula; assembly: GCA_963573305.1. Taxonomy (NCBI): domain Eukaryota; kingdom Metazoa; phylum Arthropoda; class Insecta; order Odonata; family Coenagrionidae; genus Pyrrhosoma; species Pyrrhosoma nymphula. The sequence goes on along the minus strand of OY754327.1, from coordinate 24,867,331 downwards.
TTTCCTATGCTATCGCACCATATGATTCCACCTAATATATTCGATAGTCTATGTTTGGCCCTATCTTTATCCTCTATTCAACTAATTGTCTCTTTCTTCCCGCTCCCCTATTTCTCACCTCCTCGTGGGCAGCGCTCCCAAGGAAATTCGATGCTGGAGGATGGTGGAAGGAAACAGGCAGGCAGGCGGGTGGAGCTGGGGTCTCAGGGCTTATCCCTCAAAAGCATCGGGTGTTGCGTCTTTTTAGATCCAATTCAATCTCGGTGGAAGGCGGTGCTTCCATTTTCTTTCTCTCTCGTTTCTCTCAGATTGTTTCAAGAAAATGAAGAGCTCTTAAGGAAGCGAAACCAAATACAGAAATCATGCAATAAGGAAGAATTTTGGGTCTCGAATCCAATTCAAAAATATCCCGAGGCACTTGAGCTTTCGCCCTCATCCTTTTTTCATCTCTTTGTGGTGGATATCATAACACAGGAAGTTACGATTCTGTATTTCTCCGCCAAAATTTCTCCATTTTAATAGAGTGGTGACGACGTCCAATATTCTCCCCATTGAATGCAGCCGGAATGGAGTACTGTCCTTCCGTGTTGAGAGTCCAGAATCGAATACTGGAAGTGATAGATATAATGATTTAGAATTTTAATTCCATCCCAAAATATTTTTGGAGAGCACTACAAGTATAGTGACCCTCTTTTAGGGTGGGAATTAAATGTGTGTGTGGCAGTGTGGAGTACAGAGTACCTATTATATATGAATAAACAAAAAATAATAAAATTAATATTTATAAAAATATGAATATGAAAATAACATCTATGCATTGATGATAATTACATGAAATACACGCGGACTCAAAATATTCATATGAAATTACATTATATCACATACAAATGATAGTATTGTGAATAAATTCGCAGTATACAAGTAAATCGTAACCACGCAAAGACTCAACAGTGGGATATGTGAGTGCGTGGTTCTGTAGCACCTCTCCTCGCTTGAATATAAGTATACGTAACCTATACGTATGCGACTTGAGGCATAGCGCCTCTCCTCACCAGGCTATAGCTATAGGTACCTATAAGTATGCGACTTGAGGCATAGCGCGCACACACAAGTAGGCTCTACCGTTTCCTCAATCACTCTTTCATGCGTCTCTTTTCGTCCAAGAGTCGGGTGTTGCGTGATGTTAGACTTCTGCGAGATTACCCACCATTCATAAGAAGTAGATTTGTCCGTAATTCGAAAGGGAAAAGGGATAAATATAGATACATAAAATGTCATAATACACAGATAAACATGGCAAGAGAAGCTATTACGTGATTGAAGGCCATAATAGTACGCGTCGCGAAAATTAAAATCCATATAATGAAGCTTTTATAGTCTTGCTTATTATGGCAAACCTCGCTAAAATATAAAAATTCCTTTGTAACGTAAGTGAAAAAGCTCTAAATTTGCAAATGTAGTTCGCGTTAAGTGCATACAAAAATTTAAGTTCATCGATAGATAGAGAGAATGAGATTGAAAAAACTTAAGTTTATGATGCTTCGGCCTCAGTCTTAAGCAGGTGCCTAATTTCAAGCTTAAATATTTCATATTAAAATATATGAACGAAAATCGTAGCGGAAATAGCTCCCAGGAGTCGGGTGTCATTTAGCAAAATAACCCCCAGAAACAGCGCAATCCATAAGAAGTGTTTCTACTAAAAAAAAAAACATGGGTGTATTCCAAAAATAAAGAAAACAAATTGAAATATATTCCGGTCCCCTCCTGCAGTACCAACAAGTCTAAACCTGTAGTATTCACATTTCCAATGAACTGAATGTCATATTTTGTAGAATTAACTTTTCCAAGGAAATAAAAGCCTAAAACATGAAGATAAACTGGTATCTTATGAGTGGTATTTTCTATTTATGATCACTTCCAATCTTATGGATACTTAAAATCTTGATTATGTAAGTAGTAGTTGCTAGTTGAATTCGCGGTTAATTACTTACAGCGGCTTCGTAAAAGAGGGAATGCCACCTTTGAAAAAATGGGAAGTAGTCCCCAAATTAGCCGAATAGAGGCTCGCTGGATGTAAAGACGCTTATGTTTTGCATCGGTCGGAATGAAACTCTTGCATTAGGTCTTCGAACCGTCGTTCTCCTGCTTGTGTGCGAGCTATCGGCAGTTTGGCGATGATGTTCTGTGCTGCGGTGTCGGCACTCCCGGGCACCCGTGCCGCAGCCGACGACGCCGCCGAGTCCAAGGAGAGAGGTAGAGGAGAGAATGCCTTTGTGGGGTCACAGAGCACAGATGCCGCTCAGACGAGTGCGCTCTCTTGACTCCGAAGCCCCCACTTCGCTTCGCCGGAGAACGGCGAAAGGGAAAAGGCATTTTGCGAATTCCCTGCTTCGCGGTGACTCCGCCTCGAGTGGCCGACGACGGTAGGGCGAGGAATGGGATGCGGGCCGAATACTTTGCCCTCCTTGGCGATATATGGCAAAGGGACATCTCCTTTTTTCACTCCGGAATAGGAGAGGCTGCCGCGAACGCAGAGGGATGGGAGAGTGAGATGCGGGAGAGAGGGAAAGGGACATAGAAATGGGAAACGTAAGGGGGCGGACGGGAGCTTGGGGCGTTCTCGAGGCGGTGAGAGTAGACTTTGAGACCCAAGAAATTGAGTTATTAGTGTTCCCAAGGAGAGGCTAAGGAGAGAGAGAGATGAATGCAGAAAGAGGGAAATCTCAAGGCAAGTGCCGTCATAAGGGTACGGAGCACAGTGGAAAGAGGCGGTGATGGATCGATGGGAAATTGATAAATTGATTTGGTGATAGCATAGAAATATTGATTCTCCGTCCCTACTCATTCCTATCTCGATGCAAATCATGTTCCAGGTTTCCATAATTTTTTATTTAGATGAAATATTGTTTATCTGTGGGTACACTGAGACTTTTTTGAATTCACAAAATGTATTTACGTCATATCATGATTGACGTATTAATATCATCAGCAAAAGCTGCGGCTGTAATTTAAAAAAATTGCAATGCGTTCGTAAAATTGCAATTAAAACATTCGTAATGTTCAACATAGGAATTACCTGTCCCCTTTAACTGAACATGCTTTTTTATATCTTGCAACACATATTTGGAGGTATTTGATAATTTAATTTTTAATATCGATTTGATATTTTTTTGGGTTTTAGCCTCCTGGGCATGGGATGGAATAAGCCATGTCAGTGGTTGTATTGCTCGCCCATTTCAGATACATGGCTTGCTAGAGTTGGGAACGTAGATGGGCAACTGAGAGTAAGAAGATGGGGAGAATGGAAGGGAAAGGAAAGCTGAGGCTTCGCTCTAGCATGGAGGAGGGGAGAGAGAGATGGTCGAGTACGAGAAAGGGCTTCTTGGCCGCACGAGAAGGAGAAGTTCTGGGCGCGGAACAAGAGGGAAGCAAGATTTCAAAGGGAGATGGGGTGGGTGGAATGTGTAGTAGTCGCGGTCGGGCGGGGGTGATGCGAGGAGGCTGGGGGAAGGGATGGAAAGTAGGATGGGGTAGGAGGATTGGAATAGGTTGAGGGGGAAAAGCTTAAGAGTGCGGAAGAGGGAGGGGATAGAAAAAATACGGTAGATAATCGAGTGCTTTTTGAGTGAAATCGAAACGGCGGTTTTCATCAAACCCGCGAAACCTCACTCCAGAGATTGAGAGCATAATTATTAAGTGCTTCACAAACAAATGAAGGACGAATAAGAATATCAATTAGGGAATACCTCGGTTTGATTGAGAAAATGTTGATTTACATTCTATAAAATTGAACGTATCATCGATCTTTGCCGTCATCAATCAACTGACATTAATCCCGTTGCAAACGATTTCTCTAATGAAAAACAAAAAACGTAGCTTTTACTGACGCATTATCAAAAACCATATGCATTAGTAATTATAATAATAAACATAGTCGTGCATCGAACATTATCTACGGTTCCCATTCAGGTCTGAGCAATACAGGAGGCACACGTTTAGATTAACATTAATCAAATAACATATTTATCCTTTCCATAATCATAAATTTAATTTTTGGATTTGCCTTTACGAATGAATTCCAGCAGGAAAATCCTGCCCAAAAATGAGGCTGTGAGAGAGGCCTTAAAACTTAGTAAATACAAATTAGAATCTCGAGCCTGAATGATGTTATATGTGCAAACGTATAGGCTCGCGTCTAGAAAACAAGAAGGAAAATGAATTTAGGAAGTTGTTCCTGAAGTTGGGAGCGAGGATGGTTGGCGGGCGAAGAGTGGTGAAGCAGCGAGGGGGTCTTAATGGCGCACGGGGAAGGAGTAATGTAGGGGGGGGGGAGCAATGGAACTGGGGAAAGTATTTCTGGGAGAGTGGGGGGAAACGTGAGTTGGCTGCGGGAGAAGGGAGCGGGGGAGGTGAACAGATTTAAGGGGGAGGAGGGTACGGGGGTCGTAGGGAGCAAAGAAAGATGAGGCTGGAGGAGGAAAGGGGAAGAGAGAGAGTGTGTAGGGTAAGAAGTAAACCCTTTGAGACAGAGGTGGAGTAAATTTACGGCAACGGCTAATTGTGAGGTTCGTTAGCTCGGAATCCTTACCAAGAGGGTGGACCGATGGTGGAGTGTCCTAATTAGGGGAAGCGGGGGCCGGGTCTTGTGTTTCTGCGGGGCGGGGGAGGCGGTGGGAGTTGACGCTGGGGTGTTAAGAGGGTGGAAAGTGGGAGTGGGGAAGGGGGTAGAGTGGGGAGGAGGGGCGCATGGTAGAGTGGGAGTGGAAAGCGCACTTACGCTCCACTGGGCGACGAGAAAACGGGATGTGGGTGAGGAGAATGAGGAGACGGTATGGCTGGAGGGACGGGGGAGATGAGGAAAGGGGGATGGGCGTAAAATGGGGTCGCCATGCTCTTAGGAGTTACTTCTCGTGAAGACGGCGAGAAGATTCGACAGTTTAGCGTGGTGGTTTGAGTCGTTGTAGGGCAGAGGGAAAGGGGAGGACGGCTCGACTGCATTGGGGGCAATAATCTTCCATACCTGAATCTGGTGGTGTCGTCCATGAGCGACGACACGCATTTTTTATAATCTTTCCAGCATCCTTCTCAGACAGTGAGCTATCCTCTTAAGAAATGGTTTACTCTAGGTGGCTTCGAAAATTCCCGCGTGATTAAATAATTGGTCCAGGAATCCTTAAACCTATGTACTGGCTTAATATTACGAGAATCCCAATTTTAGCTTCGAAAAATCCAAAGTATAATATTTTTATCGCCTGCAGGCAGAAAAGCAGACAGGCATTCGCAAGTTATTAAGCAGCCAAATCTGCGCGCCAAAATGCAGGGGCACTGACTTAAGTTGGTGGAGAAATCCCAAAAAGATGCCAATTTCCCTCCTTCTAGAATGAGTCTCTGTGCGATGCCATTATTTCAACTTCCCGTAATGACATTTACAGCACACCAATTATCATTTGAATTAGTCGCCACTCTTTCTAACTAAAAATCGGATACCGAAGACTTCGTTGCAATTCCACGTTCATTTCTAAGGTAGTTACAAATCAGGTGAATTAGGTTCTCATGCAATCGGTGATTTATGTTCCTAAACCTGAGAACTCAACTGGGCCGTTGTGGATGCTTTCTACCATCTAATCGCGTTGTAAAATGGCAAGCCAATTCCATATTTTTGTTAGTTTGTTTGAGTATAATGGGAGGCGCTTACTACCCTTCCAATTACTGCTCTTCTTGAGCATTATGGGTGGCGGCTCGTAACTGAGGATATCAGCGCCATTTTTGGGCACTTAGACATGTTGGGAAAGAGTGGAAGTGTGGATACATACTCAGGGCGTCGGCATAAGCCCACTTTTATACGAAGGGCGCCTAGGGGTTTAGTTTACCCTCCCGTTCAACGGTCGGAATGCAACATTTAAAGTGCTCTTCACATATCACCCAAATCGGAATCTGAGTTCCGATGAAATAATCTTCGCAACTGTTAGCAACGAACCCTTGGGCCTTGGAATGGGAATCCAGTAGGTTTTTCAGTCCACCGCACAAACCTGGTCCTCTCCAAATCCTTCCTCTAAGTCTCGGCGTCATTTATGAAAGTCAACTATTTCAAAGTGAAATAGAATGAGTGATTTCTATTCACTTTAGTACGCTGCTCAGATCACGACACAACAGCTCACTTGTTTACACTCATTTCATTCCCCTCAACACCAGGGAGCGTACTTCAAAACAGATTGGGAACAGAGGTGAAAAACTATTGAAAACGAAAAACATATAATAGCATTCAGTCTTGTTTTTATGGTTTATTTCTCGTAAAAGCGTCAAACCTGGAAAACGTGGAGTATTAAATTGCTCTGTAGTAAAGAGCTTACCTTGTTTAGCATATCGTTTGAACAAATTCGTTCAGTATTTACAAAAAAATCGGCCTTAACTATTGCGTATCCATAGAATTCAACCATCTCTGGCTGATTACCGGGAGTCTTGCCAGCGCAAAATGTTTAGTTCATCAACTCAAAAATATACCAAAAAAAAGCAAAATTTATCACTTAATAACAAAATATACGAAGTACCAGGTCACGTTTTTGGGGTCAAAGGCTGTAGTAACTCGGTTTGACTTAAAATAACAACAATTATGTATAGAATATAAATTTTGAAGAACAACATTAGCTTTATTTTGAGATATTAAGCGTGTTTTTATTATTTACCGTTCTGGAGTTATGGCTCCATATGTCAGCTTTTTGGCAAAAAATTTGTTTTTTTTTCAAACTTTGAGCGACGAGCGGCACGGGTTACGGTCGTTTAATCGAGCTCAAATTTCGGCTATCTCAATATCTGGAAATGTGAATCGTTTTGTGGGGTCCAGACGAACAAAACTCCGACATCGATTTTTTGCGGTCACCCTAGTGTGCATATAAGGGCGATGACGTATTCCAATCTGCCCAAACTTCAACGCCTTGAACGGAAAACTCTCAATTGTTTCAATTTTAATTTTCATCCATTACTCCCACCACTACCAACATCTTTTACTTCTTCTCCGCCTATTCCTGATCACTCGCTCCCTAGATAGGAACCTTATATCCCTCGCTTTACACACTCTTCTAGATTGAACCATGTCCAACGTCTTTTACTTTCGGTGGGAAATATTTCTTCCAGCCTCCGCGCCCTTCTAGCCTCTGTGTTCCCCACGCGTTTCGGGCGCCATCCACTCCCAACGCGGCGGGCCTTCCAAATCTCCAACTAATCTCGCTTTCATTTTCATTTCCTCCTACTCCGCTCTTCGCGTTCCTGCCAGCGGGCTTTCTTGAAAGCTTTTCCTTCTTATTAGAGGGAGAAGATGTTTGATTCATCACTCTGTCCCGTTCCACCCTCACGCGCTCTCCTGCAGGACATCATCCTCTCTCCCTAATAACTGGTGCTTCAGCTTCACTCCTCCTGTCGTCGGAACTCGAAACTCGGGGAAAACTTTTCCCGCCACTAAAATGTGTTGCACTCAGATTTCGCTCTTCTTAAAACCGTTGATGGAGTCATTCATAAGAAATAACATGGTATCTCGAGGTTTAGAGCCCATTTTAGACGTGACTAGGGACCACTTTCAAATGTAGTCACTGATGCGGTCATTTAAAATTTTAGATCATCCTTTCGTGAAGAAACCTTACGCACCTGTGACCTCTCTAGGAGTAAAAGGTATGCTTGATCTACGCAGTCAAAGCTGTAAATGAAAACGAGTATCGAGTTGACCTTTAATAGTGCCCATATTTTGTACAGGCATTTGCTCTCTATGCCACTCGATATTTTTAGAGAGCTTATCCCACAATTCTTCGAGAATATATTCGTAGAGTTTATCGAAATGATATATTTCAAGCATAACAATAACGGAAAAAGTGTTCTGAAACGGATTAAAAAAACAAATCTATATATTATCATAGAGTAAAGATACTACTAAGTATATTTACTCTATTATATACGTGCTTGTGATCATTTGTTACTCAATCACGAAAAATCAACGAATGATCTGAAATTATACACGAACATTGCAAATATACTTCCAACATCGGCCTATTGCTATTTTGAAAATTTTCACCTTTTCAAAATTACGGTCATTTTCAACTTCTTCGAGAAGGGCATATATTTGCCTTGTAAATGTTTACTTTTGCCGGGAATATTGTTGTTGTTAGTAGACATGACTTAACTGTAAAACTTGAGACTTTTTAAAGTTCTCTTTAGGAAACATTGGATTTATCGAGATTTTTGCTCACATAATTATTTGACGACTAATACGTTAAGGGTAAAGGTGAGCTTTCGTCTCGCCAGCAAAAATGCACTTTTCACCCACTTTTAACAAACATATCACCACAAAATTCTCTTTTCCTATCATACAAACCGTGCACACATTTGTGTAACAGTTTTAAAATAACAATACATCATTTATTCTAGGAATGGCTAGGTGTGAAACCTGAGAAGTACGTTTTTTTCTCTCCGCCATATTAAAGAAATACTATTTTACCTTGTTCGCCGTAGATGGCACAGTGATTGAACTCTTTGAAAGCTCCTCTTATTATACACCCTCCACCTCAACTTATTCACATTATACCCGGGCCAATCACCAACGGGTGGGAGGTTTAATCACCAACTTACCGTAATTTTGACCATACCAATGACCAACGGGTTGTCTGTTTAATCACCAACCTACCGTAATTTTTCCCAGACTAATCACCAACGGGTTGGCTGTTTAATCACCAACTCAACGTAATTTAATGCAGAACACTCACTCATGGGTGGGTTGTTTAATGACCAGACCCAGTGGTTTAAAAGGGGGTTCGTGAAAAACATCTATTCGCCAATTTATCCCCTTCAGAAAACCAATCAACAATGCGTTATTCACTTGCATGGCACTATCACACTTTTCGTCGCACAAATTCTCATTTTGTGGAAAAAGTGAAAGGAAAGAGGTATGTAGCGAAGAAAAGCAACTGCTCGATGGCTGCGTCATCCTAATATATATAAAATGGCTGCGAAATCACGAAAAAGTTTAATTTCTTAACTCTATTTCCTTAAAATTACTGGTCTCACGGGTATCTTTCTTAAATTTAAAAAATGCGAATTGTTTACTCTACCTCTTGGTATAGTTTTCATTTTCACCTTTTACGAATTTTTTTGGAAAAAAAATTTCGCTGTCGTGACGAAGGCTCACCTTTACCTACCATTTTCAGTGCACAACGTATATCCCTAACTAAGGGATAAAAGAGACATCTTTCTCAAAGATCTGCTAAGGTTAGGGCAATAATGTCTTCTTTTCAGAAAAACGTAGGTATCTCAAGAACAACGATTGAGCCTGGCCGCTGTGTCACGACTGTCAGCGTGCTTTAGAAGCATCGGAGGTGCGTCAGGTGCGATTAGAAGTTCGCGAAACTGGATTACTTTTTTAGTTTCACTCTTTTAAAAATAAATATTTTTAGTAAAATAGCTTAATACTATGCATCACTAAGCGACAAAACGGGCAATTTCCACTTAACAAAAAAAATCTAAAATGAGTAGTAAGATTCTCTTCTATCTCATTTCTTACTTTTATCTCTCCCGTTGAGAATCAACAGGAATTACGCTAGTACACGATAAAAAAACTCTGGCATAGAATTTACGGATATTTTTACTCTGACAATGAGATAAATACTGTTTTAACTCATTATGAAATTAGGGAACAGAAATGGAGATTATTCATTCTCAACATTGATTTTTAATTCTTTAAGGAAAGCCATGTAGATACTGCATAAGAAATGGAAGTCTTGCTGCATGGCGTGGAACTCATGCAAAGTCGCTCTAAGTATGGAGAAATGTACCGTATTCCCAAAAAATCCTTTTTACTTTCTTCTAATTTTTATAAGCATTTTCTGTAGAGTATTATGCAGTCTACGTTGGTGTAGAAGGCATTTCTTAATACAGTGCCTATATTGAGTGTTTTGTTGCACTGAAATCTTTTAAATCTCAATTAAACGGCTGGATACGATTGTAATGAATTGCTTGTAATGGAGTGATGGCATAATTAAAGGATTTAGTTTTTATTAGAATATCATCAAATAACTAAAACATTTGACACAGCTGGTATATTTTATTTGCAAATTTTGAAAGGAATGTGTCAATTTCATTTTACAGTGGCAGGACATCAGGTATTGTTGTCCATGTTCTGAAACATTAATGATTTTGACATATTGATTGTAAAACCAATTTGATATGTATTTATTTGATTTGTCATGTATCCAAAAACAAATTAAATCAATAATTGAAACAGGGATTCCTATCGGTACGTTGTATGCCTAGCAATATAATACTTCATAAATTGACATACAAATAAAATATACAAAAATAAATTGTAATAGCAGTTTAACAACATAGACACAAGTCAGAAAAACAGAAAAAGTGAGTTAGTAGGTAATTATTTTCCAGTGGTTGGCAGTAATGCGATAGGGTGTGGAGAGATAAATTGAAGAGTGGGTAGAGGACATGATGTTGAGCAATTCAGGGAGCCGGCAGAACATAATTCACCGGAAGTGAGAATTACGGAATATGGGCATTTGGAGAGGGTTATTGCTGAAATAAGTACGGGAGGAAACGCTAAATCATTGGTATTCGTACGAGTAGAAGAATGAGTAGTTGAAAGAGAGAATGTAACTTAAATTTAAGTATGGGAAAAAGGGGGCATTCGATAATTTGAAGTTATGAACCATTCCTCGAATATCCTAGCCAATTACGGTACATGGCCCGGTTCCGAAACTGAAGGCTCAGCGTTATCTATCTCTAAATTCTCCTCGTACATTACATTTGTATTGAAAATTTGCTCGGGTTCAATGCTCATGTCTCCATGGTTGGAGCAAGCATCTCATCTCCTTTATATGGGGAACGGAAGAATCGATTTTAAATCTCGGAAGCGAAGAAAAAATAAAGAGACCGCCCCGGCAACAAAAAAGGATAATGACGTCGGGATGAGTAGGTATAGAGAGAGAAGTAGAGAGAAAGAGAGAGGAAGAGGGAGTGAGGGCGGCCGAGGAAGTAATACTCTGGCTGCCTTTGGTCGGCAAGGGAACTCGGAATCTGGGAAACGGGATGTATACCCTAGGGAATGAAATTAACGCGAGAAAACATATCGCTCCAAGGGAAATTCTCGAATTTCCACCCAAATGCCTCGATGTTTCTCACTCATTTCTGATCGCAACGAGTGAGTGTGTTCCATGGGGGAGAGGGAGCGGGGAAGGAGCTGGAAAAAGGGCGAGGGGCTCTTTTAATGTGTTTGTGTTAGTATCTTATTCCAATTTCTCTCTCTTCATCTCCCTCTCCAACGCTTATCCCATCCTTCTCGCTGTTATCCCTCACTCCCTGCTTCTCTTTTGTGTCTCATCGCCCCGAGCGGCGTGATAAGGAAATAGCATTTGTGCGAATGTGATAACGGGGGGAGCACAGTGAGGGTATATCGCAGAGGTTGATTTGATTGGAGTTGGAGGAGAGTGATTGAAATTCGGGCTATGGATGACGCTTCCTTTATTAAATTCGCTCTTCTCTCGTCATTCTGGCATATCATTTGCTCTCTCCAGTTCTAATCTCTTTCACTCCCAACACTCAATATAAAATTCTCATAGCGAGAAGTACTTTTGCTGTCTTTCTCTTCCACTGGTCTTGAAAAGCCACCTTTCTATTGCCATTCCTTCCTGCTCTCATATTGACCAAATGTGCTTCCAATAATGTTTTCTCTCTCCTCTAGAATTAATTCGATTATATAACTTGGCTCACTCTCATCTAACTGTACTAAATTTAGTGTAAGTTATTTAAGGCCTGACATGTTTCTGATACCTCCTTCAAATGCTTCTATAATAAGGGCTTGAATCCTGGCTCATATTAATGACAGGGGTATAAAAAAGATTAGCTGAATATTGAAAAATTACTTGAAATTTTGGGGAACATGAAGCCACCAGTGCTCATTACACGAATTAATTAAATATATCTCTGAAAATTCATTTGAAAAAAAAAAAAACCATGTAGAATTTGACCAAACCTCTTACAAAATGTGTAATTAAGATGACTTATTTTGATATTAATTTTATATTCTCCCGGCGAATGATTCGGGTAATAATCTTAGGTTTACCACCGGGTTAAAGTTTTCATTTCCTTTATCTCTAATTTTGTTTCGGCAACACCCAAAAAGTTAAAAGTCACGTTAGTGCCTATGTTTTCTTCGGCCCCTGTGTTCCTACAATTTTCTTCTAAACTTATTATCAAGCTTTAATGAAGAATTATTAATCAAAATCCACTTCATCGAGTTGCCTTTATATTGGGATATCATTAGGGTATTGCTTAGTTCTAGACTTCGGCCAAGAGGGTATTAAAGTGCCATTGGAGTAGGTACCTTTTTCGAAAACTCTTCACCTAATCTTTGATAGGGAAGTGGTTTAAGAATCGGGTTTGGAAGAAAAAGAGTAATACCTATTATGGCTACACATAATGGCTCATACGATTTATAAATTAGGCCATGCAGAGCTCTATTGATGGAATTGATTCATTGATGGCGTCAGTCACTACGGATATAATTAAGAAATTATTGATCATATGACTTGATGAGCTGGGAGAAAGTTGTTCACAAATCGTGAATGAGAAATAAGGCATAATCATCATTTTCTGCTTTTGACAACGAACATTGTGAGAGAAATTTTAAGTGTTTATAAGGTTGGTGTGGTAATTGGAGTACTGGCTTCGCACGCCGCGCCGATGGCCTGGGTCCAAGTTTCAACAGCGGCGGAAATATTTCAGTGAAATCCCAATCCCAACTTGTGTAGTATGTGAAGAGCACGTCAGGTGTAGTACCGACTCCTTCCGCCAGATGGTACGGTCAAGTATAGTCCCACTCTTGCTAAGAGGATGCTAATTTCGGTGCATGATTTCTCCTCGCTGTCCATTCTCCGACTAGTCCTCTCTTTACCTACCTATTAACCAAATCCTATTGGCACAAATTACCTCTGCAGTCCATTGTGTTCCCAAATAACCAACCGATCCAGAAGCATTGTGTTTTCAAAAGGAGAAAAATGGAGAAAAAAGGGAAAAAAATAATTGTTTTAGATCCATGAGTCGTGGCCACCGTAACGGCCGGTCAGGCCTAAAAAATATATTTTAAATTTGCCTGGAGTACAAATATGATGATCACTTATTGCTTCTTTAAAAAAATTATGACTTAATATATAAAAAAACTACGTATTAATGCAGTGATTTTCTAATTTTGTTAAGTTACAAAGTCTGATGTAAAAGGCCCTTGAGGCTGTTTTAGGCACAATAATGAATAAATAAATTAAATGTCGGTCAGCATTATAACTAGGTAAGCGTATGACATATACATAGGCAAGTCGCGAAAAAACGTTCTAAGTCTAATATAAGATGATTTCCTTTACAGATAAATGTGCACTTTTGTCCCGCCAACTCAAATTCATTTTTAATGTCTTAGAACAGCTTTTTTTACCAAATTGCGAGCATCTTTTCTGCACTCTGTACGTATTCTTAAGAGTTGTTCCTTATTGCAACTAGGCCAACTTTAAGGGAATAGTACAGTGCCAAACCTGAGAAATTCGTTTTTCACTCTCCACCATCTTGAAAAAAGGGGTTTTACTTTTCGCCAAATAGGCTGTGTGGTGGTTGGCCACATGCTCTTCTACTTCACATCAAAGGGAAAACACCAACGGGTGGGTTGTTTAATCACCAACTTGCCGCAATTTTATGCAACCCAATCAGCAAAGGTATGGGTTGGGTAATCACCTTTGTCCAATCAACAACGGTTTAAAAGGGTGTTCGTGAAAAAAATAAAATAACCATCCGCCATATAAACCCATCCAGAAAACCAATCACAAACGCGTCATTCACTTTCATTGCAATTGCACCACAGGCCGTGGTTGTCACTTATTTTCATACGATATACGATCCCCCTACCAGATCTTCCAAAACCTCCTAATATGGCGTCGAAACCTGCCTAAATATTACTAGAATTGTCGTTGTTCCAACGTTTTTTACGCTAGAAGTACAAGATGCATACGTGATATGTTTACATTTCCTAAATGCGCATACCTTCTTCTCTCATCCATTGTCCTCTCGCAAAATGTTTTCGTGCTGGTGGGACAAAAGTGCTCATTTACCCCCATGACGATAAAGTTTGAGAACTGCTGTTCAAGTCTATGATGTGGGGAATTGCGTGGTAATGATTCAGTGTCTAAGGTATAAAGAGGGGAGATTTTAGATATGTGGTTTTCAATATTAATAGAAGTGATGTGGGTTGCAGAAAAAGGAAAGGTAACGACGAGGCGTTTGTGACAAAATGCGTGGGGGTGAGGAAATGTTGATGTACAAAATTCCCAGAAAACTGGCAAATTGATGGAAGGGATATGGAGAGGTGTTTGAAAGATGATATGTGAGATAGAGAATGTTTGGTTGATTGGAAAAGGGGGAGAAAGATCCAAAATACGCTCTCTCTGACGTCATAAAGGGAATACATTTTAATGGGGGACAGGCGTAACCAATATGTCCTTATATCCTATGCCGTGAATATAATAGTTTTATTAATCACTCTCAAAGACTGCATTTTCGCATTTGATAGCCTGAAATTTCAATTAGAAAGCATTTATACCATGAATCTTCAGTTTCTGTGACGTATATGGATTAAGGTAGCAATCACTTATTTAGTAGGTACTGTAGAACCCAAAAACATTAACTCCCATTGGCTGACTGGATAATAGCAGAGTTAGACAGAGAAATTAAACAGCTTTTTATCCTGCGTCTTATTTTTCCAAAAGGTTTTATTTTCTAGCATAATGAATAGCAAAGATTCGCTTCTAAAGTAGTGAATGTGACAAAAAGAGTGTACTAACTCCTCGACATTAATAACATTACTAAACTTTCTTACTGCTAGATACATTGAGACTAAATTTGATCTAATAGAAACCCTGACGTAGGCTCAAGACGAATGATTTATTTGTCCTCATTGCTATTTCAATCGTGTTTCCTAAAAAATTGTGAATGGTTCTCAGCTAGCCATAATTAATAATTAATTAATGAAAACACGTGAAGTTTCGTCTACTTCCTAAGATATCTATATTGCAAATTCATGTTCATTCTGCCATACCTAATTTCATACCTGAATTTTTTTCTTATTCATTATTTTTTATTTATTATAATGACCGATTATTCTATAGCAATAATTTTTTCCGCTACATCTCTTTTATATCATCTCAATCAATTTTCAACTTCGTTTCCATCCAGGAAAATTACGATTTAAAGTCTCAATACTATTTACGTCAACTTACCTTGAAATTTATTCCACTCTTGCGGTCTGAGTGTATTTCATTGACCAAGGTTTTCCTTGAGTGTTCCGATGTCATATCGTGCCGACTACCCTCCGATTTATCTATTCTCATCAATATGCTACCCAGGAAAGATACATGCTGATGGAGGTGGACTTACACAGTGATTTCCTTCCACCGAAGACAATTCCTGTTCCTCGAAACATCAACCTGGCATATATATATTTCGGTTAAGGGAGATTTATTTTGGGTAGGATATAAAATCTGGAAGAAAATGATGCTCCCACATTCCTGGTCGTAAAAACAAAAGCATAACATGTGGATAAACCAGCTGCGTTCACCGCATATTTTAATGAATGGTACTGTGTTGTACATATCGTGTATACTTACCAGTAAAGCAGTTCATTTTTAAAATAGGTATTGTTAAAAAAGCGTAATTCTCGACATTACGCCTGAAAAATTTTCTCAGCATAAATAATTTCTTCGATAGTGCCTTTTCTTTCATACTTCCTTCGCTCCTGCAGAATTCATGCATTGCTTCATACTAGATATGAGCGCCGCGCCGGCGCGCCGTCGTCACCGTGAGTTCGTGTCGACGTGGCTGAGTGGAGCACGCGGCGTGCCGTTGCGACAATTCGCGACTTGCTTTTCCGCTCTCACCCGCGGCCATCCTCCGCCGCACGCGTTCACTCACTCAGTCAAGTATTTCACCGAGTGATCGTGTGCTCGTTTATAATTTGCGTGGCGTAAACAATTGCGTTAACTTCGACAACTATTAATGTTTATAAAACATCAAAAAAAGACATTTACATAACACCAATGAAAAATCTGACCGCAAAACATACATATCGTTTTTTCCGGACAGGATTTGGTCAACTTGCGGTCGAAAGAAACGGAAAACGAAGATTTGTTCTGTGTGAACATGTATTTTGTGTAGTTTGCCTGTGAAATACAAAAAATTAAGACGAGGATGTTTTGTTTTCAATGTATGTTACTTTTGTTTAATATTCTTGGTAGTCTGGAATTTCGGTCATTTTGGCATTAGGTATATCAATTAGTATTTTATATAATAAACGTGTTCTCTTGGAAACTGTTCATAATTTTGTCCGAAATAATACCTTAAACCGTCCATTGTCACATATAGTACGAAGAGGCACTAGGGATTGGAAATTTAAATCCAGAATCGATTTTCGATTAATCGACTTTCGATTTTGGTTTTAAAAATCGATTTTCTAAAAATTCGATTTTTTGCCCAAAATAATCGAAAAATCTAAATCGATATTTATTCATAGTAAAGTAATTGTCTGCTGAAATACGGATGTGTTGTTGTAACAAAATGCAAAATATGGGTTAATGGAAGCACTAGGGATAAGAACTGAAGGCAGTTAAATTTATTAATACAATATATCTATTATTTTAAAGATATTAATAAGATATACAGGGAAGTAATAATCCATAACAGATACTTATAAACACATAGGTTATATAATAAGCAAATTACATATAGTTTAGTAGCAATAAGAATGTATATTGAAAAGTGGGCATACCACAAAATGAAAAACATATTTTTTTTATTTCTTGTTTGCAAAGCCGTGGAACCAGTGCTCCTCAGGGATAGACCTTAAGAAAACTGACATTTTTAAATGTTCTCCGAATAATCGATTTTGCACCTGAGTTGCAATTAACCCGGCGTGAGAAAATAGTCGCTCACACGGCACGGTAGAGGCAACTATAGATAAAATCCTGCTGGCTACTTTGAATATCCCCAATATTCTCCCTTAATCTCCTTCTAGGATAGTAGTGGATTAGAGTTGGACTTTCGGTCGACTGGAGGGCGGTTTACGAACTGGCGCAGCTCGATTGGCAAAATTCAGCTAGCTTTAGCCAGCAAGCTAAAAATCGAAAATCGATCGGCTAGAATCGATTTTGATCGGTTTTTCTAAACAGTAAGTCGACTTCGATTTAATCAAAAATCGGAGTGTGATAATCGATTTTCGATTGTAATCGAAATCGATTTTCCAATCCCTAAGAGGCACACAGTGGGTAAATTAAATATGAAGGTAAGCGTTTATTAATTTTCTGGTTTATTTAGTTTTCAAGGCCCAAGTGAAAGCTTACAGCAAACACATAGCCACAAGTATTCTTCTCAGGAATTTAAACGATGTACATGGTTTGGAAGATATACAAAAATTATAAACTTCGAACATCAAAGAGTTTTTTTCTCCGATAACTCCGAAAACCAGTGGCAGATACGGAAGTAGTAAGAAGAGCGATAAGTGATCGCTGTCCCGAGATTTAGCTCTTTGGTTTGCTAGATCACTGATACCATTTGATACTGCGGGCAACGATGCAATGATTAACTTTCTAAAAAATTCAGCATCATTGTTTCCGATGCAGACTTGCCATCGAGGCACAACATAGCACGAGAACGACTGGAAGATGTGTATAACCAGGGCCGGCTTAAGGTAGTAGTAGCGAAAAATCACTTCACCTAGCATTTGATAAATTTGGCTTCATTTTAAAGAAAAAACTCATCTTTTCAATAATATCAAAATATTAACCCCTTACCGAACTTCTTTCCGAGCAATATGCCTAAAAATATAAGCCGTTTTACATGGGATAGATTATGGCTGTGCGCTCCAGAGGGAGAATATTAAACAAATTAGGAATTTATAACACCTAGATTTCGTCAAAAAACTAGCGGTGTGCAGATTGCAAGTTTTCTCAACTATTTATAAAAAATCATCTATTACTCTCCACAGTAATGTTTACAGAATCGCAAAAAATACCTGTTGTTTTTAAGAGTTTTCAGCCATACGGCGGGATAAAATGAGTCAAGTTAGTAACTTATGTAGTTTTATTTATTTAATTACTGAGAATTTTGGCCATATATAACTATATATTTGCGCCATTAATATTACAATATTTATTTCATACTTCTTACAGACTCTGAAATTAAAAAATTAAAATTGTATATGGTCTCCATCATGACTAGGGAACTATCTCGCTCAAACCACCCTGAGACAACATTTTCACCCGGGTGAGAGAGTGTTCCGGCACCCCCCTCCCCCCCCCGCTTATCAAACCAATTCACCAGATAAACGTAGTAAAAAAAATATTTTTTCACAATCACGACGCCCCGGGCAGTCACCCGTGTCGCCCGGGCCTTAAGCCGGGCCTGTGTATAACAGTACGCTGGCGTAAATAAATGCTTTCATTTCGAAGCAAAGTGTTTGTGTCTGAGGCTTGAATGCCAATATGTGGACCGATAAATACACGCGGCTCAATTAAATCACTTGTACGTATAATTTTATTTCTGAAGACATGACCCTCATCAAGTTTACACTGGCTACAAAAGAAGTTACCTAAAAACAATCAGTGACGAAACTCTGAAGGTGTTGCGTAGTTTTAAAATACAACAAAATGAGATTTATTTAGTCACAGATGCAGGTGGTAATTTGAAACGAGCAGCAAACTCATATCGATTTGATGACAACCTCTGCCTTGGTCATACTCTTAAATAAATTAGTCAACGTAAATGGCATAGGAAACACGAGAGAAATATCCAAAATTTTGAAAAAATGCAAAAGGATTGAAAAGGATGAATGTTCGATACAGGGTACCACGTGTTTAAGCCGCTGAATCTGCAGAACAGTAAGAATTGCTTTCTTCTATTAAATCATTTGAAGAATTCACCGAACATTTGGAAGATGGCGATTCAACCGACTCTGAATCAGAAACAACTGAGACACCTGAAAGATCTTCAAGTTCCAGACAACATTTGCTGCCCCCTCCTACCATTCAAAAGAGCACGAGCACAAGATGGCAAAGCATTTTGATGATTCTTAAAAGTATTTCTAATTATGCAAATCGCCAGCCTATAAACACAATTCTCAATAAAATAGGACGAGGTTGTCTCGTATTACAAGATGCCGAATATGAAACCATTGAGGCTCTAATAAAGTTTCTTGAAATTTTTAAGGAAATTGTTGAAGTTCTAAGTTTAGAAACTCAGCCTACTATAAATCTGGCTATAGTATTTCATTCGGAAGAAAAAGATTGCTTGAAGTAGTGAGCGATGATGAGCCTCTCGTAATAGCTAGGCTCAAAAATAACATGTAAGAGGGCCAGGACTCCCGATTTCCTTTAACAGATGTGGTCGTTGTGGCAACTTTGCTTGGATGTCGATTCCATGCCATTTATGAGATTGATAAATAGATGCAAACAAAAGAAGTCACTGAGGTTTCATTGTTATTATCAAAGATCAGGAGCCGATTGGCAACGGAAGATATTCGTCAAAATCAATTTATTGATTCCGTTAAAGCTGGGCCGAGTTCTTCTGCTAGTTCTTCAAACTTTGTTGGATTTGGCGTGAAAACACATCACCACTCAACGTGATTCCGAGAGTACAGTAGAAAATGAATTCTGGAAATTTTTCAGTACAGCATGTCCTGAAGATTTAGAGCCTTCCGTTGGAGAGGTTCTACAGTACTGTAAATACAGGAAAACTTCTATGCCATCATTATATACTCTTGCACGCTCGATTTTTAATATACCAGCCACCAGAACGCCGAGCAGCAGAGTCTTTTCCACAGCTAAGATTGGTGATAACCACGAAACGTTCACGATCAAATCCTTTAAGGCTAAACACGGTAGTATTTATCCATGACAATTATGTATTTTGAAAAAAATCCATAAACGAGTAAACGTGAAGTTCCTTTCTTTGGTGTAAGATTATTAAAATTACATTTAAACCTTACGTTTGATTCTAATTATATGCTGTAATTGAAATGAAGGTATGTTATTTTTTCTAGATAGAGCCTTGAAAGTATCAAGGAGCAAGCAATACTCACTTAACCTTTTCACTGCTTAGCTTCATCCCAGAAAGCGCTCACCGTAGCGAGCAAACTTTGGTGTTGGTATTTAAACTCCTGCTTTTTAAAACGCATTTATGCGTGCGTAGCGCTGATGGAACTGCTCCGCCTAGACGCATATATGCGTGCATAGCTCTGAAAGGATTAAATGATT
Source organism: Pyrrhosoma nymphula (assembly GCA_963573305.1). Lineage (NCBI taxonomy): Eukaryota > Metazoa > Arthropoda > Insecta > Odonata > Coenagrionidae > Pyrrhosoma > Pyrrhosoma nymphula. The sequence goes on along the minus strand of OY754327.1, from coordinate 24,847,007 downwards.
ATTTTTCGGTAAAAGTGAACTCTTAAAGTACGTGTGAAATTTTAGAATTGCCGAACAAATTATAATACCTAAGTACTTATGATTGGTTACGTTCTTTGTTTCTATATTAATAACTTAAATATTTTGACATTGTTATGTATAAATATTTTCTGTTTTTTTTTTTAATTTTATAGCTACACACATAGTGCTGTGATTGAAATTTATGCTAAGTTTCTTTAGATTAGGAATGGTAATATTTAACTGAAAATACTGAAATGATTATTTTTCAGTAAACTCTAATTGTCTATAAGATTATAAAAATGGAATTAACTAATATTTTTTATTTTTATGATTTTCGCACTTTATCTAAAAAAAAACAGTTTTTTTGTTGTTGCAATTCAGACATTTTCTGTTTTTTTATTTATATTTAAGTAAGTTACATTTTAAACTTTAAGACAGATTCATATTACGCGCTTTGATCAAAATTTATGTAAAGTGAAGATAGAGATGTACCTACTTACTCAATAAGATGATTGATATGATTATTTTTAATTAAAAGTGTGATTTTTTATTGTTAAAAAGAGTGTTAAATTTAATAATTAACAATTAAGATCGTTTATGTCCTCCGGTCCTTTATTAAATAATTTATAGCTTTCTTTGGTGCCAACAATGCGTTTTTTTCTTTATGTTTTTGTTTAAGAAATCAATCCCTGATAAAAAAAGTTGAAGGCCCACGGCCGCGCCACCGCGACGCCTCCGCCGCCGTGGAATTGGCCATCGGCGCTCATATCTATACTTCATATGCTGTCTTCATTTCCCACCACTCCAGAGTCTCTTCCAGCATATTCGTCCGTGCTTCTACACTTTCCTTTTATAGCAGTCACTCCTCCATTATAAATCATTTTAACTAGTCAACGCTCATCCATTCTTACACGACCAAACCAACGAAGAACATTCATTTTATTTATGTCCATTACTAGAGCATCCAATCCACATTCTTACAATAACCACTAACAACATTTCCAAACTCTATTCCTCTCTCTTTTACTGTAAATATTTCTCAGGTGGTTCATATTCAACGCATTACGCCTACACTTATACTTACCCCGGTATGCCCATATTTACACACGATAAGTAAGCTTTAACATATAGTGTGGGGGATTTTTTCCCCTTTTTCTCGTGCTGAAATACATACATTGGTAGGTAGGCATTAGAGTAGTGGAACAGAGGATCGAAGTTGTGGACATAATCTCCGTTGTGTTATTAATGACAGTTTTTTTACGTTCATAATCTCCAACCTTTCGGTGGAGATCATAAAGAAGTCACAGCCACTCGAGTGCCTGCCTTTGAGAGATTATTGCCCTCCCTACTACTCCATTCTCCTGTCTCTTTATCTATCTCTGTTTCCCTTTCCCTCTGATCTATCCTCGAAGGGTTCTACCCCCCTCCCCCCATGGCATCCCTTTCTTTCATCTTCTCCCCGGTGCCCCGCCCCCCCCCCCCTTTCGCCCTCTTCGATGACGGGAGCAGGAGGAAGAGGACTTCCCGTGAATTCCCTCCCATTACTCGGATGAATTCTCCCCGCGGACATTCTTCGCGGTGTGAGCCGCCGAGCCACGCACCTTTCGCCGAGTGAAAGGACGACGGTTTTAGTGCGCCGCCCACCAACTGGATTTCATTCGATTTCGACTCCCGCGCCTTCTCACTCCTCCCCACCCCCCCGCCCACCCCCACCTGCCCCCCTTTCATAGGCCCGGGATGTATATGCGGAGGTGAAGCGCGAGAACGGAGAGGAGAGAAGGGAAGAGAGGAGGAGGGATTTTGTGGAGGGAAGGAGGAGGTCGAGGGATGAAAGCAGGAAGCTCAACTGGAAAAGAAAACAAAAGGAGAGGGGGTGCACCGGTGCTTTTTGCTCCCGTGCTTTACAGAATATGTGTCCTCCCCCGAAATCCCTGGTCCAGGAATCCAACGTCCTGTCAAGCCACCCTCCACCCCACCCCAAATTGTAAATCTCGACCATCCCTTGACCTTCGACCTTCCCTCTCACTCTCTACAATGCCCGACTTTCTTCCCTTCCAATTTTCCAGTCTCCCTCTCGCTACCTTTTCATTTTTTGACCCTCCCCCATCATTTCCCCCTTCCTTCGACCCCTATCACTCTCAACCCTCGAGTGTACAATGTGTATTTGCATGTACATATTAGCCTTCATCTCTCCCTAGCTTTGGATTCCATCTCCATCTGGTGAATCGCTACTCTCTCTCCATCCTTCTCTCTCGTCACTGCGGTACCGGAATCGCAATGTTTCCACAGCGGGAAAATAACCTCGGGGGCGGAAACGGAATATCCATCCCGTCCACGCGAGAGGAAGAGAGATATTTTTGTTTCCTTTTTTTCCTCTTGCTCGTCCAAATAACCGCCATTCCTCCCGCTCTAGCGACGGCGCTTCCACCCATCGGTTCGTCTTAATGTTCCCATTACTCCTCGTGTGCGTGATACCACTGCAGTCTACACCGCCGCGGAAACAAATGGCCTTCCGGCGGCGTCGGCCTCTGCTAGTACTGTATTCTCGCTTCTCTGCTGTGTGGGTCATTACGCGCTCGATATAAAATATTAACATAGAGAGGGAGGGCAATGAACACCGAGATGTTCCATTCCGCGTTTAATTGCCCGTTAAAATATGGCGCACCCACGACGGCGCGGCGTCTGTTTCCCCCCTTCGCCCAGCGCAACCGGAGAGAATTTATTTTGGGGAGTTAATATCGCCCAAGAGTCAACGTTAATTGAGTTGTGAATCGATGCAGGAGTAGGTGCGCCTTTGGCGTGTGAGAAGTTGTGCGTCACGACGAATTTCCCAACCGCGAATGCGCGTAATTACTGTTTAATTTCATCCGAGAGTCAATTCTGGAGCGAGAGGATGGATCGCAACGTTAGTGGGTTTAAAATTCCCTTCAAAAAATCCAAACGCCTTCCTTTGATGTGTATATTCATTTTCAAGACGCTTCAAAGTCGTAGGAAGGAAAGTTTGATAGTAAATTCCATAAAATAGCTGAGCCAGGTGCCAAGCATTATATCTGAATGCGAATTAATTTATATGACTTACGTTGAATGAAGCCATATTTGTCCTTGGCTGAAAGCCGTTATGAAAACAAACAAGTCTCTTTACGTTTATGCGTAAAATACTTCATGAGTATTCTGGAGCACTTGGCGGTAATGACAGCCTCACGAACTCTTTTGAGCTCCCCGTGTTGTCTCAAAGTCATCGGCAGAGTTGTCGCTCAGAAAGGATATCACATAAAAGCGAGAATCAACCCTCTATTTATATGGCATTGAAGTTAATTTCCTTCTATAGGAGGCAAAAAAAGGGTATCGTTAAGGAATAATGACAATAATTATTTGTATAATTCAATTACTCATTGATGAATTCAAGGATTTTATGAAAACGTGAATTAAGGGGCTCTTAATATTATCTCTTTGTCTATGACTGCAATATGTAGCCGTAAGAAAATGGCAATTATATTCGATGAATGAGAGATAAAGCTTTCGTTTTAAAAAAAAAGCATGCATTATCACAGTTCAATGAATCCTTGCTATGATTTAGATTATCATTGCTATCACATAATCTAATCAGATATTTTTTCCTGTGGCCGCAGTTGGTAGCCGGTAAACATCCATACTACAAATACGAATCAGTTTAACATTAGAGAAACCAGAATTGTAAAAATCTCTTGGCATTAATACATTGCCACCAAAAGGATCATCCTGTTGATAATATGCTTTCCGGAAGATGATACAGCTTTCAGATGACACAGACTGGAAAGACTCTTAGCCGTCATTAGAAGCAGCGTGTTCCTAATATGAAAATATGGGGTCATTTTATTTCCTCCTGATGGTCTACGAAAGTTGAACGATATGACTGTATTTGATGTTTCAGGCAGCTATTTTGCAGTTTAATAAGAATTTAAATCGAATTTATTTCCATGGTCTTGACACTCATGAAATCTGTATATCCTCCTAGAATTTTTTTATCTGGAAATGCGTCACTTGTCTCATCAGAGTTGACAAAAAGACTGCTGAATCTTTTTATTGCATTTCCCCGACAATTTTATGTTCTCTGATCTAATAAAATAATTTTATGTTAAACGGGAATTGTTCGAGGAAAATGTGTTTTTATCTAAGCTCAAAATGTTTATAATTATTTATGCCTACACACAATTTTTGCCGTCTTAAATTGCATCATTATTTTTACTTGGATTTATTTCGTGTTGAATAAAGTGCCTTAGCATTGACTCCTATCGGTGAAATAACCATTAAATTTTATCTATTGTATTGCTATCAGAAATTGTACTTTCATCTTTTCAAAAAGGAAGCGAGTGACATGAATGTCAATGGTGATTGCTGTGCACTCTTTTCTCAATGCAGGCTCCGTATTACCTAATTAACGTTTCCCCGCGTACATATCACCTGTTAAATCACGGGAATTGTTAATCTCTCGATGCTCTATAATGGAGTAGCAAACCTACTTCTCCTGGCATACTTACATCGGGAGATCTAGAGTTCAAATCTTCGACCGAATCACTGCTAACTGATGTCTGAGACAATTAATGCCAGTCGAGCGATTCCGGGAGCGCCAAACTCGGGAAACTTACGCCTCATCGAATCCCCCGCCTCCCACCCGCCTCAACGGCCCTGAATCCCCTCCTTCGCTCCCAGGGCCCTTCTTTGCCTCCTCGTTCCTCCGAGTCCTCTACCCCGCCTCTTCCGCCCGCCTCAATGACTCCCTCGGGTGGCGCGCGGTAATTAGACGGGAGCGAACGAGGGAAAGCGAAGTCGCATGGAGGAGAACCAAGTAGGGAGCGGAGCGGGATTGGAGGAGTGAACCAGGGTGTATGGGGGGGTAGGGGGGAGGGCGCGGGAGGGGATAGCAGAGACATCGAATAAGGGAAAGGAATATTCCTATCGCTCGCTCGAGATCAGAAACCCCCCTTGCTCACCCCTGCCCCACCGCGCCAATCCCACCCCTTCACGCGCACCTATAGTCGTCAAGAGGCAACCAAGGGCCCGCGACCCTCCTCAACCCCCCTGGACCGACCCCCGTGTACCCGCACAAAGAGAACGGGACTGAATCAACCCTTTTCTCCGCACTCGTTGAACCACCCACCCCCCAACGAACTCAATCCAGCCTTCCGTTCGTTTGAACAGACTCTTCGGGTCCTTAGTTTCCCTTCTCAGTCCCCCCTCCCGCGTCTCCGCCCCTCCCACCCACCTCCCCTCTCCAACTCTTCTCGGTTCCTCTCACAATCAGCTACGCTTCCCTCCATCCTCCCCCCCAAAGGCCCCTTCTCAGATCACTTCTATGAACCACTATTCCCCCACACTTCTTAAGCCTTTACCACCCTCCTTCACCCGTCCTCTCTGATTCTCCCAACCAAGAATTCCACTATTTCTCTATTCCACCCTCCGGCATTTAGTGGATCTTCACTCAGGTTCCCTCCTTATTAACCTAACCCACCCCGCACCCTACTGCCTTTATACCTTTGCCGTCCATCTGGAGTAATCTTCCCCGCGCCGCCCTCGCTCGACGTCGGAGTCAGCTATTACGTAATTGCTATCCGGCCGCGAACAATTAAGTTCCTCCGTCCCTCTGCAGTCACAACCCCCCCCTCCCCCCATCTTCCCCACACCCCGGGAGGCACTACCCACTCTACCGCCCCCAAAAGCTCCTTCCCCCACTCCCGCACCGCCGTATTTAGTGGCGACCGCACACCGGCAGGGGCGGCGGCGCCTGGGTGGTCCGGCGGGCGGAGTGCGGTGGTGGTCAACCCTCCGTCGGCCGTTCCATATCTCCCGCCCCGTGCCCGGATCCTCCCTCTCTCTCCTACCCTCTACCTCACCCCCCGACCCGCCCATCCTCTACGGCGGAGGTAGACGAACACGCATCCGCTGACCCCTCTAAACAGACCCCCTCCAGCAAGACCGCAAGCTCGCATTCCGCGAATCCATACCTCAGGAAATGACGGGCCCATGCGAGAACTGCTCCTCCACCAGCCCCCCCTCCACCCCCCTTGCCACCACCAGCCACCTCCTCGGGGGCCCTTGCAAGCGGTCGCGCGGTCAGATTTACCTTCCCCACCTCAGGGCTGGCCATCTCAAATTGATGCCCCTTGTTGAGGGCCAAGTGCGACTGGAGTCTGGAGGGCGGCGGAGAAGGCACCCGCGTCGGTCCACATGGACATGTGGAGAGGTTGACTTCTGTGTACGGTGAATGTATGAATGTATGTACTTGCATCCCAGGGATGGGCGTGAGAGGCTAGTTAGGGGCAGTGCGGGGCGATGGGGTACAAAATCAAAGGTTTTCTCTTCATTTCTGAGCTTCGGCTGCAAACAAATTAAAAAAAAATATCCAATGGGCGTAATTAATTGGCAACACTCGTCAAAAGTAGGCAACAATTGCTGTGTTGGTTTGCGGAAATTTCTCTGCTGTTTTCTTTCCTCAAACCAGCACAGCAATTGTCGTGTACTTTTGACGAGTGGTGCCAATTTATTACGGACATTGGAGATTTTTTAAAAACTTGTTACATTAAGAAGACGTTGAGCTCAAGTTAACTAGATTTTGGCTGTAAATATATTCCATTACTCAGTTGCAACAGATTTACTACGTTCCGGCGTACCTACCGAATGCTTTGCTATCCATGCAACTCATGAGGTAAGTACTTACTTAATTACTTACAAAAGTAATTACTTACCCATTGCTTTCTCATTGTTATTGCTCGTTCATAGATTAGTGCATGGAGGCTGAGGAGAAAAAACTATGGTAATTGGATGTTTGCAATGCTTCGTGGAAAAAGAATACGCTCATAAAAGCTACTAAGCGTACAGCGTAGAGCCTTATTTCAAATACGTTTCTACTCATAATCTATAAGTTACTTTTTTCTTTCTTTGCCCAGAAAATTAATGAAGGCTTGTGAATTTTACGGTTAATGCGAGTTAAGATAACTTATATTTTTGTCCCCCTCTGATTGCATGATATTTTTTCCCAAGGAGTATGTATGAAATGAAACCATGAAATACAGCGTTGATCTATGTCCTTTCTTCATTGTTTTCATTAATTGAGAACATATATAATTCACGCATAAAAATAGTTTTGATGGCATTTATAATTGAATATACAGCGCTATGTGAGGATTTTTTTCCCATGACAACGGCTATTGCAGACCTAGACACGCCAGGTACTTCTTGATGAGTTGAGTTACTAAGAATATATTCCAATCCAGCTATTGTCCTATTTTTCTCAGGTACAAAGGTATAGTTACAGATAATTCATAGAAATGAAAGAAAGAGGAGGTAGATAAATCCCTCATTCTAGGAAAATGCTACCGCCAACAATTATACCTATTGTCACGTGAGATGAGGTGTGAAACGAAGATCGTCAGATATTTTGACTCTATTCTGAACCGAATAGAAGCCCCAAATGAATTTTTTATACCAACCGTTGGTTTGAATCCAACAGAATGGAAGCGACCGACTCTTTGGCAGTACATTTGGGTTAGTTCAAGAGGAGAGAGAGAGAGAAGAATGAATGCTTAGGGGAGAACAGGAGAGTTGGAGCGGATGGGGAGGGCAAGTCCACAATAAGCCTTGGAGTTTATTTTCGAGCTTGACCTTCCTCCATCCCTGTGATTAGGGGTTCACTTTCTTTCCTTTTTTTCCATTCCACTTCCACCTTGTAACTGCTGCTCCTTATCCTCCTCCTGCTTGGGTGGCCCAATTTCTTTGCTGGCGGGAGATGACATGACGGACGTGGGTTTAAATTTACCGCATTCCTGACCTCCTTTCACTTTTAATTTTCCTTTGGCATGGTCTTTTCTTGTGTTAAGATGTCTCTTTCAGATAATCAAACATTTGCAATCATCCTGAATCGAAATTCAGGCTTTGTAAGGAATGCGGAGAGTCGGATACTGATTTAGACTGGTCACATAACCTTGAATACCTACTTTTAAACAATAATCATTGGTAGATAAACCGTAACCTTTAATGAACGAGTTTTCTTCGTGTCTTAGCTCAAACTATTTAATTATATGAAACTTAGAAGAGCATAGGGAAGGTAGCTTTGGAAATCCTATTTGAATGAAAAAATATTTCTTTTATTTTCAAAGCTTATATTAGATACAGGTCATACATAGATCGATGGCTCTGTTATTCTGAAGATAATTGGGGTAAAATCTTCGTGATGCCCTAATTTAGGACAACCAATATGGATACGCGCACTTGATTAGTTTTCCATCGGATGATTAATTTTTCCATTATATAGGTAATTAAATAAACCATTAACTCAAGCGCTTGTAGCCCCAAATACAGGGAATATGAAATAGAGGTCACAAATAGTGTGGGTAAAATCGTAATTATACTCTACCACGTCAGAAATAGCGTATTGTAGCGATCTAAACTCATTTTGTTTTCAACATTTAAACTGATTTTAAACTAGACTGTGTGCTAACTAATGATAGGAATAATTTCAAACGAATCCCACTGAGTAGATGTCGATTATCGATTGCAAGGTTTAATGTGTTATATGGGTTCTATTTAATCTCTATATTTGAAGCGAATTCCCAATCATACACACCCTCGAATCTGCTATAATTGTCACCAAACAAGAAACGGTTTATTTTAATTGAGACTTATTATAATTTGTGTTTACTCCTAGGTAAAAATTTCATCCCATTTTACCTTTAATTCGCACCGTAGACACATTGCCTTTTTCTGTTTACAGTCGCCCCATTTATCCGTGACTTGGCTCTTTTTTTACGAGTACAACCAACTGGGGGATTGAATGAATGTGCGGAACGTGTTCGAAATATGATCCCAAGTCATACATGTGCTTAGCCGCGAAATTGGTGAAATACGCCCGCGTTCCAATTAGCCGCTCCCGTGCAATCGCAACGGGAGGGACGGGCCGGGACGGGGGTGTGGTGGCGGGAGGCGCGGGCGGTCTGCCGCCGCACACGTGGATTTTATATTCCCGGCGATGAACGGTGGCGCAGGATAAAAAGCGTGCATGTCCGCGCGTTTTGTTGTTAGCACTTCCAGGAACGCAAAAAGATGTGCACTCCTCCTTCGTCTGAAAACTGCAGGGCGTGAAATTGAGGGAAAGGTTGGGATGTGTGTGTGTGTCTGTGAGGTGGAGCAGGAGAGGTGAGCCAGACATAATTCCTGGGTCCAAAAAAACAAAAGAGCGGATGGAAGAGGGAATATAGGAATGCGGGAATGAGAGAGAAAACTCGTAAAGCTCGCTCGCTTTTCGCTTCGCTCGTGGAATTCGCTTTTATTCCGGCCGTGCGGCGGGTGATAGGGGCAATAATAATATTTCCATGCCGCTCCTTTAAAATTCATACTCTCAGCAATGCTATCGCTTTAAAATGGCTTCGTACCCGAGTTATTCAAAATTGAGGGTACATCCCCGTGGGGTGTTGTGTTAATGTGAGGGGAATTCTACACGGTGGCTGCGAACCTAACTCGATTTTAAGGTTATTACAAACGTGGTATGTATGTACCTTAGTGTTCGTCGGGTATAAAATACAATGCTGATTTCATACACATGAATAAAATGAGTTTCATCCACTAAAGTAGCTCATAGGTATCTTGATATTCTCCTCGCTGGATCTTCTCTCTCATTCAGATTTACATATTGGCGTAAGCTGAGCGCAGGATTTTATTTGTAAGTATTCAAAGATTTTTTCATGTTGAAAGGGAAAATGTAATCCAACTACCTTCAGTTTTATATAAAAAAGCAAAAATGATCATGTTATGTGGTATATGAGTGTAACTCGATACATTATCTTGTGAAACAGAATAGGGATATTTTTAATGTAATTCAGACACAAATTAATCAAAATGGGATGTATATTTGAGTGAAAATTGGATTCAGTGCATAATGTGTGTACATAAAACACTTTATGGCAAAATATTTGCAGCTTTAAGTGCAAATTATTGGTTAATACGTACATGTTAGTAGCCATACAACCTCAGGAACTGCATTGGGTTCATATGCTCCACCAATCATCCTCTTTTAATGTTGCTATGCGTTAAGGAGTTGTTTTTAAATATAACTCGAGTGCTTGTAGTGCGCATCATTATCATATTGACTCCTCGAATTTTGTTCCAAAATCACATGTTATTTTTATGCAATTTCCAATCCACTTAATTCTGTTTTCTTGCTCATTTTTGGACAGAAAATGCTGAATTAAAATTTTTTGACATTGTTTTTGCTCCTCAGCTCGAAATTTTGTTTGTATCCATAGGTTTAATGCAAAAAAAAGGACGTTAAAAATGTGCACTAAATAACTCTATTTGTCAAGGACACTTATGTTAGGTAGTGGAGTATTGAGGAGAGGAAAAACCTAAAAGTTATTTGTTTTTCCGAACTGCCATTTTAGTGAATTTTCATTTCATGCAAAGTGATTATTATGAATTTGTTCACTAAAATGAGAAATTTTGGGATCATAAAATTGGCGTAGTAAACGGAGAAACCCGAATGTAACACTTAATTAAGACAAGGGGAAAGATTCAGATCAAAGAGTCCTTATTTACAGTTCATAAGTATTTAATTTCCATTGCCAATAACCCCGGGGAGTCGGACCCTGACAAACGCACCTTCCGCTTTGATAAATTATGAATTGATAACTAATCTGCAATGCTCCCCCCAAAATAGAACTTAAAAAGTGCATTAAAGACATTAATATAATACGTTATATGAGGTAAAATATAGCAAATAAAATAATGTAATTCTTCCCATAAAAAGTTCACTCATATAAAATTCGAAGTTGGTTGTATTGATTTAACTAATTATGAGTAATACGCGAATAAATTCTGTTCTGGACGCCTGACTTACGCAATTCAGAGGTAATTCAATTTGTAGAGTTTGAAGGATACGCCTCGGCAGCACTCAATTTTGGCAAACGCTGATTGAAAATTGGTGGTGCTCCATTGCAGTCTTCCACGCGGATAGTTATTCATCCTTCCCCTAGCGTGTGAACAGGCCAATCAAAAATGTTTGGCATTCTAATGAACTAACTACGCGCTGCCATTTCATCTCCTAACGTGTTATTGCACTGAAGAGGTTCACTTTTGTGGTATAATGTTCATTAATCTTTACGTCTTTAATTTTCGACCTCATACCATTTCACGCTTTCGGCGAAACGCATTACCTCTCAGTAGGCTCAGCTTCTCACAGTAGGTTTCCACAGGAATTTCACACCCCCCCCTCATGTGTGGGTGTTTTCCTGCATTGGGTTTTTTCCGTGACTTATGCCAGCCAAAATCCTTACCTTTTTCCAACAATTGTACACATATAAGATACTTCATTATGTCGCGTTATTATTCTCTTTCCATTGTTTTTATTATAATTTCTTTGAGTTATACATTACAGTGTTTTTCATGTTCACTGTACTCTGCATTCATGTACTGACGAGGGGTTAGATGTAAGAGGGGACTTTAAAAGTCTCAATCTCGCCGGAATAAAGACGTTTATCTATCTATATATCTATCTCCTACGGATGGATGTGATGCGATGAACATCGTGGACATAGATATTTGGAAAATCCTCTTTAAAAGCAGGGGACATGGAAATCTTCGAAATTTTCATCGCAGTCGTATTTCCGTGCAGGGTCAATGGAATCGGAGAACGAGAAAGTTTTATGATTTGCGGGAGGGCTGAATGATGGAATTGTGTTTGAATTTTATACCTTACCCTTTGTTTGAAACACTCTTGCGTAAACTGAATATTTTGGAGAGAGAGGAAGAGAGAGGTTTAACACCCACTGCGGTATTTTCGGCATCTCTTGTGAGAGGTTTTGATGCAGCTGCGGGGCGGAGGGAGGGGAGGGGGAGAGATTTGATTTGAAGGGGGCGTGGGCAAAGGTGGCGGAGAGACACCGGAAGTGGGGTCGATAAGACGTTGCAGGTCTCGACGGAGGCGATGCAAAAATGAAATGCAGTCGCGCCATTCTTCGGCCGACTTTCTCCGTCTCCCTCCGTGAAGTTGTTCAGTATCTATCCCCATCCCCAATGCCACCTCTCCATTATCCTGCCCGTCCCGCTCCTTCTTACCCTTCCATTGCGCCCCTAACTCAACCCTGCTCCTCTAAGGCGGCAGGGGATGCACTTCCCTCCATTGCCGCATTCCTCCTTCTGTCTCCGAGGATCGGCTTCCACTGCCGGATGGCGTGGGTGTCGGGCTTTCGTTACAGATTCAGCATCTAGGTTTGCGACGCACCCGAGCGGGAATGCACCCAGGTGAGGTTGGGTGGGTGCACGAGGAAGTGGAGCGGTTTGGGAGTTCGTTCGTGGAGAGTGGGGGTGGAATGGTGAGGAGGAGGGGAGGTTTGTAGCAAGGGGAGTTCTGGGCAGGTGGCTGAAACCGTGGCGCATTGTTTCCAGCGGAGTTTCCACGAATGCAAATGTTTTGCGAGCGCTGGAATTATTTAGAGGGCGCCGCTTTGCAGTGTTTGTTGCGCCTTATCAACGAATTCGGAACTGTGCACTGAGCGCGATTTACTCCACACCCGCGGTTTTCTCTCGTTTCCGTTTTTTGGAACGGAAGCATTTCCGCCATTAGGCGTCTGTTTTAACCGTAAATTCGGTAACACCGTTGGTTTAAATCTCGCCGAATTCGATTACAAGGTTGGCGAATCGGTGGCTGTGAAAGAGCAGTAATTAGCACAACGGAAAATTAAAGCCCACCCTTGGAAGCGTAACGAATTTCGTTTGGTTTTGTGAGGCGATGAGGATGTCAAATATGAATGCAGAATATTTAATAATTGGCAGTTTAAAACAAAATACACGATTCATTTGAGAATGTTGAATTTAATTAACATAAATGTTTAACGATTTCGTTTGTTTCAAACCCAACTTTGTCGTGCGTAAATAAAGTTTATTGAAATGATTACGATTCCTACAGATTTGTCGCCAATTGAAATAATGTGAATTCGATTCGGTTACCGTTCCATTCCACGGCATCAGCACAGAGAATCAAATTTCAATAATTATGAGCTAGTCGTAAGCCGAAACCGATGAGTGAGAACTGCATGTTTAACGGTGAATACGAGAAAAGTATAAAGGAAGTGTTATTACTATTGCTCTGATCGGCCGACTGGAAACAAAATTTGCTTTTCTAGACCAAGGATGATTTTACGCCAAAAGTTCCAATTAACGTAACTATTGTCTTTTCTTAGTATACCAACTCTTTTGACTTATATTTTTTACCTTTTTATTCATGTGGTTGATGTATTTTTTACCACAACTATACGTGGGAATATCTGCTAGCGCAACGCTTGAATTTAGCGGTGACCATGGTTTAATTATCATCAGTTTTATTTGCTACAGGTTATATCGAAATAATCAGGATAATACTCCATTTGCAATTGCGTCAAAGCAAATTACGGTTTATATAGGTTTATGGGAAATTAGTAAAAAACAGATGATTATCTTATAATTTATTTGGATCCATGACATTAGATCACGCGACAACAGATCACGCGACAACAGATCACGATGACAACAGATCGCGCGACACTAAATCACGATTAAAATGGGAAAATTACTTTGTAATATATTTTCCTTCAATATTTTGCGGATATTTTGCCGCAGATATGTAATTGAAAGGGGGGCACTGCGCCCCCCCTCCAACCAAATAACCCTAAATGATAATAAAGTGTGTAAGTGTGATTTGTATCATGCAATTAGAAATTATAACAGTGAAATATATCTGATGAAGTGAAACCCGTGTTACTAGGTTTATTCTATCTTTCACTTATTTAAATACAGCGTTTTTTGTATATTTTGATCTATTGTCACGTGATCTGTTGTCGTCGTGATCTATTGTCTTCGTGATCTGTTCTTCGTGATCTGTTGTCGCGTGATCTCATGTCGTCGTGATCTTCTGACGGGGTACCAATTTATTTAGGACTAGTTTTGCAGGAGGAGGAAATATTAAACGATGCTTATTCCGCTAGTAGGTATCACGACAGTGATTCCCATTCCTGAATGTCATTCTCGTGTCGTAATGCCTCTCTCGAGTTTCAAATCCGCATAATATAATTGGAATCAGCCATTTTTGATCAACCCTCCCCAACATGTTCCCATTTTCGCTTTCGCAGCAGCATCCTAAAGTTCCCCACCATTTCCATGTCAACCCCCTTTTCCTCAAATTACTGAGAGATGTTTTCTTCCGTGGCCACGCCTCCTCCCAACTTCACCACCCCCTCCCACCCGCGGCACATCATCCCATCTTCGCTTTTTGGTGGTCCCTCTCTTTCTCTCTCCATCCTTGCCCTTTCCGCACCCTCCACCCTCCCGTCCGCCCTTCGTCTCCCGGAACTCCTCCTCGGTTTCGCGCGCGCCCTCTCCAGCATCACGCCTCAGACCTCTTTTCACACTAAATAGGAGTAAGATTCTCCGTCATCCGGACGTCAACCCTCGTCTCCTGAAGCTCTATCTTCGCATTCTCCCTCCCGCCTTCCGTTCTCTCTTGTCTCTCTCTCACTCCTCAACCACCCCCCCCCCAACGCACCCTCCCCCCACGCCCACCCCTTCTGCTGAGGAAAGGATATTGCTGTGAAGTGGAGCCGAAAATCAAAAACATATCCCAGAAATATTTCAGCAGCCTGTTACGTTCGCTCCAGATTGGACGGAAAAAATTTGCGAATTGCTTCTTCATGCACATTCCCCTGCGAATTTTTCGTCTCCGATGTGTTACACGCGTTGATTTGATGCTCGTTTTCAATACGCAGAACGTAACGCTCGTTGAACGTAATATTTAAAGTTTAGACTCTTTACCTCAATTTTTTACGAACATTTATCCTTCTTCATATTATTGAAATTCTTATTTTATTACACACTTCTGTTACAGCAAGAATACTCCCTATCACACTATATATTTATTTAATATATGGCTAATATTCATGAATGCACTGATTTCTAGCTTCGTACCGCGTTAGGAATCCCGCCTCTATGTGGATGTTTAATGAATATGACTCAGTTTAGGTATACTGATTTACTCTGGATGTATTATTTGTAATGAATTTACTGATTAGGAACGATATTTACTTAATGCGTGAACAAATATTTTCTGATTTTTATTAATTACTATTAATATTACATAATTTTGGCACCAAAATACGGTGAACATCGCGCAAAAATTCGACCTAAACACAGCTGCTGTTTAGGAGCTACACTACAGATACTTTGTCACATCCAAAGAAGGATTTACCTCTGCCTTAACTTCCAATTTGGGAGAAATCGCAAGTCTCAGCTCAAATTGACATGAGTAACAGAGAATGCACATTGCATTGATGCCATTATACATTTTATGTTGAAATCATTAGTATTACATTGATTTCATTCCCGAGCATTTATGGTGAGAGGCATGCGCATGGATACTCTCGCATCAATATTTTTTTCTCAACCTTATACTACTATAAAAAATAAAGGATTCCCCTAATTTGGAAAAGGAAACTCCTCACTCTGTGCTGAACATCATCATTTCGCATCCTGAAATATTTCTTAAACAATCTCCCCTCTCCATACTTGTATTTTATCCGCTCGTCGACTTCGCAAAAACGAAGTTTCAGCATATTTCCTCGTGAAAGGCATTATGGTTCCTGACAAATGCGTCTCCTTTAAGGGAGGAAAGACGTCCTGACTCCGAAGCGTATTCTTTTCCCCTCTTCTTCGTCCGAAAACATCCTCATCACATTAACCCCACCCCCCTGCGCCCTAACCGTATCCTCCCCCCCCTCCATCCAGAATTAATCTCATCTGTTCTCCTAACTCTCGCCCACAGAAACCCATTGGCCTGTCCCTTTACCATCCCTCGGACATTTCTCTCCTCATTAACTTTTTCCCTCGCTCACCCCCGGAGCAGCTTTTCCGCTCCTTCCTCCACTGGAGTTATCCCATCCTCACCATCAACCAACCCCCAACCACCTCTCTCTCATTCCTTTGCCACCTCATCTCCTGCACGCTTAATCCCACCCCTTTCTTCCGCCCATCCCACCGCTCTGCAATCCCCCCCCTCGTCCCATTCCCCCGATGCCTCTTGACCACCCCTGGCCTCTCATCTTCCTCATATCCACACCCCCTTCTCCTCCCACCACCACCTCCCCCATCGCCAAGTCCTTCTCGTCTAAGCATTGCCTTCTGCCCATCTTCTCTTCTGCCCGTCTTTCTTTCTCCGTTTCCCATTCTTGTTCGCTCCTATCGTGACCTTTGTCTCTCTCCCTTTTTCTATCCACTTGTCTCCCTCTTCTTTCTATTTACACCTTTCCCCTTTCCCCAGCCACTTCATCCCTGTCTTGCATTTTTTAAATTTTAATTTGGATATTGCCACTGCTTTGCTTCCTCCATTTCCCGTCGCTATTCCACCCTAGGCGCTTAAATATTTCATGCACTCCTCTATATTCTCAACCTCTTTCCCCTCTTTCTCTTTTTCTCTCTCCCTTCGCATCCCTTAATCCCCTTGTGCCAATTCCCAACCCGTCCCCTCCCACTAAACCCATGACCTCCTCCGCATTATTTTATTCTTGATTCAATTAATCGACTATGTCCCCTTCTTTCTTCCTACTGCATCGCCCAAAAGATCCTACAAATGATTCCATTAAATCTCTCTTGCTCCATTAATGCTCCTAATTCTATTCTCTTAAAAACCAAAGCCAGAGATTGATAACTTTTTTAATCATGCTTCCGTCGCTTCTTCATTCGTGTTTTAGTTTCCATTTTTTCTCTATCGGTTTTTTAGTCAGTCTCTATTTAATCCTCTCTTTTATGTGTCCATTTTTCTATAAATATCCTCCTTCTTTCTTCCATTACATCTTATTCTATCTAGTTCATCTCTTTTCCTCTATTTAACACAGTTTCTATGTTCCCGTTTTCCGACTCATTACCCCGCTTCTGTTCCCTCCCAAGTCCACTAAGAGCAATTCTTTGGCCTTAATCGAACATTTTTATCTCATCTCTACCCCGTGGCGTTTACCGTCATACTCTCGTCATCATAAATTCTTGTTTTAGTGAAATGAACTTCTCCATGGAGTTTCCCGAGGTTCCATTCCATTGTAAATCTGTTTTAGTGTCTTTTTTCTTTACTCTACCATCACCATCATTAACGGGGGCCCTTAAATCGCTTAGGCCGCGAGGCTTCCGCTCTCACCTTTTTTGAACGGCCCCAATCACTCGGCTCTTACTTTTCCTGGCTCCGTTAAGAGCCCCTTACTGCCACTGCCATATCCTCCATTTTCTCGGTGTACCGGTGATCGTCCATTAAAACGATCCTTAGCCTTCTCGTGCTATACGCTTTAATAAAACTCGAAGCTTTGGCCTTACCACGACTCTACGGATTATAGGCTCTTTTCGCTCGGAGTAAAAAGTCTTCTTTAAGGCTCCATTATAGGAGGCGTCCTGAATAAAATCTCTCGTTTCTTCTAATGTTACGCGGAAAATCATCTCTAAGTGCATATGAAAATCATCAGTGTCTAACGCCGCAGGTCGTCCCATAAAGCTAATGAATATTTTAGTTCACACGAACCGACCCTTAACGCTCCATAATTGATTTCACCAGAAATGATTGTGCCTGCCCATTTTCAATACGCAACGTATCACTCGTTCATTCACCGTCATTTCATGCTCCCCAACTATGAAGATTGACTCAGCATTTATTTCAGCAGCTCATTTTTAATTTACATAGTCTCCAAAATCTACTTTACCCACCTCAAAAATATTCCTAGCGGTTGACGTTTCGGTCATCGATATAATCTAAATATTATTATCTTTTGTATCGAAGATTTTCATTTAATTTACATTTCACAACAACAATATCCTATAAATATTTGAGGGAATTATTTAGTTTATTTATTTTGTGAAAATTGCTCTTTAGGGCGTAGTAAATTATTCCACTGTCCAATGAAGATTTTAGTCTCATTATTGAGGATATGAATAATTTTAATATAGTTGGACATATTGCAATGAAATTATTATATAACGGCTAACATAATGCTTTGAATTCTACTTAAGAAAGAGATAAAAAGAATAAATAAATTTTTATGTCACTAAAGCATCATTTAGGCATCAAGTTAGTAAACCAAGATTAAATTTTTTCACAAAGAGTTTTATTCTAAAGCTCTATCTTGAATGGTTAACGAGTGGACGTAGAATTACGCAGACATGCTCAGTTTGATACTCAAGGTTTCTCATTTAGGAATCTCTTTATCTCTTTGATAAGTTTCATATTTGATTTTATGGTAAAATCAAGAGTTATCCTTTACTCTCCAAGAATATTTATCATTGAATCAGGGGGAAGTAGAATTGTCGAGGAAGTATTCGTTCAGAGAATTGTAACCGCTAATTATTGAAATCACGACTTTATATCTAGCTGTAGTCTCAGCCTCCTCAGTAAGGTTAATTAAATGCATGCCAAATTTAAGCATCCCATTATCCCTCTCCCCCTAAGTTTCCCTCCAGGAAATATTCCTCTTGTCTCAAAGGATTCACAACATCCATTAGTTTTATTCCTCGCCTCTTTAATTCTCTCCTTTTTCATTTGGCTGCAATTATCTCTTTTGCTCGGAGCGCCTTGCAAACGACCCGGCGGCGCAGAGTAGGTACTCCAGGCGGCTAATGCGGAGAGTAAGGAGATGGAAGAACACGTTCCCCGGAATCTAATGCCCTTAATCCTTGCCGCTAAAATTTTGCAGGAGTAGAAGTAGTTCGTTGAGTCTAGCCTAGCCGATGTCCAGGCACCCATTATGCCTTTTGCTCTCTTACCTTCCTCTCCTCGCTACACTGTCTCTGCATTCTCCAGATCCTCTAAAATGTAGTGGCTGTAAATGTATCAAAGAATGTGGCACTAAGTACAGATTTTGATTTGCTTATTTAATTAGGTTTTGAGCCGTCGCCGAAAGTGGTAAAAAGCTTTTTGTTTACTTTTTTGCTGCCTTTTACACTTAGACCTTATTATAGACGCATTATTTATTGCATGAATATGAATATTTCTGTGGAGGCTCTGATGGATTTCAATATGTATATCACACCGCATAATGTATTTTTCGTGTCTGTGCATTTACACATTCCATCAAAGGATCACCTACTGTTTTGGACTGGGAATTGCTCTTCTATTTAAGACATATTTATTTGAAAGGAAGGATTGTTTGGTGAATTTAAAAGAGTGCAGTGATCGTGGGAGTGATAAATTTAGGAGTATGTGTACAAATTTTACTAACCCGAATTAATTCCAATTTTCGTTTGCATTTACGATTACTTCATCGCATTTTCCTGCGACGGAGCTGATTGAATTCGGACTATATCTGTAATTTAGTACCTACTGCATGTGGAGCTAGTTAACGATGACCCGCTATTGCTATGTATTTCCTTGAAGCTTGATTAAAATGTTTACAGCCTCTTCCAATAATTTGAATGCTATCGAAGAATTGAGAAGCTATTTCTTCATTTACGATCGTTTTCTTCTTAAATAAGGTTGCTGTAACTTATACTTGAAGCTCCCACCGGTCTCATCGACCTGCAACATAAGTAAATCATAACATCGCATTTGTGACTGGAAACCTTTTAAAAAATGGCTCTTCACGAATATTTTTTAGCACAGAAAAAATAATTCAAATACGAATGAACTTCTCCGTAAAATTGAGCATCAAAAGTCCTGCAACGAGGATTTCTCTGTCAGTAATTGAAAATAAACAAACGTTGGCTTCCTTCCGTATGTTTATGCAAGTCAATAATTTCTATCAGTTATAGAATGCCATGTGTTATTACTGGCAACATTTGGAAGTTTTCTTCACCTATGTAATTTTCATGTGTGTTCTCATAAGAAATGTAGCGTACAATTATTTCCTTTTATGTTTATATTAATGAGCAAAATTACAAAAAACTGAGCCCTTAATGCATTTTCCGCATGCTGGAAACGGAGCCGTCGCCACGGGTTCCGCTGCATAAGTGAGGGAAATTATGCTCCCGCAGTCTCGAAATCGTGAATTTAGCACCGCTTATTTTGTACTTCCGTTTAAAAAAATATATACATTTCGGCATTCTCCTTCTGAAATCCGATGCAAAATTCTCGACGACACAATTCCACTGTTTATTCGCCAAATAAATTTCGTCCCTCCCCTTATTTACTTTTTTCCTCACGGGTGGGGACGGGGGAGAGTAAATAACTGCAGCGAGTACTCGGCACTCGAGAAGTTGATTAAGGCGCAATTTTATACTTTGCCCGTATTGAGATGAAACGTGAAAGGCATGGCTGGAGGATCAAGGGGATGGCGGGGGACGGGGGGACGGGAGAGTATGGTTGGTTGTGCTACCGACGCGAAATGGAGGGGTTAAAGCATCTATAAGGGTGGGAGGGGCGTAGGGAGGGAGGTGGTGGCTTTGGAGAAAGGATAGCGTAAGTACGGGCCTGTGGATGGGGGTTAGTAGTGGGAGGGCAAGCGAAATACTAGCCGGGACGACTGTGTTTGTTCCGACGAGAGAATCACCCCCAAACAAATAAATACTCGATGCCCACGTCGTGATCCTCGATTTTCTGCCTTCCCCCTGCCAACGTTTTCCACTCAAACGTTTCTCTTACTCCCTCCTCGACCTTCTGTCTCCCCCCAGTGAAAAACCATTTACCCAGAACCATATTTCCAGTCCGTTCCCCGCCCCCCTCCCAACACCCGCATTCTCCTGCCCTAATCTCCCCGTCTTATGCTGAGCCTTTCACCCCAAATAGCAAGGAAGGGAAGCAACAGAGCGAGGTCTACGGCCCTTCATGCTGCTTTGTGGGGGGAGTGGGAGGAGGAGGGAGGTATCCCTCTCTCCCGCCACCTCTCACCCTCTGCGATTCACCGCTCCGCATACAAGTGGAAACATGGGGAGCGAACGGCGAAGGGGAAGAGAAATAGCTGGGCCAAGTATTTTTGGGGGGCGTGTGAGCGGGTGTGGGGTTTCCCTTCTCCTCTCTCTCTCCTTTCATTTCCACCTCCCACGGCCCTTATTATCCATTCCCACTCACTCCCTCTTCGCTATTTTAGAAAGTTTTTAAGGCTTATGGAAATTTAATGGATATCAAAAGGCGGTCCACCCTTAAGCCTCGCAGTACGAAATATAAGCTCTGCAGCGTCGGAGGAGGGAGTTGCCGAGGATTTTGGGCGCTTTTTCAATTCATTAATCTACTTTGCGTTCACGTTTTCCAACTTTATTCATTAACGAGTAATCAATCCTTTTGTTTGCCTGTTTCACGTGCAACCGAATGCTAGGTCACGTTTTCGGAAGCTAAGTGTGCTTGCGCGCGTTTGTTTGCTATTTGCTATGCCTGTTAAGTGTCGTGCTTAGCAATTGAGTTGAATTGGTGGATCTTTTTTTTATTTCCGTAAACATAATTAAAATTTCTGTTGTTCCAGTGATTCTATTATAATTTGTGAGCATATAAATATCACACAGCATTTGCTACCGGTCAAATAAATATGAGTAAAATGTGCACCCATATTTCGAGCTTATCTGATGGAAAGTTTGACACGGCTATAAACGCGTCCTCATTTTAATTAATTGGACAATGACCGCATATTTTCCTCAATATAAAGAGCAGTTAGATGAGCGGTCTTGTTTTTAAATGGAGGGAATAAAGCCAATATATATGTAGGTAGTTATGGTTCCAGTTCATTTTATTGTTTTCGGCTGACGGGTATTTTTTTAATCTAGCCTCAGATGTCACCAAATGTCAAAAATGGTTCATCCACTATAAAACTAGAAATGTGAACAGGTGCATCATAAAAAGTTAAGTTTAGAAGATTACCACAATCCATTAAACAATTCCTCTCTCCCCCGAGAAGCTGCTTTTTACACACTCGCGATATTTCTTAATAAATGGCTTCGCTTCGCCTTCACTCCCTCTTCATGCCACCCACATGTGAATTTAAGCTCCTCCACACTCGCTCTAACCCTCATTCCTCTCCTTTCCCCCCTTTCCCCTCCCCCAACCCCAAGCCCCCCCTCTCCATCCCCCAGCACATCTTCACTCCATCCCCTAAACCCATTCTCCCCTACTGAAGTTCTCTTTTTTTATATTACGACACACCGAACGTCGTCGTCACCAGCACTGCGTGTGCCTAAGCCACCGCCAACACCAACGCAACGCCCCCCCCCAATCCCCCAGTTACTCCCCGCCCACCTCCCACCACCGCTAACGTCTAAAAAGTCCTCCTCCAGCATCTTCCTCGTCTCCCTTCACCCTGGAGGGCCTCATCCCATCCGCCCTCGCCGCTGTCGACCCCCTGCTCCTCCCCTTTAGGAACACAAGGCACTCCCATATCCTCCACCCCTTTCCCCCGTAGCATCTCAACCCCGCTTCCTCCTACAGTGTCTCACTCAAGAAACTTACCATCTCAGAACTCGCACCTGATCCTTTTCGCTGCGCAACTATTCCAGGGCGCCCTCTAGCTTTTCCCTCCACCCCATTATCCACCCCTCCTAACCCTTCCCCCTTCTCTCTCTCTACCTCTCCCTCTCCCTCTCTCACTCGCTCAAGTCAATGTCTTTTAGCCACCGTCTTCCTTTATGCATTTCCCTCTCTCCATCTCGCCTCTTTGAAGTTCCTCTCCTCTCGTGCCATTCATTTCCATTCAGCTATGTTCCGCGTTAAATCAACCCGAAGGAGTCTATTCCGCCCGGGGACCTGTGGGCACTTAGGCACGCATCGTTTCCCTCAACTTCATGGCTTCCGGGATTGCGCGCACTCGGCTATTTTTCGGTAGATTCACCGCGTTCGGGCAAAAATGCAGACAAGATCAAATTGCAGTGACTATTCGTGTTTTGAAAACTGAGATGTTGATTGGCGACGCGTAAATGAGAGAGCGTTGCTTCGAATCATTCATTTTGTGAACTAGAGCGTGATGATATCGGGTACTATATATTTATCTGCTCGTTACATTTTCATGATATTTTTATCAAGTTCACTCACTTCAAAGTTATTTCCACCACAGCGCCTGAAGGAATTTTGCTTTTCGGAGCAAGCATAGACTTGTTTCTTTAGCATTAATTTTTTTTGTGCTTTATTTAGCATGCATGAAAGGTGAAAGATAAATTTTCCAAATTGGGTAAACCTGGTGTACTCAGCAAAGATAACGTAAATATAAATAAAACTCACATTTTTCCCCAATTTTGAGGATACCGGGACTAGAAAATTGTTAGCAATAGTGTCATAAGGAATATTGTTTAACCGTTATTCTTTTTCTTCAAGTATATCTCAAGTACTTCATATTGTATTTTTTGATGTACTTTAATTTTTATTGAAAAGTGTTTATGAATATTATTTGGAATCTTTTACTGTGTACTGTAATTTACATGCCATTAGATCTAACATTATAAGACCAAATATTCTAACTTGGTGGGTGGTTATTTTTACTCTTCGGGTTTTGCGACGACAGTATAAAATGCCGTTTAAACAGGGAATGAAAAAGAACCCAATTTGGAGTGTTTGCACAGCTTATGGCGTCAATTTAAAACTGAGCTCATGGCGCGCTATATCTTTCCCATGCTTTTATCTCGAGGCAATCTCCGGGGAAACTCCTTATGCCCTTCATTTTTCCATCAATATGGCGACGAAGGGGGAAACTCCCATTTATTCCACCTCCATTCCTCTCTTTCAACCTCATTGTTGAGGATCCCCTTCCCATCTTAACCTCAAGTCTTGTTTCGTTTCCACGAAATGGGTGTTTGAACTAGGAGCCGGCGACTACTCCTCCTATCGGACTCACTCCACGGGGTAATACCTCTCAGTCAGCCGAGCTTCTTGGGCCGTTTAACCCCTTCGCCACTCGACGATGCAACACTCAAGTGATCTCCTTACTCTCTCTCCCCTTGCTCTGCACCTCTTTCTCATCTCACCCGCCATCCGTCTCCACACACTCTCTCATACTCCCCTTTCTAAACAATTTAAACTCCACCCCCCGCGCCATCCTCGCGTATTCCACTCGCCCCGTCTCCTCCAAATCCTCCCGCACCCTTGAGGAAACCTCGGCTCACTTTATCTCCGTTCTGCCCCCCTTCCACCTCACCCTTGCAAGCACGCGTGTAGGTAGGTATTCCTTCTTTCACATGCCGGGTCGTCACGCAGCCTCGCAAGACACCAGCCCATCTGGTCTCCCTCCATATTGCTCCCTTAGGCCCCCGTTCTGCGCCACTTGTCCTACATCTCCAAAGTGTCCCTTAGCTTCATTGCACCATCATGATGACGAAGAGATACTTGATAAACGCTTCGATCTTCCGTCAGGTATTGATTAAACAGGTGCTCAAGCTTACTTCAAGTAATTTCTGCCTTAGATATTAGAATATTTACGAATTTCAGGCACTTACGACGAATTATGGTGCACAAATTAAAATACTCAGCGTTGTTGCTTTTATTTTGCTATGGACCACATTGAAAAAATGCATGTTGGTTTTATCGAAAATAAATTTTCATTTCAAAGATTTTAGGGACGTCTCATTCATAATACATCCATAATGGATTGTCGATGTGACTCTCCCCTGCTAAGAGGTGGCAAAGAGCATGACAGCGATGGAGCTACTTTTCATTAAACTGGTGATTTAGGAGTAGTACAGTCAAAAAGGAAAATATGCGTTTCTACTTGAGTTTGGATGTTCATTTTATCTTTGAATTCGAGCAGCAGAGTTTAAATACAAGATGCCACTAGTGAATAATATTTTTACTGAAAATTGTATGCAAATGTGATTATTGCAGTTCGTCGGTGAGGGAGTAAGGATAAGAATGATGGAAAAAGATACTATTTTTTGGATGTTGGAATACATATACAGAGAGCTCAGAGCATTCCTGAACTCAGGTTCGATTGAGGGAAGTCCTAAAACTGAGGTTGACTTTTAATATACGCCTTGATTTAGGTTTTTATTCATGACAGTTAAACCTAAAACTAGGTTGTAACTATTGGATTTATAATTATATCAACCCCGCTGTTAATATGGGGTGAATTTAATAGCGAATCACCAAACCAGCTCGAAGGCCTTAAACATTGGTGGACAAAGAACGTAGCAAGCTAGCAAGAATTAGTACTATTCTTCACCAGATGCCTTGGCAATCATGCCACCCAGTCGTTTCGGGAACTTTTTCACTAGCAGAGTTTTATACGAGCCGAAATTTTCCTAGATACATAGCTGCTCTACTTCAGCCGTCCACGAAGGTGCACTGACTTGGCCGTTGATCTGTCCCAAACTCCCCCGGGACAGATTGCCTATTCCAGTTCATCATGTAACTGTCTCCTTGGTTATGTCAACGAAATAGTAATATTTATTCCAACTTTGATGCTCAATGACGCCGCTGTTTCCACCATTAGAATTCGACAGAAATAATTCCAGTGTGACTAAAAATTGCATTTTTTTACATTTTTTACGTAAGTTGTAGCTTGTTACCTCTCCCAAGGCTTCTTTGGATGGAAATTAAAAATACCGTTTCGTAGCCCGTCTATGCATGTAATCTATCCATTGATTATTTTGGAATAGAAACACTCGATAGAAATTGACACGAGTGAATTTTAAACCCATATACATGTTCCACGGATTATTTCAGTGGAAATGCAAAGCATCCCCTCATAGTTCGTATATACAATAAGTATTTTGGGATAGCATTCCACGGTAGAAATTTACAAGAGCTCAAGGTTTAACTCCGGTGCATTTTCTACGTCTCCTTATGGAGGAAGATTCAAAATATATTCCTCTTGTAGCTCGTCTATCCATTACTCTTGTCACCCGAGCCGCTTTCTTCCCCCTTAATCCACTCGGCCCCACTCCCAGTCGTCCCGGGACGTCCCTCGCTCTCCTGCTGTCTCACTTTCCCCAAGTTTATACGGACTAGAGGAACAACTCTCTTCCTCCTCCTCCTTCTTCTTCGGAGAAGGAGGATCTTCCACATCTCACCCCACTGCCCCACTCTTTCCTCTCTCACAGACGCGCCCCCACCCCCTACTCAATCTTTAACCCCTTTATACACTACCCTTCTTCTGCAGCCGCGCTATTCCCTTCCCCCACCACCCTCACTCACTTGCCGTAAAAGGAGAAAGAATGAGGGTAGAGGTTAAGGGTGGGAATAAGGGACATATCGTAGTCCTCCCAAGTATCTTTCCTTCGCTCCCTTTCCGTCGCTAAGAAAACAACCTCAAGCCCCTCCCCCAGTCCGTGTTTTCATGATGGGATGGAAGGGTGGGGGGGAGGCGTCCCTCCTCCCACCCCCTCCCCATTTATAGTTTTTGTCCGCAAATGCTCTCCTCATCCCGTCTCGGCGCTTTGCTTCCCTTCTTTGAATGCCCATTCCATTTTGCCCTCGTTCTTCCTCTTAGTCCTCCATTATCCCTTCTGTTCATTCGGCTTTTTTTTCTGCAACTTTCCTTCTCCTCATTCCAACGGATTCTTGTTAATCTTTCTCTTCTGCGTCACCCCTTATGCTTTCACTTTACCGTAAGATTTTTAAATGTAATCTCTTGAAAATGTACCCCCACTCTCTATTACTTCCACGCTTGTTTTGACAAAATGTTTAACTTACTTAGTTTTTTACTTCAAAATTGTAAATAACATTTTACAATTGGTAGAAGAGACTCAAGAGGAGGGATAATAGGGGTATCAAGAGTAAATGAGCGTGTATGAATCAAGACATGAATATAATTTATGCAAAAGAAGAATGCAATAATATGTCTTCATGAAAGAAGTTATTAAAAGAAAGCCAGTTTCATAGGACTAACGAAAGTACTAAGTCCTTTGATACTTCCTGCTCGAAAAGGGAATGAAGAGCTCGTTATATGTGTATGCTATTTTTCTACGTTCCCGTCGCTTGTCATACGCTTAAGAAAATGTACGTTCTACAAGGAAAGGTTTATTTTCCCTCTGTCTTCATTGTAACTTATTCATTATGTTTTGACATTTATCATTAATGCAAATTCAATTATACTACGAATGAGTACTTTGTGGAGAATGAATTATTTAATCGTTCCTTGTACCTTGTTAACTTTTCAGTAGCTATACATTTCATCATTTTTTATTCTCTGGATTTTAATCTTATTGGCAAGGTCAGATTTTATAATTTTATCTTTCAAGGAAACTTTCAATGGTTTTCCGCGACCTTTTGGGCGGGCATTTTTTTATTAGAAGGGTGGAATCCGCTTTTATCGTCTCTATATCTGATTAGGTTCTGCGTTTACTTATCGCTTCCCACCCAATTCATGCCATCGTTATCTCCCGCGCTCGTTTCATTTAGAAATTTCCAGTCGAGCGCTCTCTCTCCCTCTCTTTTATATTCCGCAGCCCAAAAAGCCTTCATTGGAAGGTGGCGAAATTCATCACCACCTTCCAGGAATCCGATTACTTCCTACTTATGAGATCTCTCCTTCCGTGTAAACGCGTCGAAATCGTGTCCTTCTCTATTCAAACTTAAGATCCCTCACCTCTGCTTCAGACCCATCCAGCGTCGTCTCATTCAACCCTATCTTCTTCCAGGAATTCCTACCCCCATCCTAATTCCCTCATCCCTCTCCAATCCCTTCTCTCCATCCCCATCTCCATGCCTGCCTTATCAATATGCGCTCTGCATGTCCTTCGACGACTCCCGATCACTTCCAATGGCTTTTTATCCCCCGACAAATGGTCTGGCACTTCTCCTCCGGGATCACGGCCCTCTATGTGCAAGGTAAGGCTATCGCTCCAGATCATCCAGCCATTGATCTTCCTTCCCCTCACCTGACGATTGATCAATCCTCCACCCCTCCCCCTCCCCCTGGATCTACCCCCCCCCACCCAGCCCTCTCCCATTTCCTCCCCTCCCTTTCTCTTCCCTCTCCATTTCGCACATCGCCCTCCTCATATTTTCGTCTTTTTATTTCCTCCTCATCTTCTCCGCCTTGGCATTCATGGACGCCTCGGAATCGCTCGCGATTTTTCACACCACGGTGCGACTGAGGGTGTCGGCCCCGTTTGAACTGCCAGAACATGTTCCGCGAATTACTTTGGAGTCGCCGGGCTCTCCCATAGTGGGCTTTTACACCTTGCCATCTTCGTGCCGGGGAATCCCTTCTCCAATCCATAAGCCACCGCCGCCCACAACCACAAAGTTGTCACCTTGTTTCCTTTTTAATTTTGGAAGATAATATTCAATATTAATTAAAACGAAAGAGGAATTCATGGTTTTATATCATAAAGGGCATTTGTAATACTTTGAAATTCGTAAAATTAAGTCACTGCGGTGGAAAGCATGTATGAGATAATTTATTTGATAATCAGGAATTATGGAGCGATGTATAAAAAATGAAAGACGGCGAACAGATTTTGAGACTGCAGGCTAGTGCCAGAAGTTACCATCTCAATGATATTACGCAACTTGGTGATGAAACTGTGGGTCATTCCCTTTCTTAAGCCTTTTCGTCGCTGGAGAATAGAAGAGTCATGTCCTATTGACAGATGAAATTTAGAATTCATTCATTCCCCTCTCTTCCACCGCAATGCTTTGGTGTTCTCTCAGTCAGTGTGAACTTAATCTCGGATGACGGAGGTCTCGTTAACCCTCTCACTTCCGCCTCGTGCCTCCTTTTCACGGGGTTTATCATTATTCTGCTTTGCTAAAAAAATACCGACCTAAGATCCTTTCCGCTTTCACCTCTAACTCCCGTCCTATCCCCTTCTGGTGTTCCATTGTTTGCCAACCACTCCCCTTCCTAACCGAAACCCCTCTCCCACCCTCCCCCAATCCGGATGGTCTCCTTTTCATTCAGTCTCTCGGAACTTCTGGGAACATTCCTTTCGTCAAGAGAAATCCCATTCTTTCCCCCTCCTCCTGTTCAGAATACCACCCTCCCCTCTCATCCCGCCTTTCATTTATAGTCCCACCCGCCACCGCCTCCTCCCCCCTCATTTCGATATCAGTTCCGGTATTGGGACTCCCTTGCCTTTTAAATCTTTTAAAACTGGTGGGAGGCGGAAGGATCTGAAAATTTTCATCACCATGCCATGTGCGCTATTCAATTCACGTTTTTTTCATTCAATGTGAAAGGATGGATTTATTAACGTGGTTCATTCAATTTACCTGGGGATGAATTTTTATTATGAGCAGGAAATAAAATAACTCAACAGAATGTAAATGCTGACTGATTTTATTTAATGCCTGCGGAAAATTTTGCTCTCTCTCTCTCTCTCTCTTTGCTTAAAATTCATCCTCATATCCTAGAGAGGAGGTGGATCAATTTTTGAATCTTGCCCCTCAGCATTCACTAAGCGTGGATAAGTAGCCTCTAAAGATAATAATATACGTCATTAGTAACTTAATTTGTACACTTCCAATGCGCATTGGTTGCTTCATATGCAAGTGATAGTTTGGGATTCCGAAACATATTTGTGTGTATTAAAAGGGGCAATCGTGAGGAAATCTAACCGAAAATAACCTACATTTATGATAAATTAGCTCCGAATTTACTGATACGAAGTCAACCAATAATGGACCGTACTCTCTGTGTATTTACGGGTTTATTTAATTTCAGAAATAGCTAGAGCTAAATATTCTTCTAGGCACAGTCTGAAAGCCATTTTTAGTCTAAGTTCAGTGCTACTACAGTTTATATCTGGCAAATATTCCCTCGTAATGATGGGCTTTCCCATCCATCAAGGTCACTTCAACTAATCTTGAAACCAAAGTGCTATATGAAACCTGATTTAACATCACACTGGAGTAAGTGCTACGTCATCTGACAAACAACGTTGATCAGGCATTACAAAACTGGGCCTTTGTGACTTACTGTTTAATAAATTCATTTATAAAACTATATTTGAACAATTTATGGAATTTTTGGAAATGTGAAGTAAATTATTGTTTTTTGTTTGCCGATTTTCAATGAAGATTCAATAATGCTACCTAATAAACTGGCCTCTAAACTTGGGTTAGGGAATACGTAAGGACTATTGAATTTGATGTAAAAAATGTTAAATATAATAACTCTCAGTAAACTCATCAATTGATTTTCCAATCATGTTCATGAATAATCTTTATGATTGCTCGTTTTACTGCTTTTTAGATACATTTAATAGTGTACGACGTGCAAATCCCTTTTTCTCCGATCCAAACTATTTTCTCCGATAAAATAGGTTATTCAGATGCATTAAAAATGTCTTGCGATATTTGGAAGCAATATTTGTAACTATATCTAAATTGAGAACTTTGCCCATTAGACTAGTTTTTTATTTTTATTGGCCATTATGAATGATTATTTTAGATTATTTGCGTGACCTCTTCGTTCAAGCCGTAGTTTCGAATATTATTGTTCTCTTTGAGCAGAAAAATAATGGCAGGGTGTCGCACGGAATGATCCTCACTGATGGCCGAATACTTTGCGTGCTGCACCGGAAACCTCAAATGAGATGCACAATGGAAAGAAGAACGGTCCCGCCATACTTTCTCTTTCTTTGAACTTATTTTCTTTTCAACAATTCTTTAAATCTCCTTTTCCTCATCGCGATTTATTTTACAGCCATCGGCTCGTTCACTTCATCTGAATGCAATACTTGGAATATATTTCCTCCACCAAATCTTCCACTCTCTTGTCTCCTCCCTTCTTTCGCTGGAATGACAGCCGCCTCTCCGCTCTACTCAAAAAAACAAAAGACTGCCTCTTTCCGCTCTAATTTTCTTTGTGCGCGCATTCCGTTCTTTTCCTTTCATTTCCTTTATCTTTTCCTCCCTCTCCACCCGCTCCCTCCTCCCCCTCTCATCCGCCCACTCCGTCATTTACTTCCGCCCGTCTTTTTTTTTCTCATTGTCTCCGCACTTTATTTTATTCGTCTTCCCTCAGAGAGACGCTCTCCTTCACTTATATGGCTCCCGGTTTTATTTCCCACGCTCCGTGTAATTCACTCCCTTTTCTTACTCGCCATTATTACCGGTCCTACCTCCCCCGCCCCAAAACCGCACCTCTCCCCCCCCACCCACCCCACCACCCCCTACTCTTTGAGCGGTCGGCTACCTTCTCTGCAAATCGCTACCCCCGTTCGCACCCCTCCCCCCTCATGGGAAAGAGAAAGGGAAAACCCTTTCCAACCCTGCCAGAACACGTCCCCTCCCACACTCCCCCGCAAGCAGCCTGCCACCGCACGCACCCTAACACCACTCGTTGCCCTACCGACGCAACCCATCCCCGAGCAACCAGCGAGACGACCAAAAACCTCAAACTCCCACCCCGCGCCTCCCCCATCCATCCTCCGCACCCTCTCCTGCTCGTCTCAGTTACAGCACGCGCATGGACAATTTCACTCCCTGCTTTTGCACCCTCCTTCACACCCCCTGGTTTGCTATCTTCAGCGTAAGGACTTCAATTATTATTTTATTCCTTCCCCACCGCTCTCTCATTCTTATCTATTCAAATTTATCATGTAGTTAGTTTAAATTTACACATTCATTTACGTTTACACCCTACGAGACACCACAATGGCGTTGTTTAATGATAGAGCACTAGGATGTTAACCCGAATGTGTTAAGGAAGGAGAGCAAAATTTACAAAATAGTAATTACGTGCAGTTTAACTCCTAGGGTGCCTATCTAGTATTCTTTAATAATTTGGAATTATTTATTATTATATATATAACCAGCGCTTTAATCAATTCTGGTGTCTCTCCTGCTAATTTTATATTAACTTTCAAGCCGTCAGATTAAGCGAGAAAAGTTATGATCCCACTTGACATATGCAGTACACTCCAAAGGCCCGTTCATTCTCGATTCAGAGTTAGTTCAGCTCCTGCCGTTGATACAGAAATCGATACATGGATGTAAGCTTTCTCATTTATATTTATTTTCCTTTATTTCACTCCAGTCTATCCAGCAAAAATTCATTAATAATGCGATATACATTTTTCGTCCTCAGTGTATTTATCTTTGTCTCTTATCGACAAGTACAATGATATGAACAGATAATCACATTTGAGAAAACAAGAGTTTTCTACTAATTCTCAAGTTAAACTTGAAAATGTGGCTTATGGTGATTAAAATGTGTATTTAAATTAATATCAAGTGATTAGATCACGAAAAAGCCATGTACCTTCCTGAGGAAGTGAATCGAGAAGAATTTATCACTGATGAAGTAATCTTGAATAAATTATGACTTACTATCGACGTTGCTTGCCCTATATTGCAACATTCATGAAGCACAACTCCCTTACAATAAGGGAATTGCGAAAATCTTAATATTACTGCAGTTTAATTTCTTTAAATAACTTAGATGTAGATTCGGCGGAGAAGAACGTCGTGGTAGCTTAAATTAATAAAGAAGTCGGCGTGATATCGAAGGAACCAGATTCGAATCCCGGTCAAGGCAAATTAATATATCTATATGTAATTTTGCACTTACATGTATCATTGCAGTAGATATCGTGATATTATCTTCAGCGAAGAGGAGCGTTGAATGAACATTGAGCTATTTGAGAACGGTATTTAAAACATAAAAAAAGCTGTAAATGGCTAAAGCAATGTGTATTATTTTTAGCATAGGGCTTTATTTAAATAATTGAAATAAACGTGACCCTGAATGCATACCGCCATTTCACTATTTTTCTTTTACCAAAATTGAGGTAGAAACCATAACCTCGTCTGGTATAGGCCTTTAAACGACATATTTTAGGTGAAAAAAGTAATTCAAACGTTCCCTAATCATTCTGTCTTATCGATAATCAAGGAGAACCAATGTTTAAACTTAGGTGTTTTTAACCATGACGAATATCACGTCACTCAATTAATAAGCCTTCTTGGAGAGATTGTCTATTTTTATAAAATCTTCGGACTAAGTATTGTAATTAAAACTCTCCTTTGCGCTACATGCATATGTTTTAAATCCGTTCCTATTTTTTCGGATTACCTGATGGAATGTAACTGAGTCGCATTGCTTCGAGATGCTAAGTACGAATCCAGGAACTTATGTTTAAAGTTTAATTTTGGCTTTGCGTTCAATGCCTCAATCATCCAAAACCCAAGAGGTCCCAGTGAAAACTCCCATGAGAATTATCGAGTTTCTCCCGGAAATAAAGCAGATGCACGTCCACTTACTCGGCGACATCCCTTCGAGGCATCTCGCACATTTGTCCCGCACCCACTCCCAGTGGGCCAACCCATTCGCAATTTCCCATCGACTCGCTCCCGGTCGGTGAGGACCGCGAGCCAGGAGGAAAAGCCCTTTCGAGGAAACCTTTCCCCCAGGCGTCCTCATCCGCCTCCGCTCCCATTTATTTGCGCGGTCGCGCATATCCCATGTGCGTCGTGTGTTGTATGTACTACGTACGTTCCCTCTTTTATGCGACGCAGAGGGGCTTCGCAGTCAAAAATCTTCGCATCCCTGTTCTCGTCTCCCGTGGGTTCGTTCCCTTTCGCGCGGGCGTTGGATTGCGATTGTGGGAGCGGCAAAGGGCTCCGGTCCCCCCCCCCCCCGTTCCCTCCACCCCACCCGTCCATCCCCCGGCCCCACGCCTCGTCCTCGACTTTTATTTTATTTCACCTGCGCGCCGAGACGAGGCGCTTTCAACACGGCCTCCTTCTTCCCTTCGGAATCCTACAAGGAATGGATCCCTTTCCCACATCCTCCCTACATCATCACGTGACCTCATTCCCCTCTCTTCTCCCCCCCCTTCCCACCCTCAATGTTCTTTCCTTCCCTAAACCCTCCTATCTTGACGTTTTTTTCTCCACAAGACTCAACACCCATCCTCGCCTCTTTCTCTCTCCCCATCATCTTGCACACACTAAAAAAACACACGCACACACCTACAAAAACTCCTTTCTCGCACCTCTCGATGGCTCGCCCCTTCCAGCCTCTCCTGATCCAGACTCGTCCTCCTCTCATCCCTCCCTCCCTTTCTCCCACCCTCCACGGTCCCAATCCAACCCCTTTCTCTCCCTTCTCAGCAGATAGACACTCCCATGCAGACTCTCCCGACCATTTCCCTTAACTTCCCGACCTTCATACATGCATGCATGTTATCCTTTTTTTCAGATGCGTGTATCATTTTCCTCACTTTTCAGAAACTCCCTCCCCGACAGCGCCGCCTCCGTACGCAGCCCCACCTCGGCGTAAAACTCCCTCTTCCCTCTGTCGGTCCTCCTCCACCTCCCTCCTTTTCCGCATTCCTCCCCCTCCACCTCTGCCCTCACTCTCCCCACCACCAACACCACCTTCCAGACCCCGAACGAGAGAGCATTTCGAGACGGAAAAATGGCGAGATTACGATATCCCGGTTTTATGTCGCGGCATTTCACATATCCTTCTCTCCTCCCTATACCTGCTCCCTCACCGCTCTCTCCATCCTATATTTCGCGTCGCCATGCAGAAACATCACGTATTTCTTCTCCTCGTTCCCGCATTATATACATTTTTTCTTCGATTCAGAGCCAGGGAGAGAGAGGGGAGAGGGAACACGGTTTTGGTTATTTCGTCTCTCCTCGTGCGCTCCCTCCCCTTCCTCTCCTATTCTCCAAATTCCGAAGTTCCCTCGGATTCCCCAGGAACGATGACTCTTCTTCTCCTCCATATCCCTCCGTATTTTCCTCTCTCTTTCTCTCTTGTCCGCTCTCTGAGTCTCATCCTTTCATTCCGTCTCTCCTGCCCCCTTCCCTCCCTCTCTTTCACCGTCCTTTCCTCGACTATTTATCCTGCGATGCTTTTCTCTTCCCGCTTCCGACGTCGATCACAAGCATTCTCATCTCCTGCATCAATACGTGGTTTGACTTTCCCAAAAACGAAGTTATGCGTGGCTGGTATGCATTTGAAAGGTAATCATTCTGTCGTTTGCTGCTACGATGAATGGTGCTCTATTTTGTTTGCTCACAATACAAGCTACTCGAGTTCAAAGGGCTTCGACTTCTTTCAATTCGAAGGGACAGCTCTGCATATTCTACTCACTCATGGTCCTGTATAAATTGAAAAACTTAGTATAAATGAAAAATATTTTTATGTGTTTAATATCAGCTGAATAAATAATTTTCGCCTGATCAATGTCATAGATCTCTTTGGTCAACATGTCTGTTTTCATCATAAATATATTACTGATTCTAGTTAAGAACTCATATTAGTGCGTCATTACATTAACTTAGCACTTTAATACATTATTATTCCAAAAAACTAACTTTTTTGTGAAATCCATAAAATTCATTTTTAATCCTTTAAATTGTTTTTTAATGAGATACATTCAGCATTTCTCTGTAGAAAGGTAGTGATGAAAAAATTACTTCATTTTGTTGTATTTTGGTCTTATTTGTTATATTTCTTAGAGTTATAAGCATTACATGCATAAATTCCATTGCCTTTCATGTTAAGACCAGTAATGATAATAAACTGAAAGTAGGTGTTGGGTGTATTTAATTTGTCGTTGTTGCTTCTCAGTAGTTTTCTTCTCATGAAATCTGGATCCTCTCCTGTAGTGTCTAAGCTTCCCTCATGAGTTACTTAGTTTAATGCAAAGCTATTTATTCCACAGCTAATCTATTTTATCAGGATGAGATGTTTTACGTGCGCTAAAATGACGCAATCTTTCTACAATAAGTATATTCTGAAGAGATGACTCTTGATTTGCCATCAAGAGATTTTAGTCGGCGTGCTTTCCAGTGAATCCGCTTCTATGGCCGGTCTAAAGGACCGGTTCTTCTGGACTGCGAAAATACTCGAAAGTCCCGAGAGCTCACATTCGGAGATTCATTTTGTCACATAAATTAGGTCTATAATGGTGAGGCATAGCAACCGTTTCGTCATGAGTGATCTTCAAACAATTGATATCACACAATTTTATTGAAATCATATTCGTCTTGACGATGAATCATAACTTTGTGTGCCTTATGGCAGCTATTAAATTCCACCTTAACCCATTACCGCCCATAAAAATGTTTGTTTGCGATTTTAATGAATTTTTGGTATTTTACTCATATGGTCCCCTTAAGTACTCATATAAAATATTTTGGTGATATACCATGTCATTTCCGCGTAATGACCCGTAGCCATATGGCTACGCTGGGCAATAGCGGGGTCAACATCTCGTGTGCTGCGATTTGTACGTGTATGTCGGAAAAAATAATGAAAGTTCTGTGAAAACATAGTTTGGATTTAGAGGTAAGTAAAAAGTCATAGTTTCCATTCAAATCTTTACTTTCTTCAAAACTTGCATCTTATGGCACAATTTTAGGGACGTTAGTCTTTTGTGACTAGTACGTAGGTAAGATAACTTTTTACTCATATGGCTAAATTTTACGGAATATTTTGTAAAAATGAACGCATACAAAATAATTTCTCTACTGAGCTTCATTTTGTTGACTGGATGGATCGGGCACTCTTGTGAAACTCTATTTTGTCGCATGGTTCCGGTACTTCCACACCCGTGGCTTTTTAAATCAATGAGAAGTATTACACCTGTAAAGAGGTTGTCAAAGAATAACTTATATGGCCACTCCCGCTTACTGTCTGGAAACTTATCGAGCACCACAACTAAGGGTGCCGCTGCTTTTCCCTATGGCGGCCAAAGTATTTAACCATAACCTCATTGTAATTCATGTTTTTTTCTGGAATATAGTACGCCATGAAGCGTTGCTGAATCTTTTTCCATAAGTAGGCGAACTTTCCACAACTTGTCACCATCCAAACGGAGGGGGCCAAGAATTATCGGCGCAGGGCAGGAATCTGCATATTTCCAAGAATCGACTTCTTCTCATAGCACTACTATCCAAGATGTTATGCAAGTCTGTACCTTCCTACCAAAAAGATCTTTATCCCGGAAGCTGCACGTACCCGGACAACATCAGTATCAAAGCAGTAAAGCATTTATTCTGAAGTAATTTTATGATTTGGTTCGTTTTTGAAAACTGCGAACTTGTTTGATCTTAGTACCTGAAAATCAATCACCTCCACACCGAAAAACGATTTGAACAGATCTACAGAAGGCAAAATGGATAGAGGAATGTAGCTTGGCCATGAGAATATATCTAATTATTGCCCCAGAAGATCATTCTCCGCCCATTTGAATGCTATTGGATCTTTTTGTGCTTTTTTCTGTGTCATTTTTTCCTCACTCTTTTTCTTTGTTCATATTTTTTCTCCCTCGAAATGAGAGCTTAGGCTTCTATTTTTCCTTCTTGTCGAGTTTTGTGTTCATATTCTGAGGCTTCGGAATCTGTATCATCCGAAACGTGGTCTGGGTCATCTTCCTCTTTTTCTTCAACAGATTTTGCAAATTGGAATGAAGCATTAGTCCTAAGCGGACGGCCGAAAAGATTATCAGCTGATCCTCCTGTTACCTCATCACCGGAGTCTTCATCCTAAATGCTTTTTATTCCTGTAGGTTCGATTTAAATGCCTTGTATTTCACCGGTATCAGTGTCATCCTCCAAA
This sequence comes from Pyrrhosoma nymphula, assembly GCA_963573305.1. NCBI lineage: Eukaryota > Metazoa > Arthropoda > Insecta > Odonata > Coenagrionidae > Pyrrhosoma > Pyrrhosoma nymphula. The sequence goes on along the minus strand of OY754327.1, from coordinate 24,809,610 downwards.
ATATCTAAGATATCTCGTACTGTCAGGTTCCTGGGAAAAAAGCGAGGAACCAGTAAACATTTCTACGTAAAAAACCTGTAGTTATTTATTTAAACACGTTACCCGCAGTTATAAACACATAAAACCCAGTAACCCTGACAAAAACAAAGGGATATGGCGACTCGCGTGAAATGACCCCGTAGCCTCCCAGCGTCGCCATATGGATACGGCGGTATTTACTTTGCTACAAAAACTGTTTGATCACACAATCAGACAAAAAAAGTGAGAAAATGGTGCCCCAATCCTTTAGGAACAAATAAAACCTATTAAAAGTTCACAGCAACAGATTACACTGGAAAACATTATACAGTTACCTGCAGCGGGCGTCCATTTTGCTCCTCTGACGAGCACACGTCTCTTCCAGCGCCCAGAGTCTCACCCAGACTATCTTAAAAAACGAAGTGAATCGTGGATCTGGCGGTCGTGACCTTAAACAACGCAGTGTTGACAAGTAGATTGCGATAAAGTTCGCGGTTCCTCCTACAGAGCGTCATACACTCGGCGTGTCAGAGTGTAGCCATATGGCTGCGGTGGGCGGAAATGTGTTAGCGGGAAATTCTAATCAGTTGCTGAATATTACCTTTGAAAGCAGTTTCCAATGAAATTAATCAAAAAAACCTTTTCTTTTCGTTTGGTATATAAAAACTTCGTGTGCTTACTTTCCCATCAGATTTCACTAAGTGAATCGAGAAACGCATCAATAAAGGCGTTCATCTATAGGGTAACCCCTAATTAATGCCTTGGGCAACATTACGACTGCATTAACCTGATTTATGATGTCTTTTATCAAAAATGTTGGAATATTTGTTAGTACTAAGCATTGCTCTCAATACTGGACCCCAAATCTCTATAAACCAATGGACCACTTCCCCACTTCTCCAGAACTTTGAAAATGTATTTTATTTTCTCTCTTCCTCTTTCTATTTCGAGTTTTCATTCTTTACGGTCTTCCTTCCACCGCATTCCTTTAGTGGATCGGCACTCTCGCCGCGCCCCTCCCGCCTCGCCGATGGCGAATGATTTGCTCCCGCCGCTCCACGCTCGCCGCACCCCATCACCTGCCATTGCCCGCCATCTAGCGCCGCCATCGGGTGGAACATTAAGGGGAAGCTTATGCTGATTCTTTTTTGGCGCTCGAGGCAATCTCGTCCTTGTTCGATTCTATGCTGCTGTCTGCACGGACATTTTTACAAATGTCACTTACACTCCACGGAGCTTACGGTTGAATTCAGGTCTGCGACTGAAAAGCGATGAATGGCTAATTTTTAATTCTTATTTTGCAGACTGAACCGATTTGTTTCATGCATTTTGGGTCGGATTTGATGTACAGTCAGACACGTCCTTTAATTTCAACAAGTTATCGCTTATTTCGATGATGAAGTGAGGAGGAAATTAGTATACACATCCGAAAACTCAGTCCAAATCTGGTTTTGAGCCCCAAATAACTATAGATACCTTTATCAAAGACTTTTTATGTTCACGGATAGAGATTACATAATTGACTTTTAGAACAAAAGCTGATAATAATGGTGTGTTTCCATAGCTACTCATAAAGACCTCAACAGCCACTGTCATAATTTATTCCACTGGAGTAATTGGGTAGCATTCAATATTAAACGCGTCTGTATAAATAAAAAAATCAAATGATTGATGGTATAAATAAAAATGAAAATAATATTTATTTAAACCTGCAAAATTGTCACTGACATTTAATAATTTCTTAGGTGGTACATGTGTATTAACTTCGGCGAGTTGATGGAATACGAATTTATGTTTTTATTCTTTTTACTAGTCCGTCAGTGAATCATAAACTTATTAACCTAAGCTGTTACTGACTAAGATTTGATATAAATTTACAAAATGGGTCCATGTATGCCCATATTTGCAAAATATAATATACTTTTGTGCTCACATTGATTGCAGTTGCAAGAAGGTATTTTCATTTTACCGGAAACACTTATCCTTACAGTCAGTCCTTTATTATTCTGCCCAAAACCGTGTACTTCGAAGGCAGTCAAGGTACATACTATGCTCACAAAAACACGTATTTCTACGCACACGGAGAAACACGTAAGGGTGCGTATCGCAGATGTGGAATTCCTCTGAAATATTCATAGCGGGATGCATAAGATAGTTCTCACGTCCTTTGCCCTGCCTCGCTTTCCCGCTCTTTTCCGTGAGTCCTTGGTGTTTCTTCTCCCTAACCACCTCCCTCCCCCCGCTCCTCACCCCCCCTCCCCGTACTGCCCTTGCCTATCCCTCCCCTCACCTAGCAGTTGCCTCGCATGTGGAAGTCGCATTGGGTGCCCTCCTGTGGATGGGAGCCTTTTTTCCCAGCATTTCACCCTCCCATACCTTTCCACCCTCTGCTATTGCCGGCGCTACACAAGCGCTGTTTTATCACCACCACCCACCCTCGCCTCCACAACCGCCGCTCCCTCCCACGAGATCACAAATTCCTCCACTCCAAGATAAGTTCCGAAAACTCAAAAGTCTTCTCGTCTTCTTTTTCCACCGACTTCTCCTCCTCCCGCATTGCTCACCTCTCCCCCCCCACACACGAATACCCTCTCTCATCTCGCGGGCATTCCGTTTCTTCTTCTTCTCCTTCTTCTACCCTATCCTTACCCTGCCTTACCACCTTCTTACTCCACTCCCGCTCTCTCTTCCTTCCCCCACACCTCTCCCATTCCACTCGACACCCTGCGCTTCTACAAAGGAGCAGGCTTACCAGAACTCGCGGCTAAGAAAATCTCGAACGGAGTCGAAAAAATGAAAGACATCTCCAGCATCAAATCCTTTGTAAGTCTATGAATTTACTTTTCGTTGGAGCTGGAATTTCTCCCCCTGCACCTTTCCCCGACACCTCCCACTCCTCCTCTTTCGGAAGTGCTTGAGCCAGAGTTACTCCCTTGAAAAAAAAAGCTGAATATTTCCTTTTAAACTTATTTTCGGAGGATAACGCCGTGGTTTTTCTCCAGTTCAGCACGTGTTGCCCGTCTCTATTTCTGCCACGGTAAATGAAAAAGCTTTGAGTTTTTTAAAGTTTTACTCTTTCAAATGGGACGATATTTCACGTCTGTCTTCCACATAGGCTTATTAAATGGACTATTAAACTACCGGTTTAGAGGGAAAAGACTGTGACTTTTTCTTTTTACATGGATAATATATGCTAAATCATCTTTGGAGCATAAAACTCATACTTAACCATAATTTTCTCTATACGTTTTTGAGTTATTTTGTCCTGAAACTATTGATTTGGACGTTACAGCATTGATTTGTGTATCTAGTCGCTCAGTGTAGTAGCTATTTTAGTGATTGACCGCATATTACCGGTGGGAAATGTTTCTCATCTTCACATTAGAGTATATTTTTAACCAACATTTGGAGGATTCTGTCATTTTCAAAGTCTCTTCCTGCTTAATAATGATGAATTAAGCAGATTTTAAGCAGATCTTCAGCATAGGCTATCCACTACTTCTTGGAAAATAATAAAACCCAATGATATATATGAGTACTAAATGCCGAGGTGAAAGCACAGAAAACATATTCCGGTAGTGGCGAAAATAGGTCGTATTCTCCAGACTAGTCCACTTATTTTTGGCCGAAATATCAACTGTCCGTGTTTTGTGGACTCCAGAGGACGGGAGCGTTGGGAGAAACCTTCGCGAAGAGCAGTTGGGAATGAAGAACTTCCTCATTTCCATGTAATGAGATAATCGCGAAAATGACCTGCCCCAACCCATATGTAGGCCACATCCATTAACGCCCTTTTTTTGCACCGGAGGAAGGTCGTGGGGAGGGTCAGGGGGGATGAAGTGGGATGCGGGGGGGTGTGGGAGGGACGGAAGGATAGGGGAGCACAGCACAGCGTAACTGAGAGAGGAGACCATTTGGGGAGCTAGCGGCCCATAAGGGAAGCTTTCCTCTGTGTGTACTGTACGCGAGCGAGTGGGATGCAATTGAGATACCTTAGTGAACTTTTTTAAGGGAGAATTTTTGTTTTGTGACCACAAATTTATTGCCTGAAAACTTCATCCTGATATCTCAGGCCCTTAATTTTGTGGTACCTTGGTCTTTTTATCGGGGACTCCAGAAATTAATATTTTGGATGAGTCACATAAAATTCTCGTTTAATGGAAGTAATTTTCATTCCGTAAATTTATGCATGGAGAAGAAGCAAGCGATGATAAAACATTTCTGTATCTCATGACTACTTTTTGTCCAACGAGGCCTGGCGTAGATGACCCCAAAATATTCATCTCATTGTCCTCAGCATTTTAGTCCTACGAGACTACGACGAGAAGCTCCCGTGTGTAGTTTTTAGAACTTAAGATGAAAAATGTAAATGCAACGCTGGAACTTGGTGAAGATATTAACAAATCTGTTGTCATGTTTTAATTCTAATTTCCGTGATATATGCCCATTTTTATTTACATTCAAACATTACTTATTTCCACTCCTTATTCAAATATAGTTACCGTATACCTACGTATGAAACTCTTCCACATGAAATGATTTTGTGTGAAGCCTTAATTTGGGATTTCAGTTTTATTAACTTTGTCACAAATTCCAATTGAATTAAATATTCTTGCAATAGCAATGCTGCAACCTCTGCAATAGCAATTGACTGATGCATTACTCAAAGATTCGCCTACCTTTGAAAAACCATTATACGTTTATTGCAGGGATCTACGATAAAAAACAGGCAACAATTTAGATACGTGTGACATTGTTTTACTCTGTGCTCGACCAGGTTTTCTTTTGTTTCAAATGGTTCAATAACACGTTTTAGCTCTCTTCAAAGCCAATGTCAGAAACTGACTTAATTTTAAGTTGCTCGGTTTTTTGAAATTCCAACAAAAGCCATGAGCAAGTATATTGACTTTTTTTAGACTAGTCCAAACTTTAATTATTACCAACGAAAGTGCCGAAGGAAGTCTGAAGCAAATAGTGTGCATTAAACTCTTTAATACGAGGTTTCGTTAATAAGCATAACTTGATTCTGGTAAAATATAATTATCATAGGAAACCGTTGACAGTTTAAATAATTTCTAGGAAAAATTTAAGAGGAAAACGCTCATTCATGAGATGGCTCCTAACTTTTGGAGTTTCGTTATCAATTATTAAAGCACCGCTTAAGTATCTCCGAATGCCAGTAAATAACAGAACGCAGACGCGTTTCAAGCAACTTACACCTGGGTGCGTACATTGAATTATTCTTAAAAAATCCAAAATCATGAGTTGAAAAGAGAACATCTAAGATATACAAGACAATTAAATGTGTCCCATATTTTCCTGTAAGTTATCGTTTCCTTACTAATGAAATTGTTGCTAGATAAACAGAGAACTTAACTGGAGCATATAATTCCATTCAATATTGCTCCCAATGATGAGGTTCGAGATAAATGTAGAAAAGACGGAATAATGAGAAACTTTTGCTAAAACTGATGATATTAATGTCGGTCAGTTAACTTCATAGTTAGACTAAAGCTCCAATTTGTTAATTTGGAGTAATTACTATGGACACGTCAGTAGGTACTTCATACTAAATGAATGCGTCATTGGTTTTAGTAACAAGCGGTTATCGCATTATTTTGTTCGAGTAGTAGGTTGTCTCAGTTGTTATTTACAATTTTTGATGCTCATCTCCATGGAGTTATTTGGGTGAGATATCCTAGAGAGCCGGTTTTGCTTTTCTGGAGGCGTTATTCACGCGATGAACAAGAGACAAAGGGGCGTCATTGTGTGCCTATGGCGTCGGACACGGCGAGAAGGTTGCTAAACGGAAAATCACGACGTAGGCAGTGGGAGTGAGTGCTCAGGAGATGGAAGGAAAGGTGTCGGCCGGGGCAGAGGAGTGCCAGAGGAGACTCACGGAGAGCGATGGTGGGGGGGAAGTAAAGAGGGAGTGGGGGAGGAAGGTGGAGATCGCAAGGAGAAAATGCTTGTGAATGTGTGTGAGGGAAAAAGTTTATGAAAGGTGAAGGGCGTGAAGAGGAGGGCGTCGGATTGTGAGGCTGCGGGGAGGACGGGGTTCGGGAGGCCTAGAGACGGGCCTCGTGGTCCACGAGTCCGCTTTTAAACTCGAGCCGTTGAGGGAGGCGGAACGCGTGATGAGTAGGTGGAGGTGGAATAGAAAGGACGGAGGATGTGAAAACAAGGAAGTGGAGGAATAAAGTGATGGGAAGAGGGAGACTTGCAAGGTTTATATTTTTCATTCCTCCTTCCGCGTGCGCGGAGAGGGAAACATGAGGTGAGCATGAGACCTCTGGGAAATGAGTCGGGGGAGGGGAAAAAAAGAACGGTTGTCGGAGGAAGAAAGGAGAAAGGAGGATTAGGGGAAGATGAGAAGAAATGGAGAGAGGGAGAGGGAAGGATAGGGGGAGGGAGAGGGAGGGACGAATAAAGCGCCGACACGCGGGATGAAGGGACATGAATTATTTAAGCGAAGAAAGGGAAACAGTGGGGTTTAAAAGAGAGGAGGAGAGAGAGAAAACCATGGTAAAAATATTAATAAAAGTTTCTTCTCTTGGTGAAACAGAGACATTGACCGAGCGGGAGTAGCCATTATGAAGGGGTGGGGGGAAGGCGTGGAGGGAGTGGGCAGGGGGAGGTGGGGGGGGGAGTGAATGTTAGTGACAGAGGAGGGGCGGTGAGGGTTGGATGGCGCACAGAGTAGAAAAGAAGATCTCGACCTCTCTCCTCTATTGTTTTTCTCTCTCTCTATTTCCCTCTCTCTCTGCTGACCCCCTCTGCGAAGAGTTGGGGCTCAAGTGAAGGAGGAATCGCTTCTGACGCCACTCTCACGGCACCTCAATTAGACACATTTTTTAGTTATTTTTTACTCCAACTTGAGTTTCTTACTAGAACCATGTGTCCGGAAGAGCCTTCCCTCTCAGCAATTTCGATTGAGTGCCACTCTAGCTGTCAATTCCCGGGAGAATCTGCGAAGTGTTTCGCTATTGATCCGCAAGGGCTCAAAATTTCATGAAATAGGAGTAGAATACTTTGACCTATTTTAGCATTTGACCTACGTGTGGTTGATTGAATAAAAAGTGTTACGTTTACTGAAATTATAACTCGCCAAGACATTTTCTAATTGAGAGATCAAAAGATTGAGAGATTAATTTCATTGCGACACCTCTGAGAAATTATTTGTGGCATAAACCACGAAGTACTACATTTTCTCCTCCTTTGCCTCTTTTATCTGATAGCAAAATTTACACGTCCTTCATTACTCATACTAAGTATTTCTGTTGTTTTCACATTGTATATATTAATATTGTGTGGTTAAAGCAAATTACTGCGGGTGCCAAAGTCACTCCATCGGCGCGGCGTAGCTGAAAAGAACACAGTTATGCAAAATTCACGGCTTAAAAATCACGCGCCTAATCCGAGATATAAATGTATTAAATACTTTGTTCAATAAATTGTTTGGCCAGTTAAAACACTCTCCTTGATTTTGGGGAATCTACGTTTGTATCTCAAGACTGATATGTGATTGTCAAGGTAATATCAGCATGCTTGTGATAAAAATGTTGCCGGTTGACAAATCATTTTCGCATCCGTAGTCGGTTTTCCTAATAATCATTTGCCTTTTCATCTGAATATACCTCAATTTACTGATCGAGTTTAATAATTAGGCAAACTCAAGGTAAAAGTTGTGATAAGTAAATGGAATTGATTTTTATGGTAAACAATTAACTGTTAAATTTTTCGCTCAAATATTTCTACAAAATTGTGAAAAGAGATTGAATATCGTTGAAGTTTTGGCTTTACAAACTAATTCCAAACCAAAATTCCAAACTTTTATAAGCATTAAACTTTTCTTTATACATTATTAATATTTTACGATAAATTTGACATTTGGAGCGTAAATGTCAAATTTATCGTAACAAATGTATTTATAAAAGGCCAATCCTGACTGGATAATGCAGTTTAGGATATCGATATACTTTCATCGAATCTCCAATAGGTAGCTTTAGACTCATTTCTCAACTGTGGGAGAGCAAATTTACATTTATATCCGAATTTTTAATGGACTTAATTAGTCATGAAGTCGCCTCATCTACCAATTACCATCTTATGACGGATAGGTAAAAATCATTATACAACTCGACTCTGATTGCGTAACATGTTATATTATTACGTTGAACCTTGTATTGTGGGAGGGGAGTGGTAATGAAGGACACGTCGACGGACAAAGAGTGTTCTAAACCTGATGGCAGAGGTTTGTAATGAACCAAGGAAAGGGTGCGTGTTCTCTCTTGGGACTATGGTGGGACTGAGCTGCTGAATGGACTTTATTTAATAAATGACCAACACAGTGTCGGAAGATGCCGAGGGAGATTATGATGCGCAGGCGTTGGTGGTTGAGCCTAAAACAAATGCACGGATTCATTGTGGATGAGTAGGAAATGGGTGGTAATGGGACGGCACCGTCCTCATCGGACCGCGTCCACCGCCCGGCCCTTCGTTCACTCGGTGCACCTTACCCTTAGGAGAGAAAGAGAGAGATTAGTTGGGCGTGGAATGATACGAGACGGGGGGAAGGAGGCAGGGTGGGGGCAAGGAGGATGACGGGGGGGGGGGGGGCTTGGGAGGGGCGAGGAGAAGAATGTTGTTGTAGGGTGGCCTGAGATTGCTCGCCTACCACCGAGGGAGCAAGAGACAGCCGGGGGGAGGGGCTTGGCGAGAGGGGAGAGAGGAAGAGGAGGCTCTTCGTGGGTGCAGAGCTGAGAAAATGGAATGAGGATGATGGGATATTACGGGGGGATGTTCGGAAGGAGGCGAATTGGCAAGAGGGGATATGGTGCGATCGCGGATTTGCTGGTAAGAGAGGGGACGGGGAAGGGGGGGGGGGCATTACGGGAGCAAAGAGTAGAAGGGGTGGGCAAGGGAAAAGGGGATGGAGAAGTGAGAGGGGATGGTAGGAATTACAGCCTCGGTAGCCGCCGAGATGAAAGGTCCCGGCGCGGGATAAGGAGCGGGAAAGATGGCAGGACGGCAGCGGATGAGGCGATGGGAAGGAGGGTATGGGATGGACGGTCCGTGCAATGATAGGAGGGAGGAGAGCGAGGGGCAAGTGGGGAGATGCGGAGCCACGGTGTTTTAGTTGTCCCCGTGATTTGAGAGGAAAGGGATTTCGGGCGAGATAATGCAGCGATGGGCGATGGGGAGGAGCGAGGCTTTGAGAGGAATACCGGACGGGATACCCGGTCGAAGGGAGATTGGGTTGTGGGGGGGGGGCGACGGCGGGTTTTTAGGGGGTGGAGCAAGCCTTCCCCGGACGACGGAATCGAAGCGTGAGGGGAGGAAGTGAGGTGAGGGGGAGAGGAGTGAAGAGAGCCGAGGAGAAAGGCTTGAAGAAGGGAATTGTGGGTCGGAAGGTAATACGGGTGGATGGTCGGTGTGGGAAAGGAAGATTTGGTGGAGGAAGTGGGCGTTTTGAGAAGCAGCGACACAGATGGGAAGGAGTTAGGTGAGGTCTTAGAAGGGGAGAATGTGATGTTAGGACTTCAACGAAAGGGAGAAGCCGGTCGAGTGGTGCCGGGGAGATAAGGAGGGTGAAGACGGAAAGGAAAGCTGGGATAACACGGACGAGATGGAATGCAGAGGCATTGCCTTATGTATGGAGGAGATTTGGCCGTTTTGATTTGTTTATATATGACTTCTGTGCTGTACGGTAGCCGGAAAAATTTCTGACGCATATGTTTGTCTACATTATCCGGATTTATTGGCGTGTAGTAATGGAAGTTACATCGTTGAGCATTGCTCCTTGCTTTTCCTGAAATGCGAAACTTACTTCCTAAAGAGCTTTTAAATCAGAGTAAATTAAACCTGCAAAATATATGTTGCGTTTTTATTATTTGTTTAGGAACCTCACAGAGAAGTTATTATTCTCATTGCGTTCTATTTGTATTTATGAAACGTTAAATTGTACAAAGCGTGTGAATAATACTTTATCTAGTTTTTAGGCTATGAACATCCGTCATCAGCTAAAAATACTTAAATGGGCTTTTATTTAACGATAAACCAAAGGTTTAATGAAGAACAATTCACGATATGCTAACGAAAATAAGAGTGTTTTTTAAAATACTAGAATAAAGTAGTAACCACTTCTTTCTTGAATAAAATGGTTGAATTTCAGTATTATCTTTTTCTGGGGTGGCTGGAGAAATAAAACATTTATAATGCAATCAAATTGCATTTTTGCAGTCAAAGAGAATCCGTGACCTTAAAGTTTAATCATTGAACACTTTTATAGCCCTTTCTATGGAAAATAATAATTATTGGAAATGAAAATGATATAATATAGAGTATCTATCGTAATTTTAACCATTGATTAAAACTGAAAATGCATGTTTATTATTAAATACAAATTATTGTACTTTTAAGTTTTGGCTGGTTATAATACCGAATTATAACGTTTCAGATTTAGTATTATCGAGTACACTATAAATGTAAATGAGTTGGTGGTCTGTGTAGTTGAACATTGTGTGAAAGAAAGATTAAGGTGTACTTGTAGGAAAAGGGGAGCGGGGGTTCTTCAAAGGAATACTAGAAAAAAGGGTTACATATGCCGAATTAGATTATTACATTTGCTTTTCAGGTGAACTCATTCTAAAAAAATTAAAAAAACATAAACAATGATTTATGATATTGCAACAATGGAATCAGCATCACTAAATATTATCAATTAGTTACTAAATTACTATGGATTGATATATCCTTATGACTCGCTGTAGCTTTTTATCAAACTCATTTTGTGTGACAAAAGATTGGAATAAATTTCTTTTTCAAATGAGTGCAACTAGTTCCTACACTTTTAATAAATGACGCATTCATTTTATGATGAAATGATGTGCAAGTATTTTTTTTATTGCTTCGGGGAATGGAGCGAATGACTATTTTAAAGACATGAAAAAATCCAACTATCTATTTTCTGTGTATAACATTTGCAACAGTGCCACTAATTTAGCATTTCAAGCACGAAATTAGAAATAGGATCACTTTATGTTACAAAAGCAACTGCGTGCAATCTGCTTGTGCGTGGTAGGTTCACATGCCCACATCAATATGCCATTAATTGTTACCCAACACAGGAGAGGCTTGATCAAATTGATAACCTATATTTCATATTCCGAGCGCTGGCAGTTGCTCTAGTTTCTCTAAGCATGCCAAAGTGCACTCACGTAATTATACATCAAGCTAGTGATAGGTTGTACTAACGTTAATTTGGGCAAAGCAATCAGAAAATAAAATAGCTGTGAATAAATGATTACAAGACAAAACTTATCATACAATTGTATGCACAAAATAATGTATTATTACATCTATGAAGACCAGTTAGTTAATAATCCGCTTTATTTTTACCTGAATGCTTGGTGACTCGTGTATATAGAAAGATAGAGCAAGAAGCAATTTTTAAGCTTTGATTTGGTTATGAATTTGATTATTTATAAGTTACCATGTGAACCAGGGCTTGTTTTCAAACGAGTTAAATGTGAAAGAGTTGACTTTTGCTAGATAAAACTGTTCTTCTTACTTAAAAAAAATGTTTTACTTTCTTAAATGGCTTAATAAGAGTCGGGAATCGGGAAAAAAATATCCTGTGCGAGGATGCTCATTATGAGGATCTGCGGTGTTTGAGCTTGCATGTGAATTGGGAATTGTTCCTGCAAGAGAGGGTCCCCTAGATTGGGAGAGGGGGAGTGAGAGATCCAGGCGAGGGAAGGGTGGAGCCATTCAAGGGTCCGAGGGGGAGGGAAATCGGTGGAAGGGTTTGGAGGGACCTCGATCTGAGTGGGCGAGGGGCAACCGCAGATTGGTAATCGAAGAGATGGAAATGAGAATGGAGGCTCATGGGGAAAGGAAGGGAGGGAGGGAGAGAGGAGGAAAGAAGGGAGAGGCTGGGACAATGATTTTGACCAGGAGAGAATGGGGCGGAAGTTTAGAGACGGGATGGAACTCATCCCTTTTTGAGGCGAATACAGGATGTGGGATTCGAGGGTATTGCTATCCCTCGGCAGCCCGCTTTTTCCCCCCTCATCCTCCTCCACTTTTGGGGACCAATCCTTTGCCCCATTGCCATCCGCCCACACATGACCCCCACCTCCTCCGACGTTTACATAGACACATGCTGGGAGGGTCAACTCAGTAGAGTTTGAGGTGTGATGTTCGTTCGCCAGGAATTAAAATGAAAGACAGCATTCAAAGAGATAGGGTTAGCATTGAATACTGAGGGATGAAGCAGATCGTTATTTTTCTAAGAGGAGAGATTTACTGCGGAGAGTTAGAAGAATGGAATATTTTTCCTCGTTCATTCAGCCAAATCTTTTCTTAGTTCTTCGCTAGATACGAGGCGATAAAAATGTTTCTTCTAGCCTTCTGTCGCGATCATTCACTCTTTCTAGCATCCTATTATTATGTGGAGTGTGGGTTTCCAAATCTTTCTCTGAAGTAAAATGCCATAGGCGCTATTATTGTTGGTTTCGATAGTACCCACATATCTCCGTGTTTGGAAGTCTTTCTCGAAGAATTTTTTGCTTCCCCGTGGCTGATCTCATGAATGAAAAAAAGCAATAGAGTGTCTAATAATGGATTTTGGCCATGTGCTGAATCTTAAATTTGGATTTTTCTTTCATAAACTGAATGAGGGTCCAGAAATGTTCCATTTTAGGAAATTTGAGGTGACATATTTTTACCTTTTAAGTCTCCCTTGTTATGACTTCTCTTACAATTATTCCTTACAAATATCTTATAGGCTGAGGGGCTTGTGTGCGGGTGCTTTTCGGAAAAGGGCACGGGTGCTTTACGCCATGTCTACTGCATCCTAACTGACTCTGGGAAATTCAGTCACTTTCACCAAGAAGCTATAACTTACAAAGGAAGGACGTCTTTATTTCAATGCTTTGAAGCAATTTCAAGCTCTCCCTGATTTCATAAAAAAATGTGGTGGTAATGATGAATGTACTAAGCTCAATGGAGATTTATCAGAGATATTTTGCTTAGTGAAATAATTAATGAATGAAAAGCTTAACTCCTCATTTTGAAGCTTTTTATTTTGAAGCAAGGTCCTTGGATGAAAACGTGGAAGAGAGATGCTATTTTTCTCTGATTAGACAACATCAGGCTAACTCCGCAATCATTTGGTAAATAAAATGAAAACGAAAGCCGCATGCTTCCTAAAGTCATTCACGAGTGAATAGAATGTAATAGACTTGATTTGGAGCCACTATAGACTCGAAAGCTGCGAGTTGAGATTTATTTACTAGACAAATTCAGATCAGACGAGTTTCAAGATGACGGAAAACCAGCTAACTACTCGTCTCTGATCACATGAAATTCACCTCTTTCCTCTCCCCTCACCTTTTTCCTATTCCCTCCTCTTTGCATCGCTGGTACTCTAACACCCCCTGCCGCACGCTTCTGTGGCGGCTCGTAGGGTTGCATGTAGATTTAGATGAATGTTTTGGGTCGTGAACTACCTCCATTTTATTTTTTTGACCTATGTCCTCATACCATAGGAATGGGCACGGGTTCGCTTTCTCGCAAAAGGTGGCATCAACATCCACGCCCCACCTTTTTATCCAAAACCCATTGAATACCCACCCAGCGGAGGGTCCAATGGGCTTTGGACCTCGGTAGGATTTTTGGTGGGTGAAGGAGGAAAGGATGATGGGCTTTGAAGGAACGCGTTTCCCTCTCAGCTGACAATCCTCGGTCGCTCAGACCCGAAGGGGCATATGGGATGTGTGGGAGAGCGAAAGGGGTCGCCGCGGCCCCCTGATGCTCCACGGGAGAGCGCTCACTTGCAAGGGCGAACCCTTCGAGAAGGTGTGCGGCAATCCTCATGTATCCCTGACTTCGCGATTCGTGTCCTCGTCGTCTTTAAAGAAACGTAACTCCGAATTCTTGCGTGGCGCGATACGAACCTGCTTGACAATCCATGAGAAAATGAGCAGGTGGCTGACTGTCTATGTGGATCATTGATACGTATACGTTTTCTAAGTACATGTAAGTATTTTACAATCATTGCGATGGTACAAATGATGAAGTACGCAGTCACACGCAAGGGTGCAAAGATATACACCAAAGACGTTGAAATTCGTCATGAAAAGTTAGATGGGGACTAGAACAACTTGTTCCTATAAACCTCCGCTGAAATTCATTTTGAATTAAGATAGCTTGGTGGTGTAAATTGCTAACACACCTGATCGTTAATTGGGAGATCCGGTTTCGAATCCCGGTCAAGTCAAATGATTTTTTATGACGACTTACACCATCTTTGGTGTACATATATCAACGTTTCTTTTTCTCCACTAAACTAGCTTATAAAAAATGGAAAAGGATGAAAATTACCGTTTTAATTCACTCGTGATATCAACTTTTTTAATTTACTAACGTTATTTATATTCCTTTTGGCTGATTAAAATACTTATCACACTTATCTTTCGTTCCTTATAGGCCTATAAATTAGTGAGAAGATATTAAGTTATTATTTAGCGTTATAAAATATCATATCAGCTTCTTTCTTTTACCCATATGCGTATCATTTCTGAGAAGCTCTAGCTATGGCTCAGTGGTTTATCATATTTCGAAACACTACCTCACGTGCATATCCCGCAGTGGTTAGTAGGGATGGGCAAAAGTTTGAGAGGTTAGCATTGACCTTTTCCAATATCATCGAAATTCAGGATAAAATCCAACAAAATGAAAACAGAGACAGTTTTTTTATGAATTTGTCAGAAAAACAGTAGCTATTGAATTCATTTGAGTACTGCGAAGTGGGAATGCTCTTTTGACCAAAAAATGGTGCCACAAGTGATTGATGAATAAAAATTTGTGACAGCAAAGTAGGCAATAAATTTTACAAGAAAATAAACGAATGGCAACATCTGAATTTGGCACTCCTGTTATACCACCTATATTATGTCCTCTACTCCAAAAATAATGATTGTTAGGTAATGCAGACAACCTTCCATCTCTCTTATGCAGCAACATTTCCTAAGTCGTTCTGCGCGAAAGCATAGCATTTTGGGCCATATGAGAGCATAGACTTAAAACCTGTTTGCTACCAGATTGGCCAGGACGTCGTAAGACTTCCCCAATATAGTAGTGTCATTGTGAATCGAGTCACGACCGACCTTATAAATTCTTCGAGTATCTGTGCCAGACCATGCAGTCCATGAAAGTGGAGGACGTAGTGGTTCTGAGATTGGAGGATGAACCTGCTCCTTCACCCAAGGTGTCAAGGTGTCTGCCTACGCTCAGTAAATCCTGGTTTATGCACTATTTATTTCAAATTCACTGCTACTAGCATAACGTCCAGGAGGCAAAATGTAAATTTGGTGAAAAGACACAACTAAAATTAAATTATTTGATTAGTTGATAACTAAAAATTAGTTGATAACTACTAAGTAAGCCTTGATCAGGCTCTTGAAATCTTAAAGGGATTTTAAGGCTTTATAAAAGAGTTGTTAGAGAATGCAATAACATTTCGTAATAGATCAAATGGTGCCACTGGAATATGGCAACTGGAATAATTGGTTCCTTTTAAAATAAGAACATTATGCTAAACGAGCTAATAGTGTGTTCAAATTAGTATATTACTGGTGAAAAGTGACGAAAGATGCAGATCGTATCCACTATTAGTTCTTTGTCTTCTTGGATGAAGCAACAGGAAGATGGAGGTGAAATTTTCAAGGGAATTATTTACATTTCCAATAATTGCATTATTTAAGTTTGTTTTGGAAGCGAAAAAGAGTTATGAAATACAAAATTGCATCCAACGGGTGGAAAACATATGATAATGAGTTAACTTAGCCTCACCCATGGCGGGGAATGTCGGCCATGTCAATAGTGAGAGCTATAAAACCAGTTCTTTACTATAACTGCACGTTATTGGACTGTCGAACTTTGTAATTTAGCAATTAAAATCTTTAACCAATTATATTATGCTGCATGCTATTTAATTCTTTACGCATTTACTGACTACTGTTTCCCTTCTGGTTGTACTAAATTGAACCACTAAAATGCTTTTTTTTATTTTGCAGGTGGTGAGTACTCGTATAGAAGAATGCAATCCTTTTTATTCATACATTACTTATATGAATTTCAATTGGACGGTATGCCGGTGAGTAGAATGCAATGTTTTAAGATACCGATACAGGTTTTACTAAAACATTATGGGTTTGAATTCACAAGAGCTCCAATAAAAATGTAAAGCAGAAAACTACAATGTAGATTAAACGTATTTTTAAGAATGAAGGAAGTTTATGTGGTAATATTTCTTAACATAAATCGCTTATTATTGAAATAGGTACTAATGGCTAAAAGTTCATTAGAAAAAATTGAGCATTCTCGTGTTTTATCTCTATATAGAAAACAACCAATAAAGATTGCAAAGAAGTTAAGATAGCATTCCTGAACTCATATGATCCAAATATCTCATCGAAATCTATTATGCTCACTTGATAATCCTGGTTTCAAATTATAAGTACGATACATTCTAGCAACTCTAATGATTATTTTTCCCAAAAAGAGCAGGAAATTGACAATATACTACATATTTAATGCAATGAAATATTTTCTGGTGAAAGGAAAAGGAAGAGAAATCTCCAAAAGTTCTACTCTTTCATATATTTGAATTTTACTTTTGATTTTCCACGTGCCCCTAGAGGTAGAATGTTTTCATTAGAAGTCATCCATGACTCACGTTCAACCATAAACGTTAGCTGTGCTTTGATTCTAATGTTCGCCTGGATATCATCTTTGCCACTATATTAAAATGCCTGTGATTTTATTATTACCGTAACTTGTATCCATTGTTGCATAAATTACCAAATTCAGCCGCGTTTACACATTTCCGCCCAACAATCCTGTTCACCTAAATATCTTGCTTATTTTTTTTGATTGCGGGGACTGATATATTTAGTTTTTTTGAAGTAACTTTGCTAACTATATCGACACATTACTTGAAATCACACTCCATTGAAAAGAAACTTAAAGATATAAGAATTATCATTCACAATATAAGTAACTACCAAGATCATTATAATTTGTTAACAGCATTTGATAACTATAAATTACTCTTTCGAATTTTACTCAGCCCATGGAATAAGTGCTACTTCCTATTTTTCTGAGACTTTCAGTTAGTCCAGTACATAAGTAATGCTCTATAGCTAAAACTCCTGTCTCCCAAATAGTTGAACTAGTATGCAATCCTCTTTAAGTAAGCTTTAGTTATAAACTATGACTGCCTTTTTGGCTTGCCTCGCAAATTTTATTCCCTTTTTCTCATTCGATTTTGCCACGAGCCGCATTTTTAAGGCGTGTCTAAGAAAAGCGTACTCTTCAGTTAAGATTTTCTCTCTGTTGCTACTGTTGTATCAAGAATAAAAAAATTGAAATGACAAACATTTTTCCATATAGCGTTTTTCTTAAAGCATCATTTATTTTCCCAAGTGACCTTTAAATGGAGAAATAAAATGGTTAATTATTAACATAAGTTTTACTCTTCTCAGCTTGAATGTTGCCGTAGTTTACGCGTAAGTTGTGCCTTACTGATGGTTAAGATGTTTTGCTATTTGCTAAGACATTATTTTCGAAGAAGATGAATTTGTAGTATGAATTAGGTCCTTTTTTAGTCCTAGTATATTTATATTTATATATTTATATACTATGTTTAGTCACTGGCTAAGTTAAACAATATGGTTGTTGCTAGTTTTCTGCTGCTTTGTTGCAACTATTTATCGTTTTATCGTTTGCCAGCGCTCGCATACATGCATTCTCAAAATATCATTACATTTTCTCATAAAATCTACGACTAAAATTCTTTTATATTTTTGTTTTTAGGTTAATTTTACCCACCCTGTAACCAAAGTTTTCTATACATTCAGTGAGAGGCCTACTGTTTTCATTTCGCATTACATCGCACCTTGAATTATTTCCTATAAAGAAGCTTCTCACCACCTGCCATATAAGCTGCTCTAACCTTCCCCTGCACAGGTTTGTTTTGCATTTCCACAAATAAATTATTCATTTCTTCTTCACTGGCGTTTCTTGCCCTCCGGCTAATCTCATTTCTTGTCTTTTTATTCGTCCCCCATCCGTCTGTTCTCGAGGGCTTATATTTTTTTTTCTCTTTAATTAATTCTAGATCTCTCACCGAAATCCAGATTTCCATCTAGAAGTCTTTACCAATGGAATCCTTTGCAGCTTTTTGTGGTCTATTTCTAGTATTTTTACCAATTGTCTCTTCAAAATCCCGTTTCATCTCCTGCAATTCTTCTGCTATTAGAAATATTCTTTTGGCATCCTTTTCCTAAATGAGCTTTTTTCAGATTAATAGTGTGTCATATTAAGGTTTATGCTATTACTTATTCCACATATTTCAGTTTCTGCTGACAACCTCATATTGGTGGGGGTTATTGATACTTCAAGTTGGACAACTTCGTCCATTTTTAAGTAATTTCTGAAAACCAGATTCTGAACACTTTTAGCCAATTGAAATTAGCCTATATCTCCCAAAGTCATGCTTCCATTTTTTTGCCATCTACAGAGGTTGACATAACCATTCCTGGATCTCAACTACCTATTCATCTTTCTGCGTTATCTTGAAAATTAAATGAATCAACTATTTTTGTAGCACAATATATTTCTTCCTTATGGAGTATAATGCTGTCGCTACATTTGTCTTTCTCATCAGAAAAAATAACTACTCTAAAAATACTAATGTTTATGGGAATTCATATTCCAAAGCATCGATTTTTAATTTTTTTAATAATAATTATATTTTTGCCGCTTTTCTGGTTCTGGAAGGTCACAACCGCTGGAGCGTGATAAGACAAGTAGATGCCGCTTTGATGTTTAATGTATAGCGAATATTCATGGGCATTTGAAAGTTTCATACTTTTAATGTGTTTGCTTTGATAAGTACTGATTAGACAGATTTTAACTGATTGCGCAGTGACAATAATGTAGTCCATTGAGTCAAAATATATTAAATATAGCTTATTGTATCACAGAGTCAATTATCTTCATAACTAAAAGTTATAGGTTATCAAAAATACTAGTTTTTGTTAATAGGGTGTGAATTTGTCGCTCTGAGAACTTTTGTGACATAAATCCTTATACATTTGGACCACATTAAAAAGGGATGTGCCAAAATTGTAAACCCTCATGCAATAACTTTTCAAGCCGGAATCCGACGAATTTAGGCTCAATGTACCTGAATCCATGCCTGCCGAACATAACAGCCTTATAGCAAATTATCGTAAAAGCTGAAATATTTTCACCGCGAAAAACCTTCTGTGGAAACGGCTATTAAATGTTAAATTTGGCACGAAGATTAAACTTTCATTGGGATGTTTCCGAGGAATAAAGCAAAGAGATGAAAAAACTGGCTCCCTGTATTATTTAAAAATTTATCACCGCTGTACAGAAGAGGGTTGGGACGGGTCGGGAGACTTAAGCTTAGTCGAGCGGAGTGGGAGGGGAGGAAGAGGAAGAGGAGGAGAGGATGAGGGGGTGAAGAGGGGGTGAGGCGCTGTAGGGAAGGGTCCATTTTGGAAATGGCGGGTCAGATAGCTGACGGGAGAGGTCCGAATCTAAATAAAGCCACCTTGGTTGAAGGAAGCATGGGAGGGAGGAGAAGAGGATTGAGGGAGAGGGTGGAGTAGGGCGAAATGGAGGCAGAGAGGGCATTGGTGTGGAGTGGGGATGGGGTGGTGAAGAGGAAATGGCGGGAGAGCGGAGGATGAGGCGGGGTAAAGAAGAGGGAGGATATATATATATATATATATATATGAGTGTGAATGTATATGTAAGCATGAAAAATAGAGAAAGAAGCTCTCCGTCTGCTACTGCTGC
The DNA here is from genome assembly GCA_963573305.1 of Pyrrhosoma nymphula. Classification (NCBI taxonomy): domain Eukaryota; kingdom Metazoa; phylum Arthropoda; class Insecta; order Odonata; family Coenagrionidae; genus Pyrrhosoma; species Pyrrhosoma nymphula. The sequence continues at coordinate 24,789,693 of OY754327.1, read as the reverse complement.
CGTAGATTTGAAGGGAGAGAGAGTTGGCGGATGGCTGAGATGAAGTGAGAAAGGTTGAGGGGAGGTTGGGCAGGAGTTTCGGTTGGGAGGAGCGGTAAAGTTGTCGGGCAAGAGGGGAAGGGAGGAGGGTGTAAGAAGGGTTGGAGGGAGGGATTCACGGGGGGTAGGGGCGCTGGGGAGGGTGAGGGGGAGTCGGGAGTTGTTGAAGGGGAAACTCACCTTAAGTCAAACGCAATACACAACCCAGTTTCCCCGTTTTCTCCTCTTCTCTCATCTGCCTCCCCCTTTCCCTCCCCGTTCTCGAAACCCTCCCCTCTCCTCACCTTCGCTCGTTCCAACCAACCCACAACTCCCTACTAAATCCCGCGGAAATATAAAAAAAGGTAGTAAATCCTACTTCAGCACGATCTTCACCCTCCCTCCCTTTCCCCCTCTCAGTGCTAACCTTGCTCTCTCTCCCCAAACCCTTCTCCTTCCTTCCCTCTCCGCACCTTCGAAACTCTTGACCTGCCGCCATTCTGATAACCCATCCCATCAGCCATATTCTCTCTTTCTTCGCTTTTCTGTTTTAATCCAAACCACATCAAGTTTTTATTGGCTGCCTGCGAATTCTTTTTCCGTTTTCTCTTCACCCTTTTATCAAAATTAGTGTTTTCTTGTTTGTCGTTGGTTGGTTATTTGGGAAGACGGCCAACAACTGAGGTCATTTCCAATGTTGAGGAAACGTGGGTATAAAGGATTGTCTGGGGGAATGGAGGAAGGGTGGAGAAAAACCCAACGTCTACATTACCTTGCTATTACATGAAGGTACCAAGGGATCCACAGCTTAACGTCCCACCCGACGGAGGAGTATTACATTTGAATGAGTATTACATAAAGATATTGCATAGCTCCAACTGGGGCCCTCGGGATATGAATCTGCTACTCTAGCCACCAAACCATTCAAATTCCAATTCCTTCTGGTATCTTCTCCCAAAGAGAAAAATATAGACATATTGTGTGATGTGACCCCTTTCATTTGTGTGTTCCGCGTTTGTGTCTTCCATTTTTCATCACTCCTCTTCCTTGCATCTCTGAGTTTGACATTCCTCCTGCAGGTCATGAGGAGACATCTCTCATAGATGGCGAGGCACGCCTTATCGATCCAACCTCTCTCCCTCCCCGGCCTCTCTCTCATCCCGCTTCTCTTCCCTCTTTGCCTTCCTCACCTCCGTTCCTAAACTCTCCTCCTCGAATTCTTTTCACTCCCTTTCTCTCCGCTTTCCTTCCTCCTTCTCTAGTCTTTATAAACCCTTCTCCTCTTCGTCCATTTACGATCCCTCACCCGAAGACGCAGAAGCAAGCGATTGATGCGGCAGAAACTTAACCTCACCTCATAGCATTCAAAGGGCTCAATACACTCGTTTCCTCCGCAATTTACCTTCATTAATCTCATTCTTATCGCAATTCTTTTTACCTTTACTCTTCTTTTGTTTCCAGAATGTATGCGTCAAAGATTAATTCTTTATTTATATAAGGGAAAAATATCACTCGTAACTGCTCCAAATTATCCAATTACTTCTCGAATTTTCAGAATGCGTTATATTTGCCGAAAACCTTTTTCATGGAGAGCGGGATGTCTTTTCGTTACACTGTCACTAATTACGGGGAACAATACATAAAATGTACGTAAAGAGTCTAAGGATCAGTTACTTCATCAAAATATAAGTTTGCACATGCTTTTAAAATTACTGAAGCTTTTTTTAGAATCACGAAATTAGAGAGAGTATTATGTTTATTCGAGCTTCCTATATATTTGATAACACTGGGATTTTTCACTTTTGTGTCTAAATTCTGCTGACCCATTAAAACTCAGTATTTCTCATCTCGTCACAATTAAACTCTTGGTTTTGTGCGCTCCCGGGTGTCTTCTGCTCTGCTCTGCGTGCTGTTCTCTAGCCCGTTTCCCACGCCTTCGCTGGTGACCTCATCCATCTCCGTCCACATTAATCAATGGCAGCGTTTTCCCTAGCAATGTTAACTGCATGCTTTTCCTCTTAATCTAAATGATGCAATGTTTGTCATGGTCTATTCTTCGCACTCTTCTTCCCTCCTATCCATTTGGGTCCCCTGCGATTTTAACCATGGCTGTCATCCATTTTATTTTAACATGGCAAAACACTTAAAAGTTTTCGTGGAGTAGAGAAGGTGACGATGTTTTCTCAGGTTTTCATCCGCCATGATCGAAATCTTTGGATTGGAGTTTTTTCATCATTCCAGCATTCAGGCCTAATATTCCCTATAGACCTGAAAAAGCTAGTTTAAATAAAAGTAAAAATTCAGTACTAGAATCAGAATCAACAAGGAAAAAAACCCGAAAAACCCTAATCATTACAACACTGCTATAGCGTTAAATAAATACGGCAATGGCTGGTATTTTTGTTTTTCCTGTATCAATCCAGCTTAAAGACAAGGTTTCACCAGCATAAATTGTTATTTCTTTATTAATATGTATTTTCGTTTCCGCATTTACGTGCTAATAATTTTCATGGGTGGTTAAGTAGTTTCTTAGCTGCTGTTTGAGCAAGCTTCCCATAGGCATTTTTTAATCTTCAACCAGCTAACATATTTTATTTAGTTTCCACCTCAAAGAAGTTTTATTTCCAAGTTCTGAGAGTTGAAACACGCTCGTGTTTCCAATCTGCTATAAATACAAATATATGTCAACTCGCGGGGCACCAGTTGCGGATTCGAGGCTGAGATTTCAGATACTAATATATGTGTTGAGTATTTATCGGAGGCATAAATTCTGATTTTTTTTTGCAAAAAATATTATTTTCCTCTTGGACACGATCGAATTTCAACATTTTAGGATTGCGCACCCCAATTTTCCACCTGTTTTAACTCATTCACTCTTCCATGTCAAACCTTTTTGCCCTTTCTGTCCCTCCCTTCGACTCCACCCTATCGCTTCTCTCTCTCTCTCTCACTCGCAGAATTTTTCCCGAATATTTCAACCCTAATCTCGTCCCTCCCCGCGCTGCCTCCTCTCCCCCTCTCCCCCTGCTACTTTCATTTCCAACCCCATCACCTTTACCGGGTCCGCCCTTAAGCCCTTTACGCTATATTCGCCGCGAGTGAGAGCTTAGGATTTCGGGAGTCAGAAAAACGAGAGGGCTGAGGATAAAAATGAAAGGTTACGGGACGTGGGGAGGGGGAGTGGGTATCTGAGGGGGAGAAGGGGAGGCATAGTGGTTTGAACGGAGGAGTGCATGGTAAGTGGGGGAGGGGGCGGTTGAGGAGATTAAATAAACACGAACTCGCACGCCGCATTTTAAATTTTTAAATTGCATTAAATTCTCGCGGGGAAGGCGAAAAGATCAACGGAGAGTGAAAGTGACTTCTGCTTGGGCCCTGGTGATTTCTGGGCTCACGTAACTTTCATCTCCAAATTCGAGGTTTAATAAAACTACGCCCTCTTCGCGTGGGCGGATGTGTCCACTCTAGCCGCAGCGTGGGAAAATTATGGACCCCTCTCATTGCAGTAAAACGGCGCGAGTGCGTTTAGCGTTTTGTACTATCATCATAACCTGAGGGAAGGTACGGACGTCGCTGTGCGTGGGTAGAAGGGCAACGAAGGGCTGAGGGAGCGTTTTGCGACGCGAGAGGATGGAAGTGTGGGAGAATTGAGGTGGTAGGTAACGCGGATCGGGATGGTCGGCATTATTCCCGTGATGGAGCACTCCAATTAGCAGGTCAGACGCGGGGGGAGAGGAGAGAGGGGTGGCGGCCACCGTACGTAGGCCGCGCGCGCCGTAGGGTTGGGGACGGTAGGAAGAGCCGGGCGACGCATAAAAGGAGAATAAATTCTCCCCCGGGTCGACTCTGCGTTTAGTTTCCAGCGTGCCCCATTGTCGCTCTGAATAGGCGGGGCGATTAATAAAATTCCTTACGCGGAATGACCTTATAAATGCTCGCGGCTTCAACCGAGTGCAATGCACTCCCTCGTCGAGTTATGCTCGAGTTTTTGTCCGCGTGTATCCCCTTCCGTTTTGGCCACGTGTGTTGTCGTATATGTGAGCGTATATGTGGTACGTCCTTTATTTTTACATATGTTAGGTTATTGCGTTCCTACACTCGGTGAAAGGGATGTAAAACATGAATAGTGGAAATTCTATCTCTTCCATACTCAAGCCAATGACTGCAAACTGTCGTCCTTGAATTACACTACCACTTTATGAAGCCACCTTTAGGGTATTCTTTAAAAAAAAAAAAATTAATAAAAAACTAACTTTCTCTCTCTGAGGGCATGAACTTGTAAATGTGATCTTTAATTCTCTATACTTTGCAAATCTATCTCTCGGCATTTTTTTGAGAAAATACAAAAATTTTTAATCCACGAATTTATGAAGAAATGTTACAACTTTCATGGAAATACTTGCACTCTTATACTCTTTGTATGATAGTGTATGATGTTAGCAATTTACTTTGTATTGGTGTTAGTTATTAATTTATTACATTTTAGCAGTCACAGCTTCAAAATCATGTTCTATTTACACTTCCCGTTTACATAAATTTCGAATCAATCCTAACTATTTCTTGTGCAAGGCACGTATTTACAAGCATGCCATAATGTAAATGAAATAGCAGAGCGCGTTTGATATCCTTGAATCATGCACTTGTTAAAACATATATTTTTCTTTTAAATTATAAGAGCTATATTTCAATGCATATATTGTTATTATAATCATTCTTTATTCTATTACCTGTGAATTTATGGCCAGGAAAATTGGAAAATTAAGAGAAATGAATTAAAAGAAACAATTTATCTTGTAATGAATAAGTAGCTGGAAATTGAAGCGCGTAATATTTTTCAGAGAAGTCATTTTATTTAATCATCATATTTTCGCGTTTCAGGAAATAGATCTGATAAAACTGAAATCTATCAAACTCCCCTGTAGGCCTTGAATCTCTGCGTATTCCTTTGACCTTCAAAAGAATTCAATGAATTGATGAATAAAAAAATGTTTTAGTATCAATCATTCATTTTTAATCCTTGCGTCATATCCATTAATCTGTATCCATCTGCAATGATGCATCTTTTAGGTTTATTCGCGCCGGAAAAAAGTGAGTTGTATTGCAGAAAATATTTATGGTTTTATTAGCAAGAGTGTACCTCACATTCACTCCTTCGATGTCTACCTTCACTATTCAACTGTAATGCCAAGCTGAGATAGGCTGACGTCAGCCGCAATGAACTAACAATAAGTATAATTTATATAATTTTAGGTCATTTTTAAATACTTGTAAACATTTTTACGCGATATATGACTGCAGCCATACCACCCTTACATACTTACAAAAAATATTGAATGTTTATGGTTTATAACGATTGTTATCGAACATTAACGGCAATGCGCGACCGGAAGATACATAAATAAAAATGTGTTCAAATTATATTTTCTTGTCTTTACCAATGACAAGTTTTGCGCGCTATAGCATTCCGAAATAAAATAATTCATTTTTTTCGAACCACCCTAACAAAGAGCCTTCCCTTTGCTTTTGCCCGCTTCCTATGTCTCCTACGAACTTGAACGCGCAATTACTGTCAAAGTTTTTATCGATCACTGCAATCCTCTAAGCCCGATTTTCTCCATATTAAAAAACATTTCATTGAGTATAATAACGAGTAAAAATATCCAAATACCCGAGAAGAAAAACCGGAGCAGACGAAACGGTTAACCATCAGAATCAAGCAAATTCAATGTTTCCGTTACCTTTACCCGATATGTGCCGGACGTCCATGAAGTTTCTTGAGATCTCACTATATTATCTGAATTAATTCTTCAATCGATCTCGCCACGATATTTGTACACACGACCGCAATGTCAACACGCACTTAACGTGGTCAAGGATCTTGCGGAACGCACTTAACCCACACGAACGCTAGCCTGAACGAACCTGGCGTCAATCTGGTGAGTTACAAGTGCCACGCCTATTCTCTACCTGTCCATTAACATGAAAGTGATTAATATTGACGCTTTTTACTCCACTCGAGTTTTTAATTTTAAAACTCAGTTAAAGGTAGAATAACACCCGAGCCTCCTTACTAATTACAATGCAAGGCTGTGGGCACTTTGTTCATTTGATTATACTCAAATTCTGTGCAGGCATTCGGTCAATTCAAATACGTATTTCCTATTGTACAAGTACTACGCGAGGAAGATTCCCAAAGACTTCCTGCATAATTTACTCGATTTCGCAGGAGTGCGCAGTGAGATAGACCTAAATTACGGCAACTACCAAAGGTTCGTGGTTTTCATGTGTTCATTTGACCTTCAGCCCTTTTCCTCCGACCTATTCTCGTTATTTTAAACGTTACTTTCGCTGCATTTCTCTCTTAGTCATCAAAACAAGATCACCCTTTCGCTGTTCTAGGCATGGGCGCGATAGCTTCCAACAAGTAAGGAGAACTGTTGTGAGAGCTAAAGCTTTGAGATAGTTGAGAATAAAAATGGAAATTTTTCTAAGACTTCTTCGACGGCTGCAATAAAACTTTTTTCTCTTTCCGTACGGAGTCCTTATGACCGACACTATTCGCCAACTTTCTGCCGTGAAATGCTCACCCGACGCTTAACCCCTTTAATTGAGGAACTTCGAGCGATGTTTAAGGCGTATGCTGGCTCATGGTCCTGCATGCGTAATACATCGATCAAGTAACTTCATTGCCTGCCTTGCCTCTTAAATATTTTCTGCCCAAATATTTAAGTTATTTTAAATTGCTCTTTAAATATTTTACTACCTTATCTTTGAAATCTAAAGTTTTATCATTCATTCATCCTCATAAGTCAAAGTTTTAAAACCTACTAAATTAAATGTAATCTGTCATACATATTTTTAAATGTATAAGATCTTGCTGTTTAACAATTTGGCTAAGGATATTAAAGAGGAATTTAGCAGAAAATATGTGAAAATCAAAGGATTTTACATATTACCGAAATTTTATACGTATTTTTTGTGAGCAATCTTTTACTGAATGGAATCCTCCAGCGAACAATCAAAGAATTGTATTGCATTAAGGCAAAACGCTAAGTGAAGATGACTGAAATTATAATATAAATGTCAATATAAGCTTTTGCAAAGTTGAACTTCGCAATCACTTCTTAAATATTTGATAAGGTTTTTGGTAATTCTTTCAATTATCAAGTAAAAAAGTTTCTTAAAAATTAACTCTGTTTATAGAGCGACTTTTACATTAAGATACTGAGAGAAATTAATAGTCATATCATCTCTACTCGGCATATATGATTGAGCCTTTCCAAGAACTAAACTTACCCTTATGGATGTGCTTTAACCCTTTATACTGACAAGAGACCTTTTCTTGATGCTACACTCACTCGGTGTTTCAACTCGAAGGTTGTATTTGATGGGTGAGAGTAGAGCTCACCCCGTACTAAGCCATTGGGGTTTTAAATGCAGACATTCAGGGTAGGGGGGTCAGTTTCTTTCCCTGGGCCACCTGCAATTTTCCATGAAGTTCTGACAATCAGATAGTTGTACCGCGAGGGTTTTCAGATGGGATGTCCAGAGAGGAGTTCGGATTTGAACTTGGGACCCTCCAGTTGGTAGCCTAGCACTCAACCCACTAGGCCACCATGACCTCCTTAATAATCCCCATACGATAGGCACAAAGCCAAGAACAAAGAATCTACTGGCCTCTTTGGATGTGTGTTGAAGTTTTCTTTTCTTTCCCTTGCGTCCTACAGCCGTCTGCTTCTCTTATTGTTTCTTGTTTCTTTGCCATTTAGTGACTTGATATAAAAATTCTTAACTTATCTGTTAAATATAACCTCTGAGCACTAGGCAATTTAAAGTTGATGTAGTGGTTTTAAATACGTATTTTTGGTCTTTTAAATGATTTCGCATTGCATCAAAATTTAGAACTGCGGTCTCTTAAATGCCGCATTTTTGGTGAGTGTATTTTCAATCTCATTAAAGTATGATAAATCCCTTCCAGGAGGAAATTTGTAGTAAAACTTGCGCACCACAGGACTCCTACAATAGTTTTTCCTCCTTAATTTCTGGTAAATATGTCCAATCGAAAATGTATTTATCCTGGGATTACTCCATCAGCGTTGCGAGTTTCACGGTGGAGGAAGTCGTTTCCACCCGCTCCTCCCATTTCCCCGAAAGGGAATCAACCGCCGAGAGATCGTCCTCCCGTTTGTCACAAAAACACTCCCGTCAAGAATACATCGCCGTTCATTCAACCTCTTTCCCCCGAACCACACTCTCACGACTACTCTCCTCTTTCTATTTCCCTCCACCTATCCCTCTCACTCCCTCCCTCTCCCTCTCTCTCCATCCTCCCTTCCTCCTCTCCCTTCCTCATAATTTCTCGTCCTGAACAACCAACCAAGCCTCCCCAAGGATAATGAAAAAATGAAACAAAACCCTGAGTCAAAATAATGACGGCTGGCCGTATAATTAGGAGCAGCGAGGATGGAGATAAAGGGGCCGGAGATGGAAACTAGAGAGGCAGAGAGAGAGAGAGAGAATTGGAGAGAGAGCAGAGATATTCTGAGGAAAACGTGGGAGATGGGAAAAGGAGAAACGAGTGAGTGATGTTTGGGAGAACGACTGCCGTTTTTGTTCCACTCAAAGAGAGTAGAAGTGCGGAAACAGGAGGTATAAGGGCCTTCGCTTTTGTGCGGGAAGAGCAGACGAGAGGAGGCAGTAGGAGGTGGTGGGGGTCGGGAGGACAGAGAACTTGCCTCGGTAGGGTGCGAAGAGGTTATCTATGGAAGCTGGGAGGTGGGAGTTGGACGGGGGTGGTTTGAGGATAGCGAGAGAGGGGGTGAGATGGGGAGGAGGGAGGGCTTGGTAGTTCTCTCGGGGGATGTGGGGTGTGGGGAGGGAGAGGTTAGCTCGTGGGTGGGTTGGACTTAGGTTGTAATATTTCGGACGGATGGCCGAGATAAGAGGAAGACGAGAGGGAGACGAGCTGATTGCAGGTCGTAGTCAGCGAGGAGTCGTCGTGCGTCAACGCGGGAGCGACGCGCTTGCGTGGGCGTTTGTGCCTTTCCTTGTGCGCGGCGCGGGAGAAGGTGCGGGAGGGGGTTATGTGGGTGGGTGCGACAGGTGGAGGAGGGAGGGAAGTGTCTCTCCTTGGACGGAGAGGCGAGGAGTAAACGCTGATAGGACGACGGGTGAGATAAGAAAATTGCTGGAGCGGGGGTGAGTAAGCGATGTCGGGGCGGAGTCGGAAATATACCGGCCTCGCGAAATGTTGGAGATGAAATCGGAGGATACGCGGTTACTAGAGTTTATTATTTCCCTTTTAAGAGCACTAAACCGTCTCTAAAATGAAACTTTCGGAACATCTTCCAGAATGAGAGCACAATACGACGCATTCTTCGACGCAAGTGAATGTTTTACACCGAATGGATATGTTATTCTTGTGGGAAGTGGAACGTCCTCTTGCAGAGCAATGTCCATATATAATTGTCAGGTATTTTTTAATTCATGTACATTGATTGAAGCTTGTTCCCGCTGTGAATCAAACTAATTATTAATCGAACTAATTTTAACTGAAAATTAAACACATTTTTAGTGGATTTGCTACGGCGGAAAAATCAGGTAAGCCGTTTTCTCAAATTTGTGTATTTTGAAAGCCATCAAATGCACAAACAGAATTAATTTTCCTCAGCACGAAGATTTTTAAAATTAATCCCTAACGAATATATTAGCATATTTTAATTTGGTAATTCAATTCGTTTATTTTATTCGCAACAAATAAAATAAAGACAGTGTTGACAATCTTAAAAAAAAAAAATTTCACTGTGACAGAATGAGTGTAATGCATATAAATTTTATTCGTTTTATACTTCATTTGTAGTTACGCGGAAACATAGTTACATGGACAATAGTTTATATTCATCGTACTGTGAGGAAAATTTCTGGCAAAAGTACTTTTGATTTAAGCTTATTTGCAGTAACTACATTTGCTTTTGGACTTTTAATCAAAGCAGTCTTGAAGAAGATATAAACATCATTCTATTTACTCTATTATTTATTCTATTCTATATTATGTTTAAGGCTAATTCTAAGATTTACCTTGATCATTACATTTGGTAAATACAATAGGGCCCTAGTTGATTTCACGCTGGGGTGACAGCACTAAAATCAAACGCCTTGTCCATTTTTTAGAGTCATACGCTCTTTTTGAGTGATGAGAATCGTAAGCCATTTGATAACCAGTTATAACTTAACTTCCTACCATTGCGTTCCACTTCACGTCAGCGGTAATTTAGCTAATTCATTAGTCATCTGCCTCTCCAGTTTGTCCCAAGACTCCGTATTTCCAGAATGCGCCCTACTAATATTAAACTAAACCTCTTGTTTCCCTTTGAGGGCTTTTCCAGAAAACCCTTGGCTGAAGCCAATGCTTTAAAAGCGGGCCCACACCCCCCCTCATAGTTCACACACCTCACTCGGCAAAGTAGGGTGAGCAACTTTGAGTGCTTGATTTTTTTAGTTAGTTCATTCGGTCTTGTATGACTTGAATTTCAATTTGTTGTCATTAAGTTCAGCTATAATTATCATTTCTATATCTTATTCTTGTCATCTATTCTGCACATTTCTATATTGCCTGAGAATGCCCTCTATGTTTCCTCCATATGTAATTTTGTTCTATTTACTTTTAATTTTGAAAACCATATTACTACTGCTTGTTTGTGGCCTTTTATCGTAAATTTAGGAAGAAAATATCCATTTTACTTTCCAAAAATGACGGATCTAATTTTCTCGGATTGCTGCTCACCTGGAAGTAGCTCTAAAGGAGCTAAGTTTTTCTTACAATTAATAGGAATTAATATTTAACGTACGAGAAAATAAATGAATCCTGAAAATGCCGAATCATTGATGTATTTTAATATCTAGTGACCTTTGAAAAAAGCACTAGAAGTTTTTCTTAGATATGTGAACAAAAACTATGAGGGATGTAGATCTCTCGGTAAACTCTTGTTTTCTACACAGCCGTTTGGAAGTCAAACGCGACGTAGCCATTGATCAGATGATAATACATATTGATTTGACATGGAATAGAATATTTTTTAATAATTCCAAACAAAGAAATGAAGTAGGAACTAGAAGTCATACTTAATTTGGGAGTAATAGAAAGTTCATTGGATGCGTGGGGCCATCAGTTAGAATATGTTGCACATATGTTTCGAACGATTGATGCGGAATTAATATTAATGCAACCATTTGATCATGAAAGCCACATTTTGTGGGAATTATGGAGGTGTTTTTCACCAATACATGTTCTTGTGGTAGTCTGTTCCAGCATTGTGCCAGAAGACCGTAGAATGCAGCCTTATTACCGCGATAATTCTATACTATACGCGACGTATTACGGATTTGGTATCCCTCATTTTGTGGCATCGATGAATGGGTTGGCATGATACATTCTAGGATTAAAGAAGTAAAAACGGGGAAATATGGTGAAGACGAAGGAAGGAGGCGTGAGGGTAGCAGTTAATATATCCGTTGTGTTCAGTGGAACGATCACTTTGTTGTGCAGTTGTGTGGTGCAGGGGAGCCGCGGCAGCGGGCGAAGCCGGGTGAGGTAATTACTTTGAAGGGGGGGGGGGGGAATGCGGTGCGGGAGCCGGTGGAAGAGAAGCGGGGGTTCTCGGAGGTGGGGGGGGGGGAGGGCACAAAGGTGGGGCGAGTGGAAATTCGGTGGAAATAACGGAATGCGGAACATAAAGGGGAACCGGCGGAAGAATTGAGACTACTGATGGAATGACGCGCTCAAGGCGTTCCCATTAACACGCACGGCGCGTGATAGGGCTTAGAACATACTATGCAATTGATTGGAATATGAATTTCTGTGGTGATCTAGTCAACAAATCTCTACAACGAAAATAAAGAAAAGTTTTAAAAAACATTGTTTTATTTAAAATTATTACTCAATAGTAGAAAATAACTTTGAGACTGCAAACAAAATTTGTGATACAAAAGACTTTTCTCATTATTTTATCGGTAATGTGGTAAAAATTCTTATGTGTTCCAAGTTGTGCTGGACCAGAATTATCTGGCAAGCGAAGCTTGCATCAACCTTTACAGTACTTCGGTGAATAGTCTTACTATTGCTAGTAGTGAGGTGGACTTGCCGGAAATACGGTTTTAAATGCTCATCGATATGTAACTTTTGCTACGGTAAATCATGCCAAAACCTTCCTTCTTTTTATACTGAGGATTCTGATGACGACGCAGATGACCCATCTCTATCTTTGTCGAATGAGTTGAAGAGCTCTCTCTACATGCTCAGGGATTCTCCGAGGACTTCTCAAAGACAGGGCCATCGAAACAAGTAAAATTATAATGCAGCAAATTATTTTTTATCATGTGAATATTTATTATCGTACTGACATCTTTTTTGTGATAAAAAATCAAAACTAGTAGCTATGTGACCTGTTAACATTGATTTTCCCAAAATCCATTTTTCCGTAATTTTGGTTTCATGCCGTATTTGAAGGAACTATTGATCATTCAGGAGTCTTTTTGAGCTCAAATTAAATCTTAATTAATTTACTATAGATTTATATCATATACTTTTTCTTGTGGGATGATTACTTTTGCCGATATATGGCTAGACATATGACCAAAACGAAAATTTTCACTTTTTGAAAAACTTACTTTTTTTGAAGAGTTATTTCTCAAACATTTCTGGAAATAAGTAGTTAATTCTGTGCTTTAACTGTAGGCTAATGTATTTTATTCAAATAGTAATGGAAAATTATTTTCTGTAGGTCACGTATTTTAGGAGATATTGAGCAAAAACAAAAACAAGTGCAAAATTTGCTCAGTTTTCTGTGCACTGCGCAGATTGCTCAGGTCTTTCGAAGCTGCAAATGTAGTTTTTTACTGTTGGCATACATTCTTACAACATATTAAAAAATTATAAATCCATGACCTTTTGCTAGGTCGGATGTATAAAGTGACTGGTCTATTGGGTTTTTCCGGTGAAAAGTCATTTGCATCACAAATGTTGGTTGCGCCCCAATGGTTTTATTTTTTGTCACAATTAATCACGTTATGCCTGTTGCTAGCCAGTTATGACTATTCAAAAATTATTTGCTAATTTTTAGTATATTATTAATAAATCCGTTTTATTTAGGTTTATTTAATTTATCTTTTTGTTCTTAGTTTTAATAATTTTGCATCAAATTTCCATTAAATTATTCTCGTTATTTTATGGATAAATTATTGAAGGATTTACGTAAAGGTTTTTGATGAAAAACAATGGGACAAAGGTTTTGTGTTAAATTAATGTTTAAATTTTTTGTTGGTTTGTTTGAATTGAGAAAATATTGCATTCTCATCCAAAAATACACATGCGGAAAAAGCTTTTAGAAAATCAATGTAGTGGAAGTGGGCGAAGAATTAACTCGCTTACCATTTTAATTCAACATAAATAAGGGCATAATTTGATTCTCAATGCGCAATGAATAACATTTTCAAATAAAATTACTATATCTGGGTCTTTGTTTACATTCGCTGCTGCTGTTCCTGAAATCAACGCCTGAGTGTATTGGACAACAAGTGTGTCACATTAAATTATTGAACTTGAATTCAGATATCAATCTCAATGCAATAATTGATAGTAGAGATAGGGGTATTTGCATAAATTGATTGCTGGAGGCACACATGTGAATATTGCATTGATTTTTTAAGAAGTAAAGCTTGAGCATCCTTGTAAATTCGGAAATTCAGCTATACCAACAAAGGTAAAAATACTTCATAAAGGTTTCGATCGCGCTCTAATTAATTTTCAATTTTCATAAATCTGGTTTTCTGAGCTTGCTTATATTTCAGCATCCAGATTCTTATCCCCCCCTGTATTTCTGCGGTCCTGTCCTTTGTTAGGAAGCTGAGTTAATAAACGCTCGAAGATATTAGCAGCTAATGAGTCAATTGCATCTGCTGCTTCCTCCTTTCTGTTGCATCCCTTTTCGGGCTAATGAATCTTTATTGGAGCGCGGTAATTGATTTGATTTATCCCAGTGTACTCTCGCTATGCGCTCTAAAAATCTGAAAGATTAGCTTATATTCAGGTCGTTTCAGTAATTATGTAGCCGTGTATTGCTTCCACAAAGAGTTGGACTCCACTCAAAGAGAACAAAAACATACTGCATTGGTTTTCAAAAAAAATTTAACTAAACGATACCAAAGCCAGATACTGTTAGATTTTTTGCTGTGACTATTAGATATTCTCTTTTAAAATCTTTCCTATAGTATGTTGCATAAAATATGGACGTTTTGGAATTGAATGATGTAACTAGTTGGTAACCTCTTTGATAAATTAAGAGTGTGGCATTTTCCCCCCCTTTTTTGGGCAATTCCCCTCTTTGGACAGTTTCCCCTCTGCGGACTGTTTATCCTCCGGACTTAGCCGAAGGACTTGTGCGAACGACATGCGCTCTAACGACATGAGCGCCAACGACGGCCAAATGCCTACGACTACAAAATGCAGCGACTCCTGCCAGCGACTTCTGCCACGACTTCTGCCACGCCTTCAGCCACGCCTTTAGCCGCGCCTTTCCCTCGCCAGGTCCTGCATCGTTTATATAGCCAGTAAAGTGAGGAAAGATACCAAAAATGCGGTCATCCTGACCAAGGCACAAAGGCTGTGATCCTGTATTCTGCGGCCGAAGCCAGAAAACAGTTCCTGGCGCACCAATTAAAAACTGCCACCCTATCAATCACCCATCCCATTATTTCCTCCCCTCCAAGGCTACCAATCGACAACCTCCTGCCCTTATCCATTCCACCTTCGTCCTTGTCGACAGACCCCCTCCTCAGCTGACTCATGGCTGAGCTCGCCCTCTATTGCTTCCGAGACGGCGACCGGGTAACACCGTTGTGTGAGCCTGCTGACTTAGTCACTTTTGTACTTAAGAGAGAAGCTCAACCTCTCGTACTTGTTAAACTTAAATTATTTTCCGACTGAAAACTTTCATTACGGTCGCCTGGCACTCGACCTATGGGTAAATTCTTGTAATTGGTTTGGTTCTATTTGTGATTTGTAAAATATATTGATAAGTTTAGTTTATGATTGATAATACTTGTGTTTCGTCATTTATCTCACCCGAGCTTGGAAAGAGTTTGTGTTTTTACGAGTGTTATCGGCGAGAAAATCTACTCTCTTCTCCCGTTAGCGCTACAAGAGGAACTCTACAGTATGCAAAATTAATCAATTCGTGATGAATCGAAAAAAAAATTTATAACCATATATTGTATATAGTTCCTTTTCCATTTATAGGTTTTTTACTCCAGCCATTCTGAAAAAGTAGTTTCCACCGATTATTTCGCCAGCGGATTAACAAACAGCCAGCTCGAGTGGTCTGGACCATGGACTTTCTACTTTCATTTATGACATACCATATTTTAGAGCCATTATCATAAAGGTTAAAGTCTAATTTTACTAGTTGTTCATTTAATTGCACCTACACTGCCTGAGTAGTGACCTGTGAATTTAAAAAGTTAACATTCCACGAAGAATTGTTTTGAAAGTACATGACATTTCTGCTTGCAACAAAATCTCTGGTGGTTTAACTCAAAATGTCTAAGTTTACGAGGTTTTTACCATACCTATGGATATTTAACTCTGTTTTATATGCATTCATGATAACCTGACCGTTATCATCAACTGTAGGCAGTCTAAGGTGTAAGTAAAGGCGTGGTAATATTTTATCACAAGAATGAAACATGAATTAATGTCACGGAAATTTTCAATGAATATTTTATTACCAATTGCATTATAATATTCTCGAGCATGGTTTGTAGCAAATCAATATCATCGGGATAAGTACATGTGAATTTTATATTAATATTTTAACTTGATGGAAATTTAAGAAAAATCAAAATAGCAGAGAGATATATTACAATACATATGCAGGACTTGAACGATATTCCTATTCTTCAGAAGAAGGTAATTATCAAACCACTTGGGTATGATAGGTTCTTACAATGAATGATGTTTATGTCATGAATTCAGCCCTCTACGGAGGTAGTTATTGCGCCGAAGTATATAACCAACATTTATTCAATTATTTGCGTAGTACTTAGTGTGTCGGTTCTCAGTGTACGTATATGCCCTTTTGATGATCTCATCCGCAGTTCACAGTGCAAACTTAAGTATTTAAATGTCTGATGGTTTCTGTCAGCAGAATCATTCAGAAATCTGGCACTTTCGCCTTTCTTGAACTTATTGTGTACCCCTCATAAGTTTTTGTTACTTGCTAAGAATTCAATCTAATTTGACTCCTACTATTCTCAAAGACACATTTTTGCTGTGCGTTATACCTATTCCATTACACTAACACGGTTAAGTGAGAGTTAAATTTGGTGTATCATAGGAAAAGAGTCTCCGTACTTTAGACAAGACTTGAGCATGAGAAAATAAAAGATGTGGTACTATTTGAAAACAAATTCACTTTTCCATAGCGGCATAGATTAATTTTTTTGTACTTCTCAACAGCATCTCGCCGTTTGATAGTTCTATCATGCAAATCATGTGTTTTTTGCAAAATTCCGATAACCTATCATAAACCAATACATTCAAGTTCAGTCAGTATTTAGTAGTAGTTTTATCTTGCAGTTTTGGGCAGCAAAAATACTTCCTATTATTCCTTTAATATTTTGAAACATTATTTCTGACGTGAATTTTGAACCGGCCAGAAGTGTGCACAGAAATCTTATACCTATGACTTTACTTAGATCAAACCAGCGTTGAAAATAATTCAGACCTTGAACTACTCACGATGGCATTTCCAAAGCTCTCTTTTTTCTTTTCGGTGCAGCCAGATCTTTTTGCAGAGGTGAAGCGAAAGGATTTTATTCGTATTTCTTTCGGCAAAAGTGCGGCAGAATGAAACTTTGGGCCTCTTACCTCCTGAAGGGCAAGAAAGGACGCCGCAAGCAAAAGTACTGGCAATATTTAGCTATGGTTGGTGAAAAATTACGATTAGAACAAATATCACTGGTCAACGGGAAGAAGAAAACGGACAAAATTAGGAGAAGGATCGGGAGAGGACAGGAAGAATATTCGTTGACGAATGGTCACCAGCGGATGAGACCCGGAGAGATGCAAGGAGTGAAAGAGGAAGAAGACGGCAGAATTTGAGGATGATTGATGCTTTTGGTGGAAGCGGCGAAGAGGGGAGGAGGGAGAGCCAGAAAGGGTAGGGGACGGGGTGGGGGAGGGAAGGAGAGTGGTGACCCGGAAAGTTTTCAAGGGCGATCCCGGACGAGGTGACAGTGTACCTGGAGTCGAGGGGGGGGGAGCCGGTTGAGGCAGCCGAGTGGAGGAGAAGAAGGAGCATTTTGGCGGAAGGTGAGGTCACCGACGCCGTGGGAGCGGATGTCGGGCGGGGGAGGCTGCTTAGGGACCGAGATGACGTGGGTCGCGGAGTCGAGAGAGAATCCATGTTCTGCGGGAGAGAGAGGAGGGATGGATAGTTCTGTGCTGTGCGGCTTACGTGGATGGGGTTTTGGGGGAGCGCTAAACAGATGGGGGTGTACTCCGAGATGGAGTGGCACCCGAGGAACAAGGGATCCTCCAGAGGTATTTGGTGCTCTAGGTGTTCACGCCCCCCTTCTCTTTTGGGCCTTGGCGTCTCGTTCACCTCCTGCACCGGCGACTTCGTCCTCCTCCTCTTCCTCTCCCCACGGCGTCGCTGCAAACCGTCTTGACCCCGCCACAGTCGGAGTGCTCTTTGCCCTCCCCCACCCCCCCTGAGACTGTGACGATAGGACGAGTGGAGGAGAGGCATAGAGGGAAGGGGTTGAGGAGAGAGATGAACTATTATCGTCAAGTAGGAGGAGAAAGCCGAGACGGTGGCGCTAGAGACGGGAGAGCGTCGCTTCGGGACGACGGAGGCTGGGGCCGCGCGGAGGGATTAAGGAGAGAACAATGAGACAATGACTGGGCAGGTACTATGACATTTCCATTTACACCGAAAGTATTGTTTATCCACGTCTGGAGGATATTCTAATCTCCTCCGTAAGTCCTCGCATTCATGAATAAAGGCCCTCGCTCCAGCGGTGCGGCTGAGATGGGGGTCACAGAGACCGCGCCGAATGTGTATTCAAAAGACTCATTTTTTATACCTACCTAGAAGGCTTATAGAGAATGTATTGTTTGATAAACCACTTTCAGAATTGTAGATGAGAGAATTAGTTTATTTTTTTGGCTACGTACATCCTGTGCAACGTTTATATCAAGGGCAAACGGATAAGAAATATAAATATCCATTGAGCCAATATTTTATATAAAAACCATCAAATGCTAAAATTTTATTTAAGAAGATTGAATATAATAAGAACTAAGATAATACAATTTTCCACAGATAAAGTTTTAATCGACCCAGGTTTCGATGCACTGCATCATCATCAGGTACATATATTTGGAAAAATCTAATGAAGATTGAGTTGCTTTTTACAATAAATTTTGAAGTTTTCAGTTAAACATAAGTCTAAATTTCATTGAATTTAGTATTGAAATTTAAGTGATATATCTATTAAAGCGCTTCCAATTTCATGTCTATGGGAATTAAAAAAAGGATTCCTATGTTCAAGAGAAGCCAGAAGAGATAAGTTATGCCTAGCCTTCCATTAAACCAAGAATCATATTAAAAACGTTATTAGTAAAGTTATGTTTGAGGAATATTCAACGTATGATTTCTGATGTCTGCTTCAACTCAATGTTAGTGCTCTTATGTTATTGAATTGACTTATATTCGTACATGAATTTAATGATCAAATGATTGTTAACTATTTGTTAACGAGGAAATTAGTTTTCAATGAACCTATGAATAACCTATTTGGGACGGACATCAAAATAAAACGTCCTTAGTTGATACCGATACACCAACTATAAAAAACAATCCACTACTATCAGGTCACAATCATTACAGAAGTTAGAGAAAAATAATTTAAAACATTAGAGAGCAACCTTTTCGCGTGCCTTAGCTTACGCTGCAAGGCAGAGATGGCCTATGAAATGCCCTAATCATCCACATTCTTCCTTGTTTTATCGTAAATTATCTTTTAATGAATAACTTCTGTCTACATAGGGAGAATCGGATTTCATAATGGACATCTATTTTCCCTCTTAAATACCCGGTATAATTATTAAAGTGATCTCCATCGACTTTCGTCATCAGGTTTTTAATATTTAGCACTAATTGGTCCGAAGCACTTTAGTATAAACATATTCTTACTTGTAATAATGAGTAATTAATAAGGAAATTAAATATTAGTTGGTCAAATTTGTATGCGTTTTAAAATAGCTGTTCTATAAGGTTCCTAATTTTCCAAAAAAATATATCATTTTAGGCACGTATTTATTGCTTTTGAGCTATGTGCAAATTATCGCCGCGGCTTTTGGCAAAATACATTCAATAGAAAAATACGACACTTATTTGGATTTTAAGGCTGAGAAGAATTTTACCTATAATTATTCTCGTATAGTGTGAAGTTTCTTTTCCCCATTTACCTTTCGAGGCTTACACACGTGACTATTGAAACAAGTGTCTTTAAAACTGCAAAAATGATGATAATATTTCTTCTTTTATTACATCGTGATCCATCCAATCAAAATGATTACAGAATTAGTGTAGATATTATTTGAAATAGAGGCATGCACAAATTGTGACGAGGACGAACAACAGCCTGCCTAATTATTAAAATATCCTATTGTTCTAACCACGGCATCCAAATTTCTTCACGAGGAAAGCAAAACACAACTTCCATGCTAATTACTCAACTGTAGGCGCAATTCTGTTAAACAACCACTTCTGCGAGGTACTGCGGGCTATTAGAAACAAGCCAATCATTTAGAAAGCACTTCACGCTAAGTTGACTTCCGTGAACTCCATCCGAGTACCTCGAGTGCAGTATTTCAACTCGTACCTGGAGAACAAGCTCGTAGGGGGAAGATGTTAATTTTCCAGCCTTTGGGAATCGGGCGGCAACCTTATGCCCGTGGAAATTATATATCCCTAACTGCCTGTTCGGTTGCTCTGCGAAATATCAGGACAGAGAGCTAAGGTATTGTATTTCACGGTATAATTTAGAGACTCATCAAGGGGGAAAGTCATTAGCGCCCAGTGTTTGGGGAGGCATGAAAACCACGAGGGGGGAGGGGTTGTGTTGGAATAGGAAGCAAGAGTGGAACGGGAGGGGGGGAAGGGGACCGAGAAGTTGGAGGAGCGAGAAGGAGGGGGCGGAAAGAGGGGAACGGAGTGGGGGTAGAGGGGCTGTCCCTCCGGTTTGACCTCTCGGAAAAACGCGGAAAAAATACGCGAACCGGAACTTTGAACCGAAGGGTGGTTGGAAGGGGAGAAAAGAAGAAGAGATGGTAGGTCCGTCGGGAATCGAGCCTCGATCCGGAACGCGGAGAGAAGTTTGGAGGGTGTGCGTTTGCTAGGTTGTGCGATGAGGACGAAGAGTGGATTTAGTGGGACGGACGAGGGGGTAGTGAGGGGAAAGGACGAGCGAGGATTGGTTAGCAGGGAGGAGGAGCGATAGAGGGGCGCGGGAGAGCGGGGAGTTTGAGGGGGTGGATGGGGGAAGGAAGTCTAGTATCGCGCCGGGAACCGATTTCGGGGAAGTAGTTAGGGCAATGGAAGGGAAGAAGGGGAATTGGGATGAGGGAATAATTGGATGCTATCAGTGCGTGAAATTTTGCTTGAGGATGTGCTTACTATTAGGTGCTCAGGGAATGTTTACCTTCCATTGCTTTATTACATGAAAATTTCATTGACTACAGTCGCCAAGGAGAAAGAAGTCCGATGACAGGTAGAGCGGCCGAGTAAGTGGGAGGGGGCAGTGTTGCCAGGTGGGAGGTGAGCGAGAGCGTCAAGTTCGCGCGAGGGGACGACGGGGAGGGATGCCTTCAGGAATCCAATTTTTTAGGAATAATTGCTAGATTATTCTGCTTCGCTTAGATCGTTAATTATAAATTCATACTCTCTTCATAGTAAAGTTACGAGCAATTATTTCTTGAAGCTATTTTGTCTATTCAATATATATTTAGAGGTATACTGTCACGTTTGCTAGAGTACAATGTCTTATACAACTACATTATGGGCGTAAGTTGTGAACCCATCAAAAGCTTGCGGCTGTTCTTGGAGAAATTTTTATATGGGCAGTGAAATATTCAATTAATGATCCATAATCGGCCATGATGGATCACAATTAGGCCAAACCATTGATCATTCTTTATTTACATGCGTATATTTCAAACCACGCTATGGGGTACCATGGCGGGACCAGTGATGAAATGTTTGAATTGAGATCCATTCCGACATATCTCCGAGAATAATAATTGCACAAGTTAAGTAAATGATGAGTCATTCGTACGACTAATCGTTTTTCAATAATCCTTTTTGTAGACAATACCTACTCTGTAACTTATATCACATGGGTTACTGAGCCAGAAACCATGTGGTTAATATACTTAAAAAATCACGTGCTGATAGGACCAAGTTCTGTCCTAGCTGAAAAAAAAACATTTATAACTGACGTTAAGGTGTGGAATTCCTTGTAAATGAGGCCTTATCACATAGCGAGAATAGAGGCCGTCTATAGATAACCCAGATTCCCTCATGTATTTTACTTATTTTGATATCCAAAAGTTTATTTAAGGCAGAAATTCGTTTTCAACAGTAAAATGCTTCCCATTTTATAAAAACTGCAATAGATAATCCGCAAGTCTCATTTAGAGCCAGGCGATAAAATAAATTAGGTCAGTAGTGGTTGGGTAAACATGGGCGCACATACGAAGAAGGATAATGGAGAAAAAAAAACAACAGAGAAATCAGGAATCTATATTAACATCCAGACATAACAAATTAAATAAAGTCAAGAAGAATCAATTGGGATGGGCATATTATAAGAAAAGTGGAGGAATGTCTGCTGAAGGAGATACTAAATGGGATTCCTGAAGGAAGAAGACCCCGGGGAAGACCACGGCTCCGATATTTTGCATATCCGTTCTCACTTGGTCCCACCAAGTGAAAACGGATATGCAAAATATCGGAGCAACAGAAAGAGAGGCAGAAGATCGATCCAGATGGAGGGGATTTTTTGATGTGGCTAAATGTCGCCTAAGAAATAGATGGCCCTGGGAGTAAGTAAGTAAATATTGGTTTAAATTCATTCAGATTTGTCGTGTGTAGTGTCATTGAAATAGCATCGCTCAGGAGTATTTGCTAGTAAAAGGAATCAATGAACCATGCGCATGTGATACCTTTGAGTTTCATAAAGTTTCGAGAATGTACGTGTTTCTTCCAACTTTCTATGATTGAAACAAGCTAACGAAGAAAAATATGTAGCTATCTATGGCTTTGAAAAATTTCGGAGACTTTTTATTACTAATTTCCAGTATATATATATATTTGTATATAAAACTTCTAGGAGAATCACTCGGGTGATAAATATACAATATGCCTCTCCACCTAGAGAAAGATGGAAGCTACTGTCCATCGAAATATCGGAGTTTTAATTTGTTAGTGTTCTTTTTTCCGTTTGTATATTTTTATCGGCCACCCTCTTGGCATTTTGTATATATATATATATATATATATATATATATATATATATATATATATATATATAATCATTGGAAGCTTTCACGAGCGTGAACACAAATATATAAAAACTTTGTCACAAGTGTGACTAAAATGAGAACACATAAAAAAGACACTCACACGGGTTGTAAATTTTTCGGTGGATCGCCGCCACCTTCTTCAGCGAAAGGTATAGGAAGAATGAAGAGGAAATGTTTGGGATGGTGAGGGGAAGGGTCTTCCCCTCACCATCCCAAACATTTCCTCTTCATTCTTCCTATACCTTTCGCTGAAGAAGGTGGCGGCGATCCACCGAAAAATTTACAACCCGTGTGAGTGTCTTTTTTATGTGTTCTCATTTTAGTCACACTTGTGACAAAGTTTTTATATATATATATATATATATATAACGCTCCTGCGCGCCATCACTGGCCGCTAAAGTTGGGCAAGGGTGTGACATAAAACCCCGTCGAATTCAGCAGGTAATTGAGTAGCCTTGCTGGTGTAACTGGTAGCACACTCGACCGGCAATTGGGAGATCCAAGTTCGAATCCTGGGTAAGGTGAAATTTTTTCTGTCTGGATTCGACACATTTTCATCTTCCCCATCAAACCCTGTGTTCGTCCTTTTATGTGTTCCTATCCCTTTCCATTTCCTATGATTGTATGAATTTATTCGCGCCTTTGAGCGTCTGATTTTTGAATGGATGAGTATATAAATATATATATATATATATACATAATATGCCAAGAGGGTGGCCGATAAAAATACAGAAACAGAAAAAAAGGACACTCACAAATTGAAACTTCCGATATTTCGGTGGAAAGTATTATTTGTAGGGAAATAATATGACGTACATTTATGTCAAAGTTTCATTGAAAAACACTATATATATATATATATATACTTCTTGGAAAATCACTCGAGTGAAAAATATATAATATGCCAAGAGGGTGGCCGATAAAAATACAGAAACAGAAAAAAAGGACACTCACCAATGGTACTTCCGATATTTCGGTGGAAAGTAGCTTCCACCTTTCTCTAGAGAGAAGAGAGTAAGATTCTTACTTTCTACCTAGAGAAAGGTGGAAGCTACTTTCCACCGAAATATCGGAAGTACCATTGGTGAGTGTCCTTTTTTTCTGTTTCTGTATTTTTATCGGCCACCCTCTTGGCATATTATATATTTTTCACCCGAGTGATTTTCCAAGAAGTATATATATACACTATATATATATATATATATATATATATATATATATATATATATATATATAGTGTTTTTCAATGAAACTTTGACATAAATGTACGTCATATTATTTCCCTACAGATAATCATTGATCTTTGCATGAGTGCTTTATCCGCCGTTGTAAATGAGGGGGGGGGGTAAAGAGAGAGAGAGTGTGTATGGGGGATGGAGAATGAATGGGTGAACGAGAGGGAGAGACGGGAGGAGGATTGAGGGAACGAGGGATGGGAAGGAAGGAGTTGTGGAGAGAGAGGGAGTGGGTGTCGACCGAAGGACGGTCTTCTGCGCCAAACGAAGTGAAAAGCCCAGAGGGATGTTTCCTCCCCCTTTGCAGACACCAACGACACCTCTCTCTCTCTCTCTCTGGCTCTATCCTTTCCTTTCCCTCTCCGTCTCCGATCTCCAAGCCCCCCCCCCACCCTCCGCCCCCGCTCCCACGTCCTTCCTCCACCTCCGATTCCTTCCTTTCGGCGAAGCGACAGTTGTGCGTCCTCCAGACTCTCCCTCTCTTCCGCAGGCACACCCACAAGTGCTTCCTCCCCGCGTCACAATTATCATTCCTCGAGCGTTTTTCCCCTTCACTGCCGCCGTTCCGAATGACGGAACTGATACAACTCTCGAAGCATCCGTGTCTTCCTCCCTCTCTCCATTCACCCCTTGACTCGTCTCAATAACACTGGGCGGCGGCTCCGGTTCCGTTGACGTGCGAGTGTAGTGTCGAGAAAGGGACGGATGTCTCGATGAGGGACATAAGGGGGGGCAGGGGGGGAACTAACAAGAGCGAGAGGCGACACTTGTCCCCCCTGACTGCCACGTCGGCTTGGGAGAGGGTGGTTCCGACAGCGTCCGGGAAAGGAGCCAGCTCCGCTTGATGGCCATGGGGGGTCGGAAACCTATCGGGGAAGGTTTGACACGGGAGAAGGCCTTCAGGGAACCCTTGTGTGATAGGATAAATTGTCGGCAGAAAGACGAGAAGGTGAGACCTTTCAAATAACAATTATGTGTTATGGGATGGGTATGTAGTGAGGCAGGCATAATATGGCGTGGAAACCATTATAAGTCTATTTGAATTTTTAAGCTGAAATTGAGCTAATCTTTAACTCCTTGAAGGTTTTCATGCCGAAATTAACGACCATTATGTGATACCTTCCTCAGGAAAATTCATATTTTGTTTGGCAAATGATTGGTCTATTTCCCGATCGATTGAATATATGTACGAGTCTTAAAACCCAAGGTTAACGACGTCTTTACATTACCAATCAGTCATCAAGTAATTTTGACATGCATGCTGTAACCGTCTCACGGAGGGCCAAACTGAAAAAAGCTGGCCAAAATTAATTACTCTAATTATTTCCAGTCCATATGCAACATCAAGTGTATTTCTTATGTACTTTGAGCTGATAATCCTGATTTTATCATTATTTTTCAATATATCCTACGGATTCCGCGCTATTAATTGCATAAAAATTAAATATGCAATAAAAAAGGTTAATTTTGATGGTTGAGTGGTCAAGTTTAAATTCAAAATTTCCTATGATAATTATAAAAATACTGTAATTAATAATGCTAGGAGCTATAAAATCCGTAAAATAATTGTCCAAGTAGAATTTTTTTGCATAATACATTTTAACAAATTATGACTACTGCAACGGAATGGGAGGAATTGAATATATGTTTCTCGATGAAAATGAACTTGCAGCAAGTTTAAACGTCTATAATGTTTAGCTATAGCTTACGTAGACTACATTTTCACCCAAAAAAATAAATAATTAATTAATTTTTTATTGCAAAATTAGTTTAAAATTGGCTATATTCTAGTCAATTGCATTTTGCTATAATTTCGTCGCACTACTGGGATCAGGATTCAACATAAATGTAAACCAGAGGTAGAAACAATGATTATTAACTATTTAAATTTTAATATTAAACAAATAATTGTTAATAATATCATTATCAAAAACTTGAATAAATATTTTGAAAAATAATATTGATAAAAAGTGTTCACTCATCCTTAGCTGACTCCTCATCAATCTGATCTTCACATTCGTCATTCCCATAGTCAATTAGTTTTTTCACTTCTGGATCTAAATCTTTCTTCAATTTACTATTTTGAAATGAAATTGAAGATATCAAGGGATCAGATATGAGAAGCAACCTCCGAAATAAATCTTAAATAATCGCCTTTCTTGATATCTACCACGTATTGTGTTGCCGGAATTTTCTAATATCCTTCTTCCTTTATTCCAAGACATCTTCTGAAAGCTGTCCGATGGGCAGAATTGCTTTCTTAGATATGTGTGCACCATGAATTAGAAGCTTGTGTACCGTTGGTGGCATATAACACCAAGGGTATTGCTTCACGTATAATTTTGCTGTTGCTAGACAGTATAACCTTTGCCTTAAATATAAAGTTTCATAATGAAATCCATGCAAGTACACTGACAGTTAACATTAAAAATAAATAAAAACTACAAGTAGCTTAAAAATTCACCCTACTTTCACTGCTCTATAACCAAACGATAGAAAATGTGTAAATGACACTCCAAGCACCGAATATAGCTATGGAGAGGAGATAAACTACATGAAAATCCTGAGGCATAAACAGTAGTCCGTAAGTTCTCCAGGTTATTCATTTCGGATATCCTTGCCCCACAAATATAACACTTCATTGATCTAGCATTATAAAGAGCATTGCACGCCTGAAGTAGACAATTATGAGCTCTTGTAGTATCTTCCTCGATGGATGCGAAGTACACGTAGTGAAGGCACAACGAAACGGAGACGGGTGCAAGGAGATTTTGGTTCCCAGGTGCAAGTAGGTAACTATGTCCTTATTTGAAACGGTTCTAGCGTTGAACAGATCAACCCTGTGTTGCACAGCACAGTCACTTACACTGGATGTTCACTGGACGCGCTCTAGGAAATCTGATGCATGTGGTACGTCAAAACAACCAGAAAACCCCTAAGGGAGCTAACTAAGGTTTCCGTTTGGCGGAACAAGCCTCGGCAAAGGTCGGCAAAAAGAGGCAAAAAAGGTGTAAAAAGCATAAATTGAGATGGACTAGGGGAATTAGAAAAGAGTTATTACTGGTAAGGGGCCACCAAGCACGGAGGGACGCAAATCCTCAACCAGCTGGTGCGGGCGCCTGCCGCTGGCACTAGAATTTTTGCATTAGATATTTTCAATATGCATTGTGACTAAAAATTGTGAAATTGTTGGAAATTGAAGAAAGTTGGAACCTAACCACTTATTAAAAATGCTTGCGAGGAAGAAAATATTCCATCCTTACCTACTTTATTCTTAGCGATTTTTATCAAATGACTCTTCATATCGTTTACAGATTTTACATGACCGTACAGCATATACTCAAGTCCCTTGGTAGTGAGGCATTTAAATTTTATGAGTTAAGGCTCTATTTAATCATTTATCTGGATCTGAGTGTATGAATTCGTTAGTTTGTAATGTTTTCAGAATGCTGCTATTTTATAATTTATTTCTATGGAAGATAAATTAATTAATCTGACGGGAAATATAATCAAACATTTGCTAGTAAATTTTACATTCAACGGTTTTTTATTGTTTCCGGTAATAGTTGCAATTTATTTATTACCAACCAAAAATTAAAGTTTTAAATGCCTATACTAATTGATCAATCTTCTTGGGTGATATTATTGGTAGCAGCATTCTATTAGCAGAAGTTATTGCTCAAATTATTACCAAACTCCTACCAACAGCACATGATTACTTTCCTAATTTTCCATGCGAATCGATTTACTTTTGTTTTCCCACTCTAAATTATTCAGTATCTCGCTTTAGATTAATGATAACCGATGAAGTGAATTATCAGCAATGGAGAGTTTTCGCGCGCGGGGCGGGAGACTAATTATGACACATTTGCGACTTTAGAGAATTTCGGTTTCTTCCTCAGGCTACCCCACAGTAAGAGGATAAAATTTAATCACTTAAATTATTTCCACCACACTGTCTCGCATGGACCTGCTGCATGAATCACATTTTCAGCGTTTGCAATTCTGCCGCAGCTCTTGCATAATTTGCTAGGCAGGACCAAAACCTCAGAATTGCCGTGTAATGAAAGAAGCGGAGAATTTGTGGCATTATGAATTTCGCAAATTGCCCCCCGCGTCCACCGAAGGCAAATTAAAATGAATAATTCCATCGCGAACTGCGATGAAAATCCCCGTGAATGGAGCCGTAAAGGATGACAACTATATATAACGGCAGAGCGGCGCAAATGCTTGCATGAATGGCTTGCATTGATTTTTATCACTTATCGCCCACGTTCGTCGTTCTTCGCCCTGCGAAACAAAGAAACGATATATTGCCTTCGCGCACACACTCCCCCATTCCTGTTCGATATTTTCCCTTTCATCCTCTCCCGATTCCCGACCCGCAGTTCAGTTTTTTTTTCGGCATAGGGTTCTCCTCCTCTCTGGACATCCGCGTGAGAATATAGTGCTAGATGGGCGTACGTCGATGCATTGCCACCCGGAGTGCAAAATATGGAGGAGGACGA
The DNA here is from genome assembly GCA_963573305.1 of Pyrrhosoma nymphula. NCBI lineage: Eukaryota > Metazoa > Arthropoda > Insecta > Odonata > Coenagrionidae > Pyrrhosoma > Pyrrhosoma nymphula. The sequence goes on along the minus strand of OY754327.1, from coordinate 24,761,287 downwards.
ACTCTACCCCGAACGCGCAGAATGTAAGCAATAATCGCGTGGATCGAAATCATGTGGATTGCATTCACACACTAACAATCAATCCCCGCGTGTCGCTAACACGGAAACAAAAGATCCGTGTGCCATGAATCACGGGGATTAGCCAAACTGCATTCCATTCGAATCTGGATTTCAGACTGCTTGGTAGGCAGAACTCCGGTCCAGGAGGGGGGACATGATTGTGGGCAGAGTCGATCCGCCCTCCCCTCTCCACACTTGCCTGTCGGCGGCGCAGGGTTGGGGTTGGCGGGGGTCGGGGGTCGGGGAGGTGAGGAACACGAGGGGAGATATACCGCGGTTGGCCGAATGAAAGCGGGCGGGAAAGGAAAATGGCGACGTCAAGTCCGAGAGCGACAAATCCAGCTCGTGGTGGGAAATAAAAAAAATCGCCACAGTTAACCGGGGTATCTGTGGCGTGCGGCATGCGTGCACTCAATAGGGGGTCATTGAAACGCCGGGTATCCCATAATAAATGGTGGAAAGTGGCTGATAGTCGCCGTTGGAAACCTTTTATGCGGAGTCGTGGAGTAGACGCGAGTGCATATCGTGGCGGACAGGTCAGCCGATGACGGCAATTTGGTGATAGTCGAAGGGTGATGGCGGTCTGGAATAGTGCGGGGTGGAATTAGACCCATGGCATGCAGATTTGGAACCACCCGTGCCATTGCGAGCGAGGGAAGTATGAATGGAGAGGATGAAGGCAGAGAGGGGATGGATGATGAAAAGTGCGAAACGACGATGAGGTGCAGTGAATCAAGCGTTAACTTTACTTTGCATTCTGAAGAATTTGTATACGTTTTTTTACAAAATACATGATTCCACTTAGAATTAAAGATGCAAACTTTAGACATGAAATTAATGACGGATTAAGAACTTCAAGAACTCTGCGTATAACGTATTTCTTGGACGCTACATTTAGGCATTTGGATAGAAAACTTAAGTAAGAATCTCACCATAATTTTGCTATTTCTCCATCAATAACTACGTTTTACCGCTATTATTCTAAATTTAGGAAATTCCATGCCTATTTCCTAAGCCATGGCCTCATTAAAATTTACCTGAAAGTAGGCCTTAAGGATAGCTTTCAACACAAAAACCTTAGGGAATTCATATTCTTCTGAACTTTTAATGATATTTGCAGTAACAAAAAGGGGAATTTCTCATGAAATTCGGAAGGCTCCCAGAAGAGATAAAATTCAGGCTAAAATGCCAATTTTGTAAAATTCACCTTGTTTCCATTTTTCTATAACTTTTGCAGGTATAACAATAAATGAATGAAGTCTCATCAAGTGTGGCACAGAACCATAGACGCTGAGGAAAGCCTTGCTTGGTACCAGACTTGAGGAGACTTACGGCCTACGAAAAGCTGACGGTATTTCAGAAGAATTAATGCTTTTATCTTGCGATACTGCTTTTTTTGATATCTTTCTTTATGCCGTAAATACTTACATGCAGGATGAATGTATGTATAGAGCACAAAAAATACGTACTATGAGTAAAGGTAGAGAAGTACTAATGCCACTTTAATGGTAATAGTTTAGAAAATTTACATTCTCTACCGATTGAGAAAATTTATTTTTTGATATTATAACTAGACTGCAATATTATAGACCCCGCACAGTTAAAATATCTCTTTTGAAAAATGTGGTGAATAATTGATGACAAAGAAAAGAGTGGATGCCTAGCGCTTTATTTAGTAAAAATATATTTTTAAATGAGGGCAATGTACTGGGAAGGATGAATGGTATGCAGTACCTAATATACTAACTTTAATAGCAAATCAAGGTGATATGAAAGAACGGAAAACTATGATTCACATTACAAAATTTTTGTTGATCTATGAACTTGGAATTCAGTCGTGAAAAACAGAGTGAGAAAGTTCGTGGAATTGCTCTTGGTTCATGACTAAATAAAATTTAATGAGCCTTTTGTTGAAAATCCGTGTCGTTTCTTTCTTTGCCAAGGCAGAACTCAAATAGTGGCATAGATGTGAAATGGGGAGGGTACAATATATTGATGGGGGCAGTGGAGGTAGGGGGAGGGGATAGGTGGGGAAGGGAGTTAGTTGATTGCTTTCCGTAGTCGCCCCCACGCCAAAACCCCAAATCCCGTTATACCTCTCCCATTCTTCCCCATTCAGGGTTTAGGGTTTTGAGGGCGTGAAGAGCGGGGTGTGCCGGGTAGTGTATAGAGGAACGCGGGGTGGCTTTACATATCCGCAGAGGGTGAGAAACCGCGCAAACCACGCCACAAGCAAGATACGTCTCTCCTCTCCGCTCCCCTCTCATTCGTTCATCTTAGTCCCTTGCCTTCTCTCCCTCACACACAATGGGAAGTGGCAAATTAGCAGCTTGTTTGCTAATCGCGTTCCTCCTCGGGGAAGGGGGATGAAAGGGGGCGCGGAAAAATGTCGGCCGCTCAGCATAGGGGTGGGTACTTGCGTGCAATGCTGCTGCTGCTGCCTTGTCATGGGGATCCTCTCGCTCATCACTCCGAAGGGCGTTCCGTTTCCCCGCAGGAGGTCGGTGGGGGTGGCAAATCGGCAGCGATCAAGCTCAGGATCTTCTAACGACTTAGTTAAACAGGGAACTGGCGGCCGGTTGATAGTTTGGCAACCCCCTTCCGTAATGAGCGATTCGATCGAGCGATTCGGTAGGTGATTAATGTGTACTAGCAGCTCCCAAGTATAATGTTTTCATTTCATATGTATTGCTTCAGAGACTCTTTACACAAATAATTGTCATTCATTAAAATGTCATACTATACGTTGAGAATTGACGGTAAATATTAATCTAGTTGGAGCAAAGTATTCCGCAGTGACTCGTAAACATGCTGGATCTAGTTTTTCCGGAACAGCTGCGTTGGTCAATTTCCATGACAACTGTTCCAACGGAGGAGAAACTGTTGTCATGGAAATTTACCAACGCCGCTGTTCCGGAAAAAAGTAGCTCCAGAATATAATTATCTACATGTGTATTTAAAATTAGACGTTCAAAGCATCTTTCTTCTTTTGAATGATGCCCGTTGATAGTCGTGGACACTTAAGATCGAGTGACATATTTGTGTGAATAGTTGAACTTATATTCTGTATAAACCTGTAAAATTGAAGTGTGGATTGGAATATATTAGTTTCTTGAGATACCTATCTTGAAGTAGCTATCACAGTAAATAACAAGAACATTAAAGTTGACCTTCGTTATTTTTAGACTTCATTTTTATGGCCACATTCAACAGAATGTTATGAAACGTAACTTTTATAATGCTATGTTAAACAAAGAAAATGGCGGAGAAAAACACGGGAAGTAAACATGGAAGTTGGATATAAATTATCAAAATTTTCACTTCTAAATTCTAGGTTTATTTCACCTTTAGATTAAAGTAGTTTCATATATATACACTGTAATATGTTTAAACAATAAATATATAAAAGATTAGTTTTTTTTACCAAAACCTACGTCATCATTTAAAGACACCCTGCTTAGTAGAGCTTTCCGTTATTAGGAAGAAAGTAGTTGAAGTAATGGTGAGCATTCAGTGGTTAAGTTATGACTTATAATTTATTTAAAAATACAGCGTCACCGTTAGAACCACTTGCTCAACCAGCTAAGCGCTGCGAGTCACGCAACTGTGGCCAGGTGCACTTCATTATTACGTGGGATCAGTTCGATCCAAATTGTGCCAACCCATGCTTCCTTTATTCCACTTTAAGCTAAACGTTTCTTATACACCGTAGTGAATCCTTAAAAAACGCCCAAAGTTAGGCGCCAAAACACTATCGTCCGCAGCGGTCTCCCTTGGCTGGCAGCGTCTGTTCAAATCGGCATAAAAAGCTTTGAAAATGAAATTTGCCGACAATAAATTAGGTAGTAGGGCCGAAATATTTGATCCCTCTTGAATGGCTATGATTCATGATTCACGGCTTAGGAACCAAAGGGTGGCTGAGAGGCAAATAAGGAGCAGTAAATAAAAAATATTAGCTCAGATACATAACGTGAAATTAAGGGGACATTTATAGCGTTCACAAAAACTATATGACGCCATACGTTCCCATGTACTATATTCGTGACTGATATCTTGTGTATATCGACTGCGTTGTCCTTAAAAGTTTTCATTTTTAATGCAATCAGCAAAGAAATATCCTGCATTCATTTCTGTAAGTCTTCCTCTCATAATTAAAACCATAATCAAACAAATTATTGCTGAAGGCACCAGAAAAACAATGATAATCCCCACCCACGTAAGCTAAAGTCAGTTCAATTTAAAGTCGACGATACTCTAATTTTTCTTTTACTCAATTAGGGTTTCACGATAAGTCGTGCGATGACAAGGCACTGAAAAGTCACTCTTTTACGCAAGCGTTGATTTGACGCTGATTTTTCCATGACCCGGCAGGAGGTGGAGAGCGCTACATGGATTGTGGGAGGGGGTGGTGGGCGTTGTGGGGACGGGGGCACTTGATGGGCCGAAAGAGAGACGAGGAAGAGTTTACGGGGGCGGGGCGGGTTCTGGCGGAAGAGCAGCAACTTGGCACAAGCGCTGCTCCTCCTCCTCGTCCGTATTCCTCCTTCCGAGCCGCGGAGTGCGGCGTCCTGCATAACAACTAGGCGGACTGGCGAAAAGCGGGCGAGCGCTGGCGGTGGTGTTCTCGCCGCCACCGCTCGAGGTTTGAAGGGCGATGCAAAAGGCTCGGGGGGTCTTGGCTGCCGTGCGGCATTGCGGAAGGGTGCCAGGAAGGAGGGTTCAAGGAGAGAGCCTGGAGGGGTCGGTTCTCGAAAGAAGGGCGTCCCTTGGGGGTCGGAGTGGAGGCAGAGAGGGACAGGTTGAGGGGGAGGGTGCTGTCAGTCTATTCATTACCCTCTCGACGCCTCTTTCCTTCCAACATCCGCCTCCCAGACTAATTTTTAATTTTCCCTCGCTCGCTCACCCCTTGCTCCTCTCTCCGCTCGGCCGTTTCCTCCGCGAAAACACAAGTGATTTCGTGCGCTAGGCAGGTGATGAGTTTAAAGGGAGGGAGGGTTGGGATGTGTCGGAACGAGCGGGAAGATTGGTAGGGTCCCGGGGAGTGTGCAGGATGCGTTACGGAGGGTGAGGGGTGGCAAGGATCATGTGCGAAGAGGATTGTGGGAAAGGGGTTTGAGAGCAGAGAGGGCTGGCTATTCGAGCGAGGGGGCGGAGAGAAGGAGATTGGATGGTTCAAGAGCGGGGTTTTCGGGGGGGATGCAGTACCCCCGGCCCCCCTCCTCATCCTTTCCCTTCGGGGTGATGGAGGAGTGCTCCCGGGTCGGAGGAGGGGGGAGGGGTTGGTAGGAGTGGAGGGGTAAAGGCTTAAAAGTCTGAATTTTGCATGAGGCTCGCGTGCGAGATAGACCGTCCCGCCACCTGGATGGAAAAAGACTAGAAAGAGAGGAAATGGAAAAAAGAGCTTGAGGAGAAGGAGGATACGGGAAGGGGTTGGAGAGGGGGGAGGGCTGAAAGAGGGGGATGCTGTTGGATCCAAGCAACCACGCGTAGGTGAGTGCGTTAGGATGTTAGGATGCTCTACTCTTGTCGGCGTGTGCTGCCTGTCCTGCTGCTGCAAAAGGGCGCGCTTGTATCCTGGTAAGGGTCCCTTTTCCCCGCTTTTAAAACGAGGAGGGTTGTTTGAGATTAGGATTGCATTGGGATTGGGGAGAGATAAGGGATAAGGGGGGGGGGGGTGTCGGGGGATGCGGTCTCGGGTGTTGTAGAGGGGGGGGGGGGTGCCGCGGTGTGTTGTTGGAGATGGAAAACGTGTTCTATTTAGGATGCGGGGGATGAAATTAGGAGGCGGGGGGTTGTCGGTCTCCCGTAAGAGAGGGAGCAATGGAAAGAGAGAAAAAAGGGTGCGGAGGGAGAACAGATAGCTTTAGAAAGAGCGGGAGAACTCTTGATTGTGTGTGTGTGGGTGGTGGAATTTGGGAAGTGCAGAGGGATAGGTAGCGTTTGGAATTTCGAAGAAAATTGGGAGCAAGTAGGTAGTGATGGGGTTAAAGAGTGAGGTTTCTCAATAAGATGAAAGTAGCATTTATTGATGAGAATTTATGATTATCATAAGGAAAAAAATCTGGTTGTTAAAGCGAAGCGGAATGCTTAGAAATTTCTAGCGTAGGCGTTAATAAACATTTAATTGATTAAATTAAAAATATTATAGAAAAGTAAATGGTCTATATATATATTTCATGCATAAGTATGTTTAAACAAATGCGTGCAAATTTTTTATTCCAAGAACATTATTGGATGTGTTTAAATGTGTTAAATACTTATAAAGAACTTATCATCTAGTTTAGAATTAAAATGTGAAAAATTTGAGTTTACATTGACAGGAACATTTGTACCTGTTTAACGTGCATAGGAATATCCAGAACAAATGATCGAGTTAATTGTTTTCAGGGAGTAGTTGTTTTGTAATGTACCGAATCTTGAAAATAGTATTGTACAATATATGGTATCTATGTGAATTTTTAGAGTGATTTACTGACCCTAAGTGATCATTAAGGAAAAAATTATGAAGGAAACATTATAATTCATTCAAAATTTTAAAAAATCCTAACTATGCTTAGGAAATGAATCTTATGAATTTTTCTCCAACATGGTATAAAGTTCCGTTTATAAAACTCTCGCAGAATTATGCTTGCAGATATATTTTGGCGTTTACAAAAATTGATATATTTAGTATTTATTCATAAGAAACATAACCCTACTTGACACTTATTAGTTGATGCCGATAAATATCTCAAAGTTTCCATGTAATAATGAACAGTGCAACTGCTTTAAGTGTATTTTGAAGTTACCTACTTACTGATTAAGTTGGACCATTGATTTTCCCTTTTCCCGACCGTTTCGCCAATGATTTCTTCTTTTCTCACAACAACTTTGTAACTTTGCTGTGTAAAATTAAACGTAATTAACCTAAGATGTACCGGGAGAAAATCACGAATCCTCAATCCCTCGACTGCTCGACTTACCGTCACGAAACCAGGAAAACAGTCCTCGTTCACCGCGGTTCGTTCGCTAAGAGCTTGCGATTCAATCGGCGATGGAGGGAAGACGATGGGGTAATGGGGTTCACGGGGCTTACGGTTGAAATTCACGAGATGAGAGCGGCGGGACGCGGTTGGCTGGAGTGCTCGGAATATGGCAAGTGCGCTGCCCTCTTTTGGAGAGTTGGCAAGGGAAAGAGAATAGGTGTTGCGTTGGTGGGCGTTCGTATTAAGGGCGGAATGGGGTGTGGGAGCGGGCAGGCGGCCGTGGAGTATTAGGCGACGGGTTGGGCGTGGGAAAGGAGAGGCGGGGGTGAGAACAGCACAAGTTTTTTTGAGGCAGCCGCGCGGAAGTCAAGAGGACCCAGCTTTCGCTTTGGAATAGGGATTCGCTCCTACCCGTTCATTTGTGTGCGTGTGTTGAGGGGTGAAAATGGAATCGCCCGGGTGAAACACTCAGCTGCATCGTGGGCGTAATACGAGGGAGAAGGAGAGGGAGGAGTTGGTTGGGGAAGGGACGGGGGGGGGGGAGGGGGAAGAGAGAAGAGAGGCAAAGAAGAAGAGGTGAGGCGGCCCCCTTTTAGTGCATTTCGGTGTATCGGACGTAATACGCGGGTGGGTGGGAAAGTGAAGAAGATGGTGCGCGGAATCAGCGCGTTGAGGAAGCATTTTGAGCTGTTGCCGGAAGACTCTCTCGATAAGGCTTTAATCATCATTATTCCAAAGATGAAGTCTCCAACCGTGTCCGCATCTTAAGGCTGACATTATCCTCCTTTTAGACTCCATAATGGCGTCTGGTATGTTTTTGTAGTTTTAGCGGCTGATTGCTCCCTTATTCCCTGTTGTTGTTTTAGGCAAGTACATTCTCAGCCCCCTTGCAATGGGAAGGAAACCGAGGCATACCAAATAATGTGAAAGATAAGAAGAATATAAAATGTAAGAGAATTGTATCGGGTTGTATTTTTTGTCTCTGCCTTTTTAGTGACTCATTAGTTTTAATTAATGGAAATCGTGGTTCTTATAACACTCCTATCAAATTTTACTCTTTCATCCATTTTCAAATTAAGATATTTAAACCAAGTAAATCATTCTGTAAATTGTGAGTTATTCTAAAATATACTTTTAATTATGAATTGAAAAGACTATTATTATTCATGTTTTATATACGAATTATATAATTGCAAAGGCGTCTTTTTTGTATCATACATACATTCAGAACGTCGACGTACGTACATACGTCTCTGAATTAATGCGGCTGTAAAAATCATGCGTTATATCGTATAAGTTACCCTAAAATGCTACATCTACTGGATACACAATAAGTGCTATATTTTGAGAATTATCAAACTTAATTTATAATTGTAGTAATAAAATATTGACGTAGTGATTTAAGAACATAGTCCTCTTAGAGACACATTTCAGTGCCCTTCTACGAAAGAAAATAATTACGTATAATTTTGAATGACTTAGTTATGAGGAGATTTAAAGGACCAATTTATAGAAGGTCATTAAGAAAAAAGAAAAATTAAAAATGCATGACTTGTCATAAAATTTAAAAGTCAAAAGCTTTGATCCCAATTTGTAGTAGATATCGTTAATTCGTATAATTTTAGAAAAAATATTTTAATTAAAGAGATGAGGTAAATTTTTCGGTGGTGGTATATATTACGCTATCTAATACTTAAATTATTGAATTTTCAACGATCTATCAGCAATCTTCATAGACTTTTTTCCCGACTTTCAAATAACAGGCTGTGAAAAAGAAATATGAATTACATAATGATAGCAGCAAATTATTTTAGGAAGATTTATATATCAAGGGCTTGTAGTTAAAAGCCTTTGATATAACGACTTCTCGTTGATACCAGTAAAGTCAAGAGGCACGCTTTTGAGGCAGAAATAATGTGGAAGGTCCATTTCTGTCTGAAGCTAAGCCTTTCATTTACTTGCTAGTTTACCAGCCCGAAGCTTTCATTAATGAGACAATCAAAAGTTTTTGCTGAAATAATTTATTTTATCTTTCTCTTTCTCTCTTGATTTGTACCTTATTAATCCGGTAGCAGGTAATAATAGGAAATGGATGGTATCCTTTTTGATAACATTTTGAACAATGATTAATTAATTTTATTATGAAGTTTGTAATTGAATTGGGTTAGACATTTTTGACATTTTAAATTAACAATGAACAAGTGTGGTTTTCGTACACGGGAAACGTGTATCTCGGAATGTTTTGTTTTCTTAATCAAGAACACCGTCGAAGAATATCTCTGAATCTGTCTTCAATAATTTAATGATAATGAACTAAGGCAGCTATATTTGAATCATTTCACCAGTTATTTATTTCAAAAATGCCAAGATGCAAAAGTAACTGTTGTTTTTGAAAAGGAATATCTTTGATCATACGGCGCACAGTGGGCCAAAATCCAAAAAAGCTGGCCAAAAGTCGAAAAATGAAGTTCACGCAAACCAACCAAAAACAGAGTATTTATATTATTAAGCATATACTCTTTGAGATAGGGTACTATACAGAGCATAGAATACGCCATGAAAAATTTTACAGCTGGTCAAAGTAGAGCATGTCAGGGTGATTTTGGCGACCGGTTTTTTTCTGTGGAAAATAGCAAGATATAAAGCTTTATTAAAGAGTCGTTATTCGTAATGTTGGTTTTAAATATTTTGATCCCAAAAATTGATCTTTATTGCATGAATGGAGATAAAATTTGTTCCGTTTTATTTGTTTTTTAATATTTTTATAATTTTTCAAAAATTGTGCTGTTTTTTCATTAAATTTTATGTTTAACGTTAATTATCGTTTTTATCGACATCAGGCTACACGGAGTTATTTGCACTGTGTGGTAGAGACAAGCATATAGAACAATGTTCAGAAGGAAATTTTTGCGATAACTTGCGATTCTAATTTTAACAACCATTTTTATTTAAAACCACCCCGGCCACTAATGGGGTCTAAGCGAAGCAAGTATACAACTTCCGAGCAAAAAGACGACGGAATGCCAGTTCAATGACATTGGTAATTTGAATAGATGTTTTATGAATAACTTTTCATATTGATTTTTTCACATTCTACTTAAATGGCTAAATTCAATGTAAATCTTGTCGCAAATTGAAACTTCTCACTACGTTGGCGACTGGCGATTCCATGATGAGGAGGTCGTTGGGACGTTTCTCAGCAGAGTGATGGGCTAAAACATCTTTGAAATGATTTTCTATGAATTGCGGATTTCCCTTAGGCATCTTGAGCAGGCTGTGGTCGAGGGATTTAGGGGAAGGCTCGTGGTCATGCACGTGCAGCGGCATGCGCCCACGCCAGCTGGTTGAGGTCTTGCGTCCCTCCGTGCTTGCTGGCCCCACAATGCTGGTTTTACAACCTTGCCAATAATGACTCTTTTCTACTTCCCCTAATCCATTGGTAGCTATCTCAAGTAATGCTTTTTACACCTTTTTTGCCTCTTTTTGCAGACTCTTGGCGCCACTTGTTCCGCCAAACGGAATGCTTAGTTAGTTTTCTTAGGGGTTTTCTGGTTGTTTTCGCGTACCACATGCATCAGTTGTCCTAGAGCGATCGTTGAGTGCACATCCACTGTAGATGACTGCACTGTGGTTACACAGATGTGGCACCACAAACGGTGGTAACACAGTTAGACGCTGTTTTTCGGACCCTAAATTATCAGCTAATATTACCGGTAAGAGAAACTGACGACTATTTCAAATTAAAGAAAACATCGCTGCTGAAGTTTAGTGAGATTTTCAAGTCAATTTAATATTTTTCAGGGCTTTATGAACAACTGATTTCAAGGTTTTAAAATATTTTGAAAGCAATTTCAAGCAGTCGAGCACGAAATCACAGTGAGTTCAGAAAATAATGTCTAGCAACAGCGAAATTATACGTGAAGAAATATCCTTAGTATTATATGCCACCAACGGTGCACAAGCTTCTGATTCATGGTGCAGATATATACAAGAAAGCAATTTTGGCCATCGGGCAGCCTCCAGAAGATGCCTTGAAATCAAGGATTAAGGATATTAGGAAATTACGGCAACACAATACGCGGAGGATATCAAGAGAGGCTACTAATACATATATATTTCGGAGATTGCTGTTCACCTCTGATCCCTTGATATCTTCAATTTCATTTCAAAATAGTAAATCGAAGGAAGATTTAGATCCAGAAGTGAAAAAAACTAATTGACTATGGGAATGACGAATGTGAAGATGAGAGTGATGACGAGTCATCAGAGGATGAGTGACACTTTTTATCAATATTATTATTCAAAATATTTATTCAAGTTTTTGATAATAATATTATTGAAAAATATTTGTTTAATGTTAAAATTTAAATAATAAATATCATGGTCTCTGCCTCTGGCTTAAATTTATGTTGAATCCTGATCCCAGTAGTGCGACAAAAGTATAGCAAAATTAAAATGACTGGAACATAGCCAATTTCATACTAATTGTGCAATAAAAAATTAATTAAATATTTATTTTTTTGTGAAAATGTAATCTACTTAAGCTATAGCTAAAAGTTGTAGACATTTTAACTTGATGCAAGTTCATTTTCATCGAGAAATATATTTTCAATTCCTCCCATTCCGTTGCAGTAGACATAATTTGTTAAAATGTATTATGCATTAAAATTCTGCTTGGAAATTTTTTTTACGGATTTTGTAGCTCCTAGCATTATTAATTACAGTATTTTGATAATTATCACAGGAAATTTTGAATTAAAATTAGACCACTCAACCATCGAAATTAAGCTGTCATTGCATATTTAATGTTTATGCAATTAATAGTGCTGTATCCGTAAGATATATTGAAAAAATAATGATAAAATCATGTTTATCAGCCCAAAATATCTTAGAAATGCATTTCATGTTGCATATGGACTGGTAATTAATATAGTTATTAATTTTGGCCAGCTTTTTTTCAGTTTGGCCCACTGTGCGGCGTAACTGAATTTTAAATTTATTCAATATCCATCAATTATATTCCACAAAATTCGTTTACCATGCTCTTTAAAGCAATAATTGTAATCTTTAATGTGAAATGATGAAATAACTTTATTCATGAGTACATTCTTCACGGGAGTACATTCTTCACATTTGATGACTCACTCTGCTCGTGATCGTGATCGACGCCAGGACTTCCATCAATCGACTGGACAACGATGGCACAGTTAGTCATCGAAACGTTGGTACCTGGGGGGTTATTCTGTAATCTCATCTCATGGAACATGACGTCACGATTCGCTCCGTATATGGCGAATATAACCAAAAGTGGAGTTGTAAACCGTGCCCGCCAGACGGCGAGACCATCGACTTGTTCAATTCGGCCGAGAACGGTTCATTTCTAGTTCTATCAGTCCACGGGCATAACGGACGTAGATTCAGTCGTAGAATTGAGCTTCCAAATGAGTACTTCGAGAGCAGAATAGCTCAAATGAATCGTTCATTTGAGTTGCTCTTCCAAAAGAGCTATATCGGAAAAGAAATTGCAGAATAATCCCCCTGAACTCCTGACCCGATTGGAAACCCATGAAGAATGAACCATTCGCCGGGAAATCACCAGGGGCCTGATTCTGATGCTTTCCCGATGTTCAACTTTTCCACCAAAACGTCATAAGTTTCCACCAAAACGTCATGACTTTCCGACACTACGTCACATGTTCCACCTTCCACCAGATAATCGTTCACTACATCGTTCATCGTTCAATGACTGGTGGAAAGTCAAGCTTCCCTTCCACCCGTCATCCATTTGGCGGAACAGCAGTGTCGTGGTGGAAACTTTCCGACGGAAGTAAGCGTGCGGAAGGTAGACATTGTTTTGTTCGCGTTTTCGAGGTAAGTTGGAAATCGGCATAAGTTTGTGACGTTCGGCTCTCCAGAGGGGGTCATTGAGCCGTTCATTGATCGGATCGAGAGTCGTTCAATGAACGAATGGTGGAACTTTCCACCAGTCATTGACTGGTGGAAGATCAGAATCGGGCCCCAGATCCTTCAACTTTATTCATTCACATCTTTTATTCAAACTCGTGTTCTATTCCATTTATGGTCTCATTTCTATCCGTTGAAAACCTGTTATTACCAATAACCGATGGAGTAGCAGTGCGTAGTAAATACTTGTAATCATACAACAAACAGCATTTTCACGCATTTTAGTCATTTTCACCGGATGCATTGAATGGCTATGATTGTCGACGTTGCCAGTTCAAAAGCGAACACAACACTCTCTACTCTCCCTTTAATTACAAGGTCTGATGCTTTTAAATTGGTCTGGAACTCATTTCTTAGCATCTGCTAACTCCCGTGCTATTTGTTTAAAATTTTTATTTCCATTTGCGTTGACACGGGCGTTTTTCACGAATTGGCCGAAAACGTTCTAACAGCCTGTTAAAAATTACACCAAAGGATTACGCATTTTTTGCGTATAAAATTTATCATGTCAGTGTACATAATTTTTTTTTCTTTGCCAGACTTTGAGTGAACCTTTGCCTTTGATGCATCAATTTTACTTTATTATCCTATTTTCTCCGGAATACTTTATTTTTAGCATTGGTAGGCCAGTTTCTTTGCTAAGTAACTTATCATTCGATTGTATGAAGTAAAATATGATGCAAGGTGTAATTATATTTTATCGCTAAATCAAATTTTCACATATTTAATGCCTTAGAGAATGAATTCCACTTTCGAAATTGGATTCAAGGACGTGGATAATCCGAGATTTTGTTACGAATTTTGTTACAATGCTGGCTCTATTTTTTAACATTCCAAGTGCGTGATATTATTATAATGAAGATGCAAAACAAAATATGAAAAATAATATTAGGTAATAAATTTCATATCGAATTTAAGGATGAAAACAAACATTGAATAATTATTTTGTTGTAATTCAGGCTAAATCTACAACAGGGCACTTATCTCTTAGCCCAGCTAGCAAACGTACTGTTTTGAAAATTTTCCAATGTCAATACGAAAAAGTATTGTCCAAACCATACAAAAGGAAGTATATAGTTAACTAAAGAATATCTATTTCTGGAGTACATACTTTGATATTTTCTCTACTATGACAGCACTTGATTTACAGTTGACTCATATTTTTACACTTTATTTTCAATTTCCTATAATTTTCAGTTCTGATCAAAGATATCAAAGTTGGCTAATACATTTTATAACTCACGATCTTCAACCTAATATAAAAATAAGTTGAGATCGCCTCTAAAGTAACCTAAAGTTTCTTGTTATTTTTAAAAATTTACAGGCAATTTCATTCCATTTCTAAAACATTCCATTCTGCTTCCAATGCTGCGTATTGATAAATGCTTTCCCTTGATATTACATTTGCATTTAGAATAAAAATTGATGAATGTGCAAGCGTACGCTGGTCTTAGCCTTTTAACTATCACTGCCTGCTCATGTGTTGCTATTTTCATCTAATTTTATCTCTCGTTGCTGCTGTAATAAATGGTTCTCTTTCCTTTATATCATGCTAAGCTAATATATTGAATGAGAAGCAGTAACTTTGTAATTCCAAATGTATTTATTGGAAACGACCTAGGTTTCAACGTAGCACGTCATCATCAGGTGAATCATCAATTTTCCCCGCGTTCCTCTCTATTACGAATATTGTCTTCAGAAGCCGGCTTTTGGTGCTCATTCTATGTCTCTTTCACCTATGGCCATCAAAATTTCTTGGGAAATTTTCCTCTTGGGCCGTCAGGAGAAAAAGCATAAGAGAGCTTTGAAATACGTCAAAAGTTTACTAATTTCCTTATTCGTCCGAGACTTAAGAATGGTGTGATAGGTACCCCATAATTTTATTTATCAAAATGATGAGTAGGTACAGAAAGAATGATTCACTGTTTCTAGTGATGTGGATTCTCATGACTGGAACTGTTTATTGTGTCCTCAAACCGTATCTTTCCCACTATCAGGTATCAAGTATACCATCTCCTCATGGTGCGGACATTTATTGTGTTAGGGTTCGAATCTTGACCTCCGTGACACATAATTACCAAAAAAAGTCATCCTTTCTATGCTGTTCTCGAAGATAGAACAGAAATATCAGCTCACGGGGTACGGCGTTAACACAGTGCACGTATTCGTAGCAAGTAACTCTTCTGAAAAATTTGTTTTTAAAATAATGTCTCCATCAAACTAGAATGAATCAAAAGACTCAAAAAGAAGAATTAATTTTTTTCCTGGCTTCATAATTCTGGCTGACAGAATAAAATGAGGGAAAAAACCAAGGGTAAATAATGGTCTAATTCCATCCCTCATGGCTCTTCACCTTTTTACCTTTCCTTTTCACTCATTTGCGACGTCTCTCTCTCTTCTTTCGAATCCAAATTTCTATCTCAACCAACTTCGCAGCCTCCCAGGAAATTCCTTGATGGAGCTGATGGCTTTTTATGGAAGGAGCGTGGCGTGAATCCCACCCTTTTAGTTCCTTTTTTTCCATTTGCTCTAGGAAAAAATAACCGCCGTTTTTCGCTTCCGCTTTCCGCTCTGGCTGGGACAGATGGGGTTGGCAGAGAGGGCGGGAGAGGAAGTCCTCTCGATTGGTGGGCTACATTTTTTGGCGGGGGAGGTCGTAAGAGAGGAGAGTGGAAACGAGAGAGAGAGAGGAGCATTTTCGTGGCACATGCTGCCTCGAGTGGTTTAAGGACGGCAATGAGCAAGGAAGCACATCTCAAAAGAGGCGACGAAGAAGGGGAGGGAGGAATATGGTGGAGAGATTCTCGCGGAGGAGATTGTCCCTGTGGCGGGGCGAAGGCAGGAAAAGAGGTGTGAGGAAATAAAATGTTCAAAAATGTGGACAATAAAAATTTCTCTTCGAGAAAGAGCGAATCTCTGTGCCATCCTCGGAGAAGTGATGCAGTGGAAAAATTGCAAGTTTTTCTTCGCTCGAAAGACTGAGTTTAGGCTTTGCGAATCGCTCCGTGAAAGGTATGGATAAGCCTTGAGGTAATGTCCGTATAACTCTGATGCCTCTTGTGAAATTCTAGCACCTTTTACAGTTTATTTTCTAGATTGACAAATATTGCTGTTGTGACACGAAGTTAATAATTGAATCAGCCATTAAATTATCTCCAGCTAAGCCATTTCCGGTTCGGATACTTTCTTTGTTTGGTCAAACATCCTACAAAAAGCACAGCAAAATATCCTATTCAATGCGTTAATTTTTCATGAACATTTTTATATTGCCCGTATTGTTTCTTAAACACGCTATGTATGCTGGAATAAAGTAAATTTAGGTGAAGTTTTAGCTGTGATCATTTTCATCCATCGAGAAGATGAAATGATGTTGATGTTGGCATCGTCTGCCTGGGTTCCGACGTAGCCTTTAGTTTTAATGCGATTGTATAATAAGCCATTTAATACTTGGATAGCTAAATTTAATCATACAGTTTTTTTTGTAAGATTTTATTGAACGAATTTATGTCCAGCCTAATTTGATCTTTAGAATATCAATAATTCAAACGCGGATTACACCCGATACTCACTTTGATTTTGGCATTTAATTGTAATGCTATTGCAGCTTGTAAAGTTAAATTCAAACCAACTAAATATTCATTTATTATTTTAATATACCTATTCGTATAATAAGATTGAACTTGCTTTATTAAATTGATACTTTGACTGTGTATCCTTCTGCTTTTACCTTTCAAAGAAGACACAAGGTGATATGCAAATATATTTAAATAAATGAGTCTCAATTTCTTTGGGTTCATGGTGGAGAATTTTCCTTTTTTTCTGTAACATTCTTCACTGGATTTCCTTTTATGCCTGTATTCCAATCACTTAAGTATTTTCTAATTTAGCCAAATGGAATGCTTTCTATCGGATATCGCTTACGACTTAAGGTGGTTTTACATCAAAGGAAGAAGAGAAATCATGTAGTTCAGTAAGATGCACGGTTTCGATTATCTGGCGCCTTGATGAGGCAACTGTAACGCCGCATACTGTGAAAAATCCGTATTTCCGTGCTTATCTACTCGAGTGGGAAAATTAACGACGTTATCCGCCAACAAAATCTCTTAAATAATTAATAATATTAACCTATTCGCGATGGAAAATCTCACAAATAACTGCTAGGTCGTTCATGCTAAGTTGAAATACGCCGGAAAGAAGATATGTAAAAGTCGTTCAGACGGTATTTTCAATTCGCCCTGAACGACTAGATACCATCAGGTGAAGTAAATTAGTGTTTACTTCACACTTAGTCACACTAGTATATGAGAATGTGTAACTTACGACGTCAAAAATTTCGGTTCAGTCACCTCCCTAGCCTTTTCTTCCCAAATTAATGTCGTTGCCTTGTTGTTAGACGGGTCAATACACGCAGTAAATGGTTTCCACTAGCCACATGCGACAAACGGCATCAACAGTTGAACGGTAACGTTTGCCACATGATGCAATGTTATCTACTCTTGTTGTCTTGGTGTAAACCGTTTCAAGGATTCTGCAAGGGAAATCATCGCTATCGCAATGTGAATAGCTGGTAGTAGCCCGGTTAAAGGAGGATGACGATCCGGAAGGGAATGAAGGGAGAGGAGAAGAATGGACAAAGTTTCGGAGGAATTCGGGAGGCGTGTGATTGAGAGATGATCCGTCCGTCCGGGGACAGGTCGCGTTGGTGCGGGTGACTGAGTGCAAGGTTGAGGGCTTGGAAGGAGGGAGAGATAGGGGACTTTAAGGCATAAGGGCCTGTAGGGTGTATAATAAGGGGTGTGTGGGTGTTGGGTAGACAGCTCGCAAGTTGGCCCGAAGGGACAGGGGGTTAATTGAGGTGAGATATGGGACTCGGGAAGGAGCCCCAAAAGAGCTAGCTCATCTCGCCGTCTCTCATTCCTTTTTCTCTCGTTGGAATTTACGCAGAGCCTAGTTTATTATGCCAAGACGAGTTTCGAAAACCTCGGGGATATTCATTTTGCGGTTCAGATGCACATCTGGACGTGGTTATCTAATTGCAGGGTGAATTAATGACTTTCATTGCGAATGAATTTCATAGACCCCGTTTCGTGATATTTTCATTAATAATACCCAGGGTCATTAATATATTACCTCCAAAGTTTGAGCAGGATGATATATTTTTTCGGAAGTATGACTTTTATTTTTTAACTCTTTGGACTTTTTCTTTTTCCTACTATTTTCTGAGTAGTTGGTCGTTAACTATATATTTAAAGACATCAAAACAAGTGAAAGTTGTACGATGTGGTAGACTTATGTTCATAAAAGGTGTTTCATTAATCGTTCACATTATTATATGGCTTCTGGCGTAGATATAGCTTATCTCTTGACTAGTTCACTTTGGAAATAGCCATGAATGCGCTATTTCAAGCAAAACTATAAATTAAAACGAATGGAAAAGCAAACTTTTGTCAATTAAATAGTATATTCTCAAGATTTTTCTGGAGTTGCACCCTTAATTATGAAGAAGTAGTTGTGTTTACTCACTTTCTTAACAGCACTCATTCTCAATTATCCAATAATGGACATCATATAAGTGCATAAATACGTGATTATAAACCATTTATATGCTATCCATAAGAGATCATAAGGTTATCAGAAACTGGCATGTTTGTACATTTTTATCATTCTTTCCGAGGAACGTGGAACTCGTGAAAGTAAAATTGACAAAATTATTCGCTCAAATTTAAGTAAAAAATTTTCACCTAAATACCATCACCTATTAAATGGCAGGCTCAAAATAATTTGAATTCAATACTCAGTCGTTTTACCAGTATCTACGTGACACGGTTTTCTTGAAAACTGAGCGTTTTATATTACGACATTTATCTTGAAAAAATGACTTTACGAGTGAGAGCGCTTGAAATGGCTCTCTCTCTCTCGTCCTATATTTGACGCTCCATTAGGCGGACAAGTGACAGAAAGTAATAGCTGTCTATGAGCCTCTTTCCTCTTGCGAATCACGTTTCCTTTTTTATTTAAAGCCAATTTTTCCCTCAGTGAAGTGATTTCGCGACTCGGTTCGTCTAAGAGAGAGGGTGGGAGGGTGAGGGATAGTTGGATGAGTGAAGAGGGAGGCGAGAGATGGCCCGAGGAGCGCCGCTGCCGTCACATTTCTCATCAGCGAGGACTCGGTGGCCGGCTGGCCGTCGGAAGCGCCCTTTGTAGCCGTGAACTCCTCTAACTCGTACGCTCAGTGCCGGATCTGCCTGCTTCCCTCTTCCCACAACACTTTACTCCCCGTATCTCTTTCTGCGCCAGTTCTCCGTGAAGGAAAGGGATGTTTCAGGAGCATCCGGGGCTATTTGCGACTGGGAATCATAAAGGGGAATAGGGAACCGGCGGGAGCAGTAGACTGCTGGGAATGTTGTCCAAGGGGGTAAGGGTGGAGAGGGTGGGTGGAGACAAGGGTAGAAACGCAGGTGGGGGGGGTTTGTGAGTGTGTGTGCAAGAGGTCGTAGGAAGGAAGAGAGGACGACGCGCCCTTTGATGTTGAAGAGGTGTTTGAATCCCAGAGCAGTCGACGGTATACTCGATATTTGTGCTCGCAATACATAATTCAGAGTGTTGCGACTTTCCCCTCGCCTACTCCACGAGCTGGAAAGGGTTGTTGGGAGGGAATAGGAATTCCTCCTCCGGTCTGCTTATACCCTCCGAATCTCATGTGCCCTCTCCACGACACACACACACGGCACTCCTTTGAAAGCGAGCTTCTCAACTCCCCCCCCCCACACCCCCTAACCCCCGCCCAACCTTGCATGCACGGACAGCCCTCTTCCATCATCCGTGACTTCACTAATACAGTCTCTCCCGTTCTGTGAGCCCTCCTGAATCTCCTCCCCCCCCCCCAGAGACCCACCCCAAGCCATCCGCTCCTCCCTATTCTCCGAAAACTTCATCTCCAGCAGATAGACCCCCTCCTCCCCCACATATGGCCTCCTGACCGGAGATTGAAGTTGAGAAGAGCGAGGGGGTGGAGGGGGGCATGCTGCGTTGGGGGGAGGAGGGGGAGGAGGGAGGAAGGTGAATGGGGACGTCCGGTCAGCTCGATCCAAAGGACGGTTCTCGAATGCCTAATCGAACTATCGATCGGTGTCTCGGGAACGAGCGATTCCAGGAGTGTCATTAGTTTATATCATGTGAGGGCTTCGTTTTGTTACGGTTTTGGGTTTCCAAACGCGGAGAGGGTTTTTGCAGATTGGGCGACTTGATCTTTCCCAAACACGCACTCGGATCGAGGGAAGGCAGACAATGGACGCGCAAAGCATTTTTGTTTGCTCCTGGAAATCATCTTTTGTGAGCCTAGCCTATACTCGTGGGAGTCCAAGGGAAAACATTTGGTCTTTCCCCTTTTGTTCCACGTTAGATGAAGGTTATCCGAGTGGTAGAAATTACACGTGCTATTGATTCTCCTAAAAAGCGCAGGGGTAAATAAAGTGATTGAGCACTGTAGGTACACATACCATAAGTGACTAGATGCTTAACAATTGTTGTGTGAAAAAATTTTATTTACTGTAAAAATAAGTAATTTTGTAGATGGATCGATCAATACGCACATGTGTTGCAGTTGCTCTTTAGCCTTGTATTGTTTTAATAAATGCTTTCAACTTTTTTTAAATATTATACTAACAAATATGGTAGTGAAACTGTACATTATTGAAATATACCCACAATTTATACATTATAGCATTAATATAGACGTGAACAATCGGTCAGTAGAGCACCATGATTAGCAAATATTGACATTTGTCGTTTAAAATATTAGTTTAAAGAAAATACAGCGAATCTAAGTTCAATAAGTCAAGCAAACTATTGTTGAAGAAATGTATCTCTTTAGAAAAGCCTTCATGAGTTGCAATATTCAGTTAGGGAATATTAATACCCAATGTTTTACAAAAGAAATATTAGAGAACATTTTTAGGATGAATGCAAGAATGAAAATAGGCTTAGTCAAGGAATAGATAAAACTTCCAATTCCGAGTATTGATATGACCACCTGAACTTAATTCAAAAAACACTCCATCAAAACTTCATTGAATTTATTTTTTACAACTCTTAGAATATTATGCTCAAATGGCATACTTGACGTTTTATTAAATTGACGACACTTGGAAAGTTTAATTTGCTCAGTAACCCCTCATTTACCTCAGTGCAGCATGTGATTAATGGGTAATGGTAGACTCAGCCGGCATTCTCTCTCGCATCGTCTTTCCTTCTTGAAACTAGAAACTTTTCATCGTTTCATTAATTTCGGGGAAACAGCGAGTGGTGCATTTTTTCGGATCCATCTCGTTTTACTAAATACTTTTCCGTTCGGTGTATCCCGCCGGGAGTTTCCTCTAGGGCTTACATCTCCTCGATTCCTCTACGTAATCATCTCATTTATCTCAGGCAGTAAGTAGGAGTATCTGGCACGCACGAGGTACGGCAGGGGGCGAGGGAATGGAGGGGAAGGGAAGAGGGAGCTGGGAATGGAGGGGGGTGGGGGGTGGAGAAGAGGTCCATGGGATGGAAAGACTCAAATTATTTCGCCTCCTTAACCTCTTTTCCACTGCACTCTCATTCCGAGTACAACTCCGTCTAATTCTACCTCTACTTCTTCGGCCTCATATTTCTGGGCAGTGCATCATCTTGCTCTCATCACCTACCTACTCATTTTTAACATTTATATCTTTAAATTTATTTTATTGGAAAAAAATATCACTATTTAAGGCTATACGGCCAACTATTATTGAAATAGATATATATGACAACCCTTGACGTCAGAATTCGTAGTCTAATTTAAAGTAGTATTCGAATACTTTAATCGGCGGCGGGTTGTGATTTGCCAAACATCCGGATGCCCTTTCATGATGTCTAATAAATACATAATACTCCTAATTAAATTTCATAGGATGCACTTTCACTGTTGCCCTTTTTATGACATAAGTTTTAATATTTAAATGCTTAAATTAGTCAAGGGGTTTATTTGATTTTTGTGGATGAATTAGAATAACTTTGAAAACGGTATGAACACCACAATGTTGCAAATATCTCTGGTAAGAGAGTTTCTTGAAAACGGCATAATACTCAATAATCAGTAGAGGAAGAAGTAGCAGTTTTTTTATAATTAGCAAACAACTGGGCAACAACTCCATGTCTGGGAAAATCAGCTGGCCAGCCTCATCCTGCATCCTTATGAGCTGGCTGGTAATTACACTACGCTGAAGCTCAATAATCAAGTGCATGAAAGGTATAATCGTTGTCAGTAAATCAATATGGATGGAATACACTTATTTACTAGTACTCCAACTGTATTTTTTACGAGTAATTTGCAGTGTCTATGAAGAGGTCCCCTGAATAGCTTGCGGCAGCATCAGCCTTTTCCTCTACCTTTTATCTTTGCAAGGAGACGTGCAATATTTTCGAGAAACGATTTGGATTCCATTACATATAAAAGAAAATAATACTTTTACAATCCACAATTTTGGTCAAGACAATTACGCACAATCCGGATTTCAATGCATGTGCATCATCATTATGCTTGTCATGCATTTAAATCCGGATTGTAATTGTTTTGACCAACATTGTGGATTTTAAAAATATAATTTTTTTGAAGTGAAATTCCACCAAGTAAAACTGGATCTTATTTCTTTCATGGATTCCATTAGTTTTTCTACATAAGTCCGCAGTCATAAATTAGCGACCCCCGGCACTCACTCGTGAAACCAGACCGAATATTTAGGAGAACTGAATTGTATGAACTTAGAAAACTTTTAGAACAAATTTAATTATTTTCCGTTCACCCCTTTAAATCAGCATTTTAATCAATCACACTCCCCCTCTCAATGATCCACAAATAATCTCAATCTCTTAATTCAGACCGCGTCAAAACTTTTCTCAACTGCAGACCGTGTGACCCTGATCCCTGCAAGATTCCGAGACCATTAGCACATTGAAAAGTGTGCATATCCCTCCCATGCGTCACGCTCATTAATTTCGTTTTAAAACTTTCACTTCAAGTAGTCCATTTTAGCGTGGAGATCCGAGCGCCGAATCCCGCGCCGCCTCAAACCGTTTCCGCTCCAATCTCTTTTCGCACCCCTTCCCCCGCGCCTTCGCCGCCCCTCGCTCACCGTAACGCCCCCTTCTCTCGCTTTCATACTAACGAGTCGGCCTGCCCGCCCCCCTCTCACCCAACCTCCACCCTTTCCTCCTCACTTCACCGATTCTCGAGCCCATTGCGAGTTCAACTAACCTTTCCCCCCCTCCCCATTCTACCTATCCACCCATCGCTCCTCAGTAGCAGTGGCAGCACTATGCCTGACGACCTATCCCAGGCTCCCTCTATCTTCACTCTGATCTTTTCTCTTACCCAAAGAGTGGAAGTTTAGACTGAGGAGAGGGACCTTGGCGTGATTTTGAGTCGTAGCTTTTAAGCGCTGCTGACACGGCTTCGTTCACTTTCATTATCTCTCGACTACTCCGGATTCCTCCTCTCGCCCTTTTCCCCCCCATCCCGCCACCCCCTTCGTCTCCCCTCCGCCATCTCGCAGACCGATCTCTTCGCTTTTCTGCGTATAATTTGCGCCCCGCCGACCTTGCCCCTTTTAAAAAAAAAACGCTCCCCCTTCAGTCTTCTTCCCTTGGAAATGCCCGCGCGCGTCCTTTCATGAAAGTCGCCCCTCCGCGCACGCCGACGACTCTTGCCCGTAACCGTCACAGGAAGCGCGTCTTCTTAATGAGAACTCTTTCTTATTTGTGTCCACTTGCTCTCTCGAAACCACTCCGAGATTGTTGTGGTCTCGAGACGCTGAATTCTAGCTATGAATTTGATGGGAAACCGATTCTTTTACGTCAGCCGTGAAATTTTCTGGTGTGGCAGTGGCCTAGATTCTCCTATTTCTCTTCATTCAACCAATAGCCTCCCACGTACTTAAAGATTAATCCGATAAAGGATGGAATTCATTTCATGAATCTGATGCAAAGTTGATTTTTACAAAACGAACCGTGGGATAGTGAAATTGTATACGCTCGAAAGATGTGCCGAAAGTAAGAGGAACGTGTTTTACGATATAAATACTGGAAAATTTGTAACTTTTTTCTTTTAACAGAGACTGCTCATGGTTTGAGGAAAATATTCTTGATTTCTGGATTCGTGAAACTAAAGTACACCTAAAGAGTAGTTTCAGAGTTAGAACTTTTTGATACATCATTAGGATTCACACCACCACATTCTACGTTTGTCTTTGGTGTTCATGTCTACTTTGAACCCATCTTCAATTTTAGTCATAAATTTGGTTTTCTCCATCTCTTCTACCAGTATTAACCTAAACGTGCTTAACCTTGTTACCAGATTTCCAAAATATGAATTATAATATTTTAAACATATTTGTTGCTCATGATTATTGAATAAAAGCATGAGACTTTAAATAGCTTGTGTCAAAATGTTTGCAATCATTTTAGAAAATACTCCTAATGACCTTGGCCAGCCTTGAAAAGAATTCCTCAATTTCTTATCTTTTGCTTGCTTGTTTATCAGTCGTCAAGTGAATAATAAATAATCTAACTTCTCCTAAAAAACCAGTTTGAAACTGTACACCGCTGGAATTAATGGTTTACATGGTGAGTGATTCATTACACAGTCTAATAATAATCTCTAAGTCGCATAAATTGATGGAGAGTCAAAACAAGCTCAGGTCTTTAAAGAATGCGGCTTTAAAAAACTGCAATCAGTCGCTTAATTTGTTTCTTCGGATGTTTAACGAGGTATGTTATCAACATTGATCAGTCTGATTGGAAAGGATGATGCAGTATTTGTTTCTCCCCCTGGATGTACCCATCACGTTTCTCGGAAATCTGTCCCCTCTCCGCTCCGGCAAAATGTCCCCAAAAGGCATTATTTTTCCCTCCTGATCCCCGAGATGTTACCTCGGTGTTCGAGAGTGAGAGGGGGGGGGATTAGGGGGCTTCCTCCCACCCATATACCACCCCCGTCCCCTCCCACCCTCCTTCACAGGTAACGCATCACATCGTGCGCAGCATTCCCATCAAGCACTCATTAGCCACGTCTCTCTCCCCTTCCCGCATTCTCTCGCCTAATTCCTCGTCCTCCCACTACTCCACCTCCCTCCTCCTCCTCCTCTCCCCCTCTTTCCCCTTCCTCCACCCTCCCTCTCAAACCTCCTCTAATTATTTCCCTCTCCACCACCCCCTCCTCACCCATCATGTCCCCACAGCATTTCCATCCGTATCGATGTTGGCCCCCCGCCCCTTTCCCGGAGCTCCACCGAATTTTTATTTCCCGGTCTCCACTCGCAAAGCACGCGGAATCACACTCCACCCGCTTCGCACACTCTGGCTTAGGCCTGTGCGGTTATTCGATTAATTGAATCGTCGATTCAATTATTTTAACAATTGATCGATTATTTCAGCATATCTATGTCGATTTCGGTCATCTACTCGAATGTCAATTTTTTTCAAGTGTCAATTGTTGTTCAATTGTCAATTGTTATTCAATTCACAATTATTGTCCGATAATTAATCGATTGATTGATGATTATTGACGGTGGTAGCGGCCACCACCTACCCCTCCCGTCAGAAGTAAGCAAGCGGACTGAACACTGTCATCGACACCCGCCAGTGTCTGTCGAATGAGCACGCTGAGGATCTCATCTACCTGTCATCAAGTAGTGATCTATTCCTTTAATTAATTAATAAAACCTAACTGATTTCACTATTTTGATGTTTTTCAAATTAGTTCTTTCATTCTTCTCATTGCCAAAGGAAAGCCTTTGAAAAGCACAATCGAATTGAGTCCTTTCAACTAATTGGTTGATGTCAATTAATTGAGCAATGACAATTGATTGACACCCATTTCGATGTCAATTAATTGGCATTTGTCAATTAATTGAATTACTTCAATTAATTGTAATTTCTCCAATTCCCGACAGTTGAATCAACCACAGTTCCAATTATTCTTATAATTGATCGAAATCGATATTTTTCGATAATCGCACAGGCCTACTCTGCCTCTCATATATGTAACGTCTCCTTGCACAGCCACCTCACCTGTCCACCTCTTCGTCTAGCGTCTCATCCTCCTCCCTTGATCCCACCCATTCACTCTCTCCCCCAATCCATCCCCACCTTCCCCCACTTTCTAGAAAGGAGATCACACACTGGGAAAAGCACAATCATTCACCCTCATATCCTATTTCACATTTCTACAAAAAGATTTCCTTGTATCTATCTCACCTGCATACCAACCTACGTAGCCCAGCAAGTCCGTATAGCGGGGAGCGTTTGTAAAACATCCAATAAGAAAGAAGAGAAAATATTAAAGGAATTAGGTGACGAGTATAATATAAAATACGTTTTGATGGAGTATCACATCATTTTTGTAATAATCATTACTGATGAACAGTGAAAGGGAATTTCCGTACCTATTTGTTGAGCGTCCCGTAACAGACAACGAGAAATTCTTACATATCTATTCACTCTACTTTAATTCTTTTTTTTTCTCTCAATTTACTGCTTTCTTTCTTTGCATCCTCCTCCCCATGCAAACTGGAGACGCTCGGGATTCCTTTTCATCCATATCTATCCTCCACTTGCAAAACCTATCCTTCCCATTTTCTAAGGAGACACTATTCTTTCATGCAGAGAGACGCAAATATTCCCACTACAGTCAATTTCACCAGTCCCTCACATAATTTATTTCGGTGTCGCGTCCTCCTCTCCACATCCACCATATTTATTCACAATCCCTTCTACCTGCGTTAGCCTAAACGTGATTTCTTGCTATCAGATTTCCAAAACATGAATTATAATATTTTACACATATTTGTTGCTCATGATTGTTGTAGAGATGCATGAGACTTTATAAAGTATGTACCAAAATGTTTGTAATCATTTAAGAAAATACTCCTAATGAATGACAATGTAAAACCAGCCTTTATAAGGGTTCCTCTCTTTCTTATTTTTTGTTTGGCTGTTAATCAGTTATCAAGTGGATATTAAATAATCAAACTGATCCTAAAAGTTTGAAACTGTACACGGTTAGAATTGTCTACATGGAAAGTGGTTTATTATAGAATTGCCTTTTTATCACATACAATGATGAAGAGTCAAACCAAGCTTAGGTCATTATAGAATACGGCTTTAAAACATTGCAAACAATCGCTTAATTTGTTTCTTCGGATGTTTAACGTGGTAAGTTATCAATGTGAGGCGCTATTCACTCATGGAAGGACACAAGTATTCCCACTCCACTCAATTTCACCAGTCCTACCCTTCATTTCTTTCGATGTCGCATCCACCATATTCATTCACCCTTCCCATTTTCTTCCTCCCTATCATCTCCTCGTCCCGAAAAAGAAGAACCCACACATACACACACATACACACACGTACACAAACGCAAACATTCACGCCCGCACATCACCCACTCCTCATCCCCCATCCCGTGCCCACTTCCCCGTGCCTCCCTCCCTCCCATGGCTGCCGGGCGATTCATCACCGACGGTTCCAATTAAATGTTTCCGCCCCACGAGAAGCGAGGGCGACGCCATGGGCGCGGGGAATTTCACCCCCTTCTCTCCCTCCCTCTCGCCCCCTCCCCCCCCCGTGTGAGATTGAGGACGATGGGTGGGGGAGGGAGAGAGAGAGGGAAATGTGGGCGAAAGGACGTGGAGGATTTAGTGGGAATCGGAACGGGAGAGAGAAGCAGCGGAGAGTGGTCGAGGATAGGTGGGAATGCGGCACACGGCTCCGGGGTGTGTGGAAGGGGATGACGGTTGGTGGGTGAAGGGAAATCGGTCGAGAGAGTGGAGGAGAAAGGCGGGGAACTGCGATGATGATGGAGGTGGTATCGGTGGGAGGGAAGGTTGGGCGAAAGGACGTGGAGGATTTAGTGGGAATCGGAACGGGAGAGAGAAGCAGCGGAGAGTGGTCGAGGATAGGTGGGAATGCGGCACCCGGTCCGGGGTGTGTGGAAGGGATGACGGTTGGTGGGAGGTTGTACGGAAGGGGAGGTTAGGGCAGCTGGGAGGAGAGAGGGATCAGTTGGTGGGATGAGGGTAGGGAAAGGAGGCGTTGGGGGAAGAGCGACGTTTAAGGGCGAGAAATGTGGAAATGGTGTGTGGCCATCGGCCGCCGTTTGGGTCGTCGACGGCACATATCGATCCCGAATCCTGGCACACATACCGGACAAAAATTTAGTAAAAGACGCGGTATTTTGGCCACTAAGCCTTTGGACCAGGTATAATTGTTTAGCGTATGATTTAATTCAACGTAATTGAGATTTATAAAGTAGGAAATCGATAGAAAAAATTCAGAGTTTGACTTGAAAATCTTAAAATGAAGGTAATATGTACATCTACAGCATTTTAACACCTATGAAGCATTCTTTATAAACTCATGCTGCACGCATTTGATCGAAATTAATTTCCAAAATGAGAATTGACAGTGAAAGCAACATAGTCCAAAGAGTATGTCCATACAGTGATTATAGGTGTGTTGCTCCTCCGCCATTTTAGACGAAGGACGGAAATTTTTTGCTTGACATCCCTCCGGTCAAAAATCAGCTAACGAAATAGGGAAAGGACGAAATCGTTTTGTTTCCTCATGCGTGAAATATTCATCCGTCAAGCGGCCCGCAAATCATTTTGTATTACGCTGCGAAAGCACAGGTGGACTAAAAAATGACGCTCGGAAGACTGAGCTGCAGACAAAAGAACAGGCGAGGCGAGATGTGAACATACAGGTGACCTTTTTTTCCTAGGAATGGTTACAGAGATGCGATAACTTATGGGAGGCATGTGTTTCAGGGAAAGAGAACCAGGCACTATTTACAAAAATATATACATATAAAGGACGAGAAAAATAATGTGTTTGAAAAATAATCGAGACAGTGGGATGGACGAAGAGGGAATGGAGAGAATGAAAGGAAAATATCGTGGAGTTTTCATTCTGTTCACGGAAGGCAGAGGCGGGGAAATACTCGTGGATTGGAACGGTAGGAAAATCGATATCGGGCAGGAAGGACCGAAAAGGGAAACATTATGAAGGAATGCACAGAATGTTTTGATGTGGTTTTGTGTGTCGAGTGGGGACGATAGGGTAGGATGGTGACCGAGATGCTGGGAGGACGGATGTAGGTACATGTAATTACACCAAATGTGGGTTTGTATAGGCAGGAATGTGTGTACATATATGGCGTACACCTCAGATCTAGAAAGGCAGGAGATTGGAAGGGGATGGTTGGAAGGGTTTGTAATCGTGGCCGGCGGGGAGGACTCGATGAGGTGGTGACGTGTAGCTGGGATGGGGGATGATAGGAAGAAAGTCGCGCGCGGAAGAGGAGAAAGGCAAGGCTTGGAGCAAGATGGTCTCGGTGGCGTGGGTCATCCGCAGAAAATATACCAGTAAAAACCGTTACATTATTAAAGCTCCTTTTGAAAAATTAACATCGAATGTAGGTGGTGGGATTGTGGGCACGGCTCTTCGGATCGAGTTGTGAATGGAAGAAAGGGGGTAGATAGAAGCATGGAGGACACGAAAGGGAAATTTTAATGGGAATATAATGAGTTCCCATTTTTTATATCACTTTTTCTTTCCCTTTCGCCCCACTCAGCTTCGCCCAGGGCAGGGATGTAAAAAAGGGGCCGCCGATATCTGAGCAGATAGGGTACATGAGGAGTGTGGGGTGGGAGGGAGAAGGAAATGGAAGTTTTGAGGGAAAGATACACAGGTAGACGGAAAGGGAGAGTTTTCGTGTGAGAGCGAGCGAGGAGGAAATAATGGGAGGGAAGAAAGGGGTGAGAGGTGGCCCTGTTTCCCTTTCCTTCTTCCCTGGGCCACGGTTCAGGGGGTGGGTGGGAAAGTAGGCGGAAAGGGAGAGGTCGAAGGGCTAGCGGGAGGGTTAAAGGGTCAGGGGTGCCTCCCACCTCCTCCCTCCCCCTCGCTTCGGCCCTTATTTCGCGCGGCATTTTTCATCCTCGTCCCCGCCAACCGCCGCTTTGTGCGGAATGAGCCACCGTCGCCATCTTCCCATTTTTCCCGATTTGTTTTCCGCCCCCGTTCCGAAATTCTCTCTCCCCCACCCACACTGCCCGACCATTCCTCTCTTCTCTTGCCCGGCTCTCTTCACCTTTTCGCGATTCTTCATCCCTTCCATTTCATTATATTTCCCTCTATGAAATCCGCGTGCCCCTGTTTCTTTTTTCACGTTGCACCGTCTTCCGATATAATTCTCTGCGAACATCTGCACATACATCATGGTGATTGGAAGCCCGTGGGAATAATGCAAAGGAAAACGTTGCGTGTGAGATTGATTTTTTACGTTTCTCCTTTCGTTCGGTGAGCATGCGTTCGCAGGGAGTTTTTAATTAAAAACTTTTATTTTTGATTTTGGGAGCGCATTAATTACGAAGCTCATCGGACGGCTTCCAACAATTGGATCGGAATTCCACTCCTTCATCGTGGAGCAAAACAATATTCCTTTCCGGCTTTCTCATTTCATAACACTCTTTCCATTTTAATCCTCTTGCTCTGCATCATCCTTTCAACGGAAAGTATTAAAAGTAACCACAGCATAGAACTCCCGGGTCATTGTTAAAATGTACTGTTCTTTCACTTTTATCTGTCCAGGAACTCGGCTCGTGCATCATAGACTTATTTTTGTGAATTCTCACTCATAAATTTCGCCTACTTATAGTGCTTACGTCAGAGGAATGAGGCCATATGATTCCTGAAATCATACACGCATACATACCTTCTATTCTTCTCTGTACTTCAACCTGAATTCTCTTAGCCTGTTTTAATTTATTATCCCCGATACCAAAAGCTGTTCTCCACTTTACTTTCTCTTGGTGAATGTAGATTTCGGAGGCTATGGTCAAGTTTTTATGGACCCCTGCTGCTAATAAATTCCCGAATTTCATTAAAATCCCTTTTTGTAGAGGGCTAAATACAGCTTATTTCACCGCCGTCGAATCCGCCCCAAACCCCATTCCAGCGAGCTGCTGACACACCTCCGCCGCTCCTTGCTCGACGGCAGAGGCGACCCGCTTCGCACCCAACCTCCAACCCCCACCCTCCCACCACCCTCCTGTTCACACGCTTCTCATATCCCTCTCTTTCTCACTCTGCCTCGACCCCTTGCCACGAGCCTCTGTCCCTTTCAATTATTTTTCGTCCTCCGGAATCCAGCATCACCCCACACTCCTCTTACATTTCCCGCTGCGAAGGATACATTTTCCCGGGCGCGTATTCCCATTTTGGATAGGGGAAGAAAGGTTTGCGACCGGCTCCTCCACTTCTCTTTTCCATATCTTTCGCATAGAGGACTGAGATGAATCGCACGCAGGGATATGAAGGGAGGAATAGAAAGGAGGAAGAGGAGAGCGAATGAAAGAGGCGAGGGAAAGGGGAGACGGAGGAGGAAAGAGAAGTGAGGGAGGAGGTGGCGTTTCTGGGGAAGGGGGTGCCGTTTGGAGGAGGGAGGGGGAAGGAATGAATTCATGGAGTATCGAGTGGGCGTGAGGGGACCAGGCAGGCAGGAGAAGAATAGCGTTTCGGAATGGGCGAGTTGGAGGTGGGGAGAGATTTCCTGTTTGGGACGGCGACGGAGGCGTGTGAATATGTGTGTAAAGGGTGGTTGAGGGTTGAATGAGGAGAGCTGAGGGAAGAGGTTCGAGAGGTGTGGATTTCCTGGGGAGGAGGGGGGTGAGAGGAGGAAACGGGTGGGAACTTTCAGAATGGACGGCGCGGGGTTGGGAATATTGAGAAGAGGGTGATATTAAAGGTTTCACGGAATCTCAAGTACATCTGTCTGCCTAAACTTCGTCCGTGTGATGCGTCGTGCGTCCAGCCTTACACTCTTTGATCCTATAGGTGACAATGACCTCCGTACGGTGACATCCATGTGTTAGAAGGGGTGGTTTGGGATGGAATGAGGGGTGTCGGGGGTTAGCTGGACAACCCTCCTTCCTTCTCTCCCTCTACCCGTCTCTTTTCGATTCCTGGGAGCTTCATTCAGCGGCACACCCGCAAATATGCGGGTCACCCATGCCCCTCTGCCCCTCATCCCTTTTCGTTCCCCTTGGCGATGGCCCGCCCCCACGCCGCCGCCGCTTCCCCTCATTCATTCTTCCCCGCCCCACGGTGTCCAACCCCCGTCACTCTCTCTACCTTTCCCCCAGCAGTGTGGATGAGCGGGACGGGGGAGGGAGGACCCCATGCCATTAATCTCGTCGTACACGGGCCTTCGATTAAGTGAAACATTGATGCGGTCCACAGTGGGGTATTTTTACATCATCGTGCGCTTATTATGCAAAAGTCATTGGATAATAAATTGCGGCGGACGACAGACAGGCTACCCGAAAAAAAAGACTTTCTTTTTTTATCCCCTATATTATTTCTTTTTTTTACGGAATTTGCGCGCAACCCTGTCTGTATTTTTTTTGGACCCCTTCTCCTCTCTCCACTCCTATTATTTTTTCTATTTCCCCTTCGGCCCCTGCCACTCTCCCGTCTGCGTTCCCGTCTCGTACTTCTCCTGTTTCCGCAGCGAGTAAGGGGTTTTGGACGGAGGTGAGAAGGGATATGAAACATGTGCGGAAAAAACAAATATATGTGTATGAATATTCAAGGGTACACGAAATGGGAAAGGGTGAGTTTCATTTAGATGTAAATATCAGTCGATACTTCGGATTGATCGGTCGTCCTACTTTCGCGTCTTCGTTATCAACGCGCGCGCGACATTTAATTGAAAATGTGCGAATCGAACGCTTCCACTGCGAACGTTTCATTCCCTGTAATTATTCCGAAATGAAAAAGTCGCTTCCTTTTTTCACTTTTCATTTCTCTCTCTCTATCTGTTTAAATTTCACAGGTGACAGATCGACGATGACGCATTTTAATTCCATGAACTGCAATGAACTACTGTAAGGTAGTAGTTAAAAGTCGCTTTGAATCCGAAATATATTGCCAAGCTTTTCGCCACGTTCAGTCTACATGTAAAGTCCTATATAATTCACAAGGTCTCTGATGATGCAATTTTCCCGCAAAGTGTACCAGGTCGTCGATTGAAATCCAAATTCCCTAATTGATAGCCACACACCTCTCCACCAAAACCTCTTTGCCGGAATCAGCATGTACTCCAACATTATTTGACTCGTTCGTGTTTGTTTTTTTTGGCTGTGACTAAAAATGCCCTTAGAGAATTAGCACTATTTTTTTATGCTATTGAGTTTTTTTCCGGTAGCCTTAATTCAGACCTCGAATATTCAGGGATTTGCCCTCTGCATTATTCAGTGAGGTCATATTTTACTATTGACTCGACCTGAGCATTAAGCTTCACATCCAAAGATTGTTAAAAAAAATCAGCAGTCGTTCATGGAGTTGCAATGGCCAAGTGCTTAAATCTTCTTCGAAGGGAGAAGGCATCCATGTGTTTACCGATAGCACGAGCACAGGAGAATTTGATTCATGGAAGTGGATATTTCATTTCCCCAGCCAACCCGCTCCGTTTGAATAAAAGTCTCCAGCCCTCTTTTGTTCTCTCTCTATCGCTCTCTTTCCCCCGCCCACCCTCTTCTGCCGAACCCGAAGACGTTTCCGCGATGCAATGCAATAACTCCTCCGATCATTGCATTCGGAGCGTGTGTTCCTCCCTCTCGCGTCCAACCCCTCCTCTCCACCCGACCGTCCTCCTCCCTCCACCCCTATTCGCGAATAGGGCGTAAGAGGGGTACGGTCCTCTTTCTCAGTCGCCATTTTCGGCTCCATTTCCGCCCCCTTGTACCCCCGAAACACGCCGCCGCACTCCGCCCCCGCCTGGACCAAGAGCGGGGAACAAAACAGCCCCTCTCTCACTCACCGTCCGTCGTTCCAACCTTCACCATTCTACATCCCCCTATTTCCACCCTCCCCCACCCTACTCTCTCTCTCTCACGCCTCTATCCACCAAAGTGTCCCCAAGAGGGAAAATATATATCCTCTCGCGGCACAACCCTACAAATCAAACGTCGGCGGAATTTTCAATTTTCTCCCCGGCCCCTTACCCTCCTGCCCGCCCGCCCGCTCGTCCAATCCACCCACTCCGTCCCCCTCTATTCCCTTCATTCCCCTTGGCCAACCCCTTCATCGTTCTCCGCTCAGAAACATACTGCTGCGCCTATGGGCTCTTTTATTTATAATTTTTTTATATTTATTGGGTATATCTTTCGCCTCGTCCTCCTTCCCCACCCCATTTCTCCTTCCCTTCTCCTCCTCATTCATCCTTCTGTCCGCATTCTTTCCTTCTCCGTCCGTGTTCATGCACCCATCTCTGATCGCATGATATAGGACGCCACTCATCTTAGTTCTGCGGTGTTTTTTTTATTTGTTCCATATTCCTTTATGATGACCGGGTTTTTCTTTGCCTTCTGTCAGTCTATCATATGCATGCATACCTAGCCCCTTGCTGAAGATTACATTCCTGTTTATGACCGAGCGTTTAATACGTGTATGGTTTAAAGGAATACCATTGCTTTAGGATTCAATATTCTTCATCTAGTTTAGGGGTTTAAACACATAAACGAAGGTCCATGAGCTACTAAACAAATTGCATTTCTTTGAAACAAGTACAATTCTGCAGGTGTTTCTTGCCAATTGTGCAATGAATAATCGACGAATGTAAATATTCGGAAGTTGGTTTTATTATATTCCATATTTCATGCCTCCTGTAAATGTTTTCAGCGTAAGTGCACACCTACCCTACGCATTTGCATTGAAAAAGCAGCTCTTTTACTGAGGATACATGCCTTTTGTACAATGTCTGATTGTCTTTTATACAATTTTAATTCAGATCGGTTTTTGTCCATAAGGAATCTAATACACAAATTACTTATTTTTTGCCGGATTTCCTTCTATTATTTTGTTATTTTTCTACAAATGCACCCTTGATATTTTAATCAACGGTAGTGATGAATGCATATAATTCTCGGAGATCGGCCGCGCAGTTATATATTGAACAAGTTTTAAATTGAATAAAGAGTTTATGGCGTAATGATAGTAGCTATCTCATTTTATTTCTAAATCAATTATTTATCATTAATGCACTCAAGACAAAATTGTGGAGTATTTACTGTAGACAAATGGATAAAATATTTATTTTTATTTTGGATAGGTATTATAATGAAAGAATATAAATCATATTAAAAAATTTTAGCCTTTTCATCGTGTCCTATAGCATGCGCATAGCGCGTTGAATTATTAACTTGCTCTCCTCCATTTATCAGATTCCTGGAAAAATTTCATATTACTGATTTCATTTCACCCGAATATTACTCACTTTCGTTGGTATGCTATGAAAGGAAATGATTTTTTTGAGTCGCAGTGAAAACCAACTAATAAACTGTTTCATACCCGGTATCGTTGTGTTGCTGTCGAACGAATAACATTCGCATGGATGCGAGAGAAAATATACAGAATACCTTTTTTTTAGGGTAGCGACCCATTATTACGGGCGGCATTCGTTATTCAGACAAGAATACTACATTCCATTGTCGTGAAAAATCGATAAAATTAGGAGAAAATAATTTTAAAACTTGATGGGCAGCGTCCGTCTGGTCCCGCTGTTATACTTGCGCAAGGACCCTGTTCTCCCTGCATAACAATGGGTTGTGAGCACCGCTTTTTTTCTCCCCCCCCCCCGTGTGCGACACACCACTCAACGCTCTCCAGGGCCCTCTGGTTCTGTTCGGTCCCCTTTCCACCCTCCTCGAACTTTCCCACCTCCCCTCCCCCACCCGGCCTCTCCCCCTTTTACCTCCCCAGACCCTCCCGCCCAACCCCCCTCTTGTCGCCTCCTCCCTCCCTTCAACCCCCGCCTTCAATTGCCACCTACCCAACGCTCTCGTGCGGGCCTCCTTCCCCCGAAATCCTTTCTTCTCTGCCCCTCATATCTGTTATTTCTTGCTCCCAGAAGCTCATAACTCTTCAGCATCGCGTGTTTTCCCCCACGGCCGCTATCTCCGAAATATCTTTTCCTTGTTGTTCCATTTCCGCTTGCGTTTGGAATCCATTAATTTTTTGTTTCGTTCGAATTTTCTTGTTTCATTGGTCAGGCACCCGCCGTCGTTTCTTCCCTCTTCTTCACTCCTTGCGGAAGCCGTTCCTTTTTTTATCGAGGTCCCATCTTCCCATTTTCGCGCATTCTTCCGATGGCGAGGAGTTTAAGGAGCGCGTCTTATCCTCAATAGATTGCTTTTCTGTGGCATCCTATACGACACCTAGGCGCCGTGGTAGGACGCACATGGGTGTCATTGCGGTTCCTTATGTAGCATCACCTGCCGAGAACATAATTCAATTTTTACGTGCATCAGACTTGATATGGCATTGCTATTTCTACTCACAGTTATTTTTTGTACATGAAGATAATGATGAAAAAGGTGCGTTGTTTATATGAAAAGATATGCTCATTACAGCAATACCTGTGATAACATTGACGTACTTTGATTGAATAGGTAAGTGCGATATTATAAATGTCTATTTAATATTTGTTGAAACTATAGAAAGTTAAGCGTCTCAAGGCACCTCAAAGAAGGCGTTGGTAGACATTTGTTTTCTCATTGTGGAAAATATCACCTTTGTTGCTCATCCGGTTTCCGTGATTTTCTTGACTTTATTTCTGAAATACTTTCTGTCATACAAATATAAAACCTAAGTAAAACCTTGCTTTGTTTACTGTGTATCCAGCTAAAAATCGCAACACAGCGTTCATGTTCCACATCAGGCGCATAAGTAAAAATGCCCTGTTCCTTTTGTGGACAGCATCGTTTCGAGATGCCTTGTTACCGGTGTATTTGTCAAGTATGAGGGAATAGAGGAATTATTTCTTAGTGCTATCCTTTTACTGTTGAAGGAGATACGAATAACTCACTGCAAGGCGTCTCGAAATCTGATATCACTTGCTGATTGTTTACCGCAAACGCAACTAACGAAATCTTTGACTAAGAAATTATGCTTAGAAGTCAATGTAGCTCACTTCGTGAAAGAGACCTATGTTATATTCGGAGAAATTCCTACCATTAAATTGTTTCATTTTAACAATGAAATCTAAAAGGTTCAATAATTTAATAACTACTTTAAGAACCCGATAATTATCAACTCACGTGTTAAATATCTTCACTTTTTACTAGGGCGTCCTCACTGATTGATTTACCGCAGTATTTTTCGTTGAACAGTAATGTTATGCATTCTAAACCATGATGGAAAATCCTCAAATGGTTCGAATAATTTTGTTGCCTACCCATAAAGCACGTTGTGTTTACCACCCAAACGTGTAAGAGCGTAGTAAATCACCCCCGTGTGCTAAATCATGAAAGTACATCCTCCAGTGAAATAAATGCACGAGCTTCACGCTCAATGTCTTGTATTATGCGAACTTTATTGCGTCTGCAGTAAATTCTACTCGAGGAAACACGTTCCACACTCCTCTGAGGTGGTTGCTGAATGGACACTGGGAGAGAGCGTGCGCGATGCACGGCCTTCCTTCTATTTATACCCGCACAACAATATCCTGCCTTGCCTAACTCTCCTCATATCCCCAAAGACCGATCCTATCCTCCTTTTCCCGCTTAGAGAAGCGATTTTTGAGCCGAGCACGCTCCCACGCCCCTTGTGCAAACACACGAGGGGGAGGGAGGTAACCATGGCCACCCCACCCTCGCCCACCTCCGTTCCACCCCTCCGCCCCGTTTGACAGCTCCAGCTGCCCCATTCGAAGGGAAGATTTAAGATGGGTCGCATTTATAGTCTGTCATCCTTCCTCTCCGCATCGGCGCCCCTGGCGGTGTAACGCCACTCCCCACTGCAACGAGACCGAACCAAGACTCCTCCTCCGTCGCATAAAAATTTCACTCTGTTTATGAAAAATCATCGCCCTTGGCTTCAAGGGATCCATTCAAATCAAACGGCACTTAAGAAGATTCTTTTCTTTCTTTCCGCCCTTTCTGGAAGACTTTCTCTCGTCCGCTTCCCTTCGTTCTTTATTTTCTTCCCTCGAGATCTCTCGTCTTTTTATTATGACTCATTCTATCGCCTACGCCCTTTTCGGTTGTTAGCCTGCATGGGATATTTATTTCCTGCTCCATTACTACTCTTTCATCGCCTTAAAGTCGTGAGCATCTGCTGCAAAAATTTGAAATGTAAAGTCAATCAGCGACGTAATCACTTCTCTCTTGGCATCAAAACTAAAGTTGAGCATTTTTAGAAATTATCAAATTTTAGATTTTTTTGGCTTTTGAACAATTCCCTTCTTGAGAGTAAATGGGCGAGGAAGCCTAGATCTAGGCAAATATAATAATTATAAAATTTTATAATTTCGTTAATTGGTGACACTTCGCTCGTATTAATTGAGATCCTCAATCTATAAGTACTACTAATGGGATCTGAGAACCATGTGGAATAATTTTAGAAATTAAAAAAGGTTGTTTAAACAACGATTGGTTAAATTTATAAAAAATAAATACCTGGCGAAGAGACATTCACCTTGTTATAGACTTATTTTTTTAATGTTTACGTTCTAATGATTTTTGTAAAAAGACTCAATTTACTCATTTTTAGCGATTTTAGTGGTAACATTTAGTCAACTTTGGGTATTAGGAAAATTTTTGTGGAAATTGATGCAAACAATAACTCCACGGGCTAAAGCATAATAAGTGGTTAGCTGAAAGTATTTTGCCTTTTTTGTAATGTAAAGGTATTTGACATAGCTTAAAAATTTCATAGAAATATTATAGCTTTTACTCTGTATTCGGCAGCATGAAACAACGCCGTGTGCATAAATACAGTTAACGTTTCCGAGATTTTGGAGTTTGTATGCTCGTGATAAGCGTATCTCTATATGCCAATAAATATTCACAATCCGTATATGACTTGAAGTGAAATAATTTATCATATTACTGCTTCCTAATTATAAATTTCATCGAACACAACTGTAGGTTTAGAGCTTCCCAACCAGGATCAAAATGATGCACTGCATCACTTCACCCATATTTGACTGTAGTTCATAGTCCTCAATTTCGTAAGATACTATCGTAAGGGCCTTAGGATAAACCCCAAGTGATGCACTTCGATTATAAAGACTATATCCTGAGCTGAATTATTTTTTTTTCCATTATTCACTCAGCAGTGAATTTGTCAACAACAGTATTTTCAAATTAATTGACCACGGAAAAATGAAATTTCCAATTCGCTAACAAATTCGGTATTTCCCAATTAATATGTTGGATTAATTATTACGACTGTTAAAGGTAAGTAGGGGTGCCAATTACTACAGTATTATAGTTTTAACTAACATCAGCCTCAGGGGTATACTGGTATATTAAATGGAATTAATTTCCATTAGCCTATTAATAGGTGCCAGATTGACCATCTTGCATGGTTTGTTGGCGGGGCTAATTATTTATCGAATATTGTACGAATGAGAGGAAATGTAATGTATAAATTTTAATGTGGGTGAATGAATGTCCAATTTCAGTATTTATCAAAGAATGAAAATCAAATATCTCCTTTAGTCTTGATGCCAACTGCGGGATTTACGTCTGCGCGAGTGCTCCCAGGCCGTAGCTCAACATGCCTCATCAAAATACACGATACCTTATCCCAGAGCATGTGGATCGTTATGGACATTTCGGGTGATGGTACTTTTCATTATCAACATTTTGTCGATCCCTCTGTTCATATTCAGATAGTAACTTTCTATTGAAGTGGCTGTTCTGGAATTAAAGTTTAAACTGACGATTTTAGCGGAGCCAAGTTTAATTATCGTTTCAAAGTGTCGGTTTCGATAGTTACATTTTTAAGGCATTCTTGTTGACCAAGGGGTTTAGGTTTTCCAGATATATATTTGGGCACTCATTTCAAAAAAGCTCCTAGAATGTCACTAATCTCAATTTAGACTTGGGTAAGAAAGTTTAAAGCAGGAATTCAGTCGTAAAAATTGAGCACAAAAGAGCACCAATTATAGCATTCAATATAGGATACATAACCGATGTGGCTGGAATTGAATGTACCACATTGTTAATTGTTTTCATCCATAGTCATCATTTATTAAAAGGTGTATTTTTCTCTGTGGTTGCTACCAAATTCTGGGACCTTTTTATAACATTAATAATATTCATCTAAATGAATTAATTCGTCAAAGAAGAATTAAATGCTGAATAATGATTTAATTTTAATACTGTTTTGGTGAGTAACATATAAACATTTAAAAATTACCTTAAGGGTTCTTCTAGTGTTTCCTAATTGATAATTTATGTCAAATATTAGTGTCAACTTTTCTAAAATTATACTTACAGTTTATTTCAGTTAGTGATATATTTCGATTTGAAATAATATTCTTAGGCTCCGGTTTTTATTAACACTTCTTCCTATTTCAAAGTAATTTGAATATTTGAAATTTAGTCAGTAATGTTTTATTCATATTCATCACTTCTTTTCTACCACGAGTTCTGCAGCAGCAAGAATACTGCTACATGCCGGGAATAATTTCCGAATGCGTTCATTCCAACGTTCGCAATTGTTTCCTCCATTCTCGCCAATTAAACTCTCACAAAGTGCTCAGTGGTTGTTTCCTTTTTTGGATGACAATGTTGTGTGTACGTCACATCACATTTTTTTTGGAATGAATTGAGTGCTGCCCTTTTTCTCCTTCTCCTTTTGGTTAACCCTTCATTCTCCTTCCCTTTCATTCGAATTCCACACATATTTCTAGTTGCCATCGGTCTTTTTGTCCCCGGTCTCCTCTCCCTCCTCCCCCCCTCTCTTCCGACTCTTCCATCTCCTTGGAGACTCATAATCCACCCACCCCCTTGCCTTCTTCTCGAGCACCGCTCCCTCGCCAACCCAACCAGCACTAGCGCCACATTGACGATCCGTCGCAGAGGAATGCGAATGGATGGGTACGACCCGATATCGCGGCGGACTCCGTAAAAATTCGCCCCCTTTCTGCTATGTGGGCGTCGTGAGAAGAAAATAAAAGTCATCCAAGCGGCCATTTCACAAGAAGGAGCAGTCCTCCCTCTCTATTCACCCAATCCCATCCCTCTCTTTTCTCCATTACAGTTGTAAAAGTGCGCACTGCACCGTGGCTACACTACTTCTGGAATTAGAACTCCGGTGCATGTTCTAAAGTTTAGACCGCAGATGGGAACAGTTCACATTGACTTCAGAAATTCACCTGTAATTAAGATGACCTGGTTTGGAATGTGGTTAAAACTCCTAACCCACAATCGGAAGATCCTTATTCGTATCCCGATGGAATGACATGAATTTATTGAGCTGAATTTCCACTCTATTGTATAGTAGCAAAAAAAAGTTTAAAAGGGTCTAATAAATTAGCGACTGAAGACATTCAGGGCATATCAATAGAAATAAACTATTGACACGAGCTTCACCCTCTACAATCATTAACCAAGAGCATGTTTTGAAATATTGATGGATGAGTGATGTTTTTAGCATCGGAAGCAAACATAGCGAGGTCATATTATCCGTATTTTATAATACTATAATTCATTGGATAAGATAATTCCAATGAAGTGCACCTGAGGTATGCTACTGTTAGAAGAACGTGCTTCGGTTGTGGCTATGTTTTTCGTTTCGTGGGTTGACATTAGGCTTCATACAATGTGGTGTAAGTGACCACGTGTCAGAAAAATACCTTCGTCTTTCCATGGGTTATCCAAACGTAAATATATGAATTCAGATGCTTATGTGGTTACTCACGAATGAAATGCATAGGTGGCATAGTAGAATACAGTCAATAATACGATCAAATGATTAAATTCAATGTGGCACCTAAATATTTATAAAATCGGTAAAGAGTTATGTTTAGTTTTCCGAGAAAGATAAAAAAGAGTCGAACAATCTTTCTATCTTGGGGGTCATCCTCCTGCCACTGATAATGTTGTATTACCTCCGCCAATTCAAGGCATTTAACATTTTCCCTTATCGCCCCTGGAACTTGCTTTATTCTGCCAGGGTTCCTGTATTATTTTCACCGTCAGCTGTTCTTCTTGAGATTTAAGCTATTATTTTGTAGAGGTGTATGTGATTCTGCATCAACATTCTCACACTGATTTTGCCAACCCATGTTTCTTTTTCTAGCCTGCACAGTCATGGGTCTTAGAAATCTTTACCCTGCGTGAACATTTTATTTCCGGATTTCTTTTTTACTTATTCACGGGGGCAGATTTCGTGAACGTAATGGTTACATTATATCATGAATTCCTTGCTAGCATTTAATTTTGGGAAATTCATCACCAAACTTTCTTTGCCTGAACACGCCTTGAGTAGGCAAATTCCAGGTTACATCAGTGTGCACTAGCATTGTAATTTACCTCAGGGTGCCAAACATTACGACCTATTCCCTTCCCCTTGTTCATTCACTCAGTGGGATTAACCGAGTCAAACGCACTGGCTCAATGACTTCTCGGCGCAGTAGGCCCATTATTTTTCTTCTACATCAATAAGATTGAATGCTTGTAGAGAGAATCTCATATATTTTTACATGATCAATTATATATTGTTTAAATAATCAGAGTTGTAAACAAACTCCTTTTTTCTTACAAATTTTAGCATTCTCCTTACTTTTAATAAATTACACATGTACTTTCTTACTACGCTCTTCTTCATTTTACAAATATTGTGGCAACCGCTGAATGTTTGGTGAGTGATATGTTGTGTATAATAATATGTTGTTTGTTAATTTGGTGTTAGTTTTACGATTATCTGTTTGGTGTTGAGTTTCTATCAAGCAAGATGGTAATGTAACTCATTGTTTATTTTTTACTGCTTTTAATAGCTTGGCTGTAAGTTTTCTATTTTGTCCATCGTATCTCTGTGCTTTTTGAAGCCAAGACAACCCATAGCCGCTCAATTCATTTATAAGAATCTTAATTATTAATTTTATTTAAATATGGGTGATTTTCGGTGTAGAAGTTTAAACTATCATCCATTTGGAGACTCATTTGAGTGATTTCAAATTAACATATTGCCATACGTTTTACATGAAAGTTTCCCAATTGTAATCCAGCTGACGTATCTTCTGAGCCGTACTCTACTTTACAAAACCCACCACAATGATGGACCACAAATGGCACAACGAAAGGAACTTTTTCGGAACAACGGACAGTTTTTCATGCCTAATGCTAGAGTTATAATAAAAAGTACAAGCCATTCATGAACTTCACAATTGGAATAACAGCTTTAAACTGTGTTACACACATTTTTTTATCGAGTCTCTGAATTAAAGTAGCGCTAAGATTGAGCGAAAAATAGCTGTGAACCCACTTAAAAATTTGTTGTATTTATTTACACTCTTTTCTCACTTTCGGTACTGAACCGTCATTCGCAAGTGATCAATTTTCTTTCGATGCCAGAAGAGATGCGCTTGAATCTCTTTGGACCCCTACTGTCTCTTAGGCGATGCGAAGGAGGATCTTAGGCCTTCGGTGGTGGAAGATGCGAGTGGAGAGGGAGACGCGTGTGACGGAAGACGGCAAAGGAGAAAGAAGAGGAGAGCCCCTTCAAGACGGATCGGGAGGACATTTACGATGTTGCGCGATTGGCCAAGTGGAGAGGGGTCCCTGAATTTGGAGCGGGGCCGGGAAGGCCGCTGGCGTGAAGCGATGCGCTTGGCGTGTCGGGGGCGTGGAGGAGGTGGAGGACGGCTAGACGGCGAGAGATGATAAAAAGCCCCAAAGAGAGGCGGGAGGAAGGAATGGCGTTGCGGCGATTGCCCTTAGGGGGGAGGGAGGAGAATGAGGAGGAGGCTTGTGGGGCTTGCGTTGGTCGGTGGAGGATGACGGAGGTGGCAAGGGAGGGGTGTGGCTGAATGGGTGAGCGAATATATGCTCGTGATAAGGAGCGGGAGGGTGAGGGAGGATCGCGGGGCAGGCAGGCAAGGTTGGCCGGCGCGTGGGTGGTCTCGCTCCCCCACGACCGCCGCTCCCTATCTCCTCCTTGCTATCTCCACGGGAGGGGCGAGGTGGTGGGGGAGGGAGGGGCGGAAGCCGTCTCTTTTAATCACCCTTACCCCCTTTTGCTCGCCATCCCTCAAGGGACTCACGGCGCCACCCGCACAAGTGGCGCCCCCTATCTCACGCCGCGAAAATTCCTTTCCCCAATCGACTATCGGAACCTGCTTCGTGCCTGCCGAGGTTACAAGTTTTATTCCAAGCTAAAATTTACCATCACATCTGTCTGTTGGGTAGAGGTATAGGGAAACTTGGTGGCGCTCGCCATCGGAGTGTTAAAGTTCACTGAGGACGAATTATGCGTTGATGAGC
This sequence comes from Pyrrhosoma nymphula, assembly GCA_963573305.1. Taxonomy (NCBI): domain Eukaryota; kingdom Metazoa; phylum Arthropoda; class Insecta; order Odonata; family Coenagrionidae; genus Pyrrhosoma; species Pyrrhosoma nymphula. Next base: position 24,716,943 of record OY754327.1, on the reverse strand, counting down.
GGGCAAAGTTATCGAAGGGCTCAGTCGGGGACTTCTAGAGAGAACCTAATGATATTTATCCCTCCTCTCTTGTATGCTCTCCTCTCCCTGACGTTAGTTTCTATACGAGCGAGTCCCACCAAGTTTTGCTACACCTATACATTCGAATCACCCGGGGGAGAGTGGAAGGAAATGTCATCATTAATTCAGTTTATACTTGAGCTACTGGGGCAAGGATTTTTTCCTCGGGGGAGGGGATATTGATATCATGTGTGATTCGTGCCCGCCAATGTTACAAGTTCTATTACAAGCTAAAATTTACCTTTACATCTCTCTTTTGAGTACCTTCGATTCAACTGGGGGAGAGTGGAAGGAAATTACATTATTTCAGCCTATACACCAAACGGTGAAATTCGTCATGAAAAAATCAGCCGATCCGGAATTCGAACCCGGATCTCCCAATTGCCGGTCAGGTGTATTTAGCCAGTAACACAACATCCTTCTGTGCTACAATGTAGAATAGGGACGAAAACAACTTGTTCGTATAAACCCCCGCTGAAATTCGTCTTGAATTAAGATGGCTTGGTTGTGTCTGGCTAACACACCTGACCGGCAATTGGGAGATCCGGGTTCGAATCCTGTTCATGTCAAATTATTTTTTCATGACAAATTTCCCCCTTTTTGGGGTGCATCTTTGCAACCATGCGCGTGACTGCATACCACATCATGTGTGCAATCGCAATGATTGGAAATTTCAATTTATGCTTGAGTTACTGGGATAAGGTTTTTTTTCTCGAGGGAGGGGATATTGATACTGTGTGTGATTCTAAATATGCGATTAACTGATACGAATTCTTACTTAAATCCAACCATACGAGGATCGCGGGGGTGAAAAAAATTTCCATACTGACCACTCTCTCTTCTAATATCCCTGTGTCCCTCATCCGCACCCCAATTATCTATTATTATCTAGATCTATTTCCTAAAATAATGTATGATGAGTAAAAATATCTATAGAAGGCATACTTTGGACAAGTTACCAGCATAAGTCCACGAATTGTTGATACGTCACACAACATTATTCGTCAATTTCCCGAAACACTTATTGAATATCTTTAAATTTTTAATGGAGGAATTTGGCATTAATTCCGGATGCAATGATTTATGTTCATAAAACTGTAGTGATAAATTTTAATTACACCGAAATCTTACATCAACATGATCGATGAAAATTTTAATTATTTTATGCTTTTGCATGGTTAGTTTATCAAAGGTAAAATGAAAGGCATCCTTTTTCGAGTAGTTATTAAATTACGTTCAAAATTGAATGCCTGTGATGAATCACCGAAAAAGTCTATTTTTATCAACCAGTCAAACCTGAATGAATTTATAATTTCCAAGACTGGCATTTTATTACTTAATTTAAGGCTGCATCAAGGTTATTAGTAGTAGCTGTTTTTTTCTGCAATGAAGATCCAAGGGACAACATATTTAATTCAAACCTAACTTTAGACTCCTAACTTTAGTATGAATTTATTACTTTAGTATGAACTCCAATATAACGCCATAATTAGATTACGTCCTATGTAAAACAAACTCAGGAGCCTCTCAATGATAATCCTGAAATTTCAAGTAATTGTGAATCAGTTTTAGTTGCACCTCATATTGAACCTGTGTACTTCTATTTTAGTTAGGTACTTCTATTTCTTGCAATGTTGGTGGTAAACGCAGAAAGGGCAACACGTCGCGCATGTGTCGATACTATGCGATGGATTTACTTGCGAGCCATATCCACATTAACGTCATAGAGTAAAAAACATGTGTTAATGCTGCATTACTTAATTAAGCTTGTTGTTTCTCCACTATTTGAATAACACGCTAGATTCCATGAGTGCCTCTTTTTATCTATAAATTCTAATGAAAGACTTAGTTTTTGCTTACCTAACTTGACTCACGGGATGATGCTGTGAATTTTATCAAGTTCCCTGTAATACTTGAGGAAAGCTATATGCTGGAGATGGTGAGTTAAGTGTTTCAATGTGATTTTTTTGAGCACGCTGCCAGCTTTTTATTCATGGTTCACTCCATGCAATACTATCCACTCGCAAGAAACCCTACTCTCTAGTTGAGCCTACTTTTGTGGAATTTTTTAAATTATTTCCTCGATGATCGCTAGCGTATTAGATGACGGTCGAGTTGAAATTCCAGCCTCATTTAGTTTTGTTCTTTCTACCAATGCGTGTTCAGCATATTGCTCTTTATATACTCGAAAGATGGAGAACCAGAATGAGCATGCCAATGCACGACTTTGAAATTACCCAGGTGTTTAGTTTGACCCTACTAGGCCCCCGAGCATTCGTACAATCAGAAGTCAGCTCACTGTGTTTCCTGGCAACAAGATGCCGCTGAATCTCGGAGGACAACATTCTCCCACTGTGTCACGTAAACTTTAGTTTATACCGGATCTGACGCAAACCTTCGACCTTCGGCTTTATCCACCAAGCTTCTCTTTTGAGAGTCTTAGCATCACAAAGGGCACAGCCTCCATTCCTCACTCCGCAAATAGCGGGACACCGCATTTTCCTCCTTTGTCTATCTGGGCGGCAGGACGATGCGTACACTTCCTCAAACCCAAACCGCTTTTCCAGGCCGCTCTCACTTTTCGTGTAAATCCGACACTATCGCCTTTCTCTCTCCCACCCCACGCCGCCGCCCAAATCCCCTACCCCCTCCCAACGTACACTAAACCCTTGCGGGAGTTTTGGATTCTGTTTCGACCTCCATCCTTCCCTTTTCAGGGACTCAAGCTTGCTTGCTCCCTCGCTCGGAAATCCCTTGGACCCTTCCCACGTTCCTTTTGTCCCAGTCCGCCCCCGCAATACTTTCGAATTCTCACGCCCGGGACAACGCACGCGCGCTCAAACCTTGTATATATATATTTTGGCGAGAGATCCCTTCCTTTCCCTTTTTTCACGCCTCCTCTCCCCACTCCCTCGCCCTCCGGACCCTTGCGATCCCTTTTTTTCGCCAGGCCTCCCCTCTTCCTCCATTCCCCATCACTCCTCCCTTTAATTGGAGTTTTTGTTTTCGGGATTTCCGACCGCTCTGCACAGTGGGTGGGCTGGAGGGATGAGTTATGCCAGTGTATCGTTTTCGGTAAAGGCTGCGCCGGGATTTTTCCGAGCTTTTCAGGGACGTAATTCATCCCCCCATAATACGACTTCGGACTTATTGGATTACGCTTGACTCTTGATCAAATTTTATTTTTTTTAAGTAACCCTTTTCTCTGTCGCCTGCCCTGACGTATTTTTCCAATAAAGGGGGAAGCTGGTTTCGCTTCCTTTAGGTACTAATTTTTTCTGGTGCTTTACCTAGATTTCATTCAGCTGATAAGGAAAAATGCAAAAATGAAATTAGTGATTTTATTGGTTTATTCATAGCCAGTGGGTCTACTATTCCACTTCCATAAATATTGTATGGTTATAGTAACACGTAACATTCTATTCCATATAATAATGATAAGAAAATAGGCTTATTACTAGTAAATGTACCCCCTAGGAGCTAGTGGTGCAAATGTTTTCACGTAAGTGTTGTCTGGAGAGATGTCTGGAGAGCTGTAGCAAACCGTATCTTTGAATTGTTGACTGCTGATTTCCACCAAAATGTTAACACCCGTCAATTAGTATTGTTATGTACGTATGGTACTCCATATGTACTCCAGTATGAACTATACATCAGTAAATTTTCACTTAACGCTATAGTAGAATTACCGTAGGTATCCAGAATATCGGCTTCATAAGAACCACATAGACCTTTTATTGGTAACTGGAGTACTTTAGCCAGGAGTAGAAAATTTTAATACGTAACCACAAAACAAAAACAGGTTTGAATGCAATTTCTGATCGAATTTCAATTGTTTTCTTGCATAGTTGAAAAAATAACATTTCACTTAAAATCTTGCGGGACTTATATAAGGGATACACCATGTTCTCTTATAGGAAATATAACCATATTGCTTCAGTTATAGGAGTATTTCTTTAAAAAATTCCAAATTATGATGCAATTATAGCGCGGTAGGTATAAAGGGCAGAAAGATTCAGGCCATCCTGTACTAGCTGGTCATTGATAGATGCCGGACATGTTTAATGCATTAAATCACTCCACATTACACTCAATTTATTTATTGCTATTTTCGCCTTATGTGACATTCTACTACAGCTAGTAATTATTTACTAAAGCCATTTATCAGGACCACTCTGCTCCGCGAACAGAAATCAGACGAAGAAAAATCCAAAGAACCATAAAAAACCATCTTCTTGTTTAGGAAAAGGAGATTTTTTTCTCATCATTCATAATTGAGGGGATTTGATGCTGGGTGTGCTTCTAGAGCAACTAAATTAAAAATTCTGCTCATGCCAAATGTTTCGCTTAAATTATATAATCTACAAAAGAGAAAAAGGATTTCCTGAAAACCCAAAAATTGCATTGGAATAGAGATGTTCACGTAAGGGTCGGCATTATTGGTACATGAGAATCTATAACAACAATATCTATCTAATAATATTACAAATCTCGGTAAGGTCACTAAATCTCAGGAGGTTTAATGCATGGCTGTTAGCGTTAAAGATTTACTTTACCTTAACCTAAAGCCTACTATTCTTCCTATTAAGTATTCAAACTTGAAGAAAGATGTGGATAAAGTGCTGATATGATTGACGATAACTGCTCTAAATAAATTATTGCATATCGTACAATACTGTAGTGGGTACCGTAAAATGAATTTTTCTAAACTTTACTTCCGTAATATACCACTACTCCCTAGATTGTCAATTGTTCCAATATTGCAACAAGTATTTTTAAAGAGGATATGAACACCTCAAATAGGAGCGTCATAATACTGGAAGAATTTGTTCATTCAACCCAAAGGTTTATTTTTATGCACCTGAGGTGCCTCTGGTTATGGTATGCATGCCTATTCAAAGCAGCACGGATGTATTGATGTAACCAGCATGGTAAGAATTTCATATTCATTCATTAGTTTGGGCGTTTAATAACGGGTTTAACCTCTCTCTCTCGGTTTACACGAAATTCCCTGTCAATGAATTTTTAAATTTTCAATTACCACAAGCAAAATCAAACTGCCCCCACCCTAATGCCGTTTCTCTCACCTTTCTTCTTTGAAAATAAACAACGAAGCTTAACACATTTTTTCATGCTGATTTAGATCAGTTTTGCCTTTCGGAGATTATTAACAACTAATTTTGAAAATAATAACTTTTTTCTGCTTTATTTATCATTTAAGTTCACTCATTTTCTGACCTACTGCCTAAACATATCAATAATTCATACATTGGTATAGAACAAACAATTTTATAAATTGAAGTTCTCAGTTCAAATGGTTTTAAGCTGTTCTCAACTAGCCGAAATATTTAAATATCGTATTTCATGGGCTATTTTCTAAACATTGACTACAGCTTTCATAACTATACACCATGCATAAATATTTGGTTGGCGAGAGGAATACATTGAATTTTTGTCACAAAATCTAAAAAATGCGTTTTGTAGTCAATTAGTAATGTTAACCAATTTTGCATTGCTACTAGTTGTTCACTTGACCTCATCTTTTTAAAATATTCCGTAATGAAAGAACACTCTTGTACAATCAAATCGCATAATTTTTCCATGCCAGGATGACTCTTTATTGCATTACTTAATACCATTCGTTTTAGCTGAGGATGCCTCTCAAAAATCATGTATAAGTTTTGAATTTAAATAGGTAAATCAACATTCATGAAACAAAGCAACAATATAAAATTGAGCAATTATAATAAAATTTGAACAATTGCCTTTCATAGATTTTATTAATTCCATGTCTTAAAATCACAATCTATTTTCATGTTCCTTTTCAATATCCGAGATACGACGATAATGAGGAAGGCCAAAAACTCGCACGATAGAACTTGGAAGGATCTCTCATGGAAATTACCGTTTTTTCTTATTTCCCTATGAAATACAGCTAATATTTTGGTGAATTTTCTATTTTCTCTTTCAATCGTGTTGCTAATGAGGCTTGGTATAAGTTCCCGGCTATTTGAATTGCATCTGGAAGGGACCATAAACATTTTCCTCCAACCTGCAGAAACCAGCACCCCTGGAAATCCCACAGATGAGGCAGAAGAGACTTTTGTAATCCTCTAACCAGCGCGTGGGGAGTGATCGCCTCGGGATCGGCGTGCACGGGAAAGAACCTCTCCAACCGAATTCCGCCGCAATAAGTTACAACTTCGCTCGATTTCACAGGCCTCAGTAACCACCTTCTTCCCCCGCTCCGTCCACGCTCCCACCGTGAAGGGATGGAAAGGAACGGAATGGAGATGCTGCCCTCACATCCACCCACCTTCCTCCACTCACACCGTTTTCCCCACCCCCTCAGTCCACCCCATCCGTTCCTTCCGGCGAGCAAGCAAGAAGCCGGCCGGCCAGCCATCCGTGTCCGCTTTCCTCCCTCCTCCCCCCACCCAGCCCCTCACCCGACCAACCCCTTTGCGAACCACCCACCGCACTCACTGACCCTCCCCTCTCATCTCCGCGCTCTGCTTTCCTGCCCCCGCCACCCTCAACCTCCCTTATCCATTCCCATCGCAACCGCCGAAAATGCTCCCCTCCCCACAACCAATCCCCATTAGTCCCACTCTTTCCACCTCCAACCTCTCTCCCTTCGTCCCCACCCCCGCACCACACCGCACCCCCAGTTCCCTTCACCGCACCCTCCCCGCCTCATTCCCCCCAACATCTTGCCCGCAGATATCCACTCCCAAGCCACACACGTTTGCCCCCGCACTTCGTATGCTCCGCTATCCGGCCGCTGCCTCCTCGGCGGGATCTGCTTTCTTCTTTTTACTGCCCACCCCCCCTCCCTCCGTGCCCTGCTTGGCCCCGCTACCCCGCCGCGACCCCTTGACCGAACCCTTTGTTGCAGCAGACCATTTCCAAACCCTAAGAGGCCGTGACCTTACCCACAAACTCCCCTTATCCCTCTTCCGCAATCCACCCGCCCCGATCGTCCACATTTCCCACTTCCCTTGCCTCTACCTCCCTCGAATCCCTCACCGCCTTACCCTTCGCCCTTTTGCACTATTTTATGGAGAACAGTATATCATTTTTTTAAATTCCTGTGCAAGCACAGGCACTATGTAGAAGGAGACCTCTTTTAATACGGGCACGTCTTCTATAAACCGTGTAGGTAACTGACAACTAGCTGGCTGTCGTGGAGTCAAAAGCCTAATGTATTTTATCTATTATTTTATTATATTCCTAAAGGAAACTAGTAACAAGTTTCCTGGTGGCTAGGTTGGGCCTATGCGCCTTGGCTTGTTCATTTTCCAGTCGTCAGATGTTTCTTTGCTGTGGTAATTGTATCTGCCTGCTGGCAATCAGCCATCTTTGGACTTAATTTCATAAACTCGTAGCTCTCTGAAGAGAATACAGGGTGTCCGGCGACCTGGAAAACCTTGAAAACCGGGAAAACTCAGGGAAATATTTTGTTCTGGAAAACTCAGGGAATACTCAGTGAATTTTTGTATTTTTCCGAAAAACCCTTGAAAATGCATGGCAGCCGATTTCCATTAAGGCAGAGAAAGAGGTTTAACCTGCGCCTTTGCTTGCATTATACTCGGCTCAGCGTAGCCTTGCGCTCCCTGTTCATTTGATTCTCTTTTCATAGCTGTTTGCCCGCTTGCAGCTTGTGCTTCGTCATCCCACCCCACTCTCCCTATGCGCAGTCTAGGGGGCCGATTGCATAACAAGGCAAATTCCACACGGAATAATTCCCATGTAAAATGGCCGCTACGAATGGAATCGGAATTGATGCCGAAATCTGTCCCAGGAAACAGAATTTCACGCGGAAATCAAGATTCTGTTCGAAGAGCCGTAGGAATGGAATTCTTGGTGTGGCCAAATTTACGATAAATCTAAACGTCTGAGCATGCGCAGTGGCATTTCCCGCATTATACGAAAACCAATCGGCCGGCAACCTAAATGGATAATTGGGTGTTGTTATATATGTAATTGATAATCCTTTCCAAATAATATCAACCCTCCTCGTTTTAATGTTTGCAGAAATGTTTTTGAAGGAGCGGAAATACATTTTGCGGTCACTGCGTACGGAAATCACGGCCCTCGGGGTCGTAGTCGACAGGGCCACTGTACAGGGGCAATCCAACCTAATTAAAATTCGTGAATTGTCCAAAAAATACAATTTTGTTTTACATAATTTAATGCTTTTGTGCGTTAGATCCATACCTATCACAAAGCAATTAATTCAGTTTCCAAAATGTTCATGTAAAGTGCAGTGAAGCCTTTGGGGAGAAGAGGAAAGGTACCAAGGTCTCAAGAGAAAAAGAATAAGAAAGAGGTACATACTGCAAAAATTTCAAGAGCTGCAAACCAAAATAACGTAATTTCTTGAAAAGCCGAGAAATTTGTTGCTGAAATTGAATCGGAAATGCACTAATTGAAAAATGTCACACCAGTTTCTTTTATTTACATGCTCTTTATCAAACTAGTCTGAATCTACTTTATTGTGTCCAAATTGCACCTGACTCAGAATTTTGTTGTCAGTTAACCGTTTTTGTTTATTTGTTGGTTGAAATAAAACCCGTAATACTCCACATTCCTTGTATACTCTTACGTTTTTAACTCAAAGTAGGGACCGAAATTTTTCGTTTTTTCATGTTGGCAACATTATGACGATTTTATTAGAAATTCATTAAAAATATGTTTGAAACAAAGTGCAGCAAGACCCTGGAAAATGCAAAACATTTGCCTGGAAAACCTGGAAAACTCAGGGAAAAAAGAAATTGAGATTCACCGGACACCCTGGAATATCATGCTTGAGGGGACGACTTGCAGTTCATTTTAAGCAAGGGTGCATCTGGATTACATTAGGTGTTTCTAAGGCTATAATATGATTGATTTCTCTCCGCATAAAGGTTTCGTCTTAAAACTTTGCTATTTCAGAAACTTAATAATATTATCACTTTACATGAATAGTGAATGCAAATTTTATTGCCATTCTGTCCCCTTTAATGGCACTATACACCTTTTCAAGCTTCGACTTATAATTATTTCATTTCTCTTCCTACAGCTTGCTGTCAACTGGTGTCGTATCGTATCGTGTTCATATATTTTAAAGAACCACAAATGCGAAGTAAATATTTCAGTTTTGATGAAACAATTCAGCTTAAATCCTCCATGGACATATTTAAAAAAAGATATTTTACTGATTAATTTAGGCACTGAATGTCCACATCCATTGTTGTGCAACACTATACTACTACTGGACACAGTATACACTATACTATGTCCAGTCGCTTATGCTATTCGTAAAAATATTCTTGAAAAAAAGATCTTGGACCTTAACTTTCCGACGGTCAGGCCATCAAACGATTATCTAACATTTTCATGTGAGGGATGGAAGACGGAAAAAACAGATCCAGGATGTCAAAATAAGAAAATGATGGTCCTCCAAAGATGTCACTTTGGAGGACCAATACCGTGCACATATACATACCCGTGCTTGCGATAAATCCAAGCATATGGAATTATGCTTTTTGTAATTAATTGTCCATTACAGCCATATCCAATTTCGTTTCATTTACAGCTACAGTTGTGACCTTTGGACCACCCAAGTCACTCTGAAAAATCCATTTATGCCCTTGTATTGCTGTAGATAATCGGGTTATTAAACGGAACATCCACGTCCCTCCAGCTTTGGTCGATTGTTTTCGTTTTAACTAAGTATTTCATGACATTAACCTTGCACAGTGGGTCATTACTTAATAATTTCAGTTGCATCAACACGATACTTTAACTGACGCGCCACTATTGACACACAAATTATGACTAATTGCAAGAATGTAGGTACAGAGCTAACATATAGGAAAAATTAGTTGCTATTCGAGCAGATTGGTGCCCATTTAGGTTTGCATTGATCCAATAATAGGATTGAGGAAGCTTCTATTTAATTAAAATCGATTAGTGCTATCAATGTATAGAAAAGAAGTTGGAGATTTTAATGAATATGACAAAAAGTGGATGAGCGTGGAAATATGATGGTCATTATAAATATGTAATTTCAAATAATATCAAATATAAATATAATATATGGATTTTTTATTATGAAAATTGCTACACATTTTGCAGCCGTAATTTTCGGCTACGATAAAAAGTTTAAATTAATAAGCTAATTATTTTAAAAGTGATGTAAAAAGATTGATTTGTGCAAATATTGAGTTCTTTGTTGCATCTCCGTGTGCCACTCCAGGGTGGATTCGTCCTGATTGCATTTTTTATGTATTTCACTTTCGTTTCCCTGCTGTATTGAACATCTTATTGACTTGGGTGTGATTGAGAAGATTTTGAATCTGTGAATATCGTTTATATTTATCTAGGTACTGTGAACAACAGTGGTCTTGTTGATGGTTTTAGATTCAAGGACCTAATTTAGCATCCTAGGGTAAGATAAATTGAAAAATTTAGATCGCGTGAGTATCAAAGTGGCACAGAAGATATTATTTTAACCCAACTGTATTCATAAAGAGAACAAATATAAGTGAAAAAGAAGAGAGATACTTTGCTGCACTGAAAGGTACAAATATTCTTTCTGTTTACACGCCAGCAGTGACTATAACAGCAGAAGAATGAATTAATATGGCACTGAATTACCATACAGCTAGTTCACTTCCATCCTTTCCCTCTTACTATTACTTATTTTCCAATTTCCTCTTTTTTCATGGTTGATTTACCAACGCTCTCTGCAGCCCTTGCGGTGGCTTGTAATTTTAAAGCTAAAGATGTGATACAGATTTTTTTACTTTTTAATAATAATTAATTTAATAATAATTAGTAACTGGATAAATGTCAAATACGTGAATATCACAATGATGGGATAGAAATATTAGTCAATTCATTTCAAAACAAATTTGATGTTCTGGGACGCAAACTCTGAAAGGTACATACATGCGACAAAGTTTCCTCCGTGTCTCCCTCTGAATTTTCCCATCTCTCCTGCGTGCGAGAAGCTCGTGATCGAATGACGGGACGAGGAGGTGAGGAAGGGAGAGGATGGGAGGGGAGTGGCCGGAGAGGGGAGGAAGAGGAGAGTAGGGGAGAGATGTATCGAGCGGTACACGCATGCACACGCTAACACACAGACAGACACATTCGGAGCGTGTGTATTCATTCCCTTGACCCGGCTGAAAGTCCCACACTTGCTACAGCCGCACGTCATAACCGCTCTCCCGTGCACACGTGCTTTTAACATCACGCCTTCGTCTCTTTCCCGCCTCACAAATATTCCCATAAGCTCCTTTTCTTATGTTTTCCCCCGGCAAAGTCGACTAAGTGAAGCTGATTAAAATTCAATCGTTTCTTTTGGGAAAGTTTAATGCTTCGGAAATTTGCTCTTATTGGCCCTCGATCGGGAGTACGAAGGTCACATTAATTCCCCCCCCCCCCCGCCCCCCCGAGGAATAGGAGGTTTTGTCTTGGTGCTCTATTTTTGGTGCAAGGATCGTCGCAGTTACCATCAGTATCAAATGGGCGTCCCCAATCGCTTGTTCGATTCTCTTTTGAGATTTAAAACAGATGAAGCACACGGACCTAGCGCACAAACGAGCACTTCGCGCTTCTCCACGCTTTCTCTGATAAACGAGTTTGGTTTGCGTGAAGTATTGATTAATACGGTCAGTCCGCATTGGAATTAAAATGTGTGTAAGTAAGGAAATATGTATGCCCAATTCAACAGCTTCTTATATTAAAAATAAATGGATTTAGATTAGTTATGCCCTCCCCAGTGGCAGGAAAGGACAATATATTCGGTTAATCAATAGACTATGTGTTTCATAATTATTTTCCTCGACATGGAATATTCAATTAGTCATTTTTTTTATTAGACTTCACCACTTTAAAAGTAAAAACCCACTCTCTATATCCCAGTTTCAGCGAGCAAAATTACCATTGACAGAATCTGAGGTGTTCAGTGTGAGTTTGTGCCTTGGAGGAGATGTAGTGTTCATATTTGCCGTATTTCGTGCCTATCTGAGAGCCTAATGACATTATAAGGGCTCCTGGAGATTTTCTATGAAGCAAAAAGGAGAATGAATTTGAGGATAAATGCCCCAAATACCAAAGTTGCTGCTTTGAGAAGGATATTGGGAAGAATGATATAATGATGAGTTTAAATGTTAAAATAGGAGACCAAATGAACAAGGGGAAGGTTTTGTGTATTTTGGCTGTCTGCGAAAGTTAGAGGGCTAGAAAAGAGATTCAAATTCATGCAAATGCTGGAACGGAGGTCGTAAGAAGCAGGTGTAGCATGTCAAGGAATGCGAGTTTGACTGGAAACGCAAAAATCACAGGGTAAAAAAGTGTTCTCCTTCCGATGCTATCATATGGCAGCAAAACCGGGCTATGTCAGGATAGGCATATAAGATGAAGCTTGATGGTGTTGGGATCGGGTTACCTGAGAATTACTTGCGGCAAAGTAGGATGTATAGGGTAAGAAATAAGTGGATCATGAAAGAGTGTGGTTTGCATGCTCCTACAATGGATATATGTACAAGAAATGAGTGTGTTTCGTTGGTTTGGCTATATTTATAGGATGTATGAGAGGCAAACAACAAAATAGATATATGACAGAAGAGTGAATAGTGTGGGAGGAAGGGGCAGATCGCGAAAGCCACGGGAGAATGAGGTGGAAGAGACTCTAAAGAGGCTGGAGTGTTAGGAGCCTCAAAAATAGGAGAGTGTGTGTCAAGCAATGCATGAGTGTAAGGAAAGCTAAAGAGGTGTGCAAGATGGGGAATTATGGTGGAAAAAATTTAAAGTAACATATAGGCGTAGTACATATAAATATTTAGTTTAAATGCGTACATCTCTTTCCATCTGTTCTGTTTACTTATCACATTTTTCTATGGTTTGCGTGGCTGGTGACCACTCAACCCCTGATACTCACCTGTGCAGGGGTTTTCTGAATTGTTAAAAAAAAAGATGACTTCACTTAGTGGACCATACTTGGATAAATAGCTGCTAACCTCGCAAAAGATTAACAAACTATGTTAACCTTTTGCTGGGAATAAGATTGATTAATATAATCTACACTTTCTTGATGAATATATTTTGCATAGGACTTAGAGACTGTGATAATGGACGTTTTCTTTTACTATGAGCGAATTTTTTCGCAGCTATTTGCCCATGCTACACTGACTGTAATATTCAGACCGCTTTAAAATCATCAAACGAATCACTACAGATGTAGTGAAATGCATGATGGTGTTGAAGTTACAATCATATTTAATTTATATCTATCAAATACGGGCACGCACCCTTACAGTTGATAAAAGGTGTTCTCTATATAATGTATTCCTAAGAAAACTGTACGCAAAGTAAAAAAAGGATCATCGTCCTTTAGCTTTTCCTCTGATGATACAAGCTCCTATTTCATAACTTGATTTCACACGTAGGCTTAACGGAGATAACGAAATCTATCACCTTTATATGTTGTTATGTGCATTGTTAAAGCAATATCATGGTGTTGGCATTAAAGCTTGACTCTTTCAATACATCAGATTATAGCTTTAAGCGCAGATTTATTCTATATATATAATTTCTTTGGCGATTTTCGTGGACTCACAGGATTAATTTGCTAAAAGAAACGATCAAACGCAAGAGCATCAAAGGGTACTAAGTCCAGTCTATAAGAGGTGGGTTTCCGTATATCTGCGGTTTTTATAGGAAATTCTGAACGAGACTTATTGTTGGAATTAATCATGAAATCCTCTTTTTCTTATCCAATCGTGTTGACTAAGGGAATCAATACTTAATACATGGAAGGGGAGAAGAATGGTAAACTTGTCGGAAGCGGTAAAGGGGCCTCGAGGAGTTTAGTTCTGCGTACTTGTAGTTAAACAAATACCACACGCGTAACAATAAGTATATTTCTATTAGGTTTTTGATTTTTTAGTGGTAGGGAGCATGGATATCAGTTTAGAAATTATTCACTGGCACTTGGGAAAGCAAAGCTGTGGGTATAGGCACAACATACTCGTTATAGTACTCAGAGATTTCCATCAACCAATACCGCTGTCCACTCTTGAGCTAGTTTTCACCTTTGGTATTCACAGTAGGAATATCGTGCTTAATATTTGAATGCTCCAACTTTGAAGTACTCGTCCCCGTATAAATAGTTAAATAAAGCGTCAGTTGCACTTCTAACCCCTAGGCATGGTGCGTGAAATAAACCCCTAGGCGTGCGTACAATTAATGTGCCATCTATTTTCTCATGCAGCTGAAATTATCGCGGAATATGGAAAGAGGAAATGGTGCGATGAATCAAAAGAAATGTGGAGAATTTTGAGCCAATGCCGTTGATGTTACTGCTGGTTCTTGGGAGAGATGGAGGGATAGGAGGTGAAAAAATCAATATGGATTCTCCTTCTCACAGCGTGAATGGAATATGTGTGTAATTCACACGCTTAATTCTATTTTATTTCGTGATGAGGTGAGTAAGCCGTTACGCATGGTGTCCATCAGTAGTAAATTATAACCCTCTGAATGAATTGCGAAATTGTGAAAATTTCTACGTTCAAACATGTTTTTCATCTTGATAAAGTAAGGCGGAGCCTTGAATCGTGATAGTATATCCTGCTTTTTCGTGTTACATTATTTAAAAGCGGATATGGTAATTTAGTTGAAGTTTTCGTATTACCTACGCAATATCAATGTTTTTCAATGGGTTGATTCAGGTTTTCAAACATTTATAGCAATTATCTAGTTATCTTATTATTCCAAATAATGAAATGCACTTGCGAAAAATTGCTTCACTCGATTTTTATATATTGTTCGCGAATTTCGTGTAATGTATCCTTTTATTAAATCGTTGGTTACAGACAATGTAATGTTCACTGTCTGTGCTCAGGGTGAAAAACTGCCACCGTAATTCGTAAATGAAATGATAAATGTAATGGCCATGCCACTAGAAATTTCTTTGATCAATTTCAATTGATTATTTAGGTGAAGATCAACGTATCGAAATATGCCAATAGGGGCGACGAATTTAATGGGAGCGAATTTCCCCACGTTGCTGCTGCCCATGTAGAATTTCATCGTCCGTGACGAGGCAAACCATACGATGAGAAGGAATTAAAGGGACAATGCACGATTGCTTTGCATCTGGCTGGATCAAAATTGGTGAAATGATTAGTGAATAACCGTCAATTCTTTATGTATTCCATGGTGCGCCGCCGTCGTCCACGTTTGCGTGCAACCGTGTAAAGTGTTATTCAATGAAATTCACCGTAAGTGGTTCGCCAAACACCGGCGGCGAGACGTGAATAATGAACAGCTGAAGTGTAGATTAAAATCAGCCCTCGGCACGATACCTACGCCTCACGGCGATTCTCCCGAAGCGTCCATGGCATAGTATGAGGCCGCGTAGCGTGGCGGGGAGAGCCAAGAACATATATACCCCCCGCTGATTCGACCTGCTACAATTTCAATTCCTGCTCTCACTCGCCGCTCGAAAGAAAAACATTGGGACTTCATTCGAGGGGAAAGAGTTGCTGCAAGCAAAAAAAGAAGCGTTCGTGCAGATTGAGGGCAAGACGAAGGGTGGAGGGTTGATCCTAGGGTTGACCCTGGTAACAAAACCGATCCTATCTATATGTAACGTGGCCTACCACTAGGGAAGGGATGGGGAATGACCTTTTACAGGCTATGCGTGGCGTCGTTTTTTTCCGATTCCGAGAAAAAGGAGAATCCCAATTCTGACGCAAGTAGTGTCCTTTCAGAAGGGATTGGTCGCACGAGGGACGATAACCGGAGAGGAAGACGGTACAAAACCGACTGTTTGAACAAGTCGCGTTATCGAAGTCAAGAAAGTCTTATAAAATAGGCATTTCATGTCTTCACTTTACATGCAAAGAAGTTCCGCATTCTTGATGCTATAAAAATTAATTTTGTCCAAGCCTGAGAATGTAAATGCTGAGTTGCTTACTCTTAAGGAAGTGCTAAATTAAGTATTTTCTTGCGGTATAAGTAATATTAGCAGGCTAATAACCAGTTTTCATAATAAAACTGCTACCTTGAAAACAACATTTGAAGAGAAAAATTTACACCTAATATACTAAAGTTTTCATGATTTCAAAGTCATAAAATCTCTTGTTTTTATTGTTTAGCAAGTTTCATCGAAATGTATTCTGAGGGCCAATCGTGCTCCGTGACCTATCTTCAAATTTCAGTAGGACCGTTTTTAAATGCTAACACAACCCACGACTAAAGGGGCTAGTTGGTCGCTGAGTTTTTATATTTTAACGAATTTAATTAATCACGACGAGAGTAGTTTGAGAAACATTGGTCTATGGAGTACCTCGCAATCTCTACATTTTCATTTCCATTTCATTTCTCTGTCATGTTGTCGCTGGCATCTATCCATTTTCCCTTCTCTGGGAAATTCTCTCCGTTCTCATCAATGACAAAAGGGTTAATGAACACGACCTGCGGTCTCGACATTATTATTTCCCCGCCGGCGTCAGTCGACCCTGCCGTCAGGGAGCCGGCCTTTTTGTTGCGGTCACTCATTAGCAGGGAACCACGCCTTAATTTCTTAGTAATTAACGTGAAAACGCGAGAAGGAAGAGGGAACGGCCGGCACAAGGGAGAAGTATACTTGAGGACGAAGGCGAATCAGAGCGCGAAGTAAGCTGACCCTTTGGCCCATGGTCAGCGAGAGCGAGAGGTCACGCACACTCGCTGGTCATCAAAGATTTGCCATTACTCCAATTCTTTTAAAGTAGTTTCAGCTTTTTTGTAAAACACCCGCTGGAGACTAGTTTTTACTTCCTCGGAAGTTGTTTTTGACCAAAATATCGTTTGAACATATTTCTTTAGCGTTTTATTTTCTAGCTTTGCTCTTGTAGTGCTCATCCCAAACAGCTCAAGTTTATAAGCGGCAGGGAAATCCTCCACGGTTGTCAAACTTACGCCTGTATTCTACCCTCGCGTTTCCAAGCTCAGGATGGAATTATAAATGAAGGACTCCCTGAGAGTCACGGAAGGGGCCTTAAAAATGTACCCAGTGACTAACGACAATGATTAAGTTTAATTGCGGTTTGACCTACACAGGAGATCACTCCATCTCTCATGAATAATTTTAGGACCAAGGATACGGGCGCCATGAGTGGATCACGCTACTAGCCTCGAAATTATCCTGCGACTAAAAGTTTCGTGGAAAAATCAAGAGTAAATAGTTACACGATTTCAACATGATTGTTTACGCTAATATTGTGTAATTTACGCATTTCCATTGATTTGGGTAGGCACAAGCACAGTCATTGAGATATGCTAAAAACAAGCCTTTGGGAAGGTGCATGACTTCTACACAATTATATGATTATTAATATCAAACTAGATTTCATTATTTTTATAATACTTCAAACTTGCTGCAATTCGTTATGGTTGCAATACTTCAATCCGCTTGCACTATAGAAAATGATATCTTTAACCTTAACATAACTCAAGAGCTTAATCTTTTTTTATTGCCATTTATAGCCTTGTAATACACACGTTATTACTCGCAACAATGGCTAAAATTGAATAGTAGTGTAGAGGTATTAATCCTGGAATACTGATGGAAACTGACGCTGTTCAAGAAGGTAAATGTGAGTTTAGATGAAGATTCAAGCGCAGCCCAGCACGTAGCCTAGTGATGAAGAAGAGTTAATTACATATTAGAAAATCCAATATAGATCATCAAAGAAAGTACATATATGGAAAAGTTTTGCATACGTTATTATCTGTTGTAAGTTGAATGCTCTTAAATTGCGTTACCTTATGCTACATTATTTATTGATAGTTTTCCCTGATCTGGTTATCATTAATTTGCTTAATCTTTATACGACCAAAGAATTTTGACCAAGGAGTTGTGCACCAAAAAAATTTACACTTTCGTATTCAACAGCGTCAGATATTAATTATGCTATTTAAGGCTTTTGGTTCTGCGATTAATATTTTTATATTATGCAACGGTTTCGCCGTGCTATACTGAACAACAATGGTCTTTTTTCAAAAAATAAATAAACAATTCCAGCAGTTGATGATTTTGAGGAGTAAAGCATTAATTTCGAACCGTTGCATAATATAAAAAAATAATCGCAGAACCAAAAGCCTTAACTAGCATAATGTGCAATGAGCTGCAAAAATCTACAAAAAAAGTTCAGATATTAATTCCCTATACTTTCTGTATTCCGAGATAAATTGCGGGCCCTCATTCAATCACCTGAAGCCTCAAAGGTCAATAGCCCTTATCATGAGTATAACTGCAGATAGGTGTCCATCATCATTTCCCACCGCTGATATTCGAGGTTTCTGTTAATCCTCCTTAAGTTACTTGATTTTTGATGCCATCCAGCGTGATTGTCTTTGTTCCACGTCCTCAATATCGGTGAGAAGAGAGAGTAAAGCTAGGTTTGAATGATGAGGAAAATGCATATGAAGCATTCCAATATATCACGAATATATCTTCTCTGTAAATTGTGTGAAATATGGTATGACAAATCAAAATGAAGGATATGAGTGGTAACTGGCGATGAGAATTTACATCGCAATAAGAATAAATAATTTCGGATGAGTATTGACGAGCTAAACTAAAAATTTAAATATTTCATCCGGAAAAAGAATTTCCTTTGATGAACAATGGTAATTTTTCATTAAATAATGAAGCAATATATTATGAACCCAAGGTAGTGAAGAATAATGAATAATTTGATTCTTGATCCACCTGGTGGATTTGATAATTGGGAACAATTATTATTTCTTCATATTTCTTTCGAAGAGAGTTATACAGCCAAAACATTAATTTGTTCCATTCTTATCGATGGGGTTTTATCTACCTGCAATTGACGGAAGCATGCGTTTCAATACGGGTGTAAGGTTTGAGAGCTGACATGTTGATATTTTTTCTGTACAAGGAAACTAAAGGTCTAATAAACGTGCCTATCTCAAGAGTACATAGATGAGACGGCCAGAGGAGCAAAACTCGCGCGAAGGACTCTCAGTAGTTTGTTGTGCGGTCGGGTGTGAGGAGGGTGCTGGAAGGTGGGTGTTGGATGGGGCTCCGAACGCGGCTGCAAAGGAAGCTCGCAAAATGAAATGAAAATACAAGGTCTCCTTCTTGGCCTCACCTTGTGTCCTCTCCCTCGCTCGGCGGAAGAAACAGATCACAAGTCCTTTTTCATTAATCTTCTCCTTTCTTCATCACCTTCCAAAAGGGGAAGGTGTCGTCCTTGCCCTTAACTCCTTCCTTCTTAATTTCAAATCCAATTATCTCCGCCCTCCCGAAGCTCATGCAAGAGAACCCCTGAATTCCCCTTATTATCATTCCCGAGACTCGTTCCTTGGCAGAAGAAAAGGAAGAGTTAACTAGAATCAAAGCGTAAGATTAACGAGAAACGCTAAGTAGGGGAAGATTTTTAAATTCATCTTCTGATAATTATCAAGTGCCTTCTGATGTGATTACGAAAATCAGGTGCTTCTTGTATTTTTCTTCTTTCATTAACGATCGGCGTATTTGGCCAAGCTTACGAGATGCTGTAGCATGTTGCACTACTTAAACAACTTTGCATTTCAAGGCATTGCTTTTAACTATGTTATTGTTCCAGCGATGAATAAGAACATCAAAGGAATATATATTTCTGCGACTTTATTAAATATTGAAAAAGTTTTCCTATTTTTATTGTAAAAAATAACTAACGCATTTGATCACACGCACCACTTTAAATATAAGAGAGAGATCTCCAATTTTACTTCTTGATTCCAATCGCTAATGCTTAATACATGCTCAAGTTATCATTATATTTATCACTTATTATCACTGCGCCTTCAAAAAGCGTATTACTCACTGAAATTATCGATTTTTTTATTTATTCAAGTTGTATTTGTGAAGGAGTCAATGTATGGATTACACATTAAAATGCTAATTAGTAACAAGAGAAATGTTTTAATCTCTGGTTATTTTTCATTGGTATTTATACTAGTGCTAAAGCATTCTCCAATTGATAATGATCACAGAGACTAACCTACTCACTAATGTAATTTACAACACCGGAACTCTCAATTAAGATCAAATTAACGTATATTTTACATCAGCTTTTGAGTTGAGGTTCTGACATAATGGCCAATCTTAGGATAGTATAAGTTAAGCGTTAGCTGTAATACTATTAAATTGCATAATCTGCATTTCTAATACTCATTTTATCATTATTTTTCAGGTAAGTGAAGTTTCCTCATGCCTTCTCGTGAATAAGTACTTCTTTGCGGTGAGTCCAAAAAGTATCTAGAATTTATAGAGGGTCATGAAAGATCCTGTAACCTCAGTTATCATTATAAAAATATCATTGATAGGGATTTTTTCACAGGGTTTCCACCGATATAAGTATATCGGCTGCCAAAATTTGTTAACTTACACTGCTATCGTGAGCAGGTTGTTCATTCATCGCCCTGAAGTCGATGGTCGTCGAAACGTTTGCAGCCCAAACACAGACCCAGTGGAAAGTCGGTGAAATATTCACTTTTATCACCCGCTGGTATAAAATATCATATATCCTTCAATAAACTTGTTTTTCATATATTAAGCATATCTGTTTGCAATTATTGGTTTGCAGCATTAGTGTTGGGGGAAATTAAATATCCCACCGATTTAAAAAAAATATAATTTATGTAACTATGCCTTAGCGCCAGGTATAATATTTTAAAAATTTATCTAGTTTAGGCTTAAAAGAGATTTTTGGTATTTTTATATGTATACTGAGAAGCTAATTGTTCTTAATAGATAAGCAAACACATCACTCTAACTGAATGGTAGGTATGGAATGAAGATTAACCTCAGAAATGGGAAATGAGTGATGATAAAGATGTAGGAATTCTTGATTTAGGCTTGGTATTCGGTGCATGAAATAGAGCTGTAGGAACCACTTATCATCCTTAAAATCATTATCTTTGGGAATCTATTATAACATTCAGGTATAAGGGAAGGGAGAAAAGTTGTGAAATATGGATTGTTATTAAGGAGGGTGACTGCATGTAAAAACGTGGATAAATATTAGTTACAAAACTAGAGATTTATTTTCAACTATTATGCTGATTTTGAGTTTTCCTTTATTCAGACAGAATATTGGCTACATGCCTGTACATATTGGCTACATTGTAATGCCGTATAAACTACACTAATGTGACTTACCTATGATAATTTTCATTGAAAGTTGAATTTCATATTCACAGGTCAAGGAAGTGCACTTATTGTTAAGCTATTTATTATGAGTGAATTGTTACCATTTATTATATTTTGAGTGAATTGTACAGAAAGAAGATATACCTCGAATCATTATATTCATTGCCAATGAAAGAATCCTTAGATAAACATTTAAAGCTAGGGACAAAAACTAAAGGAGATCTATTACAAAATAGGAGTATTCATTACAAAAAATATTATTTCTGATATGATAGAAGTTACGTACCCCTCAAGCGTATTCTAATTTCTGTGTATCTAACTTTTAAAAAGAAAAAAGTGCGTCTACATGTTAAGCTTTGTGCACCGTATGTGACGTGAATCCAGGAAATACGTGAGCAGCACTTTTTAGACAGGAAACTTTGACGCGGAATCATCCAAAAAAGAAAAAGATTTTCTAAGTTAACATTATTAGTAACTTGGCTTAAAGTATCCAGAATAAAGTAAGGTGTGTTCAACGACGTACTACAGGTGCTATGACCTCCAAAATGCTGGCAATTGCCTAATTCAATATATTGCATCGCATGGCATACCATACCATGGCAAAAATTGGCAATAATTTTGAAATTAAATGGTGGTCACGCGTACAATAGTATAATCCAATGCAAGCTGGCTAAACGTGCATACAACGGTTTTGGGTGTGACTATCTCAGAGGCCACTGCTTTAATTTGAAAAATCAGTGGGACTTCATTGTATAATCGGAAATTGGCCATGAAATTTCCCCTAAAGATCTTTTTTATTTACGTTTCTGTTCAGTTAAAAATATTATTGATGGGTGATTTTTAAATGATCATATTCATTAAAATTAGATGCTTAAATCAATTCCAAATTTTAGGTGTAACGGTGACGCTTTAATTTTTAAAATTTCATTTCAACTGAATGTGCTTTATTCCACAGAACTGCTCATTAGTTCCACGCGTATAGACAGCTGTCACGCCATCATCATTTATATTACCATTACTTTTTATTTGAGAGGAATCTATTGAAGCTGCATGAAAAATGTACGGATAATGATAAAGATTTCGTTCCAGAAGGATAGATTAATCATTCATTACAATAAAGTTTTGTACTTTTCTACAACTTTTATTTTTTTAAAACACTACGCGTTTCACCAATTTTATAGCATCGTCAGGTGTAGTAGTTTGTTTACTACTAAACGTAAATAAACTATTACAGTTGACGATGCTATAAAATTGGTGAAACGCTTGGTGTTTTTAAAAAACAAAAAGTTAGAAAAGTACAAAACTTTATTGTAATGAATATTAAAAGTTTCTACAAATTAGAGCCTGAATCTGTGGATTTTATAGATTAATCAGATTTGTTGGTGCGTTTTGGGTAGCCTGCGTGCTGATTTATCGTCTTAACTAGGATTTTATCCTACACTGCTGGAGACTTCTTCAGTGTTCCAGCACACTCCGAAGTCTCCTGCTTTGGAGAAGTGAAAACGGAGTGACGGTTTAATATTTAAACGCAGTCAGGGGGCTATTCTGTATATTCTCGGAATTTCCGAGCCTCAAAAGTGACGAAAGTTTGACATCACTGCCTCTTAAATTTGTAATACGGCCATCCAAAAGTTGAGATTTTTTGGGGGAAGTGACGTCACATTCACGGATTTTTCGAGGTTCAACCATGTCGAGTCCATACTGAATAAGGCCCCTGCACAAGCTTAGAAGTATGTACCACGAATGTTTTAACGAATCGCAGATAGTAGCAATTTTTTTCGACCTCACCAAAACGTATTTGCTCTCAGTAATACTACTTAAATGGAACGTATTTTGACGGTTATTGTAATTTCTCACTTGCTATCTGCATTTTGCTGACAGTGTGGGACAGCACTGAGGATGAATTGGAGGATCACATCCCTCCGAATACGAGCCGAACTGAACGGTGTTTCATTTCGATGACTTGGGCGCTGCCAAGGCATCGTGGTTGGCCGTTTCCCGCATTTGATAGTGAGCAAGAGTTTTTCTTGCGATTCGGGGTGCCATTACAAGTAGTTTGCCTTTTCCCGCCTTCCCGTCATTTCGGGCGTTCGGTTCTGAAGTTCGCTTCACGATGATTTCGAACGCCGCTTCCTTCACTCGCTCTTGAGAGATGGCGGAGCGCAGCTGAGCACACACAAGACAGCCTCATTTATTAATTGCCTCTCGGAGAGAAAGAGGGAGGTTGCGAAAGAGAGTTAGAGAGAGAGAGGGGGGGGGGGCTTCCCCGGGGGCGATATTTCCATACGCCGCTCTGGCAGGCGTGTCGGTTGCTTTAATAAGCTGGATCGAACACTCAAACGACGGCAGAGACCGACCGGAGAACACCACCACCCACGCTGACGCCATTGAAGAGTCCCATCCTCTTTTTTACCTTCACCCCTCCTCACTCTATCCCCTTCCACCACATCTTCTACTCACCCACCTCACACGCGAAACTATTTGAACCTACTCATTCTATCGGACGCACATACGATCGATAAGATATTTATTATTGTATTTATATATATGAAAGATAATTAACTTGGAAATAAAAGAGAAAAGTGATGACTTAAATGATGTCGTGCACATCGGGCTTCGTATACATCGGGCTTGTAGGCCCTACGTCAGCAGAGCTCTTCTGCTGATGTAGGGCCATCGTCTGCCTGAAACGTCCATGCAATACCAACATCACGTTTCTTTTCCCCACCCTAATGTTACCCACGTTATACTAATATATAATTACACTCATCGCAGACTGACTGATTCTGTAACGCTGTAAGTTGGAACCACAGTCACAAATACGCATTAAAGCCCTGTGAACTTCCTTTACTTCAAGGAAACGGTAGACCGGTGGTATGGTGGTGGATTGTGGAGTGGAAGGTTCGATCCTCTGATGTGGTGAATGTTGTTTTTGTTTTTTTCAAAGTTTATTCTTTCTTTTAAGATATTGTGCTTTCTTCTCGGTAACTTCCATTAAACATAATTTCACGCAATTTCTTACTCTCTAAAGTGATACACTCATTAATTCCCGGGAGCAAAGCGAGTTAGATGGAGCCACGATTCAAAATGTTTGTTATTTACATCATCACTCAACGAGCGCCTTAGGCGCCTTACAACTGACTTTTATATAAATATTTACTTGATTGTGTGCACGTGTGAATATGTAGATTCAAATAGTTTCTTTTATTATTTTTCTTATCTTTCCTGTTTCGTATCTTTTGTTTTTGCGACCAAATGGCGAACTTTTCTTTTTGTACATGTGTGTATGTATGTATTTATTACGTGGCCATTCAAACTGCATGCGTCACCGCATCTTCTCTCCTCCAGCCACGCCCTTTTCCGCCGCCGCCCCGCCCGCACATGTTTTCATCCCCGCCCACCCCTTTACCCTCTTTTCCCTCTTCTTCCACCCTAACCCCCCTCCCTCCCCCCCCCCATTCCCATTCCAGAACACGCTTTTCGCAGGCCCGCCGATGGCCCGCAGCTCTCAACAATGCAAACCATTGTTGCCCACTCCCTCTCATTGTCTCCCGCGGACCCGCACGCGCCCGTTTTCGATTCACGGAACCCTTGTTTCCCTCTCCCTTTCCCTTCCTCACCCCTGAAATTCGGATGGCACCCTCGTCTGCCGGCTGAACCAGCCACCAAAACTCCTCTTCCTCTGCTCCCTCCAATGCCATCCGCATTCCCTTCCTATTCCTCCTGCCCCCCCATCTGGACCGAAAAACATACCGCTTCCTCGCTTTCCGCCCAAAATGCACCCTCCGCCCTACACCCGCGTTCTAACGGAACCACATGGGACTGTACGAAAGCACATACGCACAGCTACAGAAATATTCTTGCAACGAGAATGAAGTAATCTTAATGATTATTTTCTAATTCCTAGAGCTCTTTCTTGTGGCTGTTTCAGCGGGATTATCATTGGTTTTAATGTTGAAGCCTGATTGAAAATTTATTCTTAAATTTTAGTTGTTGTAATAACGATAAATATGACAAAGTCAAATGATAAAGATTCATAATCACTAAGATTAATATTGATGACGCAAAAACATTTTTCTTATATGAATAAACTGCTCGGCAATTTGCCTAATGTTACATATATAATGATAAGGTTATTTGTTTCGTGGTGCACTCTGAAAAAAACCTTTAATACTGGTACAACCTAAGGCTTTTTGTGACTTCACAAAAATTATTGCTGAGAATTATAGCCTATTTATCGATACTGTACTAAGGGGGGGTTTATTGTCCCTGAAATACATTTGAAGGAAATTATCTACCATTGGCGCTTTTTATAGCGTATTTACCGATATTGTACTAAGGGCGGATGTTTTTGTCCCTAAATGTCATTTGAATGAAATTATCTGCTATAGACGTTGACCATAAAAGTAGTTAAGCCATTTTGATGCGGCGTACAGTAAAAAATAATTATACTTTAAATTCCTCATATCAATTATTTATGAACCTTATGTCTTCGTTTCGCTCCAGTCTATAACATTTTGATTTTGCGGGCTTTTTTCTCGAATTTTTCGGTTGTAGAAGAAACTGTGGTAGTACTATGGGTATGGATGCTCTAAAAAGGGGTTCTCTTGATTTTTGTCATTGCTACTGTTAAGAAGTTATCTTTTTTTTTAATGTCTCCAACACCTTTGCTTATATATGGTGTTCTGTTACATAGGTACTATTATGTCTGATTTGCAAACGGTTAAAAAAAAAACCCTGCCCCTCTCGCTCCTCCCTTTCTCGTCCCATCTCCCTCTTCCAACCAATCCCTCCCTTCCGATCTTCCTTTCTTTCCGCCTCCGTTCTCAATGTTCCCTCCCCTCCCATACATGATCACAGGATGGCATGGGGTGTGGGTGGTTGGGTTGGAGAAATGGCCGTCGCATGCGCGCCAGCCAAATGGCATTTTGGCACATTTCGGCCTGTGATACTACTGAAGGGCCATTGCTGGGGAGGAAGGGAAGGATTTGGATCAGGAAGGTGGAGAGGTCGGGCAGAATGTGTGGACTAGGAAGGTGGAACGAGGATAGTGTATGTTTCGCTTGAGGTTGGGGGAAGGGGATTCAGCACAGAGCGGATGGAGGAGGCGGAGGGAAGAGGGTAGGGACTGGATAAAGGGGGTAGCGACGGTAGCGTATTGAATTATGACTGCAATTTCATGGTTTCTATTTTGCGTGCGCATCTGGGAGTATGGGACTACGTTTTGAGACGAGGTCGAGATATGTGCGCGAGGATTTCGGGAACAAATAGAAATAAACGAATAGGGAAAGGAAAATTCGTCCAAATGCATAGAATCCCTCCCCGTACGGTTTGTTATCTAGCTCTATTTTGTTCTAGGCACGCGCGGAATGGAAGTTATGTGGTCGAGAATCCGTTGAAATAAATTCGTGTTTCACTATGATTCTCGCTCCTCCCGCTCTGGCCCACTAAACTGATCGATCTCTGCAAGTCTCCGTTAGAGGTTTTATTAGGTATTCCATGAATTCCATGTTTAATGCTTTCTTAGCCATCTAAAAAACGTGCGAATAAATTGGGTCATAATCTTGATTAAATATTTACAGTCAGGAATCGCTTTTTTATGATTTTTTTTGTTTAACTCCTCATGTCTCTTGAATTGGTTTCGAATTATGTGACATGGACACAAGTTCGCTATTGTGCAGGTTTGTCATTTAAGGTCACGGGTTCGAACCCTGCCTCTAGCTATGATATAGTGCCTGTCTTAGAAGTTAGGTCTTAGCTTAAACGGTGTGACTTGACCTTGGCTGTTGGAGAAAGTATAGCCTACTTTTATTACTGATGAATACGTATAAAATGGGATGTTGCACGGTGAATTAGATACTATATAATCTTTATGGTATATTTTATTTGAATGATAGCGAATTTTAAGTGATTCAGTTTAGCCGTTCTCTGATTTCAAACTGCTTATGACACAACTCTTTCCTTTATAGATAGAAATACATATTATTAGCATGGGAAAAAACTACTTACTTAATACTTCAAACCTTCAATTTTATGGAAATTGTAATTTTTGAAGGTGAAAAGTAAGCCGTTGATACTTGTTCAGCTGGTAAATTTAGTGCTCTAAAAATAAAATCGATTTTCAACGCTTGTTTACCTACACATAAACTGGTGACGCACATAGGTCATTTATTACGTGTTTATAAAGCGAAACTTATTTATTTATTCTATGTTCAGCATAATCCTGTTAATGATTCTTTTGCTAGATGCTGAATTTTATAACTATTCTTAATCTCGAATGAAAAATGTACGTAAAATTCTCCTCATCTCCAAAGACAAAAAATTATAAACAATGTCGCTAGGCCAAGATAATAAAAATACAATTGTTTTAACTGCGGGGACACGTAGTAATGACATTGTTTTACTGTCATACATGTTAGTGAAATCCATATTTATAAGTAATAGCCGTAGTCTAAGTTTAGAAAAAACTGTTTCTTGAATGAAATGATTTTTCTTTGTAAATCTATAGTTTAAACGTAAAATCAAGGAAAAATAAAATATGAGTACCATATATCCTTGGCAAGATACTGTATATTTTAACACTGCTTTTATTTAATTGATGCTCTTTTCGTTATCAAATTAAGATTATGCAACTTAGGTCACACCTACGTATTTTTCAGCTTGGCACACAGTAAAGTATCAATGAATGAGGAGGAATTATCCCTATTTTATGCGCCATTAGGCCTGCTTTGATGGTTAAGGAATAGAAGATAGATGTGGAATCGCGGAAACAGTTTTCTAAGCTTTATTTTATAGGTGTATGCTATAAAACTCCTGACTTGTCAAATACAGGAATTTCTTTGACTTTTCCTCTTATACACATAATTTTCAACACAAAAAAGCAGATAACGGATTTAGTAGGAAAGTTTTTCCGTTGTTTCCTTTTTCGCAAGTTCTTTATCTCTTCACCTTAATCGGTGGTTGGTGAGCTAACAACCTCCACCGCGTGCCCTTGTGGCAGCTTACGGGTTAATAAGTAAATGTTGACGAATTTCGAGGAATTTTAAAGGGACAAAACCATGGACCCAGTTCAAGCTTACATGTCAACAATTTTAAAAAGGCGTACTAAATACTTCTGTCCTATATGTCGCACTCTTCAAATTAACCGGTGTGACGTTATTTTATCCGGTAATAATAAGGCTGAATTTATTAAAAGTTAAAACGTTATTTCCATGCTTAATAGTTGTCAATAAAATCTTGCTATAACCCGAGATGTAAGCTTTGAGTGTTAAAGTTACTTACGAAAATTGCACGCAAATTATATTTCTCCGTCGCTATCACCATTATCACCCTCTTTTCTTTGTTTTTAATTTCCATCAGCCGGAGAAACTTATTCTTCTGGCTATGCCAAACTATAGAAGGCACAATAGACACTTTTTCCCACGTGTTCTGAAATTATATTTTATAAATTGACGGCATTCACTTTTATGAACCAACTTGCATGGCATGTCATCATTTAACGCATTGAAATAACAATTGCAAGGATAGTATCAACATGAAATGCAGTTATGGTGCTAACAAATATTATATTTTAATTTAAATTAGCTAGTGTGCTAAAAGTTTAATAATGCTCAGTAGATGAAGACTTTCTTTTCAATTACCCAAATATAAGGAAGATATTACAACAGCATTCATAGCTGCGGTTAATATTTGAATGCCTAATCGAAAAGAACTAGCCTTGAATTTTGATACTCCTCACTGGTCATTCAGAGGACGGTGATGGAAAATAGGCACTGCGTGGCATTCTCTTATCTGACCTCATTTTTTGGTCTCTAATGGCTCTCCATACCACATCCTTTACTATATTTCCTACCTTCCTCTCCCACCCGAGGGAGCATCTAACCCAGCCGGCGTGCAGCCTCAAATTTATTCCGAAGTCTTCCGTCATTGAAGTAGTGCTCAAAGGGCACCGAATTATAATAAGAGGCGGGGAGGAAGACTCAGTGCCTCCAAGTGCTCGTTAGTTTCCAGTCATTCAGATAAAGAAGAGATGTTGAGGAATTAAGAGACAAGGAAGTCTTGAAGGGATGAAAAAAGTGGGCCTTCGTAAGGATAGACAAATGTGGCATCGCGGATAGATATTGAAGCCTCCTCTTTCCAGTTCGAAAAATGAGTTTCAAAAATGTGGAGCTCAGAGAAGTATTGGAAAGGTGAATTCGTAGGTTAAGTTTTCTAAAAAAAATTGCTCAAAGTATTAACGGCTAAGGTTCTGGTCCAAAATATAATGTGATTTGGATTAATCGAAGTTCACCATAAAATATTTCAAGCAACATAATTGCATGGACTCATAGCTCGGACTACAGAGAATAATCATACATTTTGCCTAATTTTGTGAGCCTTTGTGAAGTTTTTGCTTAAGAGTATAAATTATATGGGGAGAAATGACAGAGCGATGAAAGAAAATAAATCCTTTGCTCCATTAGTGAATTGGTATTGAAATGGTGAGCCATTTGTGCTTGTTCAAGTATATATAAATAGAAACTTATGTAAAGAGTGTATGTTGTAAGTTTTGACATATACACAGAAAATTGCAACGTTTTAATGGAGTAGCTTGTTCTTGGGGGAAACGATAAAAGTGAGCACCAGCATACTAGATGTTTAAAGAAGAGTTGGAGAATAAAGACCGTTGGGTCTTTCGCTGAAAAAATATGAAACGGAAGTACTTATCGCAAAATTTTGTTAATATTTATTATTGTAACTGCAGAAATGATATTAGAAATGATGAGTGCAATAGGTGTGTGGTCTCTCAGTGTTAAGTATTGAAGAGGATAGGGGGAAGTATACATTATGAACGGCTAGGTTTAGACAGTGGACAAGAGTGTGATACGGCTTCATGGCATGGAACCATTTGAATGAGCTGGAATCGGAGATTTTAAGATGATCCGGCAGCCTTTCTTTTTATTGCCGTTAAATTAAAGGGGCGGAATTATGGGATTAGCAAAGATTGGAGATGGTCTGGTCTCACGATCCTATTTAGAAACTTCGTTGGAGGAGGAATTAAGGGAATTGAGTGTGACGGCGCTTACTCAGGTTTGCTCTAATGATCTTTTTATCGGATGACGGAATCGATAATTCCTCGAGCTCTATTAGCTCCGATATTGATTCAGATCTCCTCTCTTTCTCGCCTGCTCTGGTATTCATTGGCCCATTGATAACGGGGTTTTTTCATTCGTTTTGCGCTTTGAGGAATTTTGAAAACTCGATCCCGCCAGCACGAAAGGCTATTAAAACTTACTAAAATACTATCATAATGACCTGCGGTCTTTTTTTCATTCAGATGGAGAGTATTTGATAATGGAAAGGGTGAGATTTTTAACGACGTCGTTTAAAACACTAAAGGGTGGGGACCCTTTTGGCCGCTTTTGGAATATTTCTCTCTTCTTTTGTTGGTTGTTTATTAACAAATGGGGTTGGGTCACGCGCCGCTATTTGCGTCCTGCACGGGAACTCTTGGGTTGGACTGGCACCGGAGGGTTTAATTTCGCAGTCAATAAAGCACAAGAACGTCTGCGAAGTAATTATTTCTTGGAAATGGTGTGAAATTTAAGCCTTGTCACGTATATTGTTAATTTCATGTGATTTATTTTTTTCGAGAATTTCCTTTTCTTGAATTTTAATACTGCGTTGAGAAGTGTTGACCTTTATTTGTGTTCTGGAATCAGGTATTTCAACTTTCATGAGTCCATGAAACTCTTTCATTTCACGATCTGTCACAGCGCTAAAAGAAAATATAAGTTTCTCACCATCAAAGGAAACACTTAAAATTACAAATGAAAAATACTCCTTGAAAGTGCTTATTTGACTTTTACACTATGTATAAGTATATTTTTACTTTATTCACGCATGTAAAGCCATAATGTTATGGTACAATCGGAGAAATAATAATTTTGGAACTTTGAACCACTGCGGAAAAAGGAATGTAGTTATTTTAACTGATATTGCATCATTTTTTTGCTAATAAACAGAGCGATACAATATTATGCTAAACCGAGGGAACTAATTTTTGAATTCCTATTCTGGATTAAGGAGTATACACAAAATATTGCCCTCTAGGACTCTTTCTAGACCCTGCTAAGTCCCCACGGTGTTGTGGTTTATAAATGGCTCATGTAGTAAGTCAGCTCAACAATTGAATTTTATTTCGTTTAGTCGTCAGTTGTCCAAAATTTCTTGCTACTATTCATTTAAGAAACGGAAACAAAGTCTTTAAGGTGAATTTTACAATTTCAGCTAATTTGAATTATATGTAATAATGTGATTGCTATCACTGCAATAATTATTCATAATATAAAAATTGACAATTAGTTTGATTGATTTTATTTTTTTTTTGACATTTATTTATTAAGAATTGTTCTATAAAATATAATATCTTATTGATACTTTAATTACAGCTTTAAAATTATGTGTTCCTTTTGATTTTAATTGATATTGTCATCAATCCGAAAATTGCATTTGCAAAGCTTATTATTAAATTAAATTTTCTTGGAATTTTCGTAAATCCTTATCCTAAATGAATCAGCATGTTTTGTTGTATTCTTACTTTACCATCTATTAATTTGATATCGTTTCAATTTAACAAATATTGATTCCTTTCAACAATCTTTACTTTCTGTCCATTATAGCTGAGCCCTTTGTTTATTACTTAAGAATTATACTGCGCTCAGCTTCAGATAATTGCTGCTTGAATTACAGGAGTATATATATATATATATATATATATATATATATATATATATATATACTATACATTTTTGTTTGCTTGATGTGCAACAAATCCTATGTAAAACTAGGTTGAAAATAAGTATGAAAAGGTTATTATAGATATATATCCCAATCCTTCCTTTATTTGGCACTCATCCGACCAAACCTTTTCATACTTATTTTCAACCTAGTTTTACATAGGATTTGTTGCACATCAAGCAAACAAAAATGTATTTGAAACTTTTTAAGGCTATTCATTTTGGTCGCTTTCCTTCTCTTCAAGTAAAACTTTTACTATTTTAGCTATTCTTCAATTTCATTAATCCTTACTGCTGTGTAACCAAATTTCCTTTTCCTAAAGCTTTCAAATAAATAATAGTGAGCATTAGAGTGTATCACATAAAAATACCGACTTAGTGTTCCTTTAAAAAGATCATTTTTTGTGCAGAAAATGAGCGCACTGGCTTTGTCATTCATGCTGCCGAATTTAATGTTGGCTTAGCTGTGGTACCTCGCATGTAGTACCTCGTATCAAAATGCATTTTATCTTCTAAAACTATTCTCTGAATTTACAGTGACAGTAGAGAACGCAGTAAACGTTAAATGTTTAAATTTCGGCTTTAACAGCGAGGATGTGCATCCTCGGATTGGCATTATGAGTCCCAAAAGAATAGTTTCATGTTGTTAGCTTCAGTAAAAAGACCCTTAATGATGTTGATT
This sequence comes from Pyrrhosoma nymphula, assembly GCA_963573305.1. Taxonomy (NCBI): domain Eukaryota; kingdom Metazoa; phylum Arthropoda; class Insecta; order Odonata; family Coenagrionidae; genus Pyrrhosoma; species Pyrrhosoma nymphula. The sequence goes on along the minus strand of OY754327.1, from coordinate 24,684,221 downwards.
TTGTTTCAAGATATTTCTTCTTTAACGACGCTCGAGAAAATTGATCGCTCCTCAATTGAATAGTACATCCGATTTCACTCCTTTCTTTTTACGGATTACTTCATTTGGCAGGGGCAAAAGAACCTCCATCTCTCTTGTTTAATTCCTTTATGGCCTTCTCTTTAAACTCCCTCATTATCTTCTACCCATTACCCCCCTGACACTCGTGTTTACGCACCTCGCCGTAAATTCACTCTTAAGTGAAAAGAGGTCATGTTTATTGCACCTTTTCCGCCTGCCAGCATCTATTTCCCTCACCAGCCCCTTGTATCGGCAGCGTTATTATTTCTTTTTTCTCTCTCTCTTTTCCAGCGGCCCTGAAACGTATTTCCTCTCGCTCCGGCGGTCCGCGAGGACCCCCTGTTCCGATTCGTTTGATTGCACCTCCCCTCCCCCATCTACCCTACCCCACCTCCTCTCTCCTTTAATCCGTTTCACCCCTACCCCTTTCCCCCTATCCTACCTTTTTTCCTGCCATCCCTCTCGAAACACTTCCCACCGTGCAAATCCCGGCCCTTTTATCATCCTCCCACCGATCCTCGCCTCTCAACCCCATCCTAACCCGCTCGTCCCAGTCGCATATATTTATCCCCCCTTCCAACTCCACACCCCCTCTGTCACCCTCCATCCACCCATCACCTTTCGGCCTCCCCCACCCACTCCTCCCGTAGGTAGCGTAACATTCGAATACATGCACCCGTCACTCGACTTCCGCAGGTAATAATTTTTTTTCAAAAGCCCATAACATACGATCCGATTCAGCCAGTGTACTCTACCACACCTGTAAATGACTCGCTCGCGGACTCTCACCGTCCCGGGGGGACGTCCTGTCCCATCTCCCAGAGTGCAATGCACGCGCTTCAAACACCTCACATGCGAATCCGAGACCAGCTATCATCCGTGTCACCCGTGCCGCAAAATCCGCATCTTTTGCCTCAAAATACTCCATTTCTTAAATTTTTCTTATTTAAATGCATATGCCCCATGAAAATCATGACGAACTCACGTATGCCCCTCGAGGCGTTGTTATTTTAAATCCCTTTGTATTTGCGATATTCCACAGAGGAAAAATCATTCGCCTTGACCGGGACTCGATCTCGGATCCCTCGATTTATTGCCGAGTGCTTTAACCAGTAAAACTGTCGAGGCGTCCTTCTCCCCTGTGGATTTTGGAGGGCTTTATAGGAAAAAGACGTTCAGGGCTGCTCGACAAATGATGTCAATAAGGAGTCCAATGTGTGCGCTTAGCACCACATTCCGAGAGGATAAAATAAAACATGGAACACGATGAGGTGTTCGCTCTTTTGACAAATTTTGAGAACACTGGGACTAGCCACGGTATTCACCTTTTAGTCGCCCGCAAGTGTGCATAAGTGCGATATTCCACAGATAAAAAATCATTCGCATTGACCGGGATCCCGGTTAAGGTGAATGATTTTTCCTCTGCGGAATATCGCACTGATGTGCACTTGCAGGTGACTCTGTCAAGGGTTAATACCATAGCCAGTCTCGGTGTCCTAAAACATTGGTCCCTCTGTATTCTTAATCGCTATAAATAGAGTCCTTGAGTCATTGACCAATAATGAGTCTAGTCTCATTGTTACAGGTTCCCAATTAAGTTAAATTCATTTTTAATTTGACCGCTCAAGCTTTGTGTAGTAAGAATATTGGAACCACATTTTAAACAGAAAAAGACAAGGTTTGAAAGATTTTTGCAATCACTACTACGTACGAAGCAGATGTACTTAACCGTACTATTAGAGTATTTCAAATTTGGAAAGTCATTAGTATCACAGAGTCTGGTCTGCTCTACGGAAAACTAATCTTTTCTGAAGCTATACTGGAAGGGCCGAAGGACCACATATAAGGACCAAATTATCATGCCTAATGAAGGAGTCACTTTCTGTGTATAATTTTCCTATTGCCACCATTCACTTTGATTTATTTTTGTGTAAGTGAAGCTCGCTGTAGGGCAACGGCTCGAAACTACGGAAACACTCATTGTCAGCCACCAAAACTATTCATCGTTGGGAGGGTTGATCCTCCGATTCATCTGAGTCCTGATTTCTCAGGCCGCCAGTGACAGAAAATAAGTGCTAAATGACCTTAACCGACGAAGCAGGAAAAAACCAAATATTATCAAAAGTACTAACTTGCTGTTATGTGAATGTTAACTGGACTCAGATTGAATGTGTTCCTGGGGAACTGCTACTGAAAAAAAATGCTCAAACGATTGTATTTCTCAACCGTAATCGCAGAGTAATGGCTTTATACACAATTCTCTCCTACACAGTTCATAATACTAGAATTCACATTCTGCCGTCATGTAAATAAGGGAAGGGTTACGATATTCATTTCTTGACGTGATGGAGACGGATAGTGGTTTTCGCGAAACTTGGCGATTGTAATATAGTGAAACATATTACCTACGATAGCCGGACGTTGATAGTGTCAACGGACGATGAGTAAACCTTGTGAAAGTCTGAATTTCTTGTTACACTGCGTTTCTATCGGCCAATCAAAGGAGAGCTTTTTTTTTACATATATTTACTAAATTTCATTTCCAGATTGTCCATCTTTTTTTAATTTTCAGCGAAATATAATTAACCTTTTTGAAACAGTATTTGTCGGTATTTATAGCGGATTAATTGTTTTTTGCTTTTAAAATATGAGGATATAAAGTCACTTCACAACCGTTGACCGATCCGTTTGCAAAAACAGTAAAAAATTGGCGTTGATACTCCCCTCAATCCTAATAGAATCCTCCTTTGACGGGAAGGCGACGGAAAACTGGACCCCACCGTCCGTTAACGCCACGTCAGAAAACGTTGATCGTAATCCTACTCTATATGGTGACAACAAACAAATTGTGCTAGAGCAAGAGAATCAATACCATTGAAACTCGTGCAATCAGCGAATTTTTTCTTCACGGCTCACTATCTCTTTTCCACGTCGCCCTTTTTTTAACGGAATCGGCATTTCTGCTCACTTACACCCATCTGCCCTCACCTCAGTTGTTCACCGCACAATCACCACCCCCCCGCTCCTCTCCCCTTGATACCCCCCTCCCCCCACTGTCAGCTCTTCTAACACGCCCCCCCCCACCCTCTCCCCACGCCGTCACGTTCCTCGTTCCGCGCGTCCGCCCAGTGCGTCGTTAAATTTATGTTAACGGCGTCTCGACGCCACATGCGTCGTCGACCCTGACCCCGGCCGTGGCAGCAGGAGGAGAAGAGCAGGAGGGAATAATAGTGCATAGACTGTCTCCCTCCTCGACATTCCGGCCCGTGGCCAGGGCCACCCCGGTTTCTCCTTGCCCTCTTCCCTCCCCCAACATCAATCCCCATCCCCACCCTTGGCACTCCCGGCCGGCCGGACCTCACCCCCTCTTCCATCACGCGCGCAAAACATGAAATCGCCCCCTCCCAGCCGACGCAACGCCCCCTTCGCAACCCATTCCACACACACTCACACACACAAACTCATGCATCAACTCTCCCTTATCCTTTTTTTTCGGCCCTTATCTCTCTGCCCGCCCCTGCCCTTTTTATCCCCTCCTCTCCCGTGCGCGCAAGCGGGCATCGCCTTGCTGCTGCTGCTTCTGCAAACTCCATTCACTGCTCTCCCCAGAAACGAACTTTCCCACTCTCTCCTTCCTTGACTTACAAATTGCGAGTAAAGGTCACAATGCTCCCAAAGTGCGTATCATGCCCACTCCAATATTTCCACTCTTTCAATCCTCAACCTACTTATTCCTAGATATATTCATGCCTGCCGCAAATACGGCGATGGAATAACGTAGAATTTGCCACAGGAATAAATTGACTTGCCAGGAATCGAACCACGGAGCTTTCACTTGCCGGGACTATGGGCAAACCACTACACTACCCATGCTTCCTAATTCCGGTGGCCATGTAGGAGGATGCAAGGGGACTGAATGTTAAACCCCTACTAAGTAACATCCAGTCCCCGTGTATCCTACATTGCCACCGGAATTAGGAAGTATGGTTAGCTGAGTGGTCTGCGCCTTGGCCCGGCAAGTGAAAGGTCCGTGGTTCGATGCCCGGTCCAGGCAGGTTTTTTCCTCTGGTAATTTCCCCTACTAATCCTTATTAACCAATCACACGTTTTCCCCGAAATCATTATTTGTTTTCTCCGAATTGTCCATTCTGATAGTAATCTCTTTGTTATTTAAGCATTTTTAATTTCACTTGTTCAAATGCACGCCTGAAACCATCTTACCCACTCAACGCCTTCGTGCTTAGTGCAGGCGACTGTCAACTGATATCGTTAGCTTCATTAAGCATTAGTGACGTAGGTCGGGTATTTTTGGGTGAAGAGAAAATCATTTTGTCAATCTTTGCCAAAATATGCCAAATTGCACCATTTACATGCTTACGATTTCCTCTATTCTATTCTGTTGCTCTCCCCGTTGATGGATACCAAGTTAAAACTGTGGTTATTTAAAATAAGTAAGAGTAACTCTGAGATGTGAACTTGAATGCAGTGTCCCCATCGGGAAAGTGGCAATGTTTTGGAGCAAATGTGTTGGAGAGGAAGCGCAGTAAATTGGAGCAGGGACGAAAACATGGATTGCCGTTTGAACGTTTTTAATATAAAAATATAAAATTTTATACCAAGTGACATTCATACGCCTTTTTAAATTTGGGCTCTTTTTTTATATGCTTGATGATATATGTTATGGAACTCATCCTGTCACCTAGTAGAAATCACGTCTTTAGTATCACTTATGCCCCTTAAACGGCATGCCTTTAGTTGAATGCCTTGTTGTTTTATGTTAATATTTTACACAATTCTAAATGTAAAAATCAATATCGGCATTCAAAATATAGTCGCCGTTATCGTTGAAGCTGCCTACTTTTATAAATTGACTAAATATTATTTAAAGGTGAGGCTTATTGACCGATGTCTTCCTATCCTGACTTTGTTTCCATAATTATTTCCGAAACCTGCTACGCAAAAGTCATCAAACCAATACAAACAGCATTTCTGCCTGAAAAGAAAACTCATAAGTATGAATAATGAGTAACTATTCAGATCAGGAGTTGCCTTATATTGCCATAAATTCTAAAGACCGAAAAACATTTCAGCAGAACTATTGCTCAATGTTTATTCCATTCATTTGAGTATTTTATGGTGCGAATGATTTATCAAATGAAATCTGATATATTCATCGTTATCCTTATATTTTGTATGATATCGAACAATTGACATTTATGAAATATGTGGAATTAGAGACGAAGAGAGGAAAACTTTCCCTACGCACGATGCAATTTATCCGCGTTTTTATTTTTTTGTTCATTTTATCTGACGTTGACTTCAAAACGAAAGTGATTTTGTTTCTATAACATATTCGTCCATTCGGATGTACCCGACTTCAATTATCTTTATATTATATTCTATGAGCATTAATTTATTGAGTGTTAGTTATTGGTTTATCCCTATTTAGTTCCAAATAACTGCCAAGAGGTCGATGGTATTTCAGGCTCCCCTCCTCCATGTATACTACACCAGCACTCTTTCTCCGTTCTCTGCCCTCCCCGTCCATTGATTTCCCTTTCTCTCTGCTTCCTTCCGAAGTAACCCACTGCACCTCCCTCCTCCTCTCTCCCTCCTCCTCCAGCCTCCTCCTCACGCTAACCCTCGTTCCTCTCCTCTCCCCTTCACTCTTCTCTACTCCTTCATGTCACAACATGTTATAGCATAACAATCTGTATGTCATTGGTTTAAATTGCATGTAGTTCGAGCAAATGAGGTATAAGTTATAATACTAATTGCTTTTATATTTTAATTACAAAAATATAATATGCTAAGTGACACACACTTTTTAATTTCCTTAATTTGAATAATATGTTATATCTTTGAAGAATTGAGAACAACATTTCCATGTTTTGTATTTTGTTTACTATTGTTAATCCTAAGTTATATCGCTCAGTGATTTTTTTGTTTGTCAATTATAATAATGTGCAAAATAATACACACTTTTCGTTTCACTTTCATTTGTAAAACATGTTTTCATCTGAAGAATTGAGACCAAAACATATTTGCATGTTTTGTGTTTTGTTTATAACTTTAACTCATATATGAACTAAGATATGGTAATGTGTAGAATCTTGCCCCACAGGAGCAAATGCTCCAAGGACAATTAACCATTTTTTCTATTTTCTGTTGCACTCTAAATGACTCACATCTCCCTGCTCCTCTCGCCTCTTCCTATCGCTCCCGACATACACTTTCATCCCATCTCTCTCACTCTATCCTCCCTTCTTCCTTCAATCCCTATTCCCCCCAAAATTGCGCATCCAACCTCTTAAAAAAATCCGCGTCCGAAACCCTTCTCTCTCCTTTCTCCCCCTCTCCTCACTCATTCTCGCTTTTACTCCTTTCTCCCTCCCCCCCCCCCCCCCCACCTCACTCCCCGAACTCCCCGTCGTGCCCGCCATCACTTATGTGCTTCGCTTGCTCTTTGCCGGTCCATCCAAAAAGGCACCATATCTCCACTTTCCCGGTGTCCTAAGCACGGAATAAAATCCCCTCCACCCACAATTTCTCCCCCACTCTCTCTCTATTTCGTTCGCCGGCCCTGCCCATCTCTTCGATCCTCCCGGAAGCCATTCTCTTTCATCTCCCCCTCCCTCTCCACCCTCCGACCTCCAACCTCCCTCATCTTCGAGTATAGCGTGCCTTACGCGCGCGCGCGCACCTTCGACAAATTTCTCGCGTTCCTCGGCTCTCTTTCTCCCCCCACCCCTCTCTCTTTGACGTGACCTCGCCATCGGTTACGCTTATCCCCGAAAGGGGAGGAGAGTGTTTTGTCATGTCGGAAGCCTATAAAGCCCTTGGTCCACTGCGAAATTTGTTCGGCTTACTTTTTTGAACAAGTTTTCAGGTCTTCGCTGCGAACCTCGAATCTTCGGAAACGGTTATCGGCGTAACAATTTGAAGGAGAATGAGAATATAATTTATATTACTTTTCTGTACCCTCTTGTCGCGAAACGATTTTTTTCAAGGTTGATTCTGCTGTCCTTGCATGCGAAACTGGTGCTATAGTTTTGTTTTCTGAAAATTCATTGTAGTGCTGAAAGTTGTAAATGTGAGACCAAAAGACTTAATTTGAGACATCCTGAAAAAGCTAATTTTTATTTGATTCAGTGAAGTTTTAAATAAATTTCGCCTGCGTTGTGTATTTATTGTATAGTAATATATTTCTCAAATTTGACCTGGAGAGATGAGGAACCATATTTTTAATAGGAAATGTTTTGTCGTCAGATTCAAAATATTTTGCTTTAGTATGTCTACCTGAATATATCTAATGCGTGGATTGTCAGCTATATGGTTGGGGTTTCATGTTAGAGTCAACTCAATGAAGAGAAAATTCTTAAACGCTAGTCGTAACTCTAAGCAAGCGCTCTAACCGATAATTAATGTAAAGTGTCAAATCAAAGATTTATAGAATTACTCCACACCTTTTAATACCAAATAATTACGCCTAAAAACGTGATTATCGGTGGTAATAGTTTTTTATTGACAATTTTTACTTCCATTAGTCAAAGGTGTGAATAATTTTCACTATTAGCTTCGAGGCTACAAGAAGGTGGTTTGAGTGTTAATGGGATTAAGACAATGCAACAAACTTTGGATGCTTTAGGGGTGATTCATCATATTCCTGATAAAAAGGGCATTTCCTGGCGTAAATTACCCTTTTAAAACGTTTCAATACATCATCAGAACTAATTTTATTCACTATTCAAGTTTCGACCCATTAATTCTTCTTGAACATCTTTTAGGACTTCTCACCATATTGTGGGGTAAAAATTAAATATTTCTTTAATATTTCAGTTTATTTCAATCCTTAATTATCGGGATAAATTTCATGGTCCCTATTTTTCACTCTATATAGTATATTAAAGGCATGACTACGATGACCTCAGTAATGAAGTAGATAATGTCTGCTTTCAATGCCATCGATTGTCTTTAATTAGTGCATCTGCTTAATATTCGGAGGAATGACGGAGGCCTGTTCCTGAGAAAAGTAGAGGTCTCATGTGAATTACGTTAATTTCCTTATTTAGTCATCACAAGTTAGGTTAAGAGTGTACCTGATTTCATCGCAATTTTAAACCACAAAAATTGTCCCTTGCATTTACTTCTAACTACTCACACCTTTTGCTCCACGGAAACGCTCTATTGCTTCCTTTTTTCGCCAACCAGTGCTAACTTACAAACAGCTATTTGCAAGCTTGATAGAATATGTGATAGCATGACAGAAATATCCCATCTACTAACACAATGGTTAAAATGCAATTTTTGCATTATCGTTGAACAGGCAAATGTGGGTCTAGCACGTCCAAAGTTGATTACTTATGTTCCTAGAGAGCTTTTAGAATTAAAATAATGCCCAGCTACATCCTATCGCATTATAAAATATTGGCCAAATTTAGGGATAATGGAATGTAATTCGGAAAGAATATATACGGACTGATGTAATCGACCTATTCCAATAACCGTTAATAAAGATATTTAAAAAACCTAATTTCCGATAGATCTCTTTGGCTTCATGCTATATACAAGTTTTGTCAAGTTAAACACCACCATTTCTTACTGCTGAGTGTGATTAGTGCGGAGATGAGATCGTGATAGTTAATTGCATAAGTTTCGACGTCATTGTATAAATATTCATTCGTCTATGTATCCTGATGGTTTTCTATGTATTAGATACAACTTATTAGTGTAAGTTTTAAACTATTCCGTTTTTTGGTAGATAGGTTGTTACATGTTATGACCAAAAGCTATACCAGAGTTGCTAAGTAAGAAATTGCAGAGTTGCTAAGGGTAATGAGATTAAAGATGCATCAAAGTTACTTCTTCTTTCCGAAAAATACCAGTAAAATATTTAATTTTATTAGCAAAATCAATTCAAATCAGCAAAGTTATGGATCCTCATTTAGTTCGCTAAGTTATTTATGCTAAATTTATCTGTTTGGGAATTAGTATTTACCATAAATATGGCACCATTTTTACCCATCTCCTTTAATTTTAAAATATTTAAAACATAATTTCCTCCTCAATATTTAAAAACATTATTTTCCTTCGAAAATGAAACGCTTTGTGTAGCAATTGAGTACAGCTCTTCGTCGATGTCATCTGTCACGCCCAGTCAAAAGTTCTTTTTCCGCATAAATGTGGCTCGAATTCCGATAAATCGTTATCGGACGTTATTTTGCAAAGAGAAAGATGTTCTCTCCCAGCCCTCCTCCTCTTCCTCCTTCAACCAACTCCCTCTTTTTTCTTCGCTCTCGTGCTCCCTTTGTCCTTCTTGAAGGCGTTGGCATTTTAATATCACCGGGAATTCCTTCCTCTAAAGGGGAACGGTTTCTAAAAGTTAGCCGCAATAGTTTCTTCTGTGGCTGAAATATTTACGTCGCGAGGTGGAAGAGGAGAGAGAGAGAAAGGCCGTTTTGGAAGACACAGAGCATCTAGTGGATGGTGTGGAGGAGGGGGAGGGAAGCGTGGGGAGGAATGGGCTGGTGGGGTTGAGGAGAGAAAGAGATAGAGGGCGTTGGCACGCACCCCCTGCCACCCACCTCCCTCCCTCTTTCTCCTCCAGTCTCTCCTCCTCCCTACCCCCTTACGAATTCCTCATTTCCTCCTCCTCAATCCTCCCTCCGCTCCCCCCCTCTGAAGCCCCGCTTCCACCTGAATGGCATCGATCAGTTAAGGAGAGCGCCGCCCGCCACGAGGTCGCCCGACGCCGCCGCCGCCGCCGGCTTACATGAATGACGCAGCGTCGTCAACCCAAATCGAGCGTCACTAATCCCGCAGCCGTAAATAAACGCTCGCTCGGGCGGAGGTCGCACCGCGAGGTTGAGCAGTTGATGCAAAACACGAAAGGGCACAAGGGGAGGGGAGTGGGGACGGGGGGAATAAAATAAACAAGGCGGGGCCGAGCGCAAGTGAAAGAAGGAGGTGGAGGAGAGAGCACAAGAGAAGGGGAGTTGGAATTGCGTCCTTAGTGCGTGGATGCGAGCGTGTTATACTTCGAGGTTTGACGCAGTGGACCCAATTACGAATCTCACTCGACGAAACTATATTTTATTTTGAAAAATATTTCAGGCGTAATTAGCTACCAAAGAAACAGTAGTAAAAGTGAAAATAATGCAATTCAATTTGTGCTACAGTGTTAATAAACTTTCTTAGAACATTTTGATACGGTTGTATTGTGAGTATTGCACTTTAAATATCAATTTTAGATGAAAATTTATATAATAAACCCACACTTATAATACTACGCCTGTCATCACCCTATAAGGAGAGCATAGCACAATATCTTATCATTATGTAACAAAAAGGTGTGATTTGAAAGTCAAATTTTGATATGTAAATGTTTTAGAACAAAAAGCTCAAGATGAACTATTCATAGTGACTATTATTGGCGTCATTTTTATCAGTATTCTTATAAAGTGGTACATTTTAGTCTTCATCGTCATTGCCCTCTATCTCAACCGTACGTTAAGTCCAAATTTACGGTCAAACAAAATTATTTGATATATAAATGTTTCACGTGTATTCCACCAGGTAATAGACTTCATATGAGCCAACGTTTCGGCGAACGACTTGTTCGTCATCATCAGGGCTTCTGAATGCCGCACGAGTTAAAATTGACCGTTATGTTATTTTTTAACCTTGAAACGTAGTTACGCCACTTTTCTTTATCATCCCACTCTCCAGGTTTTAATCCTATTCTTACCATTTACAGCTCTATATTTTCTTTCCATTTTTTCCAATGTCTTCCTCTGTTATTCCTTTCCACTGGAGTCCATTTCCAAACCCTTAAAGGTATTCTTTCCTCCTTCAAGCATCTCAGATGTCCGTACCATTTCAGTTGTTTATCATATATTGTTTCTAAAATTGTTCTTTATGTTGGAATTTTTCCACTAATATAGTTATTTGTTGGTTGATCTAACAAGATTATGTTACACCATCTCCTCCAACATGACATTTCAGCCGACATTATTCTCTGAGACATATTTTTATCTACAACACAGACCTCTGACCCGTACATCATAACTGGCTCTATCATTGTTTAAAAAATATTTCCTTTAGTTTCATACGTTATGTTCTTGTTCCACAAAATTGGATACAACATTTTAATAATTCTTTTTCTTTTGCCTACTTTCTTCAATATTAAGCTCTTCCATCTTCACCTATCGTAACTCCAAGATAATCATACGAATTGACGTTTTTTTATTTTTCCACTTTCCAGCTCTATATCTTCTCCTTTACCTCCTATTACCATGTATTGCGTTTTGTTTGTATTTACCTGTAGGCCCCATTTACTATATTCTTCGACTAATTTGTTCAGCATATACGTCATATCTTGTTGGTCTTCTGCCATTACTCTTTGATCATCAGCGAAGAAGATGATATATAGGGGTGTTTTCTACCCATATCCCAATTGGGCTGCATTTATTCTCCCAATTTTTTATTTACAACATCATATTAATAATAAACTCAAATTATCAATGGTGACTGTTAAGACTTTTGTAATCCTGGGCCAGCGATTGATGCCAGTCAGGAGCGGAGTGTGAAGGAGTACAAGGGAGAAGAAGAGGGGCGGAAGAGGGAGAATACGAGACGGAGAAAGGGGAGAAAAGGGCATGCAGCGTTTTTTTGAAAGATGAATGCAGAAGGGAAGGAGGAATGGGATATCATTCCACATTTAAAAAAAAGGCCATCCCCTCCTTTCTCAACCGTGACGATATTGCCGGGGTTTCCCTCCACGGATGGCAGTTCGGACGAAATGAATAAATCTTTCGAACTCCCTTCGTGTGGGGGACCCGCCCAATTGAGGGAGGGGTGGGTGGTTCCTAACAAGTGTTCCTTATCCGACGATTTATTTCAGGACACAGTTTCTTACGACGTCGACTGGATTCTTGTTTTCCTAATCAGTATAACGGTAGGTGCAAAAAGTGATGTATTCCGCTGATCTTACTCATTGGTAATTCAAAATCAACAAATGTAACCCTTGTAGAAGAGAATCCTGGAGAAGAGAACCCTGGAGAATCAGAGAAAAGTAGATAAGCGTTTGGCTTTTATTTTGAGAAATGCCCGGATTATGAACTTCGTGCCAAGCGCCTGAGAGTGACAAAATGTTGGAATGTGAAGATAATGATCGACAGTTAGCGGATTAAAAGGATTGAAATATGGGACGATTTACGCTGACCTTTCTCTGATTGTGAATAGTCGAGATTGTTGGTGATTGGGAAAAAACAAACATTTCCATGTAATGCAAAATGGCTTCAAAAAGGGAATAAATCCTCTTATTCTGTTCGTATTCTTGTTGAAATGAAGATCTGACTACTCTCCCACACGGTAATGTGTCATAACGACGCCAATTTGTAACTACTTTGTGTCATAACCGTGTGAGTACCAAGTATTTTTCTCCAATATGTGGCTTGAGTACTCTCACATTATCAAGCATAAAGCTTCGCTTCTGCATCAGTCGAAACATTATTGCTGGATGAGAAATAGTTTATTAGATAAGAGCTTCTCGATGACTGTCAGAAATAGAGCGGTCCTGAAGTGAGAAAACGAAGTCTTCAAATTGTTTTTTTGCGTATGTAATTCGTAGTTCTAAAATATTTCAAATACGTTGGATTCATTGGCATATGATCGAGGAACAAGAATGTAAGAAAAAGAATAACTTGTCAGAATGCTGAAAACGAATCAAGCATGATGTAGCTAGTTAGAATTTAACTCGCAAAAAAACGGTCGATTGGACTTCGTGGAGGGGAGATAGACACGCACATGAGGTGGTTCGGTATGGGGCGAGGGGAGCTGAGTAAATTCCTCCTTGAAAAATCGGACTGAGGGCGAGAGTGATGTGAAGGCGAAGGTGAGAGAGGGAGGTCGCGGGCGAGGAGGGCGCCACCAAGGGCAGGACGGACGGCCGGTCGGTCTGGCCGGGATGATGCATGGACGTACACGGACGGCTACACCTCACCCTCTTCCCTGCCCACCTCCGCCCCCCTCCGGACGCCCGGGTGAAAAAGTGAAAAACGTCCGCTTATTACACGGGCCGTATCAAGCCTTTTTTTGGGGCAATGCCCGGCCCCTATCCGACCCGCGCGAGGGGCCTAGGGATTTTCGGGCTGGTGTTGGAACTGCCCCCTGCATCGCCCCGAGTGATCTTCATATTTTATACGTGAGCCGCAGGAATTCTTGGCACCTCGAAATGCGCGAATCTCTTTCGTTCGAATGAGCCTTTTGTTTCGACCGGGGCTCCGTGAAATGCGCTGCGGTCGGATGTGGTGAGGAAGGAAGCACCCCCTGTTATGGCTAACTGAAATAATCGGGAGGCAGCAGATTTTATGCAAACCTCGAGGATGAATATTTTTTATTTTTTATTTAATTTTATAACTACCTACGCGCCTGAATTCATCAAGTCATTTGAGCTCACCAAGCGGTAAAATTTTAAACTTGTATGTTAATAGTATTTTTTACTGTAACCAAAATTTTAATTTCCTAAACATGGAAACCACTCTAGTAAGAAAACTTCGTTGCAAGAATAATTTGTTCATAACTTTTAAAAAAGTAGGAGAGCATGATAAGTTTAGTGCTTCGACATTGCATTGCATAATAGGTCGTTGAATGGACTTAGAAGTTAGAGTATGGCTGGAAAATATACCGCACATGTGTTCTATTGATTTTTATTAAAATGAACTCGCGATGGGCTTTTAATTAAATTTTGAGGAGGCATGCACTGCACGCTTTTACGAAGAGAAAAACAATATTTCGGGGCCCAGGAATCGAGAATTTGCATCCATGGAAATAATTTCTGTCCGGAAATTCGTGAAAAATTGGGTAAGTAAAAAATATTTCTTTAATGGACTTTAACGTTCGTGATTAAAATTAGTGAAATCACCATCTGTTCAAAGCTTGTTCCTTTAGCATTCCAGTAAAGAGATTAATTTGATTCATCCTTCGCTCTCATATCAGTGGAATTAGCATATATTTTTCGAAATAGGCCATATTTTTGTATTCATTAAATTGAAGGATAATTAATTGAATATTTCTCTTCGTTATAATAAATTAAAAGTTCTTTTGAAAATGTTTAACTGGGGAATTCGGTATAGTCTAGAGTGTTTTATTTCAATCTCGTGGTCGAGGGATTATCTTAAGTAGAAAAGTATCCTTAACATTTTGTGGAATTGTGGAACCTTGAATTCCATGGGCTCGCAGTTTTCATTTGGATACAATGCAGACGGCGATTGACCATAAGGTCGCCGAAGCTTTGTTCTCGAGTTGTCCTCGGGTGATGGTGTTCATAATCGTTACTATTTTCGCAACAAATTCTATTCCCCTTCTGCTGAATCCTTCTCGTGGACGGAGTCATACTTTCCTTTCCTTTCTAGTATTTTTACATCATTAAAAAATATATTTCCTGCGCTTGTCACTCTGAAAAGCATCAGGGCAAAGATTCGACCCACCAGGCACATTTTTGACCCACCAATAGTGTCTAAGAACCATGACCATGCTCGCTTGTAGTTGCAACGACGCACTCCTCCATCGTGCAGGCATCCAATCGGAACCTCAAATGCACGTATAACGGCAGGAGGTGGGTCGACGAGGAGAGAGAGAGGAAGAAAGAGGAGGGAGTGTTTTCGGGAGCACCAAGTGTAATCCTCCTCGCTCTGCCTTTCATGACACCCAACCCACGCCTCCATCCCTCGCCCGAATACTCCACGGCCCATACTCCTACGCGTCCCAGAATCGGCTGCGCACTGAGTTCCATAACATTTTCCCGCCGAAGTGGTTCCACAAAGGGATATTCAGTGGTGTACGAACCTAACTCACACTCACACTCAAATATGCCAACATATTCGTGATATTCGTAGGACTTACCCACTTACTTATTTCTGTCTTCCTTCCAGTTCTCCAGAACCCCATCATTTCCCCAACTCCTAGGGTCTGGAAGAGAAGGAGTAAGATATTTTCATGCCTTACTCCCCTAAATACACTCCCCCTGCATCCATTCCGCTCGATTCCCACGCCCCAACCCTTCCGCCCTTCAAAGCCCGCTTGCATATCTCCCTCCGCCTCGGCAGCCAAGCGACCGTGATGCTGCCGCGGTGGGAGGGTGGAGGGTAGTTGGGTGGCACGCAGGTGGGGGTGTTGCGTGGGTGTCCTCACCCAAGAGGGTGGGGTTGATGCGACCCTCCCACCGCCGAAACACCCTCCCCTCCCTCCCACACCCCCGCTCCCCCGACCGCTTATCCATAAGTTATGCGAGGGGAGATCACCCATGGCACGAGACCCTCCCACTCCCTGTCGCAATACCACCTGAAACGGTGCCAAAGCCCACCACCAACCACCCAGCCCAACCCCTTTGATCTCACCCCTCCTACCACCGCGCCCCCCCTGCGCCCAATGGGCCAACTTCCTCCCCCGTACGTACGCGGGGTGCACCACTCTCGCGCCGCTGCTTCCACCTCGCCCCGACCCCCATCGTGCTCGCCCACCCCCAGACTGCCGCCACGCCCCCCTCCCACCTCCCTCCCCTCGGCCCCTCCCGTAACCCTCGGCCCTCCTCCACCGCGACCTCCGAGATCCGCACCCTCATCTCCACCCGAAACCTTCTCTCACCCCCCTCTCTTTTCAACCACCTTCCCGTTTTAAAACCTTCATCCCCCACCTCTCACCCACGCACCCTTTACCCTTCCCCTCCCCTCGTCCTCAACTAAAACCTACGTCCTACCATCCTCCCCCCAAAAACCTTTCACCTCTCCCACCACCGATCTCACCCGCCCTCTTGCCGTATTTTCCCCCGCCCGGCCTCCTGCATATATTTACCCTCCCCACCCCCCGTTACTCCTCCCCCTGCTTCCCACCGCTCCACTGTCGCCGACCCTGGGCAGCGCACCCTCCTCCTCTACCTCCTTCCCACCCCCACTTTCCCCGCCACCCTCTCTCTATTATTGCCAGCCCGAGTATCAAGATCTCTCTCGCAGACCCATAAATATTCCCGTTACATGCTTTCCTTAAGTCTTTATAAGTTGGTGCAAGTGATTTCCACAGAACCCATGAAGGAAAGATGCTATGAATAAATAGATGTTGCTCCCTAAAAACGGCTGAAGTTCTGCCATGAATTATCTCGCTAAAAAGGAAAATCTCGAAAATTTGGGGCGTAGTAAATTCAAGTGAACCATGGATGGGAATAATGTTGAGATACCCTTTTACCCTATATTTGCTTCTTCAAATGTCACATTTCCCCTCGGGGTTTGATGGTAAAGATAACGGAGATGATGCCCTTAAATTACCATGACGATTCAGGAGCGAATGTTGTTGTCCTGTCCTGTAGTTGTTTCAGATAATCCCAATTTATATGAAATAGTACATCACGGTGATAATCCCAATTTATTTGAAATAGTAATTGCTCATTCATTCGTGGCTCAAACTAAATTCCAGAATTGCTTTGCAGCTTTAAATAAGTCTTAATCACTTTTGTTAGAAAAATATGACGGCCATGACACCGAGAACCTCCACCCCCATTGATAGTTCCCTCTAGCGAGTTTGTACTATATTCATTATTTGTTGGATAGGCAAGAAAGGAATATACTATAATCTTTTTTTTGCAAACACTCATAGATTGTTTTGAAGGTCAGTAATTACTTTTATAGGATTTAGTTTTTGTCCAAGTTCATCAAGATTCCAATTTATTTTTGTTCCTACCAGTATTAACTAGACAAAATAGGCTAAACAAATGCTATGGTTATTTTCTTGCTTAGCCAGACGTTTTCCGATATCATACAATTATAGTTAACAGTATATTGGCTAGTTAAACTATCAATTCAAATAAAGCACCTCCATCAGCACTTTTTCTTGAAGACCGAAAGAAAGGCATCGAACGGGCGTTCAGTGACCCTACCTCCTGCTCACTTGTCCTCTTAAGTGGCGTCTGCACTGCCTAATCACACAATCCTCAACAATGCTCTAGACCCCTTCTCATTATGATCACCTCCCACTCCAAATTCTCCAATATGAACGTCAAGCCGTCTCCTATAGTCCTTTCCGCCAATCACAACCACTTCCGTCCTCAACCTCATTCCGTTTCCGTTTCCAGGTGATTGAAACAACCTCATGCATGCGTAGATCAATGTGTGCAAGGTACAACTGCAAAAGTATATTCGCAAATGTTATGAAATTATAGCCAAATAGTTCAACTACTTTAACCATGAGAAAACCACTTATGTATAGTGTTAAAGACCACTTATGGTCTTTAACACGATAGTTTTGGCTGTGTATGAATAAATGTAAGTTATTTTTTTATTGGAAGTGCGTTTGATTTCCATTCAAACAAGACCTATGTAACTAATCCGCAGATTAAAGTCTTTGGAATAGTGCAGTTGGGTATCAGTGCTATGGCCGGATGCTTGATCTTACTGTAGGCAGAGGGAAGTTTCGAATGTTTTTGCTGAAGCATGAACTGTTTTGACTACTATAAGTGGTGGCGTAAGATTTTTTTAATGCTGAAAATGCGACTCTTGCGTGTGAAAAGGAGATCTCTAACTAAATTTGATAGGACTTGACCCTCCCGTAACATTTCATGGTAGCCACAGCTATTAATGTTCTGTTCTGATCATAGGAAATTCGATGGTAAATAATTTACCATCGAATTTCCTATGATCAATCAAAATGATTTACATTTTGACATAAACAATCATTACATAATTCTTATATATTTTTTTCCCAGTCAATAACGCATATATTTTAATGGATAAGAACAGGTATCTGCTTGTACACTTTGGTGCCTTTTACGTTTTCAAATAATGTAAAACTGTAATCGATAATAAAATATCTTCATTAATGTCGAAATGAAGGTGTTGCATACTTTAATAAAACTCGGCACACCTCGACCGAGCGGTATGCTAACCGATTTTATCATAGATTTAATCACTTTTTCTGAATTTTAAGAAGTATGATTAAAATCTTACGGTAGTTGAGATTATGTGTCTGTCGTAGAATGCTGAGGCATTCAAAAAATATCAGAGACTGGTTTCGAAAGTTGCATTTAAAGAGCAGAACGGCGTCTCAACAACCCTCACTTTTAATCCCAAGTAACTGGTTACTTTTTCTCCAAAGGAGACTAAAGATAGGTAAATGTGATTATAGCGCAGAAATATAAGCTATTTTTAGGCGGTCCTTTAAAAGCCCTGCAAATTGTCTCGTTCAATGTGAAAATTTTATGTGCTCATATTATTTATGTGAAATGTAGACTTGAATGGGATTGAAGATTAATTAGATTGGTACAATATTTTATTTGCTATTTATAAATACCTGTTTTTCAAATCGGCATAAATAATACTTTGTGCAAAAGCAAAAAAACAAACATTTTAATCATTGTTTATGAGCCACACTTTACCAATTCCAAGACTATTGTAAATATTTCCCTGAGAATTGGTGAATTCTTATTTCTTACATGTTATGTATTTACTTCTACCGAGTGGTCAAATCAATAGTGAAAGTGTATTGAATAATGCTTCGGTAGATTTACCTTCCTATTCAACCCATTCAACTCATTTTGCGAAGAGCACAAAATGATTTAGAGACTCCATTCCATCCTTCTTCCCTTAATCAACCTTCGCTTTTTGACATGCGATCCATAATCGCACATATTTTCGCTAGATTATCGAGGAGGGAGCGGACGTGGTTCGGCGCGGCGAGGAAGTCAGCCGGGAAGGAGAGAGGATTGAACCCCGGAACCACCATCGATTGGACGGGACACGACTCTCTCTGAGAGCAAACCCTTCCCCCATCCCATGAGCAAATTCACTCTTTTTCCCTCATTCCCCGCACACGTACTGATCTTCTCTCTCTCTAAAAAAAGCCCATGCCCCTACTTCTACCCCCCCCCCCCACCTTTCCCACACTCCTACCATCCCCTCCTCCCGGACCACAGACCCCTTCACGGCTTCCATGCCCTATCTCATTGCTGCACTCTCACACAACTCTTCTGCTCATATCTTTGCGACGACACCGCATTTTTCCCGCGTCCACACTCCCCACTCTCCACTCGCTAATGCACTCCCGAGCGGGTGAGGGGCGGGAGCGCAGGAGTTGTGGGGAGAAGGAGGAAGGGGGGAGGGGTTTGTGGGAGGCGTCGTCAACCCGCGCTAAGGCTACCCCCACCAACCAACCACCCTCTATCTCTCTCCCTCCCTTCCCCCACTCCCCTTCAAACCCTCCCAAGCATTTTTTTATGTTCCCGCTCCGAATGGTGGATTTTTTTATATGTCCTCGTTGGATTTTTATTTTTTTCCCTCTTGAATTTATGAGTTGTCTCCCTCTGCCTTATCTGAGTGTCAGTTTTTTTATTGTTTCCCCATTAATGTTATTTCCTTCGAATCGGTCCTCTCGACAGTGTTTGATTACTTTGCAATTTCACTTCATTACCAAACCATTGGGGTTTATTAGTTTTTGATATGAAGGAGATATAAATATTACCCCTAGAAATCATAGTACTTCATCATTCACCGGAGTCCTAAGCACTCGGTCACAACTTCCTTGGTAGGTAAGCAGGCAATTAGGTGCCAGCGACTTAAAAATAAGAGAAATTATTGAGCGATTCGAAAATAAAAGATTATTATTGAGCGATTCGAAAATGTAAGCTATGCACCTCAATTAAACATCCATAGAAATGTTATGCTTCTTTTATTTGAATTATTTTTATTTGATTTCTTACTAAAAAGAAAAAAGGAATTTCACTGGAATGAAAAAGCGCATGCAAGCACCCACTAATTATAGAAACAAGCTCAGTTTCTAGCATATTTAAAGACCCATTTCGATTTTTATGGACGAAGGAAAAATAGAATATCATCATGTTTCTTTGTTTGTGATCATCAAACACCATGTACGTTAGCGTTCTCATGAATAAGTTGTGCATTTATTTCTCGAAAGATCATATCAGGCTGTTGAAAAACATCCGTAGAGGCTATTGCTGTTTCTAAAAACATTATTTTGAAGCCTTTTTAGCCTTATCTACAATTTTCTCTCGTGTAAAACTTGTTACCCAAAAAAACTTACAGATATTTCATCTTGATAACATTTCAAAATGCACTCAGGAATTGATAAATGTAAAGTTAGCATTTCTATTGAAGTCGCTCTTTATGTACAGTTAAATGCGTACATAATTACCTACCTTTCTGGAGTACGACTTTCCAACAGGTCTTAATATTAAGTAAAAAGAAGTTACGCGAAAAAGTTGGAGTAGTTTTACACGCTACAACTTAAACGGAATGGTTTTGTACCTGCAAAATGAACAAGATGTGCCATTAAAGTTTCAGGGTTTGTGAAGTGTTGCAAGGCAGGAAAAGTTTGGCAAACCCTGATCTAATGCATAACCGCAATAAAAAAACTAGTTAGTTCACTTGTTGAAATTCAGTGTGTTCACTTCCACAGTACTTTTACATTAATCACCTAATTACTACGTTTTTCAAATATCACGCAACGGGTTGTTCCTCGTGATCTTAGTAGCTCAAAAACAATTTAGAATCGGTTAGAGTATTAGCAAAGAGTAAGTTTGTGCTATTTTACTAGGATTAGCAGTCACCGCATGAAAGGAGCCCTTTTCTCTCGCCAATTATCCGACGTAACCCGAGCTCTTTCTTTTTTCTGCGCTAATTGCGTATAACACCAATCTGACCATTGCCCGAGCGAATGGCCTTTATAATTTGAAAGCGTCATTCCAATACTATTTTCGATTCGGCCGGTGACTGCAGTCCATCACAATCCGTCAAAACGTAAATGATAGCCCATTAAACCCACTTTGAATTTGCATTCGCTGAAGAGAGAGTGTGTGCGTGTTGGAATGGGATTGAGAGGGGGAAGAAAAAAAATTTTTGGCGGCTGGTCGGTGGATGTTGACGCTGCGAATCGAGGGTCCGAAGCAGGAAGGGGCTCGGAAAGGAGATGACGCGCTCCTCATAACCACGTTTAGGCTCATTTAGGAAGGTTATATATGCACTAATATATTCACATTTAATAAAATTAAGCCACGGTATAAATCAGCATAGCACTGCTTAGCCACTTATGCTATAACCCGTCCTTTATTTAAGCATTTTAATAAATTTTGCTTGTAGTTGACGTACTCCTACGAAGAACGCGCAATTATACGCAAGGTTAGTCGTTTTATTTTATAGTGAAACATCTACAGTACTAAAATAAACATCTACTTTGGTATATAGCCATAATAGAGTAGAGCAAATTAAATCTGTCAAAGAGATGCATTTTCGAGAAAAATTAGGAAAATGCAGTTTAACGTAATAATGACGTCATACAGTGAACCTGATAATATATTTTGCTAAAGACATACATTAGCTGTTTATCATGGCGCCCGAGACCCTACGTAAAATTGATATAAAATATCATATCTAGTGTTGAAAAATGATGTCATTAATTCGTATTTTTTCTGATCGACGTAAGGGGGGGTTGTAATGCGTGGGCAGAGGGTAAGAATCCGAATGAGGAATGTGAGTGGGTGGAAGGAAGGAGCGACCAAGAGCTTCAGTGGGCTGATGCCAGTGGGGACCTCTGGTGGGGAGGATTTTTGGGGAGGGGATGTCTGCTCCTCTTCGCCTGTACTTTGGGTCGTTTCTCGGTTTCGGCGCATCGTGAGGTCAGGCGTTTCGGGGCAGGATGGAGGGAGGAGGAGGACTCAGTGGGCGTAGCTTTGGCGGAACAGTGGCACGGATCAGTTAATGAAATTCATTTGAGTTCAGGCGGGGTGTGGGCTGGTTGGAGAGGGAAGGAGGTCGGCGCGGGCGCGCACAAATGGCTCGGAAATGTTTACGTGAGAGGGGCGTGGTGGAGAGTTGTGGAGGGGTTGGAAGGGGTGGTGGTGGAAGGGGTGGGCGAGGGTTTTATTTCGCTTCCGAGGTGCGTTGAAAGGGAGT
This sequence comes from Pyrrhosoma nymphula, assembly GCA_963573305.1. NCBI lineage: Eukaryota > Metazoa > Arthropoda > Insecta > Odonata > Coenagrionidae > Pyrrhosoma > Pyrrhosoma nymphula. The sequence goes on along the minus strand of OY754327.1, from coordinate 24,662,211 downwards.
GTAGGTTGGAAGGTTGAGGGCTAATGACGCCGTATAGGAGGGATGTGTGGGTTCATGGGAGGAGGAGGGAGATGATTGGACCAATTCGTGTTCAGGCGATCACATAATAGCGGGGGGGAGGCAATAATGTTTTGGCAGCCGCCTCGTGATTTCCGACCGTGGCCGGAAAACTGTTGGACCGCTCTGAAATTTCCGATTGCGTTTTGCTCTTGGGAGGTGTGCGTTCATTTTTTCCTCTCCACTAAACTTAGAAGCAATTTGCAAATTCCAAAATAGTTTCGGAGAGGAGTAGGTGCGGGAAATCGAAAAAAAAGAGAGGAGCGGTCAAATATCTCTTTCATCTTTAGGTATTCAGCGTTTGATTGAAATTGGATGGTAGCCGGTCGGCTTTCGGAGCTGATTTTTCCACACAATTTGGTGATGCACATGTAATTCTCTGTTATCTCTTTGTCTTTTGAGTTGAAACTCATTCCGACATTTTACTGCAAACCATTTGGCAATTTTAACAAATGGAAGCTTTTTCAGATTCAAAGATAATGAAAAAACTACAAAAAAGTGAGAGCAAGTATGCAATTGTAAAACTAAATTGTATATTTTATTGTAATAATATAAAGAATATTGGAATTTTGCATTTGATAACTAATGGCATTTGAAAATTACAGATTTTACCAACTACCCAGTTTTTCACCAAGCTAATGGTGACAACAAAATTGAAGAACCAAAAAAAATGTTCTCTTCAGGAATGAAGAGAGGCCTCTAAAAGAGGCATTGAACACTTTTAAGAGCTAAAACTAACTCCGGTGCTCCGAAAAGCATTTATGGCTCATTAAAAAATTATTAGCTTGCAAATTAAATCAATGCTGCTTAATCACAAACTGAAAATAGTTTCTTAAAAACTGCTTATATGCATAAACTGGATATTTGGCTCTTTGAATTTGAACTGAAAAAATGGTGATTTCCGAAAATATTCAGGATGAATATTAGTTATATACCTAACATATGTATAACGTGTGATAAATATTTCTCTTAAGCAAACATTTCTATTAAACATCCGTTGTAATCGAAAGCAAAGCAATGGATTAAATAATACTTATTCAAACATTTCATTCCGCCTAAAGTATTTCCGGTAGTAAGTAAATTTAAAATTGTATGCAATTATTCCCCTCATAATTAGAAGCATTAACGAATATCTATGACGGACGAGGATTTTACCCTGGAAATAAATTAAACTTGCGTGCTTAATGCAAATTAAGGCAGTCTCTGGCTCCCCAAAAGAAAAGAACTTCCTAATTTCTTCCACGTAATTTTTAAGCAACGCTCCTTCAACCTTGCTCCCGTATTTCATCGTCGTTTCCCTTCCACTTTTACGCCGGAGCGGCGAATCGGACCGCGAGGATAAAGGACAAGTGACTCGCGGGCCGGACTCCGACCGTGTTCATCCCAACCCACGCCGCCACAATGACCGCCTAGAGCTCTTGCCTTGACGCCGCTTATCTGCCCTCGTATCATTCACTTTTACGCCACTCTGCAACGACCGCACTCTCTGGGCTTCCCAGCGCCCACCCGCCGCCGCCACTCCATATTCGCACACCAAAGCAAAACCCCCACCGCTGAAATTCGAACAGTCCACGCCCTGACCCCGCACGCGGGGGAACGCGTGAGCCGGCTCCCCAAGCCTCCCTCCCGCGCCGCGACACCAGCTGCTCGCCGTATTAAGCCCTCCCTCCCCGCCCGTCGTTTTGAACCCGTTATTTCCCCTGGCCTGCATGCATGTGAGTGTCCCCTTCCTTATCTAAATTCCTAGCTTCGAGATCGTCCCCAACCATCGCCTTTCGCGATCTCATTCTCCCTCTCCGACCCCTTCTCTTGTATCTTTGCAGTGGGAAAAGGTCCCTGCGACCACACAAACACTTGCAGGGCTCCTTCATTTTTATTTCCCCTGATAAAGGAGAATGCGTTCCGCAATATGGGCATCAGGGAAAAGAGGCCCTTAGGGGCGTGCTCGGGCCGCCGAGTGCGTTTCGTGAGCTGCCTGCGTATTCATCGCCCGCGACGTCGTCGTGTCCGCCTTCTCCCCTTCCTTTCTCCCACCCCCCTCGCCCCCCTCCCCACCCGTCCGATTGCGAGAGAATTCGACCCACCTCTCCCCGCTCCATAGCCTTCTCCTCAAAACCCCAACAATCACCCTTCCCTCCTCCCTCTCTCTCATTCCATTTGTTTATTCCCCACCCTCCCTCCCTCTCTATTCCTTCTCCACTTCTCCAACCCTCTTCCGCTTTTATCGTCTCCATTCCGACTTCCTTTATATTCCTCCGTTACCCGGCCTTAATGACCGGACATAAAGTGAATATCAATTGTTGCCGAGGAATCATTTTCTCAAACAAATACACATTATTCCTTTCTCGGGAAACTCGAATGCATATTCGATTTCTTCCTTACCCACATCCCGTCCTGCGCGTTAACCCACTAAACAGAGAGAAATGGTGAGCATATATGTATATATATATATATATATATATATATATATATATATATATATATATATATATATATATATGTATATATATATACCTACCTACCCACTTCGGCTTCTTTTTCCGACTCACATGACCTTTTAGGGTTATTTTTTCCGTTATTTTTTCACAGAGTCCCCTTGATGGTAATTCCCTTCGAAACTCGGGTCATTTATCCCCCATCGCCTTCAGTTCGAGTGCGACGTGTGGCATTGCTGGGAGAGAGTGGGGTTGGGAGGGTGGACTGTGAGAGCCCCGCCCCCTCATTCCTCCGTTCGTGAGGCAGTGCGTTTATTGCCATTTAATATCCTTGTCCCGCGCACACAGTCCCCCGACCGGTCTCCTCCCGTTTCTCCGCTCACGTGAACCACAAGTCAACCCTACTTTTCTTTCTGCCCTTACGTGCGACGGCAGGAGTGTAAAGGGGACAAGAAATTCGAGGGCGAGAAAAGCACTGCTCTTGAAGCAATACGGCACCAGGAAGCTATATTCACTCAAGGAGGCATTTGGTATAATTCAGTGTCTGGATAAGTGTTTATGAAAGTTGTATCAACGTTCTTTTGAATAGGGGCGAAAATAAGTTCGGATGGTTCTCTAAATTGAGATAGTATCTACATGGTGTGTACTTTTTTAAGGCAATGGCATTGGTATTGGAGAGTCATTTAATTTAAATCTGTAGATGTAATGATTATGCATGGTTGTTCAGCTTTGTTCTGCATAGTTTACCAGTAAAACCGCATTAAAATACGTGTTCCATACCTGGCTGATAATTTTTACTCGCTTTAAGATATGATCTTATTGCTCTTAGTGAGAAGAAGTCTGCATGCATATCCTGATCTTTTTAAGCGAGCTTTTATCTGATGATAGTGTTAGTAATGGGTCATTTATGGTTGATGCCTTCAAAATTTTACGATTTATTGATAAATATTTAATTAATTCGGTACTAAATTCAAATTTATTTCACATAGATGCTCAAAATATTTATAAAACTTTGTATTCCATTTTACAAATAACACTAATTAATAATCGTAGACTGATTTCCCTAGTTCTACTCTTCATCTCGCCACAATTTTTCTTGTTGCTTTCTCAATAATTCTCATTGGGATTCCTGGGCCAATCGTGCTCTGATGTATCTCACTTTCTATTTTATTTTCCTAAATTTTTAATCGCTTATCTTTATCTTACAATATTTTCATCATACCATGAAGGCACAGGCTTGCCAAGATGGTGACGCGACTTTCCTTTCCATAGCTGAAATTAATCTCTAATTAGGAGTAGCGACAGTTAAAATCGTCCCTGTTACCGTTTCCTATGTTGTCAGCGGCCTTTACTAAATTTCAAATTGACTCTTTAGTTGGATTCAGTTAAGTAATGATTGCACAGACCTAAGATTGCATTGGAGATTATGCGAATCGTAGAAGAAAGATGAAGGAAGATTTATTGAAGCGCTATTACGCTTCGGCAGGATTCCGGTTTCCATGAATACAGACCGCTTGATGTCATGTTATGTCATTTTGACTGATTTACTGAAAATTCTAACGCAAAGTTAATGATTTTTCTCCAAATATAGAGGCTAAAGTTTTAGCGCTCCAATGTCGAAATATTATTTGTACCTGTCCGTCCTCATTATTACATAACCGCACTAAGCACAGAATGCTTCAGCGTAATTCCTCACTTCATGCATGCATTTCCACAGCATAATTTCTTGGATTAAAATGATAATATCCTCTCGATAAAGTTCCATGTGAGGAAAGTTTAATAACCTGAGGCATGAAGCCTTAAGGATTATTTGAGGATGATATTACGATGAATAATATTATATACGGTAGTCTTACCTGCACAGCGATGATGTCTAGCTTTAGAGGTCGCAGAGAATAAATAGCTTCTCTTAACTTGACCTTCTCTAAAATTTCTCCTCATAAATATTTAACTGGATCCTGTCGCCGGGAACAAAATGTAAATCCGGCGCTAACTGCTCACCTCAGCGGCGCCCTTTCCATGCGAAGCCCGCAAGTCCTCTGCCTCCTTTGGCGCACGCCAGCCTGGATTGAAGCACACGCCTCTTTTTTCACGGAGATATAAGTATTCTCACCAAAGCAGACGCACACAAGCGCGCGCGCGCCAGAGGACTCTCATTTCCATTTATTCGCGTACGGTGTGACACCATTGTTCGCCCTTCATAAATATTTCTTTGCTTGGTCGTGAGGGTGGCATTTTTGCATGCGAAACTCCTTCCTTTGTCACCGCTCACCCTCAGACACCTGTCCGCTGTCGCCGCCGATTTAATACGCCATTTCTGCACCATATCATTCCTCTTTCGTCCACCGCAATCCAGAAAAATCTCTGACATGCCAAAAGTACGCGTAGCACAGAAAGAGCCTGCACGGCCACTGGGAGTGCTAACTCGATTTGGTGATAGAGAACTTTTTTCAAAATTTTAAGGCAAGACTTTATCGATTTATGATTTGAAAGGTAATGGAACTGCACTGAATAAAATATATGAGTTTGATACATTACCCGGGTTTTAGGGGAAATTAAATTCAGAGATCACATGAAAGTACGTTATTTATCCTTGGGAAAAATATATTCTCCACAATAATTATATTTCTGTTTTCGCCATTCGTCGGTACATGACTTTAATATGTGTACATGCCTCTCACGCCAAGAGTAAGGAAGCACTCCAAAACTTACATAGACTCATAAAGTCTCATTGTTTGGGTTTAACGCGGTACATGCATATTACTAATACGTGGCCAATTAAAATGACCTCATTCATGATATTACTGCACGAAGGAAAATACAATGTACATATTTATTTGAAATATTATTAGCGGGTTAATTTTCAAGGCTTTCTAATCTATATACATGGTAATAAAAACGTACCTGTTTATTTTCTGCGGTTAATGGAATAAGTTATGGTAAATGTAAAAAAAATTAGAGTGAATTAAAAATAACACTTTAAAAAAATAGTTCTGGTGAAAAAAAAATAAAAAAGTTTATTGCATGCTTTTTTGGCTTGGTTTATGACTGTTTCAGCTCTTTCAATACCTAATTTGCCTTCCAGGCTAGTCTCAGACTGGCGTTTTGTGGGTAACGGACGTATTCACCCACTTTTCAGCGCATTATAATTTTTCATTTACGAAGTCTTAGTTCCTTGAAGCTCTTGTTGTTACCATCGATGGGCAACTGAGCCAAAAATACACTGCTCGAGTCTTGCTTGTTACTGGCCAGAAGCCTTTTATTTTTAGCGCAGGACCCGTGACTTTATAGGTCGGTAAGCCGTATTTCGTTCTGAGATACTACCGTTTATTTTAGCCCTGATAAAAATGTCGTGTCACTTGTATGCTGCTGGGAATAATAACGCTTAGAATTTTTATACCTACTCCTCACCATTTTCATCCCAATGTATTCATCATTGTTTGTCAAAAAGAGGCATTTTTGTGATTTCTTTTTACTTCTCTCCTCTGCTATTTCGAGCGTATAACCATTACGTAAACTCATGGTCGGAATGACAAGCTGGGAGATTTCAATTGTTTCCCTAGCAGTTACTCATCCGCGAATGAACAAAACTCACGGGGATCACCTTCTATACCTTGGGAACAAAAGAAGGATTGAAGAAAAAACAGAGGGTAGAGTGAATGAATACCTTCTTCGGCCTCACTCTTCTCTGACAAATACTCCAACCAGGAGGACGCTTCAAGACACACACAGTTTTTATTTCCCCTCTTGGCCGCAACGGACCAATTCCATTAGAAGAGCGTAATGGATCGAAGCGGTAGCGGCTGGAGTCTTTGTCAAGTCGTTGAGGTGCTTTCCCAAACGCTGTAAAAATACTTCAGCCCCACTGAGGAAACTTTGACAAAAGCTAGACGTGACGAGCGCGAGTCGTTTTTTCCCGCCATTGCTCTGGCGCGGGACACCTACCTACCTCTCCTTTTCCTTCCTACTCTATCCCCCCCCCCCCTACACTCCCGCATCCCATCAGTAGCCCCCCCTCTCGCCCCTCCTCCCCTTCCGGTATCTCCGGCGATCCGCTTTTAAGGCGATCCCAAGGAAATCCTTCTCTCCCTTCGTGTTCCTGAGACATCCATCAAGCAGGACATCAATCAATACCGCGCGTCTTTATCTTCAGAGCCTTTTGTCTCTCCCTCGGCTTAGTACTTCAACCTGTTCCTTTTTCCCTTGTATCTCGCTCAAACTGTCCCTCCAAACAGCTTGAATAAAAAACACGTCCTTGTTTCCGTTGAAAACAAGAGAGATGTTAATAGAAAATGAAGTACTAGAATTAATTCTATGAAAGATAATACTACGTCATAAGTATTATTTTGTTTTTATATTTTTCCAGGTTCAAGTTTTATATCACAAGTTCTATTACTAAACATATAGCTCCCATCTAAGTATTCTTATAGAATTAAAGTTAAAATGTCCTGCATGTTGCCTAGCATATTATTCTTGTCCTAAGTCTTTGGTCGACCTCTCCCTCCTCCATACTTGGACCTCCTTGGTTATGATCAAATCATTGACTTTGCCTTGACTTATATTCATTTTTAATCCATTTCCCATTGATGTGATGTGTAATTTTGTATTTTAATATTATTTTCGCGAGTCACATTAGATTATAGCATAGCTAATAAGATATAAGAATGTATTTCATATATTGAGATATGCTAAAAGACATGCTCTTTCAGCGTCTAATGCGATAATAAGCGCATTTAAACCACGCATATAGCTCATTTCCAAGTTTAATATCATTTTTCGTGACGTTGATTGTCTCATAATAAAAAATGAAGCTCGGAGGAATAAATTAGTTGTCAAATTTTAATTCCCTGAACAACGAAGCTCAACTCAAGACTTACTGCCTAAAATAGTTACGCTTCCTTAATAATTAATTATAATTATGCATTCTTGTCCTAATGTTACAGATCTGTTAATGCCTGTTTTTATTTTCTCCCATTATGCAGTCATGTCACCTCTTAGCCTAAATAATCCTTTTCATGAGGAACTAAACACAGATATCTTTAATAACTTAAAATTAAGTCCAAGGGAGGAATATCATTGATGTAACTAGTATGACGTGTATAGGTATAGCAAAACTTGGTGGCACTCACCAGCGGATGATTAGAGGACAATGATCGTAAACCAAGCATTGATGGACGGGGAAAATTATCGAAGGACTCCTGCAAGGGTCCTCTGGAAAAAGGCTCGGCCGCTTCAACCCACATCTCATGCATGCTTTCCTCTCCTTTGCAGTATGATCTTCACAAGCAAGTGCCACCACGTTTCGCTACACCTAAAGTTGACGTGGTGCAACTCGTATAGTGATTTTAATGAAGGGATAAATGAAATTTCATTAGTATCTGTTAATGAACCATAAGGTACCTGCCACATAATAGTGGATAAATACGTAAAAATTTGCAAGATAAAAATAGAGGTGCTGAAAGTGGAAAAGAGCCTTATCACATTTTTATATTTTGAGCGTTAAAGCAGGTGTGTCTTAGCCTTTAAATGCGCTTTGGTGGATTTATTCTCTTAATCCCCTCTTGAACTTTTGAGCGTTGTATTTTTCATAACATGGCAAAAGATGAAAATGAATACCACCAAACCGATTTCCTGAATAAAGCCTTTCCCTTTATATTTAGGGATCCACTCCTTCTCGGGCTCCATTTGGCTTTTAGCAAGTAAAACCGGAAACCTCCGGCTGAATCATTGACGCGGGCATCCATTATTAATTAGTATACCTTAAATAATTTACCCGAATTCTTGTGTGGTGGCCCGGTCGCTAGGCAAGGATCCCTTTTCCACATCAAACAAGTTCTTTGTTCCGCGCGCGGAGAACACTTTTTTTATCTTGCCCTCGCACGCCATGACCTATCTCCCTTTCATTGTGCCGCCCTCTCTTTGAATTGGCCCCGTTTCATCCGCGTGATTCTTTTGAGGCCCTTTTTTTACGTTCGACGGGTTCGAGGGAGTAGGAGGGCCTAAAGGGGTTTGGGGAATTCTTGAGGGAAAGGGAGGGTGAGAGTGGAGTGGATAGGGGTGGGTGGTCGTGGAGGCGGGGATGGCACGGGTTTATTTGGCGGTGGGGAGGAATGAGAGTGAAGGAAGGGGCTTATGGGTCGGGAAGAGGCAAGATATCGAGGGGATAGAAGATAGTGACGCAAGAGGAGATCATCGGAGGGTCCCACCTCCCTTCTCATCCGGATAGGTCTAGATATTACTGCGAGGTTTCATTAACACAAAAATATTCAATGAATTTAGCTACTTTGTAAAGAAAAATATCTCCTCTAATACCAAACTACCTGTAACTAATTGAACTACTGTTTGAGATATTTGAAAAAAAAAATAGAAGTCGTTTTCCAATCCACTTGGTGAAGTTTTGCATTCAAGTGAAGTACTATTGAAAAAATAAAAACGTTCTGACGCTTAGATGGAATCGGAAATTTAAAGGAGTATAGCTTGTGTATGCTTCCTCAATTTAGGTGTAGAAAAAACTTACTTCTCATAATAAACACCTTTTAAAAAACAAAAAAAGTGGACTGGATTTTTGTTAACGAATGGTTGTGAAGGCATTTACAGTGAACGGTGGCGTGATAAATCAGTCAAAGCCTGCAATATGTCCGTTTAGCTAATTACTGAGAAGATAAGTCGTAAAAAGAAGTTATTTTCTCTATTAATACCACTGTATCAACTGTGAGATCTTTATAACAGCCGAAGTTATAAATTTAAATCCGATTATTGTATCTGTTGTAACTAGAGAAGATTCTCATTCAAGCTCGGTACCTGAAGCGTATAAGGATCAAGGAAAGGGAAAATTTGGAAGGAAGTAGGGAGAGGAAGGAAAAAAAAATCCACGCCCCTTTTTGGTCGTCAAAGGAGGTAGGGAGCGAAGCGCGATTGTCGATTCGGATGTGGACGAGAGGCGGACGTGGGAGTGATGGCGGAAGGCTAGAGAATGAGGGGAAAGGAACTTATGCACGCTCGCCATTTTGTTCATTAACGAGTCGTGTGGTCCTTTTGTGAGCACTAGTTCACGCGCTATGCTATGTGCATGAGAAGGTGGGAGTTACTGCGTACCCTCTACCCTCCCTTGTCCCCCGCCCCCCCATAAACACATACCTTTGCACCTCTTTCTCTCCCTATCGGAATTCTTCTCTTGGAGCGCTCTGTAATTGAATTGGATTGATATATAGACCCAGCTCATGAAAGCCCTCCCATGTAGATGAACGCGAGAGCGTGGACGAAGGAGTGAATGAGCGAGGAATATTTTATTCTCCGCCGAAATTTTCGCTTTATTCCTTTCGCGTCGAACTCTTCACCCCAGTACCACGTGCGTTGCAAACCACCCGTCTTAGAAATTTCCCTGCTTATCAACGCTCAGGATTCATTCACACCGGGCAAAGTCCAGGATTTCTGGAGTGCAGAAGAGCGGATTGAATACAATTTTGGCTTAGTTCCAGAAAACACGCTCCTTTGAAGCGGGAGGAAGTGCATCTTTTGATAGAGATCAAAGAGCTAAATAACGTGGCTTGATGAGGTCTCAATGTATGTGCCATTGACGTCGCTATTATAGTGGTAGTCTATGATCCTCTTTTTCAACAAAACTATGAGATTTATTAACAAATTAAGATTGCATAAGGGTGTTGCAAATGGATTCAAATGAATCAGATGAAATTTGGTGGGATATCATGCCATGTAATTATTTGAAATAATCACTACGTACTTATATTGGGAGGTTCGGCGTTTAATTATCATCTTCTGATGAAAAGTAATTTTTAATTTCAACGGAGAGTGTGAAGCACTTATTCCATTTCATTATTCTGATACGCATGCTAGTTGCAGTGTTTCGCTCTCACATCTAGTTTAAATGTACGGTGTCCTCGGTCAAAGGTCATGCTTTTTCCGCCCAAAATTAAAACGCAAAGAGCGTGAACTTAATGACACGAAACTTTTCAGTGAACACCTGCATGGACGAATGAAAAATTTCGCATCCATTGCATCCCTTTGATATGTGAACAATCTTGAGGGCAGCTTTCGTTGTCAAGCAGTAAATTATTTAAAGTTTATACATGGAACCATTGATGAGTATTTCAATACTTAACGGAATATAGCCTATAAATATAATGTTACAAGAATGAACGCTAATAAATAAATAGATATTTCATTAGCAGAATGAGAAAACAGCGAGTGAAATAAAATTAATTAATTGTATTTGAATGGTAAATTCAGTGAAAGCAAGGGTAGAGTAAATAAAATTGTATCAATAACTGTCAGTGCCTTGTAAAAAGTTCGACAGAGGGTGAAATATGCGGAAAGCCCGATAGACGAAGGAAAATAAGGGAGGAAATTTGATAGAAACGAGAATAAAGTGGATTAAGGCGTGATGTGGGTTATAGTTAATGAAATCACCAATGTAATTCTTCGCTTCAGTATTAAATACACTAAAATATTTATAATGTTTTCATACATTTAAATTCTAACCGAACAAGGCTCCCTCAGCTAAACTCTTCATCAAGGACGCCATAATAACGACACAAGTTGTCAAAACCTAGGTTGGTTTGAAGGAAGCAATATGATTAAAGTGCAAAGCGACGCGTTTTCATTAGCAACGCCTGAAGCTTGCACTTCCACTCATTTTCTATTTATGTCATTTGCAATTGTGGCTGACTTGTGATTTTTCAAGGGTACAACTGATAGAATGTAACTTCACCATCTTTAAAATTGCTTGAATTGCTCCATCAACGCGTTGGAAGATATATGTTCCATGAAAGGGAATCTGCAATTATGCAGTCGTTCAGTATCTACACTGTTAGTAGGTACTATTTTAATTAATGCAATTTTTAGCCGATGCCGTAAGGAAATTCATGTAGGTTATCCTAATATTTGCTTTATTGCACATCAATTTTGCTGTACATTGTCAATGGAGAAAAAATATTGACAGTAGAATTGAGGTATAAATTATTAGATACGCGTGGAATTGGGACGTACCAATCTATTTTTAGAGTAATATCTTTGAATAAACTAGTGACTGAGTGTTCTCTGAGAATAATAAGAGAGGCTCGAATACCTATTACGGCGAAAGTGACTCACGAATTTTCTTGTGTGACGAATGCTCCCATTGTGTCGTAAAAGCGTTCAACTTCCGAATTATCTCTCTTACTGCTTTCCTTTTAGAATTCTTTTGCCCTCCCTCATTTTCTCTCCCCAGAGAATCTAAGCTTTCTCCGTCTTAGTAGAAAACGCGATGCGGTGCTGGTCTGTGGGTGTGCCGGGTCGAGTCTCAAAGGTCGTGATGGAGAGGTAAGGGTCTTCCGACATAAGGAGCTGTAAGAGGGTGACTTGCATTCCAAGAGGGAGATGCTGGGAAGGAGGAGGAGAGAGTGTTGATGAGTGGCGCGGGGCAATGGAGGGGGCTAGGCGGTTTAAGAGAGTGTATTGAAGAGGCCGTGCGTGCGAGCGAGAGATATTAAAAGCGTCTCTGCTACTTGAGAGGATGAGAGCGTTCGGCACCTACGGCAAGGAGAGGCGGGACGCAAGCCCCGAGGCGAGGGGCGTTTGAGAAGATCTCGAGGCGGGGCAGAAGGAAGGTGACTAATTAAACCTCTCGCTACATAACCAAGTGCGCACTCCTTTTCTCTGTGGCAAAGGGACCTCTCTTCCTTTGTTTACTTAATCATTTTGCGAGTTCGATTAGAAAGAAATTGACCTTTTGCTTCAACATAGAGTTAAATTTTTTCGTTTTTGTATGGATCAAGAGCTGCTAATGGATTTTTATAGATTCAAAATTTCGTCTTACGTTATCAATTTAGCAAATTTTAACCACCCTATTTGCCAAGTAATCCTATTATGTTTAATTTGTTAGTTGAAATATAATATCTGATTCCATGATATCCAATTGGTAGTGAATTAAACTCTACAATCGATTTCTATTTCAATTCCATGCTGTTAACATAGAGCCAGAAATATGGGTTCAAAGCAGAATTTATTTTTTTTTAATCCCGATGACTGGGAATTGTGAAAATAAAAAAAAATAAATCCCCAGTTTTTCCAGAAAACCATGTGTTGGTTGAGCTTGTAAACGAAATTGGCAGGAATACAGCTAATTATTGTTCCTTTTTCTCAGAACGGAAAAAATGTGTTATATGGTAACACATTTTTCCAAAGAAATTTCCAAAGAAAAGGAATTCCATAAAATTTCCCCTGATATACCTACTCGAAAGAGTAAATATTTGTAAAGCGGAAAATGCAAAGCGCATGTCTCTCTCATATCATGTTTAACTGGAAAAGCAGTTTTAGAAATATTGAGAGAGGCATATTGAAGAAGACTGATCTTCTCACATGAATATTGAGTATAAATATTTGGTTTGTGAAACTGAGCGGAAGTTTAATTTTGCATTAGTATGATAAAGATCTACTACGGGAAAATGAAGCACTGTGAAAAGAAACTGCGCATAAATTTAGAGAGAAGTGGGCGCATCATACTTGAATGCTAAGAAAGCATTAGAATAAAAAAGAAGCGAACGCGATGCCAGGTGTATGAGAAAAGACAATTGTATTGCATGCCTAAGGGTCTAAAGGGGTCTGAATGTCTGAGGGTCTACTGAAAAGTTACCACGACCGCACTAAATAAATTCATGAAATTAATTATTTTGAGCTAGCTTGAAAAGAGAAATAATTTTTTATTTTCAGCGATATACTAGTCTCTGTAGCATCAGATAAACCAAAACCAAATGGCAGTTTTCTACCAATTGGTTGGTTTAATGGTTTAAGTATGACCTCGTCTAGTTCCATAGTTGAAGGTCCATAGGAGTTGTAATGTCACCTTTGCGTGTACCAGAAGTAGCTTTTTATAAAACCCTATCATATTTCGAGAAAATTATTCAATCTCATGACCTAGTTATGTTACAATAGACGACACTTATTGAAACCCTTTCTTCCCAATGAACCCGTGTAGGTTCCTTCTTCCATTACAGTTTATTGATCATGTATAAGATAACAATACGTAGAGAATGACAACTTATGTGTTTTGTTGTACAAAATTGATGGAGTTGATAATGTTAAAAAATATGCTCATTTGCTAAGAAATCAGATTTTAGAGGCTCAGTATGCTCAGTAAGTCTCTCAATTTTTTTCTCGCGCGTAGTTCTGACTTTAGCCTCAAGGCGCCGTGTGATAAACTCCATAGGGTAATGGGGTATAAATTAGTTCTTATCGAGCAAATGTTATCGTGCCCGAGGTACGATACATTTACAGGCTGGGAATACCTAGCCTTCGTCGAAAGTATGTGATGGTTTTTACCTCATTGATTCAATCCATTAGTGCTCTGAGAAAATATTTCATTTCTTTGTTAATTCAATGATGTGGGTAGTATGAGTATTACTCTCAGGATTAATATGGCTATAAAACATTCAAGACTTAGAAATGCTGTGCAACTATTTACTTATTCATGCATCATAATTTTCGGCCCCACAACGAAGTGGTGTATTAGGAAATGAAATGGATGACGAATAAACATATTTTATGTTCATCTCACGCAAAATACGCGTTTTGATGACAAGAAAGCAGTAAACTCAGATGGCTTATCTGAATGGTTATGGGCGAATTAATTTATCCGTTCAAACTTCTTAACAAGAAGAAAATTACCAGGGCAAAAATATTACAATAACTCCATGCATTAAAAATTATACCATAAATGTCAATTCGTACTGTGCAATAATAACCTTTCATATATAATACTACATGAGTAAATGTTAAAAATCTGTATTTCCTCGTTAGACGAATTTAATTTACAGACTCTTCAAACGCTCGCTTTTAAAAGGATGGGGCTCTTTGTTAAAATAAGTATAAAGAACCACAATACACGTCTGCTTTCAGGAGAGGCCTACAAAACTTCGTCACCGCAATGAAACCCGACGCCACGGAGCATCCCAAAAAGCCCTCTCCAGAAAAACACATCGAAAGCCTGCTATTAGAATCATTTCCTTTCATATTGAAATGCATATCCCACTTGTTAGTGATCATATTCAAACCCTTTTCCAGTTCTATCCCAAGCCAAACCTAAAGCTAAACCAAAGATCAGTTCGATCACAATTTGTAAAAATTACATGGTCAAAGATTTTATGTGTCACTTGATTGCTAAATCTAATGGAAACAAATATATTGGTAATTCCTTAAGACCTGATTTCAGTTTAAAAATAGTTTGTCATTAATTTTTTTCATTTATTCATCAATTACTATCTTGAAAATAGGGAAAGAGTAAGTTGATGTTTTTCGACGACATGCAATAATTTTTAAAGACTTCCCTCTCTATGTGCGTTTGTTCGGAACTAGGACGTCAAAAAGTTGCGGGCAACGCCCATCCACACGAATTCGAGTTATTACTGGAACATGGAATTCGTCTCAGAAGATTTCTTCCACCTTCTGCCGTTCCGTTTATTAATTCGAAGAGTTATAAATTTCCGGACCAAACGGAGCTCAGAGGAGGGATTTGAATTGCTGAATATTTCCTCGTGGAGGTCGAAGAAAGCAGTTTAAGCGCCTTGATTGCAAAATGGAAATGAAGCATTAGGTAGCTGGGAATCGAGGATTACGTCAGTGGCTGTTCAACGATATCTAGAAGGTTAGTCTTGTGGTAAGGAAAGAGAGAGAGAGAGTGAGGGTAAGGTGAAATGAGCAGAATAGGCTGGAGTCAATTTTAGTTTCCGCAAGAAAACTTGTCAAGGTTAATTTTGAGTATACCGAAACTAGCAACGGTTATTACTTTAACGTAGTCACCAGCAAGTGCACATAAGTGCGATATTCTACAGACGAAAAATCATTCGCCTTTACCGGGATTCGAACTCGGATCCCTCGATTTCGATGCGGGTGAATCCGTAAAGGTAAGTACTGTGGCTAGCTAGCCTCAGTATCCTCAAAATTGGTCAAAAGAGCGAACACCTCCTGTGGTCCATGCATGGCTTTATCCTCGCGAACTGTGGCGCGTAGCGCACGCTTTGGATAGTAATAACTTCATATGTCTAGCAGTCTTGACCGTCATGTTCCTTTATAGCCACCAAATAATCCACAGGGGAGAAGAACGCCTTAGAAGGTAGCTAAACTGGTCAAAGCACTTGGTGCGAAATCGAGGGATCCCGGTTCGAAACCGAGTCAAGGCGAATGATTTTTCTTCTGTTGAATATCGCATTTTGTCTAGGTTACTTAGGCAGTACGATGGATCTGAATGGAAAGGGGCCCAAAGGACAAAACAAACGGTCTACAAAAGCTAAGACCTATTCCTTGGGTGCGCTTCTTCTACATTAATTGAAACTGTAAACAGGTATCGTAAAAAAAACCTTTAAAGCTGTAAGTCACATCCTCTAAGGTGACAAAATATTTTCAGGAGCTGGTAGGAGGTAAAATCTTTAACTTTAAAAGAAGAATTATCTTTTGTTGAAAATTCCCAATTATTGTCTTTTACAGGGTATAAAAAACTCAGTCGCAGGCAAATTTCAGTCAACTACCCACAAACCGTTCAGATGCTTCAGCGGCACCACTATATTAGACTTTTGATTTCCCTACTTATTTTTAAAATCCCTACCCCTTGAATGAAAGCAGCCAAGAGAGATAAAATGTTTTTTTTGTTTTATTCCAAAATATTCCGTGGTTTATTATTTTATATAGAATATTCATGGAAAACTTGGAGTCCCCAAGGCAATAAAATGAGCAACACTTTAAGAATATTCTACGTACTTGCCTAAATACGTCTTGTATTATTTTAAGAGGAAAAAGATCGGGAAAACTTGCTAAAGAGAAATTATTTAATTTTTTGCTTGATTGCCTAAATACGATTTATTATAACTACAGCAACGATATAATGTAAAAATTCTATTACTTAAATTTGGGCGTGTATTTAACGTAATTAATGCGACTTTTGAGATATAATTTTTTAAATTGAGCATTAGCATGATCTTTAACATTAATGCGTATTCTCTTTCATAGAGTGATTAGTGTAGGTATCATTCTAGACGAGATGCAAATAAAATCTTTTAATTTTCATTACTTCGGCCTTCGTTGCTTGGTGGTATATAAACGTTTTGTTGAGGAAGTATCTTTATTTTTCAATTAAATATTTTTTTAAACTTCAAATCCAAGGTAGAATTAAGTACTGCGAAACCTTTTAATGACTCACTATCAAGGACAAAAAATCAGCTTTACTTTGTATTTTCTCTACGGTC
The DNA here is from genome assembly GCA_963573305.1 of Pyrrhosoma nymphula. Lineage (NCBI taxonomy): Eukaryota > Metazoa > Arthropoda > Insecta > Odonata > Coenagrionidae > Pyrrhosoma > Pyrrhosoma nymphula. The sequence continues at coordinate 24,645,488 of OY754327.1, read as the reverse complement.
TTATTTTAATTTTCTTTCCAATAAATGACAAATTATAGTAAGTGCAATTAATGTATCGTGAACTTTGACTAGATTGCGATAAAAAACGTACAAATTAAAATGTCTTTTAATTTAGTCTGAGGAGGGAAATATTTTTAAATTATTTTAAAATTACTGTTAGTTTTTCGACTTAATTTCACAGTAGTTTTGTTTTAGTCTTGTCTTAAATCTTAACTAAGAGTAAGTAGACGGTGATCGTGAGATCGCATTGATCGAGAAATGGCATCGGTGACTATAGTACGAGGAATAGAAATTATCCTAACATTAAGGATGAGTGTAATTCTCATTCTGAAGAAAACTATTCTCCGTAACAAGACCACGAGAATGTAACGGTCATAAATATGAAGTAGGAGAGAAATTTACCTCTCCATAAAAAAGTAATCATATTAACATGTAAATGAAAGTATTTAAAAGCCCTCATTCTTATTTACTCCCAAGACTTGGTCTCCTTCTAAGGGATGGATTTTTATTCAGATTGAGTTAATGTCTTATCCCTTGGGGTAGAGAGGCCAGGTAATTAGTTTGGCCTACCAATGAAACTCGGAGAGGATTAATTTTTGAGTGAAAGCCTCAGGGACTAGTCTCCGCTTTAAATAATACTTCCATTCTCTAATCTTCCACCACTTTTTGCATCATTAATTTAGCGAGCCATTTTGCAATTCTGAATGGAATTCATTTTAAAGATAAATGCATTGCACTTACTTCACGCTTCTAATTAGTGAAAATTTAAGCCGTGAAAGATATCACAATTAATTAGAAGTTTTTCAAAAGGATAGTTTTCAGGTGGTACTGAACCATTTACTCTTATTTTATGTCTCGTCCAATTTTTTTTGTTGGGTAAATGATTACATTTTGGCTTCTTGACATCAGTCATCGTCACTCGCAATTACTAATCTAAGGCATGCGTAATTTTTTTATACGGTTAATTTTGTGAATATGTCTTATTTTCGTTGTTTAATTTTATGTCAAAGCATACATTTACTATTTTCCTTCAAGTCATGAAATTAATCTATTCTCTACATTTTTTCTCGAATAATTTCTGATATAGTTAATAATTTTTACCCAAATTATAATAATAAATAATTCTCTCGAATGTATGAATCGAATCCCTAAATCGTGTACTCTCGTCACAAAAACCCGTTTATTTTCATCCAGGAATTGAATGGCGATTATTATAAAATATATTTTTGCAATGTATTTAAAGCGGTGAATATAGATATTCCGATCCAAACGGCAAAATGCATTAAATCTGTATCTCTTATGTGAGGTGAAAGTTTTGCATCTAACTTTCAATGAGTTGTGCAGCTTCAATCTTCCTTTAAGTTATTCCTGAAGTCAGTACTCTCAGCTAGACTATGCCTTGTTATTGTTTCTACCCTTACGACTCTAACACACTTCACCTACGTTATTCATTCTGACATGGATTCTCACTTATACCTTCTTGTTATCACTGCCGCATTAGGAACGTTCCAAACCCTTCAAACCCCCAGCCTTCACACCCCTTTACCCAGTTTCCAGTAGGTACATTCTACCTGCGTATTACCACGATTATGTTTCTCTGCTGTCCAATGATTCCGTTTAGATGCTGATTTGAGAGCTTGCTCTACGTCAAGCGTATACTATTTGAAGTTTTTTCTGAATATAATTAGTCTTCGATGCTCGATAAAATAGCGTATTTCGTCAATACGTTGCTAAAGGTGCTGAAAACGAGTACTTATATTGCCTTTTTAAGAAGCTGCTTACGTCACTAAAATGTCGTTGCCAATTTCCTGTAATAAATGGCGGAAATTAGACATCTGACGAAAATTTTACAAATATAAAGGTTGTTTTGTATAGTTTATTTCTACTTGAAGAATCGCTTTTGTTAAGCCTAAACTGGCAATGAAATGCTACCGAATGCGCATACATTTAAGACATGTCGTGAAATTAGACGGGGGATTTTATATTTGCAGGTTGATTAAGTTGTAAGGTAAACTAAATATTAGTTAATTGATGTAAATAATAATTAACCGATGGGGGATCGCCCCAATAAATACGAAGGCTTGTTATTGTTTCCACCCTTGCGTCTCTAACACACTTCACCTGCATTATTCATGCCGACATGGTCTCTCACTTATACCTTCTTGTTAAAACTGCCACATAGGGAACATTCCAAGCCCTTCGCCCACTGCCTACTTCATTCAAGCAAAACCTCAAGTGTAGAGCGATTTTTTATCGGTAGTCTTCATTTCAATGTCCATCGGTCCATAGTTTGCCGTTCTCGGTCTTCCTCGATGGTTCTACCCATTTTCTGTTCCTATCAAGGTGTGTAGAGTTAAAGAAAAAATGCCGATCACATCATTTAAATTTTGATGAACACAGATAAAAACACCACAATTATTAGTAATGACGAAAAGGAAACATTTTAACATAATTCTGTATTATATACCTATCCTGGACCTTGCCATCTCATTAAGGGTAAAAACATTATTCCAAAGAGTAGTTAGGATTTTGTGTACGAATTATTTCACTAAAACTATGTCCCAGCTGCGTATCCGGATATGTTTTGGCTGACAACCTCCAGGGACTTAAGAGGGTGTAATTATCACGGCCATGCTGACAGATAAAGACTCTTGGTTCGTAGCCGTAAGCTTGGTTCTACTTATACGTGTGGATAAATGCGGTAAAAAAATTGCGACTTCATAGAATGTCGTAATAAATATAGCCAATTAATAATTATTAAAACAGACTAGGAGCTATTCTTATCTCAGTCCTCTTAATTAAATATTATGGGTAGCAATAAACTAAAATGGGTGGTTAGCCATTTCAATCGATTTTTACTAGTTATTATTATGTATAGTCAATGCCAGTCGTTAATTTTACTCAAATATCTCATTTTAATATCGAAGGTCCAGCTCATGAAATGATAATGATTCATCCCTTTCCTTAAGTCTCTATCATAAGGTGCCATTTGAGACATCTTGTAGGATTTTGTAGCATGAACCTTGATCTAGAACAAACAGCACAAGTTTTATCTCTGGGTTCAAACTCTATTCAATAGTCTGCACCAATCGGTCATCATTGCCACTCTCCATTCTACGTGCGAGTCAATTTAACGCCAGTCCTTTGGATGTGATATGTTTTCGAAGCAAGAGTGTTTTTTCGGAACCTTGCCTGGCATATTCCGGTAGAACGCTTAGGTTTGAATGCTCTTATGCTCATGGGTCTCAATAAGGCACAATGTGCGTTATTTCCACTGTACATGATTCACGAGTTTGCTTCGATGGAGTCCATGCGTTTTTGTGAACAGATATTGAGTGGGAAGAGTGAGCATCAAATTTGACCAGGAGCTGCATGTGGCTAGGGAAATGTAAATTCGAAAGAAGTACGGACCTCATGATATCTAATATTTCCGGTGATGAACAAAATCTGTGAAACTGGTGTTGAAGTTAACACCGAAACTTTTAGCCCTAATATAATATCTGAGATGGAGTTATGATATAAGATTCGTAGTATTTAGATGTAGCAATGACATATTTTCAGCAATTTCACGATAACGTAGTACATAAAGGACAAAATGTAGTTGAATTTTTCAGACTAATTTTACGGAGAAAAGTTGCAATGATTTTCTAATTTATTTTTTATTCCTCAAATATTTTCTTAATAGGCCATCAGCTTCATCATCATTGCAGCCTCCTGCTGTCGTTTATAATTGTAAGTTGCGATCCCTCGCTGTTGGTTTACTTTCGCTTCAGTCCTCAACATTCAATGCATGCAAAATTACAAAACGAGTGCACAAATACGCATTTTCATGCTTGAAATAATAAAAAATTTAAAATATCGTGAGAATAATGTTTTGTACTGTTAGCGATTGAAGTCACTGGGAGAAAAAATCTGGTAACTATAGGTAGCTGCTGTAAAAAAGACGCATAACAAGTATATCAGGGCTAAACATAAAGAAGATCGATTGTGATTTTACAGCAATTTTGATTATGATACAGTATATTTGAAGGCTGAAACTGAAACAGACTACTCGGAAAGATTTAACGACTTGGAAAGAAGAAAGTATTTGAGCAAAACAATTCTTCTTCTCTTATTAAAAAGGAAAATTTGGAAACGATATACTATGGGTAATCCAAACGGAAAGCGCAACGAAATGGCCTTGCAAAAACTTTGAACTCAAAACATCAAGGATATCTAATTAAGTTTTAGCAAAATGCAAAGTAATTTTCGGTGATAAAAATTCGTAATTCAGTCTTCATTTTCATTGTGCATCGGAAAGGGTCACACTACATCATCGGAATCTCCATGAAATGAGAAAAAACACTTAGATATTTAAATATATACTTTCAATCGCTTTAATCAGCCGTCTGATAATATCAGAATTAAGTCCAGGAGAAGAACCATTTTTTCTAGTTATAATTCCGTTAATAACAGATAAACGGAGATAATCTGAGACCATTCACCATTAACGAAATATGTTCTAATTTATGACGGCATGTTCTCGTCAACTTTTATTTTTACCAGAATTGAAATTATGGAGCTATTCATAATTGTAAGTATTTTCTGACTTCAAGAAAACCTCCCATATTTAGGCTTAGGTAAATAAAACTAGGGAACGAAATGTATCGGGATGACAGTCCTGTGGCGTCGCTTGGACTCACGATGTTTGAAGGGGTTGAAAGAACGAGTGATGTACGTAATATTTTGATGCCCTTCTTTGGTGAATAACGACAGGGGCGCATGTAAATGAAGAAATTCTGAAATATAAAAGAAGGTTTATAAGAATTGTGGAGACTGTATCCCGGAGAGACGGTGGAAGTTTTCAAGGCCATAGAAAGAGGAAAATGAATAAGAAGAGAAAGTGAAATTTAACTCTGGGGTAGGAACAAGGATCCGGAGGAAACGTCTGGAAAATGAAATAAGGAAGGGCAGGCTAAAATAGTATGCTAATTCAGGTATGGACTGGGAATTAAAGCAATGGACGGGTAACTAAAAGTTAGGGCGTGAATATGGGAAATGTGAGGAAAGCATCATCATGTAGGGGGTTTGGTGTAGATATTAAAGGGCCCGCGATAAGAAAAGAAGGGAAATTGATGCGAAACATTAGAGGAAGATGATATTTCCAGCTGAGATGGTGGAAGAAATTGCCTGTTGTTTTGAAGTGGAGTGGATGGGGAATAAATTGCGACGAAGTTGGCCATTTTGGGAAGAATGAAATTCGGAGAAGAAGAATTTTCAAATTATTTGCCATTTAGGTGGTGGAATGATTACTTTTGAGAAATTTCCTGCCCACCTTCCAGCTATCATTATATGGGCAATTTTTCCTGGGTGTCAAAATTTTAAACAGCTTTATAATGTGGGAATAATATTAGTAACAGTTATACCATTTGCTCCTACTTTGCCTCTTAGTATAATTAATATTCATGCAGAAAATACTCTTTTTCCTTTCAAAATTAGAGAAAATGCTTCTTCTATTATTTAGTGATTCTTTAAAGCATGATTAGGTGAAGGAACTGTGAATAATTTAAATGTAATCGTTTTCCAAGAATAAGCTGGTTTAGTTCACACATTGTGACTGCAGTTAGGTTTTTCAAGATGACTTCAAGGCTTATTGTTCAAAGTTAATAAAATAAGAGTTGATTTACTTATTTAAATAACCTAAGTTCTTTAAATAAATAATTACCAGAGATTGAACTGAAAGAATCCCCAATCGTTTAAAATTTAATTACGATTTATTCCATACCAATGAGTTATTTTATCTTTAAGATATTTGCAATTCACTTATTCCGTACCTGCCTTGCAATCCAATCCTCAGTTTGTTATCACATTGTCATAAAACCACTAACACTTTGCATATTGCAGAAAAATACATGCATCAATAAATATGACGTTTAACAAATTTACTTCACTTTTCTTATAATTTTAAATTGAAGGAGTAACAATAAGATGAAAATTAAGATAACAGCGCCAGAACAAAATCCTAATGTTAAAAGAATGAGATTTTTCAAGTTATACGTTGCACGTGGATATTTTATTACATTTGGTTCAAAATGAGTATCTTGCTGCACCAGGTGCTTTAACTTATATAACAGTTGGCTATAGAGCAGAGTCTGTGAGATCGATAATATTACTACAACTCCCTTTTAGGACTTCGTGGGTGGTATATTGCAGCCAGTGAAAGATCTATTAACTAAAATATAATTCAGAATAAATGTTATAATGTTTTAAAAACCTTCAATATGTGCAAATCAAGATGAAAATAGTTTCATCTCTCAAATGATCTCTTTTTTGCCATCATGATGAACTCCAGCTGCACCTTCCTGTCACGTAAAACCAAACTGTAATTTGTCTAGAGCTAAAATTGTATCGTTGGAGGCTATTTTCTATTGACGTATGTACAGCTATTTGATATAATTCATCGATAAATCTGTAGTTCATATCCCGAAGCTGTCATGTATTTTATTCCTTTTAATGAATATTCAGTAATATATTTGGTGGTTTACCAATTCTAAAAAAATATTTATTTTTCAGTCTCTTACCTCCCCCTTCTTTCCTTTATTTTTCCTGTTGAATCAGGTTTGGATATGATATGCATGAAAGTTCCCCGAATTTTACCTGAAAAATTAATGACTCTCCTTTCCGTGATTTGGTCCAGCGCAATTTAGATTCCGATATGCCTGGGAGCTGCATTTACGTTCGATCGGAGTTATATGTGGCCATAGCTCGTATTCCATTTAAAAATGCAGAATTACTCCGGGGGCGTAATTACCCCGAGTTTGACCTCCGGTACCTTAAAATGGAGATGGTAAGCTTTTGCGTAGACGAGGCAATAAATGTCCCAGTTATTTAAGGAAGTGAAAAAGTGAAATGATCCTTTGCTGATATTCGATAGCCCTTACATTTTTTTCAGAAACCATATACTGGCTCCAGATTAGCCTCGCTCTAATTGATAGTTAACTGAAATACCTTTGGTGGATTAGCGATTATAATTTTGGTTTTCATACGTTGCCATTTCCAACCATATCTCCACGTTATTTTTCTGCTCCTTCACGCTCATTTTGATCCGTTTTCCCGAGTATTCTCTGCTGCAACCTGCATACCGATTTTGTTCTTTCTCAGCCTTGTATTAAGGCCACAATGTATCGGGGTATAAACGTTTTTGTATGACTCAGCATTAGCTTCAGTTATTATCATTTTCCTACCCGGGCGGCGTTCAGTGCACTCAATTACGTTTAAAAATGAATACATATTTGCTCTCACGCGGAGCATTAACATAATGATCGTAAATTCAATTGCAGTAACAACATTGGTAGATATATTTTATAGCGGAAACTATTTCAAATTATATAAAAAGTCATGTTTATAAGATATAATTTTATATTGTTTTATTGAGAAAAAATTCATGATGCCAAAAATAAATAAATCTGAGGTAGTGAGTCCACATATTTGTGACCCTGGTTCCCAAAACACAGCCTTTCGCATTGTTATCCACATTTTGCATTGTTATCCACAAAATACATTTCTTATGGCATAAGTCCTCAACTGGGGATATAGTGAATAAATCAACAGAAATTAGCTGTGGAAATATTTTGCGTCCTTATTTTTGAAGATTTTGTTTACATCAATAACAAGTAATACATGAGAAGCATTGTACCTGAGAAGACTAAAATTTTGATGGGAAATATTATATTTTAAATACTAGAACTAAGTTCCCAAAACTTAATAGCAAAGTTTCCAATGTCAAGTAATTGTTTGCAAGCAATTTTGTTAAAGGAGTGACATTTTCCTCACTAAGAGTAGCAACGACACATATGTTTTGTTGCAGGTGTAGTACAAAAATTTTCATAGTGAAATGTAACACAGTCTTACAAAAAAGTATTTTGCTTCGTGCCTGGAATTTTTTAACTGATTGTCACTATATTAGGTGTGCTGGTTTCAAATATGAAAACAGATTTTCTCCATCAGCTCTACTTTTTAAGATTCGGAAAGCGAATAATGAGGCTGCTGTCATATCTGAAAAACAAGATGGGTTGATGGGCAAAAACTAACGTTAAAATTGTTTTCAGCTCCTTGAAGGGACTGAAAATCAGTCAAAAAACCCCGGCACCATAGTAGATGTTGTGCTGTTTAATCACTCGCTCCTTGACGAGGCATAAGTTATTATCATGGTGTTAAAAATTTGTATATTTTTCACTTTATTTGTATGTGATCAATAAGCTGAGGACATTGCCTAAAAGGCCTATTTTTTCTTTTGCTCAGGAAACCAATTTTATGAAGTTATAAGGCAAGTTATATATATTTATTATCATTTGTGGCGAAATTAAGGCAATTTGTTACTGCCTAAAAATGCCTATTTTACCTGTTTATGCCTTTTTCTGCTGATATCGCCTATTTAAGGGCCTAAAAAAGTAATATTCATCTCAACGTTACCAAACTTCTCTTTATTGCGGAGCTAGTCTGTTTTTTCAGTTTCTTTTTTAATCTATCAAGGTTGAAATAATGTAATTTCTCATGCATAAAGAAAAATCATCCAAAGTATTATCATACAAAGGGTAGAATAACAGCTATGGTAATTTATGATGCGTACATGCGATGGTTCCAATTGCCAAAAACTGGCTTTTGAAGGCACCACTCAGTATTACTGAGTTTATAGGTTTAAAGAGATATAACGCCCGAAGTTGCTCTGCCTTCACGGCCTGTATTGATAGTATGGGCAACAGAATATCTGGATGAAGAAGAAGCAAACTGCATTCTTGAATCCAAAGCTACAGAGTTGAATCTCGATGTCGACGCAGATCCTACGTTTATCAGATGCAATTTTGGTTAACTACCATCAATCATGTCATTGCTGGAGGAAAGAGAACTACTCCTTGCTACGGCTACAGAGAAAATCTAATGTGTGGAGGGTGACCTTTTTGATGTACCAAGTGATGCGGGAATATCCATTGCTCAAGAATTTAAGACTTCATACAGATAAACCCTGGATGGGAATACGTTAGTAAGGTTGAAGACATTTTATGAGGAAATTATATGGCTCTAATACTAAAGAAGAGTCCATAAGAACTGTCATTGTTGCTGAGATATTGCCAAAAGTTTAATTTTTCTTGGGAAATAAATTTTAACGAAGCTAGAAATCCATTCAGGGCGAATTATAACAAAAAAAATCGATTTTTTACTGCATTTCAATGCCAATTAATCGATTTGTGCCTTTTTAAGCTTATAATGCCGATGTGAAGGCCTTATTTGCAAGAATTGCCTATCGTCCCGAATTTTTATTTCCGCGTCTACATAAGTTATTTTAATTTGTTAATTCGTCGCATTGTTGCCCGTTTTTATTTCTGACAGGCGCAAAAGAGCTCTCAAATTTAATTTTTTTTTACTTCTAAATGAACATTAAATGAATCTGAGGTGTAAGCGCCGGGGTCTTCAATTTCACGATGGGACTCGTCCCATTCTTGTTCCCTGCAATCGCACTACCCGGTACAACACGACTTTCAGTCACTAGTGCCTCGTTACCAAATAATGGTAAGCTACAACAATATCCTCCTCCGACGACCTCATGATTACAACTGAGAGACGGAAAAACGTCACCGTCTTATATTTTACCACTTGACATATCGCGCGTCGTATCACTACAATGTGCACTCGAATGTCGTAGGGTCAAATATCGTGCCGCGCAAGATCCATCAAGTAGTTAAGTCGCGTGTTGCACCCCTCTGGTGTGCACACCGCCTAGTTGCCACTGAGAGTTCTGCCAGAACAACAAAGACCTAGTATTTATAACATGCTATTTTGGTAAATTACTAACCACAGTTCAATCGCTGGAGGAAAGAGAACTACTCCTTGTGGCAGTGGTGGAAAAAAATCGAAAGGTGGAAAGTGAACTTATTGATATACCAACTGATGTGGGAGAAGCCTTGATTTGAAAATTCAAGAAAGTTATGTAAAGGAACCCTTGTTTGGAAGATGTCCATAACATTGTAGACATTTTATCAGGGACTTCGGTGGCTCCAGGACCAAAGATGACAGCAAAAGAGTTTGCATTATTTAAATATTGCCCTATCACCTCGTGTGGGGTTGAGAGGTCATTTTCATGCTATAGAAATATCCTGACTGACTCTCGGCATAAGTTACAGGAGAACATTTAGAGAAATATGTTATTGTAAATTGTAATGTAACTTGAAATAAGTAAACCTTTTGAATTTTATGTTTCTTCAATTTATAAGCTAATTTTATTTGGAGTTTTATCCTCTTTATTTCTCCATCAGTAATCATGTATTTCAGCCCAAGCTTCAAATTTCAGACACTTCTTTGCGGCATTAAACCGCATTATGTTTCTAGCCGGCCACGGTGGCGGTGGGGTGAAGTCTTCGCCTGCTAATCTTGGGATTACGGGTTCGAGTTCCGGCTGGGTTTCACCACCCAAGTAGATGTATGTCAAGTTTTGTTTCATGGTCCCTGGAAAACCTGATTAAAGGCTTAAGTCTTTTGGGATTCCAGGACCAACAGAATCGTCCAAAATGCCAAAAATATTTTAAGCGCCTATTTTAAGTGCCTATTTTGAAATTTTTAGTGCCTATTTAGGCTGCCTATTTCTTCATTTTTAGTGCCTAAATGTCCTCAGCTTAGTGATCAATTACTCATCCGATACGTTATTTTCAAATGCACTAAATGTTAAATGTATTATTGATGAAGTTGTATGTATCTAGCTTTACTCACAATCAGTAGGTATCACAGTGCTTGGCACATAAAATTTGTGTTTTATGCAATATTTTGTAAATCTCTGTGATCGTTCTGCTGAAAATTGGTGAAACTTTTGCGTTCTACGGACGCTTAATCGAAGGTTAAAAAAGGAAACTGCATGGTATTACTCAACCATCTCTCATCCTACCTTGTAAAAATTCGAAAATCTGATTAAAACACTTATTAGCAGTATCCTCTAGTGCAGGGGCACAACAACGGGGGGGGGGGGGGGGGGTAGGGGGGTATTGCACCCCTCCCAAGCACGATTGTGGGGGGGGGGCTAGCCCCACCCCCAGAAATCAGAGGTTGTGGCTCACTTTTTAATGGACACTGCCCGATTTGCCAAATCTCTCTCTCCCCTCCCCTTTCCCCCGCTTACACAGATATTTCAAGGAGTTTGCCCCCCCATGATTAGGGGGGTTATTGCGCCCCTACTCTAGTGAAGTCAATAAATGAATCTGGATTTCTCTCCTGAGTACGTTAATTCAAAGCAAGAATTACTAAATATTATATTAAAATATCTTTTGGTGTTGCAAAGATTAATTTGGTAACACAATTGTAATTGGAACAATATTACTCGATTTTCATTTGACGTATTTTTATGATACCATTACAGCCTCTTTTTTAAATACCTGATTGCGATTGAAATAACAGTCTTGAGAGGTGAGCTCCAGGTTTTGCCGTCTGGCGTGGTTATATGGTTCTGAGTACATCATACCAGCCCAATTTATGTGACAAAAGAGTTGGTTACTGGAAAGTTGTTTGATGGAAAATGCATAAATAATTAGGCATTAACATACTCAAAAACTAATCCATAATCTATTGGTACGTGCAAAAATTGATGCTCGTGAATATCATGCATGGTGCAGCGATGTGCATGATTGAGAGAGGAAATTGTTCAAAATTAATGTTTATGTATTCGTAATGAAGATGAACAATTGGCATACAAATCGGGGAGGAGTGAAATTCTCCATGAACCTTTGGCTTCCGTGTGGTGAGTGCATTACTGGACCGAGAAAAGCCTAGCAGACACGTTCTGATTCTTTAAGCATACAGTAAAGAAGGTAGTTAAAGTGATTACCAAGCATCATATCATTTATTACACTGATTCTCACAAAAAAGAAATATTTTTACAGACATCAGGCAAATTATCGGGGTATATCGGGGATAAAATAACTTTTATCGGGGTTTTGAAATGGAGTCACCTTAATTCCACTAGAAGAACCGTAACTACCATAATTACTACGGGAATTCTCGAAATAATTTCGACGATTTTACCGCCAAAAATATATAAAAATATTTCATTATTTTCTTTCAGTAGGAACTTGAAAATTGTAGAAACATATTGTGCTCTGCTGATTCTTATTTGAATCATTTTAATAATCTGCATCGATTGAGTAACATTTTTACGCAGGGATACTCATTACGCAGGGAGCCGTTTAAATAATTGTTCTCTCACCCAGGCAACAAAATAACTGCTTATTAGTTTACTGCAAAAAATCTAATTTAAACATAAAATTTTAGCATTCAATTAAGAAAATACTTTTTTTAATTTCTGTTTAGAACAATTCAGAAAAGTGACACAGTTGGGGTATAATTAACAATGAATTAAGTGATTCCTTCCAGATCTCTTGCATTTTATATGTATGAAAGATCCAGGCAAATAATTTTTTCACAATATAAAGTCTGCTTAGACATGTGTCGTTCTACATTTACAATAGTACTTAGAATGTACATAGCTAAAATTGGTACTAGCCTGAAGGACACTATGTTTCTAAAGTAGTAGTTTTAAAGCATTTTTGTAATTTTTGAGCTAGAATTAAGATATTTTAAGTAAAATCCCTCCTGCGGCAGGGCAGTGGCAGCAGCATTTACGGCACGAGATCGTTTCAATATTCTAAAATCAGTGAGAGGGATATTTAGCCGAAGAAAGTCTCCTATATTCATAAACTCCTAGGCCTATAAAAAATACCTTGTTGAAAGTTCAGTGGGTGGCAAACAACCCTGATATCCTTGGCATTAAAATATAAAACGCTTTCACTCCTAATTCAAGTTGGAAATAACTGCTACAGAATGAAATTTATGTTTCATTATTTAATAGATAGGATTTTTTAGCACGGAGGACTCTCTCTTGTCTTCCTTCTTTCCTCAAGTGACCACTCTGCCTTAATGTAAGTGCCTTTCGTGCCTCTGAAGTATATTTTCAGCGATCCTGCATGAATAATAATTATTAAACTTTACTTGTTAGTATCAGATAATTTTTTTATTTCCCTAGCATTGCCAATAGGTGTGAATTAGTAGTTTTCTGTAAGGGCATATTTATAAAATGGATAAAAGATTAGATTTTACGAAAAAGGAATTATTTTTTGCTGCTGCAAAATCCCTGGTGCAGTAAAGAACTTGATTTGTAAAGAACATTGATAAATTTGTTTCATATATTTTTTGGGCTAGTAAGAAAGGTGTAAGTTTTTTATGGAAATATGCTAACTTGTTTTATCTTCGTGAGAATTCTAAAGAACAATATCAAAGGGAGTAGCCACCTCTTATGTAACGGAAAGTAACATTTGAAGTTTAAATAAATAGGTCAATATTCTCATTACCAAATTTAGACTAAATTCAACTATTACAAAGGTTTTAATTCCAATTTCAATGATCTCACGTCTATCGGCATATCAGTCTACGCTTTAACTTGCTTTGTTTCTATATTTTAATAAATGCAAGAAATCTTATCTTGCACCACTTGAGGAGTAGTTTTGACTGAGCATTTGAATATTCTATGCGTATTTTAAGCCTGGTGGATATTTCCTCGAGCTCGAATGACAGTTTGACTCTTGGGAGCAACCATCAGTTGAATTCATTTTCGCATCTGAAGACGCGTTCATGGAACAGAAAGTGAGGGTTAGTTTATGGTAAGGAGCAAGAGAATCCCGGAGTTTAAATAACAAAAGTCACCGAGGGCTTCACTGCTTAAAGTCCCATCCAAAGGACCCACAGGAGCTTCCCACATGCTGTGCCATTAAGGATCATGACCCCGTTTTAAAATCGCCAACACTACAGGGAAACAAATTCGTGATCTCGGAATGAGAGTTTAGTATTGTACCAATCCCCCCTCACAAACGTGCTTGAATTAATAAAATATCGTGGCTTGCCAACCGCTATTTCATGAGTAAGTCCTTCTTGACTCCTACCCCGGCGAAGAAATCCAATAATAAGTAGTTAATGAGCAGAGTGGCTTTCCCTTCATCATCAGCAGTAGTTTCCTGCTGCAGCTCTTCACTCCACTCTCCCATCAGCCAACCATATCAAACCTACATAATTCTTCATTTTCGCGTCCATCATACTTCGGTATTTATTGTTAATTCTTCCCATTTTACAGTACGGTTTTCAGGAGCATGTTGGGTTTCCGAACGTGTCCAATAGCTTTTTGTCTCTTCTTATTTCGTGAGAAATTATTGTTGATCTTTTTGCTCAAACTCTTTCCTCCACTCCACATTTTTCTAATTGAGCTCAAATGAAAATGTTCTCCCGCGTTGAGTGTGCGACAAAAGCATATGACAACTTATGAGGATATGTGAGACGTTTAGCTCGTGATGAAGTGCACTATTATTGGGCGTATAAATTAAATGGACCCCAACCGTGCCGTGCCTTGATAGGCACGGTTGGTTTCCCACGGGGATAGCAGGGGCGCGCACGAAGTAACAGAAACGCTAGCGTTTGTGCTCGCTTCACGTTTCGAAGGACGTGAGCATCCTCTGCGGTAAACTAAAGGGATTGCACGCTCATTGAGAGAAATGGATGAAAAACACCGTTTTACTTTTAGACGGCGAAGAAGTAGAACGGCACGTAAACACCTCGCAAGCATGTAGCCCTGGAAGTCGTTAACGAGTTCACTGTCACTAAGATTTAGATCAGAAAGGCAGGATGTATGGAAAGGTCTTTGCAGCACAAACTATTTTTAGAGAAGCATATGTTTCTTGAAATTAGGAAAACCGTAACTTGGACGATACATCGTTTCACAGCGCATTCCAGCAATTAAACTTTTGGTATTAATTACTACAAACACTGCCTTAACTGATTCATGCCAGATTTTAATTGCGTTAATGCTCCAGGCATTCTTACTATCAACTAGAAGAAATTAGAATGTCCTTAAATTTCGATTAGTAACATATCTCATATAATTTTAGCTTGATTTGTTCAAGAATATGTTGCTTGAAAATAAATAACTAAGATTAATTTAATTTCATTGTAAAACTCGGGTTTTCCGCCCTCAAAAGGACGCGTCTTAATACCCCTTAATGGACAATGGAAATATGTACATTTAATTTGAACTTGTATTAAAAGGATTTTTGGATCTCCATAATCTAAATATTTAAATTTTTTTTGTAAAGAGCAAGGAGCCGTGATTTTTTGTCTTCTGTCTTGATTGTTCACCATTGTCAATATTATAGGGCAAAAATAAATCCGCTGCACGTGTTCTGAGTCATTTGTCTTCATTTTTTTTAGTTACTTTGGACATTAGTAAATATTTCCCTGAGTATTTATTGGAATAATGGCATCATTATCTATTTTATCACCAGGTTTGAGTGGAGAAAGGAGATATGACAGCGCCGTTGCCGTCACCTGCGCTCAGCCCTTATTCATCTGGCACCCTCGACCGCTGAGGTGAGTAACCAGTACATGCTCTGCTCATCATAATCCTGTATCTAAGAAACAAGGATTTATCAAGCGAATTGTAGGGAAGTTCTTACTAATTTCAGACCCAGCATGGGATAAACACTTACGAAGCTTTTACGGCGCTGCATTAAAGAAACAAGGGTTTATCAAGCAAATAGTAATAAGGTTCTCCGATAAAAAAGTGAAATAAATATGTTACTTTACTCCGGATAGGACATAAGTCTCGAATACGCCGTGAGCATTTGGGACACTGCATAGAAGCATTTAATTCGCTAAGTGAAAATAAATACAAAGGAAAGCCACGCGCTTAGTTAAAAACTGCTACGAGTGAAAAGAAAGTGCTACAAAGCTGATTTAAAGACGAGGTTGAGGTCCGTAATCTTCCTACACGCTAAGCTATTTTGTCGAATATGATAAACGAGAAGGCGACCTTCGTCGAGGTATACAGGGTGTTTCAGGAGGAAGTGGCAATACTTCTGGAGGAGGTTGGGGACGTGATTTTAAGCATTTTATGTCCTATGAACATGGGGTCGCAACTCCTTAGTTACCGAGCTATGGCAACGCAAACATTTTGTCACAAGCATTCTGCAGTTACCGTGAAAACACCCAAAAGCAGTGGCATCCAGCAATAATTACAAATAAAAACTGTTCTAAATTGTACTTAAAGTTTGTATCTTTCTTTTTCTGCCAAAATTTACGCATGTTGCTCACATATTCTGAAGTGGTAACTGAAATTGTCAGTATTTTTCTTCTTCAAAAAGTTATTTTTTAGAATAACTTTTTTATTTTGAGATATACGAAAGGGTTAATAGAGTCATAAAACTTGGAAAATTTCTTTTTATTTCCATAACTGGTAAAATTATTTTCATAACTTAATATTTAGCGAAGATATGGCATTTTAAACGGTACCGTTACATGAGCACATTTTTCGACGGCTCTCTTCCATGCATGGAACTGATATTGATTTACCGATAAAGACAATTACCTTCACCAATCTAAGCTTGAGTACTTATTTTTAAACGTTGTGAAAAGAATAACCAACCAATGAAACCCAATTTTAGCTGTTTTTGTGAACCAAATGAAGTAAACAATCAAGCGGCAACAAAGATCTCAAGTGGAGATTATCTCCATGGATTAATTGTCGATCACTGGCGCTGAGATTCATTGTTTAAGAAGCTTTTTCAACTTATAAGATCTTATAAGGATATTTAATTAATTGCATGTCTTATTCATAGGTAAACTATCGATGTGATATGAGATTAAGACAATAGGCATCACATCAGAATCAATTAGAATTTTTTAAGAATTAATAAATCTAAATTAGTATCATATGCCTTACATTTGGTTGGGGAATAAGGGTTTAGAAAAAAAGGAAAAATGTTAGAGAGTCACCTATTGTACATTTGTAATAAAGTTACAACATAGGTACTCCAACAACATCGATGTAATTTTTTATTTGATAGTCTGCCCCTTGCGTTGCTCATCTAGGTTATTGCGGTTTTCTTTTATGGGATCAGTGCGTTCAGTATGCAAAGTAGATATGCATACCATGTTTAAACTTTACTGGTGTACTTAAGGCCTTTAATTCAACCGTAGGAGTAAAACTCTTTTATGCCGGCAAAACTCGTAGATTAGTTATAAACAGAACTAAGACCAATAAAACGCCCAGGTAACCCTTCATTTTGTTAGTTGACTACGACGAGGGAACGATGACTTTCACTTTGTCAGTAGGTACGTCTGCTGTCTCGTACCTAACGACACATTCCCTTTCAGTAATGTCAAACTGTTTTAAAAAATGGAAGGTACAACTCTTTTGTTAGACATCATCATAAAATAATTGTACAGAGTACCTGCAACCTGAGTATTCCAAATAAATCGTTTATTTCGAACTACTGTTAAAAGCTGCTTTCGATAGTGCCACGGGGGTTTTCTATTGACCAAAATAAGAATACAATATGTATTCCTACCGTCTCTTTGGAACCGATCTCCGTCGATAAATGAGATGTATTTGCAAAAATGGACATTTCCATACGACCATTCACGAAGCGATTCAGCTGTCTGGCAAGATGTCTCCATGGAGGACGTTGGAATCGCCGCATATGAAATGGCTGTATGCCTTCATTAAGCAACATTCTTTATACTTTTGTCCGTGAATCCTTAGAAACATGCTTATTCTTCTTGAACTTGCTATAGGACTACGCTATGACTACGGAGATTTCCCACTTCTCGTTCTGATCTAGGGGACCAAATGCTCGTAAGACATGCGAGCGCAGGGAAATGAGCCTGTATCACCATGGTGTTGAAAACCCAAAGAAATCACTTGTCTACTGGGGAGTTTTCGCGTCGAAAACGATAGTAGGTACTTGGCAACAGCTTTTCAAACGCAAAGAAGTGAAGGGTATCTTGATATTCATTACTAGTAAAATCATGAGTCATTGTGAAGGTCTCGCCGAAACGTACCGAAATACCATGAACCTGTTCAAACTTGCCCCCATTTTCACTCTCATTACATTGACAACATATCCAAGAATTAATGATGCAATTGAGTTAGTATTCTTATAAGATCTTATAAGTTGAAAAAACTTCTTAAACAATGAATCTCAGCGCCAGTGATCGACAATTAATCCATGGAGATAATCTCCACTTGAGATCTTTGTTGCCGCTTGATTGTTTACTTCATTTGGTTCACAAAAACAGCTAAAATTGGGTTTCATTGGTTGGTTATTCTTTTCACAACGTTTAAAAATAAGTACTCAAGCTTAGATTGGTGAAGGTAATTGTCTTTATCGGTAAATCAATATCAGTTCCATGCATGGAAGAGAGCCGTCGAAAAATGTGCTCATGTAACGGTACCGTTTAAAATGCCATATCTTCGCTAAATATTAAGTTATGAAAATAGTTTTACCAGTTATGGAAATTAAATGAAATTTTCCAAGTTTTATGACTCTATTAACCCTTTCGTATATCTACAAATAAAAAAGTTATTCTAAAAAATAATTTTTTGAAGAAGAAAAATACTGACAATTTCAGTTACCACTTAAGAATATGCGAGCAATATGGGTACATTTTAGCAGAAAAAGAAAGATACAAACATTAAGTACAATTTAGACCAGTTTTTATTTGTAATTATTGCTGGATGCCACTGCTTTTGGGTGTTTTCACGGTAACTGCAGAATGCTTGTGACAAAATGTTTGCGTTGCCATAGCTCGGTAACTAAGGAGTTGCGACCCCATGTTCATAGGACATAAAATGCTTAAAATCACGTCCCCAACCTCCTCCAGAAGTATTGCCACTTCCTCCTGAAACACCCTGTATTGTTAGTCTTGGAAATTATTCAAGAGACCAATGGCTATTCAGGCTCCTCTAAAATTACACTCAGGTGCTCATATTTTCCTTAAGGGCCTACATTCATTAATTACAGTTAAAAAAAAGTAATAATGGGAATCAAAAGCATATTAAAGTTTTTAATTTGCGCTCAATACGGTAGTTATTTAATGAACCATGCGGTTGCAAATAGCGAATATTTTTTAGCTACTGACCAAGTTTTCTCGACTAGAATTCGGGAGTGGCCTCTTTGAGCCTGCACTACAAAGCCTCTTTAATTTTTGGAGTAAGAGATCCTTTCGGGAAACAGACGTTAATGAAGCAGGAATCCAGTAAAAGGAACTGACTTTCCAAACATGATATGTGAGGTTCACGCGACGGTGGATTCAGCGGAAGATGGTGCTCCCGCTAGGGTTGACATAAGCCTTCGGGTTGTAGACCACGAGTTTTTAAGAACAACCACATACCTCCTTATTTGAGAAAATGATGATTTTATGCAACATTTTTATTCAGAGATCATGATGCATTCCACACCTTCTTCGTTCCGATTTTAATGGATTTGCAACCCTATGTAAATTGAATAACATTACTCAGAATTGTGATTAAACAAACGCTTAGTTTCTATCCTTTTACCATTCCAATTCTTTTTATTAGCACCATTCACAGTACTAAGTCGGTGAAACATTCTAATATCCTGTTTTTTTTTTCGTGAGCAAGATGGCACAGAAATGGTATTTGATTGGTTTAATTTGCAAAATAAAATTTTCAATTCGTCATCTACCTTTGCTGAGTTCCAATACAAATCACTTCCCTCCCGATATCGAGCAAATTTCTGAAAAACTTCACCGTGAAATTGGGATTAAGAAAGTTTCCTTCTCGAAATTTCGCTCGCACGTGAATCGTGGGAGTGTCCCCCGCCACCGCCTCCAAAGCGGCAATTTCCTCCTCCACCCCCTCACGCCCCCAAAAGCGCCTCCTCCGCCCAGCTCCCCCCTCGCCGCCTCGCCCCCACACTCAAGCATTCCCTACTTGGACGGAGGAGGCACGCCGAATTCCACGGAGACACACACAAGACTCTCAAAGTGATAGCCGCGAGGAGCCGAGCGGCCACCGCACCCCCTGCGTAGTTAGCTTTTCGACCGCTGTGGGGGTTGAGGGGGGGGGGGGGGGCGGGAGAGCAGGGGTGGCAGAGTAGGAGTGGCAGAGCAGGGGCGGGCGCTTGAGGATGGCGAAAAGGGATTGCTGGTTTTGTGCGAGAGCTGCTCTGCTGGTAGAGGCGGCAACAAAGCAGCACCTACGGAGGAAATTCCGCAGACACTGTTCCGGAACACGCCTCACGTACGTCGGATGTTGTTGTCGGAGGGTCTTGCAGGTGACCTCTCCACCCCCGCCCCCTCTCTCCCGTGCAGACACGACACACACGTTCCCGCCTCCTCTGCCTCGTCATCCCCACATACACACTACTGCCTTTGCATTCACTCCCGCCACATGCTCTCCCTCGCACACACACACGCTGGTACATACAAACCCAAACACCTCGTTCTCGAGGACGAAACTTGAGAGCGGAGAGATTCTAACGGGGTCGGAGGCTTACCCTCCCTCCTCCCCTCACTGCCCCCCCCCCACCCCACCCCCGACTCCCCCACCTCCTCCTCCGCTCTGACTCCTGAATCCCTCCTCCTCCTCCTCCTCCTCGACGCCAAGGTCTGTCACATCCCCAGCCGCTCGAATGAAAGAATTTGTTTGTTTTTTTTTTATATTTTATTCTCAACTTCCAGTAACTCTGGAGTGGCATTGCCGAGCAATTTTAATGGAAAAGGGGATAGCTTGCAGCAGAGAGGGATGCTGAATTGCAATACGGATAATTATTTCGCATGAAAGTATCCATGTTTTGCACATTTCCATGTGTCCATGGTTCGTTTCAAAACTCCATGTCCCTCTTCTTTAAAGTAGAATGCGTATTTCGGAATTAAATTCGTAGCGACCAAGTTGCAAGATCAAATTGTTCTGTTTTTTCTCTGATATCATTTAAATATTAAATCCCCGGTTCTACTACGTTCTGTTATATCGGTTTTAGTAATGCATGTTCCTTGGCTGGAATGATTTGTATTTCACGTGGTGCGGGGATGCCAAATTGTGACTTCAAGAGTATCATGTTCAATGGAACTGAAAAAAACATGAGCTAACTTAAGTTGATTAGTTACTTCTTATCAATATTTTAAATTATTATTATACTAACTATTCGACAATACAGAAGAATTACAAAAAGGAAGTGATCTTCCATTGAGGAGCCGATAAAATAATACTAATGATACTGAAAAGGGGAAGAAAAAACTATGCACAAATAGCGTAAGATAGAGTGCTCTAAAAAAATTACTATTTAGTTTATTGCTTTTTAAAATACGTTCCACTCTTTCGTTTTGTCTTATTACTTCTTCATTTGGTATAGCGTTGTTTAACGCTAAATAATTCTTGGTCACAGCTGCTTCATTTTTGCCTCATTATTATAGAAATTAAGTTAATGCTTAATAAAGAGGAATCGAAGAACGCGAAATAGTTTCCATCATCAATGCTAAAAAAACACAATGGCTTAAGGCTGAATGTTGTTGGGTTACACACTTAAAGCACTTTGATGGAGATGCTTATGCTAAACGTGATGCCAACGCCGTATATCCTCTACCTATCATCACAAAATCTCCGTTGGATTTCTTTAAAAGGGAACTCTTATGGCAATGAAAAAACCACAGCAACAGAGAACAAATGATAAAATGTATTTACTGAAGGCATAGAAATGTTTTTTACCGCTCGTTATTTAATTGTGAATTAGATTTTCAATGTAATAACTTTACTTATATAATTTTCATTCATTTGTAAATTCATATTTTCATCATTCCAAACCAAAAAATCAAAGTTCAATTGAGTCTCGGATTTATATTTTTCTTAGCTTAAAATACGCTAAATTTGTTCCTTGAACATACTTTTCTTACACGAAGCCATACTTTTCATTTTGGCTGTTTTTGGATAAGAGAAAATTAGTGGATCAGAAGAGTCGAAACAGATTTTTCTTCGCACCAGGTTTTTAATCTGGATCGCTGATTTGGATTTTTTTGCTTTCCCGGACAATTCTGGTGGTCCGTCACAGGTTTCTAAGGGGCCAAACGACCAGAGCTTGACAGAAACATGCTTGCCCTAGGAAGGGAAAAAACAATAGAGGTTTTAGCATACTCAATGATTAAAAGTCGTAAAAGTTAATGCTCCAAATCGAATAATAGTTAATGCTTTTTCTCAATATGCTAGTGATTATGTAAATATTATTCATTATTATTCGAACAAAAAAGCAGGAATACTATCCCATCAACCATGAACTTCAAAAAAAACATGCAAGAACCCATCTTTTAGAAATATTTGGCTTCAAAAATCCATCATGTCGTTAAAAAGGTGGTGGTTCTGATGACCTCAATTCTTAATAGTCCTTTGTGCTTGCAGCAGCAACTGCGGATTAAAAAAAAAATTACTCCAGAGCACATATACTTATTTATTACCTTGGAATCTTCCCAGCCAAATAATTCTTGCTTAATTATTTGTAGAGGTTGGCATTTATTGCATTGCTCACGCCTCTAGTGTAGACGACTTAGCTAGCTGCATTAGAAGTGATAGTAGCGCAGTTAAGGACATCCTCTGCTGAGTATAGTCTGATTATGACTTTCGTGGAGATACAATGTGTTTTGTTCCTCAATGCAGATTTTCTCCCCTTCGATACTGCAAGCGATGAGTCCGAATAGTTTAATAGACTTTCAAGATGTCCTCTTATGAAAACGTACACGACTGTCCATTGGATGTAACAGCGATATGCGTGGGCATGGGGGCGGGATGCTTACTTCAGTTGCGCTGCGTACCGGAAGGGGGAGGTTTTTTTTTGCCGCGCATGACCTTCGCCCTTTGACGATGACTCATGGACGCCTACGCCCTTTGGCCCTTCGGCTTGGGAACGCTCTTGCGCCTCGCCTCGCCCTCACGCCACTTCCCCGTCCTTCCTTCCCCGCTCCCCCCCCCCCCCACAAACACCACCTATTCCTCCACCTCTTTTTCCCACAAACGGCGTCCGGTCCTGCAAGGCCATTTTTCGAGCGCGCAATGTGCACCGTGGGACGAGATGACTAAGTGGTGCACGCCGAGTGAAAGGGTCCCCCACCAATGGTGCGAGGAACCACCGCCGCCGAAGCTTTTCTGCCGAAGGCCCACCCTCGCCCATGAGATTCCACGACTGTGGTGTCACGGATCGTGACCGAAATAAAGCCGAAATATTTATTCTAAGATCGCGCATGCGACAGAGAATTTGAGACTGCTCTTCAGACCGAATGATAAACGACTGCTATGTGCCTGGAGGTCTGTGATTACGTTTGACGCAACGTGCGGCCGTGAAATTCGGATCACGGCTAAAGTTGTTCATGTATGAATGTCGTAGGCTACACCAAGAATATTCTCGGTCGAAATTCATGGCTGAGAAATGAAATTTTCGGCTACTTTCCGAACGGGAACGTGCGAACCCGTGAGTGCAATGTAGCAGTATTGAGCTAAATGGGAAGGCTGTACCTTGAGCATTAATCATTTAGTATTTTCATATTGTTTTAGTACCACATTCCCAGTAGCGCAATGGAATACTATGACTGTTACACCCCATTCAAGAGTTACATAACTTGCGAGGCAGGGTATAACGTCTAAAAGGCCGTAATTATGTGCTAACCATGCTTCAATTCATATCGTACCTACCTTAAAATCGCTCTCATAAACATGCAATTTAGACATAAATTATATGCATTATTTAATATGAGACATAATATAAAGAAATATTAATACTAAGCCAGTATATTTTGATCTGGCATTTTAATTACCATTTAAGCATGATATACTGCAGCGCTTGTAATTTCTTTATGCACTGTGGCATTTTTTGTCCGCACCTTTAGATGATAATCATCGCTGTGAAAATAACATGAAGCCTTTCATAGGTTATACCGTTCCTTTAAGCACGCGAGGAACTCACTCGTGTTAACATATGCTTTTTAACCAGTAGTTGTAAAAAGCGTATTAGAATAACACCAGAAAACTGAGAGAGAGAAAATGGGTTTCGCCTCGTAAACTCTATAGTATATAACTTCAGAACTTATTAGGCTTCTGTAAAAGACACTGCTGTCTTAAAATTATTAGAAGTATTCCAAATTATCTTGACAGAAACAACTGAGTCATAAGTTTCCAGAGAAATATTTCTTTTTCAATTTTAATTCCTTCCCAAGTAATGCGAAAGTACACAGTTTGCGAGCTAAAAACCAAACTCTGTTTGTGAAAAAATTACCTCTCACGTATAATAAACTATTTAGCTACATGTAATTATTATAATTATTCCAGGATATATACTTGCCACAAGGGAATTACTAGTCATCAACTAGAAAATATTGAGAAATTACCTATTCGTTGCAAATTAATTATCCTGGCGGGCCAGCATTATGTTCTATGCTGACTAATTTAAATATATCTTATTCACTTCACTTGCATAGTCATAAGTGATATATCTTCGAAATCTATTTTTCATTTGCAATTTCAATGGGACAGTGCAATTTAATTGTGCCTTTTTCAACCACTATTAACCCGTAAAAATAGCATTACAATTCCGCGAGCATTTCATTTGAATAAGGACGCAATAATAAAAAATATCGTGTATGAGTGATATTTTTATCGATAAAGTTGAGGTAGAGCTGCCACATATATTCCCCGGAATCCTAAGATCATGCAAAGCAAGGGCTTTTTAATTCCGAGGCCGGCATAGAAACGAAATGCTAAACCCATGAAAATCAGAGCGAGCGGCGGCGTCGTTGGACATCTTCAGCCGATTCCACACGATGAATCCAGGAGAATCCCGAGAGATGGCGCTTCCTTTATCCTTTCTTCACCCCGTCATCCTCTACAGCCTTGCTACTCTACCTCCCTCTCTCCACACCTCTCACCTCATCCGGCTGAGAACCTTGTTTGTTTCTATTTCTCATCGCGAATTCTTCTTTTCATTCGGGATATTCGAGTCGACCTAAAGCCGGTGCTCGACCCGAGTGAGGCTCCAGGCGTGCATGTCGATACAAAAGGTCACCGAATCCAATTTACTCTGGCGCTAGACGGATGTCTCCCTACCACGTCTCCCCCACTCCACCCCCCTCTAAATCTCAACTCCCCCCGACAACACTCCATACGACGCCCCCGTTTCCACGCACCCCCGAAAATTCCAGACGGCGGAAAAGGCCCCCCTCCCCGTCCACCCGTCCGTAACCCCCGCCATACTATTTTTTATTATCCCCCCTCAAACACCCCCTTGCCTCATCCCTACACGGTTAGCCTCCTCCCCAGCCAATTCTATCCCTCCCATTCAAATCCCCACCTCCCACCAATACACTTAACACACTTTCCCCTCCCCCTCACGTGTCTCCCCCCCCGCCATCGAGGACGCGAGACGGCGACGTACATTCAAGACGCCGGCGACTACGACGACGACTCCATGTTTCTCTTTCCTTAAATCTCGAAACACTGTCTCGGGAATATAAATTAGTACTCCGTGTCCCAAGCCGGAAGTTACACGAACTCCTCTCTTCCATCTACTCCATTTCTCAGCAACCTCCAGAAATCCTCCCTTCCCACACACATACATGCCTCCACACCCCATCAGCATTCCTTTTTCACCCCCTGCCACACTTCGCGCAACCATCCTTCACCCTCTACATCCACTCCACTCCCACTCTACCCTGCGTCCAAAATCTAGCCTCTGTGCCCAAGCTTCTTATATGTTTGGCACTAGGCTCGCTGAAAACCTGCAATTTAGTGGAAAAAGCTTTTTGGCTCTTTAGAACTATACTTGATTCCGCCAATCCTTGCCTCTTAACAGGTTTGATCAAATCCTAGTAATAGATAGAGTAAATACTGATTATTTCTACTGTAACTGTACTGTACTGTTTTGGGTCCGTTATTGTTTTTAATTTACATAAATGACATACATGTAGAAGTTGACTCCAAAATTCGTCTTTTTACAGATGACTGTATTATATATAGAAAGATAAATAACAAGGAGGACCAGTGTACCCTTCAAAATGATCTAGACAAGTTTTCCTCATGGATAACAGTAAATGAAATGGAAGTTAGCATGAATAAATGCAAACAACATTCACGATAAGGAAAAATAAAGAAAATAGGTCATATATTCTGCTCGGAGAAAATATTGACAATTGTAACGATTGTAAATACCTGGGTGTTGATTATAAGTCAAAACTCGATTGGGGAATACACATCGATAAGTTTGTAAGAAAAGCTTTTAAATCTCTGCACTGGGTGATGAGAAATATTAAGGAGAGTAATAAAGAAACCAAAGAAATGGCCTACAGGACTATGGTTAGTCCGGTATTAGAATATGCAACTGCAGTTTGGGATCCTCATACAAAAACAGATACTTCCAAGCTGGAGAGAGTACAAAGTAAGACAGTCAGGTATATTTTAGGCAGGCACAAAGGTGTGACAGTGTCACAGGCATGCTGGGGTATCTGGGTTGGAAACCTTTGAAATTAAGAAGGAACATAAACAGGTTATGCGGGATATACAAAGCAATCACAAAAGAATGGGATTGGGAGGAAATAAATCAAAGGATAGACTCACCCTGCTACATAGGAAGAAATGACCACAGGTACAAAATTAAATATAGAGAGCAGAAAACAGATATCATGAAGCAATATTTCTTAGAGGTATAAAGGAGTGGAATGAGTTACCTGAAGTAATTTTTGAGATCTTTCCTGCTAACGTTAAAATTTTTAGAAATAAGTGTTCCTCGATTCTGTAATGGTTTATTTGGAAGTGTTTTAAAAATTTCAATTGTATTTTCTTATGCTTATGTTAATGTTACCACCAGGTGATTGGCTACTTGTAACGTTTTGTAATAATATTAAATATTAAAATTAAATATTAACCGATGAGTTTTTAGTCTATTATTTAACATCGGTCATTGGCACATGTGCATTGTATTAGATTGTTCAAATTGGCTCCATAGTACACATACGTCTTTGGACAGTATTACTTGAATCGATCGTATCGGAGTAGCAATATTTGTTGGCATTCGCTTGTGAGGAGACTGTCCTCGGGGATAGGAAACAAAACAGGAGTGTAACAAAGGGGCCAATGGGTCCCTCCTACAGAAGTTCTTTAGTTTTTCTGGTACCTCATCCACGACTAATTCACTCTCATTGACCTTAAACTCCCTGCTGGCGAGATGGCACCAACTTTTGCGATGTCTAAACACCACACAATCCAGTGACGGGCCCTTACATTTTCTTTCTCCACACGTACACTCCCACCAAATCCCAAAAAAAGTTGGCTGGTCCATTTCCCTTCTTTCGCATCCTCATTGTAAACCCTTGTAAGCATTTGAATGAGATACCCTATCCGTGAGGAAATCACCACCTTGCATGGCGGAACATATAAGCGAAGTTGTTCACCATCGGTATCTCCCCACGAAGACCCCCGAACAAAAATACCCATTTGCTTCGTCTTTCATTCTCCCCTTTAAGTATAATCACCACTCTAACTCTTACTCTCCTTCCTTTCATTCATCAGTAAATATTTAGAGATGCTGACGATCTACATCCTCTATAATTGCTGTTGGCAACATTGGTTGCACTTACCTTATAAGTTATATGGTTTTTGGCTTTGGGGTGCAAAAGCAGTGTTGAATAGTGACGGGTGTATGCTTGAAGTTACTATCACTGCATAAATTACGAATATTTTCCTCAAGTTAAAAATACTATATTGGAAAATGTGCTTCCAAGGAAGGTAGGAAATCGCTGGCTTACAAGGAGAGGAATGCCGCATGGAATGTTTCAAATGAAGGAAGCCCGGCGAAGTGGAACAAGTGTGGCTATCGGAGGGAAATACTGTGTGAAATCACGGAGACTGAATTACCAACTGGGTGAATGATTGCAACCGTGTGCCTGATGTGTGACTGCTCATGTTAGTTCCTGAGAGTGCCGTTAGTCGTGGGCAGCGCGTGGGTGTGATCTCCGAAGCAAGACGAGAATGAAACACCGGCATTTCGTCCTCGACGCTGACGAACGCGACCTTAGTCGAGTGGAAAGCGTGTTCCTGCGATCTCAAAGTCTATGTGCATGTATGTTAACCCTGAACCGTCGCGTTCGGGAGCTGTGTCCCAGGGCGTAAAATGGGCGGATTTGTGCCCAATTGGCCGACGGTCGCGGTGACTGAAGTGATGGCAACCCATCAGGTGACTGATGAAGTTGTGGAGGATAATAATTGTGTTTGCCGTGAAACGGAAGGTCCACTGATTGGTGAGCATCCTGGTTAACCTTAAGGCTGTGGTTCAATGCACCGCCTCAACCTTCATCGTGCATTTTGATTTAATGACCATTATTGTATATCCCATGGCGGAAAATAGTGTTACTGTGCATTGGAGATAAAATAAAAAAACTAATTATTTATTCCTTTTTATTGGGATAAAAGCGAGGAGCAACTTTTTCTTTATGCTTTTTTTATATCTTTTTTGTGTTTTAATAGTCATCATATGTTAACGATGAACTTTTCGTAAGTTACTCCTTTGACTGCCTCTTGTAATGAAAATAGTCTTTTGCAGAACAGTAGGCCAGGCTTTTTTAGCTCAAAAAAATCTTCCAAAAATGAAGTTAAAATAATTTGTAACCAGTACCTTAAATCCCTCATGGTAAAAATTATTTTGAAATGGTTCAAGCTGTTACTAAACTTTTGATGGCATAGGTATGCCGACATGCCTTCTAAAAGTGCTTATATCTGGCTAATTTAACCAACCACGTGAAGGGTCGAAGACGAATTTCGAGGAACGGAATAGTGTGGGAATTCCACCATTGAATTCCATGGCGGTGAGACGCAAACCACCCTGCTGGGAGCTTAAGCGTCGTCGCAACGTGAAAGCAAAACTATGTGACCGAATTAAATACGACCCTTTAGTGCTTGGACTTTTAAGGACCGCATGCTAAGGCAAAGCACATGTTCTCCCATTACCGTCCCCATTCCGTTTCCCCATTCTTCGCCTCCTACACCTTTGTGCCAGACATACTTTGCAGCCGTTCACAATGATGGCCCGTTCCCACGAGTCATTATTCTTCACCATAAATGTTTAATGTTTTGTTCCCGCTGACGACCTCGTGGGCTGGCGCAATGAGTTTTACGAGAGTAGAAACGCCGAAAAGGTATCCACTAGCGAAGGAAGTTACTCCGCCCTAGACATATTCCGTTCCTGTTAGTTTTCTTATTCTCAGCACTGAGTGGATCTAGAGCTCGTGCATTGGCATATGAATCGGCAGCGATGAATTGGATGTCAAGCGAGAATGGAGTAGAACAGTATCTTCAAAACATATTATTGCTGAAACTCGTAGCCTCTCATTTGATTAACTACCAAAACTGCTAGGAATTTCAAAGATCTTCGATTCGTGCTCAATATCTGTTGCACGAGATGGCTTTTTGGTCTTAGAGGTACATTGTGAATGGCGAGGAGTAGGTATTTGTTTATGAAAGCATCTCCTAATATTCATAAAAATATCAATTAAGGATCCGGTCTAGTTTTTACCTTAGGATTTTATTAAATAGTTACTAACTATGGTAGTACTTCGAGATTTTTATCTGCGATGATATTTTCTTTAAAATATTGCTCTTGGTATATAATGTCCTGTGTATTAAGTTTCTAAATTCTTGCCTCATTTTAAAATCATTTTCATTTACAAGGAAATTGAAACAAATATCACATAAATGTTTATAGTAGTCCTATAGAATATATTTTATAATTTATAGCAGGCAATGTAATTTCAGTAACCTTTGGACTATATTTCCATTTTCACTTCATTTTCAACTCAGACCTTTCTTTTGATTATTTGCCCTCAAAAATCTATTTTATTGTTCTACGGCTATATGGAAAATCTGGACTAAGATATTGACTTTGATGGCATTACAATGTCCTTGAAGGGATAATTTGGAAACAAGGTTAATTATTTTCTATCCATATTAGTTAAGTTTTATTTAAGATTAATTTTATATTTTGAAATGCTATTTCACTTTTTGTTCATTAAGACTAGGCCGGAAGTTAACTTTTTCAAATTGAAAAAATAAAAAACGCATTTCTCTGCAGCATTTTCCGGCACGTTTATAAGTTCAATAGCAAAATCTAATTGGTGTTCAAATTTTGCATTCAGGGCTCACTATTTAACTCTGTATCAGACATATGAACTGGTTGAATCTATTTGGTCAAATAAATCTGCTGGCTTATAGGGCATATATATAGCTCGGTTATGAATGAGAGCTTTTTGAGGTAAATAGGCTTGAAACCTTAACTTTCCGGATTGAGCTCTACATCTACATAAAACCCTGAAAGACACCACAAGGGCATGTGGCAGGGGGTGAGTTTTCACCAGCAAGTGCTACACTATACCATAATAAGGTTAATAAAACTACGACTATTAACGTTATACTGCATAGCACTTATAGACATCGGGTCAATTGAATCATTTTACTTCTCAAAAAGGTTTTTGAGGGTCACTTGCGGTTTAAAAGCAACGCGGAACAGGCCTTGTCTCTTCAAAATATTTTGTGAGCACTGTTCTAAATATATAATGGAGACCCAATGTTTATTAATGATCGACGGGTGGGTAGATTAAATAAATGGCCAACCCTCTCTGCTTTTTGGCAATAAGTTTGCCAATTAAAGTATCAAGATAGCCTTTTTTGCGGCAATCTCTTTAATAATATATGCTTCCTTGGTGAATTCTTCCTTCAATACATAAATGATGGCCCAGCGAGTGAACGGGCATTAGCTTTTAATTAAAGCAGAGTTTTGAATCAATTATTATAGCATGATCAGTATAAATTGGGTTCCTGCACATGCCTGAGGCATGTATATGTTTCTTTAATGACATTGACAGGTCTAAGTAATTAAGATTGTGATCCGAATCTAACTCACTAGTAAAACAATTTTTTTCGTAGATATCATTTAGGATATTTTTTAATCATCTAATTGGTGGTCCGAGCCATCCCACAGCACAATAATATCGTCCTTATATCTATTTGAATATAGTACAGATTTCAGTGAATAATTGCCCGAATTAAAACTTTTACTCTCGACATTTTCAATGCAAATATATGCCATTAAGGTGAAATTGGAGAACCTAAGGCTAAACCATCTATCTACTGATAAAACGTTTGGTTGAGCAAAAAATAATTTTGCGAGGCCACTATTTTAAGTAGAATGGACATTATTTTCGATATTTACTCCGGGACTGCCACTTCCTTTAGTAGATCGACCAAAAGGCTCGTAGCTTCGTATGGTATCGCCGAAAATAATGAATCATTGTTGCTATCACGAACTGACACCTACGGTCTAATCAGGCTAATGAGGTCTGATTGAGACTGTCACGTCGGCTTGGATGAGCAGGTGAGGCGGAGGTCGGAAGCTCTAAAGATGTTGCTCCCTCTATTACTGTACCCCTCGCAGCAAGAGAAGGAAGGGATCTTGCGAGAAACGGAAGGGAGGCCAACAGAGAGGAAGCCCTGGGCATAGGGAAGGCAGGGAGGAAGGAAGTCTGCTCTGTCCACATATCCATACATATAACCCCGAGGCATGAGAGGTGCTAGTGAGTGGAGGGAGAGACTTGCACTGGCATGGACTCAGGAGTCAAAGGTTGGCAACGGTGCTATTTTGAGAGCGGTGGTAGATCCAAGTAGTCTCTTGTGACAGCCTCGGAAAGACCGCGGGTGCCGCTACGCCATGAATTCCGAATTTGGAGTGGCGTTGAATGTGGGGGGCAGAGGAGAACTTTTTGGCACTTCGAAACTCATACGCGTTCGAAAAGGAACTCAAAGAAGTGAAAACCAGAAATAATAAATGCTATTTAAACGTTTTGTTGGGGGAAAACTTATCCTTCGCAAGGAGCTGATTTTGGGATTTTTTGGGTCACCACTTCATTCAACAGTGTATGAATGCTTTTCGGCGCTATTGGCACATAAATCTCATTCGCTTTGGAAAACGTTGTTATGATAACGGTAAATACCTAATTTAATGGTCCATATTATCACAATATTGTTTCTACCAACTATGATAAGCATTACGGTTAAAGAACCGATTTGTTGGAACATTTTCTAAATCTTTGAAAGTTTTTATATTTTGAACATTTCATGTCACATAATGAATCTTTCCATCAATTATAGGAAAGGCAAAAACATAATGAAACACATTTTTTTAGATAGTGTTTTGTTAAATTTAATCTGTACCTCCCAGATTTTATGAATTTCACTACAACTCTTGTCTGGAAAATAAAGAGAACTCAAGGCAATTTATTTCAATGTTTTAAATAAGGGTTTACTATGAGTGTTTAAGTACTATTTATCCTGCAG
Source organism: Pyrrhosoma nymphula (assembly GCA_963573305.1). Taxonomy (NCBI): domain Eukaryota; kingdom Metazoa; phylum Arthropoda; class Insecta; order Odonata; family Coenagrionidae; genus Pyrrhosoma; species Pyrrhosoma nymphula. Next base: position 24,613,279 of record OY754327.1, on the reverse strand, counting down.
CTACCTAGGATAAATGAAAAATGAACCAAAAGGCAGGGATTGGTTTCCGGGCCTTTTATATTAAAATTTCAACTGCTATTCTTTGTTATTAAATGGTATTAAATTATATCTAAAAATAGTTTTATCCATTGCATTTTCTTTTTATTATAATTTATATTTTGTGAGAATCCAATGGGTGTAGTTTGTTATTTTACCGACCGCTTAATCTTGCTCTTAGCATTACCGTGCTGGTTATTCTTAAGCAAGAAATTATTACAAATATGCATGTGCTTACTTTGCATCAAAACCTCGTGGCACAACTATAGGAGACATCGGTTATATTGGCCATCTAATATACACAGAAAAGAGCAGTTTATATCTTTTACTATGCCCCTTCTCTTTCATGAATTTCCTTGTCCTCATCGTATAAGTTCTTGCAGCTGTCTTGACAGCCGAAAAGGTTTGCTAGCTTTGGAAATGGCCATATGGATCACGGTTAATGACGCGTGTTCATCGCTCAGTGCACCATCCAATTATATTATCACTCACAATAATGGGTGCAATATTTGTACAAAACACATTTTTTAAACAATTTAGTATTGTATCATACCCACTCTCCGCGTTTCGCATCAATCTATATCTAGTAGCGCATCTTATGTGACACTCAAAAATGGTAAATAATAACAAGTATGACATTTCCTGAAGTACTTAGGAAAAATAAATCTTAAAACTCTGTTTTCTTGCAAACATACATTATCGAATCCTCTTCAGAGATCTTGAGGGAGGGTAATAATACGACGTTAAGAATGGGCCGACTCATTGCCAGCTGCAACGTTTTGCCTCAGAAGTATGAAGTGTTTGCTAAGTAAATTTACAATTGCTCTGAGCAGCGACTATAGTAGGGTGTTCTAATGTGGAAACCACAACCACGTGAAGGGGGCTACACTTTTCTTATATGTGTGATAACAATGACTTATTGGCAGTGAGACTATTTCATTAAGGGGTTTTTGGCATTTGATTCTGGTGTTGTCATTGCATAGTTAAATTCCCTCCATCGTTTTGAACTTATTAGTGGGAATATGTTACTTTCATTTGTTAATGTGAATACCGAGAGAATTATATGGATTTGCAGAAATTGGTTTTAAGGCGGCTGTATAGATTATCAAAAATACTTAAATGTGTCCTAAATTTACAAATTAAATCGTTGGTTTCTAAGTGAAGTTTGAACCACTGCACGAAAATTATAATGAAGGTTCCTTCAGAATTTTCTTTGGGTTCAAGCAATCATAAAACAGCAATCGGCTGCGCACTAGCCCACCGCCTTTGCCATGTTGTAAGCGAATCAGTCGTTAAATTCCCTCCATCGTTTTGAACTTATTAGTGCCATTATATTACCTTGATTTGCTAATGCGCATATCGAGATAAAGATATAAATTCGCAGAAATTGGTTTTAAGGCGATTGTCCACATTACCAAAAATACTTTAATGCGTCCTAAATTTACGAAGTATATCATGGGTTTCTAAGTGAAGGCTTGAACCACCACACGAAAATTCTAATCAAGATTCCCTCAGAATATTTAAGTGGGTTCAAGCAGTTGGCTGCGCACTAGCCCACCGTCTTTGTCACGTTGGAAGCGAATCAGTCGTTGAAACTCAGGAGTAAAAATAAGCTTTGAAAAGAATTTTCACCATGAATCACGGCCGCAGAAAATTTGTAGGCAATGGGTCGTGGGTGGATACAACTGCATCTAGATTTACATCTACAAAATACCTAGCAAGCCACCTCAAGGATGTGTGGCACGGGTGAATAGTCACCAACATGCATTACACAATACCCAAAAGTTAGTGTAAATACGACTATTGATGCATCAGCATATCTCGCTAATGCTTGTCACGAGGCGAAGCCTCACAAGCATGCTCTTCACTATAGATATGCTACCAATGTTTGAGCGTCCGTTAGTATTTATGTATATTGCGACTCCATAGTCGGGCAGATATTCAAGATGTATGCCGAAAACATACACGGCGTGCTGTAAGTACTAGGTGGCTGATAAGTATACAAGCATTAGAAAAAACCAATAAACTACCTATCAGCTACAGAGCTACAGAACAGAAGAGCTACACTACCTATCAACAAACCTAGTTAAAAGTCTTAAATATACACAAACGGGGAATGTTGGAGGAGCGTGCCACGGCTGCTGCTCCGTCCCTCCTCCAACCATCATTTCACCCTCGCCCCTTCCCCCCAATCCCAACCCCAGGAATACACCCCTCCTGGAACCAACCACCCTGACAGAGAGAGAGAGCCTGAATGGAACAGATGGCAGCACACTCACTGCATCGCTCTCCGATTTCCGCCGTTCTTTTGTCGCGCAAGCCGAGGAATTTCTATAAGCGCCCCTCTCCCCATCTCACGTCGTCGCCCCCCTTCCCCCCCTCAGCTCCCGTACCGCCCCCCTCCGCTGCCGTCTGCGTGATTCATTTGCTTTTTCCACACGCCCGCAGTCCTCATTTTTCAAATTTGCTCCCGCGCGCACCACGTCCCACTGGGAGATTCAAATGACGCCTGTACTGCAATAGCATTCCAATTGTAGTATGGGGTGAAATCTTGACGATAAAAAGGAAAACAAGCGCGGGACACGTTTTTCTATCTTACTAGAGGTTACCGAGGTTATGCAAGCTTGAAGGTTGCCTTGTGTTCATTCAGTGTGAAAATTACTTCAGCATGCATATACATAAGCTTGCGTAGCAAGTTTTTAAACATACTGCGGAGCGAAATATAAATGTAGTAAATCAGCAGACTCAAGAGAGCTACGCATTGCTTGAATTTTCAATGAATGATTGTGATATGGTTTTTAAATGCCATAATACGCATTAACTTCAAATGGCCCTTCGAGATACTCCTCACGAAATGTCATCCCGACCCACTAGTGGCTAATGGAAATAATGGTATAAACTTACCAGATGATCATAATAGTCTTATTAAGACTATTATGATCATCTGCTATATTACAGTTATAATTACGAGGTATAAATTTGGTTTTACGCTCGTCGCTAAGTCAAGCAAGCACCAATGAAAGGAGAGCGAGGATGAACACTTCAGAAATGATGCATAAGAGTACATTTTATATGAGGACTGGGTAACCTACATGTGTATCACAAAAAGTTCATTCTCAACAATTTCGAGGAAAAAAATTCTAAAAGTTCTTCTGAGATAGATTTGCATTTTCCTTTGAAATATAAATTAGCGATGTTTGCAAATGGAAATCCAGTATATTGTATCCACCGACGGAAAATATCACATGTTGGGTTCGTCATTAGAACTAATATTGGATTATTCAATTTTACCGGTTTTAATCCCATAAAACTTTCTGTTATGGCGGTCTTAACAACATATATACACGTTGATCTTCAGCCAACTTACTTCAGGCTACCTCTCTGTTCAATATTTTCATCACTACTTTGGTAAAAATTCCCCTTTTTTTATAAATTTTACAAATTATTATATATTTTAAATCCACCACCTACACCTTTTTTATTTTCTTTATAGCAAAACAGACAATATGTTTCCCAACAATTTATTTACATACAATGCAGGATTTGGTAAATAAATAAATAAAATCATACCTTCAATCAAACTGTGGATATCTAGACGGAGAAGGAATGCTGCCGGTAGAAGTTTGAGGAATAGATAAAAGACGCGCGAAACTCTCTAATCACGTTCTAAGTTTCCTCCCTGATCTAGAATCAAGTCTTGCGCTCGATTTCGCACTCTTGGCAGGACAAATGACGAGCAGGTACCGTGGGCAAAGCGGATTGAGTTAAAAAGCCGCGCACGTGGCTCGCCTACTCGTCATTAAGAGCCACTCAGCGAGGCATCTCCTCGGAAGATCTCACAAGAGTCCACTTCGTAATTCCTCTCGAGGCTTAAAAAGGCGCAATTTTTCCTCCACGCACCCGACGAATGTTTGGCAACTCGCAAGGTTTTACCCCTTTTCCCTGGGCCCCCGCGACGTTCTTTATAACCGAGGAGAAAGGCTGCAGACGGCTGCAATCGTTCTGCTGTCCCTTTTCTTCCTTCATTTCCCCCACCCCTCTCTTCCCTCCCCGTCACGAAGAGCATAAAATCTTCCCCTCCCACCAAACCTCTCCCACTTTCGTCCTTCCCCCTTCTCGATGACGTCATACAGCATATATCTCTTCCTTTTAGTCCTTACCCGTTCCTCCTTCCCCCCCCCCCCACTTCCCTCGCAACCCTTACCTTGTTTCCTCTCTCTCGCCTTACCTCTAATTCTTACCTTATAAGAATTTCCTTCTTCCCTACCACCCCTACTACCTCTCACCTCCAATACCCTCCTTTCCTCTGTTAAACTCCTCCTTTTTATAATCTGCTCGTCTCGCCATGGCCGCCCTGTGCCGCGTCCCCCAACTGACTAAGATGAATGGAGACAGGGGAACTTGCTCTCTTGCTCCGCGGAGGGAAATGCCTATTTCTCAGGACACCTCTTTAGTGTCCCATTCCCGGAGAGGAGGATAAAGGTGGTGGTGTGAGGAACAATTTTTTTCTCTTCCAACAACACCACCCGAAACAGACTCGAGGCACTTGAATGAGAATTTTCTGATTAACTTGAATCTTCGTGATTCTTTGCAGAGGGTGAGGAATGTATCTTAGGTACGTGTGAATCGGGAAGTCAAAAAAAAAAGAAACTGAATTTGAATGTTACACGTGCCTCAAAAAATTAAGGAAAGTTTGTTTTTTATTCTCGCTACATTTCCACGATTTCTCACCGACTTTTCGAGTCTATTTCGTTGAAACTGCTGTCAAATGGGGACTCAGCCTTTGCTGTTGCTCTAATAACCCTCTAAAATGCGTTGGTATCAAATACTGCTGGCTAAAATATCTTGGGTTCGTTCCTAACGTAGAGTACACGAAATAAGCTTACGCACTCATCGATTACCCCAATACTTTTATGCACGATAAACCAATTTTTTCATTGAGTGCCGCTTAGTTCAATCAGTTCTATATAATGGACTTGAAATAAAGCCCTAGATCTGCTTTCATTACCTGTCTGACGTTGCGATAGTTTAATAAAAGATAATTTCTACATATATTTACGTATGGCTCGCGTAATTCCTTTTATACATACATCAAATATAATTTACAAGAGTTAACAAATGACGGCAATCCAATGAAGCATGAATGTTTTATATTTCAGATACATATAACGATATGCCACTAACGATCTGAAGTATTCGTTTTGTAGACCTCAGAAAACTTAGCGTTTCAATCTCACTCCGTTGTGACAAGTCGTTCGAATTTAAATTAGCTACAGCCCTGGAAAAGAAGCTTGGGAGCGCATTATTCAGTATTTTTTATTTTAGGAGTCGTCTCAGTTTTTCGTGCAAAAAAATAAGTAATGAAGTTGATAATTTGGAGTGTATTGGGAATATATTTATTTTTACAAATAACATGTTTATTTAGTTAACATACGGGCAATATCGAGTGGATAAGAATGGAGGCCTCACTAATTTCCCTGGGGATGGTTGGCTCCTGAATTGCGTTGCCACAACACGTGCACACATTTTAATGAACGCGTTGGAGTCATTAGCACTCTAATTTTACGTTCATTTTCACATATGCTCGTGATTAAGTTCCGAATAGCTATTTGGATTGAATTGTAGGTCCCTGTAATTAATTTTTAATTTAAATACTCTCGTTAATTCACTATAGACATTAATTTGTTTCAAAATATTTTTTTGGGATTTAAGTAACTAAATCTATGATTATACTTTTTTGAGTGGTACAAATTATACATGCTGTTTCCCTTAACTATGAAGAAACTTATTTTAACGCTCTAACATTAAATGTATTTACTAACTGCCGATGGCTCGCTTTGCTCGCCGTAGCAGCTAACCAGGGGAGCAGGGGGACATTGTAGAACCTTCTAGAAGATTCTATCACATTCTGGAACATTCAACAAAACATTCTCTAAAATTCTGGAAAATTCTGACTGGAACATTCTAGAATATTCTGGAACACAGCACCGCATTCTCATTAGATGCCCATTCGTTCTTTTCTGGTTTTATAATATTCCAGAACATTCTAGGCAGAACCTTAAAGATCTTTCTAGAGTATTCTTTAAATGTTACAAAACTTTCCGGGAACTCCAAGAACACTATCCTACCACAAATTTCCAGAGAATTCTAGAACCATCTGGAAATTTCTGGAACATTTTCCTTTCTCTTGAAACCGATATCTTCGAAACCAATCCCTGCAGTTCAAAACAGGAACCTTCTTCATAGATGGAGGACGGAGGGCTACCATAGCATAAGGGGCAGCGGGGGTGGGTTGCGGAGTTTTACTGGCTACACCCCACACTTACTTTTTTATATATATATATATATTGATATTGATTTCATAATCGTAGCATTCCTTGATCACGTTTGAAGCGTTTATCGGTTTAAATATAGATATTGGTTTGGTAACGTAATGATATCATGCATTCCCAGTTTTTCAAGTACCTGATGATGCACTCACCAACATTATTCATGCGGTATAATTATATGTGCATTATAGCATCACACGTGGGGGTGAGTGTCAGCGTCGCCCTTCATCAACATTGTCCGCTAAAAGTCAGCACTGGAGTGCCCTATCAAATATTCCCCCGTGGCATCGCCGTCACCCAGGGAAAGAAACAACTCCCCCCTCCCCCATCTCTTCCCCTCCCTTTGTTTCGCATCCGCAGTGCTGACGAATGAACGACGTTTCCTTCGAAAGAATGCCTTTCAAGTGACAGCCTAGTCAGCAAACTCTCAAAGTTAAGCTTGCAAATGTTCATCAAACTTTATCAATATATTTCAACTGCAGGGTGAAAAGCAGCGTTGACGGATCATCCGCCGTTAAACTGTTTTCATCACTCACTGTCTGAAGCACCTGGTCGGTTGGTGCAAGTTTTGAAAACTTCACGTGTAAGGGACTCAAGGTAGCTCACACGAGTATGCTCGAGCTACTCATTAATTTTTGAACCAACTAATCACTTGCTATGTTCCATAAATTTAGCAATTGTTACTCGCCCTAGCAAGATGTTTTCAGTGAAATGAATTAAAATTTATTAATAGAAAGGTAATAATATTGAAATTCAACAGAGAGTATAACTTGTCAGGTACTACGTGTGAAAGTGTAAACATATGTCACAGTCTATTCTTGTTGGACTCACATGATATTTAAGGTAGATTTTTATTGGTGCACCTAATGTTTTCGAGTGAATCGATAAGATATTATTCCTTTGTTGAATAGAAAAGTTAACATTAATTTCATTATTTAATACTTGATTGTCATTATCACTGGAGAAAATAAAAGATATACCACCAATAAAAGGACAGATAACTAAAAGAAGAACTATCCTGCGAGCTTGGATACCTGTTTATACGCAGAGGTCACCGTTCATTTTTAGTGAGGCATGAAAAATACATGGCTGCTCCCTCGGCAAAGAAGAATACCTATTTTTTTCCATTTTCAGATAGCGTAAACGTTTTAAGTGAAATGTATGAAAAGAGCACGCTCTGAGTTTGTGCATGTGTGGGGTTTTTGAGTGGTCGCATGTACGCTAGACATAACAAAGGCTCAATAGCACGGAGTGGAAAAAACACGGCAATTCTTCCGTTGCGTGGCCCGAGGGCGGGGAGTGAGGGAAGCAAAGGTCCAGGGGAGGGAAGAGGGGTAGGTGCGCATGTCTTGGGAAAGCTCGCGTGGATGGGGAGGGGGCAGAGCGGAGGGTGGGAGGTTGCGCTAAAGAGGAGAACGGGAGGAAAATGATGGCCTTGGGAGCGCAAAAAATCAACTGTGGGCTTTTTTAATCGGGTCACTTGGCTTCGAAAAGTTTTCATCCGTTTTCCCAATCGATTACTCCACAATTTATTTTACCGCTTCGTTGGTTATCTTTCCGTTGTTTGACACATGCTGCGAGTACGTGTTTTGAGGATGCTTTGCTTCATCCGTTTTGGCTACACTTGCAATCCATTTCTTCTCATCTCCTCATTGGCTTCTCATAAATGTTTCCTTAAGTTTCATGCTTCCCAGCATAGGTCTTGCTGCACATTTACCTACTAAATGGACCAAATTCATACTGTTGATCCTAAAATATTCATTCTCGTTCCAACGGCAGCTTTAAGCCAAGGAACTGGGAGCCAACTGCATTTGTAAAAACCTTGAAAAATATGTTTTCGCGTAATTTTCTACTACCATACTACTAGGTCACGATAAACGTAAATATAATTATAAAGGATAATAATGGAAAAAAGGCTTTCCTTCGTCAGGATAAGATTTAAATTATGTGAGCTCCGTTACTTGATTTATTAACATGCTAAGTTATAACTCAATGGCATTTTGCTAAACTGCATTTTGCTGCATAGTATTTTTGCTAATCTCCCCTCTCATCAAAGAGTATATTGCACAAGCATTCAATAACACAAGCTTTTCTTTGCCTTCTACTTTGGAGGCTTCAATCATATTTACTTTTTCTGGGTAAATTCTTCCTGAAATTAGTGAGCCAAATTTCTTCATTCGCGTAAAACATTAAATTTATTATTCAAGTGAAGGTAACTTCAAGCAAAGCTATTTTATCAGAGATGCGTTTTTCTGATAGGAAGAAAAAGTTCTTGCATGTTTAGACGCCGCCTCGCGTTTGAAGATTCAGCGAAATATTTAAATCCTGCTATTTTGCTGTGCATTTAATGTGTTTTTTTAATTAAATGAATTTGAAAATTATAAAAATAAAACGCAGTGACATGTGCAGGAGAAATTATATGGAATGGCTGAGCGAAACTTTCAAATTCAGGATTCGGAAAAAAAATTTAGAGTAAACCTTTTTTTCGGACCTGCGGTCGACTTTTTTTTATTCAGTTTCATCCCATGGGGTTCCATCCCGTTGGCTTTCCGCTTCCGTTAAACTCTCGTATCCCCACCATCGATTCCTGCCTGACACAGGTGCGCCCGCAATTCTGCCACCTCCCCCCCTTCCTACTCCCCACTGATTTCCTACCCGCCGCCCTCTAAATACGCTATTACGTGCACGGAGGGAAGTGGGTGTGTACGATGTGAGTTTGGGGAGGGGGTAAAGGTGGGGAGAGGGATTTGAGGAAAGGGGGGATGAGAGGGGAAGGACGCAGGACCGCCCCCTCCTCTCGTAATTGGGCCCTACGACCCTGCGGCCACGGATGCATAATTCACGCCCTCTCTTTCCCCATCTTCCCCTCCCTCCTCTTCTCCAATCCCCGCCCGCGAAACCCGCTTGTCCGATCCACACCTAATACTATCGCACACACGGCAACCGCCGCCACACCGATGAAGAAGAGACTGCTGTGCACAAAGATAGGGTTGGATGACAAGGAAGCAGCACGTTAAAACGGTGGGATAGGGTTAGCTGCTAGATCTTGAATATTAATTACTAGAGGAGAATGTCGAGGGAATCTGGTGTTAGGTACTAGTCATGGTGATCAAGTGGACTGAAAAATTGAGAAACTTAGATGTTTTCTGAAGGTCACTGTAAAAAAAATTTATTTATTGCACATAATTTATGCACAGAATCACCAATTTGACAGTGCATGTGGCGAGGAACAATGGGTAGGCATGCTGGGAACACAATAGTGCAATAATAATTCTGACGATGGTTTAAGCATATTAGGTAAATTAAGAGTGTTGCAGGGGAAAATTTGCTTAGCTGTGACTAAATGGGAATACTTGAAGCTACGAATTAGTCCTTAGATTGGAACGCGGGAGATAGCGATTTTCATATTTCCTTCCTCCTGCCTCAAATCCTTCCTCAAAGGCTAATGCAAACGCCGTTTTCTGTTTCAGCGGCTCAATCTCATGTCTCCGAGTTGAAGAATTCCCCTCTATCATCCAATAGGCTATGAATTGCAACGTTCCGGGTGAAGTCACTCTCGGGAAGGGAAGAACATCAGAAAAACGTTGTTGAGAGTGGATCTGGTGTGAATTGAAGGCAAAGAATTCCGTAAATAACATGGCGATTGAGAAACGGCCAAAGTACATTTGTTCTCAAGTTCTCGGAGGTCCTAAGACAATTAAAAATAAAGAAAAAGCTAAAAAAAATGTGTTGAATATCAGGACCATTTGCTGTTAAAATCCTAATACAACTAGTAAAATCCTAACAAACATTAATCACCTTAACAACCTATTGGGAAAGAAAAAAAGTTTTATGTTGTTCCCAAGACAAGTTGTATTGAAACTGTGCGTGTTTTTCAGAGCATTGTATAATGTAATATTGCAACAGGGTCAATCCCAAATTTATTTCACAGAGTAAATTCATCCTTTGGATCTGAGGCTGTGAAACCTGATAAAACAGTGTGTTTTAACCACGATAAGACGTTAAACTTAGAAATGAAACAAAACATTACTCATATCGTAAAGTATTTTACTGTATATCAATCGGAAAACAGCTCAAACAGAGTATTTGTTCAGAGAGATTTTCAAAAACTAATCCATATCTATGAATTTTATCCTTGAACTAGTGTGATGCAAAATATAAATGAGAGAACCACATACATGGTGAAGTTATGATTATTTACAAACAGTTATTGCTCATATGATTTTATTTTAAATCACCGCTATATCATTTTCTGAAAAAGTATGCTTGTTCTATGCATATTTCTTCTTGTTTTTAATAGTCAACTATTGCGCTGGCGTCTCGAATCCTTATAAAAACCACTTTACGCTCCGTAAAAATATACGTGATATTGAGAATTTTTTTTATATTCTGCCTACCTACCGGTCCCAATATTGAAGTCGTTACTTAAAACGTGTATCCATTGACAGTGTGCCCGTGCGCTTCCGTGTTCGTTTCCGTGTGCAAAACAATTGTGGCTTGACTCGTTTCTTTCACAGAAGTATTAATAATCCAAGCACCGAACTTTCATTATTATCTGCCCACTGATTTGTAGCTTGTCGTCCTGATACATACATCCAGAAATAGTAGTTAAATTTAGATCTCTCTTTAAAGTATAAAATCCCTGTCTCTGCCAGTTTTTCAAATTGTTTATACCGTTCAGTTAGCCCATAAAGGCGGAGAGATGATATAACCAACATTTCTTTTACACAAATGTATCGTTCCCTGCCTATTAATGGATGGTTATCATCAATTAATTGATTGCTCCGTATCCATAATTTCTCCCAATGCTGCCAAAACATAATGAGCCAACGTTGATACCTAAAGATCGCCATTGCCTTTCGCTCTTAGAAAACAGGAAAAAACTGTTTTGTGTTATTTTTTCCGGAAAATAAACATTTTTATATCCAAGAACATAATTTTGGAACATTTAACGTTTTTTTAAAGGGAATTAAAACATGTACACACGACACAAAGTGCCCTAACTGGCTGGAATGTATTAAATTAAATGGGAAAAAATATTAAAATTCAACATGGGCATTGTGAAGTATTACCTGCCAAGATATTTTTTATTTTAACATGAATCCTAGTACTGCCATAAAAACCTAATCATATTCTGTAAACCATACATGTAAATTCGGGTATTGTTCTATATATATATATATATCGAGAAGGTCCTTGGACGAGTCGTTGAGGTGCCGAAATGCGGCATCCAGGTGTTCGGATTAAGACGTTCAGTGGCGCTTTTCTGACCACCCATTTCAGATTCCTTCACCTCCGGGGATGGGAGATAGGGGTCTCATCACGCGGGTATCTTCTTCTTCCCCATGTATCGGCGGAGTATGTCTATATTGACTCCAGGCAACCAAAGTTGGCCCCGAGGCTCCCGGCCGTCGCCGGTCAAGAGCATCAGCTTTCGGAGGGTGGCCGGGGGGTGGTAGGGCGGCGAGTTGGAGAGAACGAATGGGTTCTCGCCGCCATCAGTAGTCTCACCCATAAACTAGACCTCCCCTGCGGAAATACATGCATACGTCCATAAATTGAGAGCTTGGCCATGGCGTTGAACGCCGGGGTTTACGTTTTATTTTGAGGTCTGAAACTCACGTCCTGGCCTAATCACCGGAATATTGATGCTCGTTAAAATGTAATTAATAGGCCAATCAGTTTAGATTCCCTGTTTTATGACCCATGAAAATAGTACTTGCCGAGATTTTACTGGAGGAATCGATTTTGCACTGTTAGTGGACGACCTCGGCGATATATTTCAATCGTTTGTGTGAAAAAGAAACTGATCCTCTATTCATCCCAGAGCATAATTATGGCCTGCCACATCGCATTGATTGCTTTTAATTTAGTAAATATTTTGGAAATGAAGCTTAATTTTGTCGATTTTTTCGCAATTTCATAAAACTTAATTAGTGTTTGATTTTTTATGCCTCTTGGTTTTAGGTTGCCCTGAAGATGCTGTAAAATATTATATAATTTAGCGATATTATTAGATAAAAGTTATGGCTAGTGAAAGGTTATACGAATATCCAACTTTGCTTCTATGCTTCATGCAAAATATTTTCTGGGTCAATATCAATTTTGGCAGTCATTGGGAATCATCAACAAATTTGAATTCAAGGAGAAGATTTAAATTAGGTAAAGTATTATCCGACCATAGAATAGCTTATATATCGCGTTTAAGAATAGCATGGATACCAGAATTCAACTCTTCCAGAAGTAGTACCGTTGTGGTGCGGCGCAATGGACCTGATAAATTAACCCTTGGTGCTACAGAGAGATAGCAGTTAGTCTGAAATATATAGTTCAATGCTAATGTTGAATTCCTAAGCGGGAAAGTGAAGCAATCGACACAGAGAAGTTAATTGTCAGAAAAGATAAAAAGGACGAGATTTATTGGATATCCTTAAAAAAACATGAATCTTTTAAAAAGATAATGAAAGAATAAGTTCCTCATAAGGAGTATTAGATATATACATCTACATCTACATACTACCCCGCAAACCGCCTCAATAGGCGTGTGGCGGGGGTGTTAGGACACCATGTACTTAATGCACTCTTTAAATGGAAAAGGGTGTAGTAACGTATTTGTTCAAAGACAAATAGCTCTATCATTTGAATCAGGGGGAATGACATCTGTTGTCAATATGCCCGTGAATAATAAGAAAAACGATGAAATAATGCTTGACTTCATCATCACGATGAATTTCCATGTCGAAAATATAACTAGCTTTACTCTTTATAAAGAATTCATTTCACTGGCAAAAATTGCCTTCTGCCGCACTGTGGCTCACGACTATGCTACGGAGGGGTGAAACGCGGTTCGTTTCAGTGAAATAAATTCCGTACAAACAACCAAGTTTGTTCTTTTTTCGTTGAGTTAAATACTCAAGATTGAATAAGAGAATGATGGACGCTTTTATAAACTCAAGCGATTCGGTTCCATTTGAAAATAGTTTTCGATGTCCACGAGTGATGCAGTTCTCGTCACGTGGAGACTTTGGTGGCCTAATGTGTGTCCGACTCTTCAGATAAAATGTTTCTGTCTCCGAAAGATCGCCAAGTTTGCCAATCGTGGGAGGGCCCCTCGTTCCGCCTAATAGATGGACGCTTGTCGGCACCTCTCGGGGAGCGACCTCGTTACTGGTAGTAGCACTCCTGCCCCTTCCTCGCCCCTCCACCCCCCCCCCCCCTGAGCCCTCCACCCGTCGACCTCCCTCCTCTCCTCACTTGGGAGAGAAGGGCCCGGCGCCTTCTCTATCTCCTCCCTCTCTAAGCGCCCCCCCCCTTCTGTGGACCACTCCTCGCCTTTCGCGGTGGTCAGGCGGCCTCTCGAGGGCTCAGCCACCCCATCCTCCTCCTCCGTCCCTTACCTCTTGAGAATTTCCTTGTAGTGCGGTCCAAAACGGAGGAAATTCGATCGAGGAGATGAGGAGAGTGGTCTGTCTCGGGAGTTATCAGCGGGACAAAAAGAGCGTCTGCGGATATAAGATAGAGAACGAGGTTCCCATAGTAAAACGTCTAAAAAAATTGTCACCAGTCAGGAGCGTTGATATTTTGTCAACGAGACTTCTTGTTCTCCCAACAGTGAGACTGCAGTCGAGATTGTGGGAGAAGGTGTGAAGCACTTACTTGTGAAGCTATTTAAAAGAGAAAATTTTCCAGACGAGGCCATATGAATGGCATAAAAATTATTTTCTATGCATTATATGATGCATGTTTCACTTTTTGGATTGTATGTGCTAACATTATACAATAACGTTTGCCATTCTTTCATTTTATTTAGATTTCATTTGCCATAAATAATAATGGCGTGAAAACTAAGATAATCAGTATACAACCTTAATTTAAACCCTATTGCTCTTATTTCCTTCATTTATGATTTGAGAATTTGATCTTCGTTTTTCATTTCTCCGCGCTTTGGACATATTTATTGTGGAATAAGTAAAACTTAAACTCTAAGCTCATTCTCACAGTCTAACTTGAAAAGCGTGAAGATTTGTTCGACGGTTACGAGTCATCCCACATCTATGTGAAGAAAGATACCATCCTCTGGAGATTACATCCGCGTGATTAATATCGGGTAAGACTGAAGAGGTGTTCAAACATACTATCTGAGTGCTACCAGGTCAGCGTACTATCAACCTTCTTACCGTAACCACTTCAAGATTAGGTCTTTAGGTGTCTCTCATTAGCTAATTGGTTGATCAAAAATTGATAAATGCTCTTTTTCTATACGCAAAAAATTATTTATTCGGAGTCATCAATGATTTTCCTACTTTCATTAAAATAAAAAATGTCCTGGATTTCAGCTAGTAGCTAACATGAACTCCTCTTAGTTCAAATGCGATGGATCACTTTGCTATTTGGTTGTAGTCCCATAGTTTATGATTGCCATTAACGGTTGGGAATACAAATCATAATCTACCTACTATTTTAAGTGACAAAATTTAATGCAATTGCATATCTAAGTAATATTATTTTGTAGTTGAATGTTCGATGATAGCTTTCTAATGTTAGAAAGAGAACAAAATAAGAAAAAAATACATTTAATTCCTTAGATGGTTTCATTCTGGCATTATATTACTCTATGTATCGTGGCTGAGCTTAGGTTTCTTTTTTTAAACGTAAAATCTCACCGAAGTTATTTCTATTTGCAGTTAAGTGTTTTTTTTTCTGAAGGACAAATGAGCGCACGTTTTCACGTAATTCCACCGCGCCACGAGAAACAAACGGGATATCATTTGTGACAATGGAATCGTAACCTTGGGCCCTCCCTCCTTATCCAACCCCATGCCTCGCCTCGCGTGTGGACGTTGACGGATTCCAATCTATTATATTTTAAACCATGTCCTACTTCGTCATCCCCCGAATCCCCTTTTTCATTTTCTGCCGCTATTTAAGGGCCTTTCTTTCCCCGTCCTTTCTTTCCCTTCACGTCCTTCCTCATTCTCCGTAGCAGAGCAACACTCCTCTGTGCGCCTCCCTCATTCCCTCTCTCCTATTCTCTCCTCCCCATTCTCTCACTCGCCCTACAAACCTGCGGACACGGTCTCAAACAATGCACGGGCCCGCGCCCAAGGCTCTGTGGGACTCCCTCCGTAAGACGGTGCTGACGAGAGAGAGAGAGAGAAAGACAGGGATAGAGAGATGGAGCAGGGTGTTTGTAAGGGCAGGAGGGGGAGTTGGTTGGAATTGGCAAAGGGTGTTTCCTTGGCTTCAGGGGGATGGGATTCGTCTTAACTGCGAGCTCAAGGCGGGAGAAGTGAGGAGGCATTGGGAGGTTTTGGGGTGAGGGTGCTGTGCAAGAGTTGGAACGAAACAAGCGAGGAGGTTTCAGAGATAGGGAAAGGAACGAGGAGGAAGAATTTGCTCAGAGGTGGATGGAGGATGGGGAATGTAGGAGAGGTGGGATTCAGTGGGGGCATTCGTGGCTAGAACTGCACAGTTGGAAGGCGGTAGTTTGTGGAAGCGTGGTGTTTCTTGGAGGACTGACCTTGTTTGAGTAAATTGAGGCGTTTTATTTTCTCCCTGCCTCTTATACAGCGCACCATTTAGAATAAACAACCATGAGCACGGTAAAAAGAGCAGGAAGGTGGAGCGACTCCCAAGGGAAGTGATCATCGAAAGTGTTTACAGAGGGACGTTTTGCGGTGGTTGTATCGACATGGAGAGGAAATGTGGCAATGTGCAGAAGTAAAATTCTTCTTTCCAAATTTATTGACAAATAAGACGACGCAGCAAGCGATTTGAGCCCACAGCGCTCTGATCCTTGCGAAGGTCAAGATTGCCTGTCGTCACAAAAAATAAGCTATTTTTAGTATTCTTGGAGAGTAAGTTCTTCACTGTGTAAGGGTTGTTTTACATTACAATTAAAACTACATTCCATCAGCGGTAAACTCAAAAGTTTTTCTTTATGGTCGGCTGGATTTTATGTAGTCATTATTATTTGCATAAATATCGAAATAAAGTATTTCATATATTATCATGTGTATTTCAAATCCACAATAAACTATCTTCCAAAATGGCATTAAATATACAGTTTGTTTTACCTTTGGAAACCACCTCTATGCATGCCAAATTTCAGTTGAAGCATTTATATTCAAGCACTTTGTATTCAATTTCGCTGGAATAAAAAATTGGATTTTAATTTGGAATTCGCGGGAAAAAAGATGTATTAATCGCTTACCCACACTATTTTAAGGTATACTTAATCTCAAGTATTTATTTTACACAAAATCACGAATTTTGCTAGCTACATAATTCCATGCGCATGAATATCCACGAAGGTCATCATTAGCTTACGAAATGCCACTTACGAAATCTTAAACGAAGTAAAATTCCGGAAAATTAGGGAAAGCATTGGCGGGTGCAGTTCCGTCGCTACCACCCCGCTCGTGGAGCAGTTCCGTCGTCACCATCATTGTGGTGGCTTGAGGAACTAGGGCGAAAGAAGGAAAGCTGTAAGGGCAAAAAAATGTAAGGTGAGAGAATAGGTGGGTGGCTGGAGAAGGGTCTTCCTTTGGTTTGTTGTTCTCTAGAGTGCCGGTCTTAAGGAGCGTGAAGGGGTGAGGGTGTCGAGAGGCGAGGATGGGGGGTGAACACGGGGGCAGAGTGGACGGGGGGCGGTGGAGGCGAAGTGGGGTCCGTCTAAAGCTGAGTCAGGGCGATGAAGACGTGGGGTTTGGGGGCGGGAAAGGAAGGGAACCTCCGTGTCTGTTGAGTTGGAGGGTTCATTACCGGAGGGAGGCTTTGGGGTCATGTTTAGAGAGAGTGAGACCGGTGAGGAGAGGGGGGGGGCTGAGTGGGGGTTGTTCTCAGGGGGTGGTGGGGGTTCTTCCTTGCGAGAGGTGGAAATAAATTCGTGGCGAGGGTGAGAGGCTGAGAATAGCAAGGGGTCGGCGAGAGGGGGGCGAGAACCATGCTGGGTTTGCAAGCGAGGAGGAAGTGTGGACGTAAGTCTGGGGAGAAGACGGAAGGATTAAAAAGGGTGTGTCGAGGGCCGTGGGGTGAATGAGGGGGAAGAGGTCGTGAACTTGAAGATGAGGAGAGGCCCTGGCGTCTTCCCTGCAGTCCTCGCCCTCTCCTGCCTCCCCTTACCGTTCCGGAGAGCATGCTCCATCCGCCCGACCATTCTTCCTCCTCTGCCCCATCCGCGCTCATCCGAGATGAAGCGGCCGGCGAAGGACAATGGAGTCCTCCTCATAGACTTTAATTTTTTTCCCGCGCGCGCGTCTACGTCTTCAAAAATAACCACCTCCCCTTCCTATTTACTCCGTTCCGAGCAAACAGGGAGGGCCACGATACAGACGCTGAGGCGTACTTGTGGGCATTCCTCTCCCAAACGACCCACATGCTCCCGCTTTTCTTACTTCATATCTTCCTTCTCCTTCCTCTATCTGCTCCTTTTTATCTCTCTCTCCACCTCGTCCTTTCCAAAACGCCGATTAATTGGAAATGGTTTGGGCGTCGGGTGCCGCCGCTCCCCTCTCCACCTACCCTTGCGTCATCCGCGACTCGGCTTTTATTAGGTTGTAAAATATTCGGGTCATTGAGGATCTGAGAGGCTTTGATGGAGAGGCCATCTCGAGCTGGGTGCTGTTGTGTGTGTGTGTATATGTGTGGGCGGGGTTGAATGGGGAGGAAGGAGGCGGAGGGGTGTGGGAGGGAAGGTGTACTATGTGTGAGTGTGTGTTGGAGTAGCGAAGGTGTTAAATGGGGCGTGCAAGGGAAGGAGTGGGAGGAAGGAGATCAGGGGAAGGGCAGGAGAGTGGTCGGGGTGGTGGGAGAAAAAGGCGGATGGCGGCGGTCGTATTGTGGCTCATACATTCTAAACGAGTTCTGGTTGAAAAGGCGAGGCATAGTGTGATTCATTTATCATGGGGTGGTTTTGTAAGGGAGACGGGAGGGAATTGGGGGGGAGGGGGGTCCTGAAGGTCATAAAAGGGTAAAGTGACGGAGGCGGAGCCAAAGTAGTATTGTCGCGCCGTGCACACGAGGGTATTCCGCGGGAGGAAGTGAAACCCACTCAGAATAATTCACGACGCTTTTATATTTTGTTTTGAGGCATTCGGAATGCATTGAGAGTTTCCCTCTTGCCTCCTACAAATCATAAGCGTTATATTTAGCCTTGGTTTGAATGCGAGAAAATGTATATGTGTAATATGGTTGGCTAGTACCTACTTCCTGGGTTATTTTCCATCTTTCAATTTTATTTTTAGCTCCGACTCAGATCGGCTTCCTTTTCGTTGATTCCACGTCCCTAAATTAACTCAGGGACCGTTTTTGCCCTAAAATTGTTTGCCGAAGCCAAATCAAAGATGTTAAATCTCGCGTCCTACTTTTCCATTTGAAATTAAAATATTTGAAATTATATAAGCTTCTCTTCTTTTTTCTCTACCATGAATAACACATTAAACAATGCATTAGAACATATTATTAAACATTTGTAATATTTTGAGTATGTAAGATTGATAATTTAATCCTTATAAATGGATCATTTGAAAATATGTTGTGATTAACCAAGAACTCAGGGAATTTATTCATAATTGCACATTATAATTCCGATAAAATTTATATTTATTGTGTGCATTAAAATCAAATTTGAATACTTCAGTTGTCAGTTTTCTCATTCTTTGTAGGATTTCGATAGCTGTGAATTTATTTATTAAGTAGGTATGCAATTATTTTCAAATGGAGCTGATTACTTGATTAAATGAGCATAACTGAAAACACAAATTTGTGTTTGTTAAATGATGGAAAAATTCCACATGGTCAAATATTCACCGTATGATTGTTTGAACTGGTTTCATTTTTCTTTTTTCTCTGCCTATTAAACCACTATTTTATTTTTCCAGTACCAAAGTTGTTACAAAATAACCTAAAATTGAGAATACTAAATGAAAACTGTCCTACTATTGCAGGAATTTCATTGATACAATTGCTAGAGAGAAATATACTTCCAGGGAGAGAGAATTTTAATAAATTGTATGCATAAGATATAGAGTAAGGTGCAATATAAATTAGTTTGAGTGAGATATTACTTCACCTAGAATGTAATGAATTTAATCTCATTTTAAAGAAAAAAATCCCAAATTTCCAATGATATCAAGATATCAACCCCATGCTAAACTACTTTTCGAGCAATTTGCTTAAAAATATAACCTGTTTGGCATGGGATAGATCACGACTGTGCGCTCCAGAGGTAGAATGTTGAAAAAATTAGAAATTTCTTATATTTATATTTCGTCAGTAATCTAACATTGGGTAGTTTGTATGTTTTCCCAACTATTAATAAATTGTATTGAATTACTCACCGCAGTATTTTTTACATACTCGCAAAAAAACCATCTGTTGTGAAGGATTTTTTTACCGTACGACGTAAAAAAAACTCAAGTTAGAGACTTATGTGGATACATTAATTTAATTACTTAGAAAGATTAGCATATTTAACTATATTTTTGCGGAATTTACTTTACAATATATACTGCATACTTATTACAGACCCAGTAGTTAATAAATAAAATTCAGATATTGTCTCCATTGTGACTAGTGGAATACCTCTCTCAATTTACCTTAAGTCGTTTAGTAGTCGTAACATATTAATACATCTACACACAACCCCGCAAGCCGCCTCAATAGGCGTGTGGCGGGGGTTGTTAGGACAACAGCCGTTTACATATAAAAAGGAAACGCTCTAATGAAATTACGCCTAGCATTTATTAAAGTCCCTTATTGTTCGGGGGAAAAACGAATTCCCATACCTATCCGTTCGGCAAAATATCTCTCTTAATTTATCGTTTCTGTCGGACCTGAAAATATAGTGGAAATACATGTGAAACAAGTAATAATTTTATATTGAGCAATGATTAAAAATAGAATTTAGTGAAAAATAAAGTAATGGTTTGAATTTAAAGAAGCTTTTCTAGTATTTTCTCTGAATTAATAATAATATTTTTGAATTAAACCCTATGAAATGGCACCTTTTCTGAGATAGAATTTTTCCAATTATAATTATGTTCACCCTTTAGCACTTGGGTAGTTTATTCAGTAACCACATTCAGATTGCTATAAAAGGCTTAAAATTGGAGTGGGTTCTTAGGATAAAGACGAACCATATGAAATACCAATTTAGTATGCATTTCTATATTTCAGTACATCCTTGTGCCTTGAGGTGTGTTGGTTCTAAGATTTATCCGGTGAAATACGAAGGCTGACCCTCTTCTTTTGATTAGGGTAAAATATGCATGTTAATGGATGTTTGCGAGCTATGCAGAATCGGTAAAACCAATTGTTTGACTAATGAAATTTACGCAACAAAATTTATAAAGGTATTTCACCCCAGTGATGATATGGAATGGATGATTTGACTAGTTTTATACGACACTAAGCGAAATAGTTTTTTTACTCTTAAGCAACTAATGTGAAACTTTTTATTGACATTTTATTTGGAGCATCACGACGAATTATGATTTTAGCTCCTTAAAATATGTATGCACCACAGAGCCTCAAGCGGCTGAAAAAGTTTTCAGTTAAGAGAACAACAGATTGCTTCCTGCGTTCGGCAATGGGAGCCCCTTCCACCAGAGGCGCATTGCGATGCAAATTAGGAGGAACTCCTCGAAAACCTATTCGTATTCTGGTCGCGGAAAGGCGCATAAAAGGCTTCTCAGGCCTTAAGAGCAGAGATGGGAATTATAAAACTAGACTGACAGCCATTGGAGCGAGTGGTAGACATTGGCTCCAGGGCGGCCAAAACTGAAGTTTTCAGTTATTTTTGTGAGAGCGGGGGTCCGCGAGAAGTGATTAAGTTCAAAGGCGAAGTTTCTGGGCACTGCGGCAGTCGCTGGCGCGCACGTGTGCTATGTGTAAGTGAGGGAAATGGGAAAGTGGAGTGGGAGTGAGGAGGAAACGAATTGGAAGTTTTCCTTTCATTTTTTATTCCTCGACGGCCATCGTCATAGTAATAGTCAACATTCGTCCAGGGAAACGAGTGAAGGAGAAATGGTGGTTGGAATACGAATGTGAATGTGCTTCCCACATTTTTAGATTTGAGCAAACGATTACTCCATTCAAATTTAATGTATGAATTGTATGAGTTGGACTGTAACTTTGAATTACCTGGAGTGAGGCATAACTTGCGCTAACTACCTTAACGTGTGTTATAATCTCTATCGTAAATTATCATCGAGGATTAAGGTTCATTTCTCAGTAGTGTTCTGGTATGTTTTAGCGGTTGACATTAATGACTCATTGATTTTGCAAGAGGAAATAATGGTTATGAGATGAAGTATCAAGATTTCTGTAACTAGCTTCCTTTGTTAAAAAAATACCGAATTATTCACGCACATTCTTGTTAAGGGTTCCCTGCCGTACTATTTAATTTCAAAACTTGGAAGGAATGTTTTTCATTCAAACTCATTGTAAAGGGTAATACCTTTATTTTTTCTATTTGTAATCGTGATTCTATTCTGAATGATGTACTCTTTTTTCATGAGGGTGAATCATGGAACATGTCATATTATCAAGTGAGAAAGGATAATAATAGTAATAGGTGCGCACCTTTTCTCCAGTATATTATTTCACTATGCTAAAAAGTCATTTAATGTGCTTTTACACAGCTTAGGAATTACATTTACGTCCCATTAAAGGCGTAATTCAGGTTTTCATAATGAGCATAACCACCTTTATAGATTTTTAAGTGCAAAACAATTTGCATTAATTCCATTCATTATATTTTGAAGAGGTAAATATTTTATGATATAATATGTAATATGTATAGAGGTGTTGTAAGTATGATACATCGCAGGTACAATATATACAGATAGTCTTTTGTGAGATAAATTCACTCCTAAAATTTTCTTGGAGACCTGATGTATTCCTGTAAGTTGTTTACCTGTGGTGTAATGCATTTGTAACTTCTATTTCAAATACGTTTCATGATCGGCAGTTTTTCAGTAAGCGAGGTTGTTAACCACATTCAGCGTGAGTTTCATCCCCTTTTTCAACTCAAAATGGTGTAATACTTCAATACCAAATATTTATAATGAAAAATACGAAATTCTTAAATAACCTTCATTTTAGACCTGATACGTTAAAAAGGATTGAATAGAGTTCTTCGCATTCTACAATTTAGACGCAATATAGAATTTTTTCCCTTATTTAATGATGACATTTGGAAACTCTCTAGGCGTAAAGTTTATTTATTAACCCGCGGTTTATATTTGAAAATCATGTTTTAATTTTCATTGAAAATGCCTTTATTGCGAATAATTATCTCGTGTTCAACCGGTCCTTAGTGATACAAATTGATGGCTTTTCCGTCGAATGGGTCGCTTTTTTCACGTTTTCAGTGGAATCAAAGCAATTCGTGTTTGAAAGAAATATTTACTGGACTGTATATCCCTCGCATATGTTTTATTTTGGTAATTTCAAACACTGAATTACATTTAATTTGCAGGTGCACATATTTTTCGATGCAACTTGCAAAAATCAGCCTTTAATTTATGACATACTGCGCCATCAAATAAAAGGAAGACATTGTTGTGGGTTTTGAAAAATGCCGCGGTGTCATCCGATATGGAGCGAGGGAAAGGATTTATCCTCTTGTCTCAATATGCCACCGGCTCTGGCAATTCCATTGCTCGCGGGAGAGGCGCTGACAGCGTATAATCACCTGGCTCTGGCTCAGTTTCGGTCGAGAAAAATGAAGGCAGAGGAAGATCAATCCAGCGTCCTTTGGATGAGCGTATACACAGATGTATAACGAGGGGTTTCCACCTTCCCCGCTTTCTCCGCTCCTTTCTCTGTTACATCCAGCCGCTCCATAATCTTTCTCGCGCGACGCTGACGGGCCGCAGAACCGTAGCCCAGGTATTAGGCCCAGTTATCTCATGCTCGCGTTCCTCCCGCTTGCCTTTGCCACCGACGACGGGACAGTCGCCGCTTGATTAATGGCACGCACTCCGCGATGAAATGTCTGCCGGGATGATTTGTGAGGCGAATAAAAAGACGCGGGACTCGAGTGGTCGGCCGGAAGTGCCGCTCCGTGAGCGGTATTAGCGCGGCGCGGCAACTCCACCCGCGCCGTCTCGGAAGTATTCGGTGGCCGACGTCATTAATTCGCTGACGTCTGCGTCGCGTCGTTTTTTTCTCGTCTCAAAAGGGTTCCACGATCAAATATTTTATTACTACGTAATCAAATACACTCCGCAGCACCGCCACAGCGTCTGCCAACAGGATTCATTTGCCTCTTGAAAATCCACGAGGATGGAAATTTGAAACATCTGAATGATAATTAACACATTTGATGCATCATTTGTGAACTGTAATCGTTTATTCCTAAATTGGCATCGATACCATAGAAATTCTGGGTCTTAAATTGTGAGAAGTCGTATTTGGTTGCACATGAAACATGATATTTAAATAGTATGAACTTATATTGCTACCTTTGTATTGGTCTCTCATTATACCTGAAAATATTTTATGTTAATGAAAAAACAGATGCTATTACCTAGTTTTGAGAGTTGGTTGTAATCCCAAGTGAGTTTATGCTGAGATTTTGCCCGTGGACTTAATGCCTTTACTTTATAGAGTCTATGAGTATGCAAATCTTAAGTTGTTATCGTTCTTCGTAAAAATTAAATTGAAACGAAGTAGCCAATATAAGGGCACCTTTTAAATTATAACTAAAAATGAGGGTATCTTAAAGCTATTTTTTTGCGCGGTTTTGAATTTAAATCTCCTTTAACCCAGGAATTTAAGTTCCATAAAACTAATCTAGTACTATAAATCTAGTACTATAAATCTAGTGTATTCTTTGTATCAATGCAAGCGCGACTTCGTGAGACAAGGCCTTTATTCCCGAGAACACTATTTGAAATGGCTAGTTCGCTCCACGTACACAAACATTTTCAATTTTCTTAGATGTTTACGATTTGGTAGAAATTAAACGTAGCATGCATTTATTTTAGGTAGTAAATATACACTTCCTCACACAAATAATTGCTTGGATTTAATTTAATGGCTAAATGTAATTACAAAAAATGCACGTGTTGGAATTATTTGAAGGGATAGGTATTTGTGGCATTAACTATTGACCTAATCTCGATGGCACTTAACGGTAATCTCACGCTAACCCTGACGACCTGCACGTACGCTTGCTCATTAAGGCCAATTTTGAAATCAGATTTCTGCATGCATTCATGCTCTTGCGTAACAGAAGAGAAACATGGTAACAGGTAAACGGGAGACGCAAAAACAAGTTAAACGGCCATGATCAGATGCGAGCCAAATGATTTCATTCTCGATATGCATACAAAAGCAAACTGTGCTTTAACTGCCCTCCATGTGTACTTTGATAGCATGGGGAGGAGAATGTAATGGTAATTGAATTTTGTTTTGGAGAGTTTCGTACTTCTTGAGTAAACGGAAAAGAGGTGTAGAGGAACCTATACGTTCAAGTAGCAATGTCTTCGTTCACAATTCTAACTGCAAAACTTTTCATCTCACTGATTTTTCCCTCTTAGAGCCATCATAAAGGTGTCATAACAGTAATCTCGAAGATTAAATTGTCGCATCACTTCAAAGCTAATTATAAGTAGATAATTCTTCTTTGTGAATGAAATTTTAAAATTACATAATATCACTAAGTTTTGGTAATTATTACTTAAATCCACACGTTTTAATTTGATCACAATTAATTTCAATTAATTAATTAAAAGCAGAGATTTAAAAAATAAGACCTTAAGTGCCTGCAATGTTGGACGGAAGGATTTTAGAGAATTATGTGAAAAACTTACTTGAGATTCAATTCGTGTCATGCGGTATAATATAAAGTATCAAGTTAGTGTGACAATTCAAGCGAGCTGCGGAAAACATCTCTAAAATCCCAATTCGGTACTAAATTCAGCTCACATTTAACGAAGCAACTGGCCAAGGCCAATATCACTTGAGAAGAACGAAACGGAACGAGTTATTCATCATTATAACTCGCCTATTCACTCAAAAGAGAAAAACTCCATTGAAGATAAGGAATTTTAGAGCCATTTATAACACTGCTTTTAAAATGAAGCATTAACTCAAAAATGAAAAGTAGGTGGGTAAATGTTGGTCGCAAAGCTATTTTCACCCGTTCCCTGTAGATCGCATTTTTTTTAAAATGCCGTTTTTCTAATGAAATCCCACATCGTCATTACCCTTTGCCTTTCCCCATCCCACCTCACGGAACCTTTCCCCGCTGCATTTTCGTCTCCCTCCTCAAACCCCCACTTTCATCTCTCCCTCCCGCTCACACCCATCCTCCCTCTCTACTCTCGCCTACTTTATCTTCCTCCTCGTCCTCTCGCGTTTCTTCCCACCCCCTCCCACTCCCTTCCCACTCCCTTCCCAACCCCTCCCACAACCTTTCCCACCCCCTGCCACTCCCCCTCTCAGAGCACACCGTCATATTTCCTATTCTTTCGGAACGTGCCCAAGACACGCCATTCGCGATTTTAATTACGCGGACGTTGCCATCGAATTCTTCATTTCCGTCGGAATGCCGCTTCCGTCTTTGGCCCTCGGCCAGCCGAGAATTAATCTCGAATCCCTTACCCTCTCTCTTTCTCTCTCCTTCCCCTCTCCCTCTCTGTTCCAACCCATCCTTCTTTTCTCCCTTCCCATTCCTCCCTGTTCCTCCTCCATTCTTCGTCCCCCACCCCTGTCCTCGTCTCCTTTCCCCACCTCCCCCACCCCATCTTCCTCTCTTTTCCTCTCACTCCCCCTCCCCCCAAAACCCCTCATCACATCTCAGTCTACCTCTGCTCCGAGACTCGCCATTTCGAAATTTGCATTTACCCCTCGCCCGGATCTCATTTTTTCCCGGAAGAGGACCATTTTACTTGCATATTTCGTCTCCGGCAGAACAACCCCAAACGCCCTCCCCCCCTCAAACCCCCCCCCCACTCCAACATCCCCTCTCATCCTTTCCCTCCCCCCGCCCGTACCACACCTCCTACGGCTCCGTTTTCCTTTGGTGCCCAAATAAGTTAAACATGAAGCCGACTAAACGTGTCAAAGCAAAGGCGACTTAAGATAGGCTTTATCAGATATCTCTTTTTAAAAAAAGCTATACTTCGGCGTCTTTTTTTCAGGTCTTTCTTCAGGGCAACTTAATTTCCGCTCCGGGAATACCGTATCAGGTGATATTTTTTCCATGTGGCGCTGTTGATAGCAAGGAATACAAATTCATTAAATGTGAGTTTTAGATTTTTATGAAAGGAATTTCAAATCTGCACCAAGAATTTAAATTACACACATTTTATGTAGTTAATGGCTTGTAGTATTTTAATTATTAAAATATTTTCACTGAAGTAATACTTTTTATTTTTTACTAAAGGTAACAGCCTTGCCCTTATTATCGTAGTTGAATGGAATGCGCTTATACTTTTAAAAATACAGGAAAAGTTATTTTTTGGCTTCTATCAATTGCAAGTAAAATATAGCCTTTTGTTCAAATTCCTTCAAGACTGCACATTCAAATACTTCTTTCATTTAGCCAACAAACTCACCATTTTTGCGGCAGTGGTTTTGCGTTGCTACCTTTGCGGAGATGTAAGTGGCAGGAACTGAAATGTATCAAATATTCGCGAGTCGCGGATTCCTGAGCTAAGCCATGGAAATTAAACGTTCGTGAAGCGGCAAAACGGGCGTTCTCTTCGTCATTTCCGTTTCAATTACGTGGGACGTCTCCTTGAGAGCGCCACGTAAACGCAATTAAAAGAAGCGTTTTCGCGATGATGAGAGAGGGAGGGAGAGGCTCGGGCGAAATCGCATCTCCTCTCCATTGTGAAAGCGTAATCAAAAGTCTGTAATCGTCCCGCAACACGCACGTCGCGTCGACCGCTCCGCCACTGCGTGCGTGATTTCGCCACCGCAAGAAAACGAAAGCGGGAAAGGGGTTAGCGGGGAGAAGGTAAAAGGGTGCATGGGATGGGTTGTGTTCGGGAAATCGAATGGAGAGAGGAAGAGAAGGTAGGACAAGGACGAAGGAAGAGGAAACGAGAGGAAGTGATTAGGAACGGACGAGCACGCAATGGGACGGTAGTTTATGGCCATTAAAGCTCGCCAACTCTAAACATTAATACTCAACCTAAGAACAAAGCATAACTTGCTGAATTACCCGGCGTTACTCGCGATCACACTTCCTTCATAACTCATCATATAAGGGGAGATTAAATTGAAAAAATTAAAATCTTCATTCTTTCGTGTATCTGTTAAAATACATTTTTACTCTCTGTCTTGAGTGAAAGTAGTTTTAAAAAGAAAAAAAAATAAACCACTGCACCAAACCCAATGCTTAGCATTCCTAATCCGCTTAACTAAGCAAAATGTATTTGAAATGCGTTAGTACAGTAATATTTTTGGAGTATTGGTCTTCTTCTTTTAAATAATCAACGCTCACATTGACATTACCAACGTCGCGTCATTCTTTATTGTCATCTTCAGGGCTTTGTCCTAAAAAGCGTGCGTCCGGAAGCAGAATGATGGAGAGAGAACCAGAATCATATCTTTCTTCGGAATCACAATCTTTTTAGAATTTTTCTCTCCTGCCTTGAACTATTAGTCCGCAAATTTTTAGCACGATCGGAGTAAAACTGTAGATTTGTTTAAATGATAGACCGACTAACAGACAAACATGCATTTATATATATATATATATATATATATATATATATATATATATATATATATATATATATATATATATATATATATATATATATATATATATATATATATATATATATATATATTATTATATATATTTATATACGATTGAGGACGAGTGAGATAGAGAGCGATTACAACGCATATTTAGAACATGACTTACCGCAGATGATGTTTCTCTTTATTCTGTTTAGTTATGTCATAATGTTACACCGTGAAACTATCAGATTAGCAGAAATGGAGCCAATGTCTTAAGGTGAACAATGAGAAACCACATTGGTGGCTTAATATGCGCAAAAAGCAACGAGAAAATGTAATTCAGAAGAAAAATTCGTTTATAATGTAGTTTTTTCTGTTGGTAATGATTGTGGAGTGGTCTAATTTGTGCAACAAAATTGACGACAATTTTGGGAAAGCCTTCACAATGAAATCCTATTTTTGGCGTGGAATTTAAAACAGTCTTGGACATCATAGTATAAGAATACACCTCAGATCAACTTCAGGAAAAATAGTAGTATTCTATACAGTTTGGTTGGATGTACTGACATTTGTAGCCTGAGTTTAAGTCACGCCTTCTCTCAAGTGTTCAGTTCTTGTGTTCAATTCCAACCGGCCTTTATGTGTTATGCGTGGAGCAGTGGGAGGGTTGTATGGGCGCACAGCAAATCCTCCAGTTCACGTGGACAGTCTCACTCGCCGGCTGCAAATATGTACTCTTGTGCAGCGCACTGTTGCCGGCCGCGGCCGAGAGAGTGCAGTGGCATCACACGCTCCATTCCACTATGTGCCACACTATCACGGCGTCCGTCTACACGAGTGTGTATGTGTTGGAAGAGTCGGGGTCGGCCAATTCTCCTTATCTGACTCGGCGGGTGGCGCTTGTGGCGTGGCAGTTGGAGGGAATTCAATTATGTGGGGGGTTAGGGAGGGGGGGGCATGACGAAGGGGTTGGGGAGGAGTGGGCGGGAGAAGAGACTTCCAGTCCGGGGGCGGGAGGTGGCGGCGAGAGGTTTTGAGGCGAGGTTGTCGGGTTCAATTGGAGGCGAGGTGTGGGTCACGAGTAC
Organism: Pyrrhosoma nymphula; assembly: GCA_963573305.1. Taxonomy (NCBI): domain Eukaryota; kingdom Metazoa; phylum Arthropoda; class Insecta; order Odonata; family Coenagrionidae; genus Pyrrhosoma; species Pyrrhosoma nymphula. The sequence goes on along the minus strand of OY754327.1, from coordinate 24,584,118 downwards.
TGCCCACTCTCCCGGGAGATAGGTCGTGACCGTTGGGAGGTGGGAGGAAGGGCGGGATGAGAAACGGCGCTAGAATCCCTAAGTAAATGAGAGGGAGGTGTTAGGAAACTTTGAAAATTAATTAACCAAATTTTTGTAGTTTGACGGTCTGGTGATGAAGAGTCTGGATTTAGGAATTCATCGTCATCATGAATGCATTTTTTTTTTCAAACGAGAAGTACGTTTTTGTTCTACATGATCAATAATGAAACACTTTTATAATACATATTCGAATCTACTCATAAAATGGTTTTCATTATTTTAAAACCACTTAGAAGAATTAAAGTTTCAAATTTCACTGATATGATAAACATGCGTGTTATCAGAGGCCTTTGTCATGAAAACATAATGAGACATAAGTCTAAAAGTATTTTGTTACCTATCATTTTCTCGCATCCAATTATTTAGTTCCTCTTCTGATTTCAGAGCATGTCTCAATTACGCTTTTACGTTTAAACAGTACAATTTTTAAAGATTATTGTATAATATGAGGAAACGGGTATTTGCCGGTAAGTGACAACTTGTAGAAAACTTATTAGTGATAAATGTCCTTCTAAAACTACCTCGACAGTTGAACACTCGGAATTATGAAACTGGTCACAACTTTGAGCGTAAAAATATCTTTTTAAGTTTTAGTACTTGCCAGAGAATATTCTTGATCAATATTATCTTCTTGATGCGTTATAATTATGGTATATACCAAATAGAATATTTAAATTTGTAGCTAAATTTTGTGGATAGGTAAGTTAGTTAAGGGTTATAAAGGAATATACCTAGTAAATGTGAGGATTAAATCATAAATATTTAGGGCATATTTTTATATGGTGACCTAAAATATTTTAGAGGGAGTTACATGGTTTTTATTTCTAAACGCCCATTGCCTACATGTAAATGACATGTATAAAGGGGCCATACAAGTGAAGTAGCCGTGCTAATGCAAATTGCAGGATTGCCTTATCTGAACGTGCTATTTCTTAATTTTGTCTTAAATATATTTCGGTAGACTGGAATAGGTGTATGCTGCATTAATCATGTTTTATAACAATTTTTAGATCAGAATATTTTTATTTATATTTATAAAAAATGGAGTGAAGTAAATACTTAATTGATTATTTGAAAAGCGGTTCTTGAGTTTTAATAGAAAAAAATGAATATTTTATGTATTTCGAAGAACACCTAGTGCTTCCTCGCCACTTCACGATCCTTAATATAGACAAAGAAAATTTAAAAAATAGAGAATTGAAAACTGTTCATCTGCATTCTCTCACGATGAAGAAATATTTCACTTGGTTGAAGTGGAGTTGAACTGACCAAAGTAATGGATTCTCTTTCATAAAATTAAAATGTTTACCGCAAATAAAACGTCAAGCATGATCCTATTCTTTTTATAAATACCTGACACTCATCATTGAGTAGGATAATGATCACTTATGCATGATAAGTTGGAAGGAGGAGTGGTTTGGAGTGCAGCTAACGCCTGAGCGATTTCAGTGAGTGCGGGTCGAGTGGGGTTTTGGAGTGGAGGGGGAGCGGGGAAGGGGATAAGCACGAGTCAAAGGCGTGAGAAACAATAAAATGGAAATGATGACGATGGGAAAGGGGAAGGTGTGGGAGGGAAGAGATCCGAGATTGGTCAGGGACGCGTAGTGTGGGAGGGAGAGAGGGGGAGGAGAAGGAGAGGAAGAATGGGAGAAGGGAAGCAGGAGAGGGTGAAAGGAAGGTGGAAAGAGGAAGGTGTGAAAGTGTGTTCAGGCGCGTGGAGACGGAGACATTTGCCGAGGGCATTAAACTGTGCGGTGGGAATCAAGTAACACGGGGTGTCTAATTCAAAGGAAGGGAATAATTGGAGACGAAGTGTGCGAGGAAAATGGTTTTCTCCACGACTGTCCACCTAAACCACGGGTGTTGCGTGGGAACTCAGCCGCACAATATGGGACGTTTTGAATACATTAATTTGAGACGATATTTCCCCCGCATTTATCGTCAAATCCAACTGAATTACAATGTTCACATGTACTTGTCTATTTTCCTTCTCCATGTGGTGCTTCATCAGCATTAAATTGGATATCAGAATTAGAATTGAGCTTGTTTTGCAAGATAGCCTCACCGCAGGAATTGGAAAACCCTCATGTACTCCAGCTTTTTATTATGTCTCAAAAAGGAATGAATATTATGCACTTTTGAACGAATTTATATTAAAACAGTTCTTAGCTCCCAGTTTAACAGAACCAATGTTCGGTAGCTTCGGTTCTGTTTCCGGCTCTTGCTTAGGTTTCAGTTTTGCACGAAATGACAAATTGTTTTGAGAGGGTTAAACTTGAGTGTTTGTAAAGGCTAATCAAGCCATAGCCAACCTCTTTCCTTTCCTTAAGGGTAAATAAATCTGTTTAAGCATTTTCTAAGCAACGTACCTGTTTCTCATTTTGTTACTGTGGAATACGTTTTAGCCCTTTAATGGTAAATTCTTATTCTTTTCTTCACTCAATCTCCATAATATAGCTTTTTAGCTACTTTAAACAAAGTAGTATCATAAGTGTTATACCAGCGTTTTTACAACTTGCGGACCACTTCATTCGAGTGCAGATATGATGTTTCTGCTCACCATTTTAATTGCAATAAGATTTGCATTGGTAAAATTTCTAGTTAACATATATCCTCAGGTGCGAAAAAGCTATTCAATCCAGTTTAATATCGTCTCCTGATAATTGAAATCAAAAGTTTTTGCCGTCTAGATAACGTAGGGTTGTGGCAGAAAATGCGTTGGTCAAATTTAAGATGCTTGTGGTTTAAGAAGACGTGGAAGAAAGCTATCGTAATAGTTAACTTTTTAAGGTCAAAAAGCCAAGATTTCTGCCTTGAAAATGATCTGACGATTATGGAGGTACTTTTGTATCTTTCTTTATTCAGTGTCTAGTCATTCAACAGGAAACAAAACGAAACCGACAATATCGCGTCAGTATGTGGGCTATTTCAAATCAACAGTTCATCAAGTGGATGCATAGCGTTCCATTAGATTTAAGTCTCGTAGATACCGAGTTTGCCGCTCAAAGACATATGAGAACTTTCAACACTCCTCCCTTTAACGCAGTCATTATTCTATGTGCATTCCATGCGTTATTCTTGCAACGAGTATGTTTACGACTTTCCTTGTTCACACTTTCCCAGCCACATAACAAATATGGGGATACTGGGACTGCAGCTTAAATTTACTAATCGTCCAGAGCTACCATTTAAAAAAAAATAGGAGTAATAACATTTTACGTGATACACGAATCAGTTAAAAACAATACATTAAAATGCTCAAGTGGAAAATATTAATCCAAATAGGTTTCAAGCATTAAAGGAAAAGATTATGGCTGAATTTAAAAAGTTATCTGGAAATTGGTGCGTTGTTTCATCGAGCAGAAGATTTAGAGCTGATTTTAAAGAGTAATGTGGAATCTGGTGCATTGTTTCATAGATAGAAACACCTTGATTCTATTTGCAGCTATCGAGAAGAGTAATATCACATTCTTCAAGTCCTCCAAAAAATGATATATCCCAACTTATCTCTAGAAAATACTATTTTTGCGGAAGTGAAGAAATTGGTATTACTTCCAGAACTGGAGCAATAAGATTCAAAGTCATGTATTGTGTCGATAGCGGTAACAAAGCTCCTAAGTCTTCTACCCGAAGTTTGGTTTGATGAGTGCGCGCATTGGGCTCGGCCCAATGGCGTGTAGAAATCATGCATCGTAAAAGGGAGTGGTGGGAGGCAATTTCTTTTTCTGCATTGCCGTCGGGGTCCCAGAAAGATCTAGTACTAACTCAGAAAACGGGGTAGCATGTGTGTTGTAGCTGGACGTGCCTTATGAGGTTTCATAGGGATTAATACCCTCACCCCCTGGATTTTTTATCGAGCACACTGTGCCACCACGACCATCATCATGGCTAAAAATATAGAACAATGAGAAACTTTGTCTCCATGTATTTCATAAGGAAAAATGCAACACATTACGTAATAAGGGTTCGGGTTGATATTTTTGTTAGAGTACTGACCTCCCACTCTAAAGAGCTTTGGATAGAATCCCTGTAGGGATAGTTATTTTCAATGGAACCCTAATCGTTACTTGTGTGCTTCGTGGAGAGCACTTCAAGTGCATTACTCAATTTCTCGGATGATACGTTAAAAAGTGGTGTCCTTGCCACCTCTCTTGAAGAGTAGAGAAGGCCAACGCCGGGTTTCTCTCCACCTCTTCTCCTTTCCCCGAATAATCCTTCCCTTATCAGCCAACCAACCAGTCTTAATGGTGGTAATGAGTTTAGTCGATGGTCGCCTCTTTAAATAACGAACTTTCGTGCAAGATGTGGACGGTCATTCGCCATGATCTGCTTGCCAGTGGAAATTTCCTCGGCAGGGAAAAAGAGACGAAGCCGCTGACGGTTATGTGGCTGTTCTCTCTCTTTCAATTCCCCCGTCCCGTCTTGCCCCTCACTTTCCTAGCACAAGACGTGTCCGGTCCGGGAGGCGGCTGACGAGCCACGCTCTCGAGGGATGAGAGCTGGCGTTGTGTTGGCCGCGGGGGGGGGGATCAATGGAAGCGTGTGCGTGATCAGACATGTCGGGTAGGATGCGAGGAAGTTGACAAGTGCGCGTGACCTCTCACCCGTCCAACCCTGACACGTTTCTGAGGCGACGAGGCAACGTGACGGGAGAAGGGGAGGAGGGGCCCCATCGCGTCGGGGGAGTGACGACCCTCTCCCCGCCCGCCCACTATGGCACCGCCGACAATTACAGTGGGAGGGAAGGGGAAGAAGGGAGGAGGAAGGTCCCTGGTTCTATAGTTCGGGATTGAAGGGAGGAGGACACGGGGGTCCCTGCCGGTCAGCCGCCTCTTCGTCCTCCGCTGGCCCTTCTCTCACGGATCCCTCGCTTGCGCTCTTTTGAGGCTACAGAGGAGACGGCTCTTCCCGCCCCCGGCCACCTCCAGCGGTCCACGCACTGCCGCTGAGCGCCCCCTCTCCCTACAACACTCGCAACCTCCCCCCCTCAACCCACCTTACTTGTCCGATGAGGTGGAGGCCGTGTGCAGCCGCCGATAGAAGACCTCAAGCAGCAGCGGAAGCAGAAAAGAGCTGCGGTAAGGCGATTTTCATTATTTAAAGGGATTATGTCCTCCTCAGAGGGAGACCGCTGGAAGATAGAGTGGATTTGTGCCGAGGACGAGGGGGAGGATGGGGTACGGGACAGGGAAATGCAGTCTGCCTGGAAAGGAGGAGATCGAGGCGAGACGGACGGCATGGGGAACGCTGGGGAAATGGGCTAAGAGAGATGAATACTGGCTTTAGACATTATGCTTCTGTCGGTGAAAAAAATAACTTGCCTGTAAAAGCGGAGGATGTAGCCTCGCCTGTACCTCATGGTCATGAGTTGAAAAACGTAATGTTACATTATGTCAAGCCGGTATAAAATGGAGTAAAATGCGGTAGTTATTATAACATTATGGTCTGATTTTAAAGGAAATTATGCTTTGAATGAGCCAGAAAAAATATCAACAACATAAGTTCCGACTATTTCACAGTTACTCGCGAGGTTGACCACCTTGCTTCAACCTTGGAAATGAGCAGTTTATAGTAGAAGTCGGCCTCGGAAATCAACCTGGCAATAGAATGGTCGCAGATTCCTATCCCCCTTTCAGGAAGTAGGTATAGCTCTCGCGAAAGCTTATGGCGCTCGGATGCGCGGCGTTTGTGTTGTCCACGTCGTACTAATTGCATATTTTTAAATGCACTCACTCATGCATGGCACAAATTCCATGTCTTCGCTTTCCCCCACATCCCTTTTTCCTACCCCTTCCACCAAACCTTACCCCTCCACGAAGTATTCTTCTGCGCATCCGAACACCATACGCTTTCGTGAGAGCTCTAGTATTATTGTCTAATGTATAAGACCTTGAGTTGAGCCATGCGATAAAAATCTTGCCTTAAGGCGGATCACAACGCACCATATACAATTGTTGGCTAGCATAAATTCAAGTCTGTAGTGAATGGTTTAAAAAAGATTTTTTCAAAATATTTTATTTCGCTAAGTGCCTACAATGCATTGAATTGAGTTATATGTTTCATTCGCAAAATCGCATTGCTCTATATGCAAATCCTGTGATTCAGGCACACCCGCCCATGGAGTGTCGAATATTCCGCAGCCTCCACGTCCACGTCTACTCGTTCCGTAGGCTCAAGTTCCGAAATTCATTTCGTAACTCCGAATTATTCGACCTCCGCGTCTTTCTCTAGTGCTATTGCACGGAGAGGGTTTCATCCAAGGTAAGGTATCATGTACTAATGACCCAGCCAGAATTCGCTAGAATTGGCCATCGACATAGGTATGTGGATTCTTCGGATGTTCGGGACTCTGGCGTGCTATATTTGATTGTGAAACTTCATCCTCCACACCCATGCTAGGAAAAGCTGATCACGTCCCCTCTCACTTCTGGAAACTGGGCCCGTTTCATTTCCTTATAGCGGCACTCCTGCTTCCCTTTCCTCAATTAAATCCCTCCTGCTTTCTTCGTTCGTGCAGGGCTTAATTTTAGACTTCAGACAAGTCTACAACGACCGGGAAGCGATAATATGTAATAACATTTTTCTAGGTCGTTATCCATTTTCCAGTAACATTTAACCTTCTTCTTCTTAAGTCCTCAACCCAAAGGTTGGTTGGCGGCAGTTCTCCATACTCTTCGGTCTTGTGCCATTCTTTTCAACTGCACATAAGTGAAGCAGCCTAACTCCTTCACTATTTGCCCCATAAACTCCAACCTAGGCCTACCCCGGCAGTTGGTTCCCTTCACAGGGCCTTCTAAGATGGTGGCCAGCAATGTTTCGTGCCTTATTTGGCGCCCGATCCAGATATTTCTTCTCTTTTTCAGTAATTTCAGTAGACAAGGAGACTCCCCCACACGTTTGACAACCTCCTCATTACAGATTTTGTCCACCCAGGGAATCTTTAACATCCTCCTGAAACACCACATCTGGAATGCTTCCACCCTCCTCTCTTCTGCCTTGCCCAACGTCCAAGTCTCACTGCCATCTAAAAATATGCTCCACACATAAGTTTGAAGAAGGCGTTTTCTTAGGTCTAGGCCGATATTTCTGATGTTAGGAGTTTCCCTTTTTGATAAAACGCCTTCTTTGCCTGGTGAGCTCTACTTACTAAGTCTCTTTTGCTCCTTCCATCGGCTGTTATTTTGCTTCCCAGGTAGGTAAACTCCTCTACCTATTTAACATATACTCCTCTACCTACATTTAACCTATCCTGTTCACTTACTACATTGAATCCGTGGAAACAAGAGACAAAATTATTATCGAGGGTTGAAATCGAATTTCACCTAAGTTATCACTTTAAAAGCAATTTTATGCGGGAATTCTTAGTTTTTTAAAACTTGGGTGCATTCGGGCGTAAATATAATCTTTGACTACCATCATCCAAAGAGGTAATGAATAAATCCTTGCCACTCACTGAGTATTAATTGTGCCCTGGCTTGAGTGAAGAAAAAGTATGTTTAACGTCAAAAGTAAATTAATTAAAGAAATTAATAGAGAGCAACCATGTGACACTGAACTGATTTATCTGTTAGTAACTCGGCCTGAATACGAACCAAAGAATGTTTGAAATATTTACAAAATTCGATTTCATGCCACCACGAGTGTAGAAATCAAAAGCCCGTGGCGAAATACATATAGGTATTAATCATGGAAATATTGACGCGCATGGAATTAGTGCAGCACCGTATGCATGCACTTAACATGTACGAGTAATGCATGAACGTACGGTGGAGGTTTTTCCCCATTTGAAAACGATGTAGCAAGATGGCGAGAGTCCGTGTCAGGACCCTTTTCGACTTCGACCGCTGCCCAACGAGGTTAAGGGGGAGGCGGCGCTGCCACGTATGTGTGTACTGCGTCATAGAGCACCTGCATGGGCGAACTGTTATCACGGGTGCGTTCCGGGATCACCTCGATGGAAAATCGAGACTTGGGCCTTAGACGTTCTCTTTCACCCTCGTGGGAGATCCAATAACGCGATATTGGAAAAAAATCTTCTCTCCCGGAGATTCAAGTCGAGCAGCTCCCTTGGGTATTGCCGAAAAGAGTTACGCGAATGGATTTAACGGAGAAATTTTCACCCAAGTTACCTACATCCAACATGTTCTCTCCTTTGTGAATGCATGTTGGTTAAAGTAATGCTACTTGTTAAATAAAGTTATTTCCTTGTGTATATTTAGCAGAATGCGTAGAACCTTCGTCGGTGACCAGATCAAAGCAAATAAGGCAATGCGAGGTGCATGGACCTCCTCTGTGTTAGTCGGATTGACCCAGCTGATTGTAATGCGCATGGCCAAGTGAGGAAGGCGACCGGTTCGTTGGGCCCTTGCTACCTGTGCCCTGCTCTCATGAATTCAAACCCATTGCTAGCTCTGTATCATTGCTGGTTTGGAGTGCGAGTGCTCGCTTTGCACTAGCCGTTATGGTTGGTTTAGGAAGCTAGGAACATTTCGCCCTGAAACCAAGCGCACATGTGTTGGGGGCACAGGGTTGCGATTGAAAGGGATGACCTTACTTGTACAATTGCCAACCAAATGTTTCTTGCCATTTTACATTATTAAAATGGGCTATATTTCAGCCTGTAGTGTTTTATTCTGTATTCCGTTTAAGCCACGACTCTTATTTTACCAACCAAAGTCATTCCGTATAGTATGGCCAAAATCTCGCCGGAAGTAATTACACAGAAATATTAATGATGCAGGTAAATCATTTAATTGAGTGAAAATTCAATTTTAGCAAAAAATTAAATACTGGAAGAGCAATGCTTTTTCAGGAACACAATTTCCCGATGATAAATGGCCATCGTGATGGAATTCCTCCATTGATGTGCCCGAAACTTTGATCCGAGATAAGTCTACCTAAATAATAATCTTTTTAGTTGGATATCCTTTGCTCGCCCATAACCTCTGATTTGTTTAAAGTGGCGTGACTTAAATAAAAAGGGTGTCGTTATGGAAGAGGTACACCATAGTGGGCGCTCACGCCGACATTAGCATCGGCGCAACGAGACTACAGGGTGGGGATCCGTTCCACTTCATCAGTCGGGAGACTCGAGCGGAAACGAGGGATATGCGAATAAAAAAAAGAAGAAATAACGGGAATAACTGCGGCGGCGGCGTCTTCCTCGCCCAAAACTCTTTACTGCGCCTTCTCCTCCTCAATAACTTCCGAGAGAGCGCTTTTATTTAATACATACGCTTTAACGAACAATAAATTTCGCCTCCGGGATGGGAAGGCGATAGATCGCCCTTTGCTACCTCCTCCCCCCTCTCTCAAGAAGGGCGCAATTTTCACAGGCAGTCCTTTTAATACCGTCCTTTGTCCCTCCGAAAAAATCCACTACAAGGCCTCCCTCGCCTCACCTCTCCTCCTTCAACAACCGCCCACCTCCCCCTGCCCGTCTGCCTGCCTTCTTCCACCGACGCCGCTGTATAAAGGAGAAGGGGCACCACGGGTGATAAAGGTGAGTCTGGACTCGGTTGAATATATTGTCGACCGGCGGAACGAACAATGGATTCGATCTTTTCCTTTCAAGACCCCCTCCTCTCATTCTTCTCCTTATCTCGCTCCCGTCCTCTTCATCTCCCATCCTTCGCCGTCCGCTCCTTACAAGGCTTCTCACCCACTCCCGTTCCCTCCCCCGGCCCAAGCTCCCACGATCCCACCCCGGAATACCTGCCCATTCAGCCACCCCCGCCCTCTCCCATGCGAGCCTCTTCACCTGTTATCTCTCTCCCTCTCCTTCATCCTCCCCTTCTGCCTCTCGTCCTCAAGATCTCCTCCGTTCCATCTCCCTCAGTCGTCACCGCTAGTCCCTTCCTCCTTCTGCTCCTCTTCTTCCTGCCTTGCTGAAATCTCATCCCGCCCTCGACATTGACCATCCTCACCCTCCTCTCTGCTCCCTCCTACACTCCTGTTTAACTTAGTCTGACGGCAGCTCTCGCAGACCCGCGGCGACGCCACCATCCCCTCGCCAGGGCCGGTTCTCTAATCTGACGGCAATGCTCTTTCCTCCTGTCGCCGATCTAACCGTCCTTTACTCCCCCCCCCCCCACTGTATCTCTCAATTCGCTCCTTCCTCGCCCTCCTCTGCTACGCGCTCACACCTGTCCTCGTTGCTTTATCCTCGATTGCTCGCCTCTCGCAGGAATCTTCGCTGCCCTCCTCAACCTCCTCCACTCCATCCTCTCTTCCTCAACCTTCCTTTTGCTTCTCCCGTCTCTCGCATTCCACGAGTTACAGATCATTCCGCTCCAGCGGCCGCCATTCGATGGAACGATTGATATCCAAATCAGAGTGAATCGATTGTTTTTTTTTGCAGCCGTGAATCTACTATGGTAGCACCTCCAATGGTAGCACCCTCAATAAAAAATTTTATATTCCATACCAAGAATTATTCACACCCGCGAGAATTAAAAACTGCGCCGCCAAATTTCGACTCTTTTGAAAACGTGGGTATTGAATAGTTTTCACCATCACTGCCAATTTGAATTACTACACCTGATTTCATTAAAAATCTGTTGCAAGAAATGTTTAATTTTTAATTTCAAGGAATAAAAAGTAAGGCAGTATCTAGAATGTTTGCATGATTGAAATAGAAGAGAAAATTTAAAGTAACAGTTAATTCATGTTAATAAATCCTTCGGTTTTTAAAACTATGTAGAAAAATGAAAAAGGTGCTTTCATGCAGAATTTATTGGTATCCAATAAATTATTAAGGTTAAAGAAAGCAGTACATGGCTGAAATCATTCCCGAATATGATTTTCCGGACGTTTTGAGGCGATTTATGAAGCCGGCTTTAGGCAAACAATTATTAAAAAATACTACTTAGGTGATGCTAACAAGATATTGCCACATGATTCAGTTTTGTCATTGATTGTTTAACATAAACAGATAATGTTTCGATGAACACCCATTCTTTGTACATTTATTGCTAACTTTCGGCTAATTTCCTTTTTTTTAACTAAACACCAGTTTCATTAGTACCTCCTTTCTAATTTCGCATTAATCTCCATTATATATGAATTTAAATAGTTTTTTTTTAATACATCGGAATCATTACTTTTACCTCAGATTCGTCTGTGTTGCAGAGTTGATCGTTCGTTCAAAGAAAAATTATTTAAATTAATAAATATAAGGCTATAACATTAGCTTTAACAATTTACGTCCAGAAAAAATCCACTATTATTTTCAAACGCACATTTCTATTCTCTAAATGATATACCCTTTGCCTTCCGGCTCAACGTAAGGAACGTATTCACCTAATGTAGACGATATCCTAGATATAAGTACAGTTTATTTATTTTTATATTAAGGAATGACATACTTTATTTTTTGTAAATTGAACGAACATCACGGGAAATTTCTTGTGATTTCCATTCACTTCTAACAATCCCTAATCTTTTCAAGGGTATGAAAAATCAGAGTTTAGCAGAGCAGACAATAGTAGAGCGGAAACTTCCTTTTGAGAACTGTCCAATGTAGTTCATTATTTCGTAAGGTCGCAAAAAGTTTCCGAAGATTCGCCACTCCTTTCCACCAATTTCCCTTCCATCAGCAGAACACGTGAGTGAGTCAATCAAAAGGCACTTTCCTCTTTCTTCCTGCTCCTGCCAGCACAGTCACCCTCCCCCTCCCCCCCTCTTCACCGCCCCCAAGTTCCCCTTTCCCACGCCAACTCACCTCAACACCCACCTAAGTTTACACCGCCAAGAAAAGCGACCACACCCTCTTCTATATCTCCGTGGGAAAAATTATTTTCTGTACTTTACTGCATTTCCTCACGTCTTCCTACCCCCTTTCGCGTGCCTCTCGCTGCCGTGCAAGGCCATAGGTCAGGGTTTAGGGCACTAATTTTTGTTTTCTCGAACCCGTTTCGTAGCAGCTCCCGTATTACTCGCTGACCTTTAAAATTGTTCTCATTCATTCCGCTTCAGCGCCTGCGAGTTCAACACGCTATGTTGTTTTAGAGAACACACTCTGCATAAGTGCTAAACTCGACCATTTACAATTATATCACTCTCTCAATTGCTCTTTCCCTCGAGTGTTAACTAGTGGTTTGTAGTAAACTTTGGTTAAACTGTTGTACCAATTGAGTATCCTACCTAACCAATATTTTTATGAATAGTTTAGAACTGCCACTTCACCCCATTGCCGGTTTAAATTCAGCTAGTTCTGTGATTCAGGTCTAATGCATAAACATTCTTCGTCTCCACCTAGTGGAAAATCAAAACCTTGGCATACTTATGGTTATTTTTCTTCTCTCGTTACGAAGCATCCTCTTCTATTTCCTTGGAAAAAATTCGGACCATTTTAAGTTAATTCTAGAATGGTGTTGTGCCATCCAAATGTTTTGATGATGGTCACAGGATTATAAGAAATATCATACTGTTACAGAATTAACGTTGACTTAATTTTGACAGGGCTATCTTGTGATGCGTAGGTGAGGTATTTTTTGCCGTCATTTATTAACGCTAAATGATATAAATAATCGTATCTTAACAATCTATGAAAATATCAGTGACGCTATGTAGGTAATTATATTTTAGTGTTGTAGAATTGGTTTCTTACTTATATGTTTGGTCTAGTATTTTAAATGATGATTAGGCTTAGAACAGTTGTATATTGTCTAAACCTTCTGGGTGTTTCCCCATACCTCAGTAAATATAATGAGAGAGAAAAATATCCCATGTGGTTGAAATGGACCAAATGTGAATTATTTACCAGATAGTACGAGTAAGATACGAGTAAATAAGGAAGACCAGCAACACCATTATAGTGTTCGATAAATTTTCCACCCCATATGTCTGGTGAAAGAACGCTCGGAGCATCATATTTAGCAGAAAATCACTAAGTCTCTTACCCAGGGGAATAACAATGTAACCTTCATGATTACACTTGATTTTGGGCATTTTCCTGATTCAGATGATTCTTACTTCGTAGATTTAGATGTTAGGATGTTTTTAGTGTTTTGTACCATTATGTTTCCTAACTGATGTTTACATAATAGTGGATGATTTTTTTGAAGGCCTCAGCCTTTGTCAAATGATGCATTTACACATTTTAGCTAATTTTCAATCGAATATATTAGGTATTGGCTCACATTTCCCAGAAAACTCCTCTTTGTAAGATTTTAATGAGTTCAGCTCACATTGTAGTTCTGAAATAACAAAGGAGCACAGGTTCAATTAGCAATATAATTAAGAATTGAGAACTCCATTAATTTTGAACGAATACCTAATTGTTATGCCACAATCGTTTTACGTAAAACTCAAATTTACCTTCAATTACCTGATTAAAGACTGCTTGTTGAACATTCCCTGATTCAAGCCTACAGGCAATCCCATCGCGTATGACGTAGGTGTTGGGGTAAGGAATAAATATTTAAATTCTTTTTATAATCAATTCACTGAACCATATCTCAACTAATGAAGTGAAATTCCGTTTCAATTGGATAAATATAATCTCCTAATTGCATGTTCTCTGAATTTTATTATCACAAGATATCATCATAAATAATTGAACTTTTGGAACATTTTAATCATGTAGAAATAAGTCCTTATTTAATATTTTGAAAAAAAACGTGAAATAGGCTGATTGGCACTGAAGTTGAAATGCAAAGAGGTTTTGTGGAAAAAAAATTATTTCAAAGCATATTTTTATAATTAGAAAATAATTGTTTTTTCAATAATAAGTACTTGAAAAAATAAATATACATTTCCTAATTGAAGTCACATAGAAAATTAGGACAAAAGTATGAATAACTGTCAACTTATCTCAAGTTGGGTGGTGAAGCTTAAATTTGGAAAAGTCTTTTTTGATAAAAATCTCCTTAAATCTAATTTACATGCATCCAACAGTAAGTTAGATTTTTGAGAAATGATCGACTGTCTTATCTTCCTGTGTTCCAGTAGTTGTTTTTGCAGAGACTGGTATATTTCACTAGTAGGTTTACTCCACGGCAGTAAAGAAGCGAGTTTTCCTCTAATCTGATCACAGAATGCAAGCTGCAATGCGAATCTAAACACAGACTTACGCACTGATTCCCTACGTTCAATAGATAATGTAGATGCCCTGGTCAAGAATGTGTGCATATGTATGTATGATTTGTATACTTATAATATACATTACCGTGTATGTCGATTGGTTTAATTAGTACTGGCCATTTCTCCATGTAAATCAATCATTTTTTTCTAATAAAATAACGATGATGATGCTATCTATGCCTTTTTACTCATTTCAATCACTAAATTCTAATAATATGGAGGCTTGATAGCCAACATGAACATGGAAAATGTATTTTAATTGCCAGTAAAACTCCTTTTCCCCATGGTAGTTGACAAGGGAGAGTAACTGACAATTCATTTTCTAATGTCATTTAATTGAATAGAGTTTATTTCTCACAATTAGTTGGCAGTCAGGCAGCCTCGATCAATTACAAACAATTATCACGGTGATGTTGTGCATTTAAAAACGTTATAATATGAATTACATAATATATTACATGCCTCTTAAGCTTTTCATCATTTCATGGCAAATTTTTTAGATGATCTCTCGGTTGAACGGGGCTATGTCCAATTAATACCTACCATTTTATTTTTGAGACAATAAAAATTAGCTGTGCAGGTTAGCCGACTCTGTTTCCCGAGTACAGGATAAATCATGTTTGGAATGTTTTTGATCGTAATATACTATTTTTTAATTGGATGTGTACCTTTTTTTTACCCGAGACTGGCGTGCTGTGGCTGAGAGCCCTGCGCTTCCTCGCGTGCATTCATTTCGGATGAGATAACCGCAGGCGTGCACCACGACCGAGCGGCCACGTCTGCACTCACCTCCGCCATCCCTCTTGGCTGGCCCGTCCTTGACATTCCGCCTCGGAATTCAAGGGGCGCCATATAAGGAATTGCAACGGGCGGGATCTTTCTCTTCGGCCGGTGTGTGGCTGCCGAAGGTGGGCGAGGGAACAAGGGTTGGACGCGTGGGGGTGAAACAGGGGTAGGTGGGTGGGTGGGACGCAGGCATCGGCAAGTGCTGGGCTCGAAAGGTGGAGGAATCGACGGGAGGCGCGGCGATGGAAAAACAGTCGGGGGAAGAGCAGAAGAGGATGCTGCCGGAGTCTGGTGCTATGGTGCAATGGGCATATGTGCACAGTGGGCGATCATGCGGATGGCTGTTCATATGACGAATCT
Source organism: Pyrrhosoma nymphula (assembly GCA_963573305.1). Lineage (NCBI taxonomy): Eukaryota > Metazoa > Arthropoda > Insecta > Odonata > Coenagrionidae > Pyrrhosoma > Pyrrhosoma nymphula. The sequence continues at coordinate 24,568,806 of OY754327.1, read as the reverse complement.
CGTGGAAGAGTATAAATGAGAGGCAATCTTTGCGCCTAGAGAACGAGCAAATATCTCGTTAAGTTTTGGATTACGCATAATTGAACGGGGGGAATGGACTTCAGAAGGAAGCGACTTAATTTTCATTGAGTTAGCCTCTTCCTGAAATTGTACCTTTGGACAGTATATGACAAGAATTGGAACTGGCTCATTGTTAGACGAACTAGCGTTACTATTTGGAGTAATTATTTAACCAACAACCAAATTAACCCAACCCTTTAACATATGTGGCACCCTTTACTGAGGTTACAATCTTGGGGCACCCTTTTTATATTTTTTTGTTTAAAAATATTAGTTAATTAAAGTGGTATATGCATAAGAAAAATTTTAACTTCACATTTAAATAAATACTTCCTCAATTTAATTTTATTTATTTAAGTAAGGTAGGAGTTAAATTACCAGCCAACATTTAATATGTTATAGAACAGGTATAGTATACTACTGAATTAAGGCTGGAAGAAGTTATTCGATTTCTGTCACCATCTGTGGGAGTAGGAGAAATCAATTCATGCGTTGGTGATACTAAAAATTTTACGTTTTCCCATAAAAATTTCGCGGCACCCCTAGCTGTTTTCCTGGCACCCTAAAGTACCGTGGCACACTGGTTGGGAACCACTGCTTCAGAGCGTTTATCTTTCTTCTATTATGGAGAGGATAACTCCCGTAGTGATATTAAATTGCAAGAAAGATGTTGCCTACAATTGTTTTACAATTCGCAATAGCAGGATTCTTTGGGGTAACATGTGCAGAAATTTCGTTATATTTGAAGATAAACCTGGCCTACTACGAGATGATATTCGTTATCTTTAAGCTTATCGTTCTGTAAGACCAATATTTACTATGCCGTAATTAAGATCTAGACAGATATTGACTGTTACTTCAATATGAGTTTTATATTTCTTTAATATTCCATGATTTTGGATTTGCCAGATGTAAGAAATTTTAAATGTAAGAAATGAGTATAATTATGGACATTTCCGATATGTAAATATGAATCCACACCCTAATAGTAATTTATAGTGAAAGGAATAGTCTCAGGACCATTCAATTCTTAGTACATATGTTAATCATAATGTTCTGTCCTGAGTGAGTGACCTGCCCCGTAGAAGTGGGATATGTGTTGTAAAACGTGATCCATTTATCCTCTTTTAAATTTGACCTTTACTGTATAATTCAGCTGAAGGAATAATATATATTTTACAATATTTGCTTCAGTTTGGCATATTTTTCTTATCATTAACTTTGTTGTAGAAATATTCTTGAATTGTGACAGCCAAAAGAAATATACTGCATGAAATGAAAACGTCATTTTGTTTGTGGTGTAATATATCTAAAAAGGATATTTTTCATTGAATCCTGGGATTCAAACGGTCAAATAAACAAAAAAACTATGCTTCACAGCCAAGTAGCAATTTTGCAACAGTATAAATGTAACATGAGGTAAATTATGCTTGATAGTTAATTGGATACTATTCTACACCTTATCTTAAAGCTAAACTTGGATATTGGAAGGTCCTTTTTACATGTTAGTGCTTTTGGTTTTACTGCGTCCTTTTGACCAAATAATGTATTAGACAAATCCTCAACCATTTTCATAATTTTGTCCTAAATTGATCCATTGACATTGCTCGAAATTTCACTTCAATTTTTTGGGGTGAAATTCCCAATGGAGCTAGCTTTATTAAATGAAATATTTTAGACTTAATCGATTTATACATCTTGATAGCCACTATTTATTCAAATTTTTACACCATAGCTTTTAACCAAGGATAAATAAATGGAAGTGAACTGTAATTATCTCAGCAGGTGGAAATGAATCTGCATGTGGAAATTAATCTTTGCTAGAATGATCGTTCATTATCAAGGGCAAAGTGTATTACCCTGGTGAGGGAAATAATTATATTGAACCACGTTTTAAGAACATATGGCATACGTTCAAACTATTGAGACTAAGGATGAACCAAAAGATTAACAGAAAAAGCCTTAGCCAGGAATCTATACCTAGAGTGTCAAATTGATGCACACTATTTTTTCGCCATTACGAGATAGCTACTGTGTTTGAACGGTTGGAAAAAACTGAGAACCTACCATTCCCCGTAAGAGCGCGTAAAACCAAGGATTATTTTAAAATACGCATTGGACATTGGAATTTGCTTCTGACGTTGAATCATTTGTTACGATTCCATTAGCATCGCTAGATCAAGCCATACGAGTTACTGGATGCACCCAGTATTTTCATTTGCATATGCTCACAGAATAGCCGTTATTCAGAAATGCAATGGAAAATATGAAGTAAAAGTACGTTTGCTTCATGATTAACTTTGCACTCACTTCCTATTCTCGCAATCAGCGGCAGGGATTCTAACATATTTCATAACGCGCCGTATGGCTATCGAGGTTTTATTTATATCATTATGTCACTTTGTGAGGAATGAGAATACGTCCCTCTTCTGATAAGGAACTAATACTTGAGGGAATCCGTCATTGCTGTGGTCACGGCATTTCTACTTGAAGAGAGACTCGAGTCAATCACGAAGGCATTATATTTGCTTGCGTATTTGCAAATGATGGTTCATTTTGGTTTATCATGAGACGATTTCAGTGTTTTCTCTTTAGTTAACTTTCCAAATAATTACAAAAATGCCACGTAACTTGATTTTGAGGGGCGAGCAAACAATGTCAAGTTAAACAATAATTCATTCACTTCGCATAGTGTTTATTGATGCGTCTTGAGTTAATTAGAAGCTGTATTTGATTTACTTTTTGCTCCGAAGTTTCCGAGGGGGAGATGAAGTGGGGGGAGTGGCGGGATGTTGATTCTCTTCCCCGGGCCCTCCTCCGCTGCGTTTCATCAAGCGAGCGGCAATCAATCAGAACCGCTGCGGCTTTCCTTCGCGGCGAAAGCCTCTCCCGAGTTTCTTTGTTGCTGACAGCCTCTTTCCCTCTCGCTCCTTCCACTTTTTATGCCCGCCGTGCGTAATCCGTGCATTAATTACTCGGAGTATTTCTTGCAAGACCATTCCCACCGGCTCTAAGCTGCTCTCCGAATGTTTTTGTTTCGTGTCCCGTTCCGAATCATATTCACTGTGATAAATTATGATACATTCCCTCAATTCTTTTCAGCCTTGCACTTACTCCTAGCATTGTTCTGTCATGTAAATGCGTTGGAATATTTTATTTCTTCTTATTTAATGTGGCTGAAGATATCTCTCATATCTAATATATATGTTTTCAGCATTCTAAATTATTTCCCTGTTCTAAAATCGTAATTTCAACGTATTTATGTATTCAACTTGGCGTATGCATGACATTTTTTTTTAACTAAAACATTCAAACTAGAATAAGTAATGATTGCATTGCGCGCTACTGCTAACAATACTCATATCTAGCTGCCTTTTACACCCTTGTTGTGATGTCAGCTTATTCCATAATGCCACCTTATTTAATTTCAAACTGAGTCGTCTCTTCATTTTTTCTGCTCTGAATTTTTTGCTGTCTTCGAGTAATTTGATTTATAATGAGATAAAACGAACGTAGACAAGTAAAAGAGGAACCAGGATGTTTCCTTTTTTATCTGATTAAATGTCGTAACATCTCATTCAAAAAACAAATTATTGTAGCTATCAAAATAGGCAAGTAACCTAAGTAGAAAAAAAAGAAATAAACCTTATGTAAAGGCGTAGCGTATAGTTATTTCACCGAGTTTAGACAAACCCTAAATCTAACCCTACATACTACTCTGAGAGCTACCGCAGAAGCGTGTGGCAGAGGGACACCAGCCATGGATTGCGAGGAAGGGAAAAGGAGGGGGAAGAGGAGGGATGTGGATTGTTTTAAAACGATATGTCTTATGGTAATGTCACATTGTTTTTTTTATAATCACTAATGGTGCGTGGAATGAAGGAACTTTAGTACCTGTCTGTTCGGCAATGTATCTCACTTACTTTGTCATTCCTATTTGTTCTAGAGATGTAGCACAGGGTTAAAATAACATCCTCGGTATCGTACTAAAACTCGATGATCGGAGTTTTTCAAGTAATCTTGCCTGCAGCAGCCTTGTAGTTTCCTGTAACCATGCATGTAGCCTCCGAGTCTCTAACGGTTCCCAGCCTAATCCTTCCATCAGCTGTGTGACACTTGCTATTCGCTCGTTTCAGTTTTTTTTACGAAGCGTGAGGCTTTCCTATGTATTTAATTTACTTCGGGAATTAATTGCTTTTGTGTAGAGTCCTAAATACTCACGGTGAATTCAAGATTTAGCCTAACCACAGTGAAGTTACACCTCTCTTTAACTTTTTCGTCGAAGAATGTTCCTACTATTCGCTTAATAAATCATAGTTTTTTAAAGCAATGCAACAAATGTTTAGCATGTATTTCCTCCTCGTTAGATCTGAAAAAAGGTGATTCCCAGGTATTTCACTTCATCTGACTCGTTTAGTAACCCCTCCAACTTAATAAATGTAGAGTTGGTGTGAACTACCTCATAAGAGATGTTCTCCAATGCAGTTACTAAGGTTACGTTCGAGCCCCCGCTCAAGACACAACGAGTTAACGTTGTTGGGAACCAATGAGAGAGCTACGAAGTTAGCTTTTGTGAAAATTTCTCGGTAGATGACAGCATTGACTGTAAACAATGTAGTTTTTCTACTTGATCTAGAGTTAAATACGATACGGTTCCCTTTAAGTATTCAATGACGCCATGAAAACGGTTAAAACCACATGTATATTATAAAACATTGGACGTTGCCACTCGGTATGAGAGCTGGTTTTAATTCTATAAATCTAGAAAGAACCTAAATAGCTGCGTGCAGTCTAATATCGCTAATTAAAAACTACGTTCTGGGAGTAATCAGATTTTACACTAATGATTTTCATATTCTTTTTGAATTTTTATCTATATCATCATACCGGGAGGAATCTTAAATAGACAAGGTTGCGTCACGACTTGGGTACACCAACACAATATAAATTAATCTTTTTCTACTACTATGCCACATGACATCTGCCTTTTTTCAGCGCTTGCCTCTAAAATTCGTATTAGTATGTAGTAACGTATTTAATTTAGTAAATTAGTTAGCAAATTCAGAGTTATATTAGTAGGTACTCTTATACAATTTAGTAATTTAGACAAACTTATGCTGATGCAGCATTCCGCAAAGGGATTGAGTTCTTATAAACCATACATCTCGTAATTATGCATAACGAACAGTGCACCATATATTGACTCGGTCATAAAATACAGGCAAAAATGGCAAGCAAGTAACAAAAGAGAGATGCCTGTCCACTCCACGAGTAACGTATGTTTAGCACGAGTGACGTAATACTTGGCGTTTCCAGCCACACGTATCACTCACGGAGGGAATACATTAAGAAAATTTTCCTCAATTTTCCTTTTTGTCAATATTCGAATATTTATCAGAAATATTTTCGTTTGAAAAAATCATTACGTTGCATAGATTATTTGACAGCTGTAGACTTTGGTAAGATAGGTTTTATGACACCTATCCCTCGTTATCATAATCCGATCACGTGGCTTTACTGTTTACTGCACGTCTTCAATGGTTTCATATTCCTCACAAGGTATATCTGAAACACTTGCAAACGTGTACTTTAAAACAATCAATATTATGCTCCGTACTTTTTGTGGAATTCTAATCTAATTTGAGGGAGCGTCCGAAAAATCACTGCCGAGGAATAATATGTATTTCATAATTTCGCCCTTACATCGCAGAATTTTCAAAAGGATTTTCTCCAGATTGCACCCGCGGATGTTAGCTTGTGACCTTGCATAAACAACTTTAATCGAGACATGAAGGAGAGTTTTATTTTTCTTTTTCAAATTCTTGGATGTCGTAAAAGGTTATTTTCAAGCCCTATGAAATTTAAATGTCCTACATTTTCAGCCCCGGTGGAATCCTTCCACGGCTCGACGCCGCCACTTTTATGGAAGAGGAGGCGCACATAGAGGGAACCCCACTGCCCACGGACCTCCCCCTCTTCCCTCCTACGCGGGGAGGCATTATTCCCCGTCCTCATGGGGGGGTGGATATCTAGTGTGCCGTCTGAGCCCACCCCCCTCCTGGCCCTTCTCCTCTCGCTAGGTACCTGCCCATCCGACTGAGCCCATCCTCTCATGTACACCAGACACCTACCCCCCTGCACAAAACCCTCCACCGCCGCCTTCCCCGGGAACGATGGCGATAATAAAAAGAGCGAAAAGTCTGCTTTATCTTACGCCACCGGGCGCACATCGTACACGCCGCGCTCGGCCATCCAGCTCTTTCCCGCACATAGCAGTACTATTACTGCCGCCACCACCACCTACCTGTCTCAGAACGCGCTCAAATTTCCATGGCTAAGCGGTCACCTGCACCACCCGCTAAACGACCAAACCCTCCCTCCCTCTATCCACCCACTGACTCTTCTCCCGGGGACCCTCCCTCCCCCGTTTAACGCCCCACCCCCACCAATCCCTAACCCGCCCAACCTCCAGCCCTCATCCCTCTCACTCTCCATATGGGAGGGAGCATCCCCGGCTCTGCCTCCAGCCGAGGCCCACAAGCTATTACACTCTCCCATATTCCACTCTCTGGTCCGGCGATATCGCTCGCATTTGGGATTTAAGCGGCGGCCATCATCCCGGGACCACCTCCCTTCTTTCCCTCTTCTTTTCTCCCCTTAACTCTCGCCCATCTCCTCCCGATTCGAGCCAAACCCCGCACCCATCACGCTTCTGCTCCCCACACTCGAGCTGCTCCACAGCGCGGCTACAGTGTGCACCTACCCGCTCGTTCTTCCTCTCCCCCAAACCCTCTCCTCTGCACCGCGAAGTGGTACACATCCCCTCACCCCTCCCCTCTCGCCCGCATTTCTCAGTGGGCCATCTCGCCACCCGCTCCCATCCACCCCTATCCCCCTGCACTTCCCCTCTCGTGCCCTTCCTTCCCCGCCCTCCCAACCCCTCCCACACTTCCTCCCTCGCGAAGGACGCAATTGTCACGGAGGGGGACAGGTGGGGTTGCACGGGGAGCGTGGAGGGGGAGGAATGGCACGGGAAAGTGTTTTGGTACCGAGCAAATATTCGGAGGGTGGAGAGGAGCGTGGAGATGACGACGGGTCCAGTAGGCATCAGTCGCGTAGTGGGGGGGGGGGGATTTAAAACTGGAGAGTAATACATACGCGAGAGAGGAATGGGATTTTTTGCTCGCATTCCTGGAGGTGGGGTAAGTACGAGGGAGTACCCCAATGTAGAATGGCGGGAGGGCTATCCAGGGTTTGGTTGATGGAACCCTGTGGAAGCTCAAATGATGGGGATGGTAATGGCTGCAGGATGGGGAGTAGGATTCAGGGGCTGGGAGAAATACTTTTAGATCCGATGACGAATCCAGGGAAAAATGAGATGAATATGCTTCGGGAAAGAGTAATTGAAGCAACAGTTTAAACGGTAGTTTAAGGAGGTAATGCTGTAAGGAATGGTACGTTAGAACTAAACCAATGTCTCGAAAAGCTCAACTTAAGCGCAAATTTGACCATACGCTATTTTATTGTTTTTTAATTAATATGTTTCATGTAATACCTTTATATGAATCTTTAAGTTACCACCTGACAATAGGGTCAAATTGTAACTGCGTCATCTATAGTAATAATATGTATATGACCACCATTTTGACAATAATGAATTAAATAATATTTCCGAACAAATATACCGAGATGTGAAGGAAAATTTCAAGTAAATAAAAAATTGCGCAAGAAGATAATATAACCTTTCTAAGGCGAGTTGAACATTTTATAAAACCAGTTATAAAGTTTGTGAAATGGAGAGCAAAATGCTTTAGTAATTATACATTTTCTTGTAGGATCATATATTGTAGGTATTTGTTGCTATCATGGGTGAATATTTTCCTCGCTGGAAGTCTACTAGTCGAATGCATAAGCTCTGATGGTGAAAATCTCCAGAGGAGATTCGTGGCCTTAAACCTTTGGACCCCCCTGAGCAGTCACCCTCACCGACTGCTGTCCCTCTTGGAACCGCCTAGGGGTCGAAGGTATGGAAATAAAACTGCGTGGCGGCTGTAAAAATGGGAGACGATGAGGATGTGGTGGGAGAGGCAGGCGGGGAGAGGTCCGGAGATTCGGAGCGATCTAAGAGAGGAGGAATCAAAGGCAGCGCAAGTTGAGCTCTGGGAAATAGATTTATCGGGAAAAAAAGAGAGGGAGAGATAGGCTGCGTGGAAATTCCACGTGGAATAAGCCGAGTTTCGGGAGCGATGGAGGGAGCAGCAGGGAATCTGGTCGTCGGGATTGTTTCTGTTGGGAATGTTCGGGGGTGATTGGTGGCGGAGCGGCGCATTTGGTGGGGGAGGAGAATAAATATTTGCGAATGCGTGAGGCGTGGGAAGGGAGGATTGCGGGGGTGCGGAGAGCGGAATCCATTTGAATGGCGGCCCTGCCAAGGAGTGGGAGGGAGTGGCCTGCGCATGGGGGTGAGAAGGGGGTTGAGGAGGTGAGGGGCCGCGATACGACTTCTTCCGTCTTTCGAATCCTGAGGATATGCTCAGGAGGATAGTGGAGGACGCATTTGAAGACTCCATTGCAACGTAAAATACGCAAACTCCCTCCCTTACTTCGTCTCTTCCAAAGTTCCTTCGCCAATTTTCCTCAAGTCTCCCAGTTTTTCCAATCTCCTCTCTTCGTCTCAAAACTCCTGGGATAAACTTCCGCTAATCTCTCAGTTCCTTGTCTCTCTCCTCCTTTCCTCAATCCGTTCATTCCCATGTCCTTTTCCACCAGGACTCGGTACCCAGTGCATTCCCTCGCCTGTCCCCATCCACGCCAAACCTCTTCATATATCTCCATCTCCCCCCTGCGCTTTTCCCTTACTCTCTCCATTCAACCCTCTCCAAACCTTCGGGACTCTTAAAATAACTTCCTTCCTATTTTTACGGCTCCCGGCCCCCTTTTTTCCTGAGAAAAAAGCCCCATTGTTGCCATTGCTATTGCACCATTTCCTATTTTTGGGTGCATGGGAAAAAGGCCGAGTTCGAAAAGGCTGCGATAAAAAAAGCCCATTTGAATAATCTCGCTTTTCTCCTCGAAACGGCAGTCAGAGCAATCACTGTAAGCATGTGCTCAGGTATTGCAAACATTTTGTGCGTACCTGCTCCAACCCTTCAGCCGATAACCCGTTCGTGAAGATATATTAACGGCATTTTACTGCGCGTCTGCATAATTTTGCAAGATATGTATATTTTTTCAGCAGAAATTATATTTTCAAATGCTTTATATTTGGTACTAGCTGTGCCCGGCATGCGTTGCAATGCCTATTTTTCTTTCTAAGTAAGCTCGACTATACAAAGCAGATATGTACAAAATAAATAAAGGACAATACATTTTGGTGTATTCGCAAAATAAAATATTTTATCCTGAAGTCCCCATTGGTTTCTATACTTTTCATGGCTTTGCCCACTAATTCTTTCTGGGTTCAAAATCGGTCCCTAGACGAAATTGAAACCTAGTCCAATGAATTTCTCGTAAATACACAGGAATTCGTAACGGATAAATGATGGCATGAGTTTCCATTCCATGCCTATCCTGGGGTTTCCAAGTAAATTAAATATTCTATAGTTGAAGTAGTGCAAATATTTAATATTTTTGAGCTTAAAAATCCAATTTTAGGAATAAGAGAAGCGTATGCGAAAAATCGAATGCAAGAATTTATACCATTGTTCTTTAAGTTACCAAATGATAAGCACTTTAAATCTATATCATGAGTGTAAGCAATTAAAAAAAGCAAATAAAGAGACCAATGCACCAAATCTTATTCTACGTGCAAATAAAGTACGTAACTATTAACACAAATTATGTCTCACTAACATGATTCTGATGCACGCGATTGTGCAACTCGTAAATGATCTGCTTAGTTGCTTACTTGTTGCTCCTCGCTTGTTTGAGAAGCTCGCGTGCCAACACTCATTTGTTGAAACGACTCGCGCACCACCTATTGCACAATGGATTTAATAACTCAGAAACCTTCGAAGGCGCCCGCACAACAACTCACCTAAGTTTCCCCGGCATGCGTTCCAATGCCTCTTTTTCTTTCTAAGTAGGCACACATATATACAAAGCAGACACATTTTTATGTAAAAAATAAATTAAAGACAATGATTTTTGGTGTATTAAATTTAAATTGAAAAAATGTATTCAAGTGATTTGGGATATACATTATTTTTGGTCTTACCGCCCTCTGCAAAAACAAATAAATATTGCGGCAGCCCCAATCGTGTACATATGAAAAGCATGGATTTTTCAAATATAATCCACAAACTTGAAGCGATTGACCTTGTGCCTTGTTGATGGTCATTGAGAAGGCAAGGAGAACGGGGAACTATTCGTTTGGCTACAACTATCAAATTAGTCACTTAATCTGGCATTAAAATGCTTCAGGAGTGAATAAGTATTCATGAAATCGCTATTAAATTGATATTCACGTCTGGTTGCCAAGGAAATTTGGTATTGTTGAAAAGAAAGAAAAAATGATGAATTTCGAGATAAAAACGCAATACTTGGACAAAAATGAAACGCATAAGAAAATTAAATTATATAATTAAATACTGCATTCTTTTGTGCGTTCTATGATACAAATTTCCATCCAATATCTTGAGTGTAAGTAATTTAAAAAAAGCAAATAAAGAAACACCTGTACCAAATTCAAAGCTTTTCTTATAGGAGTAAATGCTAACAATATTGGGGTACAAAGAATTCCAAAATTCGCAATTTTTATAAATTTATCAGAAATCATGATTTATCATGATTTATCATGATTTATCAGAAATCTTCATGAGCACGCGCACAACCACTCACCAAAGTCTCATCGCAATCGGATGAATGGCATTGGTGTGAATGAAGAATTAACAAAACAAACATTCTTTTTTATATGTTAGATAAAAATATTTATACTTGAGATTTGATCATGATCTATGAATCTCCATTAGTCGCCTCAAAGGTATCCTCCGATATACTATGTGTTGCCGTATATACTTTCAAAAATCCATCGTAATCACTGCTAGCCATTTTATCACGGTTCAGAAAGGGTGGAAATATTGTGTCGCTTGATTTTACGTTCCCATGGTAATTACAGATGTTTTAAAATTATATAGATGCTATCGTCATGTTTTTGCGATTTTTGCATCTGCAGGAATTTTAAATGAGATTCGGAGAATAAAGTTTTGTCCCCTCCACAAAAATTTAACCCTCTCTTAATCCTTTTCAGTGTTTGTAGCAAAAAGATTCGGTCCACCAACGTTGAGATAGTTAATGCCTTCTCTCGGCTGAAATACGTATCTTTTCTCATAAGCAATCCTTTTTTAATGCTCGCCATTGTAATTTTTTGTTTTTCACCCTAATTAACCACTACTTGACATAAAGATATCAGCTTCCTAGAAGCTCATTCTTCACAAATAGTGGATTCCCGGAGCTAAAAACTAGGATCTCCTGTTGTTTGAAGTAGTTCTTCCATGAAGTTGCATGAGTTTTGTTAAAAAAGTTACTATTTTTTTCTCTCTCCGGTAATTTGATGCTCAACTATGACTGATATCTAATCCCTAGTATTTTATTCGCTTCTGCAAGTTCCTCATGGACGATTTCCATGCAGTCTCATTGAAAGCGCAAGTTTACCAGGAGGGCAGTCTTGGTTCTTCCATCGGAAATTTTGTAGGGGTCACCGTTGGCGTGTGCCTGCCAAGGAGGGACGGGATGAGAATGCCTCCGCGGAACTGATATCCTGGAGCTGCTTCGCCATCGCTCTGGGACGGGGGTGGGTGGCAGAGGCGGTTCTGGCTCTGAGGAAATCGTCATGATGACGCAGTGGGTAAATACACGGCCGAGCCGTGTAAAGTTTGAGTGGAGCAATTGGAATTTAATGATGGTGCATCTTTGCTTTTCATCAAAATGTTAGCAAATTGGAAGGACCCTTCCCTTTCGCCACTACACTTAATTACCACCCAATTTGTAATTTCATTCCGTTTGACGACTACTCCCCTTCTCCCGCTCTCGCTTCCTACGCGCCGCCTCCCCCGAAAGAACGTTGAAATTCTTTCTCCCCGTTATACGCATGGGATCTCAATCTTCGCCCTGTTATTCACAGAGGCGCGCCCCTCCCTCCGGGGAATATAAAATTAGCCCTCGCCGCGCGAACGCCACCATGCTCGCTACACTTCCACTCTACCCTCTTGTCCGCCCTCTTCCTTCCTCTTTCTCTCTATCGGTCTTCTTTACCTCTCTTGCTTCTTCAAATCTCAGCTCTCTCCCATTCGCAGTTGTATTACTTTTAAATTTTAATTGTATTTTTCTTGTGAATATTTATTCATTCTTGTTATCTGTAAGTATTTATTTAATCTACCTGCATTTCCAGTTATTTCTTTTTTATGTTTTCCATTTTTCAATTTATTTGTCTTATTGTTATTAATTTAATAAAATCATTTTTCTCCATTTATGACGACACTCTTGTCCTGCGTCACCTTTTTCCTTTTTGGTGAAAAGACGCTACTTATAAACTCTGTGTGCATTGACGACCTATCTTCAAGTAGGATACGCAGAGTGTTCTCAGCCACCTTCCTCAGTCAGCTTTCCTGCAGTTAGTTTTTTTCGTCACAAATTCAACCCTTTGTCCCTACGTTTAACCCACTCGCTTGGCTACCTTTTCATTTTTTTGTCATACAACTCACACGTGTGCACAATTGTGTATCCTATGTTTGAATTTTTTTAATGCAGTTGCTTTATTTGAACGCAACTCTGACGAGAGACTTTGTTACAAGAAGAAGGTTTAATATTATTTAGCGTCAATTGCGCCCCTACGAAGACGATCACGTATCCGTCTATCTCTATGTTACTCAACCCCCTTCACTCCCCTCGCTAATTCCATGGGCACCACCCTCCACCCTTTCCTTCCCTTCCTGTCAAATCAATTTCTTACTCCACCCGCTTCCTCTCCCACACCCCCTCTTCCTCCCCCTCCCTCACTCTTCCCCTCCCTTCATCTCTCCCTCCCCCTCATTATTCTTCCATCTCCCTCTCTCTCATTCTCCGTCCTTCATTTTTCATTCGCCCTTCTCTCGCCCTCATTCTTTCCGTTACCTCTCCCCCTCCCTGTTCCACCCTCCCCCCTCCTCCCCGACCTCCCCCTTCCAACCATCCGCCTTCCTCTCTCTCTCTCCCTTGATGACACAAGCAATTTTCCGGCATGCGATCTTTCCACTCGTAAAACATCCATTCATCATCTGTTTTATTTTAATAATTAAAGGTTTTAAACGGTCGCCGTGTTAATTATAATTGCTTTCGGCTTTGTATTCCTTGAAAAAGACAGCCGGTACGGTTTTCCTGTAACACGCTCACTAAAGATAATATTTTTCCGCACTTGTTTGCTTTGTAGTTGAACGCTTTTTAGGTCTCTCTCTCGTCAGCTTTCTCACTTTTTTTCGATTCAGACGACCGCGCTTCCGATTTTCTGCCCTTTGCGTCCTCTCCGCTTGTGCATGACGGCCACCTTCAAATAACATCTCTCTACCCTGATCACACATCCCACGCGGGAATCAGAGGGTAATTAAGATCACCGTTTCGGTTTTCATGTTCGCTTTACTGGGCATTCAGCTCTCGTTTTTGAGCTGAAAATTCTTGAGGAAATCTAAAATAAAACTTTTTAACCCGCGGTGCGCTAAATCGTTCTATACCTTTCTCTAATAAAGGTTAAGGTATCAGGTGACAACTTGTGAAAATGGCGATCGATTATATTGTCACGAAATGAAAAATACTTTGTAAATTTCCACTCTAGTTTATTTAACCGATCTAGGTACCAGCAAAATTTGTCATAATCAATGTGATAATGGCAGAAGCTGCCGAAACCTAAGTCGGTTAAATGAACTAATTTGGAATTTTACAAAGTATTTTTTATTTTGTGAAAATGTTATCTATATCCTATCGACATTTTTTTAAATGGACCATCTAACCTCCATAAAGACGTGATCGGCTGTGTATCCAAATTCAGTGTTCCATCTGTTAATTTATCTGTTGCTACGTTTCAAACCTTTTTTTAGTCCAACTAAGACCTGTTTCATCTTCTTTCGGTTTGCTTAACTCAATGTGCTTGGTAATATACATCACAGTACTTAAGACACTAATACTGTCTGATATCGATTTTAACACTTCATAATAAGAATTAAAGGTATATTTGACTCCTCCTCATGACCTCTTATTATTTAATTACTTTTTTCTTCTTTCAGAAGATATAGGTCTATTAATTTGTAAATTATTTATTTATATTTACCGCCGTTTTGCATTTTAATAAATGCTCCTTCAGGGCTACAATGAAAGTTGTAACTTGTGAAATCCTATGTTTATATGCTTTTTAGCATAACTATGTACCAAATTTTAAACCACATTCAATTGATACGCAGTAAGACAAATAATTTTAGTAATAATAATCTCTATATTGGCAACAGCCAAAAGCCAATCACTTCCAATTTGTTATATATAAGACGAACACAATCAACCATGCCCTGGGAGGTGTAAAGTTTCTACCCAGGCGGGATTCGAACCCGCGACCTTTGATTCGGCAGGCGAGGACTTTACCCCGCCGCCACCAGGGCCGGCAAATTCATTTCACTGTAGTCCTGAAGAAGGATGAATTAAAATGCGAAATGTCAATAAAGAGAAATAAATAATTTACAAATTAATAGACCTGAAATAAGGAAATATATCTCCTGAAATAAGGAAAAAATAATTTAAACTGTTTAGCTCTGATAATGCTGTCATCGTAACCGGTCAGTGAGTATTAAATATTTCGTGGAACATTAGCAAGTTATCTATATTCATTCGCACGTCAAACTTCTACAATGTTACTTCAACCACCATCAAGCTAATGCTTAATTTAATAATTATTTTTCTGATGTATGACATTTGTTACTACACGGGAATAGAGTATTTGCACATTTTTTGGAAACTATGTTAAATTTTGCTTTGGTGCGTAAAAACCATAAATCCAAAATTTTACTGTCGTAACTTTCCTACTTTTTAAACAACAAGCAATTTAAAATCACATTTCGAACCTTGCGCACAAACGGACCGAGGCCATATTGAATCTGCTGTGACGTAATCGCCCTTACTCCACAATCGCTGCCGGGTTTATTTACATTCGTCCTGTGTTGTATTTACTGCCTTGTGTGGTAAATATAGACTTTTTACAGGCTAAATAGTTCCAAAAATTACCACGTAGATGCCTGATGATATCAATTAAAAATTACTGCGAAAAAGAAGAGCTACAAAGAGTATTGTTTCGTGCCATAATGCAATGTTGCTCAGGAAATCTCCAATCATTAACGCGTCCACACCCGGAAGATTATTGGTACTTGCCTTTGCGAATCCAACTTTTATGATGAGCACCAACGTTTTATTTCAAATATCGAAATAACTTCGAAAAGGCAAATACTATTTCACTCTCAACGCACAGCTAGGCTTTTTCGCTTCTGCTGATATGGGAGATGACGTCACACTACGTTTAGACCTTGGAAATTTCGATGCTAAAACAATGCATGTTAAAAGCTATTTATTAAATTAATTAGTAGGAATTATACCTTGGTATTTCGTACGTGGCATTTCTAAAACAAACACTACTCACTACAGTTAATTTCAACAAAATACCTCACTTACGCAAATACTCTATTGAGTGAAGATTCTCATAAAAATTCATTGCTGAATAGTTTTTTTTTCAATCCATTTAGGAGTTGAATGAAGAATTTGTTTTTAATTTTGTTAGCTTCAACTTTAGGCCAGCTGTATCAGAGACTGTAAATACTACTGTAATACTAATACTCAATGTTCTCGTTGATGAGTATGCACAGTAGAAATTCAGGGCTTTCGCATCTTCGCCTGGTAATTAAGACGTCCGTCTGGCCTAAGGGCGTTGAATTTGCTTGCCGATGTTCAACGTTTTGCAGGCCAACGAAATATTAGTCCACCGCTCATTTCAGCACCGTCGTCAAACACGGAGAATCCCGAGTGAAGCCCGTGTCTTCTGCTCTGGAGGGCATGCGTATGTACACGGACCGAGCAAAAGTGAAAGTCACCGCAGCTTTAATCTGCGAATTGGCGGTGGCTTGCGTGGGATAAAAGATGTATTTCTTTCTTTTGGCCATACACACGGAACTGATGCCTACTTGGGTTCTCTAGTCTATACTCCGTTGAGAAATGGAATTCCACGTCAGTGTCTAATCTCCTTTTGTTTATTCCGCATCCATTTGGCATTTTCCCACGATGAAAAACATTATACGAAGAAAAAGAAGCTAGCACTGAAGAATGACTGGGAAATGTGGTAGAAGGGAAGATAGATGAACAACACTCTAGTTTGAGAACAAAAGAGACAGCCATATACATTGTCCGTCATAAATGGTATAATAAAAAAAGAGAATAAAACACAAAATCTTGAGAAATGAAGCTAGAAATGCATTTTAGGAGAGTTATGGAGCCATTCTATTTTTCAAGAGCTCGTTATATTGCGATGATGACAACTAGAAAATGAAAAATGTGAGCTGCTGAGACAGATAACAAAAAAGATACTTTAAAAAAAATGATAACGAAATTATACAGTTTCGCGAATAGAACTCACTAGTATAATCTGTAGATCTGAGAAATGATTGGGAGGCATGCACCACTGAACTAAAAAGGACCAATCCCACAAATAATTGAAGTAAAAGAAGTTTTATAGCTTACATTGGGTAGGAGTACAAATTTAGTATATTAAATGTTATGAAAGAAATATTTTCAAGCTCATAGGACATTTAAGAACAGAGTTCTTGGAGCAGAAAAAATTAACAAAAATATTACCTAAGTGCTCGAGTATTATGGTTCGGGTATTTCAAAAGACTCAGATCAAATATTGCTTTGCCCAAGAAAACGAGAGCTGAAAACTTTCCCTTTAGCATGTCGTAAAATGCGTTCGGTAAACATTACATGAATGATTTCTCATATATTCTATAATGAGGCAGTAAAGATTACCATTTCAATGGCGTTACTGCCAAAAAGAAGAAAATAAAAACAAGGGTTTTGGACTCGATACCAATGGAAAATACTGAGTAGGAAAATATATAACAAACATAATAATGCATTAAGGTATTTGCGACTTTTGGAAGGAATCAGCCAACGTCAAGGTTAAAAAAAATTCAAAATTCAAAACAAATTCAATTAAAATAGGAGAATAGCATATACACGCATCGAGAAAAAACTCCAAAGCCCTTTATCACATAGACAGAAGATACGTATCATCTATTATATTTGAGTTAAATCACATTTCTATTTATCCCCTGCACTATCCATGACTTCTTATAAGAGGTAATAACACAAGTTCCCTGAAGGTCATTTCGAAGTAGGATTTCAAATAATGCTTTGATAATGACTGACCCGCTGGAAACGCTGGATTGAAGGGTCAAAGAGGAGTTTCAAGTAAATTTGTAAATATTTACATTTGAACAATATTAATTAAATCAGTCTAATTACTTTTGGAGCCTCCCTTGAGAGTTGATAAAATGGATTCGGTGGAGTTTAAGTGATTGGGAAAAATATACAAGTATCATTACAGAAATCACATCTTCATCGCAGCAGGTTTTGTAGAAGGCATCCAAGCGTCCGTCAGAGCATGCGTATGGAACCTCTAACCCACCTCAGAAGCTGTTTGGTATTTTAAAACATACAGCCAAGGCTATAAATATAACAAAAGCTCAATGAGTTCTTTATGAAATTCCGCCTATTTCGTCACAAAATTACGTAAAGGGAATGAACGAGGTATTTTTAAAAACCACTGCTACATTGTGAAAGCTGTCCAGAGGCGATTGGATTGGAAAGAATCTACGGAATCTGTTTTCTGTGTCTGTTGCAGAAAGAAGGATTAGAAGAGCCAATGATCAATTACAAAAACGCGATATAGCGTGGAAGAAATTAGAATGATATTTCATAATGTGTCTATGTTTGGAAAAGAAGCACCCGCGGTTTTTGCGGCATCCAGCTACAGGTGAATGAACGTCCCAATTTCATAATTTAGATCCGTTGAGCAACCTTATTCCATTACCTGGCAAATACGTAGATTTTTAAGGGAATAGTGAGTGTTGCTGAGGGATGTTCCTTAACTGCTGACGTGCCATCTCCATTACATAAAATTTCATCTGAATAACAACTAATGCTTAGGGTTTTCTTTTATTCCCAGTTAAGAAAACATACTGGCTGGGAATATAATATACCTACAAAAATGCAGATTAAGGGCTAACAGGAAATACCAATGAATAAAATATAGGACTCAGAAAGTAGGGTCTACGAAAGAACAGTCAAGATAAATGGAATAAACATAACATTGCGGCGACAGGCTGACGTCATTTGAGGTCAGAAAGACACGATGATTAGATGAACTAGCACAGAAAGTGAGCTTAGGTTTTCGGTAACCCTAAATCTTCTGAATGTCTTCACAGGGTTTCGGTTTCAGAAACTATTTTTAGGTTATAAACGAGTATAAGTATTAACGTTTGCGTGTTCCTCAATTTTTTGTGCCATAAACACATGTATCCATTTACTTAAAGCATGAAGTATGCGCAATATTGGAGTTACAATTATTTTTCCTAGCTGCTTATATATTACTTGAAAGAATTCTCAGTTCCTGGAAGGTGAATACGTGCTCCCGTTTTCTTACAAGGAAATTGAGTATTGTAAAGTTGTATGGCAAACATTTTTCATTAATGCCTGCTCGAAATTTTCTTGGATACAACCTTACTTGCTACGGTGCGTGCGCCTCGAGTGTTAATAACCTCCTCACTCCTTTGCGGAGATGAAAAATAAAATAAGGGAAAGGATATTTTTCCCGAAATTAGTTTCTCAGGCAATGTAAAAAAAGATAAAAAAGTGTCGAGGGCGCAATTTTCTAGGAACTCCTTAAACATTTATTTTCCGGAATATGTTATCTTGAATATTTATTATATTTTTTGCGCTTTCGAGGAGTGGGAGGATCTGTTTTAGTTTGTGATTTCGATGAAATCCCCTATTATTCCACCAAAAGCTCGGATGTGTAATATTACGACTCATTACGCAGCGAGAGAAAGCAGAGATAAAAAAAAAGGAAAAGAGGAGTGGTGCAGGGTGGGAGGAAAGGTAATGACTGCGGGCGATGGGGTTGGTTTTGTGAGAAGGGGTAGAGGTGGCAAGGGTTTAGGTGGGAGGGAGCGAGGGTAAATCCCTCCCTTTCCCACCGACTACATACGCCCTCTTCATCCTCCTCCTCAATTCATCCCAGTAGCCATTTTCAGTTTTTGCGCCCATTTATATGTCTCTCTCTCCTTTCCTCTTTCCTTTCTCTTTCACTACAGATATATTTCTATACATCTCCTCCTCTCCCTCTTCTTTACGTTCCTTTATCTCAACCTCTCACTCTGTTTCCCTCTTCGATCCCTCTCTTCCTATAATTTATCTCATTCTCATCTTCTGAGAAAACTTTACTTCATTCCCAGCCGTCCATTCCTCATAACCCAGCTCCCCATCCATTTTCCCAACCATCGCCTGATCTTCCTATAAAATCCACCGTCTTCCTCCCTCTTCAACCCTTTTTAGGCACGTTTTTCAAGTGGGCATTTAACCGGACTCCTCTAATAACGAGCAATTCTTCGAAATTCGAGTCTTTTGCGAGGAGGGTGGAGTAGTGGAAATTTTCTGGGGGCTCGTGAGAGGGGGAAGGAGGGAGTGCTGCCGTAGTCATCGCACCAGGGGGATGAGGTGGGACCATGGTTGGGCTGGTTGGAGCAGGGGGGATTTGGCTGGAGTGAACACACAGCGGGAGTCCTTTCCTGAGGCCCCTCAGGACATCACTTTTGTGGGTTGGAGGTTTGTCGGTGAAGGAGGAGTGCGGTATGAGGAAGGGAGTAAGAGAAAGAGAATAAGAGAGAGAATAAGAGAGAAAGAGAGAGAGACGATAAGCTATCTCGCGTCCGAGTCTGAGCCTCACGAGCACGCTTGTCATATATGTTCTCGCGCGTAAAATACCTTTTTCCCGGAAGGAAAAATAACAAGCGAGGTTTGGAAGCGAATGGAAGGGAAAGTGTCAAGGCGGCCGTAACAGAAAAAGTGCCGTATGGTAAAAGGACTCACGCCGAGGAAAATAATGTTTTTTTTCTCCTGAAACTAAAAAAAAAAACTCCCGACATTTTTACCCATCTTCCTATATATTCTACATGTATTAAAAGGGTAAAGTATGTATCTATGTGCACGAGAAGGGATTTTTATCCATGCCCCTCTTCTCTCAGAATTCCACGAATGTTTAGGTTTTTAGTCTCCGCTCGCTAAAAAGGCCTTGCGCGCGATGAAAAAAATGAGATGCCTTTGTTTTTGCTCTTTTTCCATGGGGCTCGTGTTGTTTGTACATGTAAAGGCGGGGAGCGGCGAAAATTTTTGAAGGGTTGGAGTTTGAGGCGAGAGAGAGGAGTGAGAAGGAAAAAAATGAGGAGCGGAGACCGCGGGTTTGTACGGGGAAAGGAGGAATGACAGTGCGAGCGGCCCTCTTGAGGGGGGAGGGGATGGGAGGAGGAAGGAGGCGCCGAGGGCCACAGGGGTGGCAAGAAAAATGCGTGGGGGCTCGGAAGAGGTGGATGAGGGATCTTGGGAGTGTAAATGAAGGAGGAATTACAATTTCCTGGGCCGTCCAATTTCACCTGCGATGCGTGCGGTTTTACCGCGGGATGAGAGCTAGCGGCTTCGGCATGGGGACGGGGGAGATTGGGAGTGGGAATTGCTTGGGGGTGGGAGTAGAGTTTGAATGTTGTGTGGGGTCGGGGGGATGGACGAGCCTTTGGGTGCGGGGAAGCTTATGGGACGCAGGAGCCACCGGCGGGAGAGGTGAAGGGAACACTTTGGATAAGGTAGTGGGAACGCCCGTAATGAACCTCGGACAATATCCAGCTAGGTGACGGGAAAAGACGATCGAATCAGGGTTTTTCAAAGAGTGGTGGCTGCATTTTTGTCCGTTGTGAAGTTTGGTTCAGGTGGAGGTGAGGTTTGTGGGACTGCCGTAGAATGGTTCGCTCAGAGTTAAGGGGGGAAAGAGTAAAAATGTCGGAGGCATGTGAGATTGCTATTTGTGACCGTGGGTGGTTTTAGACTTTTCGGAGGCCCTGAGGCGGTCCACTTGGATGATAGGTGGCCCACTACGGTGGGAGTGGAATGGGCTCCAAAGCTCTATGGGCATAATGGCCAAATGCACTAGTTTCGGGGGCATAAAAAAGATAGACGACGAAAAAAGCAGAGCTTAATGCCCCGCCATTGGGATGTTGAGAAAAATAAATTGAATTTGCTCTTCTATTCCGTTGGTTTCTTGGTGTTATTTCGGTGCGCTAACCGTTTTAACCGCAAGTGTCCTCTTTTTTTTATCGCGGAGGGGTTGTTTTTTCGTCCTCGGGCGAAAAAACGCCGAATTTGCGATTTTTTTGCTTTCCCTCGGTGAACGATGACGACAAGTAAAGAGATACAGTGTTTCAGTCGCAACTGGACAAAAATGTTATCTCGTGGCTCTAGTGAGTTTCATTTGTGGTCGCTATGGTATCTTTTCTCTTATTGCAGTTTTGACAAACAAGTCTAACGTTATAAATTGAGGAAATTCTAATAGGCGCGTTCTTTGCTTTGTTACTCTATTTTTTATTATTTTAATTGCATGGTGACATATAAAACTTAATAGTGAAACTAGGTTACGCCAATATAGGTTGCTCTATCATTTTGAAAAAGCAAATTAGAATCGAAATAATTTTACTGTAAATCACCTTAATTTTCTGAAGCCAAAGGTTCCCAATTATAGAGATTTACTTCGTTATAAATATGAGCGTTTCATTTATATTCTTTCCGACCGATTCTAAATTATGCTAATTAAATTTTATTTCAGCCTGCAAGGTAAGCAGGTGCGCTCAACAGAATTAAGTCCACCATTCTCTCTCAGGTCCATTTTTTATCACAATTCTCTTTGAATCCAGGAAGGTGTTCCACTGGCCGGAGATATATATCGTCTGAGAATTAAATGAGTTATACCTCGATAAATTATGCACACACCATACAATTTACAGCATATGGTGAAGTTTTTGAGTTTAAAATTACTACTTTTATTACGTTTGAAACCCAAAAGGAGCTGCATGACGTGTTAGCAGAATCATGATCTAGATGCCGAAACGAGTATTTTTTAGTCCGCCGGAAAATACAGCTGAGTCCAAGTAGTTTTCGTTCCACAAGATCTACGCGGTCTAATTCTTGGGAAATAAATGAGTCTAATTTCATGCTTAGAAATTTAAAAACTTATTAATAGACTATTTTCAGTACTTCGTTTTGGAAGTCTATATTTCTTGATTTACCTTTTAAAAAATTTCAGGGTTTTTAAATAGGCAGTGCTTTCTATTCATTAAAAACACTTATTTTCAACTCGGAAAATGCCATTGTCGAGTTACTGTGAAAGTTAGTCTTGCAATATATTTGCAAATAAATACTCCGTAGTCGAGGTATTGAAAGAGGATGGCTTTGAACGCGAAATGGATTAAAACATATTTTTCTAAACAATTGGACTCCTTTCAAGAAATATTTGTGCCACATTGAAATCATCTCATCGATATAAATTTATATAAAATACATGTAAGGTAATATTGGCCATTTCCCAAATTAGTCATTTTACATTACTTGAAAAGACTAATGAATCATTCAATATACCTAAACACCTGGAGTAACAGAGAAGTAAAAATTTCTCAACGTAAAAAAATTGTCTTATTTAAATTTTTTTTAGCGTCGCTAGGCATTTAATGTAAGTAGATTACCGCATTTTGAGCTAGCTGAAAATAAATGTGCAATGTTCCGTCGGCTCTTATTTTATTTTCATGAGAAATAGATCGTCATGGGGGCTAAATTCATGGCGCAGCATAGAAATGGTGCAATTATGTTAACAAATACGGTGAAAATAGCCGTTCAAGAGTCTTTTGTACGCTAATTGCCGTAATGACTATTGCACTTAATTTAATTCACAGGTGCAAATAGCCCCCTAAGGATTTACTCCTCTTTATTCATGGTCATTATCCGTGGACTACAACCTTGTCGTGGTGGAGGGGCTTGCGTGCTCCGATGACCCCTAGACCTGAACTGGTGGGAGCAATGCTCCTGGTAGGGCCACCCCTGCCAGATAGGTCGAAGGTTATGAGACAGACGAATGGTAGTCCGCGCTACGTCTGTACCTCAGTGAGGCAGCTGCAAAAGGCGTCTGGCACCAGTGGGGCGGCCTCTCATGTGATGGTGTCACGTGAAAACATATTGAGGTAGGCCACAGAATTCCATCTCAATTTAAATAAACCTTGAAATTGTGGACATTTCTTGTATGAAAATGTATCCTGGCAACTACCTACGTGCCCAGCAGCGGTGAGAGCAAGACGTCTGTGGACGTCATGACATAAAATCCGTGCTCGGAAGTAAAGGCAAGTAGCAGAGGAAGAAAAAGGTACAGATGAGGAATTAAATAATCAGAATAGGCACGTAGAATGTTAGGAATATGCTAAGGGCGGGCAAGTTAGACAATACAAAAAAAGAAATGTAGAGGATGAGTTAAGGAATCGTGGACCTGGGTGAATAAGATGGAAAGATAAGGGAGACTACTGGAGCGATGGCTATAGGATATAATATGTATATTGGAGGAAATGAAAGCCATCTTGGGGTTGCATTCGTAATGAACAGGAAACTTAGTAGAAAACTAGTCTCTGCCGAACAGGCGAGTGATAGGATAATAGTCGTTGAGCTAAGTACAGATCCAACTAATTTAGTTGCTATCCAGGTTAATATACCTGCCTCTAATCATAGAGAGAATGAAGAAGATGGTGTATATGATCAGATAAATAATTGGTAGCATACATGGAAGTAAGCAGCTGGTAGTAATGGGGGATTCGAAAGTGGCGGTGGGTGAAGGAAGAAAAGGGCTAGAGGCGGGAAATGCTGATCGATTACGAACAAATTTGTTTCAAACATGTGTTACAGCTCTTCTAGTTTCCAAAACCGTGTTACAAGTTAAAAATTTACCTTTCCCCTGGATATATATGGCATTTATTAAATCAGGCTTCTATTTGTGACCAAATAGCATTTGTGCAAAAAGTATTGCACTTGCAGACCCCTGTCTGAGCGTATTTTGTGGGATACAAAAAGTTTTACTACATCACATACTTACAAACACATAGTTATTTAGTTGTTAAAATAATTGTTAATTTCAAAAAGAGCCAATTTAATTGTTAATAGTTTTTAATTAGTCAGGGACAACAAATTAACGAATCATATCTTTCGACGGCTCACTTGGTTGGTATTTTTATTTTTCACATTTCAATTTATTTTTTTCCAGATATAATGTATAAATTTTTGTAGAAACGCTAGACACCACTTTTCGGCATCTTTGAACCTGGTTTATATCAAAACAGGGAAAAATGGTGGGTGGGTTTCTTAGTTTTTTTTCATCTAAATGTTTTATTTTATATGATTCATTTATCACCTACCTACATAAAAGTTTTTCAAAATAAGGGATTTTTTTCTTTCTTTAGTAACTCGCTTAAAACGCAAGGAGAGAATTCTCTTGTAGATGTGAATCAAACTAATTTTATATTGCTCATCAATTCAATCTTATCTCTATTCCATTTATTTCGTCTCATCAAGTACCCACTGGGCCCGCAGTCACATATATATATATGCTCTTCGTCACATTTTTGCGGGGGTTGGGGCTTGGGGGTGGAAGTGAAAGTTTGTCGGTTCGAAGGGACGGATGGAGTGGTGTCCGTAGGGGAAATAGAAGACCCCCCCACCCCACCCTTGGTCTCCATTCCTCGCCCCTCCCCCCCCCCCCCCGGCGGGCAGAGCAAGACAAGGAGAGCCCCCCCCGGAGCTAACATCGACTGGGAGGAGCCCACTCACTGCCGTCTGCTAATGCACGGCATTTGTCACGGGCGGGGGAGCCGACTGAGGTGTGGGGAGCGGCGTGTGGTATGTGCCGGGCCGGAGAGCGAGCGAGTGGTGCGGAAGGAAGGGAGGCGCGGCTTCCGTCGTCGAACGAAAGTGATAGGGTGCAGCGCAGGGGATTGGCGGCACCCATTCTGAGTGAGAAGGTGGTTCAACGGGTGTCGCTCTTGTCGCCTTGGGCGCTTCTATGATGGCCCCCAAGGAGTTCGCTCGACGGATGGATCAGCCGCCGGGTGTGACGGGAAATAGTTTTTGAGTGGTGGCCTACTGGTGGGCGGGCTAGGACGGCTCTGGGGCTTGCGTGTGGCGGCGGTACAAGCTTCGGACGAGAAGCCCTCGAGAAACGTGGGAATTGGCTGCGAAAAATGTGTCAGTTGCATCAATGCCACAAATTTGGATAGAGAAGTATAATAAGCTCCGGCTGTGGACTTTTTTTATTAAATTATTTTCCACATGCTGGGGAAGTACTGATTGATTGGTATCCGGTTTGGCCCAGGCGTTGCGTGTTTCTCAACCTGAAGGATACAGGTTTAAGACAAGGTGAGGGTAAATATTTTCCTTATTTTTGAAAAATATATCAATGGAAAAGTCTGTAAAAAGAATTTTCTACACACTACATGCTATTTTCCATAAGAGGCTTAGGAACCTAATCAAAGGAGGGTTGGATGGAAAGCTGAAGCTATGAAACCGTTCTGAGACGCGATTAGTCAGATAAGTGAAAGGTCTGAAGAATATTAAAGCGCCTGGTGCAGACAGCATTAACGAAAAAAATCATCAGTGCTCTTCGAAGTAAAGCCGAGGACAACTTTTAAGAAATAATCAAAGGTAACGGAAGAATGCCGGAGGACTTGAAAGTGTAATGATTGTGATACCGAAGAAGATGAGGACGGGGAAATGTGAAGAGCACCGAACCTTGAGTCAGGTGTCACATGCGTCAAAAGCAATAAGCTGAAGGATGTAAAGTAAAATTGAAGACAACCTTTTGGAAAACCATTTATAATAAAGGATGAACAGAGGAACCAGAGATGCCATAGTCTGCCTTAAAATGTGGCCTCCTTGGTAAATAAAAACGATATACGTGAAAAAGCCATTGTAAGTTGCATTTTTAGACTTGGAGAAAGGCCTTGACAACATTGCGGAACGTGATGCTCAGGGTGATGGAAAAAGTCGGAATGAAATAAAACAGAAGACGAATAATCTGCCAACTAAACAAGAAGCAAGTCGCCACAATGCGTATCACAAACGGAAGGAAAATAGAATCTAAAATTAACAAAGGAGCTCGATGCAACCTCTCTCCAGCACTGATCAACATATATGTGGAGGAGGTATTAAGAGAAGCACAACAAATGGGATTGAACTGAATTAAGGTTAGCGGAGAAGAAGCAAACATTCTCCGCGTAGCATGCGACATCTCATCTCATCTCACACGTCTCATCTCACAATGGCAGGAACTCGTAATGGTCTTCAAAGGTCACTGAGAACCACGAATCAAGTTCTTCAAGAATATAAAAAGGAAATAAATAAGAATATGACCAAAATTCTTGCTGTTAGCAAGTGGGTTCCTTCACTAAACTCGGAAGTACCATCGACTGAAGATGTAAAACGGTCATTAGGACTAGAATAGCTCAATATAAAAAAGCCATCATGATGAAAAGGTAGCTCCTGTGTTTAAGGAAGCTAGAGCTACGAACGAAGAAAGAGTATGTGAAGACATTCATGTGGGGCGTGGTACTCTATGGATCGGATACATGAACCAATGGAGAATCAGACCAGAAAATACTATAATCTTTCAAAACCTGGTGTTTGAGTAGGATACTGAAGGTCAAATGGACGAATGAAATAAGAAATGAAGACGTATACAGTAGAGTAGAAGAGGAAAGGACCATATTCACCGCTACACAGAACAGAAGAACAAGATGGGTTGGGCACAATCTAAGGCACAATGGGTTTGTGAAGAATATAATTGAAGGAAAAATCGTGGCAGAATTCTCATGAGGAAGCAAAGGGATTAATACATAAACCGAATAAAGAGAAAAGTATATTAGAAGAACTGCCAGAGACAAGGGAACTAGATACGGAAAGATGGAGGGGTGAAGTCAACCAATCTAAGGGTTGAACGACCAATGATGATCGTGAAGCATATGGAAACTATTGGTAGAATCACGCCCACGATGCTCTAAATGGTACCTCTTCTCAAACTCATCTGCTTAAATACAACTTCTCTGGTAGTGGAAAGGGTCATTACTTAATAGACCACGGTTTCACCAATAAATTTTATGTACCGAATGATTCACACGCACGAAAATAACACATTCATTTATGATTCACAGTAGATTAGACAAATTTGTTCTATTACATTAGCAAATCATCAATTCCAGCAGATCCCGGACAAATCTTTTTCACCTCGAAGATCCATACGACGCAGTTTTATTTAACATGCAATTATTTAGAGAATGCTTAACTAAGCAGCAATATTCCAAGGAATGTGAACATTCTCTTAGTTCTGATTTAATTACCTAGGTTACAAATGGTTCGCTGTGATCAGCGATGAGAGGAAGGTACCATGAGGGCAAATGTTAATAAAGGTTAGCAAGGACAAATTGAAAGCAGTGATCTCATAATGGTGCCCAGGTTGTCTTCGGCTCCTCTCAAATCGTCTTCTTATTGATTGCGTATGAAAGAAATGCTTAAAGAGTAAAAAAATATGTTTTTGTTTCATCTACTATATGTTGATAAAGTGCTACAGTAAGCAGAAACTAGTTACTCTACTATCCAAAAAACAGTATTATTTATTTAGCACCCTTTACAGCCGACAAAAGTACTTTGAAAGGATTTTAAATTAAATTTGGTTTTTCACAAGAAGTAAAAAATTGCACGATATCGCCTGTATTCTTTTTCTATTCTTGAATGTAGTGGATCTTTTCGAATAATTGACCATTTACGTTTTACTATACGTAATTCAGGATTCCAAAGTGGAGAAAAGTTCATCCATGGTGTTGAATAGAAGAACTGAAATTCCAACCTAGCTTTACAATTTAAGGAAGTTTCTTTCTCGCATAGTTGCCTTCGTATTATACTCTGAATAAAATGGTAGGGTTGAGTTGGAATATGTAAACTTCCGCAAGCTAGTACAACAGCAAAATTTACGCTCTGTGGAGAGAAATAAAAGCAGAAGGGGAAAATGACGGTCAAAGATTTCTAGCATGAGATATAGTGGAGTTGAGAGCTGTAAAACTTGCTGGTGAAAGGAGTCAATTAAAAGAGAAAAATATTTCTCCGAGTATGAGAGATTTTTTTGGAGGGATATGAGAATTGGACGCCGTGGGAGGGTGGTAGGGGAGGATAATGTATTTCTAAATTGCACAGTAGGGGATCACTGGCATCGAGAAGTGGACGAGAACAAGGCATAGTGAGAAGATTTCTGCGCGCGTGTAAAAACTCTCCGCGATAATCTCCCTCTTCTCTCTCTCCCTTTGAGTGGCGTTCAAGAGGAGAAAGAATGTTTCACTACGTGCCTGAAACGGACGTTTCATTACAAATGAAAATCTTCAGTTAAATCGCTGCTTTCAACGCCTCATTCGACTAGTCCTACATCTCCCCAACCCAAACCAAAATCTTTACCAAAACTCGTTGGTATTTACGCACATTATCTTACGGTAGCCCCTCCTCCTCCTCCACCACCCTCTGTGCACATAATGTCTGCATAAATCATTCACGAGGATCGTAGGAGAAGTTAGTTCCCATCCGTATTTTTTTATCTGAATAAATGCCTCAAGAGTGACAAGACTAGCAGAAAAGGACATAGATCCATCTGTGGAGAGAACAATGGGAATATTAAAATGAGGAGTAGCCTGATTAAAATATTTTCTCTTAAAAAACTCCTTCAACTCTCCCGATTTCATTTCTGGAATGAATGGGGGAGAAATTAAAAATGAGGAAATTCGGTTGAAGCGCAGCGGGCGAAGGAAAGAATGGGGGGGTAAGACTGCCAGAAATCGGATACGGATATATAAATGAAAAGAGTTTTGAATGACAAGAAGGGGGAAGAGAGACAGAGAGAGAGAAAGAGACAATGTTGAGGGGCGACGCGGAGTAGGCAAAGGATTTTTCAGCATGGAGGAGCGAAGAAGTAGGAGTAGAAGCGGAGATAAAAAGGGATGGAACAAAACAGATACGCAGTAGTTGGTGTAGGGAGGAAGGACAGAGTGGTTTGGTGGGCGGGAGGGGGCGGCGTGGGCGGAGGTGAGCCGGAGGGTGGGGCGACCAGCTTGCGAAGGGAAGGAAGAAGTGTGGTGGGCGGGAGGGACGGGAGGTGAGGCGAGGGTTGGATTCGGTCTCCCCCGGGGAATATTCGCCCTTCAACTTTCCTCCTCATCTCACCTCATCCCTCCCTCCTCCGCTTCGCCTGCTCGACTCTCTTCCAAGCCTTTCCCCGCTCTTTCTCTTCTCTATAACGGCGTTGTTCCCCCCCTGACGTAATGGCTCCGAGTGGGAGTGAAAAATAATGTAGGAATGAAATAAAAGGTATAAAGGGAAGGGTAGGTGGCATAGCGGCTCAGTTCTCTGCAGAGGAATAAAATCTGAAGGCTGTAACCATTTTCTTGATTTACCTTTCGCCTCATCTACCCAACTCCACTCTCGCCCACTCTTGCTTTGCTTCCACCCTCTCTCACTTTCCCCGTCTCTCTGTTGCTCGTCTTCGCTGAAACATTTGGCGCTCTCTCCCTATTCAACCTTATGTTTTCTGCTGCAGGAATTTCTCGCTTCTTTCTTTTATCCAATGGAAATCGCGTATACTGCCGTTCTAAGGGAGCAATTGTGATTTCTAGCGTCTCCAAGCAGAGCTGAAGCATTTTGATTCATCCAACGTGCACTGCTAACTTTAAATATGAAGAGAAATTTCTGCATCGGCTTACCAGCATTGAATTCCTTCCATTTGTTGGCATTGTCACTACAGTTTTCTCATGACCTGATCGTGCAATTGCCATTTGATTTTTAGATTTAAATTCATACCTAAATATATGAGGGTAGACTTAATAATGATGGTTTTTGCTTTTCAATTGGTTAGGTACTTGAGTTGAATTATCTTCTCTTGAAGAAAATATATTATGAAATACAGCTTTTAAGAAAAAATAATGATATTTAGTACTACAGGAGGCTAATGCCATTTTAATATAGGTACAGTGTAACTCACACAGCCTAAATACGGTTATGACAACGAAAATACCCAACTCATCATTTTAAAATATATTTGATCACCCCTGGGAAAGCTCATGATTACCGGTCAGTCCCAATTTTAGCAAGTTATAACTACTTGTTTAAAGCTTGAGACTAAAGTTTTTTATAACTTGTGTGATGAACGTTGATCTATCGAGCATTCATTGTACATTGAAACTAATCTGAAATTTTGCAACTAATTGGGTTTAATTTATCATTAAAATAACTTGCACTATCCCTGGTTAATAATGTTTTTTCGTTGAAAGCAAACAATTAAATCTAATAACACCATTTACAAGAATGAAAAACTTTTTGCGAGGGCCAATTTTAGTTTTAAAATAAAACTGTACCTTCAGTGAATTTAAAAGTTACAAGGAAGTTTAAGAATGCTTTTCAGTGGGAAATCACTTTTTGGAATGAGGGCATAAATGCGTTCCTTTCTAAATTTAGTGCATTTCATCATTGACCAAACCTCTCTTCTCTTTGCAGGAAACGAAGCTACGTTTTCACCGTACGACCAGCCGGCCTGGTCCGCCGTGGACGCCCCGAGGGCACTAAGGTGAGGAACCTTTACAGGTCATTCCATTCTCCCATTCGCATGGACTATGTCCCTCACGCAGACTATACATCTTTCCCTTTCCTTTCTTCAATCTCTCTCTTTCTCCCCTCTCTTGCTTCGAATCAAGGAATAAATCCAAGCGACCCCCCTCCCCTTCTCTTACCCTAGCTGCTTTTCCCCCACATCCTTTCGGTCCATTCGTCCCCCAAGGTCCACCACGCCACCCTCCCCTACTGCTACACAGTCACGGTGGAAGGAAACTCTCTGTGGCTTCCATTCCCTCATCCCAATTTCTCCAGTCTGCGGTCAGGAAGTGACGATCCCTTCTCCTCATCTTTAGACGTTTTCCGTCCATTCCTTATCGGTCTCCAGCCATCTAAATGCCTTTGTCGACAGAGCGCCCTTGAGAGGAAAGTAGACGGGGATACATTTACGTTCTAATGCCTCTGTGAGGAAACGGCCGGGCACAACCGCTTCCTTAAATTATCCTGGTCGTGTTTTCCTTTCATTAAGGCAATTCTAATGGTCGGACTAGGGCATATTATTTCGGAAACCAAGTAACAATTTTTCCACCTGTGTAAGGGGATTGTATCTCACTGCTAAGGTCCTCATGAATGTTGAATGTGATTGCAAGTCTTTCTGATAGTCGTCAAGGAGATAATCAATACGTTTGAGAGCAACTTTATTATTTTGTGAAAGAAAGAATGCCATTCTATCCTTTGATGTAGCTGTCGAAATTATATTTCACTGCATCAGTAAGAAAGAATTAGATCAGACTCTTTTCAGAAATATGCATGCTTTTAAAAGCCAAAGTTTTCTTAAAAAACTTGAATGCTCTGAGTTATGTATACGGCGGGAATGATTTTTTTTACAGATTTTTGCCAACCGGTGAAATTCTTGGTGACAACTTTCTTATTCATATTTTCGGAGAGGTAAACTATGTTCTTATTGTAAATCGCTGCAATTTTTTAGATACCCTGGAGTGGTGTACCTACATTGTTTTCAAATTAGAACTTTTTTATAGTGGAATTAATTAAAATGCAGCTGAATGATTTCAAAACCCTTAATCGCTAAACACTAAACGTAGAAAGAAAAAAACAATGTGCTCACCTTTTAATTACGCTCTGCAGAGTAATTAAAAATTGAAAATATGGATCTGAAATTGCAGTTTATGTGATTTTCGACATTAGCCTTCATTATCATCACTATTCTAGCTCCTGTGCATTACACAACATGGGGGATATTGCCAATATCCTTACTAAAATGTAATCACGCATGCACTAGATTCCCGTCCGAGGCGAACTTTGCATACATTTTTATTCTGATCATATTCAAACCAAGTCATACGAATTACATTTTCTCATTTTTTTGTTGCATGAGGACTAATCTCTTCTGGAATTTACCTTTTCTTTTTATGCTTGTCTACCTGTTTATTTGAAGGAAGGCATGGGCGACATTTGTCGAAGCCCCTTTCCGGCCGTCATTTGATTGCAGTGTGGGCCTTGAACTACGAGAGAGTCCCATCGACACGCCACCTTTTTTGTTGCTTCCCTTGATAAGATCCTTGGTCCCCTTTTGGGTCTCCCTTTAGTCGCTGGCACTGACCTGGCGGTTCTGGATCGCATTCCCTCTAGGGCATATGCGTCAGTGGGAGAGTCATTTACCAAGGGCGGCTGGCCGGGTCCCTCGAATGGGCTCGTTGGGAACCGACACTCTCTCCTCGGAACTGTACCTATTCAGGGAACCATAGAGGACTTGACTTGAGTCGTGGTGTGACTTCTTAGAGGAATCAAAATAAAAGTAGTGTTCTGTAGACTAAGGGAAATACGTCAGATGGTGGAATACGAGAAAAATCAGCAAGAAGAGGCGAAGCTGGTGAGGTTGACAACTGAGAGACCCCATTGACATATGTATTGATTCCTCTTTCAAAGAGACGATTTAATATAAAGTGATGGCCGTAACATTAAGGTTACTACGAATTATTAAACTTAGTATTAAGAGAATACGAATTTATAATAATAGAATGCTTTTGGTTGTAGTACAAACTAAATTACTTTTTTTACCTGAAGGGATGATGACGTAAAGGTAATAGTTAATGCAGTACAATTTATAAAAGTAGAAAACCTTTTTAGCTGTACCTTTCAATGTTTATTCTCTAAGATTTAAAAACCAATGAACTCTAATTTCGTAAGACAATAGTTTTTAAGGCTCGTCTCTGTAAGGTTACTTCATTTTTTACCTATTGGAGCCTTAACTTTGGCTGGTTCTGATCATTTTTATGCTGATACGCTTAAAAAAAATCACTTAACTTGCTTCTAGAGAAGCAATGTTGCTTTCCTACCCTCTTCCATTTTATCATGGACGAGCTATCGCATGCGCCCCCACTGCCTTAGTGGAAGTACTTCCCTTGTTAAACCACCGGCTCACTCTCGAATCCCTCGCTGAATGCCCGTATTTGTCGCCATTGCGCTTTGTCGCAATGCTCCTCAGATCTTAAAATTCGGCTGCGGGTAGATGGAGTATTTGAACGTGATACGGTCAGGAATCTCCACAGAAAGGAATTGAATTAAACCAGGGACATCAATTCTCTTTTAGTGGCAACGTTTGAGTGGAAATGTTCTTGTAGAACTAGCACGTAAGACCTAGTTCCTGGAAGTGTATTAGAATGCTTGTCTCATTTCCAAAATGTATATTTACGTTATAAAGTATTCTATTATTATTTACTTGGGTAACATGGTGTTTTATAGAGACACGTTCAGGTCTAGAACGATTAATAACTACGAATCATTAATTTTCTGAATAGCAGCATTGGATTTATTTACGTAGAAACTTTGAAGTAGCATTTAGAAATTTCCTGTAATTTTGAAGGTTGATACCTATTTCATCTCCAAAGAGTCACGGATGTTCTTTAACTCAAAGATTCTAGTAGGTGGTAGGTATCGACAGAAAAAATAGTAAAGTAGACTTACCGTGGGATTCGATATCTAGGACTCTATTTTCTAATTGAATACTATGTCAAATAAAAATTAAAGAGGCAAAGATAATCAACGTGATGAGAATAGGGAGACTGTAAGGAAATTAAGGAGAGCAGTCTTGGGTCACTTGCAAAATGTTGACTAGACTAGAGCGTCTGGTCGAACGGAATCGGTCTTGAGCCGCGGACGTTTTAATTCCTCCGCGGAATGGGGAAACAGATGTGAGCGCGCAAACCACCCCGTGGTGAGGATTGGGAGAGGGGAATTGTCGGCGAGCGATCAGAGAGGAAAGGCAAGCGTGCATGCGGACGCTACGTTAAATGCCTGGCGGAAAAGTATTGAATGGGGACAGGTTTATCGTCGGTCGGAGGTAGAAAGGGAATAATCACAGCAGACGGGGAAGGCATGGCGGAGCACGGAAGATGAAGTGAGTTGGGAAATAGCGGTTCAGGGACTCGGTTGGTTTGAAAAAGCCTTTAGGGGAGTCTTGTTGGCTTTGCTCTTGGGTTAGAGCGATGCGGGGTGGGAGTCCGGATGGCGGAGAGGGGGAAGGAGCTGGCGTGGGAGGGAGAAAGCAATAGATGCGTGTCGGGATGCTCTATGAGGATATGGGTATGGAACGAGTGGTTTTCACCCAACCTCCCTGCGTCCACACCACCCCTTCTTCCCCTCTCACTCATTCCTCCCCCCTCCATGTAAATCCACCAGCGAACTCACCCATCTTGGATGCTCGCTCCACCCGCCTTTCTCATTCCGTGTAAGTGGAAAGACCGCAGTCGGCAGAGCGACGCTGCTGGCCGAAGGCTATGATTCTCCATTATACTCCCTTTTCCGTGATTGGATTATATAGTGATAGCCTCGTAGAACCTTAGGCGAAGGGTTTTCGCCGAGGTTTGGAGGTAATGGTGTTTGAGCAAGTGAGATCCATCAAAATGTCCTCGTTTACTCTCTAACATTTTGGCGGAATTTGCGAATCTTTATTTTTTTTTCTTTCAAAGCGATCCCCCGTATTATTTTCAACCACGGACGTTGGTGGGTGTTTCTCATAAGATATTATAGGCATATACTGATCTTTGCAGATATATAAAAATGGGACGACGGCAAATTTCATCATAAGGAGCTATTCAATCGATGAATTAAAAATACATCTACATCTACATCTACATATTACCCCGCAAGCCGCCTCAATAGGCGTGTGGGGGGGTGTTAGGACACCAGCCGTTTACATATAAAATGGACACGCTCTAATGAAATGACGCCCAGCATTTATTATAGCCCCTTATTGTTCGGGGGAAAAACGAATTCCCATACCTATCCGTTCGGCAAAATATCTCTCTTAATTTATCGTTTCTGTCGGACCTGGAAATATAGTGGGGTTCTAATAGGATGTTCTCCGTGTCGCTCTGAAAGATATCTATTCTCCTAGTTCAAGTAATCTAAGCCTAGCGCGCAGCCTCCGAGTCTCTAGCGGCTCCCAGCCTAATTCGTTTAACATCTGTGTAACGCTGTCTGTACGCCCGTAGCTGTTTTTGACGAATCGCGCAGCTTTCCTTTGTATTTTATTAAGTTCCCGGACTAAGTCTTTCTGCACCGGATCTTATATGCTCGCTGTAAAGTTCATGTGTCTTATCATTTTTGCAAAACCACCATATGAGTTAAGCAACCCAGTTAATGCCAACCATTTATCAAAATTAAGTACTTTAATTTAAAGTTCCATGTGAACAGCACTAATATAACTGCACACCCCTTGGTTATTTAATGACGTTATTACTTTTCTTTGAAAATAAAATTCGGAACAAACATTCATCTCTATGCCAAAATTGACTTGCTGAAACAATCATCTAAATATCAGCATGAATTGATATGAGTGGAGGCATTTAACACGCTGCTAGCCAAAATAGTGACTATAAATCCGCTTTCATAAATTAAGAATGTAGATTTTATGGGGTCCGCATTTCCCCTGCGTTATCCAATTACCACAGATTTGACAGTTAATAGCGGTGGAAGCTGAAATTCTCCCTTGCCTGAAATTTATTTTTGTCATTTCGTACTAATAGAAACAACCAGTTGGTATAATACGCAAATGTTTCAAATTTTTCATATACAGTTTTCATTTTCAACGGGATTTAGTGCATTAAAAATATTATAAAATTATACATGATAGCATTGAAACCCTTATATAATATATTTTTTCCAGATACGCACATTAAATGAATACTCTATCGAGTGGTATGCCAGAAAAAAACTACTCTCTTTTGAATTCTGGTAATTCTGACATGCGATTGGCAATTTATTGCTGCTTTTATTCCATGATTTAATTTCGATGTAATGAAACTTGTGCATTCTTAAAGCATTATTTTCTATTTCTTCTCCATTAATGTGGAGACGAAAAAGTATCAAGCCAGAGTTATGTGAAAAAAGATTTAATTTTTTCCGCGCGAATGCTTAAGAGTAATTCTTCTCGGGAATTCCACCGGGTTGAAGAGGCAAGAAGTACCAGCGTTTTGACGGACGACTCGTCTTGAGTCTTCAGAGTCAATGTCGTTGAATTAATTTATTTGAATTTTGTAGTAAAGTCCCTTTGGAGGAATTACTGTGGATAAGGGTTGCAATTTTCACAATTCATTGTTGAAAATTGATCTGTAACCACGTACGAGATAATTTAAGACGATCAAATACCAATCTTGCTGATAGGAAAACGGTAATGTTCCAGCGTCCTCACTGATCCAACCACCAGCCCTCGAGTCCTGCTCTCTCGTTCCGTTTCGGACGCACGCTCTCCCTTTGCCCATCCATCTCATCGGACGTCTCCAGACGCCGCTGTATTTTTTTACTTTCCCTGCTATCTCCTTTATCCGGTAAAGATTCCTCCCCCCCCTCTCACTTTACGACGGGGCGACCTTCATCCTTCGAAGTCAGTCTTCCCTCCACAGCCGATCGAAACCTTCACCTTGGCTTCTTCCCCTCTGCACCCGGCTCGAACGGCCGAAGGCTTGATTTCACAGGGGGAGCGACGGCGTCGTTGAGGGAAGATGGGAAAGAAGAGGCGTGCCGCCGGTCCCTGACTGAGAAGCACCCGAAGCGCGCTGGCTTGGTCCAGAGAATAGGTGAGGCGTGGGAGGGAAAGAAGGGGGTTAAGCCATCACGGCAGGGGTGGGACGTGTGACGTGGAGAGGGTTTAGATGAAGACGTGAATGAAAAGGAGGGAAGGGAGTACAAGAGAAGAAGACTAAGGCAGGAGAGGACAGCCTCCAGGGTTTAGGAGGGAAGGGTTCGGAAAGGGTATGAGCGGTGGTTCGAGTGGGAAAGTGGAGTGGAATTGGTTGCGTGACGGCCTACAATGGCCTTCGAAGGGATCGTCAGGGTCTCGGAGGAAACTGGCCGTTGAAGGGACGGGCGGCTGCCGTGTGTGGGATTTGAAGGGCCGAGTGACCCCTTGATTAGATGCTGACACCGGGTCATGGAATTGGAGGATCACCGCTGCCAAAGGGCTCGACGACATTTTGGATTCATAGCCGTCCTAACAAGTCAAATAAAGCATTAAAGAGAATGGGATGTTAAACGGTCATCTTTTGGTCGACGTCGGGCAATTAGGCGCGAGAAGGGAGCTGAAAATGCTGCTGAGGGATCATGTCCTCCATTTGAGTGCCTAATTTAAAATTTGTTAAAGAAGCTTTCATTGAGAAGGAATCATTTAATTTATACGCGCAATACATCAAATCATGGTTTAATAATTACTCTGAAATCCAATCAAAATTTTCCACCTAGATTTCTCATCAATTATTTATCCACGGTAGACAGAGGACGTATACAATGACTTTGCCAAAGAGTGAAGCTTAACAATTTTCTATAAATTATCCAATTCAAATTTCGGCAGAAACTACCGCTCTATGTAGTAGTAAAACTGGATGGATACAAGAGGGTGATAATATTCCAGAAAATAAAGTGTGCGATAGGGATTCAGAAACATGGCAGGCTGAGCGGAATTTTTTGAACAGATAATTTTTTATCACTGAGGAGACTTTTACAGTTGCCTTTGACATGAAGAAGGCATAATCTCTTCATCATCTGTTTCACTCATTCCCCGTCGCACATCGCCCTAATCCAATCTACATTACTTCCGATTATTCCGATATTATCCACCCGGGTGTCGTGTCACTTCCCTGGCACCGCACCACTCCAGGGGGTCGCGGTCTTAGGCCGGGTGCCTCCAGGGGCCCGGGATGGAAAGGTTAGGCAAAATCCCTGCGCACTCGCGCAAATGCATGTGTCACCGCGAACCCATTTATCACAACTCATAACGGCCAGATTAAACCCGAGCCGTCACGAAGTTGACGGGAAACTCAGGGAAACAAAAGAAGGGCGGGACAAAAAAATGCGTGTTCCTTCCAAAAACTCCTCCTCTTCCACGATGACACCCCATGCCGTACTCCCATCAACTCTCCTCCTCGTCCTCTCCTCTTTATCCCTTTCCTCCGAAATAGAAAGGATCCTTTTTCTCTGTTCGCCCTCATTCCCTTTCACTTCTTCACTCCTCTCCATCTCTCCTTCCCGCTGCCTTCATTCTCTCTCGGGGTCTTCATCCTTTTATTCACGCTTTTATCTTGCTGAGGAAAGGAGGATATATATTTTCCTTCCTGTCGTTTTCGAATGTTAGCAAAATGTATTGCTATGTGAGTCTACTCAATATTTTAAATGCTTTTGAGCTTCATTCTTTTCATTCAATCACATGTTTAAGAGCATAGGTATTAACCATTTTATTTATGTCTATTCATTTAACGGTATAATCTATAGCTGCTTCCCATGATTACCTTCTTGGATATGCATCTCCTGAAAACAAGGTTAGCTATCGAGATTAAGTCTGACATGTTTTGGCAATAATTACTACATATTTAATTGCAAAATCCATCTAATTAAATTGTTTTTCATTAAATTAGTTTTCATTTCTTTTGAGATTCCTGAATTTGATCTCTGAAACTTGTATGCGTAATCGTATGTTTACTTTACTTTAAGATTTCTTATACTAGCATTTAAATAATGAGTGAGCAACATTTTTATTTAAATTATCTGGCTGTTTCAAAAGTGATTTGGCATGTTTCCATTTCTACTTCATTCCATGCATTGTATTTAAAGAATAAGTGACCAGAATTTTATGGCATGAATCATACTTCTTTATTGATCTTTCTAAAGGCTTTAATACTAATGCCTCGTTATTTTTTCCCCTTTTTTAGGAATTCAGTTTATTTTTTATCATTTTTGTTTGGTGTCAATAATGGCACATTCTTCTTTTATATACTCTGCAAAAACCAATGTATTTGCTATCTAATTTTGTATATGCTGTTATACTGGCGATAAAATAGCCACTATTAACTTCAGCGTCCATATACCCGAGTAGAGACGCAATTCATTAAGCAATTAGAACTTTTTAGTGGCGTTTTCAATTAACCTAGCATTTTTTGAAACAGTTAAAGAGAACTTCTTCAAGATGAGATGACACGATAATTGGGTCATATTTATTGTGGCAGGCCTTTAAAATGGCATTCAGCACCCAAACCATAGTCGGTTTTTTGGAATTAAAAAAGTTTGGGAATCAGCTATATCTCCCCGTACTCATACATTGAATGCAAAACGTTTCCACCAATCAACGCCTGATGCATTTTTTTATGGAGGGTACATTCCATGTAATAGTTTTGAGCAAACGATATGAAAGTTATTTACTTTTAAATGATCAATGTTTCTCACTCCTCTCTGGTATATAATAATTAATTATTTTTAGATATTTTTTAACTATCGCCGTTCGTAGTGATAAATATATTAATTATTTTCATT
This sequence comes from Pyrrhosoma nymphula, assembly GCA_963573305.1. Classification (NCBI taxonomy): domain Eukaryota; kingdom Metazoa; phylum Arthropoda; class Insecta; order Odonata; family Coenagrionidae; genus Pyrrhosoma; species Pyrrhosoma nymphula. The sequence continues at coordinate 24,529,164 of OY754327.1, read as the reverse complement.
AAATTAACATAAGTAAAGGAGATTTTTTCTTCAAAATATTTCAAGCTAATATCTATGAACTATTATTAAACATGATACATATGCATCCATTCATAACTTGCCATATTTTCGGCGAAGGTGGTATTGATGGACACTGATTCGAGACAATGCTCACGTAATAATGCTGGTAGTAGAATAAATAGGCTCCTTATACTTATCACTCAGGATGCCTGGAAAATGTTTTAAATAACCGGGAGACTTCTTAACCTAGGTGGCTTGTTATAATCACATGTGCAACACCTTCCCTTAAAAATTTGCTCGTAATGTAAAATGGCATTCAGAAAGAAAGTTTTAGACATTAAAGAAGGTTGTGTAGTCCACTAAGATTTTTAGTTTAGCATCGATTAAGTGTGAATTTTATTTCTTTATCTCACCTGTAATCCAACTCGTAGGTTGTGTGAGAATGATGGGCATCGGTGGATCGTTTTCCACATGGCAGCACTTTACATTTCGCCAACGCACGTTTTCATTCTTCAACTCTCACTCGAGAGCTTTATTTCTTCCTTTTCCGTCCTTCATTACGCCCACGTACGATATCTATAGAAAGCCCCCGTCCTTCTCACTCTCCTCCCACGTAGTACTTTGCCTGCTCTCCCACGCAAGCCTCCTTCCCGACGCTTATCACAGGCAGCGTGTCGTCCTGTCGCGAGACTCAACTTACTCAAGAGCCCCTTCAGCCCTCCTGCCCATGCCATTCCACCCACCCGAAAACATTCCCTGTCCCATCGCTATCGCCCTTCGCACATCTCCCCGCCACTCCTCTTTATCCTCCAACCACTATCCAACCCTCGCCAATCTCCGCTCTGCCAGAGCGTCCATCGTCCTTCGAGGGCTCCTCTTCGTCCAACCCTCTCTCTCTCCATCCCACGCCCCCCGTCCTTCCGAAGGGTTGCAGCGCTTTGCGAAAAGGAATACGGACGGCGAGCGGGCACCCAGGGTTTGGAACAGGAGCTGGGTGGGAGGGAGGGATGTTGCTGGTCGGCCACCGACGTGTCAATGACTTTATGAGATTTACCCTCGTTGCCCTTCGGGATCTCGCCCACGCTATTTCTGCCACACGCGCATATCACGGATTCGATCCCCATCTCGGTGCTTTGCCTATAATGGGGTCGCGTGGCCGGGCTCGTTGCTGATTGGCTTGCTACATGATGGATCAAAATTTACGGTTTTATGGATTGCTATCGCCGCGTTATAGACCTTGAGCCATCAAAGGACATCCTTTCATTTCATTGCTCGGGACAAAGCGTCCACTTTTTTTCTTCCTTTTTTAAAATCGAGTTTCTTTGTGCGCGTGGCTGCATCTGTGTATTGAGATTGTGTATTCACACATCCCGAGCATCAGTCAACATTTTGAGTCTTGATTCCATTTTTCCAGCTCCGACACTTAAAATTTTCGTAAAATTGCTGTTGACAATACTGATTCTTGAAAATGTTTTGAATTGTGGGCATTTAACTATTGATTTCCATTTTAGCCCTCTGACTCATATTTAATGAAATCATAAACATCTTCAATTCTCAATTAATTTAATTTAATTATTTAAAAGGCATGGAAAGTTGCTGCTTCAGAATAAAAGTTTTATTTATTATTTTAGGCTAGTTTAAACACCATTTTTAAACAAGTTAACATGCTCTCATTCTCAGCGCAATATGTTTCAAATTTTTCTGCCTATTTAAATTTTCTAAGAAGGGTTTTCTTTACATGCGATTAATCTCGTTTATTATAATGGTTTTCGGGAACTATTTCCATCAACACACTCTAAAGAGGTTTCTGGAGGAAATAAATAGGCGCATTTAAAATTTATATCAGAAATGCTCTCATAGCACACTTCTATATAACTCTCTTCAAAACCTCCTAAATCAAGCCTGTTAGAGTGCCTTTGGGGATATGTATTAGTCCGTTTCTATTTTTGATCTTCATACACCCTAATCGTGCATTTAGTGCACGTGTATCTCATTTAAAGCTCCGGTAGATAAGCCCAGTGTCCCCATTAAGAAGATTCCCGCATTTGTTCGGCCGCAGATCTTCCAGCATTTAATTTTCTCCCCACCCTCGTGTGAGCACTGAGGTCACACACACATACAATTAACTGGTTATGGGTTAATGCCGTCATGTGTGTGTCCACACGTACCCAGAAAACCAATTATCAGAGTGCGCCTTGTGAAATTGAGCCAGGGGAACGGGAGACCGTGATGCAGCGCTTGCCACACTTCGGCACCAAACACCACCCCTCTTCAGCGGCGCCTACGCCCGCAGAGTCTCTGCGCCATCCTACTACGCCCTAACACCCCAATCCATTCGCAGTCCCAACGATTCTGAGGGACTTATCGCGCCGGCATTAGTTTCCCGTCACGGCATCAAACACGCTACGAGATTACTGAGGCATGGAGAGGACCCCAACCATCGCTCACGACCACGCGGCTGACCGCCCCGAACCGTGCACCTCATCACGCTCAGCACGGCCTGCGTCCACCCCCACGGCCAACCCCCCACTCTCCCATCCACAATCTTTTCCTTCTCTACACCCCCCCAACCTCGGAAGCGATCGCGTCATAGCGCTCAGCCACTCCCCCCTCATGTCGCGCCGAGTTCCCACTCCCACTTATACCGCCACTCTTCTCTCCCAGCACTTGTTTATGAATGCCCCGAACACGGAGGCCAAACAGCATTTCAATCACGGAGTAAGAGATTGATACGAGGGGACAGTGGGTGGAATGGGGTGGGAGGGGGGTTGGAGCCGCGAGGGAGGAGATAGGGGAAGCGAGGAAAAGGGTTGGGGGAGGGAGGAGGATGAAGCGATTGAAGCCGATTGGTCGACGACATGTGACGAGGAGAGATTTTCAATTTAAGGAACACGATACGGGGATTATGGAAATTACTTGAGTGACGCGAAAACGGCTTGGATGCGTTGATGTGATTAAGACGTACAGAGTGTGCCGTTACTCGGGGAATTTCGTCCCGTCTCAGAGATGTTTGGTGCTGCTAGAGAGATGACATAATATTATTTACGATGTTTTCACGCGCGTTGACTTAATTGTCCAATAATCAAGACGGCATCTCCGCAGACATGTAGTTCAGCTCATTCCACTGCACGGGTCAATGGTGTAAACAAGGAGAGGGGACATTTATGGGGTCGTCTAGTGCTGTAGGGTAGTGCGCCATGGTATTAAAAGCGGAGGATTCAAATAAAACGATGATCACCCTTCCCATTCCGCATGCAGCGCGGCAGAGAGCGCGGCAATTACGCAGCCGGCACGTGCCTATTGCAGTCTCATTCTACATGGAAAGGTTTACTGTTTCTCAGGAGGGACACGGAATCGCACCTGCCCGTAGTGGGTCGCACGTTACTTCGCACGGCAAGAAAGTAGGCCGTATATATGCAATGGCTCTCCGGATAATTTGCCTAAAGCAAACGTAGAATCGACTGGAAACAGCGTTAAAAAAAGAAAGTGGAGGATACTGGGAGAAATTTCTCTGATAAATTATTTCACATACATGCGAAATAGAATATGGCATCGGTTGTACGAAAAACTCTTAATCAACTCAAACATGATCCTATTTAATGTTGCTTTCCCTTGAAATGAGAACGAATGTTTTTTTTCAGTTATGGTCGTTTTCATAACCTTTTATTTCAAGGTTTTAAAGGAACATGTAGGGATTCAGCAGTTTTTCCAACCGGTACGCTAACAAAGTAATTAGTAATTATGTGCTGCTATTTGTAAGGAGGAAGATGTCACATACAATTGCGCGACATTTTCTATTGCTAATCTATGAATGACGCACAATTCATAGTTTTTACAACTAAATCCCAATTTTGGTATTTACTAATTCACCAATTGTTATTATTACCCTACGATTTATTTTTCTGGGAATATATAGTCACTACATGTGATTTTTATTCTCATTCTATTGATGGAGTAAAGGCGGGTGAATAGATCAGGTAGAGGTGGAGCACCGAATGTAAATGTATAACACGAACGGATTACATGACCGATAGTTACGCCCGGTTCGCCCGTGTTCTCCTTTCACAAGTTCCCTTTTGAAGTGGTATCGGAAGGCACCAATATCTACCCTCATGCATGCAGTCAGTAGCCTCCACCTCAGTCCATGAGTTCCATACTTCCTCGTTTCGACGCCATTCTTTGCGTCGTGTGCATTTCAGATGGGTCGACGGGAATGGCCCGCTCGCAGCGGAAGCCAAGCAAGGCCTTGCCACCCAGCGACCGGAACGTGTGTTTGATGGAAATGCATGAAAGCGTGCCGATCGAACGGCGATCTTACTTGCTTACATTCATGCATGCTCAGCGTTCAAAAAGGATACACCCCACGTATCCTATTCAGTTCCATCTCTCTCGCGCAACATGTGCAATCTCCGTTCCCTCTCCTCTCACGAGGCGAATGCTTATACGGAAAAGGAAGGGAATAAGTAACAAGAGATTAAAGGGAGAGAAATGAAAGAAGATGGAATTAGGGAGTGAATCCAGGATTAAAGGTAGGATTTATGTAGTATTAAAATATATCGAACGCGATGTGTCACATTAATGACATACCGAGCGAACGAGTCACAAGAAGTATCACCTTCCGATGTCTAGCGAATTCAATATCATGGGATGTGCTTTATCGGTCAACATGTAATAAGTCACCTATCATGTGGCGACATCATTATCAGGCATTAATCTGATGAGTGATTTTTTGCAGCCCTCCACAGCATTTTTTTCTGCCAAAATACGACATACGAATATATTTCTACACATGGAAATGCTTAGACTTTCTAGGAGACTGTTACTATACCTCCAAATGTGTCCAATATGTTTCTTCAAATTCTTAGAGCTTTTATGAAGCATCTGTTATCACTAATATATTCATTATAAACATTATCGGTTTAGGCAATTTTCTCGGTTTTTAACAAAGCATTATATTACTAATCCTCACATCTTTTGCAGACACGTCCAATACTTTTTATTTGAGTCTCTATTCATTAATTTATTTAGGGACACTGTTTTCTTTCATCCTCAGAACTTAATCATACCACTATACTCTGAATTTCTCAATTTTCTCTCCCACTCCTATAATATCTAGCTGCTCTCTGTTTCTTTGTTAGTTTTCTAGTCTGTATCCTGATGGGCTTCTCTGAAGTCTAATTTCTGCAGCTTCAATTCCAGATTTCAGAGCAATGCTGTTTCACTAATATCGCAATGGGATGGCGAAAATTGATTTTTAGCACAGCCTGAATCGAAGGGTTCAGTGAGGAGTGGAACACGGGGTGGATGAAGGATTGAACGTGCGTGCGTTAGCGTTCACGGACTGAAGTGCGAATGAATGATGGCTGAGCACCACTTCAGAGGGCTTGTGTTTGCGAACTGGACGAGAGAAGTAAACTTCAGGAAAAAGGGTGGGAGAGTTCAAGGGCTTCAAGCGTACCACCATTACCCTCACTGAGGAGTTTTTTGCTGCCGGACTCGCTTCGACACCCGAAGGCGAAATCAATTACGAGAAATGAGGCGAGTGTCCCCGGAAATTCAAATCGATAATCGATGCACCAACTTTTCTCCTGGGTCAACAGTCCCCAAAATCCGTTGCGCGCTAGGGAAAGGGAAACTGCCAGATCGCCACGGCCTCGAACACGCCGCCGCCGTATGACACCAATATTGGTGATTGCCGTTTCACCGCTGGCCTTTCCCTTTACAAAATTAAACTGCAAGCTATATTCATTAAATGGAATGATCATGATTTATAACGTTCATGTGGACATGAGTGCATAAAATAAGTGGTTTTATAGCTTTAATTGACACTTTACTTTTCGAAATTTCTGTACAAAAGCGCAAAACACCTTTTTGAGTGATGATATTATGGTAGTGGTTCCATGATTACTTTCTCTTAAAGCGATTGGGGTTTTTATTGTAAAATATGATTGAAAATGGTAAAAGGAAAGTTTGATGGTGACAGGTAATTCATTGCAATGAGGTACATACTTGCCGGCCTCACTACTCCTTAGTCAAGAATGCACCCTTTCGATCCAGGCATCAATCAACGCGGAGGTTATTTCCGTAAACGAATAAAAATGAGCAGGAATGTATTCTGGAAATGAAATTATCTCAGATACACTGGGCTAGGTACGCAGACACGCACTCTTTTTATCGATACAGCATCAGACTTGCGGCAACCCTTGTCCTTCGAAGGTATTTTCCACACAATTATCTTAAACGTAGGATTTCCTTGGTGGCATGTGATCTGTCCCTCCACTCGAGTGGAGCGGCGCTTCGCGGCATTTAGGACAATGGCGAGCCGGGATGAGGAAGGTGGGGACCGAGAGGAAGAAGAAATGGTTGCAGCGACACGGGGTTGAGGGCGGGAGAGAGATCTGAGTCTCCTTTGAACCCGAGGCACGCCGCCGGCACTTCACAATGAAATGCACACGGCGAGTGCAGTGCCCAATAAAGATGTGATCTAGCAGTGGGAGGCTTTATATGATGCCATCCATTCCCACGCCTTGGCTCTCCGCTCGAGGTGCTGGCTGCAACTCCTACACATGCACACCACCCACCTCGCGCTATCATGCAACGACGCCCTGTCCCTAATAATCCCCAGCCATCCCTTTAGACCCCAACCCTCTCGCTCGCTCCCCACATAACCCTAGCCTTGCATCGCCCTTCCAAGGGGCTCTTCAGCAGCAAACCTCTCATGGCGCAACACCCCACCCTCCCCCTCCCGGCATCGCACGTCCCCCGGCGGCACTCCATTTGTCTCCCTCACCGCCCCCGCCTCCTCCAGTACTCTCCAGGCGCTCCTTCGCCTCTCCGCCGTCTTTTGTTTCGGCCACGCATTGTTTGATTTCCAATTCCCAAAGCTGCAGCGAGCAGCCGCCTCCCCCGTCTCTCTCGAGGCCTGCTCCAGTGAGCGCTCATGCTCCTTCTCTGACTCCTCGCCTGGGGCAAGGGCCTAGCAACGTTGAAACACCGGTTCCCGTCAGAACATCGGAGTTAAGCAACGTTGGGCCCGAACGGGGGTTGGATGGGTGACCCTCCTCTATACCTCGACTAGGCGTGGATGGAGAGGTGATACTCCCTCCAGTCCACTGGGAGGCCGGAGTAAAATATATCCAGACATGGAAGGTTAGAGGGAGGATACCCTCTATACCTGTACTGGGGAGGCTGTGGGAGGATTCACACCTCTACCTTGTTGCTCTTGTCCCATCTACAAGTGACAAACAGACATTGGGTTGGCAAAATGGACTAAGAAAGTGCCCGGGCTCCCTACGAAGGTCCCCCCGACAAACAATCAACAACAATCGTCTGTTTCTTTTTTCGGGATTCATTCCGCGATGTTAAAATTATAAAAAAAATCCGCGGAAGCCTACGAGCTAAATAAAAAACCAATCAACTGACTCCTCGCCTACCCGTTCCCACCTCGGCTGAGGTGTCTCTTCCCTCGACACCCTGACACTGCCCCGCTTCATTGTTCCTCTCTTTCATTTCTCCTTTTCGAGCCGATGTGGCCAACACCGCTCCTTTCTTCTTTTCTCTATTAATGACAAGCGATGGTAAAAATCAGCGCTAGCACAGGATACATTTCAGTACCGTTCCACTGCATTGCGAATGGTTAAATCCTTTTGTCCTTGGCTTGTTGATTAAGTGTCTTGAAGGAATAAACTCATGGTTTCCGACGTTTAAGATGATTTTGCATTAGTTAAGCGTTACCTTTGGTAAATTCTGAAACAAAATAATTTCAATTTTTGTCACTTTTCTTACAAGAGAAGTTTCAATGCATATAATTTTGGTGTGCTTCGAAACCTTGGATCGATTACGATTCAAAAGTCTATCATAATATTAATGTAAATAAAACCCATACATATATATCTTCTTTTGGAAAATAGTTTACTGTATATTCTGATTACCTTCCCATAGGATTTCTACTCATACCGATAGCTACCTTTTTCGTCCATTCATTCTGTTCATTTATCATTCATTCTATAACCTTTTACCTACTGATTGGACTTTCTAACTATTACAACGCAACTTTAGCCGGTAATATTAACTGGATAGAAAAGTTTATCCCTATAACCTATGCTTACCTATAACCGGCATCGCAACAACCTACCTCAGAATCTCTTTCCGTATCTCATATGGCTGTAAACGTGGAAGTACTATACTCATCTCACATGTTTACCCCTTTAATTGTTTACCTCAGATAAATATCTTTCGATGGGAGATGAGTTGCTTGAACCACGTTTCAATAGGTTAAACCAATCCGACCGTGGAATCAGAACTCTGTAAATGTAAAATTGTTGAATTCCGAAAGGAATATTAATTTTTGTTTCACTAAAAACATTCTATGGATATGACAGGAGTTTTAACTTACTAGAAATTGTGTTTTTGAGACTTTTGTCTGTGATTTTATATCTGGTCCGTAAGAGTCTAAAGTTTAATAGTTACGTTTAAGTAAGCATTGTGGGTTTGATTTTTTAGTGACTAGTTTAAAAAGTGATCATTCAATTCAATTGAACTAATGAATTCGTCATAGTCTTGTAACCACAAATTTCAACGAAAAAAGGCGCTGAATAATATACGGACGCTAATGAAAGAAACGTGTCAGGCTTGTCGAGATAGTGACGTGCGACCATGATGACGCGCTCATCTGAAGGGGTAGGAGGTAGGTGAAGAAAGTAATTCCCGCGAATCTTCATTCTCCCTTATTTGGCATTCGGAGGTCGGGATTCTTTCATCCTCTGACGTATTTACCTATTCCCTTCGCAGCACACTTGACGATGGACCATTTCCCAGCTCCCCATTATCGGATAAAAGGTTGGCTCTATTTATGTGGCGGCGAGACGCGGGTCCTAATCTCTGCTTCTCTCCTCCCTGCTCTCTCCCAATCCATCTATCCATCCCTTTTCCCACACCCCGTTATCCTCACCCGCTCTCCAACCTCCAGCTCTTCTCTCTCTCTCTCCACCCCACATGCCGCTTCCCCATCACCATTCATTTGCCTCAGTCGGCCTTCCAATTGCTTTCCAATTCACTTTGCAACCGCGTTCTGCCGCCCTCCCTACCATTCTCTTCCTCCCCCCCAACCCCACCTCCTCCTCCACCCAAACACGTCCTCACTTTCATCCCTCTACACCACGACCTTCCACCATTCAACCCCCTTCCTACCTCTCCGAACCCCCCCTCTCCCCATCAGCCCTTTCCCCTCGCTCGTCGGCTCCAATCGCCGGAGGCCGCAGACTTTTCCCATCGTTCCGCTTCTCCGCTATACCAACCCCCTCCCATTCCTCTCATCCCATCCTCCTCTATGATTCCATTTGCCTGCCTCGGTCACCGCTGCCTGGGGGTGGGGAGGATGTAAGGGGAGGCGGGCGGGGCGGGGGGGAATGGCGTTCAAGCCGCGAGCGACGGTCCTTTAAACACCCTGACGACCGATGACTCCTCCTGCGCCTCCACTCGATCGAAACAAGTGGGCCGATCCGATAAATTAGTTAGCCGTAGAGGGGCATAAATAACGATCTTTATTTTATTTTTTCACGATTTCGTTTTCAGAGGATTTGGATCCGAGATATTAGGTGGTAGATTTTAAATTGCATGGGAAGTGGAACTGGTTGGGTGTGTGGTTTTCTGAAGTAAATTAAACTAATTCAATAAACGCCTTCGAAATTTTCTCCGATAGCTTAGTTGTTGACGATCTTACATCGCCAGTCCTCGTCTTGAATTGAAAAACATTTTGCGTTAAAGGAGTATTTATTGATAGTTGTAAGAATTGATCGAGTTAAATTATTGACAATAAGTTTCAAAAAACACATATACCTAATCTTTTTAAAAACTAATTTTAATTGGGTAGGATTACTTTTAGTTAGTTTTATTCATTTAAATTTAAATAATAATTGGATAAGGGAAGACCAAATACATATATCATTGAATTTTTGTAAGCATACGGCCAATCAATTGTTGATTGATTGGTTACAACTTTTGAAAATGTTCATTACATTACTATTCATAGTAAGCAAAATATGATTTAACGAGAACAATTGAAATTTACACATAATCAAATAATTAAAGTATACATGTCATTATAATGATCCTTGAATTATTAGTATGCACATGTATATCTATTTGAAGTACTGATGTTGATTTTCATTTAATCACTATGTAGGATTAGATTTAAAAAATATTACTTCAACGTCTATAGACTAGCACTATTTCATATAGGATATGAATTCACCTAATGCTTTCAAGATTCAAATTTGGTTATTTTTAAGGACGTGTCTCCCGTGAAAGTGAACTCCATTGGTATCATATACTCTGAATATCATTCATTTGTCCTGGATATAAAGCTATATCGTGGATTCAGTCTACTGCGCGGGTTAAATTGTTCACTAGGCTAGACTAGAAACAATGTTTAATCGTGCATTCCAAGAAGACGGGGCTCTCACTTTATTTAAGTTTTATCCCTCGCACGAGGCAGCAGCGCATTTCTCTACATCCCCAGGAATAATCCAGCCGGGGCGCCCCGGGCCCTTCCGATTCTCTCCCCTCTCCACAATGCTCTTGCGACACAAAATGCATGCGAGCCCACATCCTCCTACACTTAAGTCCTATTGTCCTCCAGAGATAGAGCTACCTCTGTAAACCCCTCCTCCTGCCCCTCTTTTTCATCCAACCCTAGCAATCCGAATGCATCATGGGAAATACAGGGTACACAGGGGACCTCATCCGACCCCTTTCCATTCTTCCAATTTCCACACTCCGACTACTCCACTTCGCCCTCTTCTCGAGCAAATTCCTTCACTTCTTTCCTTCGCAGCCTCCCGCTCTTTTCACGTGAGGACCCGGACCCCATTCAAACTCGTTAAACCCCACATAACAACCACCTGCCCTTGTCCTTCCTGGCGCCCGCCCCACAATACACCTATCCCTCGCTCTAATTGTTTTCCTACCCTTAACCCCCGTCCTGCCCTAACACACGCCGCCCTAGGACTTCCTTCCCAGCCGATGAACTCCCGACCATGCCCTCAACACACACTAACGTCTACAGAATCCGATTTCCAGATCCTAATCCGGAACACAGACCTCTTTATTTTTTTACCTTTCTCCTCTAGATCCCTTTCTCAACTAGCCTTTTTGCTCTTCTTTTCTCTCTAACCGATTCCACTTCATTTCCCCATTTCCCTTCTCATTCTCTCCTTTCCTCCTCCTCCCGTTCCTCTTTTGTTCTTCCTTTCCTGGTAGAAGAATAAAAGCAATCGAAATCTCTCTTTGTTTTCTTGCGACGCTTATCAGCACCATCCTCTCTTTCGGCCTCATTCGCCCATCAACTATTTAGTTCTCCCCTCTGTGATTCCAGTCTCGGCTTCTCTTCCTAGAATGGTAGTGGAGGAGTAATTCCTCATTTCCTCTTGTTTCTCTTCTACTTCGGTCACCTTCACGGTCCTTTTGTTACATTTTCCCCTCTGCGTCTGTTCCACCTATTCTTTCTATAAACAGCAATCTCCACTTTTGATGTCCTCTCCACCTACGGATGGGATCTCCCGTATCTCTTTGAGTTTCCCCTAATTTCCCGTCGCGATTCGTTTCATTTCCTCATTCCCCCTCTTCTCCTAATCGTTTTCCTCTCTTCGTCTCATGCCTTCGCATCGCCCTATTCTCCTCTTTTCATTTTTCCCATTCCTCCACCCGTTCATCGGGGGTTGTGAGACATCCACCCTCGCCATCTGCTCCCTCTTCATCGCTTCCTCTCCTTTCCTTCGTCCTTCCCCCGTCACCTAACCACTCCCCACCCCCTCCCTCTCCCTTATACTCTCCCGACTTCTTCCTAACTCCCTCTTCCTGCATTTAGTCCCCCTCCCCCACTCACCAAGCGATTCCACTCCCACATTCCGAGTCAACCCTCCGCCCCCTTCATCCCCCTTCGCTTCCTTTCTTCTTTCCTTTGTGCTACGGCGTTGCCTCACTCTGTCTCTCTTTCTCTCTCTCTCCAACTTCTTTCAACGTCCTCCCTCAAGAGAGAGGTTTCTCGTCTTCTCCCTTCCCCCCCCCCTTCCACTCACCCCACTTGTTTCTCCGGAGGAACAGCGAGCAATAGAAATTCTTTCCCAAACTGCTATCGCCACTGCCTCTGCCGACGATACTTTTTGCTCCAGTTTACATACATGTGTGTGTGTTCGTATTTATATATATGTGTATAAATGTTTTGCTTCCTCGTCGACCACACTCCCCTTCAGTTGTCATTCCTCTCCCTTATTCCCTCTCCCTTCCCTCAATTTCCTTGCTGTGCACTCCTCCGCCCCTCCACATCTTTCTCTCTCTTGTCGTCCTTCTCCCGCAATCCACCCAGAAGGAAAGGATTTCAGAAGGCTACGCACGCAAACCCATTAAAAAAAACGAAGGGACTTTTAAAGCGTCGCCAGGTTTGTATTCGACGGGGAAGGGGTTGTTGTGTTAACTGGGCGGGAGTCGGGAGGGCGTGGGAATGCGGGCCGTCCGGCGCAGAGCAAGGTTTTTTTTTCTCCTGTGGGGTGGTAGAGCGAAGGGGGTTGATTCGTCGCATATAATGGGTGTTTGGAGGGGATGTAATCGAGGGTATCTGATATCCAATGAGAGCGGGGGAGAAATAAGTACCATCGGCCGCGGCGATGCTCGGACGGAAGTCTATGTCACGAGACCGAGCGTTTATCTTGTTATCGGATGAATTATGAGTTGAATAATTAAAAGGGCTCCATTTTTACAAAGGGTCATAAAAGGTAATGGTTGCAGAAATGTCATTTTATAAATCATAAATAAAATTACTGCTGAATACAAATGAACTAGGTGAGGTGCCGTGGGCATGAAAGAGGAAATGATGAACCAGTCATGTGAATTCTATAAATGGATACTTTCACTCAATATTTACGCTCGCTTGGATTTTCTGGCGTAACTGATTGAAAATTGTGCCCACACAGATGCATCCAAGCATGAAAATGAGGTCCAAAAATGTTTACGCCAAGTTTTGCATGCGTGGCATACTTTATCTCTATGGCCCTCTTCCATGACATTTTCACTCAATGTATTAAATTAGACGGCAGTGAAAAATTTTGCTAGCCTCAATTTGGGACAACGGTCGTAACTGCTGATTTTTAAGAGTAGTTCAGTCCGCTTGGCTTGCATGATAGTATCGTAATGTGCAGCTATTCCGTGAAAAAATTATTCTTAGGGTATAATATTTTTTAAACTTGGAAACGGCGACGAATTGAAAACTGTCTGATTAATGACGTCACAAACTGAGTTAAAGAAAATATTTACCGAAGGCAAAATTAAAAAATCAATTTATTTCCACTGGCAAATGTTATTGCGGCACTTATGGTTCTAGATTGACTTTTATTTTTTTAACATAGGCAACGTTGGAGGAATCAAACCTTTAAGCTACAGACTATCGAAAAATGTGATTGAATTGAAAGATAGATGAATGATGGGGTGTCCTCAATATGTGCAGCATTTCATTTCCATTTGAAGGAAATTAAAAAGATAATTCGAAAACTAACTGACTGAAATTCATTTTATCAGGGATACTTTTCAATAAAATTGTACATGATAATATTCAATCAACAATGAGAAAAATTCTTCATATTTACTTTATCTCATAAAACGTTAGTATCTTTATCCGAGAGGTGGCTGTTTTTAAATGCTATAATTAATGTTACGCTTTAATCAGTATCTTAGCAACTAGCAATTTACACTGTCCATGAAAAACTTTCAGAGCGTTAAATTCATTGACAAATCACATTTATATGATGGGTATTTTATTTCTTTTCGCGGATTTTCAGACACAAAATTTATCACTTTATGCATATGCTACTAATTGCTTTGATAGATTGAAATTTTTCTGAAATAAATTAAACATTAAGAAACCTACTGAGCATGAATTTAATTGAATGGAATTCTACAAAGCATTACTAATCACTGTTTTAGTGTAACTAATGAAGCTGTAAATTGAAAAGAACGTGCTCTGATGTCACTAAAGATCCAGCGTCTCATGCCTTCTTGTAATTACATTCCTATTCTCTCCTCACTGAATCCCCTTTACTTTCTAATTTGTTTAACAATCTTCGGAAATATCTTCGTCTAATCATCTTTGAACTCCACTTTTCTCTGAATTCTTAGAATTTGTTTCTTTCCTCCTGAATTTTCCTTCCCTGCTCACTTACTACTGCTATAATTCAAAATTGCTCTCAACTTTAGCATTTAAAGAACTTTTATTTGGACCCTTTGTTTGACGCAGTATCTGTTGTTGATTACATCCTCAATAAAAATGAAGTAGAGAAATATATTGGACTGCATTTTCCCTTTCTCGCAATCAAGGATATCTGCGTATTAATAACTCGTCCAAACTGTTCAACTGGTCCACGTTCAGAGCAGTTTTAGAACGCAAGAGGAAGTTATTGGAATCCAATGCCCCGTTTTTATTTTAGACTCTTTCTCCTTTTGTCGCTTGATTATAATCATGCATCGGGAAGGTAGTAATGCGAATTTTCTGGAAATGCGAGTGATTATTATATTTTTATTATTTACTTAGCTCTAGGTTTTTTTCAGTTTTTTCCTGCAATTCAACCTGTCTAATCTGCCAGGGACGCATAATCATACAACGGGGAAATCTGCTTGCTGTTTCCGTGTAATCTATGCTACTTAAAACTATTTGAACTATTTTCCACCAAATACGATTAATTCCCGAATTAAGACGCATTATAACGAATGTATTGCTTTTGTAGCCCTATTATCATCCTCCCAGCTGCTGTGCAGATGTTTCAAGCCCCCCTGCCAGTCTTTCCAAATCATGAATAATCCCTCTCACGTACACAAATGCGGCTTATGCTTTAAAATGGGATGCGAACTTATTCCAAGTGCCTTCGTTTGCTCATGTTTTTTTTCCAAATCGCTCTATTCTTTCCCAATATCCCTCGGATTGCAGCTTTAATGAAATAAGCCCCGGGGCCATGATGATGGGGATGGTGATGATGATCGGAGCGCCGCGATCGTCCGTTTGGCTGAATTCCATTGAGCGGGAATTAAGCCAATTGAAGCGATAACCTCGCTCCCACCCTTTCACAGAATTCAAGAGCTAGGATCGGGACCGAAATGCCAACGGAACATTTTAATCCGAGCCCGCCTCGTGTTTTCGCTTTCCGCCCATTTTCATCCTCATTTTTCTCTGATCCAGTGAACCGTGCTGCATGTCTTTTTATTTTCGGCGTACGATGTGCATATTTTCATCCTTAGCTCTCTTAATCTCGCCAATTCTCACCTTACTCTCATGCAGTTTAACACTCGTGTAAATGCTAGTATTTTATTTCCTCATGTTTTGACGATGAAAATGGTTTAATGCCTTCCTGAAATAAATATATTGGAGAACTACCGATGACCAGAGCACAGATACCTTATCTCCTATCCCCGCAGTGGAGGTAAAGCGTGCCCATTTCGCAACGCCATATTGGCATCATTGGCACCAAGTGGGTTGCATAGCATGCAGACTCCACTAGTCTTGGCCATCGTACTTTCAACCAGAAATAGCTTCGAAAATATGCATTTCTAAATGAGTTTTTCGTCTATAATCAAAGGATTGAAAGAGGCCACAGGAAAGTTACATTGTGAAATGCACAATGTTGAAGGTTAATTAATTCAAGGTCAAGACCTAAAGTACTGTAAAAATTACAAGCATATGTTTTCTCCGTCCTAACATTTCATTGACACGTTAAAACCTCTCCCTCTTTTATTCCACGCTCCAGGAACGATATATCATTTTGTTAAAGCGAGCAGTCACCCCCGGCTGATGTACGGTCTGCGCACCGTCTCTACTGCATTTCTCCTGGCACTGTTGCACTTGTAAACGATGTAAGGCGCACATCACTGATGCAAATATGGCGCTACGAAATGGGCACGCTATGAACTCGAGATCAGCTCTCTGTGCTCTGTTACCAATGCAATCCAACAGTCGAGACTGCATAAATGACTGCGTATGATAGATATGGAATAACTAGTATTTTGCCTTAATTAGATACACGTATCGCAAATATTGGCAGTACTTTGATGCTGCTATATATTGTTTTAAGTCAGTATGCGAGTCAAATTTAGGAAAGAGAATATTATTTAAACATTTATTAAATATATATTTCTATAAAACCTATCTCATCGTAAAAATAGTGTACATTTTTTAAATTTTTATTATTACGTTCGGTCAGTGTCACCAGCTACTTATTATAATATTAATATTGAGAAAATTACAAGAAAAATCTTAATTTTAAATATTTGTACTCGTTTCTGAATTTTATTCCCAGAAAACATGAAAACTCGGCATTTATATCAAAATAAAATTAATGAATGGTAGTTTCCCATAACGGAATTGTAATATATTTTTCATGTAATGGAAGATAAATAGTATACCATCACCTATCATAAATCGCAAAAATGACCTTTCAGTGTGCCGCCTCCAACGATTACCTATGTTACAGCTTCCAAAGCCATCTCGTATTCGAGAGATGTTATACAATAGGATCATCTCATATTTCTGTGAAGTACCACTTTTTATTGTGAATGCGGATTTAAACGATGGACGATAGATGCCGTTTCCATTAAAGAAACAAGGTTCTCCTTGGTTTGTAAATATAAAAGTTTATATGTGACAAATTTTGCCCCTCACTTGGCTTAACTTTGCTGTGGATAATAAAATAATAAGGCATTAAACTTTACTCAGATTTTTAAAATAATTAAATCAAATTGAAAGAGGGAAGAATGTAGAAACTCTCCAGATGGGGACGGTTGTTGGGTAATTTATCGACATGGGTATAAAAATTTAGCAATGGACCAATATTGGCCTAACTTTTTTTCCTGTACATAACTGCTGTGCTTTATTGTTATACTCGTCTTTATTTATCTTTTGAACATATTTTAAAGTAGTTACATCTATGATATAACCGTTGTGACCATCTTGTATTCATGATACGTACTTAAAATACTGCTTGAAGTTTGAATCCTTAACAACTCTTGAAAAAATAGGCAGGTCTCCAAAAAGAGCTGCCTATTGATGTCATGTTCAACTTTTAGTATTTTCATCACTTTATCATATTATCAAGCACGTTTCAACTGCTGTATTTATCCCATCCACTATAATTTTTAGAATTTGCGATATTAAGCAGTTATACGGGTAGTTCAGAGAATATTTCTATTACTATTTTTATTTGCTTACAGTTTGTAAGTTCTGCTGCTTAAATCTTCACAAACTCGACCCTTAAAATTCACTTTTTTAAGGGATATGAATAGTTATAGGGTGATATTATGCTTTTGGATGTGATTTAACCATAGACGTTCCAGGAAATAATCATAACTTTTATATCAATTCAATACATAATTAATGCTCAGTAGACATGATGAAGGGATCATATTTCACAGCACTCATTCTTTTCCGCCACAACTCCAACTTATTCCGCACTTTATCTCTGCTGATGTCCTGGATCATAATGTGTCCCTTAAATGACTCTATCGAGAATCTCACCCGATGAGAAAGAATGCTCTTAACAGTGGGTTCATCATAAATGGCGTAACATGAAAGCGGCTGCACCCGGGACATAACGCGCGTAGGACGGAACTAAAAATAAACTCTGCCTGCATCAATATCTAGGAAAGAAGAGTGTCAGAATAATCCCGAATTTTTTTCATGTGAAAACCAATCCAGATCCGTTGAAATCAGTAGTGCGAATGCATTTTGTGAATCGGAACCAGGGAAAGCCTTCGTGAATCTCTCCCTCTCTCAACGGAACGTAATCCATTTGTGTCGGCGGAGGTGTAGGGAAGTTCCTCCGCCACTCTTCTTCCTCTTTTCCGTTTTCTTGAAGCTTTTTTCTTCCCTTCCCTACCGTACTCCCCTCACTTAGCCTCCTTCCACGCCGCGCCGTGAAGAATTCGTTCTATCTGAGATCTCGCCCCCTCCTCAGACAAGCGATGGAGCTCTCTATTCGTTCTTTTTATCTCATATCATTCCGCCACCTCTCATTGTTGACGGCGGCTTCATTTGTTTCGCTCTCTTCTCCTCGGATGCCGCCGCTAACGATTCGCGACGCCCATGGTCGCGTCTTTTTCGGCGAGGACAATGGGATTGACGGATGGGAGAGGCCCCGGGGGAACTTCGTCTCTTCCTCCCATGTTTATTCTTCCTCATTCACCGTCGCCTTTTTTTTAAAGGATCCAAGGCGCGTTCGCGATAGGATGATGAAGCCTGGGTGAGGAAGGGGGATCAACAACGGGACAATTCATTCATTGTTCGCCTCTAATCTTTTTTAATGCGTGAGGAAACTCATACTCCGTTTGTCAACTTGTTAAGCTAATCAAACATTCGATTAAATGTATCCAAAATTTCAGCTGGATTTCACGTGTAAGTTATCGTAATTGAAGAGAGAAATTTTATTTTTTCTAACTGCATGTATGAAGAACAATACGGAATTATATAGGTTGAATTTTATACTTAAATGTCGATACATTTCCTTCATCTAAAAAATACTAAGATAGATTTTATTGCATGACGGACGTAATAAAAAATTGCAGATATATATTCTGGCAAAGAAATATTTTTACATATATATTTTGATTGCTTTACGGTTGAGCCTACCTACGCTCAGCTACAGGCTCTTGAGGAGCTAAAGATGTTCATAGTGATGTGAACACAAACGAACTAACGAGTTAAAGATGTATAAAATCACTTTTAATGCTATATGTGTAAAAACTGGGAATAACTAGAATACTTTGAAAGTAATAAATAAATCTCAGCTTCAGATGATAGAATTTCTGAGATACTAATGGAATCCACCCTCAAGCCTTCCTCAAGATATAGGGATCGAGTCCTGCATAAAACAGTGGTGTAAATTTTATTCTGGTGATAGCTGAGGAGCTTGATAGTTAGGCAGGCAGCAGCATATCCCATGGGTCACTACACTCTAGAAGCTTGTGGAGAAAAAGGATAGAAAAATAGTTCTATTGAGTTTGAAAGGTCTAGAAAAAAAAATCATTCCTTCCCAGGGGAAATTATATTCCATGTTACAATCTCAATATTGACAGAGAAAAACTTTTCAAAATATGGAGAGCATAATACACGCCGGAAATTCTTTGATAGGAGACTTTGTGTTACCTTGTATCTAACCGTGTATTAAATTAAATGAGCTGAGAACATGCCTTAGAATGAACTATGGAATAAGATGTGCACGGTCTGTGAGAAAATATTAATTGAATTATCAGAAAAATCAAGAGTAATTTTAGACATAGAGCAGAGTGCTTCCTGCTTTTACTATTATCGCACTTAGGAAAGAATGCGATAAGAGAGGTGAAAGGTGAAATCTACCCATATCGAGTAAAATGAATAGATGGGAAAATTTGTATTGTTGGGTTGGGGAAAAAATATAATCGCTTGTGAAAGTCCGATCAGTAATAAGAAAGGATAAAGTATGTGCTTTCAGCTGAAAGGAAAAAGTCGGAAAGAACTTAAATGACTATTTTATGCTTATGAAAATATGTGTAGTCCTCAAAAACAAATGTTACTACGATAATACTCGCACTTGTGTTAGATTTTCAGTCCTTTCAGAATGTTTTAAATCTTAGGTCTGTGCGTGTTCGCACTTATTCTACACGTGGAAAACATTAATGTGGATCGATGCCATAAACATTCCAATACATCCTTTAAAGGCGAAATTCACCCCTTTAGCTTGCCCGTTCCGTCCATCTGGATGTGAGAGGTAAGCAGCAGCGTAGCCGGTGAAGGAGGCTGGAGGAGCTTGGAAGGATAGTGGTTGCGCTGCCACCGGGGTAGGTAAAGGGTCCGTCGTCGCTGGAGATTGTGAGGGAAGCTGCCGGCTTTTAGGGCGAATGAGAGGGAGATGGCCCGGAATGGGACATGAAGGGCCTCCTAGTGCGGTACGGTGCAGGGGGGAAGGGTGTGTGAGGGAAGAAGAGAGGCATATATGCGAGATGGGGGTGCCAAAGTAAGGGGTAAAGGGTGCCGGGAGTTTATGAGAAAAGATCATTGGAAGGAGATTACACTCTCTTTACCCAGTCCCCACTTCAGCTTTTTACGAGTGAACGCGGGTGACGATACATCTATCTTGTGTTTTTCCTCAGTAGGTACTATCTGGTCTCCAGAGGCGTCCGCTGGAATTCGCCTGAACAAAAGCGCGTTCAAGCGAAGTTCATCCTTGGAGTACACCACCGCGTTTCGTAAACCCGGAGTCTTTCAAGAACTTTCTTTAAAGTTTTTACTTCGGAGAGATGTTAATCTCAGTGAACTTCACCGCAACTATTCCTCCACCTAGACATGCTGTTTTTTCGTGAAGAGTAATAGAATGCGACTCGCCGGAATTGTGCTGTGATCGAAATTAAAGTCATAAATGCATCCATTTTGTCCCTCATTACCATCCGCTGATGATGCATTTTCTTATTTTTTTAAATTTTTGTTATAAGTTTTCCAATGAAATGTCATTTGCTCTAACATTTGGTTCGTGCTACGATTATTCTAAGTAAACCTAATCTAATGATTGATCTATAGGAAGGTATATCTAATCTATGATAATATAGTCTATTATTGATCTAATAATCAATGTTTTGGCAAGAATTACTGAAAATATTTTCAGAATTCGGAGAAATTCCCACTTTAACTCTCTCCCTCTTTAAATTACATAGGATATTGGGAAAAATTTAAATTTCCATTATGCTTCTTATCCCACATCAACGTTTGTTCTACTTTCTTCTTTTTTTACTCTCACTTTTTACCACCTTAGTAGTTCAATTGTATATTACAGCTATGTCCGTTCTATTTCACGAAGAGTTACAAAAATGAATTCGTCGAAAAATGAAAGAGTGTAAGAGTTATTGACCCTAGAAATACAAAAGCGTGGCTAATGAGTACGGTGAGGGCATCCCACCGAAAAGCTTGATGGAAACGGGTCCTTCTAAGTATCCATAGGATTTCTATAATCCTATGTCCATTATGCCAGGGCTCCGGTTCACTTTTAATTTATTCCATCCCGGACCCCTCACCGTCGTCTCTCCTCTCGCTAAAGGGCTCCTTCTTCCCTCAGTCCCGGCACCCACCTCCTCCCCCCCCCCCGTTTCCCTCCCCGCTCCACCCCCATGCCTCCTATCCTTTCTCTCTCCATCTTATATCGCCATGTGTCCTCCCCTTCCACCTTCCTCCTGCCCCGCAGACCCGTATCTTAGAGCACCTCCCCTCCCTCCCGTCTCTCTTATAGCCGCAAATCCCTGCTCGTAAATGTCTGCCATCCCTTGCCGGCTATCATAACTTCGCTCCATCGCCCTCTTCCTCTCCATCTCTCCGCCATCTCAGCCTAAACATCCACCCTCGCCTCTCCCCTCCTTCCTCCGCCTCCCCGTCCTCACTCTTCCTCCCTTTCGCTTCTCTCTCCCGCCTTCGGCCCCCAGCATCTCATCCCTTCCATCGCGGCACCCGTATCACATCCCCCGCATCACTCCTTCATTCCTCCCCCTAAATGCCATCTCACAAAACACGCCTAACCTCTCTCCTCGGCACATTTCCTCCCTCTTCACATCGCACTCCCTCTCCCGCAGCCAGACTCCACCATCCCTCCAACCCTCATACCCGTTTCCCACCCTCTCTTCGTCGAATAAATCCATCCCTCCTGCCTCCCTCCCTGCCTTTGGCTCCCTCTCGTCCCCGGCGCTCCTCGCCCCACCTCTCTCCCGCTTGCCCTCAGACACTCAGCTTTCTTCTCCTGTCGTCCCTTCTCATCTCTTCACCTTCATGTTATCCCCTACTTCTGATTTGGCTTGAGGGCTCATACCATTCGAATACATATTTGTCACTTTAGGTATTATTAAGCCGCAAAATATGTATCCATACTAATATAAGTAATGGATACATGATAATAAAGGATTAAGTGCCAGTGGGCCGATCTATCGGCCCATGGGGTATGTGCAAAGAATGCTACTGACTGATCTATCTGTCCGGTGTTTTTACACTCACAGCTTTTCTTTTCTGTTCGTCGCATAGCTTTTGTTGAAATTTTTTAGTATCTGTCTGTTTGGCAAACCTGTAAGTATTAAGAGTGCATATACAAAATAGCTTCAGCACATTAATATTAGGCTTTATATAAATTTCTCAGTGCAAATGTACAAATTTGTCTAAAAAGCCCTGGCATTTTTCACGTATACCTACTAGGCAACATTGGCTGGAACTAAGTTGATTAATAATGCCTTTGTTGCAAATATACAATCTAGTTCCTTCTAAGTCACATGGCTTGTCAGAAGGGTCCATTATTTTTATACATAACAGCATGTTACAAATCATACGATTGAATCACATACTATTAAATGATTAAATATTTCACGAAATTTGTGTCTATTCCTCTAAAATTCCTGGCTCTCAACACGGAGGGATATTTTTTAAACTAATGTCTTTGGAAATAATATATGAGTACTTTTATATTTTTGGCGCATCATTTGGTACTTTATGTTTTATCAGCTGGATGGATTATTTTAAGTATGCGGGTAGGGAGTTCCATGACTTGCAAAGTTTCACTATTCAACTAGTTCATGGCCAAAGACCATTAAGGGCAAGTAAAATAAATGAAACGATGAACTTCCGCATCATCAATTTGCCTCGCACCAGGCATTTGTACATATTGCACGTTGGTCATGAACTCTTGCAGTGGGCTTTTGCATCCATGGGAAATATTCATCAGAGCTCTTTTTGAATGCTGTCATGCTAGAAGGAAGGGGGACCTATCGAGAGTTTAAAATTCCTTGAAGCAAGCCTTGAGAAAGCAGGCTCGTATGCCTGTATTTACGGCCTATTTCCAAAGAACCAAACTTTTTATCGTTGAATTGGACACTACTATCTCTTGTTGAAATTAAGGGCTGGTTGCTGCCCGGAGGAACCGTAAACCAAAAGTCCACTACCGGCCACTGAAAGTCATCAGCAGGTGCCAAACTAATACGGGCCATTTGCATAAATAATAAGTTGTGAAAAATCATGAAGAAGCTCAATTTGTGGAATGCCTAGAAAATAATTTTTTTTCAATTTTTAGATAAATTAAAAATTATTTATGAAGAAAGTGGTTCATTGAAATATATGTAAAACCATACCACATCCGTTTCATTTCATTTTGGATACTCTGAACAACGATCCACTGATGTTTTCTCTAGATCTTTTTATTCGAAAACCGTGTAGGAACTTTAAAGTTATATGTTATGTCAAATGTGATATCCTGAAATATGTTGACTCCAGGCTATTCAATTTCTCATGGACGGGGTGAAACAGTCCTTACTTCAATCTTACATGCCGTACACTGTGCCTTTAATGGACTAAGGCAGTCTAAAATTTGACGTCACAATTAAAACATGAGTATTGTTTATTAATTTAAGTTATAAAATGTTTTAACATTTTCAGTGGAATTTAGCAGTGAAGTAACTTTCCTTCAAGTGAAATAAACATTTTTGCTTTCCTCTAACGCGTGCTTACAGGTGGTGTACAAACTGTGATGCTTTATGAACCATTCAAAATCCTACTGGAAACTAATTTGTTGTGAGAAATACTGCAGAACCAGAATATTTGACCAATACGTTGTAATTCAAAAGGCTATAGCCAGTTTCTTTATTACAGTGTAGAATATCTAATTCTATTTTTGAAAGTTGACAAAATTTCTTTTTATACTTACGACAAGAATGAATGAAATGACTGGTGTGACGCAGCTTACTCTCATCTTAATATTTTTAAGCGTGAAATACCTAGATTTCATGGCACAAATAATATGACTGTTTATCATATCTGCAATAGCCCTAACATTAAATAAGGTTGCTGAAGAGATAATGCTAATTTTTTGATTCGACATTAGTATAATAACTTTTCCATCATGATTTGTAACATGTGAACATGTGAGCAATTTACCAGTAACACGTTAACAAATAAAAAGTATGGCATTGTTTTATTAACAAACTTTGAGAGTGATAGATGAAAGAACTAATGACTCTAGAAGTGAGAGTAAATATCTTCCTTAGCCCTTGATATAAATCTAGTCTTTTTTTGTTGTACGTGACAATCAACACCACTTCTAACTTTGTTATACATCAATTTGTCTCTGCCATTCGCAATCTTCCATGTCATTATTTACCTCGTAGATTCTCTTTCCGTCATCGTCATAAGATTTCCGCTCTGTTCGCTCCCCTCACTCTTATCGCGTCTCTTCCCACTCCCCTCTTATTCTCGAAACTCAGCCTTCCAACCCCTTTCTCTTGGAATTTTCTTCGCCCGTCCAACTGCCCCCTCCCTGCGATCGCATACCCACTTGATCCCAAGCACTCTTAACCCTGGCCGCCGGCGCACTGGGAACTTCCCCCACCCACCTCCCGCAAAACTTCGCCCCCCTACTCCGCTCCGATCGGATATCAATCTCTGCCGGACAACTTGTTGTGAATAATGCCGAGGCTGATTTGCATGCCTTATCTGATACAGCTGAGAGTAGCGTGAGCCGTAGACGATTATATGATTGCTTACACATTTAATCGCCTTACCTTCTCTACATGCAAGGGCTTTGTGTTGGAAAGCGATTTATAGGAAATGCGTGAAATTATTATGGTATTACATCAGCTTTGCCAACCGTGCGTGACCTCCTATGTTTGCACCATCACAATTACCCTTTTTTAGCCATAATGCCCTTGAAGAGTTTGCACTTTTTAATTCGATATACCTATTCCATTCGTGGAAAGGGAAAAAAAGAGATAAATTGAGTTCTAGTGTGTCAATCCTTTCGTTTACTACTTTTTTCATTTTCACAAAACCCAGTATTTTCCAAAAAAATCAGCCTCGGTTAGATTTGTTACTGTCGGTATGCATAAATTTTCCCCCTTCATTTGAACTCATCAATAATCAATACCTATTCCTTATTTTTCTATTTAAAAATTTCCCCCTGTTTAAGCTTGATTAGAATTAATCTAGGAATAACCCCAGGTAACCTTGGAATATATGCGCGTTTTTATCTCACATTGAGCCATAAAGAAAATGTGAAAAAACATAACTACGGTTAATCCGTAATACCTCTGACTCACTAGCTGATATGATCACGATATCCAATGAACCGCCTAACGAATTGCAATGAAATTTGCCAAAAACCTTACCCTTAAGTCCTTAAGTTTAAAATGAAATAAAAGAATAGCAATACTAGCTGGAAAATATTTCCAATCCTACGTGTACTACTAGTGTTGCTGACGGAAAATTGAAAAAGCAAACTATAAGCACAAATATATTACATTTTACTATATTTCTTACATATTTATTAAAAAGTTATTGCACTAAAAAGCTTGTTATCAGAGGAAAAAGCACAGTAAAAATACTCATTTACAAGAAAAGTGAAAATAGAATGACTTTCACCTTATTTCTCACCCAGATTTGCAACAGTCTGATTGCCTCAGTTAACCCATTTATGCCCAAAGGGCATTTTGATGCCCACCTGATTACAATTTAGCCTTACTCACCCGTTTCACGCCACGCGTGTGTTTTTGTGTCGTGTGCAACATAGAAGGTCTGCTTGACATGTTCAGAGAAGAATCAGTCAAGCATTGCACCCACCGGCGACACAGTCGAGCACTGAAATTATCATGGCTTCGCGATCATCGCACGCTCTGCATAGAGGGTATGTATTTCTTAATCCTTGACAATATAGTTATAAATCTTTTATGGATAATTTTCGGTAAGCATCTATGTAAATTCATGTGCCATTATTTTTTGATGACATAAGCTTATTATTTTTTTATTACGAGGGAAACTGAAAGTGGGCATCAAAATGCCCTTTGGGCACATGCCAATACTAAAGATTCTGATTATCCATCGAATGAGTTTATCCGTACAATTGCTCCTACTTTGTCTCCTCAACGTCATATTTTATTTGTTAATCTAAGGTAATTAGGCACAGTTTTATATACTGTTGGGTGTTGATAAAGTGTCCTTCATGGAATATTTTCCATCAGTCATTTATTTATATATTACCCAATGTAATGAAAAATAGTAAGTTTAGTCATCAATCACATATCAGCTCATGCATTGAAACATTACTACAGGGGTGCATATGGACATTTATTTGACTGAACAATACGTGATATGCTATACTTGATTATCTTTTATTGATATTCTATTTTCACAACACTTCATTTGTTACAGTACAAAATACCTATCACTGGTAGAGGTGATAGAGTATCTGGAGAATGCTTTGGATGAGGATGTTGGCGGTGACTCTGCTGATATATATATAGTGCCACCTGAAAATAATGCATCGTATGAGGACTCAGGAGATGAAATGTGCAACAATCCAGATTCCCTGCCTTCCTGTCAGCTTCGCGCCACAGCCGAATTTTGTTCAGGGAACTTCGAAGAAAATGCTGCAAGTCTTGAATCATCTCACCCAGATGAGCAACCTGCGAAAAGGAAAAGAGGACCACATAATGTGCCCTTGGACCTGAGCTGGAGAAAAGGTGACCTGTGCGTTCCCATCAATCAGGCAAACAGCACCAGTGTAAATCATCCGGATGCCTCTAATCTTACCAGTGAAAACCACCCCTTGGAATTTCTTCAAATATTATTGAATGAATAAATTATTTCTGAAATGGTTAAATTTTCTGTAATGTATGCCACTCAATCAAATCATCAAAACTTTCACCTATCATTGGAGGAAATGTACACTTTCGTAGGAATCTTGTTCCTTAGCGATTACCTACGTTCCTTTGCCCCGTAGGCATATGTTTTGGGAAAGTGCCGATGATGTTCATAATGTACTCGTGTCTAAGGCAATGCGTCGAAACAGTTTCGAGGAAATTCTGAGGTTTATACATGTTTGCGACAATGAGAATCTGCCATCAGGTGATAAAATGGGAAAGGCCCTTGCTAGACATACTGGGCAAGCGTTTCATAGTCAATGCTCCTGATGACAAAAACCTATCAGTAGATGAATCAATGATTCCCTACTTTGGCAGACATGGATGTAAGCAGTTTCTTAGGCTTAAACCAGTGCGTTTTGGATTCAAAGCGTGGGTAATGGCACAAACCACTCGCTACTGAGTTGAGGTAGAACTGTACCAAGGCCGTGAAGAAAATAGAGAGCGTCATTCTGATCAGGGTGTTGGGAAATCAGTGGTGATGAATTTCTGTGACTCTATAATGGCTTCATTCCCGGGAGTCAAATTTTCATTCTACTCCAATAATTTTTTCACTAATACCAAACCCCTTTGCTCCTTGTCTGCTAAAGGAATGAGTGGGACCGGCACGGTGAGAATAAATAGATTGGCGAAGTGCCCAATTTCTGGAAAAAACGTAATGCGGAAAAGAGAGAGAGGATCAGTTGAGTCGTATGTAGAAAGTAACAAGGGAATTGTTGCTGTTGCTTGGGTAGATAACAATGTTGTGTATGCATTGTCTAATGAATATGGGGTACGACCTTAGCGCCAGGCTCAGCGTTACTCCATCAGAGAGAGGAAAAAGATACTCATTACTCAGCCATATGTAATATACAAATACAACAAGAACATGGGGGGAGTTGAGTTGCTGGAAAACAACGTCGATAATTACAGAATAGGTGTGCGAGTAATGCCTGGGTGCTTGCCAGGAAAATCGGGCTGAGTGCAATGGACCAGTTAGTCTTCCGGCGTGCATGCGTCCAGGCACTTCTGCAAAAGTATGGTACTGGAGGTATTGTTCCTGGACCCATTCGCTACTGTGATAAGATAGCCAAGCCCGCACGAATGACGCACGGTGGACATATTCTTGTGACTGGTAAGCCCCGGCGAAGATGTGCCTACTATAAAAAGAACAAAACCCCAATCGCCTGCCAAAAATGTGAAATTCCTCTTCATACACATTGTTTTGCAAAATGTCATGCTCTGTGAACTAAAACATGAATAACATTGATACTTTTATGAATAAAGCTTTATACATAAGAGAGAATGTTTTTATATTTCACTCACCAATTCTTATTTGCATTCCATGAGTCAAAAAATAATGATTGTAATAAATGATTGATTAATTCCGGCAAGAACATTGTGAATCTGAAAAAATGTTGTAAAAGGAGAAAAATTATTAATGCATAGGTAATCTCATTCAACTAAGTTAATTGTGCAATATTAAAAAATAATTAATGAAAAAGTAAAAAAAGCTTACCATTTGGTACTTACCACGGGTTCATGCCCAAAGGGCATTTTGATGCCCACCCTATTACTACGCAACCAATTGTCGTATCGTAAAAAAAATCATATCAGACGTGTTCAGAAGACCTAATTTCCAAGATCCGTGAGTTTGAACAGAAAATTAGGAAAAAAAAGTTCTGGGCATAAATGGGTTAATTGCGTGCGCCTTTATATGCGTACGTGAGTAAAAACACAACAGTTCACTAGCCGATTTATAAAAGCATCACTATGATCCCCTGCACTAAAACAAAGGGGAAAGAAGTGTGTATAAATAAAGTGATGTAGTAATTCAATACAATTGCTGGAAGAATTATAAGGCGTGTCAAGAAGCGATCGAAACCGCTGTAATTTGATAAAATTAGCCAGAAAGACTATAGACGTTACTTAATTTTCTTAATTAGAAGTAACTTTAATGTAAGGTATCTAAATAAACAAGGACACTTTAAGTACATACACAACTAAACAAAGAAATTCAGCCTATTATATCTATAAAAATGTTTACAGATTTAATGTTTTTTTATCGTCGAGTTTCTCAGTTTATTAAAAGCTCCTATAATGATAAATACCTACAGTAATTGAATACTGAAAACTCACCTTCTTTAAGGCGAATTCCGACAAGGAAGTAGCCGTATTATATAAAATAAAATAATAACCAGTAGGTACAAAAATTTTGTCAAGAATCTATATTTTGTTCATCAACTCCTTCGTTGATCCTGACCGTAGAATTCATGTCCCCTTGGCATCAGATAATATTTTGCGGGTGAAATTAGGTTCAGTAAAAAAAAATATTTTTCCCGCTCAAAAGTTTTTTCCGCGAATGTTCACCAAGACGCTCCTCGCTCTGAAATCACGAAAAGCAAACAGGAGCAGGGTTCCCTCTCGGAACCAGGAACGTCACCGTGGACCCCACATTCTTTGTCCATCCTATCTGGGGCGTTTCTCACCTAATTCCCGGGCATCCGAGCCGGAAACTCCTCAACAATAAAAAAAACGCACGTGTCTCTGAATAGGTCCGAGTCGTGCGAGTGTCATGAAAAGGGTCCAGAATCGGCGGGGAGATGGGTCTTCTTTCCGGAGGGGTTCTGAGATTGCGGCACTGAGCCTTGGGATTCGGCCGGGCGATGACAAAGGGGCGGGCGAGCGGGTTTGTTGGTGCGGCAGCGTGCGGGTTTTCCCCTTCCCCCCGACCGACTCTTGATTGGCCTCTTTCCTCGCCTCTTCGGCGAGTGCATCTCCGCAGAGTCACCACCGCCCCTTCCCCTTCTCTACGCCTCCCCCTTCGCCACCCTGTCTCCAATTTTCCACGGTGGGGACGCCATCATTTTTGTGCTAAGGCCGCTTAAGTTACCGCTTCGGAGTGCAAAGACTTTTGAAACAGATGGTTACGCAAACTAAATTGAAATGCAGAAGCCTTTCTGATCGAATGAAAAAGGACGTTTATATAAAAAGGGAAATTTTATAGGGCATTTGCTTATGTACCTGTTTTCTACTTCCTACAGAATAAAAGTTAGCATAACCAATGCACGTTTCACGCTAGATATCCTTTTTCTGTTTTCACTTGCTGGTGCCGTTAGCGCCGAAGGCAGTAAGCCAGGTGGCAGGTAATTAGCTTGAAATGTGGGTTACGATTTCATACGCTCCGTGATAATCTTAGGTGAGAATCAGTGGAAAAATATGTGATTTGGAAAATGAAAAAAAGTCAAAGTAAACATTTTCCAACCCAACTTAAAATATTCCTTAATGAAGCAAATACCCGCCGTTTTATAAACGAAGTGATGTCAAGCCGCAGTATGTTCATCATGAGATTGCGCTTTTGAATCCCATGAAGAAGACATCTTCAACTGCCAGTCCTTTGGTTCATATATTTTCCCCTGTCACATCGTAGTTTTTACCTTGTATTTACCTGTTACAATTAGATAAATATATACATTAAACGTAAGCATGTGGCAATTGTGAAAATCAATGGCAATCTCATTGAGTAGTGCCGGTGATTTTATACTCTAAAAATCGATAATAATATTTTATGTGAGATATCAATTGCTACTGAAATAATAGGCTCAGTACCAGCTTTGCCCAGATCCGAAACTGTATGCTACCACCTATACTCTCCACGCGAGCCTTTCCATCCTTCACCCTCCACCATCCCATTTCGTCCATCTTCTCTTCACCACTCCCTCGTCCACGGATGGCTCTGGCTCCACCATGTGGACCTCACCAGGGATCCTTCCCCTTCTCTTTCCGTCCCCTCACTGGGCAGGCTCTCTCGTTTTTGCTTTTTTTATTTCTCATGAGGCCTCGTTGGATACCTGTTCATCCAAAACTCCGTTGCGTTTCAGCTTCGTATATTTGGGGAAAGAGTGACGGTGAAATGAAACGAAATATTCGACCTTCTCTTCCCGCTCATGAAAAACAAGCCACAAAAAAACTTCTGTTTGTGATCCAATAGTTATAAGCTTCTGTTTTTTCATTATTTTGTTACCCATTCCCCATACTCATGGACCCACCCCACCTCCTGTGCCAGCCTCTAGTGGGAAGTTAGAATTTAAACATGTTTTTTAGTTTCTTTTTTTCGTCCCATCCTATCCTCTCTAAAGACATGCGTCAACTTAGAAAAGTCAGATTGATTTCGATGAGATCCTCTGAGATTTTTTCTTGGCTCTATCTTTCATGCAGGCTGAAATACATTTTTATTTTCTCATTTTTCGAAGGGTTTTTATAAATGTTTATTTTCGATCTTACCGAACTTAAATTAGCTCTAAGAAGCGGTATGAATTCATTCTTCCTCGACAAAATGTCTATGGAAAGTTTGCTTATGATTTATATTCTCCATCAGGTGCAAGCCTTAACTTGAGCCGTTTTCACTTAAATTGTCTTGGTAAAATTTACTGACCGCATTTTTTATGGATATTTTTAAATAATAGGTATTCAATCATCTATGTGAAAGCACAGTCAGTTTTGTGAAATCTGATATTCCAGAGGTGTCAGATTAAATAATAAAATTAAAAATGATGTTGCGAAGATTGCACACTTTAGTCCTGATAAATTATTCGGTGAACAAAAATATATAATAGGAGTGTAATCAATTGTTTTCTAATTGTAAGGGAAAGTTTGAGACACCCGGATACTCACTATCTCCACTGCTCAAAGGCCGAGCTTTTTCACATTAAACAGCAGAAAGGTATTCCAAGCTCTGGCCTGGAAACTGCTGGGAAGGCCAGTGGTATGTGATATATTTTCTAGAAATACTCCCGTGGAAATATTTACAATTTTGCAGGGTTTTGAAAGTCGTATTATTTATTTATTTTACCTGCAACGCTAGCGGTAGTACGCCTAATTAATGCTAATTTATGAGTTTATCTAAGTACTGTGCTCTTTAATGTGTACTCCATGAACTACATGTCTTTATGCAACTTAGATAATTTAACTTGCATTTATTAAGTACGTTTATCAAAGTCTCTCTGGACTACTCTCACAGTATGTTTAGATAATGAATGAATACTCATTCGTGCAAGCGATATAGATAACCTTTAAAAACCTTCATAACAGATTATAACCTAATTTAAATTGGTCAAGTAACTTTAATAAGGGTTCTTTTCATTAATTATCGTTGTTTGTACGATCAAATTTCATTTATGACCTCCAATTTATCTTTAAAAGACGTAGTAAAAGTTATATCCGGAGGTATTTAAATCCTAAGAACGTTTGCAGCGTCAAACGCCATTGGAAATTGCGGTGAATTGAGGATAAAAGATAATCTTGGAAATAAAATTATGGTGTTTGATGAGTTTCACGTTTCCTACCGCTCATATCAGCCCTCAGTTCTCGTTGATTGACCAAACCATAAGGTCAGAGCGTGGGGGGGGGGGGGGAAATTATTTCCTCTAGTTATAAAATACCCACATCATTCAGTGTTTCAAATCGGCTTCATAATATTTTAAAATTTTTCATTTTATATTTATTAGAGGCCCATATCATTGGTATGTAACTGCATTAAAAAGGGTCAAACGTTTTATAGATTTGAAAAGTTAGGCTAATAATGTTAAAAATTATTTTCATGTGTTAAATTATTGCACTCCAAAAATATTTAGCTACCTAACTCATTTTGAGGAGAGTTGCAGCTTTCCACAATTCCTCAGTGTTAAACAGTGAATCCATATCAATTAAAACTCTTCGCTTTTTCGGATAAGTCTTATAAAAATTTTATATTATGCTCAGGTTTTCCTTAAAAGAAATGTGCTTCGAGTCCAGGACGAATGAATACACGGACGGAAGGCGGTTATCCGTCGACAGTTGTTTTAAGAGAATCAAAACTCCAAATTCTCGTATCCTTAAATTGATACAAGTGATCCATGCAAGTAACGAGATAAGCCTTCAATGCTGCAACCACGACAGCACGTCACCCATCTCATGTGGGTTTAATGTGTCCGGGTCACGGAGAATGTCATGCTTTCACTAGAGCCAGCCTCGCCGCGAATTCCCTGGAATCCAACGCAAATAAAGCAATTAGAGCAGGGCTCAGTCATCGCGGAGCTCTAGATTTTTCGGTTTCATATTCGTCCCTCCCCTTCCACGAAATTTGGGTTGCACGAGCCAATTATCGAAGGCGCTCATTAGAAAATCCATCGGCTGAACTGGGAGGCCTTTATTTGAAACTGTGGAAACAAGTCTCTTGGCAAGGAGCTGGGCGTTAAGCGGGGAAATTCAATTTGTTAAATTCAGGAAACAAAAGTTCCGGTAGAAAACGCACGCGTGGAGGAAGCCGATCGTGCAGAAATTACTTGGAAATCCAATTTTATTCGCTTTTGTATCAACAAATTGTTTAGAATGCAGTCAGTTTTCA
Organism: Pyrrhosoma nymphula; assembly: GCA_963573305.1. Taxonomy (NCBI): domain Eukaryota; kingdom Metazoa; phylum Arthropoda; class Insecta; order Odonata; family Coenagrionidae; genus Pyrrhosoma; species Pyrrhosoma nymphula. Next base: position 24,496,085 of record OY754327.1, on the reverse strand, counting down.
TGCGCTTCGAGCGAATGATTCTTTTGCCGGAATGGCGCACTTTTCTGGAACGGTGGGCACCACATTCAGTTTTATATTCAATTTTCTGTCCCTGGGATTGCATTGCTGGTATAAATATTTGATTTTGAGGCAGGGCTAATTTCTTCCATTTTCGACCGTTGGGTGAATAAAAAAGAATGGATATGGTGGGAAGTTGAAAAAAAAGATCTTTCTGGCCTAGTCATTATTGTTCCGTGCGGTCATTATCAAATAAAGCGCAAATCCAATTGTACGCAGAAAGGTGTTAGGTGAGCTGGAAATTCTAGATTTAAGAATCTCCTTTTTACGTATTGTGATATTATTTTGAGAATGATACCCCAATCCTAAAAATTAAATTCATTCTTAACTTAATATTGCTGCTTATAATTCATTAAAGTAGGTATTATTTAATATTATCCCTCTTAACTGGCACCAAGTTAGCGTTTCTTTGGTATACAATTGATGATTCATAAATCGAAGAAGTAATAATCAAATTTAATTAGTTCTCTAGTTCAAAATAAATATTATAAAATGCCTTATGTTTTGAATTACATTGTTAACACTCCATTGGTTTCTTAGAAGTTATTATTTTGAAATAATCCTAAATAAATATTCACAGAGCCAAATTAATCCGCGATTTCTAATAATATTTCATAAGACAAGATTTGTATCTCAAATAAAACATCAAACCCCTATATATATTGTGTGGAATGATAATATTAATTGACTCTCAATTAGTTGAGGTTAATATTACCACTTGTGATTAAACGAATTTTGCAACTGTTGAAATAGCAACCAAAAATACAGTATGATATTCTGTCATTAGGAGCAGAATTTCCATTAGCTTTCAAATTTATCGTCTTGGTTCATCTACTCAGTGTTCCAACTTCGGTAATACACGACCCAAACATTCGTAATAATGTCGAGCAGTTTATTTCCCGAGATCTCTCAATGAGGCTTATTATGTTGGCGTTGTTCATATCTACGGTATCTTCTCAGTGACTTTCAGCAAAGAAGGACGCCAACAGAGTTTTGAACTCATCCGCACGTTGACTAAATGCGCATTTACTAAAGATTTCAATTGATTCGTCCAACATCGCGGTAGAAGGAATAGCAGGGAAGCCAAGCGAGTCGGGGTGAAGCTTGAGTGGGACTGCGGAGGCGGGTTTAATGGAATGGTGGAGGGGAATAGGGGAAACATGCTCAAACATGGACATAGATACCCGCCCACGGGGGTTGGTTGGGTCGGGTTGGTGGCGGAGAGTGGTGGGCGGAAGGGTGAATGGGCGGGGGGTGGGACTTTGTAATGCGGGCGGTCTGTAGGCATCCTTATCAGCGAATAAATGAGCAAGGAGATTGCCTCCCTCGGGGGAGAATGGGGGGAGGAGGGAGGATGGAGTGGAGGGCCGACGGCGAGACTTGGAAAGGGGGGGTGAGTGAGTTCAGTGAGGGTTTACAGGGACTGGTTGGGAGGTGTGGAGGGAGGAAAGAGAGAGAGAGATAAGGATTGCGGGGGAGAGAGGAGGGGTGTCGTTTGGATGGGAGATTGGAGGGGTCAGAGATGCGGGATGGAGAAAGTGGGGAACGTAGAGGGACACCAAGAGAGGTGGAAGAGCTGCAAATGAAGAAAGGAGTGAAACAGAAGACGAGAACTCTTATTGAACATATTGTGGGCCAGTACGATGGCGGAAGTAAAGATTCATGCTCCGTGACCACATTCCTGGCCGATGGTCACAGTTTGTAAGGAAAAACTCGCCTTGTTCCAGAAGAACAGACTAAGGGGAGGAAAAGAAAAGGAATGTTGTGGAGTTAATTTTCCTTCCTGGCCTCCCCATTCGCTCCCTTCATTCGCTTATCTCGCTTTCACATCCTTCCTCCTCCCCCCATCTCACCCCGCTTGTACACTGCGCAAATAAAATTAAAAGCCTTCCTTCTTCCCGTCTTAGCCTCGCTTAACTCCTCATTTTTTCTTCTACTCCTCCACCACCCGCGTTCGTCTTACCTCTTTAATCTTCCTGCAACATGGAAGAGCGTAGACGTGCTCACGTACGCGGGCGCCGCATTCATGGGTGCCGGCCCTCACTCGTTCCCCGTCCTCCTCTCAGAGTTCCCTCCCGGCGGCGCACCTCGCTTGCCGGCCCTGCCTATCCGACCTCGTATCTCTCCGGAGATTCCCTATCGCCCCCCCGTGTGGGCCCCTCCCCCCTGGGGAACGTTGCCTCCCCCTTCTCCCACCACTTCTCCGGGACTCCTTCCTCTCCCACTGTCACCCCTCACACCGTGTTCACCCCCCCTCCATCTCGATTTGAATAATTTAAAGTGCTCGGTCGGAACAAGAGGCGTTTAGCAGTGTCGTTTGTGACTGGCGACGGTGTTCCAGTTTCGTTCCGTCCCGAAACGACGATTCCTTAGGTCGCCCACTAACCCATTGCCCTTTAATCTCCTCCCACCTCTCGCCCTCCACATCCCCCCTCACTCCATGCCTAGTACATAGTAGTGGACGGCGGATTGGAGAGTGCCGGGGGGTTGCTTCCTCCTCATCCTCTTCTGCTTTGCATGCAGCGGGTTTTCATTATGCACGCCTCGGCATCTTTTCGTCTCCCTCCCTCTCTCTCTCTCGGCTTTTCGGTTCTTTCCCGCTCCTCCCCGCACCCAATGCTGCGCCCCCTGACCAACTCCCCCCCCCCAATCTCCTCCTTATTCCGACTCACCCCTCTCTTGCTGTTGAACGGACTCTGTGCCCGCGTTACGGGAGCGACGCAGATGTGCTTTGGGCCTTTGAGGATAGATTAGAAATAAGGTTTCTTTCTGTGGCGAGAATTCGGAAAGGAGTGAGGGTGAGGCGGATGTTTCACCGGGTTTAGAAAAAAATAATAAACTACCGGGATATTTGAGCGGGTGGGAGTCGGAGGAGGGTGGAATAGGGATAAGTAAAGGGCGAGTGTGAAAGGAGTGATGGAGGGGTTGGAGTGAGGTGGGAAACGGGATGGGATGGGAAGGCAAGATATCCGGTGGATTCCTATTGTGGAGGTGGTTCATTTTTTCGGTCCCGCCGCACCTTACTGGTCTTGGAATATTTTTTCCCTGCTTTAAAAGACTTAATTAAAAGTACCCTTTCCTCCCACCGCCATGCACCCCTCTCCTTTCCCCCTGTCCTCCTACCCTCCCTCACTCTCTCCCATACAGAAAATAAGGAATGAAACCTTGTGGAACACGTCGAAAAGTTTTATGGAATAATTAATTATTTTTAATTAAAAAATTTTTAATTGAACTTCACATTACATTCGAGCCGCTTTACTTTTTAATTTTCAAGTGTGTTTGTGCTTCGACTGAAATCCGGCATTACAAATGGATGAAATCAATTCATAAACGCCTATTAGCTTTTCCCCAATGAATGCCCGTTATGAATGAGTGCATTAATGAGATCGCTTGCGCGCGAGTCGTTAAAACATTCATGACGCTTTGACGCAGCGAATTTGGTATTTATAGTCCAGGTAATTAAAGCAGTTTTAAAAATTAATATTAATATCGATATTTAAAATTATTAAAATAATTCTTCTATAGCCCTTCCCGTAAATTTATTATTCGAACGCCGTTTCAATGGTTGCACTGTTTAGTGTTTCCACCGAATTATTTTTACGAGAAAATTGACCTATCGAAGTGCAAATATAACACCCTCGTGAATACATTTTTAGTGGTAACACTGTCGTCCATAAATATCTGTCTGAAATATTTGTGACACCTTATAGTTTTGAATACTGGGGTACAATACGTGAACTATGTGGCTAAACATACCCATTTCTCAATATCAGTAATTGCACGTAAGATATGTACAGTATTTTCTCAACGCTTATGATTCTCTTTGCATCGATATAAGGACCGTAAAGTTTAATTACGCATTAAGTTTATTTAACGTAAAGTTTAATTAATTGCGTAATTTTAATCGAAAAAATTTGACCACCCTAGGTCCTACTCGTCATTCATTTTTTTTAGTCTGTCTTTCCAAAAAGTAGTAAGAATAAATTCTGGCATCACGATGCTATTAAAATCAACCTGAAAAATCATTTGACCGAGGGTAACCATTTTGAGTATTTCAAACCCTATATAATCTCCTGAAGTTTCTTAATTTTGAATACAGATTATAGAATAGAAAAATTATAACTGATTTTACCTTCATTAATCACGGTGGTTTGGCAGTTAAGGTAGAAAAAATAAATCGAAATTATATTTTTCATCCGGCTACTTTTTGAAACTAAAATAAATTTTTTAAGGGAACTTCAAATTTACGATTTACACGCCCTACTCCTTATGTAATGTATAAAAAAAACATTTTTTTTTCTATGTCTACCATTTGTAGCAAATAATTATCTCCCTGAAAGTCAAACTATTTGAAATATGATTTCAGGATTTTCCCCGTTCAAAAGAGTTTTTCAGGTCACTGTGGCTTTTCCCAAATATTGAAGTAAAGTTGAAATTACAATTTTATTGAATAGGGAACAATTGATCAAGAATGGGGACGTTAGGAGACGAACTTGGTGGATACTAATGTTGGTAGAAAGTAAAAAATAAGTAATCATTGAGTAAGAAGGAAAGAATAAATATTATGGACGATTTGATGGAAATGTTGATACCATCTTCTCATAATAACGCGCTGGTGGTGAATTATGGGACGATATCGGAAAAGGAAGGACGGCTGGTATTGAAGGAAGGAGAGGAAATATCTCCGCCCAGGGGTGCGCAGGCAGCGAAAGTCATTAGCGTCTAGCGACGGAAAGTAATCCGGGGGGGAATACCGTGAGGAGATAGGGGGACTTGGGGGAACACCAGAGCGGCTTCGCATCAATCTTACGGCGTTCATGTGTGCCATGGGCCATGAGAATGATTATATATTCCAGTGATGATTTCTGCTCGAGTAATACTGTCATTTAATGCAGCCTTACTTTTTCCTTGAAACATATCATACTGCCCTCTCTGCTTGCATATCGATCTCTCTTTAGTGACGGCTTCCAATGAAAATCTTTCCTTACGGATATTATAGTTTAGCAATTCATGCTTAACTTCTTAATTTCCTTGTGTGCGCTGCTCTGTATGCGTTAAATTTCCTGTTTAAAGCTAATTATTGTTTCTTACTTATACTATCATTGTAATATTAACTGTCTATTCTTTTCTATTCAAAGTTTTACGTTTCGAAATAGTTCCAATATAATCCACGCCATTATCACACGTTCCGGATACAATTTACTAAAGCAAGCTTTCCCCTACTCAATTATAATTATTTCGTAATTCATGCAGTCAACATCTATTCTACAATAATATGTAAAAGTGGTGTAAATCATTTGGAATTTGATTGTAACCACACAAAGACTGCGTGATATTAAATGATTTATTTCACCAATTTTACCAATCAGTAGCATAATATCCAATGAATGAGTTTGGTTAGCTGAGGCTGTGTTATCAGGCTGAGACATGACATTGTTCGGTCCATCTCAAACGAGGCCCCTGGAAATAATTAACTTTCCGCAAATCATACGAATACCCACTTGGATCAGAAACATTTAGTCTTGCATCACAGTAAACATAAGACCTTGATTCACGACAAAAAATATATTTATGTCAGAGGCAACATTACAAAGACAGCTAGTGCTGAATTCCAGAGAAGTTTATTGGGCTGTATTTAAGGGCAGAAGAAGGGCTAAAACCTTTCCACAAGCTGTCTTGTTTTAAGGGGAATGTGAATAGAGCCAGCAAGTGGGTGCTGCCCTACTTACCAGCAAGTGATTTTCTTAATTCAAGACGATGCCCCCCTGTTAAACAGCTGCTTGAAATCAGGAAGCAAGCTTAAAATTCCCTTAAAATACACGATAAAAAATACATTTGTGATAATTTTAAGAAAACGTACAATTCAAAACATAAGAAAATAATCAGTTGTTACAAACAATATAAAATAAAATCTTTGAAACATGCAAAATTTTACTTAACTTACAAGTTTAGGAGCGCTGGCGTTAAAATGCTGCAAATGGAACATTAAGTCCTCTAAACAGTTTGCTTAAACATAATGGCAGTGTGGAATAGGACAGGAAACCATGACTAAGAATATGATAACGTTGTGCATAATTTTCACTAAGGTTTTAATAAAAATTATAGCGTTATTATAGTTTCAGTCATAGTCTATTTTCACATAGTTACGCCTGAAAATATCGAGCTCAACAAGAATCCATTACTCCAATTAGGTACAAACTGTTCCCTGCTCCACCGACTCACCACCGAAAACGATGGCAAAATGTTGGGTTCTTGTCTAACTGTGAAGAAAGCCGAGCATCAAGGCAGAGATTATTTCGTGTTCCTGCAGCAAATTAGATCGGAAACTTTGGCTCTGACTTAAAAATAGCCTTCCAAGAGGCAAATTACCAATACAAAACACGAGGGAAACCTTTAAGTTTAAGAAAAATTTGGAGAGAATTATCCGGCCAAACTGACGTCAAAAAGTGCTAAGGTAGGAAAAAGCCTCGCAAGCGTTCCGTCCCAGCATCACTTGCGCAAGTAGTTCGCGCACCCACCGCTAGTTGTGCTGATATTACTTGCGCGGTTTACGCGCCTATGTGAGGCTACCAGAAGAGAGGTCTTGTTTCCAGACGCAGGGAGCAGAATTTCAAATTACTGAGACTCTGACGAGAAATAAGGCACTGATATACCTTTTTTCGTCAAACGCATGCTTGGAAAGAAGGCCATATTTTTTGCCATGGTAGCACTGAAATCTAGACTACACATGAAATTAGATCTTCTTTTTACTGTGATGCCGTTCTTCATATTTTTAAGAGCTGCCCAGCCAAACTGATTCATAGGCCAAGGAGGGAATCCTTGTCCAGCTAATAACTAACGGCGCAAAAGCAGTCGACATTTTAAAAATTGTGTGGCTTCCAAGGATTCTAGTGAAATCTGGAATGAAGCGATGAGAGTCAGAGAATACGTGAGTGACAGTTAATGTCGCGTTTCTCATAAAGAATGTCGTCATTGTAAATGAGAGTCAACAAATCGCGTGAAAAGGGCGTAGTAAGGGAATTGATGTGACGAAGCCATTAAAATTATGATGAGAAAATTGGTTCATGCATGTGGCGGAGGGTGGAGAGAAAAATAAGATGAGAAAATGGGAAGAGGGATGCTGAGAATAAGCTGAGAGAGAGAGTGAGAAAAGGTTTGGAGTGAGTGAGTGGGAAGGGATCTCGCTTTTCGCGGCCGATGTTCGTCAGTAAAAAGGGTTGAGAGGGAAAAATCTTCCAATCCATAACTCGGTAATGCAAAGCTATATTGTGAAGCGTGGGAGGTTGCAAAGGGACCCGGTGACCCTTCTTCCTTCACCTTCTCTCCTTCTCCTCCTCCGCTGCCCTGCCCTTCCCACTCTGCCCCTTCCACAGCGTCACCCAATCCCGTTCTCTCGCCCGCCATCCACTCTTATGCCACGGACGTCCTCTCCTGGAAAACGAAGTGAGGACCAAAGAGAACTCTTCTCTCAAACCTCCATTCCACCCGCACGGCGAGAGGGGGCCCGTTCCCCCTTGGTGTTTTTATCTCCCTCCATCCTTCCTCCTTCCTTCCTTCGGCCAACCCTTCCTCCCCTCTCCTCCCCTGTCCATTTCTCCGTCCCTTGCGGTTCTGCCTTCGAGCATGTATGCGAAAGAGAACGTGAGCGCTGACCGTGCTATGTTGTGGAGGCCAATTCTCGAAACGCCGAGATAATTATCGGAAGCGAAAACTGAAATTTTATTCGCATGAATTAATCAATTCAGTATTTTCCTCTTTTCGTATCCAGTTCGTATGTGACAATCATTGCTAAGCATATGTCAGTGGGTGTGAATAATGCAATAATTCAACGAATCCATTTGAAAATCCGGTATTTTGATGTTTCACCCTCTGTTTAAACGAAATATTTATTATATGTTTAAAAATGTTATAAATATTAAATAAAATACATTATATACATACATATATAAAATGTGCCAAGAGGGTGGCCGACAAAAATATAGAAACAGGTGAAATACACTTACAAATTCATTAAATACTCTTACATTTAATTTGTAAGTGTATTTCGCCTGTTTCTATATTTTTATCGGCCACCCTCTTGGCATATTTTATATTCATCACCCGAGTGTTTCTCCTAGAAGTTTTATATATATACATGCCCTGTCCATAATGAACTTTTTCATTTTTCGGGTTTTACCGCGTCGGTTGCTATGGTCATCACCACAGCAACCGACGCGGTGGAACCCGAAAAATGAAGAAGTTCATCGTAGACCACCGCGAAAATCTTCGTTCTTACACCTCTGTCCATTGACCATAAGTTGAGTGGAAGTTGAAGAATGCTCTTAATGTTTTCGGTATTTTTGAAAACTGTTGAAAATAAAAATTGTGATAAAGCATATTGCAAATCGCATTTTAGCCCTTCCCAGCATAAATTCAAATATAATTTCAAATAATATTTATTTATCCCTTTGAATCAACATTACAAGCATATTTATATTTCAATTAAATAAGGATAAATTAATTAGGAATCCCTTTAGGCATTGCCTGTATTGGGATACCTCAAGAGAAATTACAATATGAGTAATTGAAAAAAAATAAGTAAACTGAGACCAGTTACGAGACATAAATAAATGCATGAAAAGATAACAATTTGTTTTTTAGTTACAACCTGTCGTGCATACAAAATGTAGTGAGCATTAAACTTACTATTAACAAAAAAATACATCGTGATTTTCTACATTAAGTAACCATTTCTTTACACCTTTCAAAAAAGATGTTAAACTTTTTGAACCTCTTATATTATCTGACAATCTAGAAAATAATGTTGGCCCTACATAGATAAATTAGCGTTTGAACACGGTCAGATTTGGTTTGGGCAAAACATACATTTTTGTAGATCTTAGATTGTATACATTGGTTATTGGTTCTTCCTTAGGTTTATTACCACTTCTGAGGTAGAACAATTTCAATACTTTGTAAACGTAAAGATGACGTAAAGGGAGTAACTGTAAATCCACAAATATGGGGAAGGACGGTTCAAATTGACATTTTCTAGCGATCAGTCTCACTATTGCTTTTTGGAGGATCAGCATCGGATTGAGCGAATTTTTGTAGGCACATCCATAGCAGATTATCCCGTAGTTTAATTTTGATTGCACTAACGCATTATAAATAGTTTTAATGAATTGTCGGGGACATTTATTTGGAAGGAAATAAAACTTCGCGTGGATAAATTTAAGTTCTCTTGAAATTCGGTTTATCCCACTTTAAATGCTGGTCTACAGTCACTCCCAAGTATTTGTATTCAGGCACACATTCAATTTGTATATAGTTATTACAAAAGGTTCGATCACAACTTGGTTTATGATAGGTTAATTGCCAATTAATTGAGAAACGATTACATACATTAAAACACAAATATTTCGTCTTTTCACTCAACAATAATTTATTATTTTCCATCCATTCACTAAGTATCCTTAGGTCTGCTTCCATATTAAGTCTAACCTCTTCCCAAGATGATCCTTCATGAATAAGTGCAATATCATCAGCGAAGGCAATTAATTTTCCGGTGAATTTACAGTTACATAAGTCATTAATATAGATAAGAAATAATATTGGACCTAACACTGAGCCTTGAGGCACACCTGAACATATGGTTTCAAAGTCACTGACACAATCATTTACACGTACACACTGTGAGCGAGAATACAAATAACTCTTAAACCATTTCCATGGTGTGCCACGAACACCTATTCTACCTAACTTTTCCAACAAAATATCATGATTTATGGAATCAAAGGCCTTTTTTATGTCTAGGAATAGGACAGCAACGCGTTTATTCGAATTAATTGCGTTATAGACATGTGTCATGAAGCTTTCTAAGGCATCTTCTGTTCCTTTACCCTTTATGAACCCGTATTGGTTGCTACTTAAAACATTTTGCTTGTCCAGGTAGGACAAAAGCCTTTTTTTAACTAGTTTCTCAAGAATTTTCGAGTGAACAGATAACAATGAAATTGGCCTATAGTTTGTTATATTTCGTCGGTCACCTTTTTTATGTAGGGGTATAACGATAGCTTTCTTTAGGTCATCGGGAAATTCACCTTGAATAAAGCTTATATTAAAAATATGGGTCAGAGCATCAGCAATGAGGTCAATTATGTTTTTTAGCATTGTTACATTCGTTCCGTCTGGACCAGCGGATTTTCCAGATGGAAGAGAGCTCACAATTTCACGTATTTCAAAAGATGACACAGGTTCTAGATACATTGAATTAGGATATTTAAGATTGGGATATAGGATTTCAGGCCCAGAAGAATTTCCATGCTGAAGGGAGATTTGTTTGGTGGACTCGAAAACACTAATAAAATATTTGTTAAATTCTCTCGCTAAAACTGCAGGATCTGTGAGAAGTTGGTTATTAATCACTAGCTCTGGTATGTGAGAATCTTTTAGTTTATCACCAGTTAGTTCTTTCAATACCCTCCACTGTTCTTTTGCGTTGCCTTTCCACTTGTCAAATTGTTTCACATAGTAACTATTAGCAGCTTCTCTTATGTCTGCTCGCAATTTGTTTTTAAGTTTAATTGTTCTCTTTCTTAACTCCTCATTATGCGGATGCTTCTGCAGCTTATTAGGTAAGTGGTTTTTGAGGTCCATTTTTATAAGTAATACATCAGTCATCCAAGGTTTTAATTTTTTAATGTTAACTACACGTTGGGTATGGAGTTTTGAGTCCTGGACACAGCTTTTCATTAGATCTAAGAATAAAGTAAAGCTTTTCGATACGTTTGTTTCATAGTAAACAGGACCCCAATCGATAAAGCCTCGACTACTCTGCATTCTGCACAATGGAGACACTGACGTCAGGTTTCTCCCTCTGATGCATTGAAGCGCGCAATCTAGTGTGTTGTTCACATCGATGGGTTCGGCTCTCTAGCAAGACATCCACCGCCCACCCGTCTTCCTCTCTACCCGCACTCCAATTGCCGGCTACCCTAATCCTCCCCCAACCCCCCTGCCACCTCCCCTCTCCTTCTTTCAATCCATCTTAGCCACACTCCACCTCACTCCACCCCTTGCTTCTCCCCCGTCACCTTCTTCTCTTCCCGCCGCCCACCCCCCAACCTACCCCCGGGCCCTGGCCATTCAGTCGATCTCACAAACATTCTCCTCCTTTCCCCATTTCCCCCCTTCCACCCCCTTCCCTCCTCCCCCCACTTTCCACCCCTCCAGAAAAACCTCCACCACTCCATCACTCCCCAAACTCTTCCATCCATCGGATGGAGACAAACGACCCTAGAAGTGAGGGCGGCTTCCTGCTAAGCCCACAAACATCTCTTTCTCGGACCACCTCTCCTCCACTCTCACCTCCTCCCTCCTTCCTCTTCCTTTCTCTCTGTCTTCCTGACGGCCGTGCCTGACCACCGCGAGTCCTTCTCTCACTGCCCCTTCGCTTTAAAGACAACGATATAACTTGAGACCATAAAGTAACTTGAACTCAGGTTATACCCACCCGTGCCTTCAAACTATTGTCTGAGAATATTTTTTTTTCCTTCTTAATTTGCCCCAAGTGATTGTTTTTTTTTAACTATGCTCAATCCCCAAATTTATTTCTATTTCAAGCCATTAGTCGGATTTCATTTTCCTATTTCCAAAATTTCTAAATATGTATCTTCTCATGAGCCATCTTGGTGAGAAGCCACTCCATTTTAAATAACCTATGTTTAAGGAGCATCTATATTTTGGTTCTTAGTAACTGGTGGAACAAGTGAATAGGCCATGTCAGCTTCTGATTAGTAAACTAAAGAGCATAAATTAGAGATAAATGAGAACTCTCTTAAGTGTATTTCCTCAAGGCGCGTTTTAAATCCTATCTCTTTGACTCTCTAGCTTGTGTCCATCCGTCTTCAGATACGTTCTCAAGTTATGTTCTTATGTTCAACTCCTTCGTTCTACCCTCATCTTCACCCCGTTGGAAGCACGAATCCCTTCGCAGCCGATTCGACGTTTCCCCAGTTCCAGCAATCATTCCCTGCTCTTCCTTATCCTCTCTCTCCTCCTTTTTTTCTGTTCACCCCACTCCTTTCCAATCCCGCTCCTTCCCCTCCCCACCCTTCTCCTACCCCAAATGCCGCACCCCCACCCCCGGCACTGTAAAAGCACCAGCAGCCGCTGCCTTTCTTTGCCTAATAGGATCGCTTAGCCCACGCGATTTGTTTCATGCTTCCGTTCCAAGTCTATTTGACTGCTTCTCCCCTTATAAACGTCCCCATATCCGTCTTCCCCCTCCCTCATCCAATTTCATCTCTCCTACTCCCCCTCTACCTTTTCTCTTTTGTTCCGTTCCGTAGTCCTTCGGCACAAAGTGTGGGGGGGGGGGCGGAGGCGGATAGCGCGAAAAAAAGAAAAGACTTTGAAGGGGGAAGTGGGTGGAGGTCGCGTAAAATGTCTCCATCATCATCGTCTGTGTTATTTTTCGTTTCCCCTCTTGCTCGTCGCCGATGGTGGCGTTTCATTTTGTGAGATTTGGATGGATGGAGGTATTTTAAACGTGAGTGGGAGCTTCCGTTCGATCTTCCTTGTATAACCTGAGGATTGGCATGGTTCCACGTGGGTGTAATAGATTTTAAAACGATCTGAGGCATTAAGGAGCCACCGTATCTTGAATTCTAATTCTGCTATTATGTAATTCATGAATGCAAATGAGGTACCGTTAGGGGTAATATGCTCTGAAGGATTTAGTTCTTTTAAAGTGGCTTTTATCTTTATGTAATGAGAATTATCTTCTAATCGAAACTGACATGCTAAACCTCCGGCCAAATCCTTCACTATCATTTGACTGGAATACTTTGTTTGAATCTGTGAAAACAATCCCAGCTCAGGCTGAAATATAAAATTAAAATATGGAACGCGTTGAAAAATTCAATAATGGCCATAATTTGAAGTTATTATCTAGGCTCGAATACCAATTTTTAAATTTAATTGCCTTTAAGACATTGGTCTAAGAGTTTTAAAACTATTTCCATTTCAAATGTTATTAATTTCTGCAAAACATTATGGTTTTTATAAAAGTGTAGGGAATTTTTTATATTTCATTTGGGAATATTTAGTGAATGATGAAATAGTTTTTCCTACTTTTAATGGGTGGAATAATTGAAACCATAAATATTTTCCTTTCCTAAGAATTCAATACGATAAAAAATGCAATAATGACAAATCGATTTTTATTTTTTCCTCATTGAGTTGTTTAGAGTGACTCATGTCGTTCCCAATACTACCTACTCATTTTGTATTACTACGGTAATTTTCCATTGAGTGGAAATGCCTGTTTGACCTAATGGGTTCTTTTGAATGTAAATTGACCCTCCTTTCTGCTCGAGCGTAATAAAAAGAAGCTATTTGAACGGCTTAACTGAATTATATTGCTTCCAAATAAAGACATATTCGTAAATGCTTCCATTTAGTTGAATGCCTCGTAAATGGAACCAATAACATCAATAGCTTTATGTAAATTAAATGGTGACTTCTGTTTATGTATCCTGAATTCAAATTCTATAAAAATATAAATAATAAAAACTTGGAGGGCCTCTTTTTAAATTAATAAAAAAGGAGAGGCAACTGGTAGTTTCAGGAGTTACTTGGTGGAACTTATTCATTGTATAAACTTAAAGAAACTTACCTGAAGGTGACGCCGCTGTGTCGAAACTAGTTGTACCTGAAAATAAATTGGTGGAATATAACAAAGTTTTCCTTTTCATTTACGATGAAATGAACTTCCACAAGGTTGAGCCTGAGACGATGGAGATAATGACAAACTTAAACTTCGTGGTCACAAACTTAGCCATTGTAGATCCACAAAGTTTATTTTTTTCATTTATAAAAGGAGAGGCACTTGCCTTCAAATGGGTGTTCGTTGTAGGATGAGAATAAGTCTTACCTGATCTCTTATTTATAGACTGCTATATCAGCAAACAATATCCAATGTCGTGGGTAGTAGTAGCATATCTGTTTAGGTCATGAAAGTTAAAATATTTTCCGTGCATAAGAGGGAAACTAATGAACAACACAATGACATTCTAATCGTTGAGGTATCTGCCAACTCCTTAATGTAGTCGATAGTGTAGTCTCACTTTTTATTTTAATCGGCTTCGAAGGGAGGCACTCTGGTTGTCTCTAAGGCTTCTTTGGTGCTTTCCATACACTTTGATAGTCCGTGCAAGCAATACACCATTGTGGTCTCCTCCGGATAATGCAACTTAACAGCGTCGCACACCATATCTTTGGTTGGGAAAGCTTAGTTACTACAAATCAATCTAATGATATGGCAGAAAACAAGGCCAAAAATATCCAATCGTGTCCCCTCAACATCACCATTTGAGCGAAGTCAATTTCGCTCTCATTCTCATGCAAATTGACTCCCATAATACACATTGTTCCCAGTATCGGTGGGAGCGCGTTCGAAAGGACTTTTATCACCCCACCACCCGGTTGAAAAAACATTTACTTCTGAGAGCTTTCCACCGCGAGGAGAAGAATGCTTTAGATTGGGAATAGTTCATGCCGTGTTTCCGAGCACTTTCTCGAAACCTTTTGGGCGATTGATTCCGACATATTCCATTTCTTCTCCCCTTGCACCTTTTCGTGTGTAATAGCTTCCTCCCTTCCCCTGCTCTCTTCTGCAGTTTGGAACCTGCAAAAAGAGAGCCACATTCCACCCCCCAGGAGTGCTGGGTTTCAAGCGGTATGATACGGAACGGAAGGAATACGGACATATGAAGATATATGGACCTGTTAAGGTAAATGAGGACTGGAGAGTAAAATATAATGCTGAGCTAGGTCATTTAATTGGAGGTCAGTACATTGTTAGATCTGTCAAAGCTCGGAGAATGGAATGGTTGGGCCATGTGGAGAGAACGACAGAGGAGTGGATGCCAAGAAGAATATTAAAGGAAAAGTTTCACCACACGAGAAGAAAGGAGAGGCCAAAGCTTAGACGGATAGTTGATGTTACTGCAAACTTGCAGTCAATTAATATCGAAGGATAGAAAAGGAGAGTTAAAGACAAAAGAGATTGGAGGCAAATTATGGAAGAAACCAAGACCCACCAAGGGCTGTTGAGCCATGGAGATAGAGAGATAGATGATACGAAACGGTAAAATGACGTGAAATACCGGCGATACCTATCGTTAACCGGTCCTCGTTGGCCAGTTTGATTGACTAAATAGGTTCAATATTTTGAGTATGAACTTAGGACTCGTATCATAGGCCAATACTTTCCAAGCTATCTATCATGGTGACACCCCATGATCGCCCTATGCACATATTGAACAGTTGTTACTTGACACTACTACCTGACATACAGTTTGAACAGCTCTGCTCAAGGCAAATTATTACTCTCACTCATTCATTCATTCAATGATCACGATACTGCTGGAACTACTGAACGAATTGCATTAAAACTTGCCACGCACTTCTATCTTAAGCATTATATATTCACTAATAATTGTTTATTAAGAAACAACTGACTGACTGAAGAAACAACTGACTAAGTAGACTGACATTGCTAAGGGCAATTTCAGTGGCAATAATGGTTTTAGCCCAAATTTATAACATTTAGTCGGGTTATACGAACTATTTATATGTCAATTGATCTTGCGAATGATCATTTGAATGATCATGCGTATGACGTTCATGCATCGTGTAAAACGGAAAATTAGACGCATGAAAATTCAAACGCATGATTATTCTAGAAAAATTAGAACAAGTTCAATATTTGATCGCATGATCCCGTGAATGATCACATGATACGAGCGCACGACGTTCATCTTGGTTGTTTTGGTTAGTTGAACCACTGAAATTCAATCGGAACAAGAGTCAAGACACATTTAATCATAACAAATCGCTGACGGTGGGGTAACGTCCTCGCCTGCCAACCCAAAGGTCGCGGGTTCAAGTCCCGCTTTTTCTCCTCCCAGGACATGGCTGTGTGTATTTTCCTTTGTTACTGTTACAACGCCTGATGTAAAAATGTCCTCGAGGCTGTATTCAGGTTGATGAAATAAGTAAAATAAACAAAATATATAAAAAAATAAGGTAGTTAACGCCAAGGCCCTGTTTTTTAACGCCTTGTTAAATTTATCCGCGAGATGACTTACGCTTTTCGTTACTTTCATGTTTAGCAAGATTTTTGGCTTTGTAAATAACGTCAGACTGTTGCTTAGTTGACGAGAATGTTATCGATGGGAAAATGTATAAGGTAACCTCGACTTTTAAGGCAGAGAAAATACTTAACTAGAGACAATTAAACCGGGCCTAAAATGTTGAATTGCAAAACCTCGAAAAAAAAACGATCGAAAAGTTCCATAATAGACACCCAGGAGCTGAGGCAGATGGGGCGGGAAAAGGTTGGGATTCAAAGAGTTGACAGAAGGGTGATGAAATTGAGAACTCAGCCAGATTTAGGCAATCGTGATATTGCGGTGTATCTTCCGCGTTGTATCAATTAAATGGCAAGTTTTTTCATTTTGTACTATTTTATTTTTCAAGGCATAATAAAACAGCGAACAGCACAAAAGTGTGTCCTAATAATTATGGAAATATTCCACATAGATGTACATCGCATAATTGTAGGATATTCATGAGATATTGCAATGCGAAAATGAATCACCGAATAATGCGAGATGTTTATCGCTCTGCGATACGTATCAAGCGATACCAATCAACATAAAGGCCGCTTAACGTGAGGCACTTCACTGCATAGTCTTGATGCATGGATTGATGTGCAGTGAAAATTGCGTCATGCAAAGCGGGGACTTGCTAGAACGACTGCGCGAATGCATGAACGTAAGACAGGAGCATACCCCCAGCTCTAATTCCGTGCCCGTGTTCTCTAAATGTCTCTTCGTAAAAATGCGCAATTAAGTGCCTTGTGTAAAACGGCCTTAAATACGTGACGAGCGAACATTGGTCACGACATGATGTGTGGCGAACAATTTAAATGCGATAAAAATGAATATCGCTCGGTAAGTATGGAACTATGACTTTTGCGGAGATATTTTTGGAACAAGGTTTGTGCTGACCTGTTTTGTATTTTAATAAATATGTATTGGAGTGGACGAGCAGTATAACATGTCAAAATATTAGGTGTTCTCATGATTCACTCTGGGTAAGGTATTTGGCTACTGCCAACGTTTTGAATGAAGACTCTTCCGTCATCATCAGGGCAATGATGCCTGGCGTTCAAGTTTCCACGTTTATATATGAACGTGGACACTTAAGACCTCAGGTTGGCGTGATGATAACGGAATTGTATTCTGTGGAAACGTTGGTAGCAGCCAAAAACCTTACCCAATGTGAATCCCAAGAGCACCGAGAATAATATTTGTTATCCACCGAGAAAACACCAGATCTTATGTAACATGGAAATGTTTACGCATTTGTGAGTACTATTCGATGCGTGTTAACATTACTGATGTTACTTAATAGAAGTGAATTCTGAATGTATTTTGCAATAACATACACTATGCAGTACCATGTGATGTTTCGACATAATGTAATGAGTGCAATATTCCACATACCTTGACCGGGATTCAAACCCGGATCCCTCAATTTCGCGCCGAGTGCTTTAGCCAGTTAAGCCACCGAGGTGTCCTCCTCTCCTGTGGATTTTTATAAATGATGTCAATAGATATATGTGATTTATCGTGCCTTCTGCGATACGTGATTGGGCACCGCACTCCCTCGCTTCAGAGAGTAAACTTCGCCGGCTGCGCTACGCTCGAATTCCAATGTTGCAGTGCGCAACATTGGAATTCGAGCGTAGCGCAGCCGGCGAAGTTTACTCTCTGAAGCGAGGGAGGGGGGAGAGTGGAGATTGCTATAGCCGTGCGAGCGTGTCTGGCAACTGGACTGGAAGAGGAAGGGGTCAATCGTGTCAGTCAGGGGGGGGGAAGGGGTCCTTTCAACCCCTTACGGCCACTTTGCGTGCCATCCCTCGGAAGATCCGAGATTATCCATCTACCACCGTCGCCGACACCCGCAAATCCCACCCAGCCCTCCCTGCTCCGAAACCACCCCTCTTTCGCGTGTGATTCCACACCACCCGGCCCTGACCTCCTGTCCTCCTTCCTCCCCCACACCCTCTTGTGGCGTGGGCAACCCTTATCGCCACCTCTCATTTTCCTCCAACATTTCCTCCTTGCTCTCTCACCAGACTTTAGCCCACGTTCGGTAGGGCAGCACACCCCCAGTTGACCAGTGACGAGGAGAGTGAGGGAGTGGTGCTCTCTCTTGTGGGTGAGTGGGTCGAATCTTCTCCAACTGGCTAAGAACGCTGGATTCAAGCCCCGTACGATCATGCCCATCCGTTAAATATGTCGAAATGAATAACCATGAGTACATATTATTAGAACCTAGTTGTTTTTACCTCATTATGTGCATGCTCAAAATATGGTGATTGTTATAGCATTTATATAGTAAAAACGGAAAAAATTCAAAACCTGAGGAAAAAGGGCTTTAAGAGAAGTGCGAAATACGGAGTCTGTATTTCTCTTTCTTTCCGAATGTATTTCGCGCATTGGATGCAAGGCTATTTTGTACTCTAGAGTAATATTTTGCATGTGCAAGACTTAAATTCTAAACTGCGGTTTTTATAAACTTTTAAATACCCAGACAATAACTTTAAACAAGTATGCTAAATTTAAATGCTCACAATTGTGATGTTGGTGCGTAGATTTCCACGGCGTCGATCAGTTGGCGTGGCGTATGCATGGCTTCCGGGATTAAACCGCGTTCGTTGACTTTTCTGCAAAACAATTTCAATGACATTCAAGCCAGCGCCTTCAGGTCGCAGAAAGTTTTCGGGTCGATGAAGGTCTTTAGGTCGAAGAAATAACAGGTTCAGCCTCTTCGAACTGAAGACGCTGACTGGAATGTCAGCGAAACTATTGTCCAGAATAGCCAACGAACGCGGCGAAATCTCGGAAGCCATGCAAATGTTCACAACTGTGTTTTCAAATGCTTGAAATTCGGATATCTCTGCCTGCAGATCCCTTTTACCTCTCATCCAAAGCCTCTAGCACACGTGCACCACGTATGCCACCACTTGACCCTGGTATTGTTTATCCTTCCCTTCCCTCCCTTTCCTCCTTTCCTAATCCCTAATTCCACCCCTTTTATAGCCTCTTATATCAAAAGGACTTGGAAATTTTTTCTTTGTTTCAAAGTTTTCTGGCACTATAGTCGTGAAAATAAATCTTTTGATCAAAAATACTATTTAGAAATATAAAAAAAGTTTTTATTCGCATCATTTTTTGTTTGATGAAATTCCAAAACGTGTCGGTTCGACTAATTCTATCAATTTTGTGTGTAAATAGGTGGACTTTATCTACTTGGGTGAGAACTAGCCAACTTAAAGGCTTCCTTATCGCCATTAAATTTGAGAATGTGATAAGACTTTGTATTGAATTAAAAGAAAAATATTAAATATTAAATTACGTTTCAATGTTCTCCTTTATTACTAGATAACACTCCATCCTTAGAGACGTCCTCTCCAGTAGAGTGTCTCACACATTGGGAGCTACCATTTCGTTATATTAATTCCTAACGGAATTTCATTTCAATTTTTTAAGGTTAGCAAAATAATGATGCACCGACATAAATAATGACACTGTAGGGAAATATATCTATGTGCTACCGTACCTCTATTTTAAACGAGGTGGATATAATACGTTCGCAGGTAAAACGTGAATTGCTACTGTCTCTACCTGTTGGAAAAATCTCACGTGCTTAACCACATATATTTATCATGGTTATTTTTGCTGTGCCGTACCTTACCTCTGGTTCTGATGAGATGGACATCTTCCCCAGTTTTCCGGGTTACCTCATTTTATCTCTGGTCACCCACAGGTGTCCTGGAGTTGACGTGTATTAAATGGCTGGCGACCAATTCCTCGTCCAGCTTCCTGGAAATGGAACAGCATGAGAGACGTGCAATGGCCCACCCCTTCTGCTCTCGGCGATGAAGGAACCGGAATTTCTATTTTTAAAACGCCTTGGCCAAGGACAAATCTTGCGGCGCTTAGTCTTAGGATTACGTCAGATATCTGTTAGTGTTTTACGTTACTATTTCTCCGGATTTTTTCTAGATGCACGAGCAGATGAGGGTAATCATCACCGCTGATAGAAAATAAAAGCAATGCGCGTAGACTCGCCAAATGTTTTGGCCCTGTAGATGAAATAATGACTGTTCTAAAAAATAGTACTAAAATAAGAATAAAAACGAAAGTCCCTTGTCTTTTATTGAAAATATACAGTGGCAAATGATGGATGTGTTATTGCAACATTTTTACAGATGGAAATAGTTGCTTGAGAAAAATATTTAGTTTTCTGAAGTTGGGTAAAATGATAACAAAGACACATAAATTTGGCAAAATAAATCTGTCAATTAGGGTTAGTTGAAATAATAATAACCTGAGGAAATTTATCACGTTAAGCTTCCCCTCAAAATATGGGAAAGAAAAAATAGGTGTAAAGTAAAAAGCAGGTCAAAGAGATAAATTTAACATTTTTAATTTTGCTTAAAATTTTGTGTAAATTAATGTACTATGTATTCCTTCTTCCATGACCTACACACACAGTCCTGGAAAGTTATAATGCACACATTGTAATAAAGGCAGAGAATAGCCAGTAAAACTTTATAACTGATGGCAGCCGTCAGCTCGGAATGGTTATATTTATAATAGCTTGCTGGAGAAAATAATCGTTACGGGAATAAATATGAATTAGAAAAAACGTTATAGCAGTAATCATGATGCAATGAAATAAGGATCCATTGGGTGGTTGAAGCAGGTAGTACACATCTAAGGATATTATATCAGTGATACGGACGGTGAGACATTAACTCCAATGCTCGTAGCTAGCACCTATCAATATTACATTTCATCTACGTCAGTTATTTTATTATCAAAGAAAGATGGTTGACGTTTCAAAAGTATTTCCTGAAATACTAACGCAATTCGAATTCTGGAAATAAATCAAATCTCGGTTTTTGGTAATGTGTCATGTAGAAAAAAACAAATTAAAACTGATTGCTTCATAATAAACCAAATATAGAGAACGTCATCGGAGAGATTGGAATAATACCTCTTTAATGAGCAATGGATAAATTCGAAGTTAGATGAAAATGCCTATAATATAAATAATTCATAAAAGTGTTATATAATGCTAGAGCGAAGGTTTCCGCGGCATACGTCGGGAAAGTACCAGATCGTTAGTATTTAGAGACACCTTGGACCTGAAGACGCTGTCAGGAGAGCCAGCGAAACTGTTGTCTACAAGCCAACTGACGCGGAAGAAAACCCGGAAAAAATGCAGAGATCAAAGTGTTCTATACCTTGCATGCTACCATGACGACCAAGAGTACGGTTATCAACGCTAAGTTCGTAATATTGATTCATGTCCGTAATACTTTGCTGTTGAATTCGAATTTAATGGAAAAATAAATATTGCTAAGAAATTGGTTTTTCAGTCACAGTTATTTATTGGCATGTTCTTAGAAATGGGCTTATAAGTATGATGATAATACTTATAGCTAGCTCCAATGATAATTCCAATATTTAAGAGTATATCACAGGAAATCAGATACATATTGTGGAAATGAATCATTTCAATCTGTTGATAAAAAAACTATATCATTTACTAATTTCTGTCAGCCACGCATAATTATGGGACTTCCAGGGATGCTTGGAAGTTGAAGGTCGGTAGGAATATTATTTGTGACCAAAAAACGACCGGAAAAATAGAGAAAACAGCAAATATTCTAGGGATTTTTACTACCCCATATTTGTTAAATTTTAGCCCCAAAAGATATTTATTGAATTCGATAAATGAGTCTCTTTCATTTGGTATTAAATTACTTGCACTTAAGACATAAGATTGAAAATTTCACAAATCGTTTGCTGTATGAAGCATGTTTTAAAACGTGCATTCAATTTTCTCCTACGCATCCTATTCCTCTTAAAATTGGGTGTTTGGCCCCAATGTCAACTGTTTCAACAATAGAAAATGTAATAACGTTGGCAACCACAGCATTGGGTTTAAATAGGAAATGACAGGAGTGTTTAGGCTTATGACTCAGGATAATTTAAAAATATGAGAAATACATCAAGAATTATTTTGGAGTTTTTCACCTCAACCTCTCTGTCGGTGGTTAATGGCTTTTAAATAGTGTATGCCTGCGACAAGATGCATTGCAAGGGTATTCTTAATCCTATGCAATAATTAAAACTTTTCTCCTTCCTCTCGTATATTATCAGTTCTAGAGGTTTTTACCATAGTTCTTGATGTTAAAACTTAAAATATTATTGTTTTAAATGGAATGTCACGAATTAGGTTAACAACCAGCTTTAAACAGCAAAAATATTTTTTCATGTCTTTTTTAACTAGTAAAATGAGATATTTCATGAAAATAAGAGTGCATATGAATGAGGAATATGAGGCTTGTAACTACTGTGAATAGTGTACGCGTCAGTATTTAGAGAAAAGAAAGAGGCTGGTAATTGTTTTTTTATAAAACATAATCACAAAAATAAGATCTTGTACTTCCCCGACGCATGCAATTAGCAGAGGTTATACGGGTATTCCACCGGATCAATTCGTCCATTGCTGCCGACGTTTCAATGAATGAGTCATCCATAACCTTCAGGGCTGAATCCTGAAGAAGCAATGAAAGAATTGACCGGGTGGAATACCCAAATAACCTATGTCAATCGCAGAGATATAACCTCCGTGATATCACCCTTGTCTCCCGCCAGAAAATTTGTAGATTTATTGGCATTAGACACATGAAATTCCGTATTCAGTAACCTAACTGGCAAATTATTTTGGTGAAAACGCGTGTCAGTGAATGAGATAGTTATATTTTATGATTTAAATACTCAATAAGGCTGCGTTTACCCATTTTTCTATTGTATATTGATTTTAAACTTACTGAATTTCTAGTTCTTCAGCCAATAAAAAGCTTATTTGACTTTGCTTACCTTGAATCGAAATGATATTTGAGACATACTGATGCGTAAAACCGTTATGTTCTAATTCAAGATGGTATTCGTAAAATGTGGTTCTAGCTTTTCACTGCATTCCATAGTTTTTGTTGGAGTTGAGGATATAATAGTCATGAAACTTCTAAACTATAGCTAAAATAATATTGAAACAAACGAAATTGGTAACAAGTAATGCTACTTTTCTCGTATTCTCATGTATATCAGTATAAGTAGGGTTTGTCTGTGGCATGATGAGAAATTCATGGTAATTCTAAAGCATGTGCCTTTTTAAAATAATTATATCGAAATATTTTGCTTCGAAAGCGTCCGTGGTGATTTTTTTGATCTGGTTCATTTGGAGCTGGATCTACCTTCCTTGAAAGAGAGGATCTAATTCTGCGTTCTAATTAAGCCATATTCAATGGTGATTAAATGTATAGAAAAAAACAATGTAAGACGTACATTATCCTTTCACAGGGGAAACCAAGGGGGTCAGAAAAGTACCCCAGAGAAATGCAGTTCAACGAGAAAAAAGTATTATTGGGAAAGTAAAAGGAAAGAATTGGGAAGCATGAGGGTGTGACAGATGATTTCGCCGATATGGAATTGGAAGAGGTGGAAGCGCTGCGTGTCACATCAGTGGCTGCATCCATTCAAACGTGCGAGGCACTTCAAAGGACAACGTACCCCAACACTTTGGGTTCCAGGAAGAGGAGGAAGTGGAGTGGAATACGGTTGGCTAATTGGGAAAGAAGAAAGAAAATGAAATGGGAGACAAAGGAATGGAGTTTTCCGGGAGATGGAGTGATTTACGAGTGGATGGGAGTTTCTGAAACGGATCCTCGTCTGTATATGAGGAACAGCCCGGATTCTTTTCACTATCCCAACACGTGATCGAACTCATTTCCAGTAGCATTTTAGCTTGTTGGTGATTGCATGAAACTGATGACTCGTGTGCTTCCTCTCAACTGGTCTATGATAGAGTACTAATGAACACATTTCGGGAGACACGCAACCTATCGCAGTGCATTATTTCGTTGTTGTGCACTTTTTTCAGCCAGTTTTATATCCGTTCTACTCCTTACTCATATCTTTAATAGCATGTTGCGGCTTCAGTTAAGTTAAATTGGCGAGTCGGTTATCGTGGGCAAGCTGTCACTATCAATCTCTTTTTCATAATAATTTTCAATTTAAAATGAAAAATACTAAATACTTTAACAAATATATACTAAATCTATCTATATATTAATTTTGTAGTATCCATTTTATTTATATCTATCTCAGGTTTTGAGGTAGAGAAATGAGGATTAGTGCATTAAATGTGGATTCTCTGTCTGTATGATTTGATAGTAAATTTGGTGTGGTAGGAGGCAAATTTTGGGGTTGTTTTTACCCCAATATTTTTTAACATTGATACCCATAAGAAAAGCATTGAATTCGATGCAGGTGTTTCTTCATATTCTTTTTTAAATTACTTGCACTCAATATATTGGTTAGAGATTTGCATCATAGAACGCATAAAATAATGTAGTATTTAATTAATTTATTCAACTTTCTTATACGCTTCGTTTTTGTACAGGTGCTGCATTTTTGTCTCCAAATTCAACAATTTTTCTTCCTTTTCAACAATAGACATTTCCTTGGCAATCAGCCTTGAATACCCAATTAATGGCGATTTTATGAATGGCTATTCATTCCTGCAGCCTTTAAAGGACTGGTTGAGTGATTAATTTGATAGTTGTAGTCAAACGACTACAGTTCCCCGTTCGCCTTGCCTTCTCAATGACATCAACAAGGGTCGATCGCTTCAAGTGCGTGGATAAAATCTGGAATATCCATGCTTTTTGCGTGGTCAATTATATGTTGCATTCTCACGAGTGGGACAGATCAGTAATATCAAATTCAACACCAGCTGATGAACACAACGCCAGCCTCAAAAGTGTCGCATCTTTGGAAATATGTACAGAAAGTGACGTTAACGATCAATACTGCGCGTAAATCAGCGCAATGTGTTAGCCATATTTTCAAAACAGCTGTTGTACATCGGTAATGGAAAAGTACCAGTTGCTGCCGACACAAAAAATAATTCAATTCCTTTGAAATTTTATACCATTGTTCCATCGATCGAACAATCATTTTAGAAAGTTTTTCCACAAGTTGTTACCAATTACAAAAATCACCGATGGCTTTGTGAACGCGTTATTTTGGTAGAAAAAAACACCGAAGGCAATGCAATCAACTACGCCATCCAAGAACGAATTTCGAGCGAGTCTGTCAACTACAAATCAATTGATAGCGTCAAGAATTCGGACGAGATTTTTAACTATCCAATTGAGTTTTTAAATTTGATGGATCTTTCTGGTGTACCACCGCAAAAATTGTCACTCAAACTAGTTGCACCAATAATTCTTTTGCGCAACATTAGTGCACCACGAATGTGCAATGGAACCAGGCTCACAGTCAAAACCACTGATACCAAACGTCATCAAAGCGACAATTCTGAATGGCAATTCCAAAGGAGAAGATGTGGTCATTCCACGTATTCCCATAATTCCCACCGACATGCCATTTGATTTCAAACAACTACAGTTCCCGTTCACCTTGCATTTTCAATGACAATCGACAACTCACAAGGTAAATCGCTTCAAGTGTGTGGATTAAATCTGGAAAATCCATGCTTTTCACACGGTCAATTGTATGCTGCATGCTCATGAGTGGGACAGCCGGAAACGTAATTTGTTTTTGCAGAGGGCGGTAGGACCAAACATATTGTATATCTAAAAGCACTCGAATAAAAATTTTCAACTCTATTTTATTACACAATATATCATTTTCTTTCATTAATGTTGAACATGTAAATGTGCCTTCTTTGTATATGTGTGCCTTCTTAAAAAGAAAAAGAGGCATTGCAACGCATACCGGGCCCCGCCGGCGATCGCGCCTCAAGTTCGCGCCACCTTATTTCTCTCTCAAGTTTGCATGGGATGGGAAGGCTTAAAACAATGCAATTGCTGTTTTGGGGAAGAAAAATAAAAATTATTCTCAATGTTTTTTTCATTTTTGGGAAACATATACACTCATTTAGCCGCTTTTCCCACTCCTTCCACTTGAGTAGTGCTAAAAAAAAAGAGAAAAAAAACCAAGTTCACATCAAGACCACACCAGAAAGAGACTGCCTACAAAGCAGGTAGCAGATCTGCTAGTATATATTAATTATGTAGCGTGTCAGTCAATCATTCTGTATCCATTTTGTTTATTTCTCCCTCAAGTTTTGAGCTAGAGAAATGAGATTTGGTGCATTAAATGTGGATTCTCTGCCTGTATGATTTAGTAGTAGTAGTTTTGGATTTTTAGATGCTAGTGGTGCAAAGAAAAATGCAAAAAACCGTGGCTTTTAGCTCAAAATCCGTAATAACTGCTAAACAACAGTGAATTTATTTAGGTTAGCAACGGTTAAGTAAACAAACAAAACTTATTAAATTACAATCAGTTATAAACCGTATGGGCATATAAATGTTGTTAATTTATCTTTTTCAGGTAAATATTGATTGCACTATGATATCTGTAGATATTACTTAATTTATTTATTTTATTTATCATGATATATAGCTAATTTTACACGAATGAAGTTATTTAGTGAAGATATTTAGAAATTATCCGAGTGAATTTTTGAATGTATGCCACTCCAAAACAAAAAGGTTCATGTCAAATTTATGTAAACTCAACGTAATATAACCAACTAAGTGTTTTGATATTGTCGTTCCCTTGATTTGGTTTTATTGCATAAGATATACGATTAGCTAGCGTCGGTGAAATGAAACTCAAGAGTTTTCCATGTATTAAAATTGTCTGGATACATACCAAAGCTCGTAAACGTTTCCATACATTTGCATGTGCCGCTGTCTCAATATTGGTACAAACTTCATGTCGAAAGTTAAGAAGTATTACTTATACCATTTCAAATGCTATATGAATGTGCGAGAAACTGAACTAGAAGATAATTCATTACCAGTATTTGTTAATGTATGTCAAATATTGCTCCCGTGCTTGCTGTTTTGGGGAAGTAAAATTACCAGTGGGGTACCCAAAACAATACAATGTGCAAAAAATGCCTCACTGTTTTTTCTAGAAACTCCAGCTTTGATGAAACCATGCCTGCCCACGATAACCAACCATTAAAAGGTTTTGCAAAGTTTTTCGGGACTCCCGGGTTCACTTTTTCAGAGCGGATTTTCTTTCTCAGACAGAGACTGCATGCAATGCAGGCAGCAGGACTGCTAGTCTATATATATTAATTTTGTAGCATGTAAGTCAGTCAGTCAGTCATTCTTCATCCATTTTGTTTATTTCTGTCTCATTTCTTAAGATTTGGAAATTGTTTTAGTGCATTAAGTGTGAATTCTCTGTCTGTATGATTTGGTAGTAGTTTTGGAATTTTAGCAGTTGGTGGTGCAAAGAAAAATGCAAAAAAACCGTGACTATTAAGCTAATAATCCGTAAAAACTGCTTAACAACGATGAATTTATTTAGGTGAGCAACGGTGAAGAAAACAAACAGTAATCATTAAATTGCAATTAGTTTCAAACCGTGTGGGCATATAAGCGTTGTTAATTTATATTTTTCAGGTAAATGTTGATTGCACTACGATATCTGTATTATTTTATTTTCATTTCGGTCAAATGAAAGTGGGTTATTTTTTAATTTTGGTGAAGGATCATAGCTACATGTTTAAGAAGATTTGGAACCATTTATCACAAAACTGAAGCATATGTGATGAAGTGACTCTGGCATAATACTATAGTTTAGCGGAATTATTTCATTGGAGTGATTGCTTAAGTGTACAGTTCGTATGTAAACCACCAACCTTTTTTCACTTACGCAGAAGCAGCAGTAAAGTATGTTCGTAGTATTTTATTTCAATGAACGAAATTATTATACAAAAGTCATATGTGTTAATTAGTTAGCTATTATCCTTCTATGAATTTCTTTCCCTCTGGTTTCTTTTATTTCCCTTGATAATTAGCTACTTTTACGCGAATGAAGGCGAAATTCGGCAATTAGTGAAGATATTTAGAAATTATCCGGGTGATTGTTTAAATGTATGCCACTTCAAAACAATTAGATTTATCTCAAATTTCTGTAAACTCAACGTTAATATAATCAATTAAGTGTTTTCATATTGGCATTCCCTTGATGGTAAAGGTGAGCTTTCGTCCCGCACGGTCAACATTTTTGTTTTGAAAAACCTAGAAAACTGACGATATTGAATGTGATACCTATGAGTAGAGGAAAAATGCGCATTTGTAAAAATGTAAGAATCAACCCGTGTGACTAATAGTTTTTGAGATATAGACGTTTGAAAATTACCAATTTTTCGATTTTTTCGTCCGTTTTCGACGCCATATTTGGAGGTTTTCACGAACAACCGGTAGAGGGATGACTAATTTCACTTCTATAATATGCCTTTACCCCACCCCCCCAACAAGCTTACAACAAGTTTATGGAGTGAAACAGGGGTGCTAGAGTGGGACGGTACGCGGGCCCGATTTGGCCATTTTCAAAAGTGAAAAACGCATTTTCGTGAATTGGAAAAGCGAAAAACGCATTTTTCGCGGAAATGGTAAAGTGGAAATAGGCATTTCCGGGTGGAGGAAGTTTCAAAATGCTGATTTTTACGGCTTTTTCGTGATTTAAAAGCGGAAAACGAATTTCCCTTCTATTCCTTTGCCCTGATATTGGCATTCCCTTGATTTGGTTTTATTGCATAAGATATACGATTATCCGGCGTAAGTGAAATAAACCTCAACAATTATATCTGATGCACGTATAAGTAGCCGTAAAAGGAATTTTACGGGGCCTGCTATAGGTTTACGTAATTTTCACTGTTCACAATATGTTTTCTCATTTTTAGTATGTGTATTATGAACTTAAAAAGTGGAGCCAAATGTGATTAACTTTATTTGGAAAAGAGGACTGAGGAAGAGACTTGCGTCTAAGTTTTCTCGGAAGACATTTTAGCGACTCAATATTGATAGTTGGTTGGACCGAACCCAAAGTCTATGCTCATAGCGTTTTTATATAAGAGCAATTTGGTTTTAGACTGTATAAATAATTACGAAATATATTTATAGTCAGAAACAGAGATTCACCAGCTTTCAACTATTGTTAGGGACAATAAATATGTTGTTCTATGCAAGTGAGAAGTTTACAGTGCACTCATTTATTTAAGAGTGAAATAAAAATTAATGTGTAATGCAGAAGCCTATTCCCTCTATCAATGGGGATATAGCAGTATAATTGGGTTAATCAATGCATATGTTTCAATAAGGACGAGATTAGAGATAGCTATGCATCGTAATAATTGGTTCTTAATTCCTCCAAAATTTGCATTGCCTCTGATGTGATATATACGTTTGAAACTTCATAGGTGCATAGGCTTCATATTCATTTTTTTCTTATTTTTAACCAATTAGGACAGTGAAATCGATAAATATATACGAAATTTTTTGTTTCAACTTTTCGGTAAGAGTAACTGACGACTCATAGATATTTTACACAAGCTAAATGTTCACATAAAAAACATACTAAAATATATAGTTTGTATGAAATACACCAGCAATTTTTTTGGCTCCTGTATTTCGCCTTTGAGGATATGCGTCGTTTCATATTATTTTATGAGGATCTTTGGTCAAGGTACTTGAACTTAAGGCATCAAAACCTCCTAATTTTAAGCCTTGAGAGGCATGCCTGCAAATTCTTACGAAAAACCAAAGAGATGTTTATCGATGTGAGCTAAAGGACCTCATCAACCTGATTGGCGTTGATCTAGAGTGAAGGTTTTGTCACGTTCGATCGTCTCTCCGGGTGGAGGGGGTGCTGCCAACCACTACGCTCGAAATATCTCAACCCCCTTTTTCCACCCCCCCCCTCCCCCACATCCCTCCCTCCAGGAGAGCGCGACCCCCAGGCTCGTACCCCCGCCCCCCCTCCCCTCGTACGCCTCACCGCCTCGCACGTTCAACGATTCGAAAAACCCTCATCTGCCCTCTGGCGACTGGAGGAGGAAGTAATAGCCTCCGGCGTATCTGGGACTTCCCTGCGTTATGGGACTGACGTCTAGGGGATTAGGACGGGAGTTCAGAGGACACACATGCACATGGACACTCACTGAGGGTTCGAAAAACGAAGTGGACGGATGCGGATGTGAGGGAACGGGATGAATTTGAAAGGAATGAATATGGAAGGAGAGAAAGAAGCGATGAAGAGAGAACAGGGAAGAAAGAAAACCTTTGCGGCCGGGCGACTGATAAAGCCTGTAGAAACAAATCTTGTGCAGCATTACTGTTTTAAAGGATGGGAGGAACTAGGAAAGGAGATCGGGTTGGTGAGGTGGCCAAAGTACTACCGGCCTTCCATCCCCAGGGCCAGTGTCCGAACCCTGGCAATGCCGGAGTTATTTCGGCACAAGCCCGTTCTCTACTCGGTACTGTTATAATAGGAGCCCATTCTCTACTCGGTACTGCTATAATAGGACCCCATTCTGGCTCGGTTTTATTATCTCTGGTTGAACTTTTTGTAGATAACAGAACTGTCGGTTTACCATTGAACGTATTATATATACCTCGTTAAAACTAGAGGTAGGGGATCACATTGATATTGCCCCCTGAGGTATCATTATGTATGTCCACGGTGTAATATTATTTTCCTAACCTTAAAAACATGAAACGAAATTCAGTTTGAAATTAAACTATTCAAATGGCGGCGCCATATGTGTGGGTCTCTATATTGTAGAGTAGTAAAGGAGAACAGTGAAAATAAATTTAATTTTTTTTTCAATTTAATTTAATTTATCAATTAATAAGTCTTATCACTTTCCCAAATTCAATGGCAATTAGGGAGCCTTTAAGTTGGCTAGTTCTCACCCAAGTAGATAAAGTTCACAAATTTACTACCGCGGCATAGCACCTTCATTTGAAGTTATGAAAACTAAATAAATACCTCAAATATTATCACAAGAATTTGATTTGATACTCCTTCGTAGCCAGAACTTCAAAGCACCGTAGGAAAAACAGGAAGGACAGCAAATCGACTGTTGCTTTCCTCGAATATTAAATTTTTATTTTGGACCTCAGCTTAGGCTTTACACTGCCATGCTTAGCTCTTCAATTTTCACTTCAACGCTTCTATGGTGAGAGAAGTTGAAGATATATCGAAAACGGGACAAATGTCAGAACGCTCGATATCTGTGTAGCCATTGTGTTGGAGTGAACTCGGAAAATAAGCCCAAAAATTTGAGTCCAGTGTAGGTCAGAAATACTCTTTCAGTTCTACAAATAATTTAAACGCTAATGCAACGCTAATTAGCATAAGGATAAAGAAGCCGCTCAAAATAAAAAGAAGTTACACTTCGGCAAAAATAAAAATCCGTCCGTAAATCGTCCGTCGAAGGGGACGTTTAACTGTGAACCCTTTGGCACTTTTGCTTAAGAGCAAGCAGATCAGATTGTGACGCGTGCAGGGTTGCCAATTCCTCCATTCATCAAATAACAGATCCCTTTTTATTTGCCCTACCCTCGTATTCGAAATGGCGGAAATTATCTCAGTTGTCGATCGCCTTCCCCGAGTAACTAACCAGCCGACCATGGGAGCCGAAGGAGATAGGGGGAGGAGATTAGATTTGTGTGGAGGACAACAGTGTTTTTCAATAATGGAGGGATTTTTAATTCACCTCCATCGTTCCCGTTTCGGGTGGGATGGGATTGAATGGAAAAAGTGTCACAAGAAGAGTGAATGAGAGAGAGAGTGAGTTACCCGTTTGCGTTGTTTTGAAAGGGTGGTCTTGGGGAGGGGCGGGCCGGGACGGGCCCACGCAAAACGGGGATAAAGGCGACACCCTCTTTCCCGCTTTTTGAATCGGGCGAGGGAATTCGGAGTGATTACGATAAACCGAGTGAGTGCGTGAGGGAGTAATGCCGTAGGTATTTGTCGAGGAGAGAAAGAGCTAACGACACTGAGCGGCTCACAAGAAGAGAGGAGGAATAATTGGTGGAATGCCCGACGAGCAGCGACTTTTGCACAAAGGGAATTTTGGGTAGTCGAGATAAACTCAATGGAGGCTTAAGAATTCCTTGTCTCTTTTGGGACTTGAAAGCTGATTGATGGATTTGAGTTTCATGATCATGCTGCAATGCTTGATTGGCTAAAAATTAAAAATTATCTGGTTATCTCCGATTGATGACTGAAGCGTTTTTTTCAATTACGAACAGCCAAAGTCGTCCGAGGTAAATGATGCTTTAGCGCTGATTCTAGCAAAGGATACTTTTATGAATTGTTCTTTTGTGTCATCGGTTAGTAGTGTTTTCCATTGGGACTCCTCTATTTCTCTGTTTCTTTTGTTCTATTATAATTATCTGAGCCCCTTTATAAAATATTTGAAATATTTAAGAAAATTCACTTCTACTACTATGCTTCAAATATTCTTTCTAGTGAGATTAATTCTATATTATAGCTATAAGTAAATCAATTAGATTTTGAATGTTTATGCTTGTGGTTCGTGTTGTCATAAGTAAATTTCCTTGGCGCAGTTTAGTTATGCTGCAGATTTTAGGAATAATGAGACTTATTTAAGTAGCGAAAATGAATTTTTTTAACCTATTACTTGAGTTTATAATCATTCTGCTACTTTCACACTGCTGAAGTTATGACATTTGAAATACTTTTCTGCCTTGTACATTATCAAATCCAGCATTTTTGTTTTCATTTCTTTCATATCTGTCTCTATTAATTGCCACTGCCACATATTCCCCACTATTAATTGGAATCCAGGTGACACAAAAAGGACGCGTATGTTTGGCCAATTTTTTGTAACGTTTTGTTTAGATGTTTTCATCGATTCAATTTACCTTGGAACCACTTTTTTTCTAGGCAAAAAGTTATTACTGTCAGGAAAGAATAAAACTTTGGTAGTTCCACATTAATTTATTAAAAAGTTATTTTAGTTATTTTACTAAAAAGTTCTTAGGAAATTATTCAAATTTCTCTGTTCATTATTGCTAAGAGCAGTATTTCTTTTTAAGCCTACGCTTTTGACTCTCCTACAGTAATTTTCACATCTTATTCACTGCTCTCAGATAACTTAAATTCTGTGAAATGAGCTCTCAGCATGAATTTCAGTGCTGCTTGAACTTAGAAGCGAACTCTTGCAGTAGAAGGAATACCAAATGGCAACTGAAAACTTTGAGCACTATGCTCGTTTATGGATTTGGAACGCTCCCGGCGAATCGGAGAGCAATATTGAAGCATTAGCAGGCTGCGCTGCGTCGGCAATGTGGATGGATTGCGACGCTTCACTTAACGGAGCAAACGGAACTTTATCGGAGCAAAGCTGCAAGAGGAACGAAGTTACGTGCGGTGAACGATGAGATCCCCCCCCCCGCGATGATGCACTGCTTCGAGTGATGATCTGGGCGATTTACGCACTGAAGCCTCGCTGTAGTCAATCGTAGAGAAGATGCATGACATGAACTAGGCTTTGTAAATGAAACCGGGAGATAGTGACGGAAAGATAGAGAAAAAAATCAATTTCGTACTCGATGAGTTCTGAAACCACCATTTCGAAGCGTGGAATAATAATCATCTGACTTGTTTGCGTCTTTTAAAAAGCCGGACCTTGGCCGTGCGAATGGTATGAAGGTAGCAGGGAATACTCGACGAAGACACTGGGGGTTTTGACTAATTGGATGTCTGCGAAAGCATTGAGAGGGAGAGAGAGAGAGAGAGGCGCAGAGATGGGAGATCGAAGATTAGACGTTCTGGGGATGAGGTGGAGACTCGGTGCGGCAAAATAGGGCACGTGTCACGTGACCGAGGCGGGAGGCAGACGTGACTTTGGAGGCGTAATTGACGAGGAAAGGAGGCGAGCGAGGCGTAGAAAGACGCAGGGCTGTCGGGAAGGAGCGAAGGGGAGGAATCAAATGTCGAAAAGGACGGTATGTACACGACGGGACATTGATTTATTGCACACAGCCGCATACAACATCGCTTAGAAACCCAGCCTGTCTCACCATCTAAACACAAACGAGGAAATTCAAGAGCTAAGATTGCGAGCGTGCGTGGTGTTCTTTAGAACAACAACGGATGCATTGTTAGAGGCAGGGTAATGTTTGAGAGAAAAAATATTTGAACGAGGGAAGGAGACTGGCAGCTCTTTCTGAATTGAGACAATGCTGCCGCCGAAGAGGTAGGACGATGGAGAGGGGGAAATGGAAAAAGACGAATGTAATGAAGGGAGCACAAATGTAGAGAGGGAATAAATTGCTACATCAACGTCAAGATAGCACGCAACAAAAGAGTCTACCGCAAGTCGAGGGGTGGCTTTAAGGGGGGAGAGGGGTTAATGGGGGTTGGGTGGGAGGACGATCGGGTCCGGGGAGGGTGGGAGTGTGGGTGGGAGGCATTAAAACATAACGCGGTGGGAATAAAACGCACTCCACCACCTCAGAAATCCGGATGGGGTGGTTGCAGAGGGGAATAGTGGGGGGGGGGAGGGATAGGGGGAGGAGAGGAAGGTGTACGGGGGCCATCAACAATGGAGCGAGACAACAAATGAGCAGCGATTTCTCTTCCCGACGCCCATCGCGCGACGCGAGAGAAAGAGCGGGGTAGCGCTTGTTTTGATGGGGCTGGCGATAAGGGATGGAAATGTTTGGTCTTAGAAGGCGAACAGGAGGGAGTGGAGGGAGGGGCACAAAATAAAGAAAAGACATAAAGGGAGAGTATTTCTAAGCGAGGGTCTGTTTGGAAGGGGTGGCGGTTTTTTTTTAGGCCCGCGTTTGGCCGTGGGAATCCCTGTTGTGGAGAGAGTGAGGGCAATGGATGAGGAAGGAAAGAAATGGGGGTGAGGTGATGGTATACCCCCTTATACCCCTGGGGGTTTGAGAGAAAGGCGCGCAGAAGGGGTGTTTGAACGGCAGTGAGGGTAAGGGAACTAACTGACTGACTTTTTGATCGATTTTCTTCCGGGAGTGACTCTGGGAGTCGACATCAAGAATCGCTTCGCTTGCTCGCTAATCCCTTCCGCACCATTGCTTGGGCTTGCTCCTTCTTTCACTCCCTCCTATCCCCCCATTCCTCCAGTCCTCTGTCTCTGCCCCCGCCGCGCCGTCCCCATCGTCCCCCTCGCCCCATTAGGCGCATTGTGAAGGGAGCAACTGTGGACGGAGCGGGGCCGGGTATGCGGAAATCTTCCACCCCCCACCGCCCTTGCTCAATATTCGTTTTCCTTTCCCTTGTAATCGCGGCAGAGCAGGTGAACGCTCTCTATTTTTCCGGTGACGAGACACAACAATTTGGTGGTTCGTTCAGTCAATCCGCCAGGATTTCGCTACTCAGATGGAGATGCTTGCACTTCCTCCACTTGAAAATATCTGCTCGGAATGTCTTTTTTTTTAAGAAGAGCGCGTTTTGACGTTGGTGAATCCAACTTGGTGAAGCAATCGCATATGCCACGGTATTTGTGGCCAGCCAAATCTTTTCTGTTTTCATGCCAATGCACCTTCGAATTTTAAATAAAAGTAAGTATCTACCCTTTTATAGTTATTCTTACGTATTAGTAATTCATGAAAATTGTTTGGTTGAAATTTAGAACTAAACCTAAACAGACAAGGCTATATTCACGCTTGGGATGAATACTATGAAGAATATAAGGTTCAAAGTTAGTGTTTGACTATGGTTGGTAGATTCATAGCAATTTCATGCAATGCCGTTTATTACCTAAGTATTTACCTAAGTACTTCCCTCTTCATTACTTTGTTGGTGTTAAGTCGCTATACTACTTGAAACCATTTAAGCTCTGCATCGGGACATGGAGAATGAAATACCGCATAATATTAGTTGAAATATTTTTACTTACTTGGAAAGTGAATGGCACAAATATAGCCAAAAGTCATTGATATTTTAATTAGAGAAACAAATACAACTGATATCAATATCCAGTATAATACTGAAGTTAATAGAAGTTTTTTTATTTGAGTTGTAATTATAAGTAGTAACTATAAGTAGTAACTATAAAAAGTTAAATAAAAGGGTGGGAATAAATTATTCTTCAAATTGTTGTCATTGCGAGATATATTTTTAAGCCTGAATAAGATCCCATATTTTTATTAATTTCTGGTGTTTAATCGAAGCCACCGCCTTATTTTTTACTTTCTCCGTTTATTTTTTTTCTAAAATATCGTTATCAAGATAAATTATTTTAAAGGTTTTAAATTACTCTCTTCTGAGATACGAAAAGAAAGAACGGTTTTAGCGACGTGAAAAGCGGATTCAAGAAGTTTAATTCGAGGAAACCGTTGAATGGAGCCATTGGCTGGAAACGATAATGCGCAATCAATTTATGGTGTTGCCCCGTCACCTTATCATCAACGCAGCTTATCTCCAAAATTTAATTAGTGCTTTCGTTTGGAGGGACGTGTATTCAAGTGAAAACTCAAGGAAAACGGACTAACGCCTTTTTCACTTGCAAGAAGATATTCCCCTTTGTTTGGAACTGAAATATGACAAGTTTTCCTTGATTTGAGGTAGAGATGGTGGGTGTAATCCAATTACGCAATTCAAGTTTCTTTTTCTCATGCAACCGTCTTCTTATTTTTGGCTGCATAAGAAGCGGTCCGGGAAAATTGGAGAATCATTACCAGTAATTCGAAGGAGTTGATCCTTTAATTTATATACATCAAATCCAATGGAATAGTTTTATGCGTTCCTAGTTCACGCGTACTTTTACACAATAATATTTTTGAAGGGAATTCATTTATTGAATTATGTGCATTAATACGTCTTAAACTCTTGAAAGTATCTTGACTTGAGCAGCTGAATGACCCATGATATTTTAGTTAAGAATAGGAAGACCACCATTTGGCTGTAAATTAAATGCGTTAGTGCTTATTTTAGTTTTTTATGCTATCACAACTTAAACACTCAGTATCGTTGTTATTGGGCAATGATAACAGTAAGGTACAGTAACTTTTGCGGGCCTATCAATAATAATTTCAACAGGAAAAAACGAATCTATGAAAAACGAATGAGAATATGAAATTATGATAAATTAGTGCACATCAGTGCAATATTCCACAGGAGAAAAATCATTGTACTGATTGTGTACTTGCGAATGTGTACTTGCGGGTGACTCCGTAAAGGTTACTACCGTGGCTAGTCCCGGTTTCCTCAAAATTGATAAATTAGTATTTTGACACCTTGGCACAAGTTGTTATACTAAAAACCGGCCGCGGTAATTGAGTTGGTAACACGCCCATCAACTCAAGGTTTGCGGGTTTTAACCTGCTTCGGGAACGGTAGTGAGTTGGAATTTAGGCTAAGGTTTTGGATCAGACTTCGCGATATAAATTTGGTTGTCAATGAGGATAAAATCCCAAGACTACTACTACCGAATAATTATTGATTCTGATCAATGTCCATTTTTAATAGTTAACTGGAGTCATTCAAAGCCAGGGGAAACCGAGAAGTATCAGAAACGAGTAAACACTATAGTTAGAACGGACAGGGAGAATGACAGGGAGAAAGAACCACTGAAAACTTGGGTTATTCTGAAGTGACGAGAGGGAATGTAAAAGTATCATAAATGAGCATACGCGAAGATGACGCACCATAGGGCAGAAGACATTAACTAACAAGAACTTTCTTCGGAATTTTCACTCTTGACAACTTTTACTAACGTTCATCCTCGACTACTTTCTTCAGTGCGGGCTGTAATTTTGAATGACTAAAATGCATACATGCCAGTAAAGAGATCCCAGCTGCTAACATTTGTTTGACTATCTTTTAGTTCACTTAGGATTAAGCCATATATGTTAAGTATTTAGCTCTACAAGAAGTGATTTTCAATCTACCACGGCGGTTGATACCCTGAAAGGAATTTAGATAAAATTGAAACGAATTATCTGTAAAAAATAACAAGTATTTTAATATCTTAATAATTAACTATTTAACTCAGGTAACTCTGATTCAAAATAAAATAATGTACCCATGTTTATATTTTCATTTAATATCTTTTTATTTTTTCTTTACAGGTAATTTTCCTGTCACTTCAATAATCGTTCCGAAGAGTGTTTCACAGTTCTACGGATAAGGTATCTAGAAAATTATTTGCATTATTTGAAATGGTGGGTCTTCATTGAAATGATACTTCCTGCTAACATTCAATGAATCGCTACCGTCGCTTTTGTGCTGCAGCACAATTTTGTCTTGATTTCTGCGCTCTAATTGCTTCAGTAAATTAATTCCTGTCCAAATTAAGTTGCCTATTTCAAGCAAAATATAAGACATGCATAAAACAGAATGACTTAAGTCATCAATGGTTAAAAAATATTGGTCAAGAAGCTTTCAGATGAATACATTTTGGCATCTCTTTAAAAGAGATCCAAGGTCTACTAATAAATTGAATTATTTAATATTTTCGATTTGTTATGATGCAAGCTCTTGCGTTACATTTGATTATTTAAAATATGACCAAATAAACTTATTCGTAATTTTCCACATCCTCCAACTAAAATATGTTCTTTGATGCAATAAATGTATGCGCCGTATGCATATTTCTCTTTTGTAATATGAAGTCATTCGTGAGTAATTATAAGACGGCTTTATCTTTATCTCTTTGATTGATTAAACAAATAAAAATAAAAAAGTTATAATAAAGAGGTAATGAAAAGGAATCATCTAGATCTTTAATTGATGTGAAATTTCCAATAACTGGGCGGACAGTGACTTTGTGGAAACTTTGACATATTTCCTCGAGAAAATATATTAGCGATGTACTTGCTGCCAGATATTCGAGGAAGAAGATATTTTTAATTATGCATTTAAACACGCTGAGTGCCTTGAGAGACCATATGGTCTCACGGCATTCTTCCACCACAATTTTTATGAGAAACCATATGGTCTCTCACTCAGTAGGGCTATACTCTTTACCCTCCAGCTCCTATGTTCTTGTAGTAACAGAGCTAGCAAATGTGTTACATTGCAGAACAGTGTCCATTTATGTTCCACACCCTTGCGTTTTTACATAAACCATCTACAGACGGAATGGCACCGGTCTCATTTTTAACCCTTGTAAGCCCTTAAATTCTCTTCATAAATGTCATTGTATGACCACACCAAGGGACTTCAGAGCTTTAGTTTCATTGTATATCATGACTAGGTTAACTGTGAGAGCCACCAATATAGGTATATCTTAGAAGTGTAACTGTCCATGAAGCTATAAAAAGGTCTCACCGAATGAAATTCTACCTAAAGTCACTAGCAAGACTCGTTCAGTTGTTGTTATGTTGGCCATGTTTTTAAAAATTAAAGTGAATTACGTAGGATTCTGATTAACGCACTTTTTTATTGATATTTTATGCCAGTAGCTTCACCTAAAAGAGTGGCTCACAAACAGACGAGTGACAAAAATATAGAGTATCCTTTAGGTGAATTGGATGTAAAGTATCCGGATGACTCGAGTGAAGATTTTTCTTTATCAGAAAGTTAAGTAAGTGATTGCGAATCCTCGACGGTGAGTTCTAACGACGAGGACAGTGATAGTGATAATGGAACTGAGAATAACGCTGAAGTTGCTAGTGATTCTAAAAAAACAAGTGTGGAAAATTTAGCCGCGATAAATAGAGGTGGTCGTTTTCGTACAACGGACGAAAATGACGGCTGGGGATCATGTTTTAGAAACCAAAGTGTGTCAACATTGGATTCGACCTAAAGAGTGCTACTCCAAGGGAGTTTTATCAGTTATTCTTTACGGATGAAGTTTTCGAGTTGATGGTAAGAGACATTCATAGAATTGCTTCAAGAAGACTGAAAAGATCCAGCCGCTTGAAGGAATGGAGTCCCACAAATATTGAAGAAATGAAAATTTTTATCGGCATTAGAATTTGGATGGGTTTGGTAAAATTCTATCACTGAACAACTATTGGAGCAATTCGGCGATCTACTGCAACTATGTAGCTAGGAAGGCTATGAAAAGGTACAGATTGCAACTGCTACTCCGATTTTGGCATTTTTACAGCAATGAAGACGCAATCAAAGGCAATAATTTTGAATAGCTATATAATATAAACATAAATAATCGGTATTAATATCAATAATCATATACTTAAAAGGGAGGAAATAAAAGTGGGTATTCAAATAAGTTACTCCCATGGAATTGAAACGGGGTTCTACAATTTCAATTGAAATGGCAATGAGAATTTCGCTATCCCTCAAGGGTGAAAGGAAAATTGCCATTAATCATTTCATTGCTGAGTGTAACTGTATGGGCGAGAAGATACAAGGTAGTATTTTGAATTTGTTTTTTATTAGAGTATTAAATTAGTGTATTTTATTTTATATGGAAGCTGTACAAAATTCAGCCTTTATTAGATCTTTTGCACACCGGATTTAATGCGATCAAAATACCTGGGAAAGGTTCATCAGTTGATGAATGTATGGTGTCATGGAGAGGCCGGTTAAGTTTACGACAGTATCTGCTTGGTAAAACTTGCAAACATGGAGTAAAACTCTTCAAGATTTGCGATGAAGTTGGTTACACGTACTGTACAAAAGTTTATTCAGGAAAAGGCGCAGCAGGCAAGAATAAGTTGCTATACTCTGCAATTATTACTACCTTAATTACTCTTGAAATGCAAGTAGTAATGGGTCTGGTGAGATTTTACCTTGATTGTGGTAAAATAGCCTGTACTGATAACTACTATTCTTCAATTGAACTTGGTGAGGGCCTTTTACATAAAAAAACACATTTTGCTGTTTATAAAAAAACACATTTTACATAAAAAAACACATTGGAACTGTGAGAAAAAAACAGGAAAAGTTTTCCCAAGTCTGTACAGGGTGAAAAAAATAAAACAGAAGGGAGAGGTAATTGCAAGGGTAAATAAAGATGGAATCACAGTTATGAAGAGGAAGGATCAAAGAGAGGAGTTACTGATGCCAACAAACGACACCAATTAAATGTCTAAAACAGGAAAAACTAGCAGAAAGGGAAAAGAAGTTGTGAAACCAAGTATGGTGATCAAATAAAATACATTGAAAGGATGAATTGGCTTTGCGGACACTCTATCGTCTTATCACTCATGTCAGTAATAAGAAAATCAATCCGGTGGTCCCACACGGTTGCTGATGACATCGTCTTTGGAACCAGTATAGTTAATGCATTTATTTTGTTCAGCTCATCCAGACTAGATGGGAGCAAATTTGTGTCATTGGCAGAATTTCGGCGGCATATTGTGTATTCCTTGCTATCATTAGGTACTGACACATTTATACGTTCTCCCAGTGCAAAAACTCATTTCATAGAGGATTTGCAAGACATGTCCTGATCAACCATTTCTTTGTGTGGACTGCTTTGATAGTTTTCATAAGCAATAAAGTTTAATGGTATTGGAATATTGCAGCCTATTCAATTGTAGGAGTTAAGTAATTTGTACTAATTATCAGTGTAGGTATAATTCATCTCCACCATTAACGTTTTTCTTGATAAACATTGTGCCCACGTGTCATTATCAGTTCAGTTTATTTATTAGATGGTATGCTTAATGTAATTTTTGCACAAATTTCATATATATAAATGCATTTCTGATTAATAAATTTATTTTTAATGGAACCAGAAGAAAAAATATGCCAATATTGCGTGTGATAAATGAGAGACCATATGGTCTCACGCAAGATTTTACGAGTTGTAAATGTTGGTGAGTGACCATATCGTCTCACACATCGGAGGTATCTCATCCGATTATTTAAAGCATGCAATTACATACATCGTTGACTGAAACATTTAATTTTCAAAACTAAGAGTGTTATCAATTTTGCACTAAATTCTAGTTCAGAACTTTAGGGTTCGGCCCTCAACGTGTTAAGTAATGTCTAATCATTTTAGAAAAAAATAATAGCAAAATAATCTCAAGTTTCGTGTAAATGGCAATGATTTAGCGCGTAGCATCTTCAGTGTTTATAGTTTTACATAATTAATGGATTCTGTCAGTAATTTAGGCAGCCATCCTAAATTAGAAAATACATTTGTTAGTATTAGTCATTAATGCAGATAATTTTATCAAGACCACATTAAGATTAGAAAATACAAAGCTAATCTACTGATTGTTCATGTACGCACTTTAATAGAGAACATTTCACAATTATTAGAAGCATTGATAATATACAGGTATGTGGAAGCTTTTAAATCAAAACAAATCTACTTCATATAAAAGTAAGGTCAATTAAAGCACAAAGTAAACTCGTCAGCTAAACACTTTAAATCTACTTCAGGTTGAATGAGTCTTATCCTTGTTTTAATCCTATTCAAGCTTCTATTGAATAAAGTTTACTTTTAATTCCCAGTTACTTTTAATAACCAATAATGCTCAAAATCTTCTGAATACACCAAGATTCAGTGAGGGAGCCTAATTAGTTAATTGCTCCTTACGTTGAATGAATCAAGGATTTTTAAGAAGCACTGTATGACCAACATATCTAACAATTAAAACTATAATTTTCCCTTATTTCAATTTATTCAGTAAACTATAAACATAGATAAAATAAATCTACCTCCTACATAAAGTTCTTAGTTTTACTATTTTATTCTTCTCAAAGTAGGTACTCGTTAAAATAATCGTTAATCTGGATGAGCTTATGCCCTTAGATATTATTTCTTGCCTTAATTTAAAAATTATTTAAAGGAAAATCCTGTTGAAATAAAAAGTAATAGGTGTCATATCATAAAGAGCTATCGCAAGTAATCAGAGTTTGTAGGCTTCACAAAGTTTGCGTAGAAATCAGAATGCGTCGAAATTATCAAATGCTACCTTTGTATCGTTTGTCCAAATATCGGCGTAGATTTTTAACTATTCTTATTTATTAATGATTTCAATCGACTTCGGTCCGTAATATCGTACACCGAGGAGGGATAAATACCACCCCCGTATCATGTAGGGAGGAGTGTTGGAAAAGTAAATAGGTGGATTTTGATGAGAGTCACGGTGTTTTTTGTGTTATTTTTGGCAGGAGCCGAGAATGGCTCGTGTCCGTCACGAGATGAGTTCCATTTTCCTAGCGTCCTGAGGAAGAAGTGTGAGTGGGTGGACGGCGGTAATGAATCAGGGTGCACAGAGCCTTAAAATTAGGCCGAATGCGCTTTGCGGTTCCAATCTTCCATTCTCTCTTCCCGCCCCCTCAAACCCTCCCCTCCCCCACCGCCCCTGCAGTCTACGGCGTGGAAATTAATACCGGTCTCATCACAGAGCGAGTAGAACTCTCCCATCAAAAGGACTTTTCTTTTGCTCCGCCCTATTCCCTGCGTTGCGAACATCGCCCACAATACTCTTTGGTGGTCATATCCACCCCATGAAGAGCATTCTAATAGTCCCTTCAGTGTTCTCTCTTCAGCTGCTCCCACACATCTCCCATGAGCTATCGCGGTATCCCACTGTGACGAGAAATACAAGGAACTCGATGGACTGCTCTGACCCGTGCCATCATTGTCACCTATGAGAACGGTAACGTAGCTATACTTTTCAGTTGATACGGCAAAGGCACCGCTCAAAGCATGGACATCGCAATGCACATCCGCACATATTTTTTTATTCGTGCGAGGGACGCATTTGGCGTTCCTGATTAACAATGCCTTCTCACTGGGGTTTTCATTCATGAACTTTGCATGTGCACGTAAAGTTTTTTCACTGGTTGAAAGAATATTTAAACGTACGTTTGCAGGAACTATGGCTCACCAAGGTGGCTCATCGAAACGAAAAGAGGCTGACAATGCACAGTATTCTGCATCCCACGGATTTACATTCCAAATCGCGAATGAATCGGTTTCGTGATCCAGGTTTTCCAAATTCATTTATGACCGCGCCACTTTTTTTGCGTTAGCGTTTCCATACCCCATCTCCCATGCAACCCTACCATCGCGCACACATCCTTCCAATCACGGTCTTTTGGTTCTTTTTTTTCCTTATCTCTTCGCCTGCCACTCCCGTTTCCCTCTCCCAGGGCTCG
The DNA here is from genome assembly GCA_963573305.1 of Pyrrhosoma nymphula. Taxonomy (NCBI): domain Eukaryota; kingdom Metazoa; phylum Arthropoda; class Insecta; order Odonata; family Coenagrionidae; genus Pyrrhosoma; species Pyrrhosoma nymphula. The sequence continues at coordinate 24,451,959 of OY754327.1, read as the reverse complement.
CTTCCAATGACGTCCAGCCACTTTTTAATACGCGGAGATATGACGGCAGCGGGTTGAGATTTTTTTATGGGAACAATGTGAGAGAGAGACTCCCGTGTTTTATTCCATGGGAGAACTTCGAACGCCACTTTCGTATATTTTCTTTTGTGATCCTCTGACGGCGTGCGCCGTGCAATCGCGAAAGAAGTTACGAAGGGAAGGGGGGCTGAAGGAGGATAGGAGACTTGGTAGAGGGAAACACACACACTGAGTGGAAAGATTGCTGTTCCCTTCTCCTCCCTTTTCTTGCCATCTCCTTCTCCTCCCTTTTCTTGCCATCTCCTTCTCCTCCCTTTTCTTGACATCTCCTTCTCATCAACCCTCTCCTCATTCCTCCTCGTGAATAGAGTATTTTTCCTCTCCATTTCAAACGTGTTCACTCGCGCAAGGAATGGAAAAAACAGCACCCATGTGCAACTATTTTACTTCAAACCACGATTCGAAATTTGAAAAAAAAATTAATTTCCGAGTGATTGAATTGTCATTTTTATCATTTATTTAATATCTCTAGCTTCTCATGCATTGTTGACTGCTTGCGACAGGATTCAGGCGCAAAACATTTATTCGTCCACTCCAAATCCACCCAAATGAAAACGATAATTTCTAGTATCACACAATGTAGAATGTTTGACTGGACTGGAATTAGAGCACAGATCCCCAGGGCCGTCTTTTGGGATCGAGAGGCCCCTGGGCCTGAGATAGTGTGTGGCCCTGTTAAGGGCAGCATAGGCACGATTCAATTCAAATAATTACACAAGACACGCGATTGCATTATTAAAAAAAATGTGAAGTCAAATAATAATTCATTACTGTTATTAATATTTTTTCATCGTGTATACTCACAAAACCTATATATTTTCAAATTTCATTGCATTTGACAGTAAATGCATCATTTATTTATAGTGATAAAATTAATTAATAAAAGGCCACGTGATCAGAATGAATTATTAACAAAATAAAGTTGGTGAAAATCGAGCTGAATATCGAGAATTGGATAATGTTTTAACAACCTTATTTTCTGGCCCTAAGCATGTTAGTAATGCTTTCCATCTATGAGTTGACGCGGATAAAAAGCTGAAAATTTTCTGGACTAAATAAAAGTATGAGGTAGCTTGTGAAACGCACTCGGCAGGTTTCGTACCTTCTAGGTTCAAAGTTCGAAGTATAAAAGAAGAATAAATATTCAGAGCTTAATTTTTTTCTAGTCTGAAAATCAAGTTTGGCAATTTTTTATTAGGGTTGATACCTTTTAGCCCCTTAATACCCCGAGGCCCCTGGGCCCGGTCCCGGTTGGCCCAGTCCTAAAGACGGCACTGCAGATCCCTTGTGGTGCCTCGCACCCGAACATAGATACTTGGTGACAGCATTTACCTGGTAACTCGTTGGACCACCTAGTTTAAACCCTTGAAAATACTCATAGTGGAAGAGGAAGTATGGGTATCTTACTCGAAAATCACGTGGTGCAAAAATGGCCATTCCAGTTGAAAGATTTATATGCTCTTCCACTTTTGATATCCAAAGAAAGTGTAGGTATTACATTAAAGTTGATTGATTTATTTTTTTTCGGGCACAAGCTCGTAGTTTAAGATGTATTTTTGCGTTAAATTCTGGTAGATGGAATAAAATACATAATATTATAGGTAATAGTAGTTAACTCAGGAAAATAACACGAATGCCCTTTCACTCAATTTTCTTTATATTCACTGCAACAGCCATCGACTCAAACACATTAGGAGCGTGACTGAAAGTAACTTTTGAACCACTCCCATGGAACCGGCATAATTAAGCTTCTCTTTTAGGATATTGTGGTCTAGTCACTAGTTTATCACAAGATTTTTTAATATCACCAAACAGTGTTCCTGTAGGTCCATTTTCGTTCAATCCTTTATAAACACTTTGCAGATGATGCGCTAGTGCTCCTTCGGTACCTTTTTGACTGCTGAATCCGAATCGTGTGGGGTTAAGAAATAATGTTCGTTCAAGAAAATTTATTAATATCTTTTTTAACAGCTTTTCAAAAAAAAGTAGAATATCGAGAATAGGGGGATTGACCTTTAAGTCTCCAGTTATTTCGACATGCCTTCTGATGCACAGGGATTGAAATTTACTTTTTCAAGAGTGGAAGGAAACTCTCTCGTAGATAAACTGATATTGTAAACTTAATTCAACACTTGGAATATATTACCAATGATTTTTTTAAGTATTGCACTATACAGCCATCAAAGCCAGGTGATTTGCCAATAGGAAGTGGCTTTACAAAAACATTAATTTCAATTTCGAATACCGGTTCTGAGTAAAGTGATTGACATGTATTTTTTAGTTATAAGAAAATGTGCTAGGGTTACAAGGACTGCTGAAGTACATTTCTGAGTCAAAGGCTGAGATAAAATAAGTACTTTTTGAATTCAGTTGATAATTTTAAGAGATCGGCAGTGACTGTACCATATATCTCTATACCTAATTCAGGGCGAGTTTAAGTGCTTTCTTCAGTTATCTCTTTACGATCGATGAAACTAATCGCGTTCAAAGTCACTGGTTGAATATAGAAATTTGAGAGTATATGCTAGGCGGATAATAACAGTAAGAAGCTCTGGAAAAGCGTTCCACACATTCTAAAGAAGTAATAAGGGAAAAGTGAACGAAGTGAAGGTAACAGCATTAGGAGGTGACATTCAGAGGAATGTGGGAATGGTGAATTATGCCTCAAATGGCTGAAGAAGATTACATAACCCATCTAGCCCCTTTTATTTCCTCACCTGCAACTCGTGACACTACAAAATCACGGTCTCTTCTCTGCAATTACTGCATTTCTTGTCTCGCCTTTCCTTTAATGTCCTATTCCTCCATCTACCAACCCCTCCGTTTACAACTCACCCTCTCTCCTTCCTTGTGTCACTCCTGCCTCTCACCAAACACGAGGATGTTGGGGAGGGGAGATGTGAAAACCGGGAGAGAGAGAGAGAGAGAGCGAAGTCTTATCATAATTTCCCATGCATTAGAATCCCGATCCAATATCTCGCTCCAGTGGATAAGATTGCTCTGAGATTATTTTTATTCACCTCCGCTTCATTCACTTCACACCGTTTCCTCTTCTTCCCGCCCGTCCCCTATTCCCGGCATCCCTCTCACTACTTCCCCATTCCCATCTAAACCTCCTCACCCATCAACCATTAAGGGATCCTCCCCGTTCCTTCTCCTCTTCCTCCATCTCTCCCCATTTCAACCACTCACTTTCGTCTAATCTCAATCTTCTATCTTCGGATTCGCACCTCGCCCATCCCTGCTAACGTAACTCACCTTCTCAGGAGCTCATAGGGGAAAAGTTCCTCTCATCCCGCTCATGTTAATATTTGAACAAGGTATCACTACTCATATAAATCAACGAATTCGGTGACATTATCAATAAAAGATGCCTTCCCTCTAATTACACCAAAATATCGGTAACTAATCGCAAAAAAAAAATTATATCTCACCATAATACTTTTTGTAAATTTGCAAAATTAATTTCGGTTACGACGGCGTTTTATGCAAACAGCATGAGACAAATTATTCAGATTTATGGTTGTAATACACAAATTTACTTAATTACTGAGACGTTCAGTCGTGAAAAAGCGTTATTTCATTGCTAATGAAACATAAACTTCATGCTTCCTATGGCTGTTTTATTTTTAAAATACAAATCGAATATGCCCGCTTTTATGACTAGAGAAAAATCTCGCTCAACAACCCCGAGTTCCTCCTCTATATTCCCCCATTTCATTCCCTCATTCCCGTATAATCTCAATCTTCTATCCTCGGATTCGAACATAGGCCTTCCCCACCACCCTAACTCACCTTAACGGGAGCTCTGGGGGAAAATGTTCCCCCCGCATCTTGTTTAAAGCACGCCTTCTCCTCCTTCGATCCTTTCATTTATTTCTCACCTTTTCATACGTTTGAGGGGCCGATGATGAGGCGAGAGAGAGGGAGAACTCTCTCTCTTTGGGGGATAGTGGGCCCAGGAGAGAGGGAGAGCCAAAGAAGGGACGCTGTTGAGAGGAAGAGGTCCTTTCCGGAGGGGGGGGCTCGGGCGGATTGGGGGAGGGGGGGGGGGGTGGGAGAGAAAGATGCCGGAGAGGGAGGGCGTCGTCGCGCGCTGATGAAATTGGGCCCGAGATGTGTGTCGCCCCGAGACGCCTCTCTATGGCGGTGTGATTGGCAGACGCCGATGGGGAAGAAAGCGGGTGATGGGGGATTGAGCGGGATCCGGCGTGCGGCGGTATTTAGATGGATGTCAAGATGGGTTTTTTTGTGTGTGCATCGCGTGGGAAAGGAGTGCGTAAGGGAGGCCTTCGAAAGGGACGGGGAGGAATATGAGGAGGAGAGAATGAATGATGGAGCGGATCCCGTGCATTATTAGCGCGGGAATATTCCACATTTCTAGTGACAGCGGAGCATATATAGAGAGAGAGAGAGCGGGTAATTTACTTGAAGTGAAATTGCCCCCGGGCGTGATATGGGAAAAGCTTTCCCCGAATAGGGGGAAAATAAAACGTCGAAATCCAATTTTGAGAGCTTCAACCAGTTTTATTTATTATTCATACTTAGGCGTGAGCCATCAACCCCGTTGCTGATCACATTTGAGATCCCTACCGCTGCAGCGAATGATAGAGACTCCGAAAAAATTCTAGTGAAATCCCAAGACATGAATCGCCCTAAATATTGGGAGTTAGAGTGACTTACTTAAGAACTTTCATTTAAGGAAGGCTTTAGTCATAAGTGATCTACCAGACCAAGTCCTGACTCCACTGCCCAGCAATGTCATCACTTGAGGTATTTTCGTCGCACCTGGAGATACATCATGAGCAATCATTATCTTCTTCTCAACCACCCCTCTGTCCATTGAGAACTCTCGTAGTTTTCGTTACTATAATCGGTACTATGTCAGGTGCTAGTTATGTCTGGCATGCTGGGTAAACTTCAACGTACTACGACTCTGCGCTGATAGTAATCTTCTTACTGCATTTACGTCCGAACTTCCACTAAGCACAAATATTGCAAGGAGGGATGAGAGTTATGTCAAGTTATTTCCGTTATTTACTTCGTAAATATGAGAAAAGAGTGACTTATCATTGAAAAGTAGTTTTGAATTGTTTTATTGAAGCAGTTTTATTCATACTACTTAAAAATGTAGGTTAATATCAGTTTGAGGACTTCATGAAGTAAAATGCTTAGAAAATTAATACATTGGTTTGAACTGAGGTGGATGAGCCAAAAGGTACATCATTGCTGTAAGTAGCCATAGAATGTTCAAATGTCAGTAGCATTATTCTGAAATGAGAGATTGTTTTGACTAAATGAAGGCCACCATAATTGTTTGACAATTAACAAAACCCAAATTCACAATCAGATTAAGACCATATATTTCCCGTACCATACAACTACAATGGACGCACTTGTTGTGCATGCTATTTATGTATAATTTACTCCAAATATTTAATGCAATCTCTTGCATCGACTATTTTTAGTGTGTGAAAATGTGGCTTTGACTGCAACGACAAAGTAAGCAAGAGTAGTGATGTAAACTGAATGAAAAACCATGAATCTACTGCCCAGAAATATGAAGTGTCGCCGTGAACCACTTTAAATACCTGATGATTTTCACTTTCGCTAAGTTGAAGAGTAAAAATATATACACTAGCATAAATTACCTAAGGAGTAACAACAGTTGATGGGAAAAAAATCAGCATAAAATATTTTATTCGACCGACGCTAAATGTAAAAATATAGAATAATTCAATAAGGGAGAAATACGAGAATGATGTAAAGGCGAAGTTAAGAGGATGAAGCGTGAGAAAAGGTAAGTTTATGCTCCTTCGAGAAGGGTTCTTGGAAAGCATGGAGCGAAGTGGTGGGGATGAGTAATTGACAAGGAATATAAGGTGGAGATGAAAGGGGTGAGCGAGGTGAGATGAGGGCGTGATGAATATGTAAAAGCGCCTGAGCAGGAGGGCTGGCCCTTAAGAAGTGGGTGGAGTTCTTTTAGGGGTGCTACGGAAGAATAATACAGTGGGAGATAAGGAGAGGGGAAGAAAATAAATATGGGTGAATGTTCAAGAAAACGGAAGCAAGTAGTGAAGGATGACTTGTGCATGAACTAAAAGAAAATGCTTAGGTTGGAATGTCTCTGGAAAGAGAGAGGTAGCGGGATAGGAGGATTTAATTTGTAAGGGTTATTTGGATTTTGGGAGCACGTCTTTATCAAGCATTTTGTAATGACTATGTCATGGATTTTTGTCAGAAAAACACAAGATAGTAAAATCATGTTAATCGTCTGGTGAAAAATTAAGGTGTGGAACAAACAATCAAAGAAACATAAACTTGTACATCAAAATTAGTTACTGATTGTCTGTGAATCATATCAATTTCAATACTCTATCCCCTTACTATCTATCTTATATCTAACCTAGTTTTTCTAATTTTAAGTAAGCATTTTATTTTATTCAATAACAGAAAGATATTTCCTTCATTAAACTGATTAATTCAGTTAAAACATCTACGGCTATAAAACCATTACTTCCTTCTAAAGAATACCAAATATGCCAAAGAAACTACCCTTAAATAAGAAAGGGAAAATAATGCGATATCTCAGATTTATCTATACGAAGCGACCTTGGTGCGAGATGGTTTTTCTTGAAAACAAATGTTTGAGGCTGTCCCGTCAGAGGATTACACGTTGTGCGTGATATAGTGTGGGGTAGGATTGTAATGAGGAGAGAAGAGCACGAAGAACCGGAGCTTTTTCGTTACGAAGCCGAAGATCGATGGGGAAAGTGTTCTATTCTGTTATAATCGGATTTCTAAGCTGCTCATGTGTGCCGATGGAAAATGAACTTCATGCATTCCGTTTTTCAGGAAACCGGGTCTCGGACGCGAGGAGATTTTGACAGATAAACGGATTTGCACCAGGTTTGCCTCTGTCGTCTTAAGCTCGTAAAACCTCGTTGATGAATGGGAAAGGTTTATGGCTCAAAAAGTTGAAATATCGGCCTAAAAATATTCCTAAAACCTATCAAAGCACATAAAAGCGGTTGCAAGCGTGCGCCCTTGTACACTTCGGTCCGAAAATCTTTTTTTAAGAGCCCTGAGTAACTTCCTGATCCGCCCTTCTCCCCACTATGCAAACATTTCCCGAATTCCGATTTGATTTTTTTATTCAGCCAATCAAATGGCTTTTTCCAGATGACGGAAAAATTTAGAGTAGAGTCAATTTTACTTACCCTAAATCCTTCCTTATTATTTGACGCTTACCGTTTGCAAACTGAGATTTAAATTCTAGTACCATGATGGAAAAGGTATTTGTCAGAAAATACAACGGGAAATATTGGAAATAATGTCAGGGTAAGTAAGCATTTCTGAATTATTTCCTCCACGGTAATTTCATGCGTGCATTTTACGTAATGTGGTAACACTCTGATTTTATCATTTTTGCAGGTAATTTTTGAATAGGGAGGAACATGTTTGGAACTATAAGTAAAATCTTTTTTCATATCAGAAATACTTTCACTCTTTACGACCGTATATGGTCAGTTTTCTTTCCTAAGTATTGTCTTAACATCTTACTTGCAGTGTGAACTTGGTCAATTACTGTTCTATCATCAGTTTTCTCATAAGAGCGGTTTTAATTTGATTTCCCTGGTTTTCGGGTACTTTTCAGGTAACATTTACTTCATTCTTTAAAGACAGTGTAGCTATTTAATGGTTTTAGCTACTTTTGGCTACTTTTGGCTACTTATCGAATGACCACATTCAAGTCCAAATCTTTTAAACATGCACCACCTTTAACTCAATCTGGATGTTTCTGTGGGCCCAAAATTTACAGGGAAATAAGGTAGCATTCTTACTTCCACGTTTGAATTTCTCACACCTTTGGCCAATCATCCTACTTGTTGAGTCAAATCCTACCCAATGAAGTCAATTAACCGTTGAATTTACTTTTTTAGTCGATGATAAGTTCTTTAATGATTTAGTTTTCACGTTTGACTAATCTATCTTATGCCTTCATAATATTTAGTGTACAAGATCCTTCGTTGCTATGGAGCTTCATCTCATGAACTGATTATATCAGTTGGCATTAATCATGAAAGAGAACTTTAGAAAATATTAAGAAATATAAATAATTGATTTTATTCACTTAGGGCTCATTTTTAGAAAAAGGCGATTATATTTTTCAAATATTACAATTCAATTCTCAAACCAAATCCCTTCTTGCATTCACAATTCTGTGTGCACCTAGGTATTTTTCATTTGAATTATTTTCAAGAAGTTTTGTCATCGTTTGCCTCCACAATTATCATGAGCTAGTCACAAGTCCAATTTTTTTAAAGATGGTGTTTTCAGTGTCATCATCTTCTTATTCCTTGTATTGCTCTTCCAACAAATTCTTCAGTGATCGGCTTATATAATATTCATCAATTTCCTGTCACATCATTTTCTGGCTCCCTCCTAACTTATATCTCATATCGATATCAAAGCCCATTCCTTCTTACGAGCAGACGTGTTCTTCGTTATCATATTTGTTTCGTTTTTGTGAATGCATTCCTTTCATCTAAAATATGTAGTGAAAGAAGTATAGTTCCTTCCAAAAGAGCTGAGGGAAAAATTCAGCAAGCATGAGTTTTTTAAAGAATTGTTGATATAGATATGTTGTGAGTTATATTTCCTTAAACTGAAGTTATTACAATGCTCCAGGATGTAGAAATACACACTTAGAGAATGGGTCACTTAAGTATTTATTATTTTAAGCGGCAAAGGTAATTTTATTCGGTCGCTTTGGATTTGATTCAACTGTGGCAGTACTCCGATTTTTTCATAACTTAATGTAGTTAGTTGAGTGAATTACTAATGACGAAAAATTTGGATGGGTAAAAATAATTGTTGACTAATAAGTTATTTAGGTGCACAATTATGTTGCCGCTGAGTCACGTAAATAATGTTTCTACCAGAATAATTCAATTCAACGCAGTTAAGTGAGAGCAAAATCTTGAGTAAATCTTCAAAACACCTATATGATATTCAAAAGGACTTTTGCAACGTTCCATCTTTTAAAGTGGATGCTGGACAGTTTTTTTCCACTTCTTGGGCAAAATAATAATGATTGATTGTCACTTGCATGGACTAAACGCGAGCACACTTAGCAATTTATGCACACTTATGAGACCGTTTAAGAGAATGGATTGCTGTCAAAACTCTCATTTGTTCTCTTTACTGCAGCTGCTACACGCTGAGTGAAATATAAGGGAAGATAAATTACTCCGAACTACTAACGTCTGTTATAAATTCGCAGCTTCGGGAATAGTCTCCATCCATGGGAGAAAATGAGCAGAGGAGAGCGCCTGAAACTTTCTTATCAGATTGGAAAATGTTATTTCTATACTCTCTCTCTCTTGATAGAATCTTATTGCATCTACAATTTTACCTTGTCAGCCACCGCAGAGTAGTGTAGGAGGGCGTGTTAGGACACAAACCATGAAAAAGGGCAAAAGGGGTTTTAAGAGGGCAAGAGCAGAAAAGAATTAGGTATATGTTTTCGGGGTGTCTTATAGTCTCGTTATGTTCTTGTTGTATTCAGTAATGATTCTTGGAAAGAAGGAATTTTTGCATCAATCAGTTCGGCAATGCATCTCTCTTATTTAATCGCTTCTATCGGCTCTAGATGTAAAGTGCGGGGTTAGCCTCTCTGTTCGCTCGGAGCAGATTTTTATGAAATGTCAGGCTTTCCTATGCATTTTGTTTATTTCGCGTATTAAATTTTTCCATGCAGTGTTCCAAATGCTAACGGTATTTTTCGGATGTGACATTACTAGAGGGTAAAATACTAAAGTCTGCGGTGATAGGTAAACGAAACGTCTATTGTTTTAATGTACTCTTTTATCTCTTTGATAACTTGAAATAAAATAGAATGAAGATGAATGACTATGATAATTCTCTATTCGTTTGGTCAATTTTGCATTTAGTTGGAACCACGTGGATGAACCCTTCGATAATTAATTACCAAGTCTTGAATAAAAATTGGGTTGACGTGTCTCAACTTAGCAATTTCGGGAAAAACTGTGTAGAATTTTCGATGACCGTTAATGGCTTCAAGAAGCCATGAGAAGAAAAATAAACGCACCTTACGAACGGTGAATTTTAATTAAAATTTTATGAACCTGTACCCATCGTATTTTCATGTTAGTATCACTATAGCATTTCAAAACGACCTTATGAAGGAAAACTTGTGCTTATTTGCTCTTGTGATTACAGTTGAATTTTTTTGTAGTAGGTGTAAATATAATGCTATAGAATTTACTTATGCCGTGGTTCATTTTAAAAGTAAATAGTCATGTGTTGAAATATATGAATGGTTATTCTTCCACAGGTTTATTAAGGCGGTAAACCGAGTTTATCCTTTCATGGCTTGATCGTGGTAATGGGAAAAATCACAGTGCTACAAAGCCATGAAACAACTCGTGTCGTATCAGTGAACCAGTGTGCCCTAGATAAATGTGGCTTTTAATTTACTTTTAATAGATGTCAATGCAATGAATGCAATCAGAGTTCATGATAAAGACTTTAAAACCAATAAATTTTCAATATCTCATTCACTGATTTATAGAGATTCTATTTGTTGGACAAAATAAGTTACATTATCTTTAAAATACAAGAAAGAGAAGTTTGATTTCAGTCTATTTTATGGAGTATTTTTGTCATAAACCATTTTCATATTTCATCATTCAAAATTCCTATTTCCATATGTATTTAAATTTTATTCTCTATTCAATTTTCCACTTGGTATCAAGATCCGATAAATTATCATCAAGGTGTATTGATCATCTTCGTGATGCTTTCTAAAAAATTACCGGGAAGTCATCGCTGCCGATTCTTTCCTCTGCCATTCCCTGGAGGACAAACCCCTCCGCTGCCGCCGTAATCCGCGGAGCGAGACAACAAGACACCATTTGATATCGCCTCATCTGAAACCACGGAAGCAATCACGACTTCCATCAAAACGTCTTTCTCCTCCCTTGCTCATCTTTCTCACTTCTACTCTTCCCCCGATAACCCACCTCCTCCTCCTCCTTATTCCCCTCCACCCCCCTCCCGCCACATACGTCCTCCTCCTCCTCTGAGGAACCCTCTCGCACCTCCCCATCAATCCCAACTCCCCGCCGTCCCCCTCTTTCATTCCTCGCAATCTCAGCTCGGAAAGTCCAAAATTCCTCCAGAACTATACGTCACCAAGTTTTCCTCCGCCTCAGCAAGAGTTTTTCGCCTCCCTCCTTGCCTTCGACCGGAGGTTTCAAAGCTCGGAGGGGAGGGTTTGGAGGGAGGGAGGGGAGTTATCGCAATGCCTGTGAGTGTACCAAAAAAGGAGAGACCGGAACTCTTGTTCCACAATGCCCCTCGTTTCCTCTCCTTCTCTCGCCCATCTTTTCCCTAAGCAACTTCCTTCATCCGAACCTTTTTCCAATACCTTCCCTATCCCTTATACAACCTTTCCCTCGGCCAAAACTCAGAACCCTAAAGCCACGCTCGCTCTCTCACTCTTGTCCCTTCAATCATTCCGCCCAAACTTACCCCTCCCCTCTCTGAGAAATTTCCCCTTTCCTCTTCATTTCCCCCCTTTTCCATCCTCCTTTCCCCTAGGACCACACGCTAACCACCCACCCCCCCCCTTTCCATTCCAACTTATCAATATCCATCGAATTTCATACTCTACTTTTACTCATCCTCTCTTTATCACTGCCCTTCGGTTAGTTCTTTTTGTTTCTAATTGCTCGGCCAAACTCCCGCGTCCCTGGTCCCCACATTCCTCACCCTCACACCCTCCGTCCGCCATATATTATTGCAGCGCAACTTCTTACTTCTTTTTTCCCATTTCAATATTTCCCTTTTCCCCTGAGACATCTCCTAGTGCAAGCCACCAATATATTTTTTCTTCATTTCCCAGTCTCTCCGACCTACCCTCTTCATTATGGCTCCATATCTTCCCTTTTCCTTCGTCCTAACCACCCTCCCTTGTTCCTACCCTCGTCCCACCGCCGTCTTTCCCAAAATCCAAGGAAATATCCCGCTCTCCTCCTCTCAACCCCCCCCCCCCCCCCCAAAGACTCCATCCCACCAGCTTCCCGTGAATTCTCAATTCTCCTCCCCTTCCACACCATTCACTCCCTCCCTTTCCTCACCCTCCCACCCCCCTAGCCCTTCCGAACAATCGCTCTCCCCTTCTCAGACCACCCTACGGCCCCGCCCTTCCTTTTTCGGCGAACTTCTCCAATCACCTCCCTTTTTGTCTTACCGGGACCCGATCGTATATCCTTCCATAACTGCCTCCTCCCGACCGCCTTTCTTCTCCTCCCACTCCGTCATCTGCTGTATTTTTCCTCTTTGATGGAGGGAAAGAAATTTGATTCGATTGGGGGTTGAAGGAGGAGTTTTTGGTTATAGCTCAGGGGTAGACATTATTTTCGCGAAATATTCATCTTCCAGGAAAAATCCGCGGTGATATGAATAGCATTCAGGCTTTCCTTACAAATTTCACAGGCGTTGTATTTCCCTTCCTAGATATTTCCATTACTATCTTATGATGAAGTAAATGATTGTGATAGATGAACTACTTCCATATAATAACGGTAATACTAATGCTCATGACGAAATCACTCTTCGATTGTTTGATATAATAATTGCTTATATATGCGGAGAATGTTGTAAAAAACTTATTAAATCTTTAAGTATTACGAAAGTTACTTCCTGCAGTTACATTGAATGTAGCTAAACTGAATTGAATGTTATAAAAATTGAACGGTGAAACACAAATACTGGAGTCAATTAAATATGTTCATTCTAGCATTCAGTGGTAGTAATTCACTATAAAGTGATTTGACTGTTGATAATATTTCTTATTTCCTGCTGGCCACATTTTGATAGGAAAACACAGCTAAGATGACTCAAAGATTGCAGTTTAAGTTTAAGCTAAGCCTGTTTGAACTTGACAATGCCTTCCATCGGTGGTCGAGTGGGAAATGAAGTTCTCGTCCGTTTTGACCGCTGTCTGTGCTAATATAAATTTATATCCATAATTGCAATTAAATTATATCATTGAAGAAGAAATAATTCACTCGTGCAAAGAAGCGTAGGTATGTTTCTTGCTACGCTTATTTTGAATTAATATATCTAACACAAATAGCTCGGGGAATTAAACGGACAAGGCAAGATAACCTATGCCCGTGCTCACCCTTGAAAATTTTCGTTATGAAATACGCTGGACCTAAATACTATTTCAAATCATTAACCTGGAGATAAATGGCGTTGATTTGACCACTTTATAATTTGTCATAAAATGTTTCTTGATATTTGCCGCGTAGGTGTATCACATTCCGTGAATCCTAAGAATTACGATGGATGTTATGTTGAGAGAATATTTCTTCCAAAACTTCCAGTGATATGCCTCATGGATTTTAGATCAGAGTACGGTGCAAAAGTTGGATGACTGAGACTTTGGAATGGCCTTGCGAATAATATAAACAAATTTGGTCTTGAGTAACTTTTAGTCTATTTGTACATCTCGTTAGTATTGTCTCAGCATCGAAATGAGATTTAAAAATTCAATCTGTTGGAGTAATTTTCCGGTCCATGAAAAAGCACTATTGGTGGCATGATGGGCATTGATAACTTCTAAACATTGGGTCAAGTGAGCGAGGAAAAAGAAAAGAAGATTAGGCTAGAGATGGGCATTGATAACTTCTAAAAATTGGCTCAAGTGAGCGAGGAAAAAGAACAGAAGATTAGGCTAGTAAGTGGCTCCCCTTTGAAGTGCAGGAAAGCCAATCCATCGGTGTATTCCCTCAGCCGGAGCATATTTTCCGTGGCAGTGGACGAGAGGGAGGGCGATTCTTCTGATGATTGGCCTCATCCCTCCCGGCCAGTAACCCTGCTACTCCTTCCATAATCTCTGTAGAAAGGTCTATGGGATAAAAACATTTTGAAAACGGCTACTAAAAATACTGGATCGTCGGAACGAAAATCTGATCAATGATTAATATGAAACACCAGTTAAAAATAAGAATGCTTAGGATTCTTCAAACTTTATTAGGATTTGTTTTCAGCTGAATTGTACGTAAAAACTATAAAATGCCAAATATTGCTACGCGTCTGAAAAGCCTATTGCAATAATTTTAGCTGCGATATTCTCTATATAGGTACTGCTTAAAAATACTTGTAGACTTTGTAAATACTTGTTGAGTAGTAATAATAAATTTCGTTGTTTCTTACTTTTGAAGAACTTTGAGGTGTTTTTTTTAGGTTTTTAGTTTAGTCTACGCGGGAGCGTGGTGGCCTAGTGGGTAGAGCGCTTGGCTACTGATCGAAGGGTCCCGGGTTCAAATCCGGGTGAAGCGTTTGGACGCCCCTGAACAAAGAAAATCCTCGGAGTGCGAGGAGGCCCCCCTACCCTGAATGTGTGAAATGTACACGCCTGTGGCTTAGTCCGGGGTGAGCTATACTCTCAACTATCCGAACCACTTCTTCCGAACATTCTTCGGGTTGACAACCACTGATTGAGTTTAGTCTACAATGATTACCTAAAACTCCTGAAGAATATTAATGTATAACATTGTATAATGTATAATAGCCAAAAATTTTGTTAAATATTTGGCTGCAAAAGCCTAAATAAAATGGCTAGTGTAATTTATATTCGGAATAGTAATAAGTTTTTATTTTTTAAGCAAACGTGGGGCTATATTTCTTATTAAATGACAAATATATTTTTTTCAGAAATAAAAACTTTTAGCTCCCAAACTCATTATTTCAAATGACATACCCTTGAGATCCACTGAGTAAGCTCGCACGGTAGATTCTTCCGGACATCAACAATTATCAATTTTTATAATTGGTCTAAATGTGCTTCAGATTTCATTTTTAGCAGCACCACTCTCCAGTCCACCTTACTAGATAATAGTACAGATAATACAAATATACAGATAGAATAATAGTAATAACACAGATAGAACGAATAAGTGATGAGCATTATATTGCAGCTTTATGTAAATGGACATATGCATTAGCCAGGAGTGGTTCAATATAATCTGAAGTGATAGATGAGAGTATAAATTGCGAAGATACAGATTTAAGAGTGTAGGCCATAGACTCAAAAATATGCTTTTTTCCTTGAGAGATTTATTTCATCGAATAAATCCTAGTTTATGAAAACTTGTAGTGGGCCTAGTGTAGCTTCGAAATTTGCGAGACAATTAAAACAATTAATAATGGTTATAGGTGTTAATATTATGCACACAAAATAATACTCGATCTTTATGAACCAATAAATGTTCAAGTATGCCGTTCCTTATATATAGTACATAGAAATTCCTTTGTTGTTTTTTGTACGTGTGCATTCTAAAACCTGCAATTTATGTGTTTAATATCCTCCACCAAATAACCACGAGCCGTAGAGAACCCAATCAACTACTTCGAGAAGCCGAGGAATGAAATTGGCACGTCAAAAGAGTTAAAACTACAAATGCCTAATGATTTGTACCCATGTTCCTTGGCTTTCGTTGCAATTAATTTAAAAGTCATCTTCTGATGATAAAATGGGACAAAAAAACAAGAAATAGAAGAGGTGACGGAATTTGGCGACATTCTAAGGACCGCGAAAGTTCGTGGGGTTTTGAAGGGGAGTAGTCTCGAGATGGGACCGAGAAGAGGGAAGATGGTAGTTGGGCAAAGGGAGGTAGTGTGAGAGGGAGGTCGGAGGGAGAATCCTTGACGTGAGAGTGAGTGGCAGGAGGGAGAGAGGGAGGGGGGGTGCCGGAGAGGGTGGAGGGGCTCTTCTTGCGTGACGTTGCCAGGACGAGGGAAGGAAGTCTGCTTCTTGGATATTTGTCTCCTTCATTTCTTTCAGACAACCCCCGCGAACCTTTTCCTCTACGACCCCTCCTTTCCGCTCTCCCTGTTTGTTTGCATTTGCCATCTCTGTGTGTTTTACGATACATCTGCTTTACGGGCATCATCCGAATCATGATTGAAAATAATCAATGCTTGAGCAGATTAAAACGATAATTCGCTAGCTAATCCCAGACATAGGTCGTTTGATTTCATGCGAAGTATTTCTTATCCTACGTAAATAAATCACCTGTCAACCACATTTTCGCTTTTATTTCCTCTTCTGCTCCGAAAAATAACAGAAGAGTATGGCTAACGATGATGTTTTTCACTGCTGAAATAAAAGTGCTTCCCCTATCATTATGTTTATGTGAAAAAGGACCTCAGAAAATAATGTTATTCCTAGTCTTACTAAATCTTATACCAGTCATCTTTTCTTCCAGATTTTCGCGTTCATTGGAGTGATGAGCCTGACTTCCCAGAATCGGGGAGTAGCAATTTTTAAAGGCTCCGTAACCAATTTCAAATGTGATTACGCTTTAAACTACTTACCTCATTCATTTGCTTGTGAAATTACCCCTCCCCTTCTTTCATCCGTTCATGCATCACTGAGCCCTAATTATGTACTGATTCAGTTCTCGCTTGCTTACCCTTCTTCATAGTGCGTATTATATCCCACCTTATCTTCTCACACCTGAACGAATCCTGGTACGCTCCAGCCAGGGAGTCAAAGACACTGTGACGTGAGACAATAATAACTGATGACTTTCCTGGCATCGAAAATTCAATTATACATGATTTAAATGCAAGTGAGGATAGATAGACTTTCTGAATATATTTATCTGAATCTTTCAATTATCCCAAATCGATAAATAACAGATTGGATAAGCATTCATCAAATAAATATCTATATCGTAGAAAATCATGGCAAGTCTATTGAATTCGTATTTATCCGTTTCATTCCAGAGGAACGTCTATCTTTGTTTCTTCGTAATCTGAACATGGATGCCTTTTAATTTCGTCTCATTATCTCCTTCTGTAGGAACTGAGTTAGCATTTTATTCCTTTTATTATTCCTCTATACAGATCGTATTTCTCTTCACTCTGACGCATAAATCCCGTGGACGAATTAGGGTTTACAGAATATGTGAAGGGATTCACTCATTTCAGGGATTTTTCACCTCTTTTACTGTTCCACCATACCTCTGAAGGTGAGAAATATTACTCAGAATGTAGACACATTATGATGTACTTTGCTTAACTCATACGTATTTTATTATTTAGATGAAGAAGCTTTCTCATTTTAACCCATTATAGGGCGCTGGTTCCTCCCAGGGACCACCATTCAAAATTTGGCGCCTGAAACGCGGGAATAGTTTATTCCTTCTCCGCTGCATACGTTAGTAACTAGAAAAATACCATTGGGGTTATGGATGGCCTTGGGTTCCGATGGTGACGCTAACTTCGAAGAAGTGGTCCCTCAGAGGGACTACTGCCCGTTAAGGACCACACTGCACTCAGCCGAGCTCAAGGACGCACTCCTCTTATTTTGGAAATTTTTCATCCTATCAGCATTATTTTCCTCAAAAAATGAGTATTTTTTAACCATAAATAAATAAAGTTTATACTAGAAGCATTTATTTCGGATAATGCTTTATCGAAAACATGTTATTTTGGTTTTTGTGTGATATTTATCCGAAATATCTCTGGGTGGTCTCGAAATCTTTGATATCCGTGCTTATTTTTAAAGTTTTGCGTGTCTTATGTAGTTTTATTTATTATTCTTGCACAAGTTGGATATATGAATAGCTATGTAATATTTATGATTACTAACGAGGCTATCAACTGAAAAAGCGAAAATTCTATCCCATTTAGATTTAGGTCAAATTTGGCCTCGTCTTGTGGGCAGTTATGCGAGGTGGACAAAATCCGGGCCTTTACCGAAGGGGCAAGCGAAAAAAGAAATAACCCGCAAGGCCATCTGGCTATTGAAAACGCCACAAGACGGAAATGTTGGACAGAATATCATAAAAAGTGCTCATTGTAGCACCAAGTCTTAGATGAAAGGGACAAATTATTATTGTCTTGGGTGTAATGTGGGCATATGCTTTGATTGTTTCGCTCCTTTCCACTCAAAGTAACTCAAAATTACTGATATGTATAATCACAACTTCAATGCAATAATCTTCTGTATATATTTATGTCGCTCGGGCGGCTGGATTCAGTTTGCTTTACCCTTAGGGTCTCTCCACGCACTTGTGGTACAATGACCTTCGGAACGGATTTACGCTGCCCATGCTTCACTATTGCTACCGAGTTATAAACATCACAAAATGTCGGTAAACCTTTTTCAGAGAAAAGGTCCCATGCCCTGAGAACGGCTGATGGTGTGTGTGGTGTCCATATCCTTTCCGGGAAAAATCAGATGCATTGTGGCCAACCTGAAAGTGTTGCATCACCATATGCATAGAAATTTTACCGGTGCTCTCGAATTATGATTTACTTAAAAAATGTCTTTTATCCATAATTACTAAATGGTCGGGACAAAAAATTATAGCCAATACTCAATAAGATATTTGCATCGTAATAGTGAACTCATACGACTCAGGACAATTACAAACACATATGGTGATAAGGTCACATTCGAACTCAGGACTACCTTAAATAAATCATTGAGGACATATTATTGAAGTTAAATTGACCATATGAATAAGTTGTCAACATTAAAGAAAAGATAATCATAACAAATTGATTTGTCCTCAAATGGTCAGTGGTCCCTGTGAGAGACCACCACCATATAAACATTATAAAATGTTTTTAAAATATGAAATCACTTAATTGTGCTTATTTGAGGCCCAAATAAACCAAATTTACAAAAAAAAAAACATTAAAAAAGCTTCCCGAAATGCTGACCAAAAAAGGGTTAAATATGCATAGCAGAAATATATGCTTTAAGAGTATAAAAATTCTGATATCTGAATTTCGCTGTTCCGCCGTCCAAATGGAAGCCTCTATTCTTGGAATGTACCCTGAGTGGCGGTGTTTCTTTTTCCTCCCTGGTTTTACCCTTTCTATCATGATCTTCAGTCAGTCCGTGCCAATTCCTTCGAGCAGTCTCGAATATTAGCTTCTTTCTTGTGCTGTTTTCTCCTTACATCTGTATTTGTCTCTTTTTTAGTCCTCTACCCCCTTCTTAACTTTTTATAGTACTAAAAAGCGTACTCATTCTCTCATATGTATGAAATAGCTTTCTGACCGGCTGTTCGTTTCTACTCCTATTCCCTTTTGGCCGTATTCTATTGTTAAGACTTACTACTTTCATTTATTATTCCTTGTTAATACTTTCCGTTTTTAATTCTTCCTGTGAATGGAAGCCTCTTAAGTCTTGCACCAAATTAGTGCCTTCATCTCTGCCGTCGTAATTGTTGTGATTAACACGGGAAAACCGGTTTTAATACGAATTCAAGGTTAAGGTGGCCAGGCAATAGAAAGGCATTTGAAGTCAAGCCAGTGTCACAAAACAACCAGGGGGCATCTGACCCCTGGTTAAGGGTGTATATATACAGTGGAAAAAGTTAGACATCCGGCATTCAGAGGCCTTCATTCAGATGATACTCCTGGAACACATCAGATCCTAATTCTTCTTGGTTTTTCTCCCGATCTCTGGCCTCTTTTACTTTACTTCCTCGTCCCTTGTTATTAAATCACTGGACGTTGCTATTCCATGCGATTGGAGTTGCCCTTATGAACTCGACATAGTAATTTCATTACGCTCTCCTCGAGACCGTGTTTTTCTCTCGTCCCCTTGAGTTCCCTTTGTTTTTAGATTGCTTTTTTCCCTTTACTGTTCCCGTGTTCCCGTTCGGAAGATCTTCTCGTACAAGCCGTAATTTGCAATCGGGCAATGTAACCGCCCCCCTCCTCCTCTTGAAACTCCCTCAATACCCTCCACCTTGTCTTTCTTCTTTCTTTGCCCTTCCACTCTCCTCCTCTTTATCTTCCTCTCCATTTTTCTCTTTCCAAAATCCCAGGAACCCAGTCTCCCTCCCCGCCGCCCCTCCCCCCACTTTTCGGAAGCCCATTGATGCAACACTGAAGCGCGAGGGTTTTGGTTGGTGTAGTGGCTAGTTCACTGGCTTCCCGTCGGGAGGGCTTGAGTTCGAGTACCTGAAATTACCAGTGAAATCCAGACCACCACTTGGTTATTGTGTGGAGAGCACTTAAACTGCAATACTCTTTCCGTCGGATGGAACATTAAACTGTAACCCCCTTTGGTGTTTTTCATTAAAAGTGCGTTAATTCCAGCACGAAATACCCTCTTCTCATCCCGAGATCCATTCAGGTACCCTTTGTATGGTGGCAAGAGCACTGGTTTCTCATGCCGATGGCCTGCGGTCGATCCCAGTTGCGGGTAGAAATTTCAATTGTATCCGTAAAACTAACTGAATATCGGAGAACACTCAATTATAGTACTTTCTTCGTTGGGCGGGACACTGAACTGTTGGCCTCTTTGCGCCTCTCACTAAGAGTAGACTAATGCCGACGACAGCTTCTCGTTTCCTTCCAATTTCCTCCAAACCCCAGCCTAAACGCCTTAATACTAAAATGGCGCAGACAATTTCAGTCACTGCCGTCCTTCTCAAATAGCTAACCAAGGAACATATCTTTTTTAGAGTCATGCCCAACTTCCTTGCCTCTTTCTTCTCCCCCATCGTCTTATACGCCCAATTTCCCTCACTGCTCCATTTTGTCTCACCCACGAAGCAGCTCCGATGGCACAGAAAGTAGGAAACACCCACGACGCCCTGAGAGAATGCCTCGCGATCAAATCAAATCATGACTCGGTTCTACCAAATTATGGACCCCCCTTTAACTCCCTAGTGTCTCCCCTCGGTCAATGTATGCCGAACATCTTCAAAAATTCCGATCGCTAATTTATTTCTCGAGTTGCCAGGACTGGGTGAAGAGGCTTTACGTATGCTGCTCTTAACCCTATAGAAATTCGATCCGGTAAGAATGATTTTCTTCGTACCATCGTTGGAATCGGCAAAGCATTGCAGTTTTACATGACATTTGACATGTATTAACTTTGGCAGATAGATCAATTCTACTCGTGGTATTTGTCTTTCCAGATCATTTCGAGGACGCGCATTGGGCAAATAGTTGACAGAATTATTATCCGTGAATCTCTGAGAAAACCGTATTCTTACTACAAATATTGAGGAGTGGACGCGGTGAATATCAATACATAACCTTCATGTTATTTAAAACAAACGGACCTAGATTTCAAACATGAGAACGACCCGCAAACAACAAGAAACTCTTCCATTCGAGGGAGAGTAAATACCAAGGATAAAAGTCAACTGAATGTGGATCACAGCTCTGCATACCTTATGAATGAATATTGATTTATGCTTCCCAAGAGACCTAGGCTTATATTTCTTCGGCAGAAAGGTTACATGAAACTGTTAACAAGGCGCGTCAATATAGTCTATGATAAAGCTAATCGAAAAAAAAAATTATCTATGCATGGAATAATTACGAGCGTATAGCTTAGTAAAACCTAGGCACGCCAACTGCGTCAAATGATTTATAAGGACCCTCAGTTTTCAAGATTTCAGGCTTTCCCGGCGAATATGTATGTCAGTGATCTTTCGGGGTTTACACCGTGTATGGCGGGCCGGGCGGCCGCCATGGACCTAAATACCCGGTAATAGTATTAAACAATAACCCGGTAATAGTAGTAAATACCCGATAAAGTAAACCACGAAAGATCACTGACATACCGTCAGTTTTCAGTTACTATTCGTTTACCTACCGTGGCTTTGTAATCATGTGGGCCTAAAATATATAGAAATCCTACAAAACCCTATGGGGTTAATTATGTTTTTATGTTTAATTAAGTTCATGTCAGGTGTGCATGGTGAGAATGCATATCGAATTCTTACAATAATAATAATCCTCAATCTCCAGGGATGACTTATACACTAAAATGTTATCAAAATCACCGTTTCGATTCATCAAGGCCATTGTATAACAATTATAAGTATCTGAAGATTTTCAGAGTTGTTGCCATAGTTATTTCCAAATTTTTTATCGGTATACTTGCGATCAAAAGACTAAATTGTAAAAAAAAACAGTCGGGTGATATTGGAATCGGCTTTTTGTTCAATGAAAACACAAAAATCCATAAACGTAGCTGTTATTTGAATACTCCAAGGTGTTTCTACCTGTTCAACATGAGCTCTTTCTCTTGAACCAAACTGGAAAATGTGTTCGTTTTACCAAAATAAGTTATTTCCCTTTCGTGCAGATTTCGTGACGCGGCGCCAGGGGGGTGGCGCGATTTCCACTTCGGTGGTGATTTTCCTGGGGATTGGTCGGATATCCAGCTGAGGAGCTGTGAGGAGAGACTTCAACATTTCAGAGCCTATACGCCTGTTGAATTTCGACCCTGCCCTCTAGGGAACGATCTCTCTATTTCTGATATATATTTTTGGGCGATTTCCCTCAACTAACCGTGGTTGTCCTCCCCCCCTTAGAAGTCATTCCGCCCAACAGCCAGCCACATCCTTCCGAGTCAATTCCCTGCCTCACCTGCCCTCCCCCCTTCTTCCCCCCGTCCTTCCACCAATGAGGGAATCGTTGTTCCTTCTTCCTCACCCATCACCCAAAAAACCATTCCCCTTTTCTTCCATCAGCGCCCCTATCTCCCCCTCCTTCCACTCATCATCTCGCAACGGCGTCCGTCCCTCCCGGCGCCCCCGGCCAGGCGCCTCTATCGGCCACAATCTCACATCGACTACGGGGTCCAATTCCTTCTTCCCCCAATTCCTCGCTCCCTCCTCCCCGGCTACGCTCCCACAATTCCCCCTCTTCCTTTGCCTTCCCGTTTCTTCCGATACGTCTCCCCTCCCGCCCTCTCCGGCCCTCCTCCGCCACTCCGTCACTGGGTTGAACGCGAGTTGAATATTGAGTTCGTGTGCGGGGTCGAAAAAAGCGTTTCCCGCCACTTACATATGCAATCTGCATTCACGTGATAGCTTAGCGCGCAACCTTAGGTCATTGGGAGTGTTTGGGATTTAATTATACCCGCATTTCCGTCAGTCATAAATCCAGTGTTGGTTTGATGATATCCTCATCGGTTGCGAGTGCATTTTGTTATTAAAGGGACAGGTACTCACAATAGTGACCGCAAAGTGAAGGATCACAAAAAAAATTAACTTTGGGTGTATTTTTAACTCAGCATGTTCTGACAATTTCACCCAGTGGGCTTAAATGTATTTTTTAAATATTTTGTTCGTTGTTTTTTTCACCTCCTTTTTACCATCATGCGAAATGCTTGAAGATAAAAAATAGTATCGTTGTCTAGAGGCAATCTTTTAGTGTGTATTTGTTTTCTATACATTAACCCCTCAGAAGTTTTCAAAATCGATGTTTGTCATAACTAGCATTTCGAAAAGTATGCAGGCAAAAGTACTCGTAGTGATCATTCCCCTTCGTTTCCAAAAAGCCATTTGTTTGTAAATCTGGCATAGCAATGGTATAACTGTACTTTATATACTCCGTGGTTTGAAGTTCAGAGAAAATATATCGCATGAAGTGAAATAATAGCGTAATTTAAGCTGTCAAACATCTAGATTCGGAAACCTGATATTTAATGGAGAGGCGCGAGAGGAGGAGAAACACTTAACCCTCTAATAAAGTGGGGGCATTCAAAAAGAAGGTATTATTCTTGGTTTAGGAAATCAGCTGATTTTTCCTATGTAATTTCATCTTGCTGTCGAAGTGCGTATTTTCCAACAAGATGTGCTGTGCTGCATAGGACAGACTAAAAAGTTTTAGATCCATTTCACAAGTGTGGGAATAAATTACCCCCTGTTAACCTTGAACCTGAGAAAATGTTTCACAGATGGAATAGAGTGGGAATTTTTCAGTATAACTGGTGGTTATGGAATCCATGAATTATCACTGAGATTACTTAATTACGATGTAATTAAATATCGTGTTATTAGTAGCGAAGATATTCCATTTTGTCTAAAAACATTCTCTCCGTAGTCAAATATATATATATATATATATATATATATATATATATATATATATATATATATATATATATATATATATATATATAAGATAAAGATAAGCTTCTGGAGAGTAGATCCTAGCGTTGGCACGCACATATGGGTCTTTTTTTTCCGACCGAATGCTCTAACCGACGCTCTTTGCCTGATTTGGTGGAAACAAGGGTAGTGTAACCCTTGTCTATTTACTAGTTCTATGGTCATGAACTCGACCTCTGAGGGTTTTTTGCTTTAAATTGTTTTGAAAACTATCCCAAGTATTCCTGGTTTCTTCTCTTACTTCATAACGTTAAATTGGCGAAAGGGGTTATACCCTTGTTTATTTACTAGCTCTATATAGCCGTGAATTCGACCTCTGAGAGTGTTTTGCTTTTAACATTTTGAAAACTATCCCAAGTATGCCTGGTTTCTGCTCTTTCTTCATAACGTAAATTTAGCATATTCTACTCCACCCATACATTTTACCCCATTCTAATTATTAGCGTCTTTTCCATTTATTACATTATCTACTTAGGAGGAGCTTGGTAGCGTGGTGATCTAGTGGTTAGAGCGCTTGGCTGCTGATCCAGTGGTTAGAGCGCTTGGCTACTGATCGAAGGGTCCCGGTTTCAAACCCAGGTGAAACCTGTGGGCGCCTCGGAGTGCGAGGTGGCCCAGGGAAAGCAACTGGCCCCCCTACCCTGAATGTGTGAAAATCACACGTCTGTAGCTTAGTCTGGGGTGAGCTCTACCCTCTACTATCCAAATCACCCTTCGGGTTGAATCACTGACTGAGTGAGTGATCTTATCTACTTATTTGTTTTATTCTCAGTACCACCCCCTGCAAATTGGTCCGCCACCCATTGGACTGCTATTACCCTATCACAGTTGTAGGACATTCCAAGTCCTTTTAATTTCCCCCACGAAATTCTGACTTTTTCCCAGCCAGTACACGGCATTCTCAATTCGCATCCCACCTTCAAACTTCTCCGTCGTCACCCGTCTCATTCACCGCCAATTCCCCGACTCCAAAGCACCACCACTCCCCTTTCCTCCCGCCTTGCTCCGCTCCTCTCTTCTTCAGCTCTTCACGGATGTATCCTCTTTATCCTTTCCTCCACTCCATCTACGATTCCTCCTGTTCCACCCAGAAAGAAACCCATTCTAACCCCCTTTGAACCCTCCCCTCCTCTCGCAATCATCCCCTTCGAACTTCCCTCCGCACCATCCACTCTGTTTCTCTGCCGCTCCAAATTTTCATTCTCCATCCCCCATAAAGGGACACAGTGGGTGACTCACGCCAGGAATCGTCCCCTTCCGTTGGAATCATGGACGCGCACACGTTCATATATTTTTTCGGAGGTGAACGCACTCAAAAAAGAACCCCAGTTGCGAGTCTTTGATGAAAGGATAACGTTTTGAGTGAAATGTATTGCTTGAATGACGCACTTCAGCGTTTAATGCTTCCTCGTTGCGGACACAAAATTGAGACCCCTGGCACGAAAAGTTAGATGCCTGCATGAAAAAAACTGCTCAAGTTGATGACGAAATTATTTTTTGATGAATTTATGTTTCTTAACTGAAAACAGACGAAGAGTGCTCCCAAATACATAATCTTATTCTGCTGGTCGCTGAAAGAAATCATTTTTTTCAACAATCAATGATGGAGAGCTTGCCTTGGTATTCATATTCGGAATTGGAATATATCCTTTGAGAAAAAGTCGTTCAAAATATTTGTATTTGATAACGGATATGTTATGACAATGAAATCATCATAAAACCATCACTTTATTGATTAATCGGGGAGACCACCAGCAACTGACGACATTTACGCACATGAGGATAGGTGGGTAGGTTGGAAAGGGAAGGATCATTGGGAAACTACAAGAAGGGTGGAGAGAATCCCGGCATTGTCATTAGCCTACTCTTAACGAAAGGTGCCTAGGAATTCATAGTTTTGTGTCCAATCAGACAGTAAAACCATCAGTATCAAAGCATCTACTGTTATATGAGCTTAGCTGAAGGTTTTCTGAATTTTATATGTTAAATATTGTTGAAAATTTGGCTTTGTGCGAACATATGGATATGATTACCTTCTTCTTATCATACAAAAAGATATATGTATGAGATTTTGTATATTCTTCATATCTTATAAATTAAGATATATTTAAACAACAATTACACTCTGCAGGTGATCTATATGCGTGAAAATTACTATAAAACAATATATATATTCATTTGCGTTACTAAAATTGGCTCCGGTAAAAGAATAATTTTGTTCTTTAATTATACTGTTGGACTACCTGTTGAATGAGACTCATTTCTTCCCCGCTAAGAGTGAATTTTGAACATCATTGTTATGTATTTATATATGTGAGTGAAAAATTCATTAATATTTTATTTCATTGCTCATTATGAGTCCAAGCATATTTAATTGAGCCTCTCAGGCTCAAATTAGAGAACTTATTCATAAAAAGACAGAGAAAAAATTATATTTACTAAAAAATAGTATTTTAGAGTTAGCAAAGTTATAAAATATTCCCTTTGAGCATCGGGGATTTTTTGAGTAGTTAAAATTTTAAAAAGCTATTTTTTTAGGTATGTATATCACCTTATCACCCTGAATGTAAGATATGCTTTACGAATATCTCCCAGGGTATTAAATCGATAAGCTTTGAGCAATAACGCTCAGGATGGAATGTATTTTTGTTCAACACATGCTCTAATAGTTTACGGAGTACCTAATTTCAAAATTATTTTCTTTTGAATTTCAGTCATGAGAAATTGATGTTTAGTATAGTAACTAAAGCTGAAAAATATTACAAAAATAAATCTGCGTAGGTGGAACGTTCGTCTCGACTCAAAATATTTCCCAAAGGACTTGGAGAGTGGAGCTGAGGTATATAATCTAATCCTGGATGTAAAAGCAAGGATTATGCTGACTGGTGCACAAACCCGCAGATCTTTGTTGGAGCTCGCCGTCCGCGTTGGCTGGATCCGACGGAGAGCGTGGAAGCGAGTCGAGTCGGTCTTCTCGCCCTTCCGCGCCGCCCGCTCCGCGCCTGGTGCAGTTTTTAGACGACACCACCGAAACACGGATAGAGGAGCAAGTTTGCATTCGCATCCGCTGCTCTCGCGACTTGCTTGAATTCCAACGGAGTCTGTTGTCCTGACCTCGCGTTTCTCCCCTTCTCCTCTCTCTCTCCCACCCTTGCCCCACGCGTCCCCTCCCACACCACGACTCCCACCTCCTCTACAACACCACGATGTCGCCCTGGCCTTCGCGAAATTGCATTCCCGCTCCACGTTTAAAATCTCCCCATCCTTCCTTTTACTTTTCTTTTCGTCATCCTCTCCGCTTGTATAAGTCCATTTTTTGCAATCTATTCCCTGCTTCTTCTTGTCCTTGCCCTCCACCCCCAAAAAAAACTCACTCCCTGCTATACACACACACACACACTTATTCCCTACCCCACCTCCTCTACTCTTATTCCCTCCGTGACAAAACGTAGCCCTCCCTCATCCATGATATTATTCTTTTCCTTTTTTTACCTCAAGAAATTTGAATGCCTCGAGCTTTTTCTTAGTTTTTCGTTCCTCCTGCTCCACTTGCGTGGCGCTCGCGAGCCTCCGTTCGCTCCACGTATGCCTTTTGTTTTTTTTATTCTTTCTCGGGAATGTCAGAGAGCGCTCTCTTTTTCTATCCCCCCCCCCCAACTCCCTTTTCGTTTCTTTCTCTCCCCCACTACCCTCCATTCACCTCCCAGCCCCCATACACCCTTATTCCCACCTATTCCCCGTGGCTCCACGCTCGATTCATTTTTTTACTCGCCCTCTCTACCTTTGCAGTCTTTCTGTCCTCCAACTTCACTAGGTTGGTTGCGGACGCCAGCATAGAACACCGTGTGCGTTGGAGATCAAAAAACCGCTGTTTATTTTTTGGTGCAGGTGTACGAGAATAATGATTCCAGACACACCGTGTGTTAATCTTCAGACTCTCAAACCTGAAATAATTATTCTTCGGAACCACTATCTCCAGATGCCCTGAATGATTATAATCCATGGGAGTATCCAAGCATCTAAAGTAATTTTAAATTAAAATATGCCGTGCCTTGCACACGACGTCAAATAATTTGATCCAATAGTATATTTATTTAATTATTTATTTAATTGCCATGTTATAATTATAAATGCTTACATTAGTAAGGACTGTGACATGGTTATACTTGGCACCCAAGATGAGGAAACTTTTTCCCATCTTTGTAAAATTTAGTTAAAGCTCCTTGAATGAAAATATTTTTATCACCATTATTAAACATAATTTGAATCACCGTTGAACATAATTATGTTGAAAAGTTTAATTAACATAGAGATAAGTGCTATTGGTAAACGAAGAATTTTAATGTAGCCTCACTGTTGCAGTATTGACTTTAATTTTAATGTTCTAATTAATTATATTTCGACTTAGGAGTGGAAATGATAGAAATACGTGAAAACTGAATATTGAATAACACAGATAGCGATCTTTTCGAGTTGGAAAAGACCACTGTCTCCTATCGTTTTACATCTCCCATATATTGATCTACCTCCTGAGTTCTACGAATGATCAACAAATATAACAAAAGGCTTGGAGAACGCAGTCATTTTTGTATGGAGAAGTGAGCTATTATTTGGCTTGGGGAAAGCAATACTGTCGTACATTGATACTGTATTAAGACAATGTGTGTTTTTGAACAAATTAGGAATGTTTAGATATAATTTAGTTCTAATTTAGTAGACTATTTAGTTCCTCTACTGAATCATTGATGGAAGTCGTCTATATGGGCTATTTAAAATTATTGACGTTCCTCATAAATTTGAAATACCAACCAGCTACTTTGCATTGCCTTTTTTAAGTTTCTCTCTTTTCCCGGTTTGATATCCGCCTTAATCACTGGAAAAAAGACGTGTCATTTCCTAATCCATCTCCACTCCTATCCAACCATTCCAGTGTTGCCAAGGTCTAAATTCTCTTGAACTTCGGGATACAACGCTAATACATGTTCAACCTGGATGTTCTCTCTCGCGCATCCTATTACACCTTGGCCCTCGTCTTGCTTGCCTTGAGCCGCAACCTTGCGACATGCTTTGAATAGCTAAGTAGGCCTGGATTTCATCAGGCCATTTTAATCAATATGAACTGCGAAAATGATTATTCAGCTTCTTCCCTAGGAAATGATTATTTTGAGGCTAAAACCAAAGAGAATAAGAAGAAATATCGTGAGTTGTCAAAGATTTTCTTTAGAGCTACGTTTTGAAAATGAAAACAGTTAAAATCTAAATCTAGCATCATCAAAGGCTTGCAAAAGTAAAAAATTAAAAGCAAAAGCTGTTAAAGAATGCGTATTAATCGGGAAATGCGGGAATTTTAGCCTACTTCCTCAAAATAGTATATATTGGACATATGAATTCTGTATGAAACCTATTTATACTAATTTGCACAGATATCCTGTACCGGCATAAATACACACCAAACTTAACTTCCTTCAAGAATGTTTTAACAAAAATACTAGTAGTAGGACAAGTAATAGCTTCTTAGGTAGTATTTTATTCCTTAATGTAAATGTAGAAGTAAATGTGGAAAAAATACATAATTTACATGGGAATGAGCGAAAAATATCAACTCCATTTTAAATTTATTCAAAAAAGTTTTTAAAATAGTGCAACAAAATAATTAAAAGAATGGTCCCTAGGTTGCCAGTTACAACTTGTCATCATCATTTGTAATTCAGTCCTAAGATAGACTGACTGCAGCTCTCCGTTCTACCACCTCTCCTGCTACCTCATCTATGTTTATGTAGCTCTTTGGTATCATATCCCGTTTAAGTTGGTCATGTTATTTCTCCCTCGCCCTTCTTCGAGGGCCTTTCCCTTCTGTTTTCCATTATATTATAGTCCTTACACATTTGTTGTGCCTCAAAGTGTATCCGATCCATGTAATATCCATCACTTCTATTTTTGTGTAGGCTGTATACAGTTCCTCAATTCTGATCCTATGCGTTCATTTGATCTTCAGCATCCAACTCCAACACCAAGTTTCGAAAGTCTCTATTGTCTTTTGTTCAAACTTTCCAGTTTTCCATTTTTCTGAGAAATATAGCGCAGCTGTCTTTGATTATCCTTTTCAGGATTTCTTTAGGAGAACCATCAAGTACCTTGAAGATTTATCAGTTTATATGGTCTGTTCCAGTGCCTTTTTTCTTCAACTCTTTCACTGTCCTCATAAATTCGCTATTAAGAATACCAGGGCCTCGGAGGCCTTCGTTCACGTTCTCTTCTTTCTTCATCAGTCAATCCTCCTGCGGGTCTGATCCTTCATGGAGTTTTTGCGTGTTCCTTCCATTATGTGCCTATATCTTCGTGCTCTAATGGCATTTTCCGTTCATGCCTCTGATACCATGAGAATTTTTATTCCATCTCGGGAAGAGTCACCTTGGGAGGTTTTCTCTTCTTCATTTGTCGTCGATTTACTCGCAGTAGCTTAAAATCTACTCTTCTTTGGCCTTTTTGGATTCACTTATTAATTGATCTTATAGCGTCTTGCACTTAGCAGCCTCATCTTCGTTTCTTGAATTCTTGTGTTTTCTTCTTTTTAGAATTATATCTCTGGTTTAAATCTTAATGCATTCTCCTCTGTCTTACTCACTTGATGCTTTTTGCAACATCTGTAATTGCTTTATTTTGTTTTGTTCTTCGTTCTAATTTCTTACTTTCAGTTTTCATTAATTACCGCATTTGATCTTTCTCTAGCTTCACGTTTATTACCTTTTTGTACCTTAGACGGCTATCCATGTCTGTGGTTGCTATCTATGTCTGCACCTGGTTAGCTTTTATATTGACTCACTGACCGCCATGCAAGCCGTAACTCGTTGAATTTATGTTGATAAAACTTTGCCTTGGAAAACTTATATTTCTAAGAATTTTCAATATCTTTATGAAGAATTCTTCAGAAATGGTTTCTGAATTGTACTTTTTGTTTTACTTATTTGTATGCACGAGATTCAACCTGTAGTTCAGAACTAAATACTAAAATTACTAAAGTAAACTAAAATTCCTTATAAAATTAATTGATTGTAGCGATACTAGCTGTTTTGTCTTGTAAATGACGCTTTAGACGTCGAAACCAGTCGACAGCATTAAAAATAATTGGTGGAATTTTGTACTGAGTTTTTGTAAGAACGAATTCTAAAATCACTCAGGTTACATATTTTTTCTTGCCAGAGGAGTTCTTAAATGAATACAAGTATAAGATATATGTGATAAAAATTTAGAGGAATAAAAAAAGAAGAAAAAGGATATCTAATTGATTGTCAGAGAGCATTTAGAGGGTCCTATTCTACTGCTCAAGTTATCTTATAGACTTTCCTATAACATTTCTCCTTTATCCCCCTCTTCCACGGATCCAATTCCTATATTTAAGCTAATGCCATGACTATCCTGTCCTGATCTGAGTTTGACGCTCCAGCCCAATCCCTGCTCTCATCCTCCATTCACTGTGCGGCGTAAAACCAGCCCACTGCCTCCACTCTTGCCACACATCCCTCTCATCCCATCTCCCTTGGAGTGGGAATGGTCCATCGTATCCTCTTCCTTCGACCCATCCCCTTTCCCCTCCGTCACCCACCCGTTCGTCAATTCGCAGCCTCCCCTTCCCGCTTCACAATCACATCCTCCTCCTCCTACCAATGTATCTTTTCCCTCGCTGTCTTTGTGGTGCTCTTCATGGTTCCCGGGGATACTTAGGGAAATGAGGAACGCGGGGCTTGGTGAGGTGCGACGGAGCTGAAATCGAGGAACGCGATTATCTCATCAAAGATTCGGCGAGTTGAGTTTTTGGTGAGGGAAGGGATCGAGAGGAGTTTAAGTATGAAAGACAAGGGAGCTCTCGCATTATGCGCGGCTGGGGTTTTGGAGGATCTATCTCTTCCCTCTCCCTCCCCCCTCTACCCTTCATCTCCCCTCTCCCCCTCTCCCGCATCCCTCTCCCTGCCCTGCTTCGAGGAGAAGCTTTTAAAAGGAACTCGCGCCCAAGAGGAGAAGGGATGAGCGCCTTAGATCCGAGCCGCTGAAGTTAGTCCTTCTCCTCCACCCTAAAGCCGGCGTGAGTGGAGGAGACATGCAGAGGAGGAGGAGGATACCTTTTCACTTCCTCCTGCTCCACCTCTTCCTCCAAGATGCCCCTCGGAGGGAAGGCGAGAACGATATTTATTCCTTATTTGGAATTAACGTCCCTGACGTACTTGTTTTGCCGGTTATAAATCTTTTAAGGAGGTGTGATGGCTCTATTATTTCTCTCCTCCTCACGGAAACAGCCCTGGGTATGTGAGGTATAAATGAAATAGATTGCTCCTTTTTTTTCCAAGTATTCAATACTTTCATCCCCTTTGAAAAAATACGTTCTGGTTTTGCAGCTGAGTGAAACATTTTTGCCAGAGAGTTCCATTTGGGGAGGGAGGGAGGAAGAGAGCTCCATAGTTTTGTGGTCCACAGTAATTTCCCATATGTTAGAGTGTTGAGCAAAGCAACAATCTAGTGGCAACTTGATTGGAAACTTTCATTCACGGCTCTCAAAAACGAAGTCATTATCGGTCTTGCATAGTTTTTAATAATCATTTGATTTTATGACTTTTCATTCGAGATAAAAATTATCTAGTATTACTCATTTCTCGTTTCCGCTATACTAGTTTCCGTAAAAAAAATGCCCTTTCAGTTATTTTTGCCTTATAAATCCTAATCCTATGACTAGCAGTAATCTTAAAATCTACGATAGATGACTCCCTCCTACATGAATTGTTATTTAATTTCCACTTTTATTTGTTGCCTCTTTGTGCTACGTTTTGAAGCAACGGAGGGGTTAAAGTAAATTTTATTTCCCCAAGTAAGCATTCCAAATTATATTTGATAGGAATCAGAGCTCCATTCATACGTTATGCATTTTAAGCGGGTATAGTTTGAAAATAAATATTTCAGTGATGTAAATACGGCAGGATACATTTTTTCGTCAAAATTCAAAAAGAGAAACTTTTTTCTCTTGCATGAAGCTGACAATGTGGAAATTGAGTGGGATCGTAGGTGACAAGTTGAGATATGGCGGGTTCAAATAGAGTACAAATGAAAGTTTTAATGCCTCTCCTCTGAATCCAAAATATTTTTGTGATTAGAGAAGTAGAACGTCGTGAATAGCACCGGCGTGAAAATGAATAAATTCCTAACAAGTTGAGCTTGAACTTATGCTGTACAATTTATGGCTTCAAATAAAATCAGGTACTATGTGTCATCATCAACAACTAAGTGGGATCACTGTAAAAGTATCAATTCTTTCTTACATCATTGTTATTATAGACCCCTATTTGGAGAGTGAAAGGGTGTGAAAAATAACCACGATGAATATTGGAAGTAAATTAATAAAAATAAGGTATTCCTGCCACATATATATTTATATAGATACTCGTTTAAGACCTGTTATTGGAAAATCTCTTCAACCTAAGACACTGTTACTAACATGTTTCTGGAAATGTTATCTCAGCACACGTCTCTAGGCTCAATGGGAGGTTCTAGAATGATATAATTCAAAATTAGTCATATTACCATTCATAACTTAGATAGTTTCTTGGAAACCGGTAGATGACCATTATAGTGCAAATACTTCATCGTATATATTTAAAAATTCAATTTTATTTGAATCCCCCTAGGATTTCAATTTTACCGATATAGTTGATATATTTTACTTTCCCCAATTGTTATCAAAATGAAAATGAATTATCACTTCAGCCATAAAATGATCCCCTAAAACTGTTTTATGAATTCTAATTCAACGATATGATGTTATTAAAGTGCCAGTTTCTTTATTTCTCAGTTTTTCGAGAGAAAAATATTCTTAATCTAGAGCTACCATTGTGCATCCAAATAAGAAGAATAGGTTACATATTAGTATTGAGTATTTGGTATGGCAACTATACAGCAAAGTCGTATAGAATTATTGCATTGGTAACCCGATGTAAAATTCAGAAATAAAAAAGGAAGTGATTTGAGTGCTTACAATGTATATCGTATTCAGTCATAGCAGTATCGCAGCCATAGGAATGACCTAATTTCATTATCTTAAAAGGGAGCTCCTTTATATAAAATGTTTGAACCTTTTTTCATTTGGAGAATAGCCATATTAGCTAGTAGTTTCTACAGGTTATACAAATATTTCATGCAGCTCTAGTCATAAATATTAGCCCGAGTCATATCAGTGGAAACTTATACTTCATGCTTCTTTTTTGGCCCTTGTTGACAAGCCTTTTGGAAATATATTCCTTGTCACCCTAGCATTGTAAGGAATCAAAGACATATAAATGAAAGTCTTGAAAGAGTAGGATTGAATGGTTCAGTCCCAATGAATATATTATTTATGGGCTTTTATTATTCACTGCAGTAGCAAATGTAGTATGGGGACATTTTTTAATTTTAAAATCGATGTTCAGAGCTCAGGAAATTTGTGTATAATAAAATTTTGCAATTCCATAATCATAAAAATAATTTATGAGAGCCTTTTATACGGATTTAGAGTGATTTTTTTTACCCAAATTTAAATTCAAAAGGGCAAAAAGCAATGTACAGAAAATGAAAAAGGCAAAAATACGTCTTCCTTTTTTGATTAGCGCAATCACATTGTTAAGTTTTCACTCCGCATTCTTATTTCTAGTATATGTGTCATAAAAATACAAAAATATCTGTCCAGTAGACAACGTTCATATGCATTTTTCCTGCGTTCTGAAATAATTAATTAGATCCCCCAAAAATGTTTTAAACACAGTGACGCCCCAAACGTAAAGATTCGGAGTGCTTCGTCAGATTTGATGATTAGTTCTCAGAGTTTTATCGCTGCTGTCTGAGTTTCAACGCATATTACGAGTCTCCGCTGTTTTGATCACGGGCGGCAGCAGTTATTTTCATCATGCTTCCGATCCCACTGCCATGCAGTTCGACGCGACGCGTGCATCTCGAATGTGAACGAGAGTACGAGTCAAATGACGTGGGAGAGTACTAACGTGCATTCGGCCACCCTTCCGCGTTGCATTTACATTTTTCAGCTTATCATCAGCGTCATCAAGAGTCATTAATCCTAGGATTGGTCTGATGCATCTCTCCACTCACCTTCATGCTATCGGCTAATCTCTTCATGAGTTCATATTTCTCCGTTCTCATTCCGCACTTCACATGTCCCATTCGTGTACAGAATCCACAGTTCTTTCTTGCAGTCCACCTCCTTTTTTATTTGTCTTTCACAAGTCAATCAGTAGTGCAGTGTCCCGCAAAAATCAATTAATGTGTAATTCCTTCTTCACCTCATTCATTGCTATGTTTACAACTCTCTCTTTTCCCACTATAATAATTTATTCCTTCAGTACACCGATTAGTTCACTTCATTTTGCGTACTTTCACTGTTTTCAGGAAATATTCTGAAGAATATAATTTCTATCCCAACTGAACGGAGTCAAATACTTCCGTTTTTAGGAGAGGATGCTCAACTATGCATTAAAGGAAACATTTTCTCGTGTGTAATTCGTTTAATTGCCTATTTTTTATTTTCTGCGTATCTCTTTCCTATTTATACCTCATGGTGAGTGATTCTATTTACTTCGTACTTACCTCCACAGGTATTATTCGTGATGTGCACTCATAGTAACACCTCTACTGATGGATCTTTTGAGTTTTAAGTACATTTTTATTGCTATCAGTTTTTCCAAAAATTACAATCAAGAATGTTGACAGTTCTTCAAGTTTTTAAATCTAACCTTTTTCTCAAAAAGAATAGGGATTCCCATTCTTTATCCTTTTTCTGTAAAATCATCCTCAAAATGGCGATCGCCGATTCTCATTCAATGAAAAAAAACCTTAATTTATAATAAACAAATAACTCTTAATGTACATTAAAATATAACTAAATGGCAAATAGTGTCAATGTACTTCTTCCTTTTACCTCAAACTCCCAAGAAAATCAAAAATAAAAGAAAAGAAAAATCAAGCAGTTAAGTAAGACCAAATATTTGATATTCATGAGAGGTAATACCTTAGTTTCATCTCTTATAGTTTAGATGACGTATTTTTGTGAATAGCTGACGTAGTTTCTGGTAGTTTATGGATTAATTTATCGTTTATTTATCGATTTATCGTTTAAATATTAGTGGCATGCCAGAAAATGACCCGATTCTTCATTGATTTCGATAAATTTTAAGCATTGATATCACTGATTTTCACACAATGTTTTTAGTGCACATCGTGGGCAAACTTCATACTTTCATTTGCAATCGCATAACCACCGAGGTGCTTGTAAACGAAGGTGGAGACTGCGAATAGCCATTAAAGCCTAGGATGTGATTATAGGACTTTGTTGTCGTTTGTTATTGTTATCGAAATTCATAAAATTAACTTTTCAGCTACCCTCTCTTTGCTTTTGCATTATATTGAAATTCCTCGGCAAATCAAAATGATTGACTAAACGTTAGCGAAACGTCATTCTGTACGAATATTTGTTTTACTAATGGTAAGTGGGTATTTGACCGTTCCGCCCTTGTTTCCCTGCTGACCTTTCTTGAAAGTTGAGCCTTCCCCATAATGTCCTCTAGCTTATTCTTCTTAAAATCCTCATATTGTAGATATATTTCACGTTGCTATAGACGTTTCTCATGCCATGAAATATTCTTTTCAGTGTTGGGGAGAACTAAACTTAGTGTGGCTAATAGCAATATGATGATCCGTCACCACGCCCCTGAGTTAATACCTTTTCCAAGGAAAACATAGCTCATCACTACATATTTTTCATGCCTGTAAAGCATTTTCTTGGAAAAAGGTTCACAGAATGAAAGTATCATCAATGTTTACATGATGATTACAAAGAATCATGACGGTTTACAATGTCAAATCCGAACAGCGATTTCAGAAGCAAAACGACATTGGCTCAATGACGATTCGGAGCATGAGAGAGGAAGATTCAGTCCACCGAAAGTCATTCAGTTCCTTTGCGTAATTGCTGAAGCGAAATATATAAATTCCGTGTAAGATTGGTGAAATAATACACCTGGTGGCGTAGTTCTGATAGCCAAACAGTGATGATCGCCGGAAAGCGTAATAGCTGCATTCTCTTTCACACGGAAGGGGCATTTGTTTCGAAGCAATGAATGCGTTTTTAACATTTATGGGCCGTGAATTCATGCGCGGATGGAGATTGAATAACGGTGGATACGGCCGAAAGGGAAATATTTATCGTGCTTTGAACTGGTGCCTCTGTTTTTTCATCCACAACCCTCCAGGAATGAGCCGCTTCGATTTATTGATCGTGAGGAACGATAAAAGGCCAAGGGGGGGGGGGGGGAAAGGGGGCGTTTTTGGTCATTTTTCGATCACCACCCACCGCGTTCCGTTCGTCCGTTCCATCCTTCGGTCTCTTTTCCCCGAGCGCTGCCCCGGAGAGGGGGGGGGACTACACACGCGGCCGCGGCAAAGGAGTCAGAAGTGGACGAGAGAGAGATCAATAGGCGATGCGGGGTGCGGAGGGGCGAGGTTTATGGATTAAGGGATTGACAGGTGGAATTGGAGTTCAAGGGGGGGGTATCGAACCCGGCTTCGTTGCGGTTTCATCGGCCGAGGAAAGGGAGTTAGTTTGGGAGGTAAGGGATTAAAAAGAAAAAAGAGTTTTAATGCCTGCCCAGTGCCTCATAACCTTTAAAAGATCGCCAACCCGTTGCCTCCCAAAACCCCCTCCCGCCTTCAGGAAACCCAAACTGAACCCATTTCTCTCCCTCCCCCGCCCAATGCTCTTCCAAACCACCCAGTCACTCGCGGGAACCCCCCGCTCTTGCCGGGGAGCGCACACACCGTAAATCACTCCGCCCTCGCGGTATTGCGTTGTCGTTTCAAGCTGTTTCGATTTTATGGGAAGCGAAACGTTAAGAGATGCAGGCACACAGGAGGACGGCAATTAATTTTCCATTCTCATTCAATGCTGCGAGCGGGCTTTGATGGCTTCGCGTGATGGATTTCGTGATTGAAGGGGGCTATGTGAGTGCAGACGGGGGAATACAACGTTTTCGCGGAGGTAGTTTATCTTCGCTGTGGCAATGTTTATCATAATGTTTGCAATAACTCACATTTTGACAAAGTTTATCCCGTTTCAAGAGCGGATGAGTTAACTTTGTCGCTCGAGGTGAAAGTTGTTTGCATTAACTCATTCGAATCCGTTGTCGGAGTGTTATATATTGCGAGAGCCACCGATTTTCGCAAAACATCTACTGATAGCTATTCCCGAATGAACGAGGATTATTTCTTTGTCCATGAGGTGCATCGAAATCGCAATTGAATAAGCCTTACCAGAGATTCAGGATGCCTCACTTGCGCTTTTATCTTTTTCGATTCCATTTGCATTTATAACTATGCAGTATGCTCGAGAAAATTTATAAATGACGTCCTTCACATTTTAGCCACAGATACAGGTAATGGTAATTCAGCTCATGACGTCAACGATCACATTGCCACGCTATTTATTTTCAGAATAAAATAAGTAATGTTCCAGGATACTAAACACTTACGTAAATCGAGAAAAATACTAATCCCAAAGACGTATTCCCACCTCACTACCTCGGAAATAATGAAGTCATCATATGTTTTTTTTATGCGTCTCGATCAAACGATCACCAACCTCCGGATCCGGATCATGCAAGCGTGCGTAAATCAACCTCGGGTCGCTTAGGTTACGCATTTGATTTTTTTTTCACTTATAGCGAGCATTGTGAGGTAATTCGAGCGTCAAAGAGTCGTACATGACGTGACACTGAAGTGTATTGCAAATAAAAAGTGAGTTCCATTTTATGATTTTAAATTTCCACTTCCCCACTTGGAGCGAGCGGTGTCGTTTTCAACACGCTTCGTTTCTTTCCCCTCTCTCTCTTTTCCTATGCGAGGCTAATGGACAAGTTTTGCGTTTCATGGGACTCCTCATGACCCCGTTTCAACGCCCAGATGCCTCGAGCCACACCTCCGTCGCTGCAGCCTCATCCGCCGCCGCCTCCCACCCCCAACCCCTCAGATTCCCTCCTCCTTCTTCCTCACTTCCACCTGGCCACACCCCCTGCCACACTCCTTCCCTCCATTCCCTCATATTCAATCCCTTTTCCTTGCACTCGCACACACCTCTATTTCCACCTCGGCAAGAGTGGGTGTCGCTCGACACCCAATAACGCCACCTCCGCGTGTAAGCTCCTCAACCTTTTCTGTTTCTCGTTTGTCTTCAACCGACGCCGAGAGGCATTCGTCTCGCTCCGGGATAAAGGATTAACAAGCGAACGCCAAGTCAAGCAATTTCCTGGATATATCCGTCGCCGGTTCCGATGACGGAATCTAGCCAGAGACGTTACATTCCACGCCTTCGGGGAGAGGTGCAGTAAGTCACTGGCCACGCTCTCATTTCTCAATCGCGTGCAACAGAATGTTCACCAAGCTTAACATTTTACACCGGCAATAGTCCTTGACGCGTTTATCCTAAAAAGGATGTGAGAATCATCATTTAACTACAATTTCATTTTTTAAATTTGGATAATACTGGTATCACCTCTCCATTCTGATTAAATCGAACATTTCATGAAAATTTAATTTAACGATGGAAACCGTTCGCATGTATTTAATTAACTTAAAATTTTGTCAATACCTTTTAAATTTTAATATTGCATATTGTGATGATTAAAATTGAATTTTTTCTGTAGTTCGATTTTTTTCCGAGCGAGTTCTGCTGATAAATCAAAGTCAGTCATCTTGAACATGAGACAAATGAAGTTATCTACCTACCATACAATCGGAAAATCATTGTGACGGACAAAAGCTGTCAGGAATATTGCGTTTGACAGCTGGCAAAAAATGTCGTATGACAAGGTTTCATCAAAACATTATATCCGTAAAAATTTACCAGAGGGATTTGATATTGAAAAGATCCAAAAGGGTATCCATGTCCATAAAGACTCTGTCATCCCTTAATTATCCTTTGCTTCGACGAAAAATGTACCTGATACATCAATTAGCGATTCAAATTTATTCCTCTTGGTTTAAACATCTATTCCGTCTTCTGAATTCACAAATTGTTGCCTTGTATAAGTTTTAATGTGCTTACGCAGTTGAAAATATTTTATATCATCGTATTGATTCACAAAATGTCTAATAATTCTTGTACATTCAGACTCCTAAACCAGAGACTTCATGTTAGACTGTGGGAATTGCTCTACAATTTGGCATTACCCTGTGTTGTGATATTTGAGGAGAGCTGAAAATTTTTAAGTGAAAATATATGATAAAAGTTTACGTAGTTGTTGAAATATCATACATTGCCCCTGCCCGGTGATATTTCCTCTATTCAGTGATCATTTTTAATACATTAATTTTCCTTTTATATAGCACTATGAATAACTATTTCTCTCATGGAATAATGGCATTTATTTTATGAGAATCGATTCTTTGCTCTCTGTTTAAAAATTTCAAAAGATGCAATTTTAGATTACCGAGCATATACTGCTGTATCGTATGCTTCAATAATCTTCCGGATCTCAGGGAACGAGGAAGACAAGTCTGATCAAAGTTTCAAAACTGAATGTTTCGGAAATACCCTTCATGCCCTGCAATCCCGTACTCAAATACGGATTTGCATTAATCTCGAGCGCTTAATGAAGGTAAATCACAACAAGCAAATCGAAAGCGTATGACAGCCGCGGCAACTCTTGCGCACTTGCATGAGGCCTCTGACTGAGCGACACAATGCCAAACGAGGAGTCAAATGACCTGACGAACGCGGGTAATAAAAGCTGAGCCGGTGGGATACGCCGCCGTGGCAGCTTTTGAGTGATAAGACTTGGAGCACGAGAGGAAATGCAAATGGCGGGAGCGGTTGCATCTCGCCCACATACAAGTGGGACACGCGAGGGAATTGCAGCGGCGTTATTTAGGCCCCTGCATTCAGAATCCCGCTCGTTCGGTTCTTTATGTCATCTGTGGCGTGTTCTCGCCATAAAGAAGACCCGCGACACTCTTTGCCCCCCGCCCCACTACCCCACCATGCGTGCACCCTTTTACATTTACTCCATGTCTATACCTCATCTAAACCGCCCTTCCTTCCTCTGGAGCCTCAAGGCATTACGGTTCCTTTGTATTTTCTCTTGCCTTATCCTCCCTACTCACTCTAATGACTCAAGGCCCTACTTTTATACCCTGGACTTCTAATGCTTAACTCTGAGCTATGTCCTCGACTACATTATCCGTGAATATTTTCTTTTTTTGTCACGGCTTTTTTCTCGCACCCAGGGTAGAAGTTATTTCCATTATCACGGATCCCCTTTATCGCTCCCTTAAAATAGCCAGCGAGCCTTATTTTACCTCTACTTTTTTGACGTAAACGCATCTTTAAAAT
This sequence comes from Pyrrhosoma nymphula, assembly GCA_963573305.1. Lineage (NCBI taxonomy): Eukaryota > Metazoa > Arthropoda > Insecta > Odonata > Coenagrionidae > Pyrrhosoma > Pyrrhosoma nymphula. The sequence goes on along the minus strand of OY754327.1, from coordinate 24,410,481 downwards.
CGATATGACAGTGCGATATCAGGAGGGAAACGGCGTTGTAACGTCGGTCCTATTCACTCTGAAATTAAACTTACTCACTATTGGCACTAATGATAAAAATGTGGTCTCGTTCGATCGGGTATGCTATATGCACGATGAATGAATGATCTTGTGTTGTTGAGTATATCTTGCGACTATACTGGCGAATTGTTTGCTGCTAAGTAAAAAATCTCGTCGACATGTTTTAGTAGAAATGCCTTTTTTCGATATATTTGAGTGACTAGTCAAACATTTAGCATAAATATTCCAGTAAAATTTCATTAATCATCCCATATCCACAAAAAATTACAGATGAATAAACAAGGGAACGCATTTAATTCGAAAGAGAGTCTATTTAGTAATCGATTAGAGTTTCTACGTAATTGGACGACGTTAGACGTGGGTGAGACGGCTTCCGGAACGTCTGAAAGACATGCGCCCCTATCAATGGCACCAGCACTTCGACAGCCGCTCAATATTATCCGCCGTCGTATTCGAGTTGTATATACGTGAAATGCTCGATTATTTCTCCGAAACAACCACACCCAACTTTCTTTTTCCTTTTAAAATACACATTTTTTCACACTTGCTAATTTAAATATGGTGGATATTTTTTTTGATAAGACGCAGAGATGCAAAGAAAATAATGCTATTTTTTGCTAATTTGAGTATAATAACAGAGTGCGTTTAGGGAAAAGGGTAATGGTACTCAACCTAAAAATTTGGATGTTTCCTTCTGGTCCCTATCCCACCTGGCCCCATTCCCCATGCCATCACGTGTATTATAACTGCATCAAATACTTTTCATTGGGATTATTTGCGCATTTTTCACACTCGTATGTTGCTTTTTCCACTATTACACTCTGCGGTATTATATTACATCCGTAATGTATCAATCCTCAGCAATTCAGTTGACGTACTTTTGTGAAATGTTTCTATCAAAAACTCAGTTACTATTTGTGTTCGTTCATTTCATAAGAAGATATTACCAAAAATATCCCTTTTAATTAAGTGAAGGTTTCTCGGGTTTCACGCCGGGTAAGATTATTTAATGGATCAACGTTTCGATGGTTGACTCAGCCATCATCATCAGGATAATGATTCGATCCAGGATGCTGGTGGTTATATATAGCCGCAGATGCCCTATTGTTGTGGGAGCCGTCACGAGTTCTTTGAATTTCATCCATTACTGGGCGCCAAGCCCTACTTAAGTTGAAGCCGTTGCCTCTATTGATGTTATTTCGCTCCATCTATATCAATATCGCTTCTTTCGTTATTCTTTCCCAATATTTGGACGCCCGGGAAAGTTGTGTGGAATTTGGGAAATCGACACGATGACCATGGTCAAGGCTATGCTCTGCTAATGCAGACTTTTCCGGTTGGGAAAGCCTAATACTCCTTTCATGCTCTTTTAGTCTTTTCTCCATGGTCCTTCCTGTCTCACGAATATACGCCCTACCACACTCGTGTGGTATGCGGTATACCTCTGTTGTTTTCAGGCCGAGGTTGTCCTTAAACTTGACCAGGAATTTTTTTTCTCTAATTCTTCCTTTTATTTTTGTCCCCCTATTAATTACTTTCTATCATTTTAAGTGACTTATCATAGTATTTTTAGATCAATACTGCAGATGCGCGAGCAACATGTTAAGAGATAACTGCTGTATTTTATGCATATCCATTCCCAAATATCACACCATGAATAAAAACGAATATTCCCTGAAATCATCATGGAATGCTAACATAAATTGTCTAAAGAGCGTGGGTGATTGTGAGGCGATCGGTCACGTCACTCTCCCCCTTCACTGTGACTCCTTTCTATTTCTCTCATTCCTCACCCCCTCTCTACTTTCCCCCTGGAAGCCGGCGGGTGGGTGGGCGGCCCTTATCGTCTGTTGGCCAAACATTTACGAAGGACAGGCGGTGCGGTTCGAACAGACTTTTTTTCGCCTCTGGCGCGATCATTCATTCCTTCGCATTATCCCCGGCTCATTACGAGGATAAGATCAAAGGCGTCGCCCCGCGACGGATCGCCGGGAATAAAAAACTCAGCAAGGTCCCCGCGTGTGCTGGCGCACCTTCCCTTGTCGCCACCCACCCACCCCCCTAGCAACCATACTCCTCATCTCTCTCGTCTCTTTTCTCCTGTTGAAAATTCTTCCACTTTTAACTTCCTCCCTCTCGCCTTCGTGCTATCATCTACGTCCGAATCTTGTGGTGAAAGGAGGTGCTATTGGATTACCGAATTATTTCTGGATTACCAGGAAATACGTGACTCTTTCAATGGTAATTTTTGTTAATTCTACGAGTGAGTTGTGGCGTGCAAGTAGGGTCCGCATGAAATTATGCAGCGATGTGGATTTTGAAAGAGGTTTGCTCAGTCGAATCACTCTTAGTTTTTGTTTATTCACGATCGGCTTAATGTTTTCGCATGGTTTCCTCCTCATCTCTGCTTTTTATTCATGATGGAACTCTACATTTAAATATGGTAATATGAAGTAGCGTTAGTATTGCCACGGAATATAATGCATAGATGAGCCTTTTTTGTTCACTTTTCTTTTTTAAATATCCTTTACGCAATCCTGACGGCCTCTTCTTTTCTTTTAAACCACAAACCTGCTCGTCATGTTTTATCATAAGAATGTGCCAGTAGGTTCCTAATTTTTTATAATTTTATTTCCTCGGATCTTTAAGCTTCCTTTTTTTAATAATTTAGTATTTTGCCTGATTTACCCACCTCACTATTCATTTGTAGTTTGTAGTTCTTCTCACTATTCATTAGCGTGGTACGGTACACCGTATTATAGTCCAACCGCCTGACAAAGTTAATTCTCCGGGTTCAAATGTCGCTTTGGACATGAGATTTGCGTTTGCCAAGAAATAAATGTCATAAGTCAGCCGGTACCTATCATTCCACTTTAGCAGCTGAAGTTAATAAAAACCAATTCTACTCCCAACGAATTTAAAAAAAATAATTGACTTTTCCCCAATCGATCTTAATTCTCCGCCCAACCCTAGAGTTGGGCGGAGAATAGGAATTTCGACGTTTTCACTAATCACTTAGCTGGAGGACTTCACTTTGCCAGGTAACTTGATAATCTACCTCACCCAAATATCTCAACACCGACTTTCATTTTACCGTCAAAATGCTTCACGCACCACTCCGAATCGTTGGTTTAGCCATGCCCATTCGATTATCAATTGTCTACAGCACAGAGGTGCATGACAAAAACTACATTTTTTCATTTAAAATCATTCCCGCTATAAGGCACAAAGTTCAGCAGCCATTACATTAACCATACTCCTTATCTTTTATCAACTCTCTCTCTCAAACTACGAGGAAATATATCATGATACAAGACTATAATAAATATATGAACAAAATAATTCTTATCACATATTCTTTTCTTGTCATCCAACTCTTTGATTTAACTTATATCTCGGTTTCTTTGATTTTTTTAATTGCAAACTAAGCGTTTATGAGCTACAATAAACTAATGTTTTGTTAACGTGAACATGATGAGTGCATTGGTATTCTAATTCTTACTCTTTTATTTTTTCTCCTCAAACCAACCGCTATGCAATAATACTATTGATGACATATTTAAGCCATTGATGGTGTTAACATTTAGTTAGTCAGGTGATTTATTTACTTTTAAAGCTAATCCTTGGGCAAAAAAATGTTGTTCTATATTTGAAAATCTTCAACATGTAGGTAAATAAGTTATGGTCCAGTACCTAATGATTTCTTAGCCAAAATCACCTAAATTCTTTAATTTGTTTATCTATTACTAAAGCTAACACGTCCTCGCCAAAGGCACTTGAGGAATCCTCCATCTGGGTGATATGAATTCAATGGTCAGCTTATAAAAGCCATGACCCAGCCCAGTTTCCGGTTGGACTGCGCACTGTTCTCCTGACTGCTTTGGCCTGCGCCAAGCGCCAGGGGTAGCGTGCGAGGTTCTGACTTGTGCTGGGACGAGTGCTGCATGCCTGGTGTGGAATCACCCCGTGCCACACTCCCTAGTGGTGGCTTGCACGGTACTTCGTGGATGTAGATGACAGAAAATACCGTAATAATTTCACTGTGAATATAGCAGACCCGTACGTTGCCAACCTGTCCTTGTAAGCTGGGTCACTGGAGGTTCATCATCTCTTTGAAATAATTTTAGCATACCTCGTGGGAACGAAGAGCAGTAGCTGCGATTAAAGCTATCGTAATTAAAATCTTAGATGATGGCGAAAGGAAAAATCCGTGTGAAAACTACGCAAGGGCACCTTGGACAGTGCCCTTTGAGCAAGTCCATTAATTCAACTCATGTCGGCATTTCATTCCCAGTCTGAAAAAACGTGATCGCGTGGCTGACTGCAGCCTTAAGGCCTAAACGTGGCTAGGTCTAGTGACTTCCCTCCCTGGCGTGAAACGTGAGACTTCAACCCCCCCTGTGTGCGATGTGATTTCCTCGGTTGCTAGATGTCAGACGATATTCTCTATTCTCTCCCACAACCACCGAAGCGAGCAAAGGAAAAGCCGATAAATAAATATCTCCTTCTCCTTTCCCGCCCTACGGCGATTTTTTCCCTCCCTTTCCCACAAACATCCATCCACCCACCTTCCCAACCCCCTGTTCATTCTCTACCACCCCTCCCTTCCTCTCCTCCTCCCGGCGGACTAGCTTCCGCTAAAAAGCAGTTGGTCTGCGAGACGTATCGATACATCGGCTGCTCTGTACGATATATGTGGGATGTCGGATGCATTGCTATGTAATGCATCGCCTTATTTATGATTCATACTTGTCGTTCCTTTTCGATGTAGGTACTAACTCTTGATGGTAGGCATAGGAAACTAGCTCTATGACTATCATTCCCTCCACACTGTCCTTTCTTACCATATTTCCTTTGCTTTGGCCACCTGCAAGCATAACTTTATACACGCTATCTTCTTCTTAAGACCCCAAATATTTCTCCTCTTCAGAGTGTCTCCCATCACATTCACCCACGAATTTTTGGTGTACTCCTTTTCTTCACACCATTTTCTATAATATAAATTTGTTTGTTTATTAGACTCTCATCCAATCTATTAACATGGCCAAGTCAAAAAAATCACGCTCTTTACGTAAATTATAAAATTCATAATTATTATAATGTGCTGTTTTACTTCATTTAATTAATATGTAACCACCTGTCAAATGAATGAAACATGTTTTGCTTAGAGCTCAAACATTAGTGCATTTTTTTGCATATTATTAGTGGACGAATAAGTCCAAGAACAATAAAACATTTCTATTCAATTCTATTCTAAATTATTCTCTGGTTACCCACCAGGTTAGGTCCTCCATTTCTGCTAACATTTCGATGTGTGACTCGCTTATCGTCTCCAGGGCTTCTGATGATGATGAGCGAGCCGCACATCGGAACGTTCGTCGGTGGAGTTGGGAGAACCTGACCCAGTGCGTGACCCAAGAGGAGTTTATGCTCAAAATTCGCCGGGAAAGACTCAGTTCTTACGTACATTACCGGAGTACCCATTCCACATCGTTCCATGCCCCAGTCGCACAAAATGTGTGTCGAAATGCGATATTTAAATTCGAATATCGCTCGTCCCTACCCCGAAGTGGCGAGACCCCATAGCCAGTTTATCCCTATCTCCCTATCCACCTCTCTCTCTCTACCTCCTCTCTTCATTCGCCCGCCATCAATCACACGCTGGACACTTCATCCCCCCGCAGCACTGCACGCCTCCCGAGCGAGAACCCACCACCCACCGAGTGAACACTCCACGTGTCCATCACCTCCTCCATCTCACTTTGCTGCCGCGGCGAGCGGATAACGCGACCATGCAATCTCCTCCACACACCGGTTTCAGTTTTCTATTCGCACATCGTAGTCGTTTTTTCATTTCATGCAGATCCTCATTCTGCCAAACCCATTGCCGTCTTGTTTCCCTCCCCTAGTATCTCGCAGCGATGAAGAAGTTTCCCGTGGTGTTGAATGTTCCCATTTCTGCAGTTTGATAAGAACATGAGGAACAAAAAAAATTCACAATCTTCTTTTCTAGAATTGTGACCCAATTTGAAGCCGGAGGTGATACAAATATGATCTGGCATCCATGAATGTCTTTCTTCGATTTTCTAAGTGCAACTTTCCCATCAAAATTGCTTTAAATTTCAATTCCTCCAATCAGATCAATGTATCCAATGGTTCCACAGTAGAACTCAGGTTTATTAGGGTTACTGATGCTGATTCTTGAATGCATGGTTTCCTCTAGGCCAGTCAATGAGGTTGAAAGGAAACAAAGGAGTCATGCCTAACTCGTGATCGTGGGTGAAGGTGAGGCAAGAGCAAGGTTTGCTTAGATTCTGTATCGAGTTGGCGTGATATACCAGGCACAGAACATCGCTTTTCCAGTAGAATCTTTCGAAGATTTTACGAGAATCAAGCGTGAAATCCAGAAGCGTTCGTTAGAATAAGTCATAGGTCATGTTATGGCCGAATTGCCTTCCAAAATTATGTGGAACGTCGTCTCCATCTTTCAGTGGCATCCTAGGCCGTATTAGCAGGGATATGACTGGGGGGAACTGTCCAGTCCTCATGAATCCCAGCCCATGATGGAGAGGGAGTTTAAAAGTAGATAATTGGGAGGAAGGTTAAGGATTGAAGGCCAGGGGTTAGAATTGGTGGGGAAGCGAAGAGAGGGAATGGTAAAGGGAAAGAGAGAGAGAGACCTGGAGTGAGCGGTTCGTGGTGCGTGGTGCGGTGTCTGGTGTCGGTCGGCCAGAGATGGATGGACGTGGGTGGAGTGGTGTCGGTGGTGGTGGAGGTGTCGGCATGGGGGTGGGAGGGAGGGCGGGGCTCGCTTGTTTTGACGCGTCAAGTGAGAGACGCGTCGGGGGGGTTAACTAAAATCCCTAAACTTTGCGTTTCGGCGATGAAAAGCTACTTTCGATGAGTGGGTTCGATTTGGTGATTCGTGTTTCCTGGCGAGCGGGGGGGGGGGTGGGATGTAGGGGGATTGTGAGTGGAAGAGGGAAGAGACCAACGCCATGACTTAATGATTATACCCTCCTCCTCCTCCCCCCTGCTTTCTCCCCCTTTTCGTTTTAAGCCCCAGCTTGGCTGGTGCGAGGCCATAGAAATCACTCTTCCCCCACGCTGACAACTCAGTCACCGTGTGCCAGCTTTTTGATCCATTGCTCGGGGAACAGCTTTATTTTTTTTCCCTTCTTCCCATTAGAGCGGTTTTCTCCTTATTTTTTTAAAGGGGTTTTTTTTAAGGTGCTTTGGTGGACCAATTTTAAAGGCATTTAATTTATCCTCATCCCTATTCTAGATCATTTTTAATAATCTGTTTTCACTGAACTTGGACGTTAGACACACCAATAGTACTTTCTTACCTCTCTAATAACCTTGCGTCCTTGTTTAATGTCAAAATATTTAGTCAACGTTTTGGTGACTTAAAATTATGAACACTTTTGAGTAAGAAAAGATCCATGTAAAGAGCAGTGTTTCACAACTCGTAGGACTCCTTAGCAAATATTTATTGCGCCTTCTAACAGAATCTTTTAAAATAGTTATTTAGTCATTTCTAAAGAATTTTCTAAGAGTATGGGAGTGCAGAATGAAAAAATAACCCTGAGCTCCTCATATTGCAGCATTATGTCTTATGTGAATTTGGATTATATTTTTAGGTATAAATGTTTGAAATGCATGGGTTTTGAGGTAAATTATTGCAAAAGTGATTATTGTTTATATTTTCAATTATTTTTGGAACTCCAATGACAGCATACGGAAATATGAGTCCCCACTGAGATATTTAAATCAATATTACTAATAATATGAATCTTATAGCGTCATGAAAACTATTTTAATGTAATTAATTTGAAAACCCACCTTCTATATATTTTATTTTTAGTCAAAATATTAAAGGTTCTACATTTTTATTTTAACCTAATCCGTTAGTAATTGTACACAAGATATTCACGGCGCGGTGGATCAGGATCTGGTTGCTGAGGCGTTCAGGGCTCGTTTGCAGCCACTCATGAGCGAAAGATGGATTTTGTAGCTCTTATTTAAAAGGCGTCTGTTTCGTTGAAACAGTTCAGCTTCCACTAATGTCTACGCTCAATGCAGAATAATTTATTTCATTGGAAACTGGACCCGGATGCTTTAGACTCAGGTGAAACTTAGCCCATGTTTTGATGCTGTCTCCTTACGAAAGTTTTTATTGCTCAAAGTTTTCGAGTTAAATAAGTATTTTTTTTTGCTGATAGAGTTTCTTAGACAATATTTTTGCAACAGATGCAGATTTAGGAGTATTACCTATAGTTGCAATTAGGTATGCGCTAGGCGTTAAACACCATTTAAAAATTTTCATACCCTAAGGCGTCGATAATTAAATAAATATACTATTTTTCAAAAAGTAAGCTTTCAACATGCATACCTTTGTTGGTGCTGCTAGGAATGTGTCAATTTATTGAGTTTGCAGAATGTATCAACCTCATATTACTTGGCTCTCTCCTTGCCTTTTACATTGATCATTATCTCAGCGATTCAGCAGCTATTATCACCTTGCGCGATACCAAAGCGGAAAAAAATGTTTTTCGATGTGATTCGTGACCTGATGCTGATGTATATAGTCGTAATACATCGCAGTAAAATATTTGGGTTGAGCAGTTTACCGTATCCTACATTATATAAAATTATCAAACTAGTGATGCTGGTAGGGAAATGCTTGCTACCCATCTTGCATGCATCACGGGTACTGGAAGATCGTTCAAGATTTTATTTCCTTCCCCAGGATATTGACTACCTCAATAAACCTTCACGTGAATTTAACTTTTGGCAATGGTGCTTCAGATAACCAAGGTTTACAGGCATTAAACACTCTATTACTAAAGCAGATACTGGAATACATTTTTTTCGATCATTGACCTACCTCATTAGCTCATAGATATTTTTCCAAGTTTAATTATCATTTATAACTGCATTTATATTTCCAAGAGAAAAATCAGCGGTAGATCCGAATTTTCAACTCATAGTTATTCTTATGATTGATAAAGTTTTAGGAAATTGCATATAGCCAATAATGTTATTTTTTAACTTTTAGAGAATTGAGTAGCAATAAATACTACGGGGTTTATTTATGAAACAGACATCTCAATCATCGCCGCATACATTCTAGCTTCTCCACGTATTCGTTAGTATCGCCATGTTCCATGTAGTGTGTCCTGTCACCACTCATTTTTTATTTTTTGATCATTTGTCAATATAGCTTCGTCATTGCCAATAAGTCTCATTAATACTGTGAAATGCGAACGATATAGATCTGATGACTTCCCGTAAATGATGCTTCAAACCGGTAAAATACATACTCATCTCAACAGTTGACATGCAGTTTCACTGAAAACTAAGTAATTTGATTAAGCAAATTGTTTTTTCGTGATTATTAGGTAATTTTATTAAATGGGATGGGACTAATAAAAGGATTAAAAACCTTTAATTAGAAATCCATGCTACTCCTTTTCGTTTCTAAGTTCTTCTGTCATACCCTCCGATCTCACAAGTTAGTGTGGATTTTCGTTATGTCATTGAACCTTCAGGGTGGAACAGGTGCCTCAGGATGTGACGCTAGGGGAATACATTTCATTCGCCGAAGCTTGTTGATTTTTCTCTCTGGCTTTAATCATCTCCTAGAGAGTACCTACCTTTTGCCCATCGTCTCCTCCCCTCCATGCCTGTTCCTTCCAATCTTAGCCTCCTCTGCTCCTTTGTCTTTCTAATCTTCACATTTCATTTTCCACGTGCATGCAAGTACCTAGATTTTCATCAACCGCTCCATCTTTTTATCTTCCATTCACCCTCAAACACCATTCATTCTTCTCCTTCTCTTAATTCTTCTTTTTTTCTGAAATTTCTCTTTCCTCCTTTCACCCTCCATCACTCACTCGCTTTCTCTCCCCTGCCATTTCTCTCACCCCTCATCCCCCCTCCACCCTCTCCTTCCTTCAACTTCCTTTCACTCTCTTCTCATCCCCCCCCCACACCGCCCGCCATCTCCTCCACCCCTTTACCTTCATTTCACTCCGAAATTCTTTTATTTCATCTTCGCCGCTCAAAGATGGAGGGGAAGGGGCCGTCTTCTTTGTGTTCCCTCCTTCGTGCGCGCCAGCATTCTCCCCCCTCACCCCCCCCCCTGGCTCCCCCTCCCCCCACACACTCACACCCTGTCTCCTTTTTTTGTGGTCGGATTTGTTTGAGATTTGATTTTTACATTTTTTTTCTCATTCGAAAATGACGCCTCGCCATAAATCTCCCCAAAAACAGCCATATTGTCATTCTTACCTCCTCATTTTGTCATATATATAAACGACTATGTTCGCATATATCTATTTTTTCTTTATTTTTTTATGATTTGGAACCTTCTCTCTGAGCGTAAAAAAATGCATATTTCCAATATGGTGCTTTGCTGATATGCTAGGTGGTTTTTTAATAGGAATAGATTTTTCAGAGGGTAGTTTTAATACAGCAATTAGTAAGAGAAAACGCATTTTCTATCTCAGATCGCTTAATTATCCCGAACTAATGCGTTTGCCCAATTACTAACTAGGTATTATTGCCGTAAATATGTTAGTTACGTCTGTTTTGAGGACGCAGATGAATGCAGATATATATAGCACAAATATATATAGTATATATTTGTGCTATCCCGTCGATAAATATTAGAACTGATGAATTCACGTTAAAATGATGCAAAAATCATCAGAAGGTTGATGATCCAACGTTCTATAAGAGACCTATGTATTTTGCATTATGAAGAGGGTTTTTAAAGGTAAAAGAATGATAACTACATAATCATAAATCCATTTCAGAAAAAAATCACTACAGTTTAATTGCAGAACAAATAAATCGAGAGAATAGGTTTATCAAAACTATGGCAGTAAAACGAGCTTAAGTTTAGGTTATATTTAATATCCCCCCTTATATAGATAAAGAGGGAAGTGAATGCCTTCGTGTCTAAATGATTGCTCGATGCGGTGTCTTGAGTGAGTTCATTGTTGCCGGAGATGAGCGCCGCATCTTTTCCATCAGAAAGCCCAGCGCAGTGTTCACAGGACGTCTGTCCATCAAGCGACCGACGTCATCAAAGGGATTCACCAGTTCAAAAAAACCGAGCAACGGAGCGAAACAAAACCTACTCATCGCCATTCAAAAATAAACTTGCGAAAAAAAGTAAGTGATAGAGGGAACATGATCTAGAAAGAATGAATAGTGCGGTATGTAATAGCCAGAGGGAGGGAGAACTCTCTTGATGTCGGAGACTCACCGAAAGAGAATGGAGGAAATGAAAGCCTTTCAAGTGAAAGGCATGCGATCGGCGATCTAGTAACTTATTTATGCAAGAAACATCTTCTTCGCTTCACACTGTATGAACTTTTGTTGCAGAACTTTATTGGGCGGATTCAAGGACGGATTGAAAGTTAATAAAGGGAGAGGAGGATTTTTTGTTTGATGTATTAATTGTATGGGAATAACGATTTAGTGGCAAATGTGGTAAACTCTGATTTTTAGCAAATTATGTCATTGCAAGTGATGCTGAGGAATTTTTTTAAATATTTGTTTTTAAATTACAATATTTTCCTCAGTATATTGATAGCTGATTCATGATCAGTTGAGAGTAGATACTTGTTAGACAAAAAAAATCAGTTTTGGAAAGGCGTTTCACTATCTTCATCATATTTTTACTGCTATATTCAGTTTCTGCCAAAACAAGATACTGCCGTGAGCTAATTTACTCTTTAACTCTGTATGTTTTACCTAGGAAGAAGGTACATGAACGAAATCAAGGAATTACGTGAGACAATTCATAGAGGCAATTTTAAATTCCTTCTAATATTAAATTCCGTAGGTAATGAAAAACCTCATAGCCGTAGCCATGCAACAGTACTTCACGCATATTTATATGGAGTCTAAGAGTTAGAACTATGAGCTAAAGAACATGCTCTCATGATAAAAGAGAAAATTCCAGGATTATTTTGGAAACTTTTCTCATTCCTTTTCGGACAATGACTCTTTTTATAAGAGAAAAAACTTCCTCTTTAAAGAGAAGAGGAAATCAAAGAATGGAAGAAAAACAACGGGAAGTGAGAGAGTAAAGAAATTCGCATGAAAGCTGAAATAAAATTTTGGTGGAACAAGTGAAAGTTTCTGGAGAGTTAAGGAAAAGAGACATAGCGCTAAGAACGCAGTGGAAAGGCACTGGAAGAACAGAAGATTGATACTGAAAGACCACGATAAGGAGTATCCTCGAATCAAAGGAAGGAGACGAGAGGGAGATGTAACAAATTTCCCTGGTAGAAAAAAATGTTCGTTTGTTGGAAGTCAACGTTTCTCTGTTTTGCTGCCTGAATGCATGCTGTAGATGGCTTGTCTTTTCTGTCTTTTGCTCTCAATTCCATCCATGAGGAAAGGAAAGTTATTTTTCCCGAGAAGAAGGCCGGGCTCACCGTATGTTATTTAATTCAAGGCCTTAAGTCATGTTCAATTCAGCCCTGGAAGCAGCACTATCACCCATAAAGCTAAATGTATTCAAGTATGATAAATATTAATACTTTTTCCTCTGATAGGCATCAATTTGAAAATTAGGTGAAGTAGAAGTCAATTTAATGTAAATCCCAAGCTAATTGGTTCTGAATGAACACACGGAAGTGGGTTTTAACTCTAGAAGCGCCGGAGTGGTCATTTTGACCGTTTTTGAATTTCAAATGGCCCCCTTTTTCTTCACGATGATTAAAAGTTGTTAATATTTCGCGGTTTTTACTGAATATATATTCTATGCCCACACGCTAAACATTTTTATTCTCGGCTGCATGATTAATTAAATAATTGTTGATGTACCTAAAAGCGCCATGAGCGGTCATTTTGACCGGTATTATAAATTATCAGCTTATTATTTTTTCCTTTCAATTAAGATTTTTTTTTCTAGTATGATGAGTAGCTGATACGTTATCGGATTGAATTCACAACTGATGTTCTACATTTTTCCATTCATTTTTTTTATAATTATGCAATTGTATTACAGAATTATTGCATAGACTTTTTCAGAATTATCTCGAGGATTACACATAAAACCACCAGAAAATAGGTCCAGAATTCTGTTTTATTTTAAAGAATGCTAGATGTGCTGTTTCCACCACACGCTTCGTCCCTTTTTTTATCCCTACACGGTCAGTCGAGCTTTGACCGCGTATTGGGTAGGAACAAAACCCCCAAGCTCTAAGGCATGTACCGGCGACGCAAACATTCTTCGGAAGAACTTGTACAAATTTTGCAAGACTTATCAAAAAACGATTCTGATATTGACGAACTTATGCCAGTGCATTCAGATTCGGATTATGGAGTTACTTTCTTCTCTGACACTTCAAGTGACTTTGCTGGGAGTGGCAATTCAGACGCTGATGCCTCGACACAAGCGTATCTGCAAGATCATCTGACGGAAGCACCCATTCCTGGCTCTGGTGAGAGATATTTCGATAGAATTACGATCCTGTATATTCGAAGGAGAGCACGTTAAAATCATTACAAAATCGTTCGCAGTCTTCCTCTTCATAATTTCCTCACTTGACCTTAAGGTGGCTGGTCTAAAAAACCAAAGTGAACAGATTTTCTTAAAAATTTCCAAATATGTTCCTTTTTGGATATTCTATGGAATATCGAAGAAAAAACGGGGGATCATTTTTTCGATATTTTAGATTCTTTTAACATGGAGTCTTATGGCGCACTCCACTCCAATAGGATAAATTACGCACTTTCTCCATTCCTACTGAACAGATTTCAACGAAAAACTGATATAATGTAGCTATAATAAATTAAAATCTATTCTGAAAAAATCATTTGATACTATCGACTGAAATTTTTCGTAAATACGATTTAAAAATATGTATGCGAGAATTTCAAATGTCGCGCGCGGCTATGTGGTGTAAAGTTGGCAACGTGGCACACAAAAGTACGGGACATGCTAAGCAGAGACAGCGTGTTGCGAAATGGACGCTGTTGCCGGATTAAAAACGAAAGATAAAATAATGTATAGAAACATATTTTAATACTAGTTCGCATTCGAGTGACAATATATCTTCATTAAAATACTTATTTTGAATTATTTGGCCACGGATGTAACTGTTTTCGGAAAATTAATTTCGCAAAAATGACTTAAGAAATGAATCAAGTCTGCATCTAAGCAAATTTTTATGGCAATGTGTAAATTTAAAGGACAATACTTCAGAATTTACCTAAGACATGAGTCATTTCTACTGAATTTAGTACAACTACGACCTATTATTTAAATTTTAAACCAGCATTAAAATTTAAGTAACTAAATTTCTCAATGACTAACAATTACCCGACCAGCCACCTTAAGCATCGGTCACGGTGGTGGAGTGAGGCTTGGTAGAGGGGGAAGAATACGAGGAGGAAGAGGACAACGGAGAGGCTGGGGAAGAGAATGTGCAAGGGACTGCAGAGTGCCAACCACTGCTGACGCAATTCAAGAGAATCTCCAACTACACAGTGATGCTACCCTCGAAAAAATTCTCTTAAAAACATGTTTTTTATGATTCTTCTTTATGTTTTGTGGCATTTGGAAGCATTTTAAGTGGTTTTCTATTTCGCGAATTAATTCGAAATGTCTTTTAGAGCGAATATTTGCTATATAGCGAAATAAGCGCTAATTTCACCAAAATTTAGACATTTCCACAAATTGTTTTTTCCCGTTTTTGTTAACGAAAGTTTTGCGCCTGGGATTTCTGAAAAAAACGTGTTTTCAAGCAGCCCGCTGCCTCCTGCCTCGATCGGCCTCCCAAGCATTTTTTGCTACACCTCCCTCTGACAACCGTTGACCATGCGCATTGGCTATATCTGGCGGCCTAGCGGTATTGTTGAATGCGTGGTTGAGTGACGCGCATGCATGACGCGGTTCCGGTTGAAACAATACATCGTCACAACGTGGATATTTCTCTATGAAGTGAATGCCTTTTGTTAGTGCTTGTGTTTTCTTATTTTGTTAGTGGTTTTTGTTTTGGTTGTGCGTCTTCATTACAAATGGGACGCACCATGGGCATTCAATCAGTGAGAAGTGAAGTCAATCAGTAGGTACCCTAATGGGACGAAGAAAGCTAGATTTAAACTACATTATGCCTAGGCCTACTTTATTTTTCATTTATTTTGAATTGTACATAATAGTCTCCAAGAACGAATATTTGGCCTAGGACTGCACCAATCCATAATTTAAGCCCTGACTCAAATTGTACTTTCAATATTACAAACAAAACTAGGAATAAAAAGATATAATTATGAACATCTATTGTCTATGGTAGTAACAGTAGTAGTATATTCATGACCAATTCTCGATAAAACATCTTAAAATGAAATAGTGGTCAATAGCCAAATCTCATCAAGTTATGGTAGTAACAGCAAGATTCATGTTTTTTTAAATAAAAAATTATCTAAGCCTAGAAGCTTAGATGTACATTTTTTGTTTACTCTTCAGATATCAACTTATTACTAGCACATCCATTCACAAACTAGATGAAAAACTTACAAATACTTCATTCATAACAGCATACCATAATTTTGACCGGAATCCTCTGTTTGTGACCATTATATTCCCAAAAATCTAATTTTCCACATTTTGCTATTTATTTTCTAATTCTCTAATAATTAATGCTACAAAATATTAAATTTCAAATAACTAATGCTAAATATACAAAAAAATAATGCTATAAAAACTTTTTTCTACTCATGGGGCATGGGATTGCAGAGGGTCGAGAGAAAGCAGAGGAAGAGGGGAGTGAAGAGGGATTTGAGAGATGAGAGGGGTGTGCCTAAGTAGAGAGGACTCCGCAAGAGGGCGACAAAGGTTTGAGAGAGGTTGAGGGCGTTGGTCAAGCTAGGAGGTGGGACGACAACCCCCCCCCCCCCCCCAAGCCTCCTCTGCCACTCCCACCCCTCACCCCACCTCCTTGACTTGCGTGAGGAAGTTTTACGCGAGAGGAGCCATCTTGGGAATCAGCTGATAAGTGAATTGGGGATGGAGAGGTGGAGAGTCGGGAGAGGATGGGAAAGGAGTTAAGATGGTGGCTAGCCAGTGATCATAGTTCGAGGGACAGCGAGAGGGCGCAGGATGCGCAGGCACAGTTGCGGCAAAGACGACCGAGGGAGGCTTGGGAGAGCGCGGGCAGAGGGGAGCGTGGGACGGAGAGGTGTAAGGGGGATAGCGGAGATATGTATGGTTATCCTCAAGGGTCTGACACATTACTTCAATGGTTATACATTTCACCGAGAGCACTCTAGCGGTCAGGCGCCAACTATCAGCGCAGCAACGCGACAGGTATACTCTTTAGTTGAATATCTGGCAGATTTAATTACGAAATTACCTATTTATTTCTGAGGGGAAACTTAAAAAGGTAATCGTACAACCAATTCTGCATCCTGAAAAATGATGGAACCAGATTGCAGCGCAATAATGCCGTCCAGTCCTTCTCTTGGCATTTTCGCAGTGTACTTTCTCGGCCATATTCTTTGTTTACTTACGGTTGCGATGGCGATGTCTCGTATGGTCCCCGGCGTATTTTAAATTCACGCTGATAAACGTCTTGCAACAAAAGGAATAACTACAGCATTTTTTCACAAAAAATAAAAGATTTATTTAAAAAACATACGATCTTTATCTTTTTCTCCCATACTTATTTTTCCATTTGCGCCTGAAACAATTGGCGCTAGTAGTAATCCATACGAGATATCGCAATTCCAACAGACCCTTGGTTATCCTGGTCTAATCATATAGAGACCAGTGAGAGATCGTAAGGCTACTGAAGGTAGAGTTTAGATTAAAGAACGTTGGGGGTACGCAACTGGAAGTGGAGTTGATATTGTATCTGAGACCAGTTTCCTTCACTTGCTACTTAGCTACGAAACATAAATTAGCGAAAATGTCTATTTTCTTCTCAATTTATAATAATTTCGATCAACAACAGCTCATTTTCTCGTTTTCCTTCATTTTTGGCTGCTGATCATGCTCTCCTAATATCGTTAATTTTGTTTTTTTTTTAAATGACCATTGTTGCTTCTCTTATGATCTAAAAATTAATTTTCAGACTGTTTTGCATTAACCGTGAAGGAGTAGTATGCAATCTTTAAATGAACTCTTAATTAAAACAAATAAATAGTAAAAGTTATTTATTATTTAACTTTGTTTTTTCCCCAATAAAGTACTCACATACGTTCAATAACTCATTAATCGTAGCCCTGTAGATGTTTCTGGGAGTGGAGGAGCTATTTGTTTAACCCTTTCAGTCATACTGTCCATTAAAATGGACATACCTATTAGGGGCCTCTCCCCGAATAGTTACATTGTGTCAATGGTGGTGAAACACATTGCATT
The DNA here is from genome assembly GCA_963573305.1 of Pyrrhosoma nymphula. NCBI lineage: Eukaryota > Metazoa > Arthropoda > Insecta > Odonata > Coenagrionidae > Pyrrhosoma > Pyrrhosoma nymphula. Next base: position 24,393,032 of record OY754327.1, on the reverse strand, counting down.
TGTCCGCTCAACCTTCCTGAGCATTACTAAGTTGCAAACCCTTCCTTACGAGCTTGATCTTTAGAAAAGAGAAGGCTTGAATAGAAGACGGCTGTACGTAGAGGAAGGTCTGCTAGCAAGTAGCATTTTATATTATTTATAATTGAACAACTTAATAGTTAACTGCAGTTTTTTCAATTGTATTTTGAAAATGAAATATTATTAATTCCTTATGGAGTGGTTGATATACAATATTACATAAGTTTTGTGATATTATGGCCTGGAACATGGTGTCCATTTTAATGGACAAAATTACTCAAAGTGTGTGCATGTGCTTTAGGCATTTTTCCCTATGTTTTGGACTTTTAGGTATTTCAACCACCTGAATACTCAGAGAAGCGGATATATTGGACGTCATTAATGATGTGAATATTACGGAGGTGGATTTTCTTGACAGTAGCGATGATGAGATGCACGATGAGAGTAAATGAACATTGGCTGACGTAAACATTATTTTCCCTGTATACCCCTACACCAAATTTGGGAAGCTTCTGAGGTAGAACCTTTTGTTGATCTATCGTCTCCTCGTGAGTACTTCAGTAGGTACATCCCCGAGGAAATTATTGACAGTTTGGTGGATATGACTAACAATTATGCTATACAAACCGATACGGCACTGTCCCCCCCACAAAAAGGTAAGAAATTAAAGTGCTACTTGGGCTTCATATTGTTGTATCCTTTTTGTGTCCAAGCTATTTAACGCCTTTCAAATCTTCGCGCGCGACTCGCGTTTCGCGACTCTTCTTTTATTTTCGTAATAAATGTCCTTCCTGCGTGCGCTCATACTAAAGTACGACCGCACCCAGGGTGAACTCGTTGGCACGTGCGGACTCGAGAAAGAGTACGCAGGTAGCCTCCTTCACTTGCCCTCTGAGCTCAAGGAGACGCCCCGTCGGAAGGGTTGCCACCGCAGAGCAGAACAGGCGCAGCTGCCTAGTGGCATAACAGGAAACATGGTTTCCACCGACGCAAAACGCGGTTAAACTCTTACGCACATAGCAGGTGTCCACTTAGGACACAAACAAATGACGCAAATGGCAGATGTTCATTATCGACACAAACAGGATGCACTCTGGGTATAAATACTGGAGATTCGCTCCACACAATTGTCAGTCTTTGGCCCAACGTTGGAACTAACCCTCGAATGCACTAGCCATTCGAGTAGAGGGAACTCTGCCCTAGAGAGACCAAGAGCACTCTGTGTCTTGTACTATTGACGGTAATAAACCCGTTATGAACTTGATACAGCTCTTTGACTTCACTCGACCCACCCGGTTGTAGTACGTACGGCCCTCGATCCCATTTTTGAGGGTCCTAGTCGCCAGAGGGATGCGACAATATTATTATGGGAAATCTTGGTTATCCAAGGGTAAGAATGTACTGGAATAGCGCAATTGGGATTCAGGTTTTCAAAAGGTCAAAAGATATCAATAGGTTTTACGAACTACAGAACAATTTGCATGTTGTAAATTACTTGGAAGTGGATATAAGTAAGGATTGATTTCACAAAGTTAGACCTCTTTACAACGCCATTCGATCGCGCTGTTTGCAATTAACTCTGAAAAAGGAACTGTGTGTCGATGAGCAATTTATTCCTTTTAAAGGGTTCTTGAATGTGAAACATTACATTAAAGGAAATCCTTCCCCGTGGGGGGTCAAAGTATTTCATTTGTGTGGGAAAAGCGGACTGTCATATGATTTTCTAATTTATCAGGGTGCGACAACTGAAGTTAAAAAAGAAATGCAGCTACAAATTAGGCATGGTGCTTCAGTTGTACTGCATTTAATTGACAGAATATCATGTACTTTGATAACTTTTTTAGCTCCTATCACTTGTTGCAAATATGCAAAAGGAAAAATATTCTGGCTGCAGGAACTACAAGAATAAACAGGTTTTCTAAACTCCCACTGATGTCCGATTCGGAAATGAAAAGAAAGGGTAGAGGATATTGTGAGGAAGTGTGTATTAGGGACGGTGACGTTATTCTAACGAAGTGGGTGGACAATATAACAGTTGTGATGGCCTCCAATTTCATTGGAAAGGGATATATGGATGAAGCAAAACGCTGGGATAGGAAGGAAAGAAAGTATGTCCATATAACTAGGCCTGAAGTAATTAGCAAGTACAGTTCTAGCATGGGTGTAGTGGATTAACTTGATTTTTAATCACCTTGTACAGAACATTTATACGGTCACGGAGATGGACTTAGCGCATGTTTACTGATGCACTTGACCTTGCTCTAGTCTACAGTTGGCTTGAGTATCGCCAAGACTCTAAAAATATGGGGATACCAGAAAAGTTGTGCCTCGATTTGATTCACTTCCGAATGGAAGTGGCTGAATCTTTGATTAAATCGCAAAAATCTGATAAGAAAAGGAGTCGAATACCTAGCACCGGTGAAACGCCAAGCCCCAAGGTACAAAGAAGGAACACAAAAGGGCTTTGCTCAGACGCTCGCTATGATGGTATGAACCATTTTCCTGAAATGGACGCTAAAAAAGAGGCTACAAGGTGTAAACTAATGAAATGTACAGGAATGAAATGTGTATTGTTTAAAATGTAATCGCCATCTTTGTTTAACTAAAGATAAAAATTGTTTCAAAACTTATCACACGAAATAAATTACGCATGTGAATATAATAATACTGTATATACATAAATTATATCATTATGAGATCATATGGAGTGTTTTTAGCAAACATATTTTCCTAAAAATCAATTTAAAACAAACAGTAAAACCAATGCAAGTGGCAGGTACTCATAAAATAAAAATACCCTTTGAGTAATTTTGTCCATTAAAATGGACATGAACAAAAAAATTCAGCTAATGGACAAATCAACATAATTTTTGGTAAATATGTTTAGAAGAACATAATCAACGTAAAACATACAAAAAATAATTTTTAACTCTATGGAAAAAAAATACTGACCGAAAGGGGCCAGAGCATTAAAACATCCACGTGTCCGGAAAACAGGAGTGCAAAAAGGAGCACATATTCCAAGATATGATTATGGAACTAGTGTGGAGTATAAATTGAACCATACTATATATTTTAAAATTGCGTACAATGCAAAATTATTTGATTTTAGCTACTTTAAATGTGTAATCAAAAACTTTATTTTTAATCCCACAACTTATGGCACTATTCTTTCGATGGCCGGTCATTCAAAGATGACAGGCAATGATTTTGCAGTAATTTCTTTTTGTATGATAACTTTTAACGCAAGCCATCACTCTCGCATACCAGCTAATCGTACAGCTCTCATTCTAAACTATTACTTCTGTCGATGAGGCTTCTAAGCAAACTATTAAGTTCATCCTCCGTGCAGACTATTAGGGAGAGTTGATATTAATGACCAGGTTTGATAAAAATAAGACGATCGACGTAGTTTGAAAGCCACCCAGGCAGTACATTAGAAGGCTATTCTCTATTTGCCTAATGTGTGTCTGTAAAGAGGGAGAGAGTTTGCCATGGGAAAACAAAACGGAGACATGAACTAATCCCTGAGCCCCCACAGCGAAGGCTATTCATCAATTACCTACTCCACCTTTACTCACCCCCAGCCCTTCCACTGTCTATCCGAGAAACCCACCATACGCTATGAAAATGGCGTGTGTAGCAAGCCTTTCAAATCGATGGATTTTGGGTTCCAAATGGTCTTAAACTGACATTAATTGATGAAGAGAATCCTTCGCGCTACTTACACAAGATACGGTCATTATTGCTGTAATTATCAATATATTATAAATATTATACGGGCTTGTTTTGTATCAATTGAGCCATCTAAAACAGATATTTGCATCGGAAATTTTATAACATGCATTAGTATCTTCAAAATTAATATCTATCATCAATCAGTAACTGATTTGAAATTGAAAGAATAATTTTGAAGATGGAGGACAAAGTAAGTATATTTTGAAAGTCAACGACATGTTTATTTAGTAAAATTGTGGATAATTATAGAGATATATTATCTGAGGCATGATACATTGGGTCGTTGTGGCAGCTAGATTCTAACTTTAAGTAAGAAAGGGTGGCTAGGGAAGCAATTTTTCAGAACTCTGATAAAAATATGAATGCTGTATGGATAGTCATTCTTAATAACAGTTTTAATAGGTGTTAGTCTGATGGAATGAAATTTTTAGGATCCCTAGGCATATTTCATTAAAGGTAGAATGATGCCGGTGAAGGTTATCAATCCACCATTCCTCTTTTTTATATGTTTATACAGTTTATGTGCCACCATTTTTAATGACCCAATTAACCTCCCCTTTCAATTGTTATTGTTACTACTGTATCTGGAATGTCACTTCAATGCATCTCTCGATCTGTTTAGGTTTGATTCCTGCAAATGAAATGACGTGGTGATATGGGAAAATCATTTACTGAAAAGGCAGTGGTAATCTGATCTCGCACATATCGAACTATACGTGACAGGATGACACAGAGGAGAACTCCTTCCTTTCCCTGGAGTCAAACAATGCCTCCATTTACTATTCAATTTGATAAGGATTCCAATGGTGTAATGCTTATTCAAGAAAAGAATTACAGTGTTAGCTTTTTAGGGTGGTGATGTAAACATTTGAATAAATTCATACCAAATTCCTCCATCAATATCTTGGAAGTGGGCTACTCCTAGCCGTTAAGGCTTGGCGTCTATTTTAATAAAATATAATAGGGAGTAAAATTAACGAAAATATCAAAGAGGATTCGATGTAAGTTAGAGACGAGATTGAATGTGGAGAAAAGAAGAAGATTGGATGCCGGTAAGAGGAGAACAATGTGACAGGGGAGCTCAAAGGATTGGATGGGAATGACAACGTTGAGTGAGTTTATGGTGAAAAGGGAGAACAGGGAAGAATACACGGAGACCTGGTCTGTTTTCATTTGAACAATCGTGGCGCAGCCGTGAGAAAATTACTCGGCGGGAATGGTATAGTTTGCGCGAAGGAAAGCCGAAGAAGTGGGGGGAACGCCAAGTTCCACCCCGGTCCATTCTCCCCACGTCCTCCTCCTCCTGTCCCCCTCTCTCTCTCTTCGGCCGCCCAAGTAAGACGTTTCCGGGAAGATACTTGATGTCTGTGGGAAGCTGTGCTGTCCGTGGAGGGGTTGCACGAATCGGGAGGGATTCCATCAAAGAGGTAGAGAGGGAGACTGAGAGGTCTGGGGCCGTCTCCCGCTTCTCGACTTTTTCCCGAACTCTCCACCTCTTCCCCAAAAATCCTTCTTCTGCTCGAGCGGGAGGGAGAGAATAAGGGATGGATAGTGGCAGATGACTCTATCAGGGCTCGATCGATTTCGGCCAGGGACTCCCCTATGAACCCTTAAAAACCCTTCTTGTTTGGGCAGCTCTCCACTTCCTCCTCCTCCCATCCGTGTTCTCCCTCCTCACACTCCTCCTTGCCCCCTCAAACCCCCAACTTTGCTGCAACCACTCCTCCCCACCCCATCCCCCTCCTTCCTCACTCCTTCACCTTTTGCCTCTACTTCATCACAGCGCTGTTTTTTTTAAGCTGGGAGTGTTCTGCATAGAAGTGGGCACTGTAATGTTTCTTTACATTGAAAATGGAAGGACGAAAATACTTCGCCGTATCACAATATCGAATTTATCTAAAGGGAGTCTATAAAATGTGATCAAATTAAGATACAGTTAAATCAAAAACTGTAGTTGGATAAAGATCTGCATGCCTGCTACAAATATGGTAATGAAATAACGTAGAAATTGCCATAGGAAAAAATCTGCGTGAATTGAACCACGGGCCTTCGGCTTTTTAATGAAACTGGATTTTAAATCATAACAAGTAAGCAGAAATTCAAAATTTCAAAACATTTATCATTATCACCGGGATAATGCCTTCGGCTTCGGGACCGGGCCTTCGGCTTTTTAATGAAACTGGATTTTAAATCATAACAAGTAAGCAGAAATTCAAAATTTCAAAACATTTATCATTATCACCGGGATAATGCAAAATTGTGTTGTTGAAACTGTTAGCTAAGACCTTTTGGGATCGATGAAACCAGTGTTTTTTGGGACAGCAATACTTATTTTACTATGTTGAAGTTTAAGAAAATAGGTTTTCTCTGTTAAGAGACTTTACTGTATATCTCATACTTACCTTCGGTGGGCAGTCTTCGTTCATCCCTATCCCTCTCTTTACCTCTTTATCCTTTTTCTTTTCTTCATTCTCTTTCTTCCTTTCTACATGCCCCTCATAATCCCCCCTCCCCTGGTTGCGCGCGAGATGGATTCCGTTTCTCGTTCTTCCCAAGAGGAGGAGGATTTGAAATTCAGAATTCCTGCGGAATTTTTTGCGTAGGCCAATTTCTCTTTAAAGGTTGCATTTTTCGGTAACTCAGGGAATGGAATGAAGAAAATATTTTATTACGGTCTCTCCAAGAGCGTTTAGGCACCTATGCATTCATTCGAGGAAGTATGTCAATTATTTAAATAAATTGCACAACTCTCGGCAGCCCTTCAATATTTCTCTCATTGATTTAATCCTTATTATAATCAATCTAATTCTACTGGGATTTATTTATGAATGACAACAATATTTTCAAATGATGTGTCGAAGAATTAACCATTCTTGATCCTAAAAAGAGGCACCTAAAAATATCGTGAATCTCATGCAACATCAAAATCAGCTGATTTGATGAAAGTAGAGGTTAATAAAGAAGTCTCTCAAATGAGAGAGAAGATAGCATGCGTCGTGCTTCAAGTCTGGCAAGATATATTCCCAAGATGTGCTCGGAACGTGTCGCGGCAAAGAGTAATGGGTCGACTACTTAAAGAATACCACCGTCGCCACACTCGGCTATAGACTACGTATCGTTGACCTCAAATGCAGTGGGACATAGGAGTGCGGGGCCGAGTCTCCTCTCACTCAGTTAAAGGCGAAAAGAGGGGAACCGAAGGAATGAAGAATGAGAGAAAGGAGAGAGATAGGACAAGGGGTCGCATTTGAGGAGATTGGTTGGAGTGTGCTGGTGCAAGGAGAGCCGGATTGGGATGGGATAACGCCCCCTCCCGCCCCCTCCTCGCCCACCCTCCCACCCCCCCACATATCCGTCCTCGTGTATGCATGCAGGGTGAGTGTGGGATTTCGCTCTTCCGCAAGGAGATAGACATCAAACAGATTGAGAATTTTATTGGAAAAGACAAGGCTGTTGGAAGATGGATTTGAAATAAAAAAATCTCTGGATCCCAGCGCTCGCATCGAAATTTATGAAAACGTTTCTCAACGCTTGACAAAGCCCTCAGAGTTGTTTCCCGAAAAATAACTGAGATCATTTTAGGGATTATTTTTTGTCTGGCGTCCGTCGATCCTGCGGCCATATTATGAGAGTAAACCTTCCGATTAATCGAATCAAGTTCTTTATGCCTCCAGGAAACTCACGCCTGGTGAATTAGCTACAATCACCTTATGAGATGAGATAAAGCAGTATTTGCACGCCTTTTGCACGCCATTCTTAAATATAATAATAAAATTGAATGCGAAAAATTCATATAGAAATATTCTTTCAGTAAGAACAATTCGCAGAAAAGTGACTTAGTTGTAGAAGATTGTTATATGAAGGTAGTTAATAAAACTAACACAAAAAATATTTTGAAGATTTAGTCATAAAAACCTGGACATTTTATTATTAATTTATTGAAACAATCGACGCAAAATCTACTCTGTTAGTTTGAATATCTTAGCAAATTTTTTTAGGGAAATAGTATCTTCTTTTACCTTACCTGAGATGCTATTGAAATCCATCCATCCACTATTTTCCAAGAGATGCTATTGAAATTTGTGAATTCACGTTTGTACTTATTACACTGTAGTATATATTTCCCCTTGCCTGGTCCTTCCAGTTGGCTGCACTTATCCACAAGTTAAAAAACGCGTTGCGACTAGAGTTCACATAACACGGAACATGTTGTATTATTCACCCCTAGAATTTTCAGTTAGGAATAAGTATACGAAATTGGTAAAAAGAGTACACAGTGATTTTGATTATTTTTCCAAGAATAATCGTTAGATGGCGTGTGGTTTATTGATTATTTCAACTCGAAATGAAGTGCCTTATAATTAACGGTATACTTGGCAGAAATTACGATGGTTTAAATGCTGAAGTAGAGCGCACTACTAAGTAAAGTGGTATCACAAACGAGAATCAATTTAAAAATAAATATATTACCTTCCTTAAAGTCAGATGATTAGAATAGCAACCAACTAGTAGTTTTTGATGGCATTATATTACTATTATTTTTTGACACTGTCACGCCATCATTGTTATACTTAATGAAAGACATCAAGCATCAAAAGAGTACCTGATAGTAGTAGGAGCATATTCTCTTTAAATGTTATTGGCAAAGAAATACCGTGAATGGAAGTGTATTAGAACGGTGTACACTCTCGAATACATTTGATTTTTTGTCAGAGAGGTTTCAATGTACTGTATGAGTATGCTTTTGTATCCCTCGAATGAAATGTTTTCTCCCTTCGGTTCTTCATTTCACCACGCAACGTACCAAATACTCGGAAGCAATATTTAGTCTATTAGTATAGTTGTAGTTTGACTTGCATTATTAGTAGTCTTAGTTGTATTGTTAAATGAGTTATTAATAGTGTCTACGTTATAGCATGAACCTTTCTTCTGTTTTTGAGCGTCGGCCCACACACGGTGATCTCGAGATAGTGAATGGGAGTTCATTTTTACTTCTCCCAGTTATTCTAGCTGGGAAATCCAATTAACGTCTGGATTCGTACCTTCAGTTCTTGCATTTACTTCATACGCTGCAGTTGTCCCTAGTTCTGCTCGAAATATGGACGTAGTTGGAGTTATGTTGCCAATATGCCTCCCGCCTCCTCGTTACTGCGGAACGAAATTGGTTGTGTGCCCTATAGCCCTCAGGAGGAAAGGATTTTGGGAGGGCAGGGATGGGTAGACTATGGGTCAGTGCAGGGGGGGGGGCGGGGAATGACTGGCAGGGTACACTCTGGCCGGACGACGTTATGGGTCCGCGAGTCACCGCGGCAAATCGGCGAACGGAGAGATCTGGTGTGCGAAATTTCGCGGCCAATGTGAAATGACTTGTGTGGACTCTAAACCTCGCCCGTGGATGCAAAACCCCGCTTTGCCATTTACCGATTTAACTACCGGCAATTAAGGGTATGGCAGGTGAAACAACTAGGCGGGATGGATTGTTCGCGGGCTTCGTAAATGTGTGCCAAGACGAGAGGTGGGCGTTTGAGCGGTTTGAAAGGCTTCCTGTTTCGGCTTTGCTGGCTTCACTTGACTAGCCATCCCACATCTCCAAGCCTCTTCTGTGCATACACCTAGTAATTATTAGCTTATTCTCGCCCTCGTGCAGTTGTGACAAGATCTAGTTTCTTACCCCCTTCCTACTCAACTTTGCTGCCCTTCTCATTGATAAAGGAGTAAATATACCTCTGCGGCCACATCCGGAGTATGGTTTATGTTGCATGATAAATATGCTTCCTCTTCTAAAAAACGGCATCGGTAAAATCTTGTTCATGGGAAAATGGAGTGGGGGGAGCAGCATAAACATTTCAATATAGAGGAAAAATAGAATGACGAGGTATTTGGGACTATTATTACCGTTACGCTAGATATGTGCTTAAGCTGCAAATAGACCGTTTAATCTTACAACCTTAGTTTTCCATTTACAGAAACTATTTATGTACCATGATATGTTTTCCAATCTCCCAAACAATCCGGCAGAGTGATTTATTACCGATTAAGGTAGTTTCGGATGGATATCCATCTTCTAAAAGAACTTTCACATATTTCTTCACACTATGTCCTTAAATTTTTAATTTTTCGCCTCCTCTTTCTATTCTTCTCATCCTAAAAGTTTATTTTTTTCTCCCTCCTCCTCGTTTACCCAGAATCATCCCTTCTATCATGACCGTCAAAACCCTACTGCCACTAATTGCCTGCATCATCCACCTCCCTCCCTTGCCCCCCAGCCACTCCCATGTCCGCACCCAACAATGACACCATCCCCAGACCACGCACCCAGCGACATGACGATGCCCGTCCGTAATAGGGGACCCAACACACACACTCGCCCCCCCACCATGGTGTCCAACTTTGTCGCCTTCCCCAGCCTCTTGCTTGCCTCTTGCCAACCCCCGCCACCGCCACCACCTCCCCTCTCCAACCTCGTGCCGCGTGTGTCTTGGCCCAATTCCAAAAGCGAGAGCGGGGATATGGCGATTGGGGGGAAGGGTTGTGGCGTTATTATGTTCTCTCCACCCCCCCCCCCCTCCAACTCACCCTTCCCCCTGAACTCACCCTCCCCCTTCCACACTTCCCCCCGAAATAAGGGATCCGCCCCCTTTCGCAACCCCCCTGTCGCTTCCGCCTCGGGCGCGCACCCCTTTAACTCGCCACTCACCATTTCTTTCTCCCCCCGCCTCCCCTCCTCCCCACACCCCTCGCGGAAAGCACATGTGCCACCGATAGATCCCCCCGGAAACGTGTATCCGTGTGGAGGGGAGGGAGGAATGGCGAGAAGGGGTGGTTATATTGCTGGGGAGGAGGAGCAGGGGGTGAACGGGAAGTTGGGAGGGTGTTGTGCTGTCAACATCCTCTCCCTCCCCTCGCAACTCACTTCCCAAACCTTCTTGATCAATAATCCACCCCTCCCCAATCCACCCCCTGAAACCCCACCATCTCAACTCCAATACTTTTACCACCTCCTTCTCACGCCTTCTTATCCCATACATATTTATTTGCGTTTTACTGCCGTCGGTTTCTAACAACCTATTCCTCATCCGCGTCGGGCCCCAATCTATCAAGAGTCTCCCTGCCAACCCACCACCTTCCAATCCCCCCCTCCCTCCCCTCTTTCCTCCGACCTCGTCGTCGCATTTCTTGATACCTTCTTCATTTTCTCCCTTCCTCTCTTCTCACTCATCCGTTTCGGTCGAGGTTTGCCTTCTTCGCCTCACTTTTTATATATCTCTCTCTCTCCCGCTGTGTCACCCTCCGTCTTTCTCCTGTCTAAACTCCATTCCTTGACCTGTCCCAAATCTCTTTGTCTCTCCCTTGCTCTCTCTCTACATCTCTCTATTCTCATCAAAAACTTGCACATATATCTTCCGTCCATTCCCTCGGATAATGAACACTTCCCCGACCCTCCCATTTCTCTCCAACCCCTTCCACGAATCATTCGTTCCCATTTCAGTTCCTCTCTCAACTTAGTTCCCTCTCCAAACATTTTACAGAGGTAGGATTATTATCGCTGTTTAAAACCTAGGAATGGTCCACTGCAGCCCTCCATTCTTCTCGGCCCACAGGAAATTCGATCCAATCCTGGTAGTTCTTCTTTCTCATAACCACATTTAATGTGGCTGATGTGCAATAACCTGGGCCTTCCTCTTGCGATACTCTCCTCTTTTCTACCTCCAATAAAGTTTCAAAATAATCCGCTATGATTAATTGTGTGTCCGATCATCCACCCCGTTTATCTTGTCGAATAAATAAATTCCAGTAGGATCTTTCCTCTCCTGTTCATCTGTATTCTTCTTCATTTTATTTTTTTATTTGATCTTCAGAATCCTCCTCCAATTCCATATGTCCTATGGAATTGGAGCCAGATTCTGTAGGCATCTATGATTAAATTGAGGATTATCAGACGGGATGCATTTAGATTGGGAGATTTCCAATTTGCAGTTAGATTAAAAAGGCTGCTTTTCTCGATACACTGCGTTTCGGTATGTGTAACGTCATCACTTGTGAAATGTAGGCAGTCATGTTTTGGGGAGACACCACTCCAGAGGGGATGGGAATCAGATTATTATGCGGGAGTAATACGATCAAGATGAAAGGACCGAAAGTTATAATTTTCGGCCCTCCAATAATTTCCACATCATCGTTCCCTCTGATTTGCTACCTCTCCCTAACATGAATTTGTATGAAGGCACCCACCACTACATTTGCTTTGTGCACCTGTTGATGAAGTGATTTTCTTCGACACATGCTCTACCAATAGGATAGGTCCCAGGAATATGGGGCATATCATTTGTTTTCCACTCGAATTTTTTTCCTGCGTCCTCACTCCTCGAAAACTTTGTCCTTGTGACCCCTTTTACTCTCACCTGAAAGCAAGCGAGTTCTGTTTCCACCTCGCAGCCCTACTCCTCTTGCTTCAACCCATTTTAATCCCATCCCTCATCCCCCCTCAACCGCACCCCACCCTTCCCCCCAACCCCCTCCCGCCCGATCGCGTTCCAGATTGTTTGCCTCACCGCACTCTTCCCCTTCCTCTCCCGTGAGGCGTAACTACGCGAGTGTGCTTGCATGCGTGTGTCAGCGCAGCGAGTGGCTTGGGTCGGACGAAGACTCAAGACCACCTGACGTTGGGGCGGCCTGCTTGTGATGGCCTTATCATCGTTCATTATCACCTGTCCCTCGACCATAACAGATGGAATAATCCGGGAGCTGCTCGCGCGCGCCGCGCCGGGGCGATCCGTCTTCTTCTCATTCCACCGAGCGCCGCCGCAAGCCCACATTGCTTCATCCCATCACTGGCATCCCACCCCCCGCCACCCATCCCAGCCAACCCGCCTTTCCCTTCACCCCGTGTCATCACACACACACACACCTCCTATTTTCGTCCTTTTCCAATGCTATTTCCTCTTGACTCTTAAAAATTTATTCCATTTCTATTTTTCTCAAACTTCATCTACCAGCAAGCCAGTAATATATCGAATTTATTCAAACTTTGTAAACATATTTTCATATTATTTACTATGTTTAAAAAGACGAGAGGGCTCACATATTCAACGAATATATTGAAATTAAATGATACTTGAGTTAATTCCCAACACTAAAAAAATTGCATTCTTTCCGTTTATTTGCGAGGGAGAGCAACGTACGTCTGTGTGAGAATACGCAAGCAGTTCAATCACGGCATTTTAAAATTTAAGTGACTGTGGCTTCATCTTGTAACGGAATTCTAAAATTTAAGTGACTTTAGCTTCATCTAATATCGGAATTCTAGAATTTGAGTGACTGTGGCTCTATTATACAGCGTTCCTTAGTCAGTGAGTGACAAGGGCTTTTCTTATATAGATTATCATCAGCCAAGGAGATCGGGAGTTTAAGTCTGCGGTTTTAATCACCTATGAAACTAGTATGCATTTTGAAACTTTTTATCAGATGATTTATTAAAAATAGGTGTTCTTGAATTAGCTTTTTATGTTGATTCTAAAAATGACTTCCATTTTTTCTAACACGTCAGATTTTTGCACAAAATAATAATTATGGTTTCAAGATTTTAATTACTGTTAGCAGAGTTATATTAACATTGCTTCACGCAATGACAGTTTTTGTAACAAAAATTAATGAAGGATGAATAACACTTCCAAGGTCACTAACAATAGCAGCAATTGTACCAATCTAAGACATGCTTGCAATCTAAGACAATGTAAGAATAGCTTGTGCTAACCTAAGGTCCATTAGCTTGTATTGAGAAATATCCCAAGGAAAATATTACCCACTGGCACATTTAATGTACTTGTCAATAAATATTAGAAGTTAAATTGGGTCCATTCTGAAAAAACTGAACGTAGAAGAAAACGAAGAACAAATCTGAAATCAGCATATCAAAGTTAGCTATTATCACTCACTAGTTTTCAGTCATCTGATATCATGCAGACTAGAGTAATTATTAGTTCCTCAAAATATACAGCTTATAATTACAACAATCATAAAAAAATTATTCTTAACAAGAATACATTGAAGAGTTCATGGAACCAATAATTATCTACATTGCCTATTAATTTTAGTGTCAGTCAAAGAACCATGCATTGCAAGCAATGTCAAGTGTTTGTGGCAGAAAAACTAATTAAAAGCGCAAATAAGGACTCAGATAATAACTAAGTGTCTGAATTTACCTTTGTTCAGCGTTGTTTACAGTATCGTAATTTTATAAACGAAAGGATAATGATGTAAACACGACGATATGAGGTAGACCGTATTGTTTCGTAGAAAAGGCAATTCTTTTGGGCGGAATGTTGTCTTGATTTATTAAAACACGGTTAGCACTTGGTATTATTCTGACTTGCCGCTACTTTGATTATTCATCAGTTGAGCGGGACAATAATTTTCTACAAATTTCACATTTTCTCCTGACAAGTAAGCAAAGTCCTTCGAAAGAAAGCTGCCATCTTTTAGCGTGCCTCCACATTCAACTTATTGTGCCAGAATGAAAATTGCCCTATGAATCAATCTCATTGGTTTTCTCATCATTGTCCGAGCCAGAGAACGGGAGAAGGAATGAATTGGAGCGCTGGTGGCATTGCAACGGGCACCAAAACGCCCTCCTCGATCATTCCTCTTCCATTGGAGCACTCGTCGCTCGGAACGGAACTGTATTTATTCCCGGCGAAAAGCACGCAACGAAAGTGAGCTATTATTTATTCTTTTCCCTCGCTCTCTCTCTCACTTGGAAGCCATTAGAGCAACGCTCACAGCCTTTCACTGGCACGGGCGGCTCCGTTTCCTGCCCCCCGGGGGGAAGCGGAGGCCGCGGTTGCCGGATGCGGGACGCTTTTGGGTGCGGCGCGAGGAGAGGTGTGGGAGGAGGCGCGGAGCGAGAAGTGCGGCGGTTAAGGGTGCGGGACGTGCGAGGAAGGCGCAGGGGTTGGAGGCGGCGATAAAAATGATCGAGCCGCCACCACCGCGGAAACTTTCTGGCGAAAGAGTGAGAGGGAGAGGCAGTAGTTGGGATAATAGTTCTGGGCGAAATGTCCGTGAAATCCGCCTCTTCCCGCCTCGCATTTTTTAAAGATTGAAAAAGTGAAATTTTTGGACCCGAAAAAAACATCGAGGATAAAGAGGAGGATATTCGATTGTTATCGTGCAATACGCTGCTCTTTTTTTCCTGCAATCCCCGAAACCATGGATACTATATAGTATTCATGCCCGAAACTCTGGCGCTCGCTTGCGGTGGTCGCGACGAATTTGGAGTCCTGCTGCTGGGCAGCGGGGTTGGATCTGTTGAGGGCGATGAAAAAGGAGCGGGCATGCAGGCAGGGAGAAGAGAAAGGGGGCGTGGTTAGGTGAGGTGACATTTTTCTTTCGTAATTTATATTCCAACGCTATTTAAGGGCACTAATCGATAATGCCTTAGAATTCAGGGAACAAGAGACGTATAAAAAAGCAATGGAGTTGTGCTTAATTTTCGAGGGAATTAAATCACTAAGGCTATAGGAACGAGGTTAGGAGAGTATTAATAGGTGTTGTCCATCGATTTAGGTAGCCTTGGAATGGTATACGGTAGTTGCAACGGTGTGCCCCTGATTTTTCATGTAATTTTCTTTGACAGTTGGGAATTCTTCCTAACTTCCTTCATCGCAAAAGTTTACCCTCCTTCCTCATCCCGCTACCGCTAACCCAACACCATTCGTCCTACTACGGCTCTCAGTATCCTCTTCTTCTTTAACACGTTAACATTGAACTCGACCTTTTCGATTCAGCTGCATTTTGGTATATCTTAAAATATAGCTATTCTACGTACTCACTCTCCTTATTCCGAAACTCTGGTGCAATCGATAACCGCTCGGCCCTTTCCTAATCTAATTGATACTTTTCAGTATTTTCCAGCCTTTTACCTTTGCACCTATGTTTGTCATGGTTTTCAAACTAGGTTTATGATATGACTTATTTATTTCTCCTACAGTGTTCAGTTGTAATGTTTTCTCGCCGCGGTCATTCCTTGTTCCAAGTTAGTTCCCTCCTACTTCATTTTAATTCCTTCCTACTCCAACAACGTGGTTACTGTCAAATATTTTGGAATTTACCTAATACCTGCCTGCTTCAATAAGTTCTTAATGGCCTTCAACGTCATCATCCTTATTGTACGCACTTGCATGGATGTAGATCTGAATCAAAACTAAAGTTATCGACCCAGCTTTATTCCAACGGCTGACGGCTCACGTTCTCGATATTTATCCCCCTTTTCTTTATTTTGGCGTCCATACTACAGTCATCCTACATTGGCTCTCGACAGCTTTTGTATAAATTGCCCCATTAATATCCTTACAATAGTCTTTCCTTCCTTTCCATCCCAACTCGTTCAAAGCTGACATAGAAAACCACCCTCTTTCCATTTTCCTCTTTATGTTTTTGCACTTCCCTTTTCTCAAAATCATCCAGGCACGTCAATCGAACATTAAATTTCTGCTTAGATTGAAGAATGGTATTATTTCGTTTTGAATTGTATTAATTACATATTAAATATTCTTTACGTTCTAAATGTGAGAAGAGGAATAGTGGAAAAGTATCTAAAATTGCGCAATGCATATTGGAAAAATCATTTGACTGGATTGGGATACAATTGAAGTTCGCACATTCGTATTCGCACTTCATTGGGTGACGTCCTCTTAAACCTCCCTTCGTTGATTTCGTGTACAGTCAACATGGGTTTTGAAGTGGCTTTCGCCTCGTGAGTTGTGGTCCCATCCGCATGAGGGCGAATGCTTCGTGGTATTGGATTGGCATGGTACCTCGTGAGAGCATCTGGTTTATTTT
The DNA here is from genome assembly GCA_963573305.1 of Pyrrhosoma nymphula. NCBI lineage: Eukaryota > Metazoa > Arthropoda > Insecta > Odonata > Coenagrionidae > Pyrrhosoma > Pyrrhosoma nymphula. The sequence goes on along the minus strand of OY754327.1, from coordinate 24,376,436 downwards.
AAGCTTCTAAGGAATTCTTATTGTAAGACGACATGCGGGGAGTTTGATACATTAAAGCTCTAGAAGTGCATTCATGGAATCTGAGTTCGGATCCTAGTCCAGGAAAATGTGTTTTCCTACAAGTTTTGTGCCTTCGGCTGACTCTTCAGAGGATAATGTTAGCTAAAGTTGAACTGGTTTAAATACAGTTTGAAATTTTTAGTGCCCATTACCCATCATGTATAGCGTTAGTAAACTCTCCAAGGTATGCGTAATTCATCTTATTGAGCCAAAAATTTTCTACAACAAGCCCCTGGTGATTTATGCATTTTGCCTCGCAATATTAGTTTAACTTTTACAATTAGAATTTTGTTATATTTTGTTGAATTCAGCGTGTTTTCTAGAAAAAATGTTGTCAAATACTATTTTCAGAAAAACTGGAGCATGCTTACATTATCTTTATCAAATTCCCGCGAAAGTTTAGACAGCCCACACATATCGGTACCAGCGTTTTACGTAACCGGACTCACGTGTGTTTGATTAGCCCTAAGCCCCGTACAAACCTAAAACAGCCACTGGATATCCATCCGAGTATTTAGCAACTCGTGATAACCTCTTACGCTTAGCCTTATACCTCTTAACCATATATTTATTTTGCTGTTACTCAATGGGCATATTTTGGTAATAGAAATAATTTATTATAATGAGAATACGGTTCTTTTCGAATACCTTTCTCCTTCAATTCAATCATTGAGCATAACTAAATTTTAGCGAACGCAGTCAGGGGTTTCATTCAAGTGCTTTAGTAGGGAAATGAGATACATGAACTATTTCCGATGACTTTGGTGATAAGACCTTATAGATTAAGTTGTAGCAAGGAGGTGATTAGGGCAAGGGCAAAGGCTGTGGAGTGAACGTGGCATTATGGCAAGGAGGAGCAAGAAGGCAGAACAGGGTGGAATGCTGTGGGGAGGCATTGAGGCTAGTTGTTGAAGCGAGGGTTCGGGGTTGGGGGAGAAAGGGTGTTTCGAGTTGAATGGCGCCTATGATGAGGCGCCGGGAAGGCTGAATGGGGAAAGAGGGTTTGAGCAGCGAAGCGAAGGCGCGTTGGGAGCTGAAGTCGGCCGCCACGAGAAGGAGAGGGTGGGATTCCGCGTCAATTTTGGATGAAATGTGGGTCTTCGCGGGCGTGGAAAGTAGGGGACCGCAAGGTTGCGGCAATTTTGGATCGCGGAACGGGGCGGAAATGGGAAAAATGAGAGAGATAGGGAGGAGAAGGGTGATTTTCGAGGGTAGCAAACGGCACTACATAATATTTTCACCCCAATTCCTCTACGTGGCAACCAATCTCTGATCTCTTGGAGAATTATCGAATCAAGGGATGGAGACGTCCCAAAGAACTCCTGCTATTACTTGAGGGATGCTGTTGAAATACCTGAAGAATCCCCTCATCCTCCGGCTTCGAAGTAAAGGCTCTTGCATGCAGAGACTTTTTTTGACATGCAGAGAGATTTTGCCAGCCATCAATTCAATTATCAGTCCTGAGTTCTTAGTAATTAGGAAAAGTAGCTCTTTCAACCCTTTCTGGCCTGAATATTTTACAACTGCACTGTCGTTCTTTCTTTCAATTTACTGCGTCTTCAGGGATCGGAAATTATCAATATGAATCATTTTCATCGAGAGGTTCTCCATAAATAATCACATTTTTTCTCCTGCGTTGCGATGTAAGACTACTATTGGAGCATTTTGTTTAGAAATATGGACTATGGTATCCAATTAATGAGTTTGAATTGAAATCAATTTGTCATGTACTGTTCATACTTCTGTGACGATGGTGGTTTCAAAATGACTTCAACGTGATCAGGATTTCGCAAGTGTTTAGGCCTCGTAAGAAACCATTCATCAATGCTTAGAAAGAATAAAACTCCTACTGATACTCTTATTTTTATTCGTTCGCTCCGCTTCTATTCTTTTCCACTCATTTTAAGTCGAAACAAAGAGTTTCCAATATGTATTTCCAAAAATATTTTAGCTGACTAAATATCCTCAGTCAGGGGGTCAAAATAAAATACTTCACATTTTTCGAATACACCGGTTGAGTGCGCTCAAAAATGAATTTTCATATCTTCCAAATTCGATTACAACATATGAAAATGTCCTTTTGTAATTTTTATTATTTACTTATCATTTTCTTTCGGCAGATTCTGAAACGGTATGCTTTTTTCTAAAATTTTGCGTCTAAATGTGCATCCACGCTATACCGTTCTGCTTTGCCGCGCAGCTAAGAAGATCGGCTTCACAAAATCGGCACACGTCCACACTACACTTTCAGTCTGGACGCAACAACGCACGTGAGATTGTGAAATTCACGAAGACAATGCGATTCTGGTAGCTGCGGCTGCCGTTATTATTGATTCATGGGTACCTGCACGTAAGGTTTTGAGTCCGTCCAAGTCTCACGTGTGGCAATAGATACTGCGCGATTGATTTAATGAAAGGCTTGATATTGGATGATGCCGGTGAAGTCTCTGAGTGTCTGAATCGCTCCACTCCATATCTAAGAATAAAAAAAATAATAAGAAAACTACTGAATTAATGTTAACAATAAAAATAATGCGCGTGATCAATGTGGGCGGATGTATATCTTGAGCGAAACTGTCAAAAAGCCGACGGCGTTTGCAAACAAAAGCGTCCCCACTACCAGGAGGCCGCCCGGGTTCCTTTGATCTTTGATTTTACGATTTTTAGAAATGTCCAAATATGTGACCAAAAATTCTGAAAAAATTAGTGAGCATTCCTTAAATGATTCTACACACTTTTTGTTCAGTAAATTTTCTTCCAAAAGGGCAAAATGTTTCAGTAAGAAAATCACTTCTCCACGAAAAATTCGGAATATTTTGGCCGTTTTTGGGGATATGAAAAAATTTTATCCGCAGTTTCACGCAGACAGTTTTTTAGTATTTATCGAAACGAAAATATTTCAAAAAAACCCATTCATGCGCTTTGTAGGGTCACATTTGCACAAAAAATCATTTTTTTCGTAAAAAAACAAGATTTGGAGACAAATTCCAGGAATATATGAGCAGAAATGAAAAATCCCGAAAGAGGATCGATGGGAAAATTCAAGACGAACATTAAAAAAAAAACCAGCTCAAACAATTGAGCTATGTGAGGTGTAGAGTAATTTGGGTGGGACAATGGCGCTTCGCGCCACTGTGCGCCGGTCGGCATGATGCCGCAACCGACGGTTGCGTCCTCACTGGCTTGACCTTCAGATTGGCATAGTGAGAACGTAACTTTAGATTGAAAAGCAATGAAGAAAAATATTTAATACCTACTATAGATGATAAGAAAGTACGCATGATATCTATCCCTAAGAAGAGCTCAGCACAAAAATGTGAGGATTATATGACCCCAAGCCTGGTTTCCCGTGCTTCAAAGATACTTACTAGAATAAGACATCACCGAATTGAAAATAAAGTTGAAGAAAATATACAAAATGACCAGTTTGGTTTCCGAAGGAGCCGGGGCACAAGAGAGGCCATTTTTTCCTTACGACTAATTGTGGAAAAGATGATGAGACTTAATAAAAAGGTTTAGCCTTTATTAACATTGAAAAAGCCTTCGATTACATCAGTTGAAACACCATGTTTAAAGTCCTTAAAAAAGCCAAAATAGACTACCGAGATAGGAGGATATTTCTCCCAATTTTATCAAAACCAGGTAGCTATCCTAAGTGTAGATGGAATAAAAGCAAAGATCTCTCGAGGTGTTAGGAGGGATGCAGTCTATCCCCAATACTGTTCAATCTGTACATGGAACAGGCAATGAAGGAATTTACAGAAACAAGTAAGAATGGAATAAAAGTGAATGGTAACCATTACACAACTATCCAATTTGCAGACGACATCGCACTTTTAGCAACCGGTGACAATGAGCTACAGGATGCATTACATGAAATGAACCAAAATTTTAAAAGTAACTGGGACATGTAAATAAACAAAAAGAAAACTAAAATAATGAAATGCAGTAGAGATGGACTAGAGGAAGCCGGGGTATATCTAGACGGAGAAAAGCTTTCGCAAGCCACTACATTTAAATATATGGGTAGCTGTATCACATCAGAGGGTAGGTGCACAGTGAATGTGACAAGCAGGATAGCACAAGCAAAACTAGCTTTTATCAAGAAGAAAACTCTCTTGACATCAAATAATGTTTCTCTATCAACCCGGAAAAAAATTGTTAAAATGTATGTTTGGAGTATGTTTACCTATGGCTCAGAAACTTGGACTCTGAGAAAAGCAGAGAGGAAAAAACTGGAGTCCTTTGAAATGTGGTGCTGGAGAAGACTATGAAAAATATCTTGGACAGAAAGGGTTACCAACCTGGTAGTATTACAAAGAACTGGGGAGGGAAAAACACTGCTAAACACAATATGTAAAAGAAGAAACGTAATGGATTGGACACCTACCACGTCACTCCGAGTGGATGACAACCTTAATGGAAGGAGTGGTAGAGGGCCGTGCTGGAAGAGGTAGACCAAGAAAAGAATGCCTGGAGGAGATCTTAGCAGGAAGAAGATACAAAGATGTAAAGAGACTTGTTATGAAAAGAAGAAATTTGGATGCCCACCAACCTTAGGGTTGAGAAGAAGAAGATGATAGATGGTAAAGTTGATTTGTGTCACCTGAAATACTTTAAACGATCTTACGTTTTACTCATTACCACGAAAAAACGTGCAAGTAAAACTTACGCGTAAAAAAGCTACATTTTTAACTATTTATTTAGTAGGAAACTATGAAGTGGTGAAAAATGCTCATTGAGCTGTCTCCTAAAAGGTTTGCTTAGACTTTTGTACTAGAGAAAGGTGATGTACAATAACCTCCAATTTAAATAATGTTTTTGCAATCTGTTTCTCAGCTGATTATCTAAAGTACCGTTCAACTACCTTATCTAAAGTACCATTCTGTCACACTACCAATACAACTTCTCATAGTCCCGTAAATTATTCCTTCATTGGTATTCTGAGTCATCTGTAGTTCAGGATTGGCCTGCAGTAGCCCAGCCAGGGGATTAAATAGCCCTTACGCAAATATTTACTCCTGCTGGATTAGTTTTTTTCTTATTAAATTCTTAAAAAAGGATTCTCCGATAAACAAAATACCTAAACAACAAGGCATCACAAATTTGCCTTAAAATAATCAATGTCATGGAATCAAAATCATTTTCATGGTGTGATAGTTAGTTTCTTTGACATTAATTTCTCAGGTTATAAGTTGCGTGTGTTCTCTAATATAATGTTGAAGTCATTATTATATTTTTATCAATATAATGATTGACTGTAGGAAAAATTTCAATCCCTCTCCTTAATTTTAGCTCAAAATTTTGTATTTTGATGAGCGCTGCAAGTGCCAAGTCCATCGACATCCGTGTGATAAAAATTCTTCACTGTGACGTTAATCATTTCATTGAAACATAAAACGGGCACGCTGGCTCACGAAGAGTCGTCACTGAAAAAAATGGTTACATCAAGGGACTTCGAAAACCTGTATTTTCGTTGATGTGCCAAATTCAGATTTTTTCATCAATTCAATACTGTCCTCCATATCACGTATCGAGAAAGGTAAATATGAATAAAGTTGAAATACAGTTTGGAATAATTTGTTTGAAGTAGCGTCCCAAAACGCGTCCATATTTTAGCGATTGTCAATCAACCAGATACGCTCCCCCATAAGCACAATTTCATTTCATTCACGAGAACCAAATGGTCATTTTTGAAATTTGAATTCGGAATGGCAAACATTTTTCCTCACATGCATAAGAAATTGATAAAGGAAATATGGCACAGTGATTTCACTGACATTTATGAAGTTGAGTAGGATATAAATTTCCATTGAATGTGACATTATTCTTAATGTCGCGGCTAATAGGATTACATACATACATCACCTTTAATGAATAAACCAATATGCATGTGAACACGTTATAAATATATCCATGATTTTGAAATGCCCTTTACATAGTAACAGATTATTTGATCGTTTATTTGTTTTTCATTTAATAACCTACGGCTGCTATAACCTGGAATTCACTACTGACTTACCACTGGTTCTGGTTGTTTTATAGACTTTGCATTAAGTAAAATTATTTATTTAAATACTTTTTGGAAAATGTTATTGTTGAATTTCCCACAGCCGGTCATCCCGATTTATGGGCCTTTTGTATTGTCCCAAGTACTACCCTAGAGATTACGCTGGTTGCGAATAAATACGGTTTTTAATATTACCAAGCTTTTACCTGCTACTTTCGTTGAGTAAATTAGCTCCTCGTGTCCGACCCAATCTTACGGGTACCTTTACAAAGGGTATCATAAATTATTGACATATCTTTCCTTTAGCATGCCAGATACCGCTTTATTTCAGCACATAACTTTACTTGACTCTCGTGTCCATACCAAAATTGAAAAAAATATTTATGGAACATAAAATAACGTACATAAAAAACATTTCATAGGGAAACAGTACCAGGATTTAAAGAAAGAGAAGGCTCGGAATTTTAAATTAAGAACTTATATTTTTACGAGCCTTGGCGTTATAATCTTTTTTGCTTGAAATGGACTGAATGCCTCAAAACCAAATGTAAAAAACGAAATTGCTATATTTTTTAGCTCTAAATTATGTGCCATAAGTTTAATTGCAAACGTACAACTTTTATCTTTTTTTTTATGAAAGGCAGGCATATATAAATTAGTGTCAGAGAAAATCGACAGCGGCTATCAATAAATGTTCATGCATGAGTGTGTGATGACCCAATAATTTAAATGAGGGATGACCACTTTTTTCCATAAAGCTACAGCAGACAATGAAATAAGGAAAATGCTATGGTGTCGTGCGTTGTGGGTATTTGCTTATCGATTACACCTTTTTCTCATAAATAAATTCCTGAAAATATCTTCTGAGTTTAGCGAGACAGAAAGGGTTGAGTTTTATTTACTTTTATGTATTTTTGTACCATTATACATTTATGCTAAGCGTTTTACGTTTATACGTATCATGTATGTTTGTGAAGATTGAGAAGTTTTTATCGAATAATATGTTTTTACTAAAATCACAAATAAATGAATGGAAATGAGGATGAATCCAGGTGATATGTCTTCCGGGAAGTGAGTGCAAGTCTTGATAGCTTAATGGAAGTGAAATGTTGTTAAATGAAAGCAAGTTTCCTTGCAAATTGCCGCGCGTTGTGTTTAATGTTATATATTGTGTCCAAAAACTTGATGGTGCAGTAAATATATTTATATATTTATTTAAAAAAATCTATTTTTACGGCCAAATCTACAATAATTAAAACAGCTTCTCTTTGGGAAGAGAATGCACAAAAGAAATGGTCACACTCTTTGTAGAGAGGTACGAGGCAGGTAGAACAACCTACTGCAAGGAAATTCAAGAGAATAAAGCAAGACAGTTTTGGTTAAGGACTTGCATTGGAATAACTTACGTCTCAATAACCTGAAGATGCAAAAAATAGTAATTTTACAAACACAAATTACTAAAGATTCCTTGAAGTAATAAAATCCATTGAAAATTATCCTTGAATTACTCAGCGGTCGAATGGACACAGGGAAAAAGCGATGGAATATAAAATCATTTTTAAAACGTTGTTCGCCAACTATTTATTAAAAAGTTCAAAATAATGGCGAATACGTTGCAGAAACGAATTTATATCTATTCATAAAACGAAAGTAACTGCAAAGTTTAGAAAAATAAATAATTTTGTTAATTTCATGCCTTTTACTGCTGATTATATTACTACCATGAAGTGCCTCACCAAGGAAAAAGTGTTACAGGGAAATAAATTGGATTAAATAATTTACTGCTAATTGGTATCACTGAATAAAATAAAAATAATTTGATAAGATATGAAAGATTTGCTGACAATTTTGTACAAATTACTTTGCATGCTGCTGCTAAAGTTAAATTTCTCTGATGGATTCATATAAATACATATTTGCTACGCGTATGTCCCATGCGTAGGTTTTTATATTATAAATGGGTATCCATGATTTAAAAACTTTTTATCTAACATAACGTCGTACGAACATGATAGCCATTATCATGTTTAAGTCTGTGATATATTTTAAAGGTGGTCTTCTATCAACTGATGTATTTTTAGAGGGAATGTATTAATTTCAGATGCGAGAAGCTATCATCATCCGAACGGAAAGAAATGAAGCTATTTCCCGTCTTGGGAGATGGAAAGGAATGAGATGCGAATGAAATCACCGGGGTGTGAAAAAAGGATCAGTTTTAAGTGACTGAGATTTCCTTACGATGCGAATTTCGGATTAAGACGCAAAAACTTCTTCCCCCTCCCTGCCTCTCGCCCCGCCTCCCTCATCTCCTTCCATCTTCCACTTTCGCTCAACTTGTCTCCTTTTATCTCCCGGGCGCGGGAAATGTTAACTCATCGGGAGAGGAGTGAAGGATTTTAAGCCGATCGAAAGACTGTAATCGCACATCTCTTCGTGCCGCGGTAATTCACCCCTCCCCTCCTCCCAACCCCCAACACTCCCGCCCAAACCCTTCCTCCAAAGCCTGCGCCGCCTCGATGCGCGCTCGGCAGCTATAGGTACCGTAAAAACAACAATCAGAAATCCGAGTAATGCAATTATGCCCGTGAGAATTGTCTCTCTTGGGAGAGCGTGCCAACGAAAAGACGGATATCTCTGGCTCCGTGAGCGGCGGAGACAACCGTGAGAGAAGGCGACGTTCTGGTGCGGGTGGGCGGTGCTGGGCGCGCGGGGGAGTGTGCTTGATGCGCGGAAGGGGGGGAGGGAAAGGGGGGGGAGGGAAAGGGGGGGGAGGGCGCACCCTGCCGGAATCGACGAGTCTGCAGTGCGGGGAAGGGGAGAGGGGAGAGGTGGTGTGGGTGGTGTTGTTTAGGCCTTCCCTCCAAACCTCTCGAAACGTCTCCAGGTTTTGGGAAGAAGGAGCAGAGCTTTGCAGGGGGAGGTGTGATGGGGGGGGGGAGGTCTCTTGAGAGGAGAGGGTGGAGGAATGAGAATGAGACTGCTTGGGATGAGGGAGGGGTTGGAAATGAGAGGGTGGGGTGCGGAGAAGATGACAGGAGGAGGAAAAGGAGTGGATAAGGTATGCGAGGGGTGGCAGGAAGGGAGAAGTGGGGTATATGACAGATGTAGTTACGCCGGCGAGGGAAGAGAGGAGGCGTTTGAAGGAAAGTGGGTCTATACGGCGGAGGAAATGGCATAATGCGCTTATTTCTCAGCAGGGAGGAAAGGGGGGAGAGGGGAAACGAGAAAGGATCTGGAGGAACTGCGTATACCTACTCCTGCGATGTTGATGGAGTTTGGGGGAGGACCACGAGGAAGAGGAACAGGGGATGGGAGGGGGGGGGTGAAATTGCACGAAGCGTCGAGGGATGCGGGCCCGAGTTTATAAGATGCAGCCGAATGGTTGGCTTTGGGGAGGAGGGCATATACATCATTGAAAATGAGTATTCTTAACTACAGTTAAGTACACATGTAAAACCAACTCTTTTGAAAAATCTCCATAGCCATGAGTTACATCCTTAGGATTTTTCATAATTTTGCTCATCTTTCTAGACTAGAATAAACATATCCTCATAAAACAATAAAACCTTTCATTCGCCTTTTCCTGAAGCATAATACATTCTCATCTTTCATGGATGAGAATCGGTGAATCAATGATATTTAAAAAGACTCTTGCGTTAATATTTTGGATTCCTTTATGACCAGAAGAAATACTATGCGATCTCCTGTTTAACTCCTTTAAACTTCTGAATTCACCTGAGGATGCTATCTAGGAGTAATACCGGCCATTAAATATAAGTTATTTCTAGTCGATTAGCATAATTGTAAATTCTTCTGGTTGGATCTAAATTATATTTGGTTAAAAAAGAATACTAATGCTAAATAAAATCTCTACAGAGGAAAAAATTTCATTCCTAATGATTTCAGAGTTATCGAAATATCTTTTCGTTGCTTAATAACATACAGAGAAGAACTATGACTCGTTTATGGGTAAAATAAATAGATTGTTATCTCTATATAAGGTTACAACTCTGCAAAAATTCAATCAAATTTTCATTTAATCTCGCGGTTATAGTTGGAATGTATGGTGTTATATCATTTGAATGTATTCAGGAGAAGAAAATATGCACTTGACCATATCTATGCACACGGTTTACCCACATCTAATCCATTGGCGTACACTTTGGGGAAGAGAACGGGATGGCGTTGGAAGTACTTTTTTTTCGGTCGGAAAGTGCTCAACTGAGCGGGAATTGCAAAAGAAAATATTCGTATAAAAAAGGGGTGAGGTTGGATGAAGATACCAAACCTTGATGCGGGACCATCCTTTAGGAATCCCTTTTCGTCTACGGCCATTTCTCACTGAATTCTCTGTTTCCTTTATCGCCTTCCAATACAAATATAATATATATGTATATACATATATATATAAAACATACATACACCAAGCAATCAATATCTTCTCGTCCCTCCCTCTTGCTCTATCCTCCCTACTCTCACCCATCTGACACGTGTTTCTGATGCGCGCCCTTCTTCGCGTGCACCTCCGCCTGTTATCTGTTCAATTCCACACGGAATTCGACACACAGTGGTGTAGGCGTGTAAAGCATGCATGCATGTATGCATGTATTTTCCAGCTCGTGTAATCCCAGTGGAAGTTCGCTGTTTTGCAACGGTGCTTGTTGGAGTGTATCCACGGGTGAAATGAAAAGGTGGAGTTGTCTGCCTGGGACTTCTGCCTCGAGTCTTTCCTCCTCTACTCCTTTTTTTTCTTCTTCGGCGGTCGTTTCTTTTGCCGTTCCACCGTCGTAAGGCGGTTCATCAATCCCCGGTGTTCTCTATCCCCCTCCTTCCCCCCCCCCATCCTCCGCCTCTTATAAAAGTTTCTCCGCCTGGATTCCGGCGAGCGCTTATCAGCGGGCTTTATTCCAGCCAGGCGAGTCGAAAGACCTCTCCGGAAGAGTCGCAATAATTTTGCTTTCACACTTGAGATTCCAGTAAGTGCATGCGGGTGTGACTCCTTATTGGATTAAAACACGCTGCGAAAGAAAATTAGGCAGGAAAAATGAGAGAAAGAAACAAATGCTAATGAAGTTGTCGGTCGTAGCTGCTCGGTAACTAAAGTGGCGGGACCAATTTGCCCATTTAAGAAAAGGTTTTTCGGCTAGTTGCATACTACTCAAAATGCGCTCTATTAATAAATTCAAAGGTAGATTCACTGCAAAGGGTAGTAAATTAATTAAATTAATTCCCTTCCTTACTAAGGTATTCGTTCATTCAACATTAATTTAAAATACATCAAGTTCATTATTTAGAACTAGTCGCCAGCAATATATGAGTATGTAATAGACACGTTATGAATATATTTTTGAAAATTAAAGCAGAAAAATTAGATTTAATTCATGCCATCAGAGTTTTGGAAGCTGTGGAGATAGCGTGGGCCAATAGTTTATTTACAACAGCCACAACGCCTCAGGAGGATCTGTTGCTTCGGATCATTATCGTCTCAATATCCTGAACCCAATTTAAAACTAGTACTTGCAGTCGTGCCTTTCACATGAGTGTTGCTTCTTTTCATTTCAATTACCCCTCTACAAGTAGAATACAAAATATTGTACTCATACTTAAGATTCTATTTTTTTTACTTTAGCTCCATAGTATGCGAATGATATAAAATAATTACTACACTACACATCCTGACTAATTCTTCCGCAGGATGGATTTCCATCTTCTAAAAATTTCGGCCAAACTTGTTCCACAGGGTGGACTCCACAAGGATGCGGAAACAAAGAAATCCCGGGTTTCTGCCACTTAAAACCAATATACCTCCACTTTATCCTTCCCTTCTCTCTTCCGAATTACTTCCCCTTTTGCAAATCCCACCCCTTACTCGTCCCACGGACATATTCTCGACGGGGTCCTCAGCCACCCCACTCGGGAGACCCCAATAAGATCCCTCAAGATCCCCACTCATTTAATCCGCTCCCCTCGAAAAGGGTCAGGACCCACGCACTCTGCGGCGCAAACAGCTTCCTCCTCCAGTCCTTCAAAACTATTTGCCGCCTCCGCTATTTTCCATTCAAACCCCTCTCCATCCACCCGCTCACCTCGCCCCTCGTAATCCTGCAGCCCACCCATCCCTCATAATTCTCTCTCCCCCTCGTCCATCCCACGATTCCCTCTGTCGAACTAACTTTCGTCCGGAAGAGTGGCGCGCCCAGTAACGTAGCGCCCACTTCAACCCTTCCCCTCGGTGAACCCCGTGCGGTATTTGAGCTAAACCCTGGTGCAGACCGTTTCCTCTTTTCGCCGCGCGTCTTTTCCTCCTAGCTCGGTGTTTCAAGCCTCTTTTCCATCTTCCTCCTCTGCTCCACTCTGCTTGAGCTTTTTTCCTCCAGAGGCCCTTTAAATTCTGTTTATTCGCACTCGTTCGACACACTGCCTCCTCCACGCTCCTCACTCGCTCTCTTCCATCTTCCGCCCCATGTTGCGTGCGAATGGGCGACTGGGTCTAAAATCCCTCCGCTCCCTTCGTTTAGCCTCAAACGATCGTGTTCCTTCAGAGAGGATTCGTAATCAAAAATCTTTCCTTCAAATTCTGTGGACAGGACGACTATCACGGCCGGACAGAAAGAAGGAAGTAGTGGGCGTCTCGAACCACGAAAGCAAAGCCATTTTGTCAGAAATCGATCCGCCCAGCAAGGCTATCGCGCACAATTTGCTCATGAATTTTATGGATAATACAGTGATTTATTTGAAAATATTTCCATTCTTTATGTTTCTAGGTCAATCTTTACCTATAAACGGTACCGATACCCATTACCTATACCCAGACAATGCCGCTACCAATACCAGTTTTCGTCGAATTAACTGCAAAATTGTTGCTTTCAGTGTATTTCTGTATATTGCTATCGTACCGTACGGTTCCATCTGTGTTTTTCTCCAATCTATGGTCCTCTTGTTTCTCGAATGGGTACTTAATTATCTCAGCGCATTTTTAATAACCCTGATGTCATATAATTACAAGAGACGCGAGTAAATGAGTACAATAAGAGATTATGACCTCAGTTGTACAGTTGTGGGTATTTATATCAATGTCACATCATATTGAAATTAAAAACTTTTGTTCTTTTTTGACCTTAAATAAGAGGATCAGGTTAATCACGTATAAGCTCTATGGACTCCTAGCTTAATTATCATTTGTCTGTGCGACGGTTTAATCAAATCACACAGATTAAAGCCTTTTTTTTCAGAATTTGTGGAATCTCTAATTGCTCGCAGGTTTTGTTCAGTGATGTAGAGATTGAATTACTGCAATTGATTTCATCTCTAATTGTTCTTAATGAGTTCTATTAGTTTTGAACTTTCAGGTAATCAATGTATTAAATAAAATGGCTCTAAAATAGAAGAGGTTGCACAGGAAAATGTTTTCAGTGTTTAAATATAATTTTTATTAGAAATAAACTTAATTTACCTGGAGGACTTTAATTGGGAGACAAGACATAAATACCAATTTTCAAGTAGGATGTGACTCATCGCCCAAGTGCAACTGAATATGGGGTGTTTTTATTGACGCTCCAATTTAAAGGGACATATGGGAATTTTCACTAGATAAAATTTACTCCACATAGCCCTTCTGATACGTCACTAGGAAATATCTTACTTTGGTAATTATGTTGTCCATAGGTTGGATTAAATCAATTCTAATGTCATTTGATTTAAACTGTATCAATTAAAGAGGAGTGACTTTTCATTAAATTACTGCGTTGTACATAGTGAAGATTTTGCAATTCATCTGTTTGGTAGCAAAAGCTGAGATATTTTCAAAACACTGATTTATTTTGCCATTCTCTAATAAATCATCACATTTTGTCGATCAAATTTTATTGTGTATTCAAATTTTGATTTCATCACCTTCAAACAAACAAGGGCCTGTCAACTAACTCTGGTTGACCTCAAGTTATGAGCTGGATATTTAATCACTCTCGTCAATGTATTCATTTCCCTACTGCCGCAGTCAGCATTTGTCAAGCTCCCGCCTTCTTTCCCCGGCACGTAGCGCTCCTTCCACGTCGTCATCTGCCATCTTCCTCCGGGATCTCCGTCCGTCCGCCCCGCCGCTGCATTCCCAGGATTCCTCACACTCAACCCCGTGTGCCCACCAAGAGACTCACCCGCCTAAGGAGAAACCTTTTCTCCTCCTCCCGGAGGGAAGCAGACGACGACTGTTTCGCTCAGATTTACGTCCTAGACACACATAAAACGCAAGACTTGGGTCGTGACGCGCGCGACAACAGTTATGTGGCTTTGAATGAATTTTCCCGTCCCAGACCGTCTCTCCCTCTCTCAACACACCTTTTCTCCTCCCCTCCCATTTCCTCCCTCTTTCTCCTTCCCCAAAACCCCTTTCTCCCTCCCCCCCCGGATCCCTTGCAACCGCCGCTTAAAATTCTCATTCGGAGAATCTTAATCTCTCTTCATCCCCTCCCCATCTGTCCATCTCTCTTTCCTCGGTTTCAGCACTCCCCAAAAGTTTTGTATCTTTGTCTCCTCTCTCTCTCATCTTATCTTGCTTGCCTTTCCACCCCTTCAAGTTTTCCCATATAATAAGCATCACTTTGGTCGGAATGGAGCGTTCATACACGCGTCCTGAAGATCCATTCCTCGGTTAGGAGTGGGGGAGAGAGGGGAGTGGGATGAGACCTTGGCATGCGGCGAAGGGAGGGAGGAAGAGGATTCGGAAAATGAGTGGAGACGGCGCGTAAGAAGCTCATTAGGTTTATGGGGAACGGAGGCTTGCAGTGGAATTTATTGCTCGCGGAATGAAAACGCCGAAGTGTTCTTTTTCGTCCCATTTTCCAACTCTTAATCCCGCCCTTCCCAACAGCCAGGCTCTCCCTCCCCCCACTTACGAACCCCCACCGACCTACTCTTCCTACTACTTCCAAGTATTTTTAAAATGGAATTGGTGGCGCAGGACGTGAGCTTACGGGAGAGGAGGGAAGAGAGGGAGAAGGGAAGAGGCAGGGAGCGCTGGGTATGAGGTGGGCGTATCCATGGCCAAATTGGCTGCTCCTAGATTTAACCCCAGCATGCCGGAGCGTCAATCTTTCAAAAATATTCCTGCAATTCCGCTCTTTCGGTTACGTCCCACTGCAATATCGGAAACGAAACATTTGATCGCCTTTGCCAGAAGAGATCCGCGGAAATTTGAAATCTCCTGAGCGCATGTAATAGGTCCGTATCCCATTGTTGCGGTGAATTACGTGGAAAAAGTATAATTTTTTCGCAGTCTCCGTATTGCCAGAGAATCTTCATTGAATTTTTATTGTCTTCCACTTATGCCTTTGCGAAGGGAGCCTGGAAGTATTCAGCAAAATTGCTGTTCCATGGGAATTTTACTAGATATAATGTAACCGTACCCGGATGAAATTCCCTCTAAGAGCGTATTCTCCGTTTCCCTGTGGATATTCCCTATTATCGGTGAAATCATAGTCGATGCAGAAATCATGTTGATATACTTGCTGTCAGATGGATATTCTTTCTTATCAATGAAACACGCCATAGATTATTGAGGAATCATGAATATCACGAAGACCAAATTCTCGTGGAATTACCACTTTCCCTTGACTAAGCCTTTACAGACATAACTGATCGTACAATTACTCTCGTAAATAAACCAGCCTCTTGAATTAGGAAAATATAGGCAGCTAAAAATGAGGAAATAATGTTAATGTTTGCATTGGGGATTAGTTTTTTCTTAAAATCTCTGCAATTTTTAGCATAGCAAATTTGAATGACTTATTTTTATTATTATTTCTAATGATTAGAGGGATTTAATGGAGAAAAGCGTTCATTTAAGCATATTTTCGCTAGCCACTTTTATTTCTGTGTGAATGGCCGGAAACTAAATTCCATGCCGACCACTCGGGCGCTGAATTTTTCCCCCGTTCTCTCTCTCCCTGAAACATTTTTCACCTTGTACGCAATATAAATAACCTCCACTTGGCCGGTCCTGTCAGACTCCTTTTCGGGGCCGTGAACAAACGAGACATCACGCGAATGGCAGTAATTCCCTTGTAACCACCTCCGTTATTGTTAGGGACCGGCAAGAGAGGAATTGCTGTGGAGACGGTGGGGGGGGGGGGGGCAGGGGGAGAAAGGGACCGGGAATGAGGGTAGGGACGAGGGTGGGAGGGATAAACAGGTAGCGGAGAGAGAGATGGGGAAAGGGGGGAAGGAGTTCTTTTTTTGAATGGTGGGGATTGACCCGGAAGGGCGGCATTGCATGGCATGTGCGTGGCCGGGAAGAGGTCGTGCGCGTAAAATGGGTGACGGGAGTTGGTGGAGGGCGAGGTCAGAGTTCACTCAAGAGGGAGGGGAGGAAAAGGCGGAGGGGTCGCCCACCCAACCCTCCCTCCCCCGCTTTGCCATCTGAACGATCCGATTCTGTGCTTATTTCGGCATATCAACGCTCCTCTTACTGCATCCAGAATTTAACGCCCGGTATTCAGGCGGAAATGTAGGCTTTGTTCAAGCATGCATTCATTTTCAAGGCTTAAATAATCTGTGTTAAAACAAAATATATACGCCTCCTCTGCAGATTAAAAGCATGCATATATCTTACTATTTAGAAAATTGTCATGAAAATTCTTGCCATTATTAAAGCTCTCATTTTTTTCCATTTAATCAGTTATATTTTACATTTTAAGCCTGGAATACGAAAGGTTCTTACATATTTAGACTTCCATATTACCTATAGCTTTGAAATCCTTCTTAAAAAGTCATATTTGACCCTATTTTTGCAATTTATGAGTTAATTTAATTGATGTGTTTTGTAGTAATTGGACTGTATATTAAACTGTTTTCCTCGCCGATTTTATCTGTTCAGTTGAGGAAAGTTTCAGATATCAGAAAGTATTTATATAATTCTAGTTTTCAATTGCTTTCCTGCTCAGATTTAAAGTATTACTATTGCAACAGAGATGTTGGGAGACCTTCTCTGTAAGGAGGGCAAAATCGTTGTATCACGAACGTGAATATCTCTAGAATGGACAGATTTTGAACCAATCAAATTTTTTTACATTTCATCTCGGATTTTATCTAATTTATTTCTTCTTCAAACTTTTGTTTAGATGTATGTATATTAATTTGCCCGTAGCGGAAAGTAAAATAACCTGTGCTCAAGGTTTTCCCTATTACTATGAAGGAACAATATTTTTCCCTAAACAGCTGGAACGGAAAGTTTGCTCCAAACGTTGTCGCCGCAGTACCAAAAACAATTACTTGGCTGAAAGAACTATCTCGACTTCACTTAAGGTTTGCCAGAGCAAACGGCTTTTAATCTCTTACATATTTGGGTCAGTGTTGTGGGCCGCGCATCAGCAGAAAACACGGCTCGTAGCTTGTTGTTGGAAAGGGAGCCGTTTTGGTGGCGGACATGGAGACGTCGATTGCAGGCACGTTTCGTGCTCAAGAAAGGTAAAGACCGGAGAGCGGTTGATCGAGAGGTGGCTGCTGCGGGGCAGATGCGATGAGCAGGAAACGTGCGCTTTTTCGTCCCGAGGACTGCTGAAGCTCGATGCACGGCGGCGCCGCTGGGTCAGTCGTGGTGTTGCGTGACCGCGCCGTGAAATGGGAGAGAGGGCTTGGCGAGGGCGATATCTTTTTATAGACGGAGAGGTAGTTTTGGGTGTCGGGGAAGGCACTGGCATGTACCCTTTGGGAAAAAAATAAGTACCAACCTTCCATTGCTTTAACTGGCGGGAAGTGTGGGAGCTTGCAGTAACAGAGAAGTGATAGAAGGAGGTATGAAGAAAAAAATATTTAGTTACTAGTGTATCTTCGATACAACTGGGGAAAATGGAAGAACTTACCTATTTATAATTTAAAAATGCTTTTCTACTGAATTAAGAAAAATGGAAATACTTAAGTGGGGGTCAAAAAGACCCCAGGTCGGGAGAACGTAAATCTTTTCAAGGCGGGTAGCGAGGGTTAAAGGGTGTGTGTTAAATTCCTTCTACAGCTAACTTCATTCACCTCATTAAATATTAACGGGGATTGAGATGAAAGATCAAGCTGAAACTACTCAATTATCCTTTATGACTTAATTGATATGCATTTTGGAATCTTATCCTATGTTAGTTTATGTATCCATGGACAAACCCATTTTTTAAAGCAGGCATGCAATAAGAAAGGATAGTCATTAAAAATTGAGTTATTCCTGATTAACCATTATGTATACCCTGACTGAACGGATGCCAAAAAAATATGGAAAACTCCAATTTTTGTAGTAATGATAAAAATTCCATTTCTGTCTATTTAAATATAAGTCCCAAAAATATCAGGGTCACCCACTTTGTGGATAAATTAAAATCAAAGATTCAAAAATAAAATTCTTTAATGGGAATATATTTCTTTATTTTTCACAATGATTATCTATTTTAATAATAGTTTCTTCTTTGTAGATGTCTATTTTAAATGATTCATAGTTTATTTCTCCTTTTATCCAAAGTTTCACGTATTTATTGTGCTCCCTCAGGGCTGTATCAGGATTAATTATAAATTGCATAGGGTTGCTAGGTTGCCACATCAAATGTTTTTTGAATGCTAATATCAGAGGCCTAATCTGCAAAATGTTCTTTAATTTATTTTCCAAAAGAGTTGGAGCAATTAAGCATCTTCACTCATTATTCCCGGAACACATTTTTCCGAATTTGTCTGATTTTTTTATATGTTGCCCTATTTGCACAACTAGTTATGGGAAAAATAGTTTTAAAAATTAGAACTCGGTACATTTGCTGGGAGAGGCTTTTTTTGCTGGGCTTTATACCAGCGTGTGTTTAAACACACGCTGGTATAAAGCCCAAATCAGACTTTTCGGCGATGAATGTAAGGGTAGCATGCATAGCAAAAAATGCGTGAGTTCTTAACACAAATTTATTTCATTAACAACTAATAAGACATTGTGTTTCTTACATATTATATGAGTGAATTTGTTTTTAAGCCTTGATTGATTGGAAACATTTATTTTCATACTTGCTAAGACCGAAAACAGTTTTTGAATCCATGTTTGTGGCAATAGTAATTTGTGCATTGTCATGCCAGCGAATCAGTGAAATGGCACTGTTCTTATCAGTGACTGCGGATAATGCACCTAGTTCCATCTTGCTCACATCTACAACAGGAACTCATTCAATGAGGTCTTTTCTTTTGTTCCAATGCAGTTTATATTACTTTCTTTCAGTTTTTCTATCAATGAAAGCTAGGTAAAAAAAGTTGTCTAAAAATGAGTTTGAACCACTGGGAGGGAATTCCGCACACATGGATTCTGTCAATTAGGTACCGTGAGAGACGCCTTATGGTCTGTCTGTTTTTCCTGTGTAAGCCCTAAATTTAAGAAGATACTCTTTCGAAGTGGTAGCACAGCATATTTTGTAACCAAAAGGGCTTTTCTCTGATGAATTGCTTCATTGAATGACGCTCAAATTATGGTTCCATGCTCTTATCCAGAGAAAAATCGCAAACGAACCATTCTATTATATTGGCAAATTTTTGATTCATGTGATCTACTACACGTCTAACATTGTAAATCCTATCAGCCTTATCTATCCGGGTGTTATCAATAAAATGAAGGGTTTGTGAATCAAATCAAACTTATTACGGCTCATTGATCCAGCAACTAGAGAATGTAAAGTGTCTTGTTTGGTTTCCAAATACATACGCCTGAATGGAACATTACGGTAGCCAGATGTTACAACACGCCAAGGTATTTGTACAAGTCGTCCACAGAAAATTCGACATTTTTGACCCCTTTCTGAACAGCATACTTGTTTGTTTCTACACATTATATTTGCAAAATTTTCATCCCAAACCCTCTTGAAAATTTCCAGAGGACTTGTATCTAATAAATATAGTTTTGGTCGCATTGGAACTGGCTCTGAAGGTGGTGTGTACTTTGCTTTCAGAGTTAATTTGTTCCATGATATTATTTGTTCCACATCTTTCTTATGGTAATAACCCGAGTCTAATAGGTCAGATTATTTGTGAGTGGTGGTGGTCGTGGTAATATTAATTGTACTGTTAATTACTTTCCTTCTCTTGCAAGGACAATTTTGCCCATTCACTTCATGAGAGTTATCAGAATTTGATCCAACCTCATTATTATTGGAGTTTATTGAGGGACAGTCATCAGAAAATTACGGTAAATCAATTTTACCGTGGACAGTGTCTAGACGTACCTCACCTAATTGGGCTAGTACACCTTACCCTAAATCCTTCATGAACTCTGATGTCTCAAATTCTTAAGGCGCATCATCGTCATCAGAGCCGTCGCCATCTTCAGCGGGAAGGATGACCACATCAGCCATGTTCCGTCAATTTCTCGCCCTCGTTCATCGTCTTTCTTTAGGTTTTAGAGTTAAAATAAGATATCTTCTGTGTTTAGTTCTGACCTAAAAGAGATTAAAAATTCAGATTCAATGATTTAAACATTTTATCATATTGTAATAACAGCTAAAAACTATTTTAATGAAGAAACGAGTAAATATTTTCAATTCTTACCGTTTTCTTCTATTTGACGACATTGTGAAGCTGTACTCATTATCCTCTGCGACGCACAAACACCAAATGGATGCGCTTAAATAATTTAGTGAAAAGATACCTGAAGGAAAATCGTTGGGCAATTACTAAGCACAGAACTGACCAACTCTTGATGCATAGCTGTCGAGTTTACTATACTCAATGACGGATCCCCTTGGGTCGGTCCTTTATATACAGCGTCTTACCACGAGGAGCAAGAGTTACATTTTAGCGAGACTCTCAAACAAAATATGTGAACTACATTTTAGCTCTTCACCCTTATCATTGCCTCTGGCATCAAGTTACAAAGAGTTTAAAATACATTGTTGCCAATGAGTGCCTCCTCTGAGACATTTGGTAGCAGTTCACCAATGTATGGCAATACCATAATTGGCTATGAAATGAGGAGCGGTTTATACCACCGTGTGTTTAAGGACACACAAAGTTTACTCTTCCATTGCACTGTTTCAATTACCTGCATGGGAAATATTTTACTATAATAATATTTCATCAACATTAGAATGTATAAAGACGAGAAAATGTTTAGCTTCTTATCTACTGTTCTCATGAAGTTTAAGAATAAACAGAATGCCTTTGAATTCACTCATGCAGTGATTACATTTTTTTTTCAATGATGGCCAGCCTGGGGACAGGCTATACTACAAGAGGTATGAGCCTTTAGACATTTCAAAGAATTAGTCAAAGTAATCAGAAAATGTTTACCTCTCAAGAGTAACCAGATAAAATTTTTTAAATGTCAGAATACTCAGCCTATGTTTAAACACACGCTGATAAAATATGGGTTAAACGGTTGCTAGGTAATACACATTACATTCTCATAGTACGCCCACCTTTGAAGTTGAAAACATCCCCCACACCCTATAAAAATAGCGTTGTTTAACCCATGCTGCATACTACTACATTCTGCACGCAGCTACATGCATGCTACATTATGCAGAAATAGATACTGAATACGAGTTTTCGCGTCTCGCTTAGCTATTGCGAGCAATATTGAAAAGTGATCTTCCTTATTTGTGACTGTGCGCTAATGTATCTGTCAAAGAGCATTCCAAATGCGTGCGTGACTTTAAGTTTGATAAATGAATTATAAGCTTTTTCATAAAACCAGAGTTCAGGCACTTTGCTCGTGTCATATTTGCTTTGTTGTTGATTTACTTGAAAAAGGACCCACTAAATTGACAAATGAATCCCAGTTTCTATAGTGGAGCCTCTAGTATCAAACGCACTGACGCGTGAATGCCCTACTGGGGAAAACAAATGGGGAGCGGTAGTCCCGCTTCTTGTAAACCCTGCGGTTTCTTTGAGTTCCTCGGAGGTTATTCACGGAACTCAAAAAGATAATTCTCAGCTGCGGAAGTCCGGCGCATATTTTTTCGGCTGATTCCCCTTTCGGAGATCAAATAATTTACCAAAAGCAATACATATTCTACAAAAAGGTAGGGAAAGACAATGGAATAAAGTAAATAAATATTTACAGCATCACGATTGAAATACTTCGAGAACCGTCAAGCTGATAATATATTCTTGGGTTACCCACCGGGTCAGGAAGGTGGTTGTTGACAACAACAACCACCTTCCTAACCCGGTGGGACATCTGATATTATTTCATCAGCTTGATAGTGAAAAGAAATTTATAACTTCCATATTTAGTTCAGAATGTACTACTGGTTGCGGCAGTTAGGCCATCATCAGGTACATTGAGGCATGTCAGTATGCGGGAACTACATATAGGTCTGAGGGAAAATGGTGGGAGTAACTAGGTAGGGGATGAGAAGGGGGAGGAGATGGGAGTTGAGACTGGATAACAGACTATAGGGAAAAAGGTCGGGTTGATTCCATCTTGTTACTTGAGGTGGCTCGTCATCGTGTGTTTTAAGGGAATGCAGGAAGGAAATATTATTAGTAGCAATGAGGAGGGATTCTGAAAGGTTATGACATTCAAAAGGAGGCTGGAATCCCTTTGAAGGCCGATCATACGTTGCTCGTATAAATCCAACATCTTGCCTTTCTTGGTGCAGCAGAGAGCTTCTGGTTTGGAAACAACAGCGTTCTTAATCCGGTGGGAAGCACGAGAAAACTTAATCAACAGTTTACCTACTTTAATTTGAATGCATGAAGTATTTGTAATGAACGTATCCATTAGAGTATGGGCTTTGTCATGATTGTAAATGGGAACACTTACAATCCTCGACTCTTGACGAAAAATTTGTGTTCTCGGGAGAGTAATTCCACGGGAAGCTGAAATAATTCTGAGCGAAAACAAAGTGTACACAAGAGATGTAAGGACAAGATTGGGAGTACGAGACCCAGAGTCTACATGCTGGACTAGGAGTACTTGTAAAATTCAGATCACGTGAATTTTAAGATGACACAGAGAACATCTGTTCTGGTTGAAGTGGAGTTACAAGATACATTTATATGCGCAAAAACCATATTATCCGCGCACTATTAGTGACTACGACAAAAATATAACGAAATGTTCGCGGATGGAACATCCTTGCATCATTCTGCTTCCAATTTTTCTATCTGCTTTTTTATTTCCTGTTTTTACGGCTGGAGTTCATGTAAAATTAGCGGCATGTGGAAGAGGATGATAATCCTCTTTCACATGCCGCTGTGAAAGCTTTCAGGTTAGAGTATATCTTTACATGTTGAATCCCACAAGGTTTAAGGCAGCAGAGTCGAAAAGGGAGGATATTTGGAAGTCACGGCGTTGAGGAGGGGACGAGGTTAAGGGACCGTAGGTACACCGAGTCGAGCGTGGTGGCAATCGCCCGACAATAATTAAAGGCGTATTTCCGCGAAAGAGGAAGCCTACCAGCAATTGTGAGGTAGATCTAAATGCAAATTTATTCGGGCGTTAATTAGCCAAGATTTGTTTTTCCAACTTTGCATTCTCGCTCTCAGTGCACTAGATTTCCTTCACAGAGACCCTTATCGGATTTAAAAATGCTCCCCATCGCATGTAGCTGCGTGGGCAGGACATGGCCTTGCTTTGCTATCAGACTGTAGTAAAGATTGCATGAGACAAGAGGAAAATTTTAAAGGGAAATTAGTGCGTCGTGCACATACGGCGGATACAGTCTTACTGGTCGACTGCAATACAACTTACCCGAGGTTTTATGCGTAGCATCAAATTAAAAACCAATTTACCATCACCACGTGATTCTAACTAGCTCTATGTTGTCATGCATGCATATTATCCGGAGTAATATTTTCCATGCACTACCTTATATATTTTTATCCTAAACATTTTTTAACTTCATCAAACGATATTTTGGTAATATTACCCGCTCTTTTCTTAACAACCGCTTAGTAAAATGTGTACCAGCAGAAATTTACATTAACACATTATTATCTTTGACAATGTTACAATTGATTTTTAACACTACGACACATGCAAATTTATTTAACAAAACGGGAAATTTTATCTTGTAGAATATTTAATTATACATTTAATCAAGAGAAAAATACATTTTAAAATTAACAATTATGCTAAAAAAGGCCTTTTCTTGCATTTAAAAACTTTGAAAAATAAACCTTTTGGAACATTAGCATCATTCTATACGCATATAATAAACTGTGGATTTTAATGTTCTTATCCTGAGCATTTCCATTTGGTATTTCGTTAATGACACTATGTGCGCGTATATCACTCGCTGCAACCTCTTTGCTCCTTTCCGACAGCTCCCAAAAACTTCAAATAAAAAAAAGGGATTGTCACTTATTTTTTCCCGGGGAGTGATTGCAACTCATGACCTTTGGATCACCTCTGAAATGGGCCAGCAGGTACCACGTCGCCCTTGGGGAGTAGCGGCTCTTGGGATGTAGGAGGCTGATTGAGAAGTTATTTTTTCACAGTAATGCAATACTTCGAGCGGACGAAGGTGACAAGCGGGAATACAAACCGGAGAGTGGATCTGGTGTCCCTTGAAATGTTAACGAAGTGAATGTATGAGATTTACGGTCATCGTAGGACATGCGCGTGGTTTTCTGCCATTCTTGTGACGAGGAGAGCTAGTGGATAAGGTTTTGGTTTGATTGTACCTGGATATTGTCATGGTAGTTGCTCACTTCAAAATCTGTATAAGAGAATTAATAGTTATAAATGAAAAACTGTTCAATTAACCTTATCAATTTTGGTAAAGGGCGAACATTAAAATAAGGTATTAGTATTCACGCTAATTTTATCAGGTGGACATAAAAAATCGTAGATAAGCACGTGAGAATTCTGGGTACGAAGCGTTCGCCTATCACATGTTCCTTAAAGTGACTTTTTATCGGGATAATATAGACAGCAGAACTATAAACATCCCATATAACTTACATACTTTATCATGCCATTCCCTTTCAGAGCAGGCTAATTCGTAAAATGTTGTTATTACTTCTAGCCCTAGAAAACTGACTCCCTTTTAATTTCCCCCATAATGCTTTATCCTTGACGGCTGGTGTTCTAACACCCCCCGTTACACGCCTATTGAGGCGGCTTGCGGGGTAGTATGTAGATGTACATCCTTGCAAACCACTTTCCCTTCTCTTTCACTCATTCATTGCTTTATATACGCTCTACAATTCTTAAGATTCCTAATAATATTTCTCTTCTTCCACATTCGGCCATGACTTTCGCGGTCTACCTCTTTCTCTCACACCATTCACTCTACTATCATATATCTGTTTCTTTATTCAACTCTCTTTCATTCTCTCGACAAGGCCAAACCCACTAAGCACACTCCTTTCATATATGTGTCCATTACTGGAGCACCCAACCCACATTCTTTCATCACCCACTCATTTATAACCCTATACATCCTACTTTTCCCTTTAACACTTCTCAGGTACACCATTCCTACTACATTTCGTCAAATTCTTATGCTTATCCTCACGTACCCAATTTTCTTTGCCATATATTAACACCAAGAGTAGAACAATATTGTACACTATGATTTTTGCTTCCCTAGAGAAACACTCATTCCTAGATATGCTCCACATACTGCCGATGACTTTCTTGCTGGCATTTGCGCGCCTTATCATCTCTCCATGTATTCTCCCATCTTTCGCAAACATTCGACCAAGATACAAAAAATCATCTATTTGTTCAATTACTTCATTATTTACCCTTTTCATGTAATCATTCTTACCACTCTCCCTATCAAAAGCTACTGATTTGACCGTTGACGCATTAACTGAAATCCATTTTCCTTGTTTCTTTACATACAATCCCCAGGAGCCTCTGTAATTCCATTAGGCTCTCACACATAAACAGCGTCATCTGCGCATAAAAGAACTCCCTCATTTACGTTCACGGCCATTACACTGACGTCACCCCTACACGCTTCTCTCACACATTTATCCATAAAAATATTGAACAGGCACGAGGGCATTACGCATTTCTGCTTTACACATTTTTACTTCAAACCAGTCACACAAGACTGCATTTACTCTCACACTTACCTTACAATTACCATACGCCACCTTTATAACATTAAATAACTGCGCAGTCACTCCTTAGTCCTTCTAAACCTTCCACAGATTATTTCTATTAACCCTGTCATGTGCCTTCTCTAAAATCCAAAAATATACGTATTTACTTTCGGATGTCCATTTCTATATTTCTTGCACTTGCTGAAGTGTGATCACTACATCCCTTCTCAGGCATAAACCCACTGTGTACACCCCAGATTCATTCTACAATAATTTTCCTCACTTTTTGATTTTTTTTACTAAACACTTTTTTCCGGAATACTCAATAAACTAATTGCTCTATAATGTTTACATTCTTTCTTCCCACCCTTCCTTATATACAATGGAACTATTATTTCATTATTCTAATCCGTTGTAATTACAGAGGCTTTTTAATATAAATTATGCACTTCACACAAGCGACTTGATAATAATGTGTACTCAAATTTCAGCGTTTCACTCGATACCCCATCTGCGTCTGCAGCCGTCCCAATTCTTCAATATTCTCACAGCCGTTACGACCTCATTCTCACTTATTCCCTTTTCAATACTGGCATTCTCACATAATAATACGCAAGGTTCATTCTCATCACATGCAGCATTATTGAATAACTCTTCAAAATACTCCCTCCAAAAGCCCTGACCTTGCTTTCATCCCACATTATCTCTCCAGTTTTGCTCTTAATTGAATCCATTCCCCTGCCCTCACCTCGCCTTGCCCTTTTTAACCATTTCCCAAATACATTTCACTGCCGTCAAAATCACTGTATATTGCATCATCCGCATAAATTCTTTCCTTGCACTCTTTCACAACGATTTTGTATTCACCCTTTTTATCTCTTTATTCATGACATGCCTTTTTTCACTCCTCGGATTTTGATGCAATAATTATCTTATATTCGCCTCTTTCTTTTCACACACTGCAATTTTCACTTCTTCATTCCACCTTGCATCGCCTTTCATTTTCCCTATCACTACTTTTCCGCATACACCCTCTGCACAATTCCACGATTGTTCCTTTCAAACTCACCCACGCATCATTCACTTTTCCATTACCGATATATTCGTTTCATTCTCTCTGCTTAAAAGATAGCATACCCTCAAGCATGCATCCATACCGTACTCTCACCTTGTTGTCTAACACCCTCTCCACTTAAACTCTCATTTGCTTACGAATCACTATTGCTGTCCTAAAATCAGTCATACATGCTATGATAAAAACTAACAAATTTCCTTCTAATTAGTGTAAATTCACGTTGAGTTACTGGTTTTTAAGGGCGTATTGGAGGTAATACTGTGAAGTCATAACCAGTACGTTGACACTTTGAGATTTTATTCACATAGATTTTGCAGATGGCGACATTTTGAAATGGAAAAGATTCATCCCTAAAGTATTTTGAGCATTCATTTGAATGGTTGGATCCCGGTTCGAGGGGTAAGGAATATGAAAACTTGGGAATGAGGTGAAATGGGTGGGGTATTAGCAGGAATTCATCGAGAGAAAGTAAAAGAGGGGGTGGAGAGTATTGCCTGCGCAGGCAGTAATCGGAGATGAGGAGATGATAAACATTTTTCATTTGAATTAGGGGTTATGAAAGGGAACGGAGATGTGAAATGATCGTGGAGGGGGGGGGGGTTAGGGATGAATGGTTAGGGATGGTGGAGGCCATGAATACTTCATCATGGAGGTGGAACGAGTACCCCGACGGCGATGGGGCAAATGAGAGTGACCGGAGGAGAGAATGTGGTCACCTGTCATGCCCTCAATAGGCTGACCCGAATTAACTTTTATTTTAACATTTGAAAGTAACAGACTAGGTTTTTTAAAATATTTTTTGGCCTGTCATTTGAAAGGCATTTGCGTTTCCCACAGTTTGCAAATTCTAAAAAGGGTCGTTCGAAGCCTGCTGCCTTTGATATGCTTTGGTCACTTTCACAGTGTGGCTGTCACACAGAAATGCAAGACCGTGGTATTCGGTCTCGGCGTGTATTTTGTCATTCGGTATTCGAAGCAAATTTTCTGGAAATGTTCGAGTGATTTGACGAAATACCTGGTGGAAGTGGATAAAATAATATCGCTTGTCGCAACGCGCAACACTATTCGCATTCCACTCTTATTCCAACCATATATTCCGTCCCTTAAAGGCTAAACTTCTTCTTTTACGTTCCATAAATATTTTCTCTGTTGCCATCTTACATAGAAATCGGATCCATTTCAATACCTCGTTAAGCCAAACCGGGTGATTTATTAATTGCTTCTATAAATAAATAGTAATAATTCACTTACATTTTCTTTCCTGGATACACACGGTTTCATCTACTATGAAATTAAAGTTTAAAAAATGTAACTTGCCACATTTTAAGAATTAATTAATTTCATTCAACAAAGTTTTTTAAAACAGGGTCATACCTCTTATTAAGAAAATTATGGCAATAGCAACAGACATACATTTATTATATTCTTACTAATCGGAAATTACTCGTGAAGAGAACCAATTGTGTAGAGCTCGGAGTCAGCAAAGGGCGCCCCCTCTAATCCCTCTTCTGTGAATATCCTTTAAGCAACCACACTATTGCTATTTGATCCATTTAATTCCAAAAAGAACGGAATTTTGGTTACCCAACATGCATGCCTATTTACTCATTGAAAGGATGAGTGGATTACATAAATAAAAATTCATTGATGATTTAATTTTTTCTGCCGTAAAGGATCGAAATGTAATTGGTCGAAATTGAAGTAAAATATCTGGGATTTTTTCTGAATTTCATTATTTTTTAGCCAAGAAATTTGCCTCTGTGAGACAAGTTGTATTCTATCGAAATAAATGGAACTTATCGTACTTAGAGTGAATATTTTTTATCAACATTTTTAATTATTTTTCTCTCTGTAGAAGGAAGTTAGGATCTAGCAATAGGTAAAGGTGAGCTTTCGTCCCGCCAGCGTTTTCGCGAATTTCACCCACTTACAATAGAGATATCGGAACCAAATTCACATCACTTATAAAGCAAACCTTGCGCATTTGTAAAATACTTACAACACAACAATGCATCAACTACTTTAGGAATGGGAAACTTTCAAACCTGAGAAGTGCGTTTTTTCCTCTCCGCCATCTTGTGAAAAAATGCCGTTTCCTCTTATCCACTGTACGTGGCGCAGCGATCGAGCAGTTGGTTCTCTAGCATATGCACACTTCTCCTACACTTATTTCTTCCCGCCTTCCACTCAAACTCGCACCGCAACAGCCATTTACTACAATGCAATTCCATTCATTCCACCGCAGTAAACATTGCACATTTCACTTTAAATGAAGGATTTACACTTCCTTTTCACTCGCATTCATTCCACTGCACTAATAACATTTCACGTATCACTTTAAATGGAGGATTGCGAGTTCCCGCAGCGAACAAACACCCGTGCCTTTCGAGGAATTCCAAGCCTGACTCAGGCGAAACGAAAGTCTGGATCGCAGACATTGGTGTGTGCGTACACGATTGACAACTCATGGCGACCGTACACCACATATGCAAGAAAATGATTAACGCCAACAAGCTTCTCAACTCTCGTTGGCGAATGAATACCGGTTGACTTTTCAACAATCAACTTCCAATTATTGACAGTTAATTTCCCCCTTCCACACTACCCGAGAGAACTCCGTTAACAATACTATTTACTTAGCCTCTAACAAAAGCCCACTTATAATAACCTTGTCATCTGACGAATTTTATACCAGAAACAATACGCAGAATAACAAATTAGCCTTCTACCAATGCCCACGAATTTTTACCAATAAGCGTGAGGGATTCTATTCTTAAAATAATACGCAGAATAACATTTTAGCCTTCTACTAATGCCCACGAATAATCACCAATGAACGAGAGGGATTCTATTCTTAAAATAATACGCAGAATAACATTTTAGCCTTCTACTAATGCCCACGAATAATCACCAATGAACGAGAGGGATTCTATTCTTAAAATAATATGCAGAATAACATTTTAGCCTTCTATCTATGCGCACCGAAAATCACCAATAAGCGTGAGGGATTCTATTCATAAAATAATACGCAGAATAACATTTTAGCCTTCTACCAATGCCCACCAATAATCACCAATGAGCGAGAGGGATTCTATTCTTAAAATAATACGCCCCCCAAGTGTATTGGAGGGGTGGGTTCAGGGCAAAGGAATGGAAGGGAAATTCGTTTTTCGGTTTAACAAAAGACGGAAATGCAGTACAAATCAGCATTTTGAAATTTCCTTCACTCCCATAAATGCCCATTTCCACTTTACCCATCCCGCGAAAACTGCGTTTTTCGCTGTATTATTTCACGAAAATGCGTTTTTCACTTTTGAAAATGGCCAAATCGGGCCCACGTACCGTCCCACCCCAGCACCCCTGTTTCACTCCATAGGCCCGTAAGCTTGTTGGGGGGGTGGGGTATTGGAATATAGTAGAAGTGAAATTAGTCTTATCCCTCTACCGGTTGTTCGTGAAAACCTCCAAACATGGCGTCGAAAACGGACGAAAAAGTCGAAAAATTGGTCATTTTCAAACGTCTATATCTCAAAAACTACTAGTCACACGGGTATGATTCTCACATTTTTACAAATGCGCAACCTTCCTCTACTCATAGGTATCACATTAAATATCGTACGTTTCCTAGGTTTTTCAAAAAAAAAATGTTGACCGTGCGGGACGAAAGCTCACCTTTACCCAAGCAATAATATTCAAATATATAATATTCATATAGGTGCATAATATTTTAACCGAATTTAAGCATCATTTGACTAGCAAATTTTTAGATATATTAGTGCTGTATGAGAGTATTAGAACGCCGGAAGAGGTGTTTGCCATCATAGTCCTGTACGTGTCGCATTAAATTATTGTTTGATTATTTTTCATTCATTTAGTAGCATATCATTTTACGAAATATTTACTGACATTTGAGATTGTTATTTTTGTACAAAAAATATATCCTACGCTGCCAGTTGTATTTAACCCCAGTAACGGATACAATACTGAAAACACATTGTTCATCCTTCTGATGCCCTTCGTTTCCTGGTATCCAGGCACCGCAAAGAAAGGTAAATCCCTCGTTAAAGCGCAACTATTTCATCCGTTCCCTGACGTCAAACCCAGAGTATAATGTGGTGTCTTAATAGAGAGCCAGCAGAGGCTTAGATTCCTCCTGCCTCGAGAGAGGGTGAGGGCGTATTAGAATGGAATGAGCTCCCCCTTGCCGAAGTCCGCCGACCCCACGACCCGGATCAGGAGTGAGGGAATGGGTGAGTGAGGAGCCTTTTCCCGGCCCTCCTCATGCTCCTCCGAACCCCCTCCCCTCTTTCTCATTCCCTCCTCTCTCTCTCTTCAAATTTCCCTCCCACTCTCACCATCTCGCTCCCTATCCTTCGGGTTTAATTCTTCCTACCATTTCTGTGAAAGTGTGTGTGTGTGTGGAACGCGACGGTCGCACTTCCCTATCGATTTCCAATCTATCAAGGATTCATTAAGGCCCTTACCCCGCCCTCCCTTAAAATCAGTCCGACTCCCTCCATCCCTCTCGTGGAAACCCGCCGGCCATGCCTCTCCTCCCCACCCACAACCCTTATCTCCTTATAGATCCTCTCCCCCCCCCTATCCCAGTGCAGTTCCCTCGGCTGTCGGAAGCAGATACACACTTCCTCCATGACCCTGAATCATTTCGCCTTCTCTCCGACTATCCACTCCCATTCTATTTTTCCTCTTTTTTTCTCTCCTCCCTTCTCGATAAATGGAGGGCCCACCTCCGATAATTTCTCACGTACAACCATCATTCCCTTCGCTTCCCTCCACTCATGACGACCTAAAAACCCTTAAGATCTCCTCCCATCCCATCGCCCCTCGCATAAACCAGCACTCCCCCACCCAAGTGCTTGCCCTCGAAGTCCAACTCGTTATATCCCGTCCCTTCTTTCTCTGACACCCTAGCCGTTCCACACCTTCCTCATTCTCTACGATCTCCACAATGTATAATGCTTTGGTATGTACTTAAATGTTTTGATATTTTTCCCCAGTTCTGTCATTTTTCCCCGTCATTTACGGCTGTTCGTCTTTAGGTCGATTTTTTTCCCGTCGATTAGTTATATCAATTATTTTACATCGTTGAATTGGTCAATTATTTTGAGAGAAAAATGGTTTTTTCTCTCAAAATGAAAACAAGGTGTTTTTACAAGTTTATAACTTCGCCAACAATGTTTCTGATTAGTTTTTACTGCAGCGCTTCGGTTTTTATGAAATGTTTCGTAACATGTAGTATCCGGGCAGTGCTAATCGTAAAAGCTTTAATTTTATTCGTTTAATTGTTAAATTGAAAGTTCTCCAGGAAATATAATAAGAATAAAGTTACTCCTCTTGGTTTCTTTCACTTCCGTAATTTATGAAATCATGCCATGATTCTGCGGTAGTTTTTGCTATAGTACACTTAGTTATATTCACTTGTGCATAACTTCCCAAATCCAATGGAACTATTCAATTAGAAAGTTATTCCCTGTGACTTAACCCTCTAATAAAAGCTTTGTGACATATTATGTTTAAAAATATTTGCCTTCACTTCAGTCGAAGGAGACTGAACTTGTTCCCATTTCAATATACTCTTGAGGTACTTTTTAACCGTCATTTGTAAATCCAACATATTTCATTCGTCGGCAATATGTGAGCATAGCGATGGAGAGGAAAGTGATGTTACTGGAATGAAGGCTATTAGTCGATTAGTGGGCATATGATTTTTGCATTAATCAAGTGGGAAGTATCCTTTAGTCTCGGATTTAATCTTAAAATATAGCGTGTTTTGAGTAAATACATGCTATTTAATCATATTAATGCAGCATGATGTCAGGTCTATGGCCTTAATGAATTGGTAAATAAGGAAATTCTGCGAATCTGTATCCCCTCGAAGGAAAATACGCGAACCTTACGCTCACACGTAATTAATGATACTCGAAATCGTCATCGTGACATGATTCCCGTCAGAATAAAAGTTAACGCAGGTAATGAAAACAGATACCACAGTGTGTTTATTTCAAATGAGGAAGATAATATGCAAAGAGTTGGAAGCTAGGGCAAATTTACACAGAACCGAATCGTTTACACACTCTTGTGTTTCCCTGTAACGCTTTCATCGTCTTTTTTTCTCCTTTTTTTTCTCCTCCATATTTTCTCCATTTTTTACGGATTCCGACTTCCTTCCAGTCTCTTTCCTTTCTCCCCCCTCCCTTCCACCCAAGCTCTCTTAATCCTACACCCTCTGGATTTTTTCATTTCCTGTGATACGACTTTATTTTTTCCGGTGGTGGAGAGAAAGGAAGTCTTGGCAAGAAAGGGGGTGGATGGGCGGAAAGGAATGGGGTGGATCTGGGGATCGCGCTTCACTCTCTCACTCTCTAGATATACCATTTCATTTTTTTCTTTAACTTCTTTTCCATGGGAGCAGCATTGATAGAGATGAGATATTTTTGAAAGGAAAGGGAGAAGCAGAATGATTGGGGGGTTAAGGACGTGGGGGCGAAGGGGGAGGTAGACAGACGGAGAGGGGAGGGGTCAAGGATATCTAGGGGAGGAAGAGGGAGAGAGAGAGGAGGTGAGAAGGCTGGACACGAATCGGAAGGAAGGGATGATTGGGCCGCGAGAGCAAAGGCGTGGACGGGTGGACGCTATATTAGATCGAAGAAGAAATCGCATGGGGGAAAGAGAGTTAGGTGGGGATGGGCAACGGAATACATACGAAGGGAGGGGCGAGGAATTGGGGGATGATGGGGGGCGGGTGAGGATCAGGCGGGAGCGAGGTGTGAGCGACTTTATGAATGATGGATCGAAGGCGATTGGCTCAGCAGGTGGAAGGAGGAAATGAGGCGTCGCGTCGTAGCCCCGCGCCCGACGACAGGGAAATCAATTCCAACTGCGCGATGTTAATTCCCACCCCATCCACCCTCTGCCCAACCCATTAACATTGGCTGCGATAAAAAATAAACGTTGAAATTCAAATTAGTTGCGAATGACGGTATTATTTAAGCGTCTCGGGTTTATTTCTCTTTCTAGTATTCGCGGGGGTGTAGGCGTCATGAGGAATTAAAATTAATGCTCCGCAGATCTTATATGTAACAAAAGCAATTGAGAGAGCACAAAAAAAATAATTTTCAATCTTTCCGAAATTTTTGGTGAGTTTTAACAAGGAAAGCAGTGAGGCATTCTTTTCCCTTTTAATTTAATCCGAGAAAGACGTCAAAGTACATCTCTAACATTCGCCTCTTAAAAATTGCTTCACCGTCATGAAATACTAGGGAGAAGAAATAAAGTGACTTCTTTTGAAATGTAAATGGGCACTAGCAATATTATGAAAATGAAGTGACCACCATCAAACTCTAAAATTGAGGTAGCTTTACTACTGAATGACGGTAAAACTTTTTATACTATTAGTTTTCAGCGACTCATTAATATTTTTCAGCTCAAACTGATGAGGATAAGTCTATTGAGGAATGCAAAATTACCAAATTATAACTTTTTGTGGCAATGCACCTCTTAGAGGTGTTAGAAATTTAGATATTTTATATGATGATTTGAATGATAACATATAAATATTACGAGATAACATATAAATATTATAAGGTTACGAGATCGTTTTTCACTGGACACAAGTGTTCCATTTTTTGTTAAATACATACCTTAAGAAATTTTTGGTGTCAAATTTTAGCCATATAGTTTTTTAACCTAAGTTCATCTGCCATTGTTCTGTCTCGGGGAAGTATGAATTTGATAGATAAGTGATAAAAAATAGGCATAAGTGGAGTTATCTTCGTAAGTTTACATCAAATGGTCGTTGCAGGGGAAAATTAAAAAATGTTTTTCTATCTTGAATGAAAAAACAACCTCTCAAAATTTTCATATAACATTCATAATATTACAAGGTACCATAGTTGAAAAAAATGAGAAAAATTAAATGTGTAGAACTTCAAAAGTTTAAACTTTTAATTGTTTAACATTGAATTATTTAAATAAATTATCATTTTATCGCTATTTTTACGCCAGTTTGAGATTTTTCAAAGAATTTTAATTGTAAATTAGCCTTCAAATGCTTTTTAACCTAGTTTTTTCCCGTAATATATGATAACGAATATTTCGTGACATCGAAAACAGCCATTTTGTAAAATGTCCGTTATTCATCTGTTTTTTCGATTTTCGCAAAACGCTTTAAATTACATTTTTTATTTGGTGAGGCAAACAATTTCACCAATTTTCATCAAAATCTGAGAGGTCAAGGGTCAACTCCTGTCTGAAGTGGAGTGGAATGACCCATTTGCTAACGACAGTATAAGAATATCGATACACTTGTAATTATTCGGCATAGCGATATGCTGTTTAAAATACTCAAGATAGACAAATGTTTGAACCGGATGAAGCATTCATTTTCGGAGACTAAAAACAGATATTTGTATTCATGAACAACTCCTTAGCGTAAATGTCAAATCTTGAAAGACTTAAAGAACAAGGAGTCATCTCACAATCCTATTTTCATACGTCTTTTTAACTGGGGGAGAGAAAAGCGTATGGGCAATGCAAAGAAAGGTGCAATAAAGTTAAAGTTCCACGGGAGCACATGGCATTCAAATCGGGAATAGCGCCAGAATAGAGCATTAAAATAAGAATCAGAATAGAAATGGGGAAAGTTGGAACACGGCCATTTCTGATTTTTGCTGTGACATTTTCAGAAGCGGAAGAGTTGGAGTGCCTCCGGCCAATGGCTTCGCATCGAGCCTCCGGGAAAATTTATAGCCACACTCACTCGAACCGTGGTGAAGTGTGGTGCCGCGGACGGTAAAATTGACTCACTCCATCTGGTGAAAAAGGCTACTCATATTCCACATGACGACACAGTACTTTAATATTTAACACCTACAACAATATCAGTGATGCTGAGCATTTATCTGTCTGCAGCTCTACCGTATTTCCTCACGATGGACAAATGTTTCACACAATTTTGCCAGTGATACCATTCAAGTCAATTAAGGGAATGCGAGATTTGTTTGAGCGCTATTACAGACAGTGAAAAATTCTTCCAGTAGTTACGATGAATTGTAGTTTATGAACGAAATAAAAAAATGAAATACTTGGGCCAAATGGGAAAAATAGCATATTTATTGGGAGTGCACAATGGGATGGGTAACACGCTTTTTTTCAAGCTAATATTCCCCCTTTTGACTAGTATTTTGCAGGGAAATTGAATTTCCTGGTCATACTCGACAGGTTTACGTTCTTCATTTTTTTTAGCTTTTCCCGGGTCGCTTTTCCTTATTTTCTTTTTCCACTTCTGTTTGTCCCTCGTATCCTCCGCACTCAGTCTTTTCTCCCTCATGTCTTCAGCTATTCAATCCTTCCGCCTTCTCCTTGGTCTTCCTCTGGGCCTCCTGCCCTCAACCTCCAGGTCAAGCATCCTTTTTGCACCATGGGTCTCCTTCTTTCTCATCAAATGCTCATACCAGCGTAGCCGACTTTCCTGAGCCTTCTTTGGTGCCTCCACCACTCCAGCCATCTCCCGGTTTATGTCATTTCTAAATCTATTCTTCCTTGTCTAACCCATAACCCATCTAGGCATCCTCATTTCTGCCACATCTAGTTTCTTTTGTAATACTTCATTCACCGGCCAGGTCTCACTACTATGTATCAGGGCTGGTCTCACAACTTTTATTAAAGATATTTCCTTTTAACCTTTTCTTTATTCTTCTGCCACAAAGCACACACGGGTCTCTTTTCATGTTCATCCTTCCCACATGAATTCTGTGGTTAAACTCGCTTTTCAAACCTCCGATTTCGGTGACGTAGGAGCCAAGATATTTGAACTCCCTCCCCCTCCCCAAACCTTCACCTAGTAAATCGATCTGCCGTACTACTCTGCCGTCTCCACCCAGCCACAGATATTCCGTCTTCTGCCTACTAATCTTCCTCGACAGCTTTACGTTAACCTTTGTTTTAAAAAATCGCTAAGAGCTTCGTTAACTCATGTTAGTTTAGTTCTCGACCTCGTATACCTGCGCCAAAGTTCTTCATGGTTTAACCCGCAGCCTGAGGCATCTGTCACGTTAATCACTTATTGAGGGATATGTTAAATGTTATCAAAAATTCGTTCATTTAATTATATGAAATATAGGTGTTCAGCTTATCAACCTAGATACATCAGCGATGTATCCTCATGTTACGACCAGTTGCGTCTTAGTAAATTACCGAAACGGTCAAACCACATGTCCTCACTGTTGCATTTATTAAGCAGAAATTAATATGATATTGAAAAATCCTTTTGTTCATTAATACTTGCCTCAAACCCAGGAAAAATCTCAAATTATAGGTAGAAGTCATACTATGAGTATGGTGTAGTAGATTGAGGTAAAAGACACGTAATTTTATCTGCATTTGCCATTACTCAAATACAAAAAAACGTTTAGTGGAGTTCAAAACATCTTGGATTTTATTCATGAATCACGTCTATCATTCTCCGATGACCACAACTTTATGTAAAAATGACATCTTTTTAAATTATTGGAACCCAATTGGAGGTGACGTTTATAAGGTTACAGAATGAATGATATTTATTCTGCAATAAATAATTTGGGTGGAAAGGAAGCTAAGTGTGTGAATGATCATATTGGTGTGATTCGGATTGGTAAGTACATTTTCTTGCAGAGTTCTGCCAGTTTATTCTACGAAATATTTAAAGAGTGAATTTATATTTTTTGTAAAACTAAAAACATTTTTAAGCTATTGGTATGTTTCCTTAGTATACTTATTGTTGGCTTAGAATATAGCTTCACTTTGGTAAACAGAGTTCCATCATTTTTCTTCGTTCATAAAAATAACTTGCACTGCATATGTCTTAAACTAGTAGATGCAATGAGATATGTAAAGTTTTCTCTTTCCTGACGTTTGCTTCATTCCTGACAGTTCTCTTGCTTTAAAAATTGTTTCTATGTTGCTCCTTACATCATAAAAATTCGATTTCATGGTTTGCTGCAGAGAATGTGGGTAATCCAAACTATTATATGAAGCCTACTGCTCGAAAATCATTGCTAGACGTGTAGTGCTTGGAAAGAGACATTTGTTTGTGACTACATTTATTTTTCCACTCTAATTGGATTTTATTGGATAAATGACCCTTTTTCTAGATTTTCACGATCAGGTGATTCCAATATATATTTAAAGAATTCAATTATAGATCAACGTACTATGAAAAATAAATCATATACTCTTCCAGGGACCCGTGCATAGCCAGTCATAAGGGATTAAAAATAACGAAAGGTGGTTCCACCGTAAAATGACTTAAATGTCATTTTCTTTATATTTTGTCTACTTGTAGAAAACGTTGTCCTCTATCTCATATGAACAACAAAATAACACCTTTCCACGCTATTTTATTCTATAATTGAACTTGAAATTACATGGTGTTCAATGGGAGAATGAGAGAAACACGGGGAAAAATGGTATTTTTCCATAAAATATAAATGCCATTTTTGCGAAAAACTGTTTATAAGAAGGAAATCATCCATATAAATTGAATAAAAATG
Source organism: Pyrrhosoma nymphula (assembly GCA_963573305.1). NCBI lineage: Eukaryota > Metazoa > Arthropoda > Insecta > Odonata > Coenagrionidae > Pyrrhosoma > Pyrrhosoma nymphula. Next base: position 24,337,741 of record OY754327.1, on the reverse strand, counting down.
TAATACAGGCATCTTACCACCATGTGCATCTCTTCCTGTCATAGGTGACCAGGAAAAGATCAGAATTGACCATAATCTAAATAAAATTTACCAAGAATATCCAACTTTCTCCACCTTCCTAGAATACTGACTCCATCAAACCTTCTCGTAAATATCCATCAGTTGTCTAATTGAGGAACAATCGTCTCGAACCGCCCCACTTTCGGTTAGCAGTTCTTTCAGCCATTTCTCATTGCACCATTGACGGTATTAAAAATCAAAGTCAAGAGAGGTGACAGGTCTGTCATCTGCTGCCACCGTCCCAAAAGCCTGCCATCTCTATCCTCACTATTTCCGTACTCTCTGAGAAGGAAGGCGACTTTCGTCGGGGAACTCATCTCTCCTTCTCGTATTATGAATTCTCTCATCTGTCACATCTTCCTCCACTGGAATACGATAGTGAAATCTGACGCAGCCATTAGTTTCTTCCCTCTACCACAACCGCGTTCATCTACTCAATGTTGAAACAATCTCGCCGTTGCAAAATGCTTTCAATAACTCCTTCCAACCCCTTTTACAGACTTCCGTGATGACTTCCGTCTGTGACCTCTTCCGGTCGTCAGAACGCCATTCCTCTCCAATACTCGCGTCCCAATTCCCTTTTCCATTTAGCATTCAGTTATCTCATTTTCTTTCCACATCAACTCAACTCATTTTCCTTACTTTTTTTCTCTTAAAGTATAACCTGAAGATCTGTTTTCCTTGTGTTTAAATTTTGATATCAATCCATCTAATGAACACTTTTTAAATTTATAACTAATTTATTTATTTCCATAGCACTTGGTGATCAGATCTTCCCAAAATAAAATAATATGTAGTTATTTAGAAAATAGATTTTTTCAGAATAGGTAGGTTGCAGATATAAAGATGACTTCTAAGGTAAGACAAGGGGATGCACTTTCAGCTGATGTTTAGACAAAGCAATGAAATAGCTAAAGCAAAGTGGAACTAATGTTCATAGATATAAACAAGACTTTATATAAGCAGAGAATATTGACCTTAGAACACAAAATGTGAATGGCCTTAATGAATTTAACAATACTATGTAAGACCATAGGGAAAAAATGGGTCTCATTGTCTATGAAGAAAAGAACAAGTGCATGGTAATGTCATCTTCACAGAGCAAACATGTAATGTAGAACGTAATAATTGTAAATTATGAGTTTTTGAGGGTATAAGAAATTTTACTTAACTGAGACTCATATTAAATAATGAAAATAAAGTTTCTGATTAGATAAACCAATGGGTAATGGATCCTAACGAGGCCGACTTTGAAACGTGCTTCACCTTAAGTTCACTCTCTTGTCAAGGAGTAGAAAACTGAAAATGTATAAAACTCTGGTAAAGGCAGTGGTGCCAAAGGAAACCAAGACGTGGGTTTTATCCAAGCATGTTAAAGAAATACTGGAAGGGTTTTTACGGAAAATGTATGCCCCAGTTAGAGAAGGAGAGATGTGAAAAATGTGAATGAACTGAGAGATAAATTAAATACTAAGAGGGGAGGATATACATAGGCCCTCCATTTCACCACGGCTGGTATGGCTGGGTCATGCAGAACGGTTGGAAGAGGTCAAAATGTCGAAACGACTCCTCAAAAGCAAGGCTGAAAGGGTCAGAAGGAGAGATAGACCACGGATAAGATAGCTGCAGGGTGTTGGGAAAGATCTGAAAGCAATGGGAGTCACGAGATGGAGGGATTACGGAAGGAGTGGAGGCATGTGATGGGTAGAAAGCCCGGATGGAGCGAAGGCTCACCCTAGGCTAAAAAGCTTCAGATGATGATGATATTGCTGAATAACAAGAGTTAGAATAAAAATAAAGGAAAAATATTCATTTTCATTACTCCATCTTGATTTAGATTAGCCTCTAAGCTGTTTTTATGAAATGAATAAAGTATCAAAAGAGTTATACCTCGTATTATTCCACAATTTGGGTGGCTTCGATTAGTTTTGGCAATTGCCTACTTATCCCCAATAAAGACTTAAAACCTTACTCTTCTTTCAAAAACAACCCCCTATCTCTATTCCCAAAGAAAAGCAAGAGTATATCAGATATAACTGGGAATTTCTATGTAGCTTTGTTGCACATGTGCATAGTGTCAAAACTGGTCGATGTAACTAAAATGAAGTGTGGAATAATACGAAGGAATAATTTCGCTTATTACACTTAACACAATAAATACTCCATGCCATTCCTTCATGGAATAAATATCCAGCTACTAATTAATAATGGGATTGTACCAGATTTATCAATTGATTTCAGGTCAATTAAGTCATCAAGTTTGACTTAATAAGGTTGAGTCGCTGTATTCACTTGGGTCTATCTGGAATTTACGAAACTCACTTAAAAAGGACAACAGCAATGAAGGGAGACGGAATCCCTGGATGATCTTGGGTTCAGCCCGATTACTTGTCCAAGCATTAAGCGGATCGCCACCCTGACCATGAATTAGCAACTACGGCTCAATCAGGTTTAAATGCTATAGAAAGGCTCGTTAGATTTTTTTACTCAAACTTCCCCCATCCCGTCGGTCTGCTATCCACTAGTCCTATTCTCCCATTGATCGTTTGTCAAGTTGTAGGATTTTCATCTGCGGTAATACTTATCCCAGGGTACATGGGTTTTAACGACAACGGTCAAATGTGAATAAACCAGCCTGAGTCAAAGGGATACTCATGTGTACAGCCGTTAATTACTACCCTTTCCGAATATCGGGTTAGTAATAATCAGATTTAAATCTCGTTTATCTTTTCTTACAAATCCATTTTTCATTATCACCTTAATATTAATATAATATTTTAGGAATTTGGCCAAATATTTTTCTGTTACTTTGCTTGTCACTTTTGAGGCTTATTTAGTAGTGTTCTTTTGTCATCACGCCATGAAATCAGGAACACTATTGGATCGGAAGACTTCGCATCGCTAAAACTGATAAAATTTGACTGATTTCAACTTCTTTAAATCAAAAGCCACTTGACACGGCACTTACGTCCGAACTTCACCCTTAACATTCTCAAGAAAAGAAAACTTAATTGTCGGAGGCTATAGCCCTCGAAGCGTCGTAACACCAAGGTCGTGTCATTAATGTCAAGGGTTGATAACCCCTTTGATCGACTCAATGATTAAGTACCTTTTTGATATTTTATTCTTGTTCCAAATTTGTCTTAATTTCTTTCGTTAAAGTTATCCGCCCTGATCTTCATAATCACAACTTTTAATTGACTTTTAGGAGCGACGCGCCGAATGAATAGAATTCTTTCGGCCTCATCTCCCAATTAAACCTCGCATCCCCTCGGGCCAATTCCATCCCCTTGCGCTCAAAACGAGCAGGGGCTCCCATTCCTTTCATCCCCTTCCTCTCCCTCTCTCTCTGCCTCCTTCTTTATCCTCCTCTATTCCTTTTCAACCACCCCCTTCCCTCCCTCCCATTCACCCCCTTCCAAACCTTCCTCCCAGTCTCCCTTCCCTCGTTCAATTTCGCCAGTCGCGCGTCGCGTTTGATTTCAGCCCAAACCACACGTCCAGCTTTCCTTTCTCCCGCCCCACCCCCTCAGCCCCTTCCAGCCCCTCCCCCATGCACCCTCCTCCCTCCACCCCCGAGCTGAATTTCGCACCCTCAACCACTCAGTCACTCGCTCGCTGCCCCCCCCCCCCTTCGTCGGGGCCCTGTCACTCCGCGTTAGGTATTTACTGCAGAACTTACAGGGGAAAAGGTTTGACCTCCCCAAAATTGACATCCATAATGCTCAGCTGGTCCGGGGCAATAAGTAACGCTCTCGGTTGTACCGAAACGTATCCGGATTGCGGTCAAGCGTTACAAGCGTAGTCTATTTCACTTCACTCCCCCCTCCAATTCCCTCACTATATCTCTCTCTATTTCACCGTCTCTCCGGATGCCGAATTGTGTGAACGAGGGAGGTGGGAGGCAGGGGGGGTGAGAGTGTGGGGGCGGAAAGCAGAGGGAGGGCTACGGACGGCTGGAAAAATTGAAACCTTTGAGCCAAGCCAACGTTCACTCTGACATTCTTTTTTATCCACTGGCAAAATCTCTCTCCCTTCATGTCCGTCCCTTGGAACAGACAGCCACAACGTTTTGACGCGGCCCTTCACGCGCGCATTATCGCATAATAAATGCACGCATTTCGCAATTTCCTCTCGTCTTTACGTCAGAGCGTAAGAATATACTCTGAATCTCTGAACCAGATTTGAATTTCAACGGGAAAAATACCCTCTCATTCTAGTCTTTCTTTATCAAACCCTAAGCTTTGTTGGTTTTTCAAGCCTTTGAAATCAGCACCATACCTGAAAGATGGTTTTTTTATTTTTTATTTACTTAAAATATTCACTTTACATGCTTTTTTGAGCATTAAAATGAAAATAACATATAATTGAGGATAACAAGGAAGCTATTTCACTCATGATTCCTGGGGTAGGAGTATTTTCTTCTGAAAATAATCTATCCAGAAGAACCTAATTTTTTTCGAATCCTGGGAGCATTAATGTAAACCAAGTTCTAAATCCGGAGAGAGACAGATTTGCAATGGATGCTGTCAAAATATAGGAATTATCTTTGTCACACGGAAGTTTCAAATCTTTGTCTTTGCTTCTTCATTCATGCAAATTTGGGTATCTTCCATTTCACTCACTATTTGCATCGTGCTTTTTTATATCTGCTACACAATTTTCACAATTATTAAGGCGTGTATGACAAGCAACTGTATAACTAAGCCTTAGTAACCTTTAACTTTTAATTCAACAAATAAACAGGTTAATTTGTACCCGTATTCATATGTAAATATCTTTTCTTGCTCCTGGGCACTTTAGCTGACTTCTCTGACTCATAATAATATCTTGTGACTGAAAGTTAGAGACCATTTCAAATATCTCTGGATCGTATTGGTATCAGTAAGCTGGTGTAACAGAAAGAAACTTGAGATAAATATTGACCTATTGAGATGTATCACTCAACAATTAGCACCTGTGTAGGTTTACATCATTGAACATACTTCTGGAATCTCGGTCTTGTTGATTAGCTGATGGTGAATTTAGCAACTGCAGCCGCAAACTAAACTCGAATTTATTGGAGTCAATAGCGTCGCTCATGACGCATTTCACAAAGTAACTAGTACCCAGGTTTACATTGGTCACATTAAGGTTACAAAATAAAGAGAGTACCAAAAACGTTTTCTTTTAACTATCCGTATTTCTATGTTCATTTTGCCCTCTTATGATATGATTTTTTTATTTATACTCCAGAACTCCATTGTATTCAATGCAGTAAGAAAATCCATTCATTTCCTCCCTTTGACTTTCTTTTTCCAGATGCCGCCGTCCTCAAGAAGCAGATGGGGGCCCCGAGGGGGACCAGCACCACCACTACCACCACTGCCGCCGCCGGGGGCGGCCCCGCGCAGCAGGCCCCCTCCCACTCCGTCCTCCTCCTCGACCCCCCGTTGCCGCGCATCGTCAGCCCCCGCGCCCCCGCACCCACAGCACCACCTCCGACGCCCCGCGCTGCTCCTGTCGCTGGCCGTGACGTGGGCCGCCTTGTCAGTGGCGTCTGGCGGCCAAGTGGCGCCCTGCAACTTCAACGCCATGTGCTCGTGCAAGTTCGGCGGCGAGGGCGGGGAGACGCGCGAGATCCACCTGACCACCCCCAAGTCCCTGGACGACGTCAGGGACATCAGCTGCGTGGGCGTGCCCTTCGGAAAGCTGCCCGGTGGGTGTCACCCTTTATTTATTTCTCTCCGGTGTGACCGTTGCAGATACGGTCACGGGCTGAAGAGTTCGACCTTTAGAGCCTCGGAGGACCGTGCGTAGTAATGGTGAAAGTTGGAAGAGGATGGATGCCCATTTCTTATAAAAGGGGCACTGTAATATTTATTTCAATTGCAATTTGTACGGGATACAAGATTAAGTTTGCATTTCACCAATTTATAGAGTAGCAGCGCGTTATAAGTGTAGCGAAACTTGGTGGCACTCGCTTGTGAAGAACATGATGCTAAGGAGAGGAGAGCATATATGAGATGTGGAATGAAGCGGCCGAGCCTTTTTCCAGAGGACCCTGCGGGAGCCCTTCGATAATTTTGCCCTCTCATCAACGCTTGGTTTACAGTCAGTGTCCACTAATCTTCCGCTGGTGAGTGCCACCAAGTTTCGCTATACCTATACTTAGCTATCCACAGGGTCGTTCCTAGGAAAGGCAAATTGCCGAATGAAATAACATGCCGATATGTAATAATTAATAATATTGTGTTATCAATTAAATTTGTTTGAAAAGTCGTGCGTATTCCATTTTTTATGATACCTAAAAATTATATCGTGTTAAATGACAGTTTTCCGTCAGCATGCTAGTCATTTTACTCCCTGATAACTTCTGATTACTACTATTTGTGCCTATGATGCAGGGTAGGATTAGGAGATAATTGCATAAAATACCTAAATGTCCATATTGAAAAATCAACTCCATCCCCCCCCTGCCACTCCTTTTACCTCCCTCCCCCTCCACTATATAAGGTATATATACTCGGCCACCGCACGATTAGATACCTTGAAAATGGCACTGAGTTGCCGAAACCTGGGTCGGATTTTTCGTAAATAAAGTGTGGAATTTTACTTAGTGATTTTTCAATAGGCATATTAAACATTTCCAGAGAGTTCCGCCGGAAATTTTTTCTCATATACCTAAATGTCGACAATACAGCTCTATCAGAACTGTTTGCAGAAAACCTATTAAAATCATGCGATGAATCAATCTGAGGAGAAAGGTTTAAACAAAATTAAGACTCTATATTTGCTTTTCATAAGACAATTCTTCATTCACAATTTTGGTCTCTCTCACAACTCCATTCTGTTTTGTACATTCCCGGTTATATTCTGAGTATTTCACAAATGAGTGGCATGGGCACCAGTAAATAAATAAATCATCAAGCTTCGTGCTTTGTTCTGATGACAGATATAAAAACAAGCGGAATCCAAATGTCGTAGTCACTCAAGTGAAGATACAAGTCATATTCTCTATAATCAGAATTCCTAGGATAATCTGGGTAAAGTAAAAATATCATATATCAGAGAAAAACGAAGATATATGGTGTACCTAAATCGGTGTGGTAAATAAATAACAGTTAATTTGATGTACCTACGTTGGATCAAGGATAAATTTCAAATCCAAGCCAGGGCTCGTAGTACCAGCATTCTTAAGGAGGGAATCAAAAATTATCAATATTGTCATTTTTGATCGATTTGGTGAAAGGATATTCGCACGTTTTATGCCTTTATGGATATCGAGAGATACTAATCAGCTAGAACACTTTGCTATCCTACAGTATGCAATACGTTAAAGGTCTAATAAATGATACGGAAGAAAGATAGCTTATCAGAAATGTTAATCAAATTTAATTTATTTCTTCCACCCTGCAACTGATCCATTGGCATATTTCGTGCTAAACCGCAAAATATAAAATTGACTGCTAAGCTTTAATCGCACGCTTCATATTTGATTCAAATGAAATAAGATATTTGAAAACGCCGTTGTATTTTGGAAATTACTCAATGCCGCCTGATAAAACTTTACAATTGGATTTTCGCAAAAAATTTTAATTACTATTTCAATAATGACATTTTTACTTTTAATATGATAATTTTCAGATTGTTAAGTGGCTCATTTTAACCTCCAACTAGCATTGCCCTTAAATATATATAACTGTAAATATGAAATGATATACTTGTTGCAGCAAAACTAATGGTAATAAGGCCAGGGTGTTGAAGGTTATGGCTTAGGCTCAAGAACATTATTCATTTACCATGCCAATGCGATGATTTAAGAAACTATTCATTCGTCCGCAGTGAAGTTGACGTTAAGCTGCTAAAACCTATCGTGGTCCCTTGAATGCCTGTAATGATTAGTGTTATGCTTGCTGTCCATGGAAAAAACTGATTCCCTGCCATAATCACCTCAAAAAGCTGATTTATTTTGTTGATTTCATGTGAGACTTTTTTAATAAATAAATGATAACTTATTGGCAGTAGCAAATCTTTTGAACACTTTCCAAAGCCTCTCAACCTCTCATTACTGCTGCGTGCCTTCTTCTCTAATGATATAATTCTTGCAATATGTGTTTAGTAACCAATGCGTTTCTTCTTGCCTCTTTTTTTACCTCCTTTCTCAATTTTTGTAATCAACCCCAAGTTTAGCGCGAAAGAATACCATTTTCATATTTTTTCAAATTCCACCATCAAGGGTTATATTAGTACGTGATAAAATGTGTGTTCAGTCCCAAGCGGGGTATTTTATTTATTCACCGACATTTCAATGTTCATCGAAGACGTTTGAACTGCATACCTCATTCAGGTTGCATTGTATATTTTTAATTCAAAATTAAATATTTGGAATATCTCGGCAACTTGGCTACTTTATTCTTTACCTCGAGTAGACTTTTGTGAAAATTACTTTATTTAACCGAACTTTTGAATTGAGGGAAAGTTGAAATAAGGATGACGAAATAGGTTTAGACAGAATAATATTTATCGTAAGCCTTACTTCTAATAGCTTTTTAATTTTAAAGACCAGAATAGTTTTAATTTATCTATCTGAAAATAGGTATAATTTTAATTAAAGGATACACATTTTCAATAAATACGGGTCAATACTTATACAATATTTTTGTTATAGCAGCGTATCCAACGAGGCAAATTTCGAAATTCACAAAAATTTGAATCATTAAATTAAGCATACTTAATGCCAAACTTTAAACTATTCTTTAGTTGAACAGTGCAAACTAATGAACACTTAGGAATCGAATATTGAACCGCTGGAAGTGAGTCTTATGCTAGCATCGTTCCTGGTGGCCAACTACTGGGGTTGGAGTCGCCGTTGATAGAGGGAACGACATCTGCCTCGGGTCATTCCAGTCCATAAATATTCGATACTTTGATTTTGCTCCGTGTATTTTTTTTAACAATAGCGTTCCCTTGACAACTGAAATGCCCCGCTTCCTCTTCCCCACCGGCTCTCCACTCCAGGTTAAGGGACTTGAACCTATGAAATACTTATAAAGAGACATTTTCGTGATTCTTGAATGTTATTGTCATCAATTCCAGCGATTTATCTCACTTTCTAGAAGTAGGTAAACAAAGCTTGCTCCAATCATTTGATTTTCGTTTTATGAATTTTCGAAACCACCAAATAAAGAGGAAAAACTAAATTTGACAGAATGAAGGCTGAATTTGCAATTTTCCACTGGAAAAATATATTTCTTCTGACCTAGGTTTAGATATACTACATGGCGATGATGTAATAAATCTAAAACTGGGTCTAAGTAAACGTATTTCATCAGCGTAAAATTGTAATTTCTGTCTTAATTAAGTTGGAATTCCATCATATCCCATTTGATACTTCACTTTTTGGAAATTGACAGCATGTAACTTTTCACAATATTATCTAAAATTTAAATCATTAATGCATCATTCTGGTAATTCACTAATGTATTCCTTTATTGGATGAATATAGATATTTATACTTCGGAAAATAAATCTATGAAACGGCATAGAGCGCTTGTTTTGATTTTTGTGTAACTCTTAATAATATAAATTTTCTCTCTATTAAGGCAAGACTTTATGTACTTTTACTGATTAAATACTTCAAAACATTTAAATTACTGTAGCAGATTTTAATATATTTGGAAATGGGTAAAAAGTTTCTCATTAGCGCACAATTTTTTAAATCACTGATGCTTTTTAAGTAAAATATTTTGTTAGGGAAGCTAAAAAGCACGTAATATTTATTTGGCCTCTTTCTATTTCAGAGCTGCCCGGAGGGCCAATATCCCACATGGACGTCGTGAATTCCGGCCTGGAAGCCCTGGAGAACGAGGCTTTGGCGGGGGCGAAGGTTGAATCCTTGAGACTGATGAGCAATCGAATAATGCACGTGGGCGAGCGGGCCTTTGGGTGAGTGGATGCAACACGGTTTAAGCCTATGGGCGCGTTACAGCTTGAAGGGACGGTCATAGGTCTAAGGCCTCGAGGATATCCTCCGAGGGTGTGCTGTCTTCGACAGTCAACCCTCGGGAAATTTTACGGCAAAATACTTAGTATTACTGCTAATTTATTTCATATTTTCACAATTTAATGAGAACAGCATTTTTTCGTTATTTGAAAATGAAATCAAAGACAAGTATCTCTAAATATGCCTAGTGACCACCAAAATGTACGATAAAAACGCTTGGAAACTAACTCCGCGTGAGTTAAATTGTAAAAGTTGGTTAAGGTTATATTTATATTGTCCGGTTGTGTGTGTACTGGAATTTTTTGCGTCATACTTGCATGCAAAGTTAATAGCAATGTCTCCGCCATTGATTCTCAAATGAACAGGTTGCCAGAAATATTTCCGAGTGCTTTACCAGCATAGAAATCAAATGCAAGCATCCAATGAGTAATATTTACCATAACACCAAAAATTAATGTGAGGCATATTGAATTGCAATTTTTAAAAACCTGACTTAATTATGACACGAGTAAAAAACTACAGTGATCAGCGAAAACGATATTAAGTGGCTGCTTCATATGTCCAACAATGCTATCAATATAAATAAGACCGGATTTATTTTTATTTTTCCTGGTAGTTATGACTATCCTTTACTGTTTTTAACAGAGAAATTCCTATTTAATTTTTATAACTTTATTCAAATAGCTATTGTGGATTGTGCAAAATATATGAAGATACTTTAGATGAAAATGAGTTTCGTGTTTCATGTCATACTGCTAAAGAATTATTTTTGGTTCGTGTAACACCCTTAATTAAACACAGTATGATATCAACTGTTATCTAAATTCACACGTCATTCTATTATAGCCCTTGCTGCGATGCTAGGTTTCATGTCGGACAATTGAATTGCAATCATGCGCAAAGGCTAACTTTAAACAACGACATGAGTATTTATTTTAATACAGTCAAATGCATGGCTGTTGATCGACTCGTATACGGCAATTTTACTTCGATTCACCTATAAAACTATGTGCTCGTTCGTGATACCACGACTCCGTTAATCGAAAGCCGTATGATTATTTATTAAGCTCTGTTGCACAAATGTTTAACTTTGATGAATGGGATAATGTCCCGCAATCACGTCATTTTAATGCTCGGTTAGTAGACCCGGCGTCATTCAGCGTGCATTCGTAAATGAGAAATTCTCGTTTTATATGGCGTTGAGTTGACGCCAGGGAGAGAGCGTCCCCTTGTTTAAATTGCACTTCCGCGCGAATAAAATAATAGTATATATACATTTGAATTCAAATTGTTGTCTGAAATTAGGTTTCATTTGTCTATCTTCGTGCCTACAATCGCCTGATCTATTTATTTTGGCTATGTCTGCTTTGTGACATGTTGAACTTTTTCTGGGAGCTTCCTCTTTCGGAGTCTTCCTTATGACTTTCTCAACTTATGGTATACATTACCGATGCGTCTTCTGTAGCTAATGTTTCAGCAGAATATTTATAAGATACTTAAGATGCCTTTACTTGTACTAAGATTTCAGTAATAAGCTTCCCTCTCCGCTAGAAGAGCAATTAATTGAAGTTTATCTCTATTCATTTGATTTTATCCTCCTCTCACCTTGGCACACCTTCGCCGTCCTCCCGATCCACTTTCATTTGATGCGACCAAATTTAAATACTGACATTTTTGATAGGGGGACTAACTAGCTCCTTTTTAAAATATATTCTAATTCTGGGATTAATGTGTTAATGTATACATTAGCATTTCTTTGCTAGTAATTTGTTTCAGTTGATATTTTCTGGGTAGTTTCTGGCCAGTAATATTTTTAGTAGTACTGGTAGTAATTATTTTTTAAGGCCAGACACTATTTTACGAGAACAAGGATCCTACAAGTTTATGAGTTAACTATGAAGATTTGAATTCTCTTGAGAGAGGTCTGGCACACTGGTCCCGTAAACAGACTTTTGACCTCTTACAATGAACGGCCATTTGCATTTCAGAAATTTCGGATGGCTACTTGGCTTATATTCTCTAATTGATTCATGACTATAGTGGCTTAATTCCTCCATATAGACCGCAGGCTAGCTATCACCATGCTCTGCAATTCTGCACCTAAGTGGCTTGATAACTCTTGATTTCGTAAACTACGAGATCCTTTTTGTTCACGATAATGAGCAAATTAATCAATATCGTCAAGAGTACAGTTAGAAGAAGATTCATGTAGAAAAGTCAAGGCACCCACTAAATATATGGGAAATCTTTTTTTTTCAGTTCCTCACATTGCAGCAAAATCAGTACTATTTTCTATTATGTTTGGTAATACTATTTCCAAAATGCGGGTTAGAGAGGAAGATCACGCTGTTTCATCGCATTCGGAATGTCTTGGTGGGCGAGGTACGGGAAATGTGCAGGAAAATGCCGTATCATAAGCTCACGTGCTTCCCTCTATTGGGCTTTACCAGGACCACCACAATTTCTCACACAAACTCATGCATACATGTATGTATCTCCATTAATCAGCCATCAGAGAGACGGCGCCCATAACAGCAATTTAATCCCCGCATTAAGGGCACCGCTCGTTCCGTGTGAACTCCGTTTCAAAACCATTAGCAACATGTCCTCGGAAGCATCATCTCTCCCTTTGCCCGAATCTCCTCCACCCCCACACATCCTATCCACGTCGCATTTTTACACAAAGGATGCCCCCTCCCCCCTGCATCATCACGGCTAACGCACGCACGCAACTAAGTCGGAGCGCAACCCGCGTCCCCTTGTCACCCTTCCATCACGAAAAGGGGGGACGCCCACAACCCTTCCCGTCTTATTCCATTCGCCGACGTACGAATACAGCCGCCGCCGCTGCCTTCATCCGGCGAGCCCAGGCAATCCTCGCCTTCGAAGTTCATTATCTCATCTGCGTTGCCTTTTGTTAACTAATGTCCTCGCCCGGGGCGTTCTCCTCGGAATTTGCCCCCGCCCCGAGTTTCCCTTCATCCCCCTGCCCGTTGGAAACCTTCCCCCTTCGCCCCGTAGCACCGGCCCTTTCCCAAGCCATCCACCCCTGGCCCACGGCCCACCTAATCCAATAGTGGTCACCCTGTCAACGCTATGCCGCCACTCTATTCCGCCTCCTCCTCCCAACCAACTCCTTCCTCACCTTTCACCCCCACGGCCTCGTACCCCCCTTGCCTACGACGACGAAAGTAACCCTTCTCTCTCTCCCTTGGCCCTCAAAATCCCTTTCCTAACCCCCTACAACCTCCCACTCCCTCCACTTTCTCTCTCTCTCACTCAGCCCCCCCTGCTTTCTCGGTTGGTCCTTGCTCCCAAACCGCTTAACTCGACCACTTTCACCTTCTGATATTTTACTTGCTGCTGAGTCTGAGCAGGAGGGAAAGGCAAAGGGACTGATTAAATCGGTCTAAAGTAACACATAAAAGTTTCATTTGGGGTCGTGTCCCTGCTTAGTTGGTTATTCTTTGAATAGAGGCAGCGATCTAAAGTTTAAAGGGGTGCCAAATTGAAGGTTGAGTTCTACCATCCTTTAAATTCTATTAAAGCATCGTTGAACAACAACCTAGATTGCTGAGAGGTAGTGTGTTGAGTCTTCTCCCTAATCCAACCCATTGTCCCATTTCTCTTCTAGGGTTTATTACACCACCATTAATTTAAACAAAAAAATTGTTTTCAACCACTGCCAAACGTATTATGAACTCCTATGTTACAGACAGACATATAATATATGAAGACAAAGTTGCAATCACAAAAGTGATAATATTTGCTGCATAATTACCTCTAAAAACTACACACATTTTTCAAAACACTACGTTCTTAAATATCGATCGTCATCCATGAGCATTCTTTGAAATTCTCATTGTTTTGCCATCGCTAATTTAAAATACCATTTAGTTTCTTTTTAATAATCCCACGAGAGAGGCCTCAGCATTTCGTGGTGACCTTGTATTTTCCAATCCTCGCTTGCACTCTTGTGATTTTCATCCGTGATGAGAATCGCTTCCAAACCTTTTACGGGCACTTTGTGGCTTTTTTTAATTAAACGTGCATTCATTATCCGAGACCTGTTTAAGCAAAACATGCAGTGAACGAGGCCAAACACATTGGAATTTATTAACGCCCAAATGTAAAATATGCACGAAAATAAACTCTATGGTTGCAGATATTAATCATACAAATTGGGTTAAACAATGTTTGTTTAGTAATCAATCGCATCTAATTTACTTTGGCATATAATCACTTGACAGTAATGTTTGTTCTGAGTTATTCCAATTAGTTCAGCGTAATTTCAAAAGTTTAATAATAAAAAAATGTATAACGTAAAGTCTATAACTACTCAGCTCATTATTTTTGGCGATACCGGCGTCAAAGATAGTCCCTCCGTAGCATTTCGATTTGCTCTATTCCATATTCATTTTGGTTTTTTATTTAAGTGCAGAACCTTTTCCAACCTCTACCAAGGGTTTTATCCACCCCCTTCTCCTTATCTACGGCGCGTTTTGAAAATAGTGAGTCGGGGAACAGCTCGGCATTAAAGGCGTCATTAAGTGAGTCCCCACATTCTTAAAGGGAGCAGAGAGTTCCTCCAGCATTCGGTCCTTTCCTTTTGGTGAAAAGGTGCGTTTCACTCGGCATCTTCCCAAATGTTGCACTCTTTGTCTCAATCACCATTAAAGGTTTTCTGTTACTCTGGAGGGAGGAAGGTGAGTCTCGGCTGAGGGGGAGGAATTCACGAGGGGATAAGAAGGGGACGGCAAAGGAGGCATAAGGGGGCAGGAAGTGAGAAGGTTAATACGCCTGGAGGGGGGAGGGGAGGAGTTGTGGTTCCTTCCTCGCCTGCTGCCCTCTCCGAAGTCGTGCATTCCCGCTAAACGTCTCCATCCCCCACCCCTCCCGCCAAATATCTCCATCCTCCACCATCTCCTCAATCCTTTCAGCACCACCCATTAGCAAGCAGTACGCCCCTGTCCCCGCACCACCCCCCACCCACTTGCTCGTACCGACCCGCGCACCCTCGGGAAAACTTCCGCACTAATGCAGGAACAATTTTCCGAAGCTCTTTCCCTCCTCCCCTTCCTCTTGCTCAGTCTCCCACCCACCCCTCTCTTTCTCCCTAACCGACCCATCTTTCCTCCCCCCACGCCCCCCGTCACCATCACTTCTCTCCCAAGAAGGAGAGCCTCTCTTCTCCGGAGACTCCGTGGTGAATCTTTTTGGTCGCCGCAGTCTCTCTCATCCGTAACCCTAGGGTGGGGGGTTGGGTGGCGCAGAGCCGCCTTCCGAGGGCACTAAGCGCTTTGACCTCCCGACCTCCTTCCCCAGTGTCGATGAAGGAGAAGCGCCTGCATCCATCAAACGCCCTCCCTCTCCTCTTCAAAATTCCCCCTCCCACCTTCCTTTCCAAACCCCTCCCCTTCTTCCTTTAGCCTTTAATTTTCTAATGGAATTCATCGCGCTTTCTTTCCGAGTCTTTCGCATTCATGTTATCGCCGCATCCCTTTATGTGCTCCCCTCAATGCCGTACGTGCCGCTCCAGTTTCTCAGGAATCAGACGAGGGCGGAGCGGCGCGGCTATTCATTCTCTCCTCCTCATTAATCCATCAATTTCTTTATACGCCGAGCCCAGAACGGAGTACTGACTTTAATCCACTGGAACTCTCCGTATTTTTATCCGAATAAGGCGCCTTGGATTTCTTTAAAATAACCGATGGTCGGATGCTCATGTTGTGATTGATATATTATTTAAGTGAACAAACGAAAGCACTAATGCGTAATTAGTAATGAGTCAGATGTAAAATGTACACAAGACGTTTATTAATGTTGTGCCTGGTGATGGTTTTTGAGCACCATAGTTTCTAGGCTGTACTGCTTGTAAGATCTTCGCTGTGGCAATGATGTAATCATCCGTACAATATGAATATTTCTATGTAAACAGATTTTCCCGACGAAAATAAGCAGTGCAGAACCATTCTTTAAAATTAAGTGGGGATTCTCATAAATTCCTCTATCTCTATCCTTACTATTTCCATTCATGCCTCTACCCATAGGTTTACTATCTATATATATATATTAATTTTGTAGCGTGTCAGTCAGTCAGTCATTCTGTATCCATTTTGTTTATTTCTCTCTCAATGGTAGAGCTGGAGAAATTTGGTTTGCTGCATTAAATGTGGATTTTCTGTCTGTATGATTTGGTAGTAGTTTTGGATTTTTAGCAGTTGGTGGTGCAAAGAAAAATGCAAAAAACCGTGGCTATAAAGCTAATAATCCGTAAAAACTGCTTAACAGCGATGAATTTATTTAGGTAAGCAACGGTGTAATAAACAAACAGTACTCATTAAATTGCAATTAGTTTCAAACCGTGTGGGCATATAAGGGTTGTTAATTTATCTTGTTCAGGTAAATTTTGATTGCACTACGATATCTGTATTACTTCATTTTCATTTCTGTCAAATGAAAGTGGGGTATTTTTTTATTTTGGTGAAGGATCATAGCTACATGTTTAAGAAAATTTGGAAACATTTTTTCACAAAACTGAAGAATATGTGATGAAGTGACTCTGGTATAATACTATAGTTTAGTGGAAATTTTTCACTGGAGTGAATGCTGTAGCTCCTGAAGTGTATACTTCGTATGTAAACCACCAACCTTTTTACACTTACGCAGAAGCAGCAGTTAAGTATTTCGTAGTATTTTTTTTCAATTAACGAAATTAGTAGACAAGATTCATATGTGTTGATTAGTTAGCAATTATCCTTCTACGAAATTCTTTCTCTCTGGTTTCTTTTATTTCCCTTGATATTTAGCTACTTTTACACGAATTAAGGCGAAATTCGGCAATTAGTGATGATATTTAGAAATTATCCAGGTGAATGTTTAAATGTATGCCACTCCAAAACAATAAGGTTCGTGTCAAATTTATGTTAATTCAACGTTGATAAAATCAATTAAGTGTTTTGATATTCCCTTGATTTGGTTTTATTGCATAAGATATACGATTAGCCAGCGTAAATGAAATGAACCTCAACAGTTTTCATTGCATTAAAGTGTCTGGATAAATACCAAAGGTCGTAAACGTTTCATTACAATTTCGTGTGCCACTATCTCAATATTGGTACAAACTTCACGTGGAAAGTTTAGAAGTATTACTTATGCCATTACCAGTGCTATATCAATGTGCGAGAAACTGACCTCGGAGATAATTCATTACCAGTATTTGTTAATGTATGTCAAATATTTCTCCCGTGCTTTCTGTTTTGGGGAAGTAAAATTGCCAGTGGGGCACCTAAAACAATGCAATGTGCAAAAAATGCCTCACTGTTTTTCTAGAAACTCCAGGTTTGATGAAACCATGTCTGCTCACGATGACCAACCATTTAAAGTTTTTGCAAAGTTTTTCGGGATTCCCGGGTTCACTCTTTCAGAGCAAGTCTATCTTTCTCAGACAGACTGCCTGCAAAACAGGCAGCAGATCTGCTAGTAGCCTTATTCATTTTTTTAATTGTGTATTGTGAATTTTAAAATTAGATACTGTCGTGAAAGCAAGTAAAATATCTCAAAATTTATTTTT
Source organism: Pyrrhosoma nymphula (assembly GCA_963573305.1). NCBI lineage: Eukaryota > Metazoa > Arthropoda > Insecta > Odonata > Coenagrionidae > Pyrrhosoma > Pyrrhosoma nymphula. The sequence goes on along the minus strand of OY754327.1, from coordinate 24,320,123 downwards.
GAAATTGACATGCAGAATTAGAGTTATTTAGCCAATTTCTAGGATGACAAGCTAAAAATTTATTTTTCACTAATATTATTCAAAGTTATTTTCTCTAATTTGGCCTAGGATCCTCCAAAAAATAATAAGGCGTATATATATCCTTGAAGCACTAATAGGGGGTTTATTAACTATGGCGTTACTACTTTGGATTGGCTTTTACAATTCCCGTCATTGATCTCACTTAATTTAAAAATGCATGTCTATTTGTTATAATTTTCTTGTCCTTCCATTCTACCTCCAAATGTTTAACGTGGCACTTACACATCGTCTTCGTCTCGGTTCATTTCATATCCCCTTGGCGCCCGCCGGCTCCCAGCCTTGGCACCGCCGAGGCGGATCTTAGGGGCGCTTTATTATCAGGATCGAACCAATTTATCTCAAAGATCTAGCTCAATCCCTCAATGCCGAGGTGGGAACCCATGAATTTCTTCTGCCCTCCTGTTTTCGCATCCATCGACGCCCTCCTTCGGCCTGCATGTAGCCGCTCCTTCCCCTTCGGCACAGCGTCCCACACTTAAAGGCCGCCATCTCCTCCAATCGAATCGAGAATCCACGGCTTAACAACCTCGTAACCACCTCGCTCGTCCCCACGAGATTGAGGGCCGCTGATCTATTGCTTGACCTTTTCCTTCTCCCCCCTGCGCTTGTGACCCTGTGCTCCCTGCCTTACCCTAAACCCTATTAATTAGCCCGTAATTATCAGGATTAACTTCCGCTGAGGCATTATCATCAGTAAATTTCCCGCCTAATTTATAACGCTCCACGCTTTGGCTTACTCTGAGTTCATCCTCCTCGGATTTATTTAAGGTAGTTAAATCACTTTAAAATGCGTTTAGCTGACATTTCAAGATATATTTTTTTCGCTTTGGCAAGGGGAAAGATGTTCTCCCCTTCCACGGTAATTGGTTTATCTGAGTTCATTGATTCTCTGGGAGAATCGTTCTAATTTTCTGTGTGTAAATAAAAAAGATGAAGTCTATTCATATTTATGTCCATTTGGACAAACGTTCTGCTATGCCGGGAACGGACGAATTACCAAATGAGCATTGCAGTCTTTGGTCCATAACATGCCTAAACAAAAATTAGCAGTATTCCACAGCACTCTTTTTAAACAATTGAATGCCCTGTCACCCGAAGTATCATTGAAGGATGAGACCGCAATAAAAAACGGATGCATAAATCTTATCATTATAAATACACGTAATAGTCATAAAAAAGAATAGTAAACCTTGAATAAAGTTCTGCTCCTCTTTCAGTCATAAGAAGTACCGGCACCGGTTTAAATTCGTGCGGCTAGCTCCAACTGCGGGAGAAATATCCCTTAAAATTTGAAGAATCATCATCGTTCTACAGCACTAGTATATTTTAGGAGCCTGCACTCGAAAATAAAGGATCCTGTCGATATGATGAATCTTCGGTCAACTTGTGGTGCCAGAAGTGTAAAATAGTGCGCACGCTAAAACTAGAAAGAGGCTTAAAGTACGTGTCAAACTCTGAAGGAACTTCAAAAAAAGTCCAGCCACTCAAAGTTCTTCCCTAACTCTTCATCAAATTCCATTATCTCTCTATTCCCCCAAACCCTCCAACTACACTCAAAATTAATACGGTGTTACCGCTCGTCCTACCCTATCTAAATGCCTGCCATAGTCATTATCTGCAGGAATGAATTTTCACATTGGACTCTCTTTTACTTCGAAGAATCAAATGATAGACACCTTACCTAAATAAGTTCCATGTGTTCTGATCACTAATATGATCATCTTTCATCGGCAAATTGCGTTCTTTCTTGGGTACACGTACTTGAAATTGAGAATAAAAATCTTTTAAATATTTCATTTTTCTATTATTCTACATGCCAATAACAGTGGTACTGTAACTCTTATTTGATATCAACTTTAACTTTATGGCAGTTATATTATTTATAAGTATTTTTCGCAAAGTTGTGTGAGTGAGAATAGATTAATTTTCAATTAAATTTGATAATACTACATAAATTATTATTAGCGGAAATCATTAGCAAATATGGTTGGAGCAAAGGCTTCTGCAGCGACTTGATGCATTGGATCCTCAGCTCAGCTGTTGTTCTATTCCTGAGGGGCTTCATCAATGATGGTCATTCGTACTGATATTTTCAAGGGTTTTGCAAAACAGCACTTGTATAAATGCGAACGGCTATTCATCTGTCTTTTGTGCTGATTAAATTTTTCACAGGTTAGCAATAATCATAAAATGAATACTTTTTTCATTGATGCTATTAATGGAGTGGATGGAGTATCACGGAGTGGATGTTCTGTAAATCAAGTTTCGCTGAAAAATCCACTTTCATGAGGTAAATGTTGGTAGCATATATATTTCGCTCCTGCTGATTTTGGATGATGGCATTGTTGAGAAAACCGAGGATCAAAAACTAAAGTCAAAATTAAAAAAAATATGACCGCGTCTAATTTCATTTCTTTTAACATACGATAAGGAAGAAATGACGAAATCCAAACTCTACCTAGAAAGGATCAGGGCCAATCTACACTGATAAATGTATTGCTTTGGCGTGATATTACGAATAAATGCTAAAAGAGCGACTAGGCTGGAGAGAAACCTGTGTTATTTGTTACATTTTTTTGCAATTGAAGCCTTAGTTGGCAACATGACACATTTTATTGATGCTTAGTTAAAAACGCGCAATACGAAATGAGGCGACATTTTCAAATACGCATGAGAACAATATCGTATTTTACTTGAGAAGATAACATAGACCATGAGTAAATAATTTGAAAAATGACGAGGATGACAGCACTATAAAGATTTTCAGGCTTTGTTGCGAGGGTGTAAAAAAAAGTGAAATGAAAAGCGCGAGGCGGATGAACCGGTCCGGTGAGGCTCACCCTCCCACCTCTTGAGTGTGTTTCTTGCGCGCGTTTGCGTGTTCGTCTGTGTGTGTGTGAGTGAGTTCTAAGGATGGGAGGAAGAGGGGAACCTCTTGACGATGGGAGGAGGAGAGGTAGAGGGGGACAAAAAGGCGAGGGAGAAGGAGATGGGTAAAGGGTTGAGAACCGCTCAGGGGGAGCATCAGATGGGAGGGGGACGCGTTGTAAGAAGGAATTTGTGGAGGAGGAAGCAAGAGAAAGGCAGAAGAGGAAGTGCGCAAGAATGGCTACGAGAAGGTCTGGGAAAGGTGGGAGAATGAGTTAGTAAAGGAAGAGAACGATGGGCGGAGGAAGGAATGCGTGGGGGAGATGAAAAAGAGAATGGGTAAGGACGGGATTGGGTTGAACAGAAATGAATGCCGAGGAGTGGCTGCGTAACAACGTTATCATTTTATTTCGCAGGGGGCTGTGGATCTAGGCTCTCCGAGCAGAGCAAACAGAGGGAAGGGATGGAATAGAGGAACAAGACGGTTGAGAGGGAAGACTGAGTAGGAAGAGGAGGGGATGGGGACGAAGCCTTGCCTGCTTGAATCGCTAAGGATCAGAGTGAGAAAGTGAGGGTGGAAGCAAGTGAGGTGGACGATGTGCTTCGGTGCGTGGAGGTTTAGTCTCGAGAGGGTGAAAGGCGAGACGGCTGAAGTATGGCCCTGCGATTTACCTCTGTCCCAAAGATGCTGCACCACTGGTGACTGCATCCACCGGATCTTCATTGGATGTGACCTCTCATTCCCGCATCGCATAAGACGTAAGGACGAGGATATTGGCGTGTGAGGTGATGCAATCAATTGTTCCTTCGAAATATTCATATCATATATTCAGTCAGGAATTTTTAATTACTTAAAATTGTCCATAGCTTCAGAAACAAGATACCTTTAAGGGTTCTCCTCTTATCCATTACTGAAGGAAGGATCTCCACCGAAGAAAAACCACGAGTGCAAGTTTCGTTTGCTGTTATCCGTGGTGTATATGAGAACACTGATTGATGATATCTCCCGTTACATTTTACTCTTGATCAAAATTACGCCCCATCAAAATTAATTGGCACTGCGCCATTTATAATTCAAGATAAATGCAGAAATGTGGATAACCTAACCAGCACGTATCCTCATCCCTACCACAGGGTAGAAGAACTATTTTATTTTCACAATATGACCTCCATACGAAAGAAATATTTTCTGTTTAGCTCGAGGCAGAAGATGACGAAATCCTCGGATGCCGGAGCGGGACATCCACGGAATGTCGCCGGAGGCGGCGACGAGACGTGAGGAGGACCGCGGAAGTACGAGATTATCCACGGGGGAGCGTGCGCTGGTGTTCAGCGAGAACGCGTCTGAAGAGGCGAGGCAAGAGCTTCGAAGACAGACTCCCTCGTCCTTGCAAGTGTCTCAGGCTCTCGGTGCTTTGGAGAGCAGTTACCTCTCTTCTCATCGCCACGTGCTTGGGGCTGAGGCGTAGGCCGAAGGAACACACTTCAGAGGAGCTGAGAATTCGTTTCCTCGAGGCCGTTGTCGAAAAACTTTCACTTTTAAACGGATTATTGATTCTCTTTTCCATTAAGTAGAAGGGAGTCAGTCAGTTTCGATACTTTGGAGCATCCTATGGTGGATGGAATCATTCCACGCCGCTTTAAAGAAAGCGGATATTGAAAACCTAATCACCCACCAGATACATCATCATCTGAAGGAAGACATGTCATAATGAAAGGATTCCCATTCATTTAATAGCCGATAACTACATTACGGAAATACCCTTGCTTTAGATGTTGACCTCAATGACAATATCCTATTTCAAGGTATCTAGTATCTTACGAGTTACAACTGTATAGAGGATCTCAAACTACCAGAAAAACAAAAGAATTTTTCATCGTTGGTCATAGTATTCGAGAATCTTCTACGATATTTGCTTGCGTGCAGAAGCGTTGACTTATTTATTAAAACCAAGAGGAGTTTTAGTTAGTACAGTTTGAATGGTGGCACGTGAACAGAATCCCACGCTTAAAAGTTCTAGCACTCCCAGATGTTTGGCCACCAAAATACTATCCATTCTATTTCCACGACAGTTGATATATTTTTTTTCATAATCGTCGTGCTTCAGCTCTCTCGCTCGTGGGGCAAAACGATGCCGTGTGTCGAGAACGTGTGTGTGTGTGTCGATGCTCGTGCAGAGATAGTTTCCCAAAAAACCGTTTCAACAGCGTCTAGTTCGCGGAAATTTTCGCGGAGAGTGGGAGAGACGAATCTAAGGATGAATCCGACCTACAGCTGCGGATCTGCTCGCTACCACATGGCTGGGCGCCGTAATTAGCAATCTGGAATCGGACCTTGAGAAGATGGTGAGGAGGAGATGAGTGGGAGTGAGGTTAGGAGGGAGGGGAGGCATTAGTTGGAGAGGGAGGAGAGTGTGAGACGAATGAGGACGGGAAGAGGGGGGAGTGGGAGAAATAATGAAAAAAAGAAACATGTTTACCACCCCGGCCTTGCCGTTTTTTATGGCGAGTATAAATCCATTCGGGGTAGGGAATTTGCACAAGAGATTACTCACGACGGAGAGGGAGCGAACGGGGAGCGCGGATTGGAGGAATTGGGAGGGCGGGCGGGTGAAATCCGCGTTGATTTAGGCGCAATGGCGGCGGGGAGCACCGGGATTAAGGATCGATGGAGTCGTTACGGATGGAAAGAGAAAGAAATTGCAAAGCGCCGACCTATCCCTTGAAAAAACAGCGGCGGTCGGGGGACGAACGACGGAGTGTGAGCCGGAAGGAGGAGGAATTGGGGGGTGGGAAGAGGGGGAAGGAGGGAGGATGCAGACTGGGCCATCGGAGAAGGGAAGGTAAGGCGGGAGGAGAGCGGGCACAAAAAGACGTCGGGAGCAAACGAATTTATACGCAATGGAGACTGATATTAAAATCATGGAATCCGTTCTAATTTGCGTTATTATTTTTTCCCCCGTTCCTTATTTCGTTTTTGGGGAATGATGAAGGGTAAGGGAAAAAAAGGCGCGGCGTAGGGAAGATGGAAATTTCGCGGTGGAGGATTCGTATTCCGGCCTACAGATGGCAGACCCATTACGGATTATTACAAGCATTAAGCTCCTCGTTGCCGTTTGAAGTTTGCTGTTTAAGAAAGAAGATAGGGGGAGGGGCGGTTATGGAATCGGGGTGCTTGCAAGAAACAAAAAAATTCGGCAATTATTTCTCTGAGAGCAGGGATGAGGGGTGGAGATAAGGGGCGGGAGAAGAGAGGGTGGACGACTTGGAGGGAAAACGAGAGGATTAAAACGCCTTGCTCGCTCGCCCGTCCTCTCCACTTACGTACTTGCGCAATTCATAATTTATTGCTCGAGGACTTTATGGGAAATAATATGTTTCCACTTTGTGGATCTCCTGGAATAGGAAGACTGTTTTTCTCTTGGTTGAAAGGTAAGGAATTACAAAAAAAATGTATTATTGAATTCAAGGGAATGAGGGGGATATTAAAATTAATAATACACCCGCCAGTGTCTACTTTCATGCTTTTAAATTATTAAAATGAGTATTCTGGAATATTTTTAAATTTTATTATAGCTTTTAACCTCCAATTTACAATAGCACTCAAATGTCTGGTAGAGAAATTGTATGATTTTAGCTTTTATTAAAAAAATCATCATTGCGTTAGATTTTAAAACTAGTTGTATTTTTCTATCAATAATTTAACTCATAGAGTTTGACAACTCAAATAAACTTTTTTGTTTGTCCTTTGATTTTGGTTGATACCGCTCACTATTCACAGAAATAGCTTATAAAATTTTGAATACTGTAGCTACGTGCATTAATTTGGCGTTAAAGTATAGTGGTTATTATTGCGGTATTTTTAAGGGATGCCAGGCAATTCCGGAACTACACAGGAGTATTGCACAATACGTCACACATAAAATAAAAATATTAGGCTGTTATCCTTAAAGATTAAAATGTATGTTTTTGAATTCACATTTAGATACAAAGACATTTCTTCTTCCATGATGCTTGTTCTCTCGCGTCTCCAGGATTTTGTCACTTTCGGGATAGTATTTAAATATTTAGAAGGGGCTATATTTTATAGCCATGTTCGTGGATACGCTCTACCTGACGTGTTTTCCTATACGATGTAAAATTGAATGGGAATTTGTTACGCATCCTGTCTCGCAACTACATGTGTGCTGTTAATATGCCTTGAGAACATTTAATTGTATTTCCTAGCTATTAATAATGGTGTCGTCTAGAATGCCTTTTCTGGGATTTTTTTGTCCTTAGCGTTTTGTGGGAACATTCTATCAAAATACATGAAGAGAAGTAAAGGAATTAACTTGCTCCATCAGCTTAAAACAGTAAATAAAATAACAAAATAGCTTCAAATTTAATTAATTAATTTAAATTGCAAATATTTATTCTACCCAAATACTTAAAGCTCATTCATCACAAAGTATCAAATGAGTATATGTAGGTAAACGTATTAGCAGTCATGCTCTTAATTACTTTGAAGAGCCAAACGGCCACAAATTATTTCCAATAATTCAGAGTAAACATTATTAATATAATGTTTTATACATGTTTAACTAATATTTATCCTGTGTGTGTGCGTGGAAAAGAATTAACAGGATAGGATTTATATTTTTATACACATAGGAGCTTGTGCTGGCGCTGCTACTTCACGTTATGCATGCTTGGTTTTGGCAGACCGATATCTTTACTTGGTGGGATATAATATAGGATTCTGTGTTGAACCAGAGAAAAGAGCTACAATAGAGACGTGAAATTTAAAATAAATCATTGATATCGATATTCTCATATTTAAGTAATCAAAATAATTCGCAGTAATAGGTTCCCAATAGTTAATGTACTGTAAAAACAAAATCAATCGAAGATAAGAATTTTAAGGAAATATTTTGGAACATTTTACAAAGTTTTGAGCTTTAAGATTACAGCGAGAGCAATTATATACATTGCATCTCAGGTCCATGTTTCATTCTTAGATCGTTAAAACAGGCGCATTTTTGTATTTAAACACAATTCCCACTTGAATCCCGCTGCTCCTGGAAGCTGGAAAAAGCAAAATTGGTTTTGGTGGTAATAAGAGTCCGGTCCGCCTTTTGTCTCCTGAGTGTATTTTTAGAGTTCATTATATTTTCAGCCAGAGTTTCCGTCAATTGCAATGTATTTCAATTGATATATGTTTTTGTTCTAATGGTACCACGTCTGTAAGCGGTATCTGTTTTTGAATCCTAAGTAGTGAGGAATCAGAAGTAAATAAATATCGATCTTTGTTGATCGACTACGTATCTACTTATTATCGGAAATAGTAAAGCTAGAAATCCATAGCAAGGTTTTGTAGTGGAATTCCTTTAAAAACATTCCGCCGATGGCCTCCCGCTCTCACTATCTTTCTTTGGAGTGAAACGAAAAAGCATGTGACAAAAATAGACAACAAAGCGTTATCGGATTTCGTCATGGATCGCGGAAAGGTGAAGAGAAAAAAAGATTGTGAGCAGGATCGGTAAGAAGAAATATTAAATAAAAATACATCATAAATATTAATAAAATATTTGAGCTTTGACCTTCTTAACATCTTTGCTGAGCACAGAAAGGTACAACGATGCCTCTCTGCAAAATAACACCACCATCTATCTCAGAAGGGTTCACTCGTAAGCATCCTCTTACACTGTGCGCACTACATCTCGGACTTACATTCACTTTCCTACGAAAAAAAAAACACCTGATGGTAACCTTGGAGAAGAACGGATACCCCTACAAGCTGGTCCTAAGAAGGACCTCCGAGATAGAGGGGTGCCTCGAAGAAGGAGACAATAAGATGTAATAAGGCAAACCTACATCCTATGCTACCATCCCTTACGTAGCACGCACGTCAGAGAGAATATCAAGAGTTCTAAAACAAGCACGACGTAATGACCAGGTTCACGGCAGTCAGAATGATTGAAGACACCCTATCAAATCCTGAAAATCACCTCCCACCACAGTTACACGAAGACGTTTATAAGGTGAAGTGCTTCTGTGAGAAATCCTTCATTGGGAAAACAGGCAGAGCAGTGCAAGTTAGGATTAAAGAGCACATTAGAGCACGAAAGATGAAAGACTTCCGACTTTTAGCCAACGACGAACACGCTTGGTCGGAACCTGGCCACAACGTTGACTTACAAAACGCTGCGGAGGACTTTTCTCCGGAGGGATAAATGATTCAACGCAATTATTATTTCAAATTCAATGGAAATACACAATAAATCTTTAAACTTGATTCTTAATGAATTGAATCCGTCCAGAATCATTTATGTGATATTTTTAGAAAGGGAATTGATTTAAGAGCATACGCCTTGAAAAAATCAAGTGGAACAGATTGAAAATTTTTAGTAAGTGGAAAGTGCGATGATAGAAAGAGGCGTCAGGATGGTAACCGGGGAGCTTGATTACGCTGGTATTGAACATGGCAATTGATTAATTCGTGAATGAGCTTGTAATTACTCATTATATATCTACTGAAGAGTAAATACACAAAAGATCAATGAAAGAGAAATAAACGGCTTAAGTATTTTTATCATCACTCAAATTCTGAGTACTTTTTGAGGCAAAATGATAATTCATGAAATGTTACTTCACACATTTGTTGTCATACGAGTTTAATGAACAACTTTAAACTGAAGCTTGTGTTCAAGTGTGTCCTGACGTTATATCACACTTTCACCTACGATATTCTTGTTTTTTATCTTCCAACAAGAAATGGAATTTATAATATTGTTTTAAAGGAGCACGATTAGAGGCAGAGGGATTCTTTCTTATGTCTCCTCAGGGAGAATAATACTCCCCCGCCCCTCATTCCTTTCTCTCCCATCTACACTCGGCGTCTTCTCTCCGAGTGAGACCTCCCCCGAACCTCCCCCTACCTCTCTCCAACCCCACCCCCATCACTTCAACGCAGTGCGTGCCGTTTCCGACGGTCGTTCCCCTCCAACCCCGTCATCCCCTCGCCCCTACGAAGAGGACCCTCTTCTCTCCTCCGCCTTGTGTCTTCCTCCCTCGCGCGCATTAGGATACATCCTCCAGAGGACCCTCTCTTTCTCGTCGACCGCCCTTCCCTCCACCCCAACCTCCTGCACCAACCAACTCCTCCTCCGGCTCCCTCCACTCGGCGCCAGAACAGACGTGTCCTCATCCCTCCGTCTCTTCTCGACTCAGTGCCTCCCCATTCCCCTTCTCCACTTTCCTTCGTCTCCGCTTTACCTCGTCCTTTCTCCTCCTTCGCTCTCCACCGTCACTCATCATCCCCTTTCCTTGCAGCTGCCTCGCGCACTTCTTTGGGCTCATATCTCTGTTTACTCTCTTTTATGCAAAATTACTTAAATCGCACTGCCTACTTTGTCTAATTTAAGTATAGGTTTCAGTTTCTTAAATCTTCATTTTTATCTTCTGAACTTGCAGCTTTCTCTAGCATGCAAAGAAGTGATCTTCAATGTAAGGCTCTTTGAATTTTCGATCTGGTATTACTTTTATTCCTCTCCATGTATGCGTTTCCTGCATAGTATCAACAAGAACGGGTTTTATGTTAACTATTAGGAAGCATGATGGCATCTGCGTGGGTCCGGAATGGAGAATATTTACGATCTGAGGATACAAATGAAAAGGCCATGTACAATTATCGTCACGTTCTGTCAGTACCTACTGCCTATATTTCATTTTTCATACGCTTTCTACTTTGTTAGAAGCGAATAAGTACTTACATTTACTTATCTTGTTGAGTGTTATTCCGATGAAATAGATAACTTCCAAGTTGAGCAAATATTCCCATTTCGAAAGAAGATGGATTTTTCTTTCTCATTTCTCTCCTATCTTTTAAGCAATGTATCCCAAGAATGCTCTATCGTGAGATACCGATATTCACTGAGTTATGGAACAGAAAATCTGCATATTTCGACTGCTGGATGAATAAATATCTTTCCCTTTCTTTTTTTCCTTTGTATTTCCTTTTGTATAACTCAAGAAAAGAAAATTTACGCCCCAGAAAATTTTTTTGATGCATGGAAAACAGAATAATTACAGTTTGCTGGATTCTATAACTCAAAATTACCTATTTTATTGCAAACATAGGCAGTGAGGTTATTGGTGGAATTAATTTTTGTTGAGTTGATAAATATATAATAAAATAATGAAATAATATCAGCAAGAAAAATCTATCATCGCTTGATAATATATACTATTAAATAATCGTGAGTCTTCAACTATAGCTGCGTAAATCATTCGACCATGTGACTTGAACGCAAGAATAAATCATCAACAAATGCACGAAGATGAAAATTTTACTTAGTTTCTTTACTTTCGACTTAAGTTATGAAATATGTCAGTTTAGGCTGCTGACGTCTTTATGAGAACGAAAACTCTATTAATATTTTTATTCAGGTGACCATAGCACCAAGTTAGTCTTGGCTGTGATAGACTGGGTTCGTACTGTTTTTATTTATTTCCAAACTTTTCACGTCTATGATGACGTTTTTTTTTCATTTCATGCCTCCGTCACCTGGCTTCACTAGGATCAACGTTTAGTTAGTAGTAGTATTTTATTTTTACGTACTTTGGCGGCTAATGCCATCTCGCATATACTGCCTGCCACTTTCAGAAAGGGGTAGCAGCACTCTGACGAATCGGAGTTTCACCCCTCCACATACAAGTCGAGCCCAACAATGTTTACGTTCGGTGACTGATCGGGAATCGGTGTCGCCATCGTGGCAGGCCATTGCCCTTCGTTGAATGAGATTCGATCAAATGATGTTCCGCAAATATTTTGAAAGCATAATTCGCAGTGCTTAGCACGGAAGTTAAATGGATTTGATAACATGCCTGCACAGGTTGTGATTGTACATTTACACCATCAGATTTTGTAAGTATCAGTAGAATGAGATAAAAAACATGTTTGTTCAAAACAATTTAGTGTATAACATTATACCAGTGTTTTCGGCGTGTAACTAGAGATAGCAGTAATATGTTTGTTTAAAATGCTTCGACGGCTAAGGTCATTTCGCACATACTGTCTGCCACGTGCAGACAACAGCACTCGGACAAATCGGAGGATCACCCCTCCAAACTCGAGCCGAGTCCAACGATACCTCACTTCAGTGACTGATCGAGTTTTTTCATTTCAGACCTCCGTCTCCTGAATTGTATTTTGCAAGGAAAGTGAGGTGTGAAATTGCTACTCTGACACCATTATATAGTGTATTAAATAGCTACTCTGGCTGCATTGCATAGTACGAGAGTTGTTCTTTTGCCATTTATGTTGTTAAGCAGCAGAAAAAAACTATTCTCCTCAATGTGGAAGAATTAAGGTAGATTCGGGAATTCCGAACATGGAACACGACATAATACAAATTAAGATAGGTTAATGGACAGCAGAACTAACAGCACCTCGAGCGTCGATGGGAAGTAGAAGAGAATTAGTAAAAACATCAATTTTAGAGTGGCTTTTGACCACAGGAAAGAGTCAAAGATCATATTGAGTCAGCGGCCGTGCAAAAAGCTGGTCAAGGAAGTTTAGGGGCCTTCCATGGAATACAGGCGCTAAATATAAAAATCACTAATAAACCAAGGAGATAAAATGAAAATGAATTTGGAGTCATGCAAGGGATACCGAGGATGTATATACAGGGCAATTAGTTAGGGACGCGAGAAGGTACATCCATGAGAGTTCATGAGCATTGACCTTCACTTTATGCAATGTTAAATAAATTTTAGTTATGAATTATATTGATAATCGGTGGCCTTGCCTTAAGGTGGGTCGTTCCAAGTTTAAATTACTGGTCATGACTCGTAATATCTACCATGAAATTTAAACATCATAATTTTATTTGAATCAGACCATTCTGGGATATCGCTGAAGTGACAGGAATTCAAAAACTGCCCTTTACCGCCAAATTAAGGTGATTTAACAAGCCGTCTTTGGTCCTTGTATCAAATAAAGTCAACCTCATGCTTCTTTCTGCCTATAATTCAGTTAGTGAGGCTCAACATAATTTATGATTGTTTATTTTTCAATACGGCATTTAACTGCAAACTACATTTATGAAATATTTACCTCTTTCTTTGTTATACATCTTTTTCATGACAGTTTTCATATTTAAAGTTGCCTTTTTATTTATGAAAGCAATTTTCACAAAATACATATATTTGATCTACAATCTATTGGGGCATGAAGGATAGACGTAAAAATAGACCACAGAAATAGCAAACTCCCACATACATCTACATTTACGGGCTGCCATACGAGATGCATCTTAGGCGTGTGGCAGGAGGTGATAGAACAGCAGCCATGGCAAGGGGGGGGAGGAATAGGGAAAAGGAGGGGGTGGAGAACTGGAGGATTTTGTTTTGACGATGTGTCATAAGATATTGTCACTCTGTTTTCTTTTTAATCACTAATGGTACGAAGAAATAAGTTGATTGTAGTTTGAAGTTGAATGACCTACAGTTGGTTGTAGAAAAAACAAAGTTGTGTAATTATTATACTGGGTTTTTATTTAAAAAACAGATAATGTTAATCAAAAACATCTTCCGTTTCTTTATTTTGCTTTAACACCTCAATGCCACTGAATATCTTTAGAAAAATATAATTTTCGTATTCCATAGAATTTTAAATAATTTCAACAATTCAACTTCCCCTCCTGTAAGTGAGTGAGACCTTTAATTAATAGCGATAATGACGTCTTTTTGAAGAGAAAAGTTATGACTATTTAGTTCTCTCTTACATTTTAGTCTTTCACATAACATTGACGGCCCTGAGTGAGAAACCCACCTATTGGTTGGGATTCTACCCGTCAAAGACCAAATTTGGAAAATTGAATTGGCTGGTATCCTTTGTGGTAAAGATTATAAGTGCAATTAAGGATCTTCATAGCCCTCTGAAAAGCATATTCCTCGCTTCAGTTTCTGGAATGTCTCTCAAGTCAACTCATTTAAAGTTTCATGGAACCTGACAGACGGATGACTTAAAAATTCCAATAAAACTTATCGATAACTCTTTTTTTAATGACATGCTCGAATCGCGTTTTTTATGTAATTCTAAAGGTTTTGAACGCGCGGCTCGAATAACTTCAACCTCCGTCTCCTCATAATTGTGCCAAGGCGGTCACGCTCTTCGAAGATCTCCCGGAGTCACGACTGATTAAGCCCACCGTTCGTGACACATTAGTGAATAAAATTTTGATCCGCTGACTTAATTTATTGTATCTGAAATCTGATATTGCTATCTCACTGTTTGCCGTCTATACCAACAAAAACACCCTCAGTTTATTCTGATCAAAGACAAATATTCCTCTGCATTAAAAAAAAGGTGGGAAAAAATTTTGAGAAAATGACACCTTTCATTTTCCTTTGCCTGCTCTCTGTTCATTTTTTTCTTCTTGAAGCAGAAAAAAATCGATTTATTCAAATTCGAAATGATTTATTTTATATTTTCTGAATCTCTTTTGTTGTAAATCGGCGCACTTAAAAATAATAAGCGCAGTTTATTCATAGAATTAAATATAGTGAATTTATAATAATGATCTAACGCTACTCCTCCAATCGGTAAAGTTTCCTGGCACTCTATACCTCTATTTTCTTCCTCTAACCCTATCAACGTTATGACAAGCTTCCATTACTGCTTTTGTTTTCAGTTCATGCGCATTCTGTATATGGTAAAACGTGAAAAATTCCTTTTTATAATATTTTTTTTCTTTAAGATATACAAAAAATACTCCATTCTGCGATACTTGTCATTTCTGCTTGTGTTAATCAGACGGAAATATTGAATAACTCCTCAACACAAGGGTTTGCAGCCCAAGCTCGGAGCACCAGCTCATCACGTCCAATCACCACTTTCGTCCACTTTTATAAGCAGGGGAAAAAAGATTTGTCCCTTATTGCAGCGATTTTTTTCCATCCCCTTTATCTAAACCCTCGACCCCAGGGCGGTCAGCTCCTTCCACCTCTCCGCGGCCCACTCCCAACGCACCCAACCTCAAAAATCTTCCAACCTTATCACCCACCTCCCTCTCCATCGCCCCAATACACGTGGGCTCTCAGAAATCACATGGACCCGACCTCTCAGCTGAGCGCTCGGAGGGTGTGAGAGATGGCCTTTGCTCTCACTTACTTATTTTTTAATCCCCATTTTTGTCTTCTCAATTCAACCTCAATGCTCCTGGACCTCTTTCCCACAATCCCTCCGGTACCTATCTTTCTTATTCTGTATTCCAGCGCATCCTCTTCCGATAATCCAATGCTCTAGGGAAGCTCAAAAAAAGGCAAATTTTTAAAGACATTCTGGAGCGTAGGTGCAATCTCCCACAGAAGTGACGGCATTTTTGGTGCGAGGAGGATCATAAAAAATGCACCTCTTTTATTGTTTGCTCGTATATTTGATCCAAAGTTCTTCCAGTCAAAAATAATTCTATCAAGGAAAAATGCCGTGCTCTTGAGGTTTTTATGCTCCCCATTACGTGGAAAAAGTAGATGAGACGTATCAAGGATAAGGTATCATAAATTCAAACCCAGCTTTTTAAATTTATACCAGAGATGAAGGCTGAAGATGTTTCCAATTTAAAGGTCGATGTTGTCAGTGATTCTTGAAATCAATTACTTTAACTGCATTACGAACTGTTATCTTTTGGTTGCAGAACACTTTTAAAATATTTTTTGCGTGTTTGCCTAAATTCCAGAGTATTCCATACTTTATGCTTCGTCTATGCATTCGTTTGGATTTAAACTCTGGAAAAAAGCTATCTCACCGCGATTTATCCACTGTATACTTTATTTGGCCATGCAAATATCTATTCTGATGATATTAAAGCCTTTAGTTTTCCCGTAATTTACTGATCCCACATGTGTTTTCACAGCATATGCTTTAATATAAATTTGTAAAAGTTTTCCCCGAGTGTTTCCTTGGTTCTGCTTTAAATCACAACGGTATCGTACATTTATGACCTGAACATTTATTAGGAGCATGTTTTCCCTCAAGCGTCTCTTGGCCATAATAGATAGCTACCATGTAACAGGTTTTTTTGAACATTTTTCATTTGCTGATTGATGTAAACACGTTTTTTTCTCTCTCCGTCCGAATCCCCTTCACTTTTCGATTTTTCCTCATAATTTCAATATAAATTTCCGCTCCGGAATTGACGTCGCCATCGCTTATCCCCCCAAAACTCCTCCTCGAGCGCTCTTCTCGCTTGTTTCCGCTTCGTCGTCCGTGATCCTTTTTCACTCGCCTCCTCTCCATCTCTACCGCCAACTATCTCTTTCCCTTTGAGCGCCCCACACTCGAAACCCACCCTTCCACGAATATTCATATCTGTGGAAAATACTGTACCTAATCTAGTCTTGTCTCAACTCGTGTCGCCATTAAATTTAAATAATATTTTTCCACCCTCCGCCCTCAAGGCTGCTTCCTCTTTTTCCTACTATGCCTCCATTCAAGTCCTCTCTCGACGTCGGTGATAACCAATCGTAACATAAAAATTAGATGACACCAGCTCGAGTTGTTTCAATTTGAAATCTCTTTACCAAAATGAAGTAATTTCAACCTGTTTTTACTGCGCAATGTTCTCCTTTTGCTCCATATTTAACATCAACTCGTGAAATTGTTGTCACCTGTGTGAGGTCGAGTGTAACCCAGGTTTTATTAATTAATATTTATTTTGGAATATTGGAAGAAGAATACTTTTTTTATAGCTCATTGCTCAAGGTAGATGTTTTGTATTGGTAATACTTTAGTTTTACGCGCTACGTCAGCTAAAGCATTTTTGCACTTCCTGCCTGCGTCTTGCAGACAGGCACCAGCACTTGCACGAATAGTAGGACCCTCCAAGTTCGCACTGATCCTGACGTTACTTCACTTCAAATGGCAGAGTGGGAACGATTCTTCCATCGCGACAAGCCGTAGCCCTCGAACCCAGGCCCTTGGGATGTATAGCAGCAGCGCAATCCCTTTTCGCGTCCTCACATCCCAATCTCGTCCTCCAAGGGCCCGCTTGCATTGCCCCTTTTCCCTCATTCATTTCACTTTCCCCAGATTCGTCCACCACTCCTCACCCTACGACTCCTAAATAAAATCCTCCCATTCGTAGGGGGGGAAGAAACCCTCATTTCCTCCTGGACACCACATTTCTCCTTCGAGGCGCTAGGATTGTCACTCTCGTTTCTGATCACTTTTCTCTGATTCCCAGACTTCCGTTCTCCAGTCGCACGCCCGCTGATTCACGCTCATCAATAAAGTATTCTGGGAATTTCACTCCCAAGCGAGACGCCAACATTTTCTCAACACCTTGATCTTCAACTGCGTTCATTTTCGTCGTATTTCAGTTCAATGAATTCCATGTTACTCTTCCCATCGGTTTACACTAAAAATTTTAGTACCAACCGTGGACCTTTTCACAAGTTTGGTTTTTCTATTTTGAATTCGTTTCACCGAGAAGGGAGGTAAAGAGTTCAATTGGCACAGGAGAGGATATAAAACGAGATACAAAATCTCTTGAGCGTAGAGTGAAATTTATATTCTTTATACTTAGTAACGATTACGCTCTAGATGCCGAGGCAAAATATTCTAGTCAACTGAATGACTTGGCAGATTTTTTAGGCTCAGTAGAGAGGTTAAGAGACGTTGTGATTGATAATTTTTTACATGAACTATCAATTTTAGTATAAGCCGTGTTCATTATTTGCTAATATGTGTCGGCCTACAAATGATTCAATGATACATAATTTTGTAATGATACATTGGCTGTATCATTTTATCTAGTATTATTGCTTTTATCTACTAACTATTAACTGAGTAATGGTTAGCGTTTTAATGAATTAGAAACTTCAACGATTACTTCCCCTTTTTGAAATATATGTCCGCATTTTATCCCAATTGGAAATGTCGGGCTGCTGACCGGAGGGCTCACGTGGAAGTCCGTGAGAGACTTCACTGATCATGGTTGAGAGGATCAACTAAAATTCGGCTTCGGGATTCACTTTTCCCATGACTTACGCATGAGACATCAGGCTAAGTGGCTCAGAAAACTTACCTTACACTCTGATATAGAAATTTTAAATGGCATAGAAAGGCATCCCCCCAAGGTGAGCTCCTCCATCAGCAATGAAGATTATCAACGAATGGTTGAAGTTGCACGCTGATGCTCTTCGTAAATTTGTTGTGTGGAATGGGTGATCTTTCTTTGATCAAATTCATCTATGAAATATATTAAGAGACAACCTTTCTCTCCGATTTTACTCGAAAATTGGCAACATATGTAATATCTTGGGCCTCTGCATTTTAAAAGCTAGAGAAAATATAGATGTTGTTGAAGATACAGAATACTTTTCTTGAAACAAATTATTCATATATATTAATTTAAGAGATATTGTGACATGACGCCGCTATCTATGTCGGATGAAAGTTGTAATATATATTAAGGAAACTATCAGGCTTGAGTAGCAGTTCGTTTTGGTCTCGTAAGCCATCATAGAAGCTTCTTCCAGCAATTATGTACCATTTTAGAAATTGGTAACATGCTATATATTTGCCAAAATATACCAAAAAACTCCCATACTCCTTTTTTTTAACGCTTAACGTTAAGCCATGATTTTCACATTGGCAGGGCCAGGGGTGATAATATCTTTGTTTCAATTTCATAGGTTTTTCTTCATGATAGATGGTAGCGATATTTTTTGCCTGGAGAAATTTAATTGATTTAGCTTTAATAATATAAAACAAACTCTCAATACATGTAGTATTTTAAATCCCGAAGAATGGTGTAATTTCCAAGAGCATTTATTGTGCTTCTAAAGGTTTGATGATAATCATCAAAGAACTCATGCGACGAAAATAAAAAATTTTTAAGGAAGAAGCTATATGAAATCCAGTATTTTTAGTTGTATAATATTGAACCATTTTTTATTTAATACTTTTAAGCCACCACAAGCCTAAAAATTAAGATTCGACAAAAATATCTTGCCAAGGCTCTGTTTTGGGGCATTTTTCTGTCTACTAGGGCAACATAGAGTGATATGAATCTGAAGCAAATCTTTGTAAGGGGCTTAGTTAACACGGCGAACAGCCATACGTATTACTGTATTATTAAATGAAGGAGACATCCACTCTTTTACATATATAACCTAATTTGATATTGAATACCAAAAAATAAATGAAAATAGTGCAAAATTTTATTCTATTTGGGTGGAGGAAGTGTTTGCATAGAAACATGGTTTAATCTCTCATAACGTAATTATACTGAAAACCCACGAAGGAGAATGTGAACTTAGTGTATCATCTCGCATTGCCTTATGAAAGTGTCCTCTCTGCTTTCCATTTCAGCACAAGCGATTAAAGTGTTGCGTGAACGTTGTGTTTCAGTCGTCACTCTAAGCTCATGTCTGTCACAATGTCAAGTTTTATCCAAGATTACGGCTGTCTAGGAAACGGCTCTGGAAGAAAAGGCTCAGCTGGATGTTAATCCCTTAGCGGAAGATCGTGAAAAGTGGCTTTATAAGAAATTCACAGAGGTTTCAACCTCACGACACGTAATACCTATTACGACCTTGCTCATCTGTATCCATGTTCATACTACTTGGTATTTGGGCGCGTACTTTAATTGGAAACATTTTAATATTTGTATTGCCTTTGAAGAAACAGAAACTGGCCCACAAGTAATAATTTCATCTTCCAAACTCAGAAATTCTAGGTATTTTTGTCTCATTTCATTGAAATATTATCATGTATATCGGCTTTTTTTCCCTGCTTAAGGTGGTTTGAGCGAGATAGTTCCCTAGTCATAATGGGGACCATATTCAAATTCTATTTTTTTATTCCAGCGTATGTAAAAGGTATAAAATAAATATTTTAATATTAATGGTGCAACGATATAGTTGTACATCACCAAAATTCTCAGTAATTAAATAAATAAAGGTACATAAGTCTCTAACTTGACTCATTTTTTCCCGCCGTTCAGCTGAAAACCCTTCAAAACAGCAGGTATTTTTGCGATTCTGCCAAAATTACTGTGGTGAGTAGTAGATTATTTTTTATAAATAGTTGAGAAAACATGCAATCTATACACCGTTAGTTTTTTTACGAAATCTAGGTACTAGAAGTTCCAAATTTGTTTAATATTCTCCCTCTGGAGCGCACAGCCATAATCTATCAAATGTTAAACAGCTTATATTTTTGGCAAATTGCTCGAAAAGTAGTTCAGAAAGTGGTTAGTAGTTTGATATAATTGGAAATATGATAGTTTTTTTCTTTAAAATGAGGCCACATTCATCAAATTCTAGGTGAAGTGATTTTTCGCTCAAACTACCTTAAGAGGTATTCTTGAGAGAGCGATGGATTTTCCAATGTTGGTAAAAACTAGTATGCCACACATTCATGATTTATATTGCAATTCAAATATTATTTGTACCACGTTTTACTTCGTTACTTAGTTAGATTCATAAATGACAAATTAATGTACTGGCAGTAATGATCCTGTAAAACGAGCACATCAACATAATTTTTATATGAATGATATAATATTTTTCTAATAAACAAGCTAGTGACACTTTTACAATGGTTCTGTTTATTGTTTCCAACTTTTTTGTTTGATTTCACATTATTTAATTTCATTCCAATACTTACAATTAAAAAATCATAAAAAATTTAAACTTAAACAAATATTTCCGACCTTTCTTCTTGGACATTAATAAAACAGGAAAATAAACTACAGAGGTTAAACAATGATAAATGCAAATCAGAATACCTAACTTAAAGTCTTTTTTCATGAGATTTGAAAGTAAATGATTCCACTAGCGTTGTGCAGACACGTACTTTGTGGCGTGAATTTAAAATATGTTAAACTTTCTCTAGGCACATGTGCAGAAAATCTGTTACCATTCTTATTACACACATACCTTTTTTGTTCTGTTGTACGTAGTTTTTTACATTTCCGTTGCAATCAATACTTTTGACCACCTTTTCTTAAATTTTGTAAATTTATTTCACCTGTTTTATAACCAATTAACCTATAATCATAAATAGCGGTAGTATGTTTGTATGTCTTTAATACGGATCTACAGTTTTATTTCGATCTTGATGGAATTCTGTACACTCACAGCTTCAAAAAAGAGGAAAATAATTATTTACATTTTATATGGAAAAAACCGCCATGGAAAAAATAGCCCCCTATTTTCACACTCTTAAGCAAAGTGTTAACATGCAGCTTTGCTATTTCACAAATATCTCTAAAACGGGGAGGAATTTGACCTGAGTGGAGAGTAATATTCTGAAAGCCCATAAAATTCCCAATACAATGCATTTCAACACGTTACAATAGTGCAGTTAGGTTCCGAGTAATTTTATGTCAAAGTTGAAAATTCATTCCGACCCACCGAGACGGGATTTACTTTCCTTTCTGCGCAAGCGCGGCTTCTTTCATCCATTACCTCGGTTGCCCATGGGAACCGAAAGCAAAGCATACAACTCGACACTCCAAGTCAGTAAGCATACTGTATTGTGTGCTCTTTATTGTCAGCGGATTATTTTAATCCTGTGCAACTGTTATTATTTATTCCTCATCCCGTTGAATTTATACGGCGCCCACTCCCAGAAAAATAATGAAATACTGCGTGTGTGCAAAACACATGTACTGGGCAATAGTGAAAATTTAACCTTGGAGTTCAATATTTTCACATTTCAAAAAACAAATGTGTCCATTAAAGTGCTTACCTCATGATGAAGGTGATGTTTCCTGTCTTCCCTCCTCAAAAATTGTGATTATTGAATGTTACACAGTTATCTCACCGTGAATGTCACAGGTTGGTAATATTTGACATTGGGGAAAAAAAGGAAGAGGTGCACTCGTCATATCTCACTCCCCATCACTCGCACTCGTTGAGGACTCCGAAGTCTTTTTTTTCCCTTCTCTTCCCATCTCATTTCGCTCGTGCCTCTCTCTCTCTCTCTTCCCATTGACTCCATTCCACTCCGAGATATCGAACGATCCACAGAGTCCCCAATTTCCCCGCTCGACGAAAATCCACTCCCCCCTATCTCTCCCCCCCCCCCACCCCTTCTCTTCATGAAATCTCAGCATTTCCATAACCAACCCACCCCTCTCACTCCGTGTCCTACCCCTCCCCTCCAATCCCCTCTCTCTCCCCCCCCCCTTCCCCACCCTATCGTTCGCTTCCAACCGATCCCCTTATTACCGCCGTTCCCGAATCCCTTTTTCGTCGAAAAATGAAGAGAAAAAAAACAAAGCTCGCCTGAACTTCGCATCAACCAATTCCGACATGCGTCCTCGTTTCTCGCGCACTTTCTCTCCCCGGAGGAAGGAAGCCATTTCTTGTACGCTCAGCAGAAAAAAAAAACATTTTCCGAAAATCACCGCGCCCCAATGCTGGAATGGGAAAGTCACGGTAAATAACTATGATGTGAGTGAAATCCATAGCATTAGTAGCAAATCGTTTTTTGAACGAATAGATAGTTTATCTCGCGTTGTAAATCTCTGTAGCTAAAACTATCACGTTTATCTAGAAAATTAATGTATTACATCATATTCGAGTTATGCAATTATGTTCGTCATAATTATGTCGAACATAATTGTATGACTCCAGTTAATTTCCTTTGAACAATTATCTCGTGTACAATTACTTAATGGCAAATAATTAAAATTTTTTTATGTATGAGATTCAATATCAGGCAACAAGGAATATTACCTCAGTAGTCAAAAAAAATTTTATAATGAAATGTTGCAAGCAATAAGCTTTAAAAGCTCTTTGATCAGGGTTGATTCCCAGATAAAATTTTGCAATGGTATGAATTAAAATGTGCGTCGTACTGTCTATTGTTAACATCATTGTCTAATGTTATTGGTATCATGCATTCTCATAAGTGTCTTCTTTGGTATATTACTGTCGTTAAATGACAATGTGATAAAACGTAGCCGCGATTAAAACAGCAACGTAAGGTTTATGCACTCAAATAGTAATATTGTGAAAATATTTTCTCAAATGTTACTGCTGAGCTTAGGTAACTGCTCAAAGAGCAGTCATTGAGTGACATCGACCCAAATCAAATACTTCTTGAATATTCGCGGAATTCATGCGACAATGAAAGGGTGAGTATTTTTTTGCATATATGTTTAGGTTTACTACTTGGAAAAGAGTTTGATCACAATACTATAATATCCCACCCAAAATATAAGGGCCTTTCACTCTTCGTAGCGACTCTATTATTATTGGTTGTGGGTGATTGCATTGAAGTAATATACCTAATACGTTTGTGGACATCAAAATTATACTAAAGCACAAGTAAATTCTACCGATAGGTGGTTGAATTACATAAATGTTTTACCAGTGTGATCCATGAAGAAGATCCTTAATCTAGCTTTGATAAATTAAATTGAGAATGGATAAATAATTTCTCCAGATTAAATTTAAGGTTCCAACACAGAGGAATAAAACAGGTGAGTGTAACCGCTGATCAATAGTCGAATAAAGTACTACTCCCTCATTCGTCGGTCTGAATGGTGCTACACACGTTTGCTATCAAAACGTTACCGGCGAATCATCGCGTAGGTACCTTTGCATTCCTTCATGTGTCTTTCACTCCGTGCCATGTTTCGCGTCATCCGCACCTCATCCTGCCCTCATCGACCTTTGCCTAGTTCGCAACGCGCGGTGTGTGTCCTCCTGGCTCGTGCCCACCTCGCCGCGCTTGACCCCACGCTGGGATGCCCCTAAGGGGATGGCAAAGGGGCGGAGGGAAGGAGCGACGGGAGAGTGAAGCATCATAGCAAGCCGCCGGCGACCCTCCCACACTACTTCTCCCTCCCCTCCCCGTGACCCCTTCCCCCCCGCCCTTGATCAATCCACCCCCACACCACCCGACCGACTAACGACTGACCATATCCGCTCGCGACCATGTCCGCAGGCGACTTGATTTCCGCGGCCAGTTGTCCTCGGGAGGTTAGCCAGCAGCGCGAGTTCAACCCCCTTCCCTCCCCGACTACCCCTCAGGGGCATACCCTCTCCCCGCCCCTCTCACGCCCCTTCAATTAATCACACCCTGGCGGAGTGCGACAACCCCCTTTTATCCCCCTCCCCCATCCTGGTTCCTATCCCGATCCCTCCAATCAAACACTGCTCATGTTTTCCAGTCTGCCTACCATCACGTACGTGCATTCAATTTTACTCTACTTTATTTGCCATCGAACACTAATAGAGTAATGAGTGTTGACAATTGTTCTAAAATAGTCGTTTTAAAAAAGTCGAATTTGTCACTCATTTCACTCATTTCATTCATTTCACTCATTTCACTCATGAAAAAGTCACTCATTTCAAGGCATTTTCTATCTAAATTCGTCTGTAAAATTTTAATGGTACAACGAATTCAATCAGTCTTTTTTTTAATGTTTTGGTTGAACTTCCATATTACAATCAATCAGCTACCATTAAAAACGAAGATGAAAAAATGCCTTATTAGCTTCAGCCATTTCATATTTTTCTTCACACATCTTCATTTCACCACCGCACTTTTAATAAGCATATAGTATTTCAGATTTTAGACAAACAACAGTAGTTTTGCCATTTAATCAAGATTAATCATTACAAAATCCATGACCACCGTGACCAACTGATTTGCAGACGAACATATTTAATATTCCACCTTCATCAAGGGTATCAATATAGATGTATTTATAGAAAACTTTCACATCGCACTAGCTCTGTATAGTCAATTCACGAACCACAATTTAATTGGCCTAATTGAAGTCCCTTAAACTATAAAGAGAGTAGTTAAGAGATCAGATGTTTTCATGGAAAGCTGCAAGCTTGATTGAGCCAACTTAAATGCATCAACAACGCTTAATGTGTTAAGTACAATGCTCTTTTAGCACATAGAATTTACGAAAATCAGAGAATAAGGTTTCTACATTTGCTAAAACTTGAACGAACCCAAAGATATTGTTTCCAAAAATCTTTTCAACGCTGCTTATCCCGTAAGTGTATAAAGCATTCGTGATTAGGACTGCCACTATAATAAAATGAATGCTATTTCACCCAAAATTAAGCAGTCATTATCCGTTGATGATGCATAAACGTCATTCTTATACCAAGACAGTCAATATAATAAAATATTTATGTTATTGAGTAACGCATTTCAACGGTCAAAAAGGAAATGGTTTGTTCGTAAGTGCAGAGAATAGAACAAAACAACAACGGACATTGTAACCATTTTTAACTAGGTTTTATTTTTTTACAAATATAGATATTAAGATTCTTCGAGCCCTTCCGGTCATTGTAGCATTTCTTAGCTCGTTAGCACCAGCACTACTCGCGTATTTTAAAGCCTTCAAATAACGTAGGGATGATTGTTTGGCATTTTATATTTGCTTATATATGTTCAAGCGTAAAAAAGTTAGAGAAATGTTTTATTTAGTTGAATGGGTGATGTAAACAATTTTTTACTAGGTATCTCCAGGTCCTAGGTTAAAAAATTTATTTTAGTGGATTATGAGTATTTGTTCCTACGCCAAACCGAGAGAATGGAATCGTTAGCTCTTTCGAGAGTGATCGAGGCCATTGAACTTGTCAATGCAAAACACCTGCATTCGGATCCCCTCTCCGGTGTCCACCTCTAATCGGATGGATTAGGAGTGGGGGAGAGTGACCAGCGTGTCACCCTGTGTAGATACTGTTAACACGGCACTCCCGAGCCCTGGGCTGATAAGCCCACACGTTTTCGGCCACGGCGAAACATTACAAGGGTCCAAACCTCCGCCCACATTGCTCCAAATAACCGTCCCCTCTTTCACGCTTTTAACCCTCTCCAGCAATGTTTCACGAAAGAGACAGAATGGCAAATAAAGGTTAAAAGTCCAAGTTAACGGAGCGATACATGTTGCTACTGGTCACTCCATCACGCCGATTAAAGCAACATTTGCACTGGAAAGGTACACGCTACATGCAGATTACTGAATAAATTAAATTAATAAAATCGATTTTAAAACCCACCTATGATTTTTTCTGGTCGATTCCTGCATTATTTGGCATTCCATTTACAAATGCCACCGTTTAAAGTGATGCGTGGTGATTCTTAAGCTTTTCATTGTTCTAATTCATCTAAATCTCTCTTAATGGAATTTTAAATAGTTTACATCCCATGCTGAAGAGTTTACCTTCTATCACTTAACGTGCTAATGAAATTA
This sequence comes from Pyrrhosoma nymphula, assembly GCA_963573305.1. Taxonomy (NCBI): domain Eukaryota; kingdom Metazoa; phylum Arthropoda; class Insecta; order Odonata; family Coenagrionidae; genus Pyrrhosoma; species Pyrrhosoma nymphula. The sequence continues at coordinate 24,293,946 of OY754327.1, read as the reverse complement.
TGTACAGTAGTCAGAGCGTAGGAAGAAACACATTTGTACTTAAATTCCTTATACAATTATACTTATTCCTTCAATTAAAACTAAGAGACAAGTTCCTTAGGTCATTATTATATATGAGTCTAGAATCGCTCAGAGCTTACTCAAATTAAAATTATGCATTATCCCAAGGATGAGTAATGGATTGCTTAAAATGAGAAAATATTTACGATACTATTTATGAATTGACACAATATTCGTAATGAAAACCATTACCTAATATATGCCTACACCAAAAGCTACATGAATCAACACAGTAGTTATCTCCTTCAGACAATCTGTACATTGTTTTCAATCATCATACATGCGTGTTGTATTTCGTCAGTCTGTGTTTATTGAACATTATTGTGTGTCTTCGGAGCTCTTCTTCTTGCAAGACAAGAATCTATTGGCGATGATCGACAGCTCCATAGTGTCTCATTCCATTCCTCTTCACTGGTTCGTGCCTTGTCATAGGGGAGAATGGGGCCCCTGTGCATGCTCCCGATCTACTCTACCCTTCCGTCCCCTAGATATCACAACCTCGCGTCCCCCGTGCCATCGCGTCCGCGAGTCCCGACAGGGCGAACCACTTTGGCGTGCTGCTAGCACAGCAGAGCGCAATTCGTGCACACTCACACTGGCGATGGCCTCAAGGGTGCCGTACCGGAGATCCCGGCGTCCGCTCGGGAAGGATTAAGCGGCGGAGCAAGGAGGAGAGGTCCACCGCCCGCGCGTGTAATCCGCCGCCCGAACAGATATACCCTCCGTAACACCACCACCTCCTCCCCCGCCCCCCCCGTCTGCCCCTTCTCCCCTCCACCCCAATGCTGAGCCCGTCCCCCCGCATTCCACCCCCATTCCCCATCCCACCCCGCATCAGTCGCCAAACGTACAGAAAAACAAAATGAAATTGAAGCGTGGAACGGGACGAAAATCGCGAACAAAAGCATCCGGAATCCACACTCAACGATCATCTCGTCGAACGCGAAACAAGTGACGTACGTACTATATGTTTTTGCGAATGTATACGCTGGTGGGTCAGCGTTTTTTCCTCCCACTACTCCCAACTCGTCCCTTGGAGAGAGCGCGTCAACATGCATGTATAATCGTGTGTGTTTCTAGATCATGAAGCCGAAAACTGGAAGTCAATTCCCTCCGGGGGAGAAGGAATGCCTGGGCCCTTTTAATATTTTGTTGCTTTGTTTTTTGCTGTTCCCAACACTCATCCCCGTTTTTGTTGCCGTTGTTGTTCATGAGAGGCTATTCGGGATGTTTGGCTGCCATTAATATTTCGCCTACAACCTCTTTTGTCTTGTTCCCTCCTCCCCAACGTTGAACCTATCCACCGCCCGAACTCACCTCGAGCATTACATACCCTACTCCGATCCGACCGTTAATTTGAGCGCCCCCCTTCCTCCCAATCTATAGCTTATTGTCTCAATTTCTCCATCACCGAGAGGCGAGAGAAGAGTGGAACAGAGAGTATTGTTTTGATAGTCGAGTAAAAAAAGATGCTTTCCGTGTTCCGGTAAGCCCGGCTAGGGAAAGGAAAATGGTACGCGATTCGATTGGCAGCGTGTTTTGCATTGGACCGCAACGTGGGATGGGATGTTAGTGGGGGAGAATACAAGAAAAGAGGGATGGGAAGGGATAGGGGTGGGGTTCACTCTAGTCGGGAACGATGAGGGTGGCTATGGGAACCAATTGACGGGCGTCATGGGTTCGTTTGTCGAAGGGAAAGGAAAAATTGGAATTGTATTCGTACCGCCTTCGCGAGCTTTATTTCTCCTCTCTACGCTGCTCGTGTCTGGGCCACGCCAATTCGTGCACTAAGCAGCTCACTTTGAAAGAGCGAGCACGTAGCTTTATCTAATACATGCACGCGCTCGTGAGTGACTTTTCGTTGTTGGCGGCGAAGTGTGGCCAGGTTGGGTGGAAATAAAACTTCGCGTGGGCCATAATCCCCCGAGGACATCCATTGAAATCACTGCGATGCACATCGATTTAATTTGACGCAATGCCCGTAAAAATCCCGTTGTTAGTCTGGATAGCCTTGGGGGATTTTGCATCAGCTATCGAACACATTTTTTTTAAATAAAAATTTTAGAATATTCATGGATGCCATGAAACACGCAAAGTCATGCCTTATGAACTAGGTCATCTGCAAATAGATAAACGCAAGTTATGCAAAATTGAATGAGGTGATGAATACAGTATTCAGAGATATTGATGATCAAAATTGCTCGTCCAAATTTAATTTGCAATCACTATGCAAAATTGCAAGCTACACAATGGAATATATCGGAGTTTACGTATTAACAGAAAAAATTATTTCACCCCGGTATCACATGACATAAAGCATAGTAGCTTAAGTGTTCGGCAGCTAGATCGCAGCAACATACTTTCAACCACTTGCATTCCTTTTCCTGACGCTACCGGGTGATACCCGACGGTACCAACTTAGAGAATATGCACATATAGTTTTTCGTGTAAATGTCACTTGTATTAATTTGACTCTGAGGCCCTCAATTGGTACATATATTTTGGTGAAATTTAATTCTGATAGGTTTATTGCTTATCTCGTCGGCTTGGAGTGTTAAATATAATACTAATTTATATAAATTGAATGGTGTCTGTCTGTCTGTTGCTCAATCACGCTACAACTACCGAACCAATTGAGCTGAAATTTGGCATGTAGTGAGAAAATGTGTCTAATTGTAAGTGTAACATAGGCTATATTGAAAAGCCCTCAGGACCCCCAAAGGACCCCTTGTGGTCCATGCTAAGCATTGGGTTCGGTGCAGTAGTTTCATTTTTTGCTTTTTAAAATTACTTAAACTCAAGATAGAGGGCTGGAATCTTTTTTAACGGAAGGCTGAATAAATGAAGTTTCTTATTCCTTCTGTCGATTTTATTTTACGCTTCGTAATTATCTGAAAATCATGTTTTTGTTGAAAACTCTCACATTTTTCTCTGAAATCAACAATAGCATATTTACTTGACAACCAGAGATTCGATTTTTAAAGAATATTCACGCTTCTAGCATTTAAGTTTTCCTGCAGGCCCATAATAGCACGCAGAAAGAAAATCTATATAGAAAGGGTCCAGAGTCCCAAGGGCACCATGATAGATTGCTTCAGGGGGTAATCGATAAATTAAATGCATATTTACAAAAAGGCTACTCTTCAATGTCTATTTTCAAAGTAGCTCTCATAGGGGCACTGCATGTATATGGGTGAACACTTATGTAGTAAACGATACACTTAAAGGAATTAAACGTGGAATAATATTTACGTGCGGTAAATAGTAATGGTAATAATATCTCTGTTGCTACAACATACACGGCGTTGTTTATTATCGTTGAATGCTCAGATGTATTACACTTAGTGGAACCATCTGCCTCTCATTTCGATTGCGAACTGTTTTTTAGACCAATTCCCACATCATACGAACGAACGAAGGAACGTCAACGAATATCATAATAGGTTAAGAACTCCTGAAAAGACTACGCTGACAGTAATCTTCAGGATTTGTGGTTTTTTAAATAAAATACGTTCAATTTTTTCACACCCGTTGAATTTAATTACGATTGCGAACAGTTTTTAGACAAATTCCCACATCATAAACGTTACGAGTTATTTAAATATGTGTAAAAGTGTAACAGTGCAGTTAACTAACATTCACTCATTCATCACGTTGCCTTTTCAAGACTCTCACTCGCCGCTATGTTTCCCTTCCTTGGACATAAAAATATATCCATCAACATGCCTATTATAAAAAAGAGTAAACTTTCGAATAATTCTTCTAGAGCAAGAGGAATGCGTTCTTTGAGAGAAAATGAGCCCTTGCAAGAAAAACGACAACGGTTAGACTTGGATGCTCAAAGACATGCCCACCAGCGATCTCATGATCATCTCCCCGTGTTGTTTCTCGGGTTACGCTAAGAACCGCAGAATTTTCATCCTAACCCAACCTACGGACGGATAACCAGTAGGGTGTTGCTTATTTTTTATTTTTTCTCGGATTTTTTATTTCTACCTCTTAAAATATGCTAAGGGGTGCAGAATGGATATCCTAAAAATTTCAGCCCGATTGTTTAACATTTAGAGGTCGCTCAAAGAGCATATATGCAATAACATTCAATTTTCCCGATTTGAAGAAATAACATCTACTAAAGGGGTAACACACAATTTTACAGTTCTTTAGGGTCGAAATTCGATCCATTTTTACATCCGCTCAACAGTTTTTCAGGAATAAAATACTTTTCCGCGAGCTACAGCCTTGCGTCACACCCCTAACGGCGAGCTGGTTGCTCGCAGGCCGCATTCACGGTCAGCTGATAGGTCCTGCATCCCTCATTGCCTTACGCCCCCCTCGCGCCTTCCATAACGAGAGTCAGTGGAGGGAGGGAGGAGTTACTTACAAACTAGCATTGTTTTACATTGTTATAAATTCAGGAGACTGTTTCGTTGCGATTAAACATGATAGATGGAATCATGAAGAATGATGTTTAGAGACAACTATGTGTGCGTCTTCGTACCCAAGTTTGCGTGTTTCACACCTCCTTTAACCCCATCGCAGTCGGATTTCCAATGGTGTCGAGCAAGTATTCGGAGTCGAAACGCTAGTGCTAAAAACGATGTCGTTTATTACGCGCAAGTCTATTGAAGTATTCCTAATCGGCGTCCCCGGAAATGTAGCCGCTTGTTTCCCGAAAAATAAGCTGCCTTTGATTCTCGAAGTGCTGCAAGTGTACTATCACCACCACATAACCCTGAAACAAAGAGTGCGTGCCAGTGCGAGACTAACGATGAGGTTAGTGGTCCCATTCTGGACTGTTTTATCGAGAATTCCAATTATTTCTAGAAAGACGCGGAATAGAGAAAATAGAGACACTGTACGGTGAGCTGTTAAAACTCAAGAAAAACTCTCGACGGCGTACTACGCGATAGCTAAAGAATGAAGTGGAATTTAAAGAAAAACTGGATCAGTTGTTTGATATTGCCACCGTAAATGCTCTAGAAGTTATGCAAAATGATGAGGACAAAGTGTTCTTGAAAATGCAGAGGCGACTGGAACGCCCTGGTAATATAAGTGCTTCAAAAGATCTTAAGCTAGCACTCTTAGAGAGAGAGAGGAGGCATGGAAGTCGGCGCGTCGAGCGGAGAGGAAGAGAAGATATGACGAGTATCGCATGAAGTCTGAGTTAAAGAGTAAACAGGAAGGTAAGTTGTAAAACTAAATCTCTATCGATTTCCTTTTTATGCAATGGCATTGTTGTTAATGATACAATATTCTTATCTCAAGTAGTGAGGATGTTTCTGAAACAGATTCTATTGATGATAAGCCAACGGGGTTGTCAAGTAAAAGGCAGAGAGGTAGGAAAAACCTCATAACGCCCCAAATCGCACTGAACTGTGATGCCTTGCTAGCAAAAGAAAAGTAGATCGCATTGCAGTTGTAGTAACAGGGGTTACTAGCGACAAACTGCTAAAGGTAATTTTTACTCATTTGTTGAATCAAGTAATTTAAATATTATTTTGCATATTCATTCAATGGTTCAATAAACCTCATGGCCGACTGATGAAAGAAAAAAAAACATTACAGATTCCAAAACTCACCAAACCTGCCAGTGGGCGGGCCACTGCTGAGATTGTTTACGACTGCATTGGGGAGTGAAGATTAGAGAACAAAATTAAAGCATTTTCATTTGATACTACTTGCGTAAATACAGGTAACGAGCTGTTTTCATATCTTAGATTCTCAGTTTATCATATTTTATGGGATTTTCAACCTGAAAATTTCTTTTTTTATCATATATTAGGTTCAAAGAATGGTGCTGCAGTTATTTTAAAAGATAAACTACAGCAAAATGTTTTGTATCCTGCTTGCCGCCACCATGTCTTAGAAATAAGCCTGGAAGCAGTGTTTGAGCACAACCTTAAACCTGTGGGTGGGCCTGAAATATCGCTCTTTAAAAGATTCCAACAAGAGTGGCCAGTAATGGACAAGCATAATGTTCAAGCTCTTTCAGATGAACATATTGCTAAGTATTTTAGCGGTGATGCATCAAACAAGATAGTTGATTTTGCTCTCAACAAAATAGAGGTAATTATGAGCTCTGACTATATATACTTATACCTACTTACATTCACTTGCATTATCATTTTAATACATGCGTAAGATATACTTAATTCCTTTTTTCAAATGCATTCACAGGTTGGTCAACCCAGAGATGACTATTTGGAACTTCTAAACCTTTCTCTTGTCGTACTTGGAAGACGTCCCCCCAAAGGCATAAAGTTTAGAGCACCCGGAGCATTCCAGTTAGATGGATGGCCAAGGCAATATATTCATTAAAAATATGGATTTTTAGAAATCAGTTTATTTTATCAGAAAGTGAAAGTAAGGGACTACTAGCTGTTACTGTTTTCATTTTAAAAGTATATATATTTTCATGGTACACAGCCACAGACGCACCAGATGCACCCAAAAATGATTATAAGCTAATAACCAGATTGAAAGAGTATAGAAACCTTGACAGTGCAACGGCATCTATTGCCCTAAAGAAATTCAGCAGGCACTTGTGGTATCTGAGTGCACAGTTGTCGGCACTATCATTTTTCGACGATAGTGTCAGCCCATATGAAAAAAAGAAAATTGTATACAACCTAAAAAACAAAGAAGGTGTACCAAATCCTAAACGACTGCCCAGGAATTTGAATTTTACCAACAGGTTAGCCCTCGCAGATTTTGTCACCACGAATAGTCTCTCATTCTTCCGATTAATTAGTATTCCAGAAGATTTTTTGGAAGAGGATCCTGTGACATGGCACAACAACAGCGACTACAGAATAAGTCAAGATAAAGTGAAGGTTTTGCGTGTGACCAATGATCATGCTGAACGCGCTATCAAGTTGATGGAGAATTTCAACAAGACTATTACAAACAAAGAAGATAGTTTCCAGAATTTACTCCTTGGTGCTGCTCACTTCCAAAGGGCTATAAAAGACTCACGGAAGCCCATCGTCAAAGAGCAATGTTGTTTGAATTTGTGATAATAAATAAGTGTTCCTAATATGCTGTGCTGCTTTATTTACGACTTTGTGACAGTATAAAAGTAAGGAAGTTTTTCTGTGAATCGATGTTGTCTCTTTCACTAACTTAACAGTTAAAAAAGTAATTTTTCTTCCTCTTTACGACAAAAGCGTAAACACATGGATAAATTAGAGCTGTAGGTCGGTGTTGTAAGGATTGTAACTTCGTGTGAATCATTAGTGGTGTGCAAATGTCACCAAGATATTCGACTCCTCCCTGCCTCCGCTGACTCTCGTTAGGGAAGGCGCGAGGGGGGCTTAAGGCAATGAGGGATGCAGGACCTATCAGCTGACCGTGAATGCGGCCTGCGAGCAACCAGCTCGCCGTTAGGGGTGTGACGCAAGGCTGTAGCTCGCGGAAAAGTATTTTATTCCTGAAAAACTGTTGAGCGGACGTACAAATGGAACGAATTTAGATTCTAAAGGACTGTAAAATTGTGTGTTACCCCTTAAGAAGATGTTATTTCCTCAAATCTGGAAAATTGAATGTTTTTGCATATATGCTCTTTGAGCGACCTCTAAATGTTAAACAATCGGGCTGAAATTTTTAGGATATCCATTTTCCACCCATAGCATATTTTAAGAGGTATAAATAAAAAATCCGAGAAAAATAAAAAATAAGCAACACCCTACTGGTTTTCCGTCCGTAGGTTGGGTTAGGATGAAAATTCTGCGGTTCTTAGCGTAACCCGAGAAACAACACGGGGAGATGATCATTAGATCGCTGGTGGGCATGTCTTTGAGCATCCAAGTCTAACCGTTGTCGTTTTTCTTGCACCCTAATAACCAGCTATAAATCTGGTTAAAATATAGACCCATCTGTTTCGAAACTTCAATCTGTTTGAAGATGGTCGAAATTATAATGACGTCCCTACATGCATCTTACCCGAATGAAGAACGGAAATTCTGCGCAATGAGCGACATCCGTTCATGAAAATCGGAAAGTGCACTAAGAATCACCATAGATTTCTTGTTTAGCAACCGAAACCAATAATTATGGCTACCCTATGTGCCGAAGGCGCAGTCCGGGTGATGGATGATTCATAGGTCAAATAAACATGGCTGCTGCTGCAAATGCTCCTTTTGACGCTGTTAACTGCTGGATTGTACCCTACTCTCCGATCCTGATTAAGATACTCAACGCACAAATCGAGGTTGAATTGCGCAACTCAACTGAGTCATTGAATGCAAATATACTTATATATACACGGGAAGCGATCAAGCTGTTATTCACTCAGAAGACGGCTCAAGAGAAGTAGAGGGACGAGGTGACCATCTATCAACCTGGGTACTATCTAAGTAGTAATTAGTCTACGTGGGCCATATTTGGGTTTCCCATGCATGAAAGAGGACCAACAATCACCCATCTTTTCGTGCACCTGGAAAACGGTCAGTGTGTCCACTACGGGTACCTCCCACTAGTCACTTATAAATATGAGTCCCTATATATCCGAATATGAGAGTATCTCTTAAAGTAGAAGTAGGTGAAGATTTTATAATCTTTTTAGGTTTGACAATACGTGTAGTAAGTGTGGATTTTATTGCAGAATTTTTAGATTGCGTATGCATACGTATGCCATTTTACTGAAAGATTCATACCCCAAAAATTCCATAAATTGCCAAACTTTCACTCAATTATCCACCATCTTTTAACAATTCCGAAAGAAAACATTAAGTTTCAGCAAAGAGTTTTGAAAGATCAGGCACATAGCGCATCGAAACGACTGCGGTGATCATTTTATTGAAAATATTTTTAATATTGGTTTCGAATATTTCACAGCGTCTGAGATCAAAAGTCTGTCTCACTCCCCTGCCAACTAAGCCTTCGATGCAAAATCCACTGTTGTTAGGTTCGTTCCAACGGATTAGTTCAGCCTCGCCTTTTATGCCCCACACACATTTTCAGCTCCGAAGATAAGTTCGAATCCACGGAAAGAATTGAAGTAAATGGACTTCGGTGTAACACCCCCTATAGTACTTCTATTTATATAGGTCAAACTGGTCACTCAATTGACGCATCTGTCCAGGAGCACAAAAAGTACTTCCACCAGGCAGACTTTTGTTCTACCTATGCCAAACATACAATCTGAGAAATCCTCCAGAGTGATTTTATTCCAGATATCTTCATATGCAGAGCAAAGGAGTTCAACTTATATTGAAATAATTTTCGCATGTTTAAAATACGGCAACCTTTTAAGCGGCATAGTTTTCTCTTCCCACTTGACCTGCTCTCCCATTAGTTTCCCAAGCGATCTTCTTAACATGCGCTGATTTTAATTCATGTAATAAAACGCATCTGGGTTTTATTCCGTTGACGCATACCATTTTCCTCCATTTTTTTCACCCAACCACCTGCACCATCATGCCTTTAATCCTTCTCCCCTCTTAAGCGTTTATGCATTTCCTTTCGTCTTTTCCCGCATGCATGTATATTTGCATCACTCTCTGACGTAACTGCCTTGATAGTGACTTGTGAAGACCTTCGTAAACATAAAGACGATGCTGAACTACTTTAAGTTCCTAGTTTATTATGCGATAGATTTAGTTATAATGTAAACTAAATTTTAGCAAGATTATATTCATATTTTGATATTTCTTTAAAGTTGAAAAAATTTCGCACTTATCTTCGTTTCCTATAGAGGCAAAATTTCTGGTTAGTATGATTACCAAGCATACATACATATCAACAGCCCTGAGGATAACAGGAAAGTCTCATGTCAAAACTTCCGCTATTAACTCATTGGGAAACCCGATAATAATTTACCAGACATATATATATAAATATATATATTTATTTATTTATTTTCCTTAACCTTCACTGGAGCGAGAAGGTGTTCTTTTCACTTGCATGTTGCATTCAAATTGCATTTCGCATTCCACGTGGGTTTTATAAATATACCTAATTCGTCACTCGGAAGCGTTTTTTTCCGTGCGTCTCCTCAATGAAAGCGGGAACGCGGTCGCACAATTTCTGAGTATTAGTTTCTACGTTCCACACCCGCGCGTTCATGTAACTCCAGTCCTCGCCGCATACAAACCGAATAATTGGCGGGGCGTGGAGAAATCGCGGAGATTTCCAATTAATTTGGACTAGCGGTTCTATTTTCGGGTCTAGGTTATCAAGTTTTCGAGTAATTATATGGCGATGGCGATAGAATGGCAGCTGATGACGACTATGATGATGATGCTAGTGTGGTCACGAATGAAATGAAGGAGGAAGCTCGCATTTTCAGGCCGGGCGAATGCGTCCCATTGGCGCATCCAGCCCCTCCACCTCCACTTCAACCTTCACCAATTCCTCTCTCTCTCTCTCACCCTCCCCATCCACAGACCGGCAATCGCATTGCCCCAACCCTTTTGCCGCAGCAGGAACCCAAAGCGTCTCTCCTCCGACTAGACCGGCGATCCCTGCATCATTCCGCACCCTCCCCTTGGTTCCCAAACCTCACAACTCTTGAACCACGGTTGAACCGGCCTACGCTTCACCCTCCCCGCGTGCCATTTATTTTTCATAGTCTTCCAGGGGGTCTTCGAGTGCTAATGCGTTGTCGGCTTGGGCACCCTCTTTACTGTCCCTTTTTCGATTTGCCCCCGCATCCAAAATACATTCCCACTCTCTCTCTTCCAGCTCCGTATTTCGTCCCTCTTTTGTCATGCCTCCACCCCTCGCCCCCTCAACGTTCTCCAACCCCCTCGCTCGGCTTCCCATCCTCCGCCCACCCCCACTAATCCCCCTTGCCCTCTATGCCCTCGCAGTCACTCGACCATTGAAACACTCCCGACCATTACACAAGGGCCCGCTCTCTCACACTTGCACGCCATCCCAGCTTACAACCAGTGCCGTTTCTTCGTCTGAGACCACAGCACCACCCCTCATTCTGCACCCACACACCCGTGCACCACCCGTCCATCCTCATCCCCTTACAGCATCCTGGCTCACGCGGCACCCAATTCCCGGTCCCGGATCTTCAGCTCCTGCTCTTGTTTGAGTGGGTGCTAGTCGCAGCCAAAGATTACTAGGCAGAAGCCCTTCTCTCTGCTATCCCTCCTCTTCCTAATGCCTCGTCTACACTACAAGTGTACTTAAGGTGGTTTGAGCGAGATAGTTCCCTAGTCATAATGGAGACCATATTCAAATTTTATATTTTTATTTCAGCGTCTGTAAGAAGTGTGAAATAAATATTGTAATATTAATGGCGCAAATATATAATTATATATGACCAAAATTCTCAGTAATTAAATAAATAAAGCTGCATAAGTCTCTAACTTGACTCATGTTTTCCCGCCGTGCAACTGAAACCCCTTAAAAACAGCAGGTGTTTTGCGATTATGTAAAAAAAACAGTGGTGAGTAATAGATTATTTTTTATAAATAGTTGAGAAAACATGCAATCTACACACCGTTAGTTTTTTTACGAAATCTAAGCGCTAGAAGTTACTCATTTTTTAATATTCTCCCTATGGAGCGCAAATCCATAATCTATCCCATGTAAAACATCTTATATTTTTAGACAAATTTCTCAAAAGTTTGTTCGGAAAGGGGTTGATATTTTGATATAATTGGAAATATGAGAGTTTTTTCTTTAAAATGAGGCCAAATTCATCAAATTCTAGGTGAAGTGATTTTTCACTCAAACTACCTTAAGTTGAGTGTAATTAAGTGCAGCATTTAAATGCATTGGAGCGTCTACACACAGATATTATATCTACCACAGCGCTACCTAGTGATGATGGAAAGAAATTTGCATCGTCAAAATGTATGTGCCCCTAGAAGTAACATAAGATATTTTCTAGACTCCTGTAACCCTATAAGCAAATGTAAAAGAATTATAGAAATTGCACAATCACTCAACTCCTCATATAAATGATGTAAACACATGCATGATGTGTATGATTATCGAAACTTATCGACCCATCGATTACAGGACTTCGACCACCTCGACGGTACACTATCGATATCATCCAAGTCCACTTAAAAGGGGGTCCACGGGTCCACTTAATTGGACTCGTTACTTAAGTGGTAAGAGGGTGTCTACATGGTGTACTTAAGTGTAAAATGCACTTAAGCGCATACTTAAGTGGTCAGTGTAGACGCGGCATAAGTCCCTTCCCACCTGTTAAACGACGTCCCTACGTGCAAGGGCGAGGGAGTTGAAGACCGAGGGATTTGTTTGAGAGCTTGCAGGGAGTCGGATGGGTGTGGTGGCTGGAATAATGACTTCTATGTCCGAATTCTCTCATGCCAATGCCTACAGAGGTGGAGATTTTTCAGTGGGATCCTGATCCCTACTTGAGTGGTATGCGGAGGGCTCTTCATGTAAAGTAATTTGCACGTCGTGACGTTTATCTGTGGACTCCTTGACACATTTCATTACGAGAAGGAAAATACTGAAGCCTTCCCTCCAGCCTTTCTTTCATCACCTATAACCCATATCTTGCTTACATTCCCAACGATTCTCCTTTTTGGCGTAAATAACGTCGATTTTCCTCTCCCAAAATAGTCAACCGATTTAAGTGCTCGTCACCTTAACATCACTCCCCGCAAGTCACTTAGAAGCCGTGTTCTATCCACCCTGTGCAATTTTGCCTGACCTTTCATTTTTAATGCCCTCGGCAGTTATTTGAATGGTGGGAGGGAACTTTTGACAAATACAAGGAAATGACTTAATATTCATTGGGCTTTTATATGTTCTTTTGCTTTGAGCACTGCTGGTTTATTATTTCTCATTGAGTATCGAGCACGCTTTTCGTTACAGATTGGAGAAACCCGCCTGTCAATTACCAGTCAATCAGCCCACCACGATATTTTATTGTTTGTACCTCCTACGAATTTTGGATAACGGCAACCCACGTACTTTTTCTCCGGAAATTTGATAAGTAATCTCTCAAAACAAAGAGGCCAATTTTAACGAACAGTTTCCGATGAAAGGTCCAGATACAAGGCAGATACTTACTGCGGCAAGAAATAAAATTTTCTACAATTAGCTTGCCAAATTTTCACAACATGGTATCAGTAACTATTTGATTTGTTATCTAGTATGAGCTAGATGTCAAATAACCCTATTAGGAGAGGATGCAAGAAGTATGGTTCGATACTGAAAAAATGGCTAATTGGATAACGATGCTCAGTTTATGGATTTTATCTTTCTAAGTACCTATTAACTATTATTTGAAGCTATTTGATCAAAATTCAAGGGAAAGTAGTAAATTGTGAATCATCAAAATTTCTCCAAATTTCATTTTTCCTCTTCAAAAATCGAGAGAAATTAATAAATTGAAAAATATTTCCTTTTTTCTCATCTATTGGTGAGCCGTAAGAATGTAGTCAAGAATCCTTTCTTCAGCATGTTTCCAGCATTTTAGGGTTCCCATCTGTGTATCCTGTTCAAAAAGACAATAGATTCGCCAGTTATCCTGCTGGTATCCTCAGGTCAAGAGAAGTAATTGTTGTCATATTTATATAGTTTTGGGCCGGATTAATATAGACCTAGTGGTAGGATCATGGTTTCTTCATCCGTGTTGTCGTTTTCGTAATCTAAAACGTAAACCGCTCTACAAGAGCAATTCTCACAGTTCCTGACCGAAGAAATATCCACTCTATTAATTAAAACTAATTATTCTAAGCATCTGAGAATATTTAAAAAAAATGACGATCACGCTTTCGCCCCCATGAACGAAATTGAAAAATAACGAAAACGCGCACGAGTTATAGAAAACCGTTAGGCCTATGCAATGACGACAACAAATGCTTCTCAACATCCTGACCTCAGGATGCCAACAGAATAACTGGTGAAACTGCTGTCAATTTTAAGCAACAGACGCGACAGAAACTCTAAAAATACTGGAATAATCATATCCTACTGCAAACCTACGAAATAATAATACTTCAACACACCCAAACACATCATATAAGCTGGTAAATTTTTCCGATTCTCTAGTAGTTGAGCAGATATGTCTATATATTTCCACCAAAAATCAATTGCCGTACAAGAATGACTAATGCTATACATGCCAGTATGTTGCATATTTGGAGAGAATGAAACCGAAATACCTCCATGGTTTAGTTTTTACGGTTCGAGTGCTATTTCCAATTAGATAATATTTTAAATCCCAGATCACTTTTAGTGTTGCGTTTTGATTGGTATAAATAGCGATATCGAAAATTATATTTTTCCTTCTGAATTGGTGTCAGTGAATTTATATTCATTGATGTTCATAGCGTAATCCAGGAAAGTCTTGAATTTATTGGTTGAAAATAGAACTGCGGTGCTTATTTTGGTCTTTAATATGTAGGTAACAGATAGATGGGATAATCAGGAGAGTTACAAATTAGCTCAGTGCGAGTGGGCTTATCTCGCTCAATATTTTCTACCCTAGATGAATACGGAATCTGGCGATAGCGCCCAAGGGCGTTAGTTATCCCGTGGCGCGCGCGCCAGTGTGATATGGGAGGGCGAAGCTCAACCGAGATCAGTGGCGTTACGCATAATTCGCGATTACGGGGAGGACTTGGGGTCGAATGTGGTCACAGAAGCGCCACCACCGTCAACGGCCAGAATGAAGTGCGGTTGAGGATGCCAGAGTCCAGGGGGGGGGGTTGGGTTGAGGGGCTTAGAGGCGTGGCGTGAAAAAAATATATGGGAGGTGAAACTAAATTAAGTGTTAGACGGGCAGTGACGTCACCATTCACCCATAACGTACGACATACAACATCTCTCTTCCTAGGGGAATGGTATGAGTCTCTGGAACTGCGTTGGAGGGAGTCGATTGGGACGTATGGCGGCGGCTCCGCGGCGGGTGGATGGACTGCGTGACGGGGGCGGTCGAGAATTGAACCGCGCCCTGACACACACAGTGCGAGGACGCTTGGACTCCGGGAAAATGGTGACACAATGCCTCTTAAATGCATTTTAGAGTGGCCACGCACACTGTCCCCGCCCTGCAGCAGCGTATTTGTAAATCAGAGCTTTCCTTTGGTGGCTCGCCGTCATTAATTAGTGAGTGCTCTCGCTGGTGGCAAGGCACGTCGCTTTGGTCGATGGAAAGGAACATTTGTCGGTTGTCTTCATTCATACCTGCGTCGAGCAATAATGGCAATCCAAGCGCTGCGATCTTTATTCTGAGGACCCTAGTTAATCAGGTTCAATTGTAACTACTCCAAGTTCTTCACGGAATAAGATAAGCAGCAAGACTACTAATTTATTATAAAAATATTCACAGATATTTCTCGTATTGCGATTTTTATTTTGCCGAAAAAGTAATTTTGTAATCATATCATTATAACATAAAGAATATGGCGCATTGCAAATGCAAGTAGTAATTTTCATTTCCCTTAATAGAAGGCACTACATTCATGCCGGAACTTCATTGGCGGAATAAATAAAATACTGAAATTTTTGGTACGTGATTGTCTAAAAAACATAATGTGTAGTATAATATTCAGTTAGTTTCAATTCAACTGAGCCCATATTTTTAGAACTGGGACCTTATGAATAACTACCTCGCCATTGCAAAGGCGAAAGATCTCCAGCCATACTTCACGCCTTCGAAATGAATTAAGAAAATTGCCAGGCGATTTTAGATTTCCATCGTGCCATCGCTAAGTTGTAATTCCAAGTTGGTATCCCATTCCAGTTCTGCAAGAAGATCCTCCCATTTGCTCATTAACATTCACCGCTTCCGAAGGAGTATCGCGAGCGGTAATTGTCGAAAAATAAAATAAAAAAGGGATCGCACGTCGCGTCGAGAACCAACTTTGAAAATCGCTCCCGACTCCACTAACGTCCAGACTCTCGGGCTGCACGCCATCTGAGTTAATTGTACTTTCCGGTTTAGCGCACATTCGCGCTCGTATTTTTGCCGTTTGTCACCGAATTTCACCACGGTTCGTCGGGTACGTCTCCCCCGTGACTCTCCCCCCTCTCACCCACCCCGCTTGCTCCCGTCCTCTGCCATATTTTCCCCCCCCCCCAACCATCGGTTTTCTGCTCCCCCCCGCCCCCAATAAAAGCCCCCTTTCCTGATCCGCGCCCTGTAGTAGTACTCGCCAAAATCCCCCCGCCCCCTTCTCCTCCTCGCCTCTTCCAACAACATCCATCCCCCCCAACCCACTCTTTCACTTTGCCAATTTCGACTGAATGGCCCGACACCCTTCCCGGCCCCACCATGCTCTCATCCCCCTTTGCCACCCACCCACCCTCTCCGCTCCAGCTCCTCCTGTCGTCTGTTTGCCCTCTTTGACGCGATCGCGCGCACATGGAGTAACGCGTAGACCGTGAGGATTAAAAAGAGAAATAATAAAAACGGCTATGATAAAACTGCGTCCCGTCCAACTCTTCTCTGGCCTGACATGCTCGTGGGCAGATGGTTAAGCACATTCTTGTTTTGTTTGTGTACAGATTCACATATATGTCTGGTATATGTATGCATATGCATGTGTGATCTGGGTTCGTTTTTTTGAGTAACTCACCTTCCATATTCTAAAAAAGAAAATTAGAATCCATTTACTACGTATTGTTTTCCTATTAATGCCATTTACGTTTGTATGCTCAGAGTGGACGGCACAAAATATTTAGGATTCGTTGACACCTAAGGTGATTCTGTAACACGATCAACCTAGTTTGTTGTGGTAGTTAATTTTTCAGTTATATTTAAGTTAAAAGCCAAATGCCATATCAAATTAAATGGTATATCATTATTTAAATCTGTTTCTCATGCGTTTCCAATTAATATTTTGACACCTGGTCTACACCCCGTGGATTTTTTCCCGTTCTTGTCTTAGATCGCCCCGCATTTCTATCAGCTTATCCTTGCCCATCGTCTTCTCGGTATTTTAAAACTTTTGCCACGAATTACATAACATTAACAATTTTTGAATCTTTATAATCACTCAAAAATTACGCTCAGATATCCAGCTGACGAAGGTGAAACGGCATTCATATATTGCGTGGCCATGATTGAACCTAGTTTATGTATGTGTGTTATTTTGAGCATAAAGCATTTTCGTCTGACGGAGACCACGTGTATTTCGGGCTCTGTGGCGGTAACATCGACAGTAGTCGCCACCGCGTGCATTTGGCGCCACTCATCCACGGTTCGGTTAGCAGGTACCATTTGATTCCGGAGGGATTTAATGTCATTTTATTCCATACTTCATACCCCCTTCACCGCCCCTCCCCACCCAACGTCCCAAATCCTCTTCGCCTCCATTCCCACCCGCGTCTCTGTTTTTTTCACTCTATTCGCGGCAGTCTGATCTAATGAAGCGGCGAGTCCGCGCTGCCCGAGTTATTTCGCTCCGGTCTCTATCCTCGAGTCGGGGAATTGTAGCATTCGAGGGATCAAAGTTTGGATCATCACAGCCTCCCTCTCTCCCTCTCTCTCCCTCCATATCAAACCCTGCTTTGCCGCGGGGATAATCGGCTCAAGTGAGTGACGCATTACTTCGTGAACAGCCGCCCGCCTATGAACGCTCTCAGTCGCGGATTCGTGAGTGTGCTTCGCGAACAATGTGAACGTCAGAAGCGAGACATCTGTCCCTGCTAATTTGAGGCTAAAAGAGGAGTTTTCCAATACATAAAGGACATATTTATTGCTATTTATACTATAATAATATTTTTTTTATTTTTTCCATATGACTGTTTACCCTGTTATTTTTTTCGTGTGTCAAAGAAAGGAATGTACAACAGCAGTATCAATCTTTACATATGAGCTCGTCCATGCATCCGTAAAAATTGATTAACTAGTAAATATTATATTGACGCTTTGACTTGGCTTCTATATGTTAAAAACTAAAAATGTAATTGCAGATTGAAGTGCGATAAACGAAGGTAAAATAAAGTTTAAAGAAAACGAAGGTAAGGTTCGTTGTATACATCAGATCAGATATAGAGAAGGCATAGGTTGATTAAAAGCATCTAAAACCATATACTGAGATATTTTTCAGCAAATATTTTTTAAGTTAATTCAGTGTTTTATCTATTATAGGTATCTCTATTTAGCTTTAAGGAAAAGTTCATGGCATGATATTAAGGGCTACCACAAGGTGAAGCCTGAAGTCTTAGAATGCACCATTACTTTAATTTAAATGTTTATAGATTTAAGCATGCATTTACTCAGAAGTTTACGATTCATTTATTTTTATTATGAATATAAATATTTTATGATCACGCATATTTCAAAGTCAAAATCTTGATTCCTTTTCCAATTCATGGTAGTAACCGAACTGAAATGGAAACATATTTTGTGCAAGCATTAAAACTTTGTATTTTCCTCTGGTTAATCTTTACCCGAATAATGATATTTCTTATCAGTATATTGATCGAAAATATAGGGCATCCCGCAGCTTCTCTCTCCAGCGAATTTCCCTTTGTGATCAATACAGTCTGCTTTTATAGTAGGTGCAGAGGTATCAAAATCAGCATCGTGGATTAATTTTTTACTACTTTTTTACGTGGATTACTACCTGTATTTCAAATTTGGTAAGGTATGATCATGTGACAAATATGACTATATATTATCGGAATCTATGTTGATCACTCGTTGTTGTTGATAGCGTAACGATGATCAATTGTCTATAATTAAAATGACGCTTCTGAGACCTTTGTCGTGACGCCTACGAATATATCAATAAAATTAAGCAAATTCCAAGTCCTTTTAATTAGATTTCACGAGCACCCTGCCAATTCCTTTTTGTAATAAGATTGGTTTACTTTGGATACTTAAGCTTTAATTTACTATTGTCACCGAATTTATTGAATTTGAGGTTACTTCTTTGAACAATGCCTTCTCAAAGGAATAATTATGGCTCTGGACTATGGACTCGTAATGTTAACATAAATATAAAAGACCAATACTAAAATTTATTATATTTTATTTTAAACGAGCTCTGTTTTTCTCTCAGAAAGTAATTTAACACGTGTGAAATTCAAACTTTAAATTTGACTTGGAATTATCTGGGTTATATCTCCGGTTTAATTTTAACTACGTAAATAGATTAAGGGACAATAAAGTTAATAAATCAAGCAAAAATTAGCCTAATTTAATTTTAGGATTTTCAGTAGTCATATATATTTCGTAGCTTCAAAATAAAATTATATAATGTGGTAGTGATTTTTTATTCCTGTTTTCCGGTCTATAGCTGCGATGGAAATTATATTTTTCTATCAACTGAATAGAGTTAGAAAGTTCATACTTTTCTATCATTTTGATCTATCCGTTTATGAAGTGTAAACTAGGATTTGATTGATTTTTCATTGTGCGTAAACAATTTTTGTATTATTCAACATTCCTATAATTTATAAGAAGTGTGTTATGCTTTGCATCGTTCTTTTTCAAATAATACGTTTTTAATAAATCGGATGGATGTTATCAAGTTGTAATAAATGGTAATCGTGCCTGAGTCGCTGAGTTGGTGAAACTGTTTTGACGATATAACACTTAATAATAAATTTTTCTACGGGTTCCACTATTTTTAAATGAAAATATATATTTTCAAAAAGTTTATTGTTATCAGTTTGTATTTTGTGCTTAAAGATATGCATTTTGCAAAATTTTACGTCAAAAATTACTTCTTTCATTTAAAAGGGCTTATAGGTATTTCTTCGTGAGCCAAAAACTGCTTAAACTTACATTTCTCCTGCAAGTTAGAAGGCTGTTTGGCAAACGATGATTATAAACACCATCACATTCAATGAGTACATTTAAGGTTTAGTATATTTCTACTGATTTTAATTCTACTGAGCAATATATAGGTATATATAATTTTAACCTTTTGTCTTTTTCACTTTTTAACAATGGATGAATCGATGAATAAATATAGAATCGATGAATAAAATACGAAAATTAATTCTGGTTTGGCTTTAAATTCCCCTATCCATAGAAGCACCGATCCAATTAATTCCGGTACTTACCGTGTTTTTGTACGTGTGTATAATTGCTTTTTTACTCGAGTTTATATCTCTAATGAGAATTTAATTGCATTTTATTTTTAATTTGAGTACATTAAGCCTCTTAATAGGGATCATGATTATATTCACCGCAGTGAAATTGTGAAAATCATTTTGTTGTTTGGCTTAAACTTGTTTTTAGGACAACTTTATCAAAATGAGAGTAACAAAATCTATGGGTAATAAGGAAAATAATTATATTCTCTGCAAAGTATTTACTTAAATATGGTGATATTTGCGTGTAATTAAGAATTTTGCTTTTTTTTAAATCGGTGTTTTCACTATTTTTTTCATTTTTTCAATACTTACACTATGTTTTCACTAAATAAGAAGTAAGAAACTTGAGGGTGCATAGATAGTGTCTTTGGCATTATTATTTTATGTGGTGCGTATTACACAAACTTATTGAAGCAGTACCTCATCAGAATATCCTCTGAGTACTAACTGCAAATACGTTGTCACTAATGAATTTAAGCAGCAGCTATCACATTCAAAAGTTTAGCAATCTTTTATTCTAATCGGGACAAACGGAATAGTAGTACATGCTTTGCCGTTGCTTGTCTCTGATAGCAACAGATAATACCCATTGGGTATCTAGGATTTTCAGTTACGGTAGTATCATTCAAGCCATGCTGCTTCTAATTTTATTCAGCCGTTTACTTACTGATATTTTTTCAATCCTGATTGTCACGTGGTTCATACAGTTATTCTGAAATAATCCCTACCTCGCTCTGCTAGTTTGTAAAAGAACTAGTATTTGTGCTTTATCTCTATTTTTTCCATTGCGCATTAGTTGTAATACTTCTTTCCCGGCGTCTTTTCGTCGCTTTTAGTTATTTGGTATATTAAATGTCAATGGTGCTATTCGTGTGCAACATTTATTTCATATTTTAATACATTATAATATATTTAATACAATATATTATAAAAATACTTTTTCAATATGATAAAATATATCAAATTTTTTAATGAAAAATTTATGTATGATCCCTTCGAAAGGAAAAGGGAGATATTATAAATCAAAAATGCTCATTAACATTGCGCCAATACGATATTAAATTATAGCAATGCATAAAAAGTCAAGTGTCAAGCTGATGTCCTTTACTCTTCTGTAAAGGCTAAGAATGTGATCCACGCAAAGGTGATAAACAATTTTTATTTCGCCATCAAAGTTGTTTTCTGGTGTTTATCGAGTCCATAAACGGAAAATCACCTAAATTGTCATTTTATAAGAGCTGTTATTTTGAATTTAGTGTGTTCGCGACATTAAAATTTTGTTAGGTCCCTTTATTTCGTGACTAACTGGAGTTTTTTCGCCAATTTTTCCCATCTTTTCAAAAGTTCTCTTTCATAGTTTCATCCTTTGTCCCGAAGTTCGTGCACCAGCACAACTCAATCGCTCAGTCCCTCCTCCTCTCAATTTTTCCAATCTCATTCGACGTGTTTAAATCAGCCCTCCCACTCCAATCTATCTGCGCCGCTCCCATCATGCCTCTTCTTCTCGACTTAGTAGGTTGTTTCCTCCTCCGCGTCGTTTCCCTTGCCCGACCTGACCTCCGGGCGCGCGTGCCTGCTGCTGCCTCTTCTTTAGCAATGCCCAACTTCCTCACCTTCGCCCTCCTCAGACGGGACCTACGCTACCCCCTAAACTCTCGCCCACCCCCTCCTTCCTCTATCGTCCCCATTTCCCCCACACCAACTCCGTCCTCTTCCCTTTTAACTCTCCCCTCCCCAACCCACCCTTTGGAAACCTTTCGTTCGAATCCCTGACGTATCCCGACTCTCCTCCCTCTACCCCCAACCCCCCCACCTCAATCCATCCCCCCACCCCCAAATGGCAACCGCAAACTTTCCAGAGCCCATTCGTATCCCCCCTAATCGCTTCGGCCGGCCGAGTCCCGCCTCCAATCCCCGCGCGTTGATATTCTGCGCCATCCGCCGCCGCCGCCGCAATTTCAAGCGACCATCGCGCGCATTAGCTGTTAATGAGTTCCGATGAATATGGCGGGCAAGGAAAAGAAATCACTCCACCCCGCCGGAACACTTCCCTTCCCACTTCCCGCTCTCAACTTCTCCTTTCCCGCCCACTACTCCCTTCGCCCTTAACAATGGCCGCGGGGCCGTTTCCACCCCTCTTTGCCCGCCCCATCCCCGTCCATCCGCCGCCCCAACACCCATCTCTTTTGCTGCTGTCTCTCTCCCTTTATTTTTCGAATTCGGGGGATGGATAGAAAATTTTCGCGAGCGGGGGAATTATTCCGATCGCGCTCGCCCGCCGTTCCCCGGATAGATCCGTGAATAATTTTGTGCAATCGGCGTGTTTCATTTGTTTTCTGCCTCGCGTCCTCTCGTTTTATTTTCCGCTCCGGTGAAAAATAAAATCGTGACAGGAAGCCTAACGGGAATTTATTACGGAAAATCCGATGCAATTTTACGTTTTGTGGATATGGTGTACCGATGCGAGTAAGTTGTAAACAATTTAATAAATCCAATTCATCTGTTTTGCCAAATGTGATGGAATATTTCCTTGTTTTTATCCGTCCATAACATTGGGAAACATGCATTTCCCCGGCTGTTAACGGGTGAAAAACGATATGGAAATGAAGAGCAATCGGTAGTTTCCGTAATCATTGGAGAAAAGAATTCATTTCAAAATCGTAAATTTCTAGCTATTAAAACGTATTAACAAGCCAGTAAGTGAAGCCTACAGAATTCCTGGTGTACATATCAGTAGAGGATTCATCTAACACTAACATTTGCCAAAGGATCCTTCATCCCTGTATTTTAGTTGGTAATAACGAAAGATTTATTTTCTACCGCAAAACAAAAGGAAATATATTGATTTCTTTGATTTAATATACACTGCTCTAAACCTTATCTATTGTTATTTTTTTACAAATAAGTGCCCTTTTAGATTTTTATCTTCAGTATTAGTATTCATTCAAATTTACGATAACAATTACAATGTTTAATTAATTTAATATTTTTTCCATGGATAATAAATTTAAAAAACGGTCAACAATATCATATAGGAATATGTTATCTATACACTGTCCAAATTTGACTAATTTATCATTATAATTATTCTTTTAAATGACATTTTTAATGAAAGTCTGCAATTTTCATGAAAATCCCTTGGCACTTTTAAGACACCTTTATGGAATTTCGGCTGGCACTCAAAGGGTTAATATTTTATTTAGATCCATTTTGAATTTTTATTTTTTATTCCATTAGTAGCACTGCAATCTTCACTATAATCCGCCATTACTTAAAGAGGTGTTCACGTTTTCATCCAAGGGTTTGATATTAAACGATGTATATACTGGTATTAAATATGCATTAACTTTAAAATATTTTTAAGTTCCTATTTCTCAAATGCCTGGTAGATAAGGGATATAACTCTATGATCTGGCAAACTTATATTTCAACATTTAGCCTTAACAATTATTGACATTTGTTTATAATTTGTTATATTTTCATTTCAGATCTGCGTCAGATGCACTCAAATCTCTTGATCTGAGTTACAATGAATTAGACGAAATCCCTTTCGAGGCTCTGCAGTCCGTGCGCTCTCTAGACTGGCTGAATTTTCACAGGTAAGTTGTTGGATAGTGCCCAAATTCCTTTGCAATTGGTATTCTGTACTAAAAGCTACACAATATTTAGGCTTCTCCAATAGGGTATACAGCAGATCAATAAATATTTCTACATAATAAACGAGTTCCTCCTTCATTGTTTTCTAAAGTTAATCTCGAGTGATTGCACGAATGTATTAGTGATGAAGAGCAAGCGGTAGTTTCCGTAATCATTGGAGAAAAGAATTCATTTCAAAGTCGTAAATAATAATTTACGGTTGATAGTGAGATTCACATTTAGTGTGTAAGCTACATAATTAACCCTACAGTGGTGACGTGAATTTTTGGGACACGAGTGGTGACGTCGGTCTCTTAGGCCGATATGGACTCTGGTGTTTGTTGAAAGGTTAAATGAGTATTTAGTTGAATTATCTTTAAATAAAGACAAAATTGATAATTTTAAATATTTATTTTACTTTTTCTCTGCAGAAACAGAATATTTCTCAACTTTTATTCCTTTGAACTAAAACCAAATTGTGTAAACATAAATTAGAACTTTTTTCTTTATTACAGCCAAAAAGCAGTTCCAAGGTATTGATAATCAGCCAAAGGTTTCATTTCCGTTAAAAGTCAGAAATGAGAAAGAAATTCAGACGGTCAATATTCAGGAATTTTTCAGAAATATCAATGGCAAGTAAAGGCGTCCGCATTTTTGGCATTACATCTTTCACATAGCATGGTTACATGTTCAAGAAGAGAGAGATGTTCAGAGAAAGGAGTTGCATACTTTACAAGACTATCACGTTTTACAATTCCTCTTACTGTCACAATATTTACAGTGACCAAACTACCCTTTAGTAGGATTAGGCGGTAGTTCTGATGGCTTAATGTTCAACAGTTCATTTATCCGCAAACGAGTGAGTCGTGGGATGTTTTTCATAGATGAACGATTCCTCAGATTTTTTCTATTAGGTAAAATGCAACATCTTCAATAAATTTACGCCGTACAGTGTTTTCTTTCTTGTAGTTTATAGTGTATATATAACTTAAGCGTTTACCACTGATACATTTAATAATGAATAAAACATGACCATTTTCCAACGCCTTGTTGCTTTAGGGCAGTTGTAGTTAGCGCATAACCTATCTACTATATTGACTCCACCTTTTGTGTCATTATAGGTAAAAACCATATAAGGTTTTTAGTAATTTCATCTACTTGGTCAATGCAGTGCATGCATGAAATCAAGAGAGGGTTAGAATGAACTTTCTTGGAATGAACGAAACTAAAGTGCAATAGATGCATGATTTCAGGCTTTCCCGGCGAATGATGCTGATGAGTTCTTTTCGGGTTTCACACCAGATTAGGCTCTCCATGATCGCCAACGTTTCGTCAGAAGACTTTCCGGCCACTATCAAGGCTATGAGCCCAGATCCTTGATAATGGCAGGATTAAGTCTTTTGCCGAAACATCGGTAATCATGGCGAGCCTAACCCGGTGGGAAACTGGGAAGAACATATCAGTAAAGTGCAATATTTGCTAAAACCAAACAGACACGAGTTCACTTTACATCCTTTTTATTGAAGAAAATCTTGAGTTAAACCGTGCTTATTGTTTTTATGGTACCGTCTAAAGTTAGCTGATATTTATTCAGCAGTTTTCTCAAGAAGTTCAATAATAGTGAACCAATTTTCCATGGTAATTACGGTTTGTGTAATAAATTGGTTCACACATACTTTCGACTACGGCAAGTGCGCTAGTATTCATTGAATACGCCCCTTGGGTTGTTTTCCAACGTAAACCTATAGGTTGGACATGTAATGAGTTTTAGCTTCGCAAAGGGCTTATATTTTCATTCCATACATGGAAAGTTTATTGGGTATGTATTGGCAAAATCCACAGTAAATGGGCACACCTCTAAGTGCCCACAACTTCTCGTCTAGCGTAACCAGGGCAGACAAGCTGAAATTACTTCTGCAGTTTTAAAAAACATATCAAATATCTCTTGCACGGGGGAAAGCTTATAAATTTTACATCTTTCATATCTGGTTTCTTTGTCATCAAACGTTAGATGACGGAGCAGAAATTGGATACGCTAAAGTGACATGACAAGACGAAATATTTTAATTGAATTGTCTTTGGTACTAAAGATGTCTTCGTCATTTTGATGATTACTTTTATTGATACCACGAAGCAGTAGTATTTCCAAGAGTTCTTCAATTTCCTGAACATTAGCAGGTCATGTGTGCGTGCTGCGCCCGTAATTCGATTAAAAACTTTTCAATGACTTTATTAGTACAGTGGTGAATAAGATTATGTGAAGATAATAAGCAATTAGCAATGAATATATTCCATAATATATAATATGCTTGTTTATCTCGTAATTCACTGGGTTTTTCGTTGACAGCAGCGTCGTTCCACAAGCAGGTCTGATAACTTCGCGCAAACAGAGATGACTGACTCATGGTAGAAGGATTCTTTGATCTAATATAAGGTATATGTAACTACCAAGACTTGAAATAGGAATCCACAGCTTGGCAAAAGCGGCAATATTTTAATCTTTTCACATAATATATCAATGTTATACTTTCGGTCTATGAGACCAGGCGTCACAACTCCGAAAGCAAAATAATATTTCAAGACGCAAGTGCTTACGCGCGGTCTGTTGGAACGAAAGTAGCCATGTGAAGCAATATACATAGACTAAGTGATTTTTCTGTTCATATATTGGAAGAGCAGTGTAAAATAGGCAGCTACTGAAAAGCATGAACTGCAACATTATATACTTCACGTGCGTCACCCATATGATTAAATCTTCCGTCTGTGAGACCGGGCGTCACCACTCTAGGGTTAAATGCTATATATGTCTTACATAATATCCTTGATATTTTTAGAGATGATATACATCCTTTATCTGCTTTCCCATCGAAAGAATGTCCTTAAGTTTATCGCTAAGAAGTTAAAAATTTCAAATTTTAAGAACTCCCTTCATTTTGTGATGTTTTTTTTAAATGATACATTTCAAGTTTAAGAATTAAATATGCAGCAGAAGTCAGGTCCAGAAAATTCTCTCGCTCACAATGGGATAAGGTATTTGTTGATCATCTGATGATCAAGCAATTTATCATTTATAATTTGGCTCTGCACGGGCAACTTCCTTTCTGGGCTTGTCATTTTCCATAGCATTTTCACCTGTCTCTCTCCTCCTGCATGAAGCCTTGAATTGATGCCCGTAGAAGTACTAAAACTGAAGTTTCCTCGCATTTTATTTCCAGTATGCCGCCATAAAATAGTGGATAGGCAAAGTTTTAACAATCTCAGAAGGAAATTGAAGATTAATTACCCGCTTTCGAAAGCAACTTCGGATGAAGTTCCACGCCCCATCTGACTGGTTAACTTCCAAACAATCGCATTTCCTTTATTTACGTGGTGCTCATTAATCACAGCTCTGTGATAGTTTTTTTTGTGTTTCCAAGTATATTTTTAATGATTGCTTAAGATATTCATTGTTCTCTCTTTTGTTCTCCACGTATTTAGATGAGAATGAAGATGAAAGATGGATATATTTATAAATATTTTACTTTTCCTTCTTGCGATTCAGATTCTTGAGACCACAGTTCTCAGGATGCCTCGACACGAGTGCTAGATGTGGTCTCTGTCTCTTTCTTCACTTCGGAGGTACTTCCCGAACGTTCCCTTTAAACTTTCTCACCAAAAGTGAACTATTTTCACATTTCTCTCTCCTACCCTCTTCAATCCCTGGCGTTCACCGTTTCCTTCCACTTCTTAATGCCGCCTTTCCTCGCGCCACACCTCCACCTCCTTCCTCTTCCGAGTTTTTCCTCTCCCTGCCCCATCCTTCTGCCCTCGCCCCGTGATGGCCATGTACCCGAGGTACTAGGAACGGCACTCCGACGTACATGATCCTTGAGAGGTGCTGAGTGGCCGAGCGGGGAGGAAGAGGGTGGGTTGGGTTGGGTGTGGAAGGAGAGATACACACTGTGTGTGAGTGAGTGCAGGGTTCGGGGAGGGAGGGAGAGAGAAGGACGCAGGGTGTGACGGAAGTGCGTCTTCTAGGGACGGCTGACAGTGGGAGAGGAGAGGATGGCCCTTCGCAGAAAAGCGGGATAATGTTGGTATGGGAAGCGTCTGGTGCGAAAGGAAGGAAAAAAGAGAGAAATACTGCCTCTTGAGAGTAAAAAATCTCCATGGGAAGT
Organism: Pyrrhosoma nymphula; assembly: GCA_963573305.1. Classification (NCBI taxonomy): domain Eukaryota; kingdom Metazoa; phylum Arthropoda; class Insecta; order Odonata; family Coenagrionidae; genus Pyrrhosoma; species Pyrrhosoma nymphula. The sequence continues at coordinate 24,266,095 of OY754327.1, read as the reverse complement.
CTATGTCAAAATGTCTCCGAGGCTTCCTCGGTGGGCGAATACCTTTTTAGTGGAAATTCCTCCAACGCTTTCAACGCCTTTGCTTTACATATAAATTCACGGCGGCAATGAACCGTGTAAAGTGGTTACAACCTCATTAAAGTGAATTTAAGCTAACTAAGGGGGCAAAAATTTTCACTGATCGTCTTATCTACACATAGAGTATCGTTTTAATTTAGCTACTGTCCCATACCTATAGAGCATTTTTTTAAATCAGAATGGTAGGTTATAATGTAGTAAGATATACACTAGTTCCTTCTTTTTATTTATTAGTTATTTAGTATCTCTCACAACTAAATGTGGCACAATTGCTAAATACATTGGTTGATGTAGTAAAATAAATAAACATAGAGCAAAAACAAAATTAACACAGACAAAATGAACTCAAATTAGGGGTTACATTACCCAAGTGCAATTTTAATTTGATGAATGATTTCAATAGTTTGGGTGAGGAGAAGAGGTCAAGGGAAGGAAACGCTGAGGACTATATGTTAAGTTTGGAGGGGATTTGGTAATTCTTGTGATAATGGTACGTGTGCTATGGTGTCACGCGCACGGGTGCAACGATATAAACCAAGTGTAAGAAATTCGCCATGAAAATTCATTTGGCTTGACAGGGATTCGAACCCGGATCTCCCAATTGCCGGTCAGGTGTGGTAGCCAGTTACACCACCAAGCCAACTAAAATCAAGGGGAATTTCGATGGAGGTTCATGCAAACTAGGTGTTCTCATCTCAAGTTCATATTGTAGTACAGGAGACGTGGTCGTGCTTATTAAGCCGCTGTCGCTTATGAGAAAGCCAACATTGCCGCTTTATATCGACTAACTACACGATTTTCCAATCATTCCATTAAACAATTTTTCATGGCGAATTTATTTCCTTTGGTGTATACATTCCTCTTTGTCGTTGTATAATTAGTATCAGTATACAACGCTAAAGTCTGTTTGGCTCGCTCTGAGAATCCAAATGAGTTGTTTATTTTGTCTCGAACAGCGTTTCAATAAAGTAGCATATTTTCAAGAAGGTTTATCCTACTTGTGAAAGTGAGTCTTTTGGGAAAATTTTGAAAGACATATTTCTCCCCAAGATAAAGACAGTCGATTTATTTAGACTAAAGTGTAGCCTCCTATAATTAATTCGAGGAAATAAGAGATACTAGTCACATTAATGTGACTGCTTATAAACTTAAAATAGCTTTCAAAGCCTCTGAAATACGTCAGACTCCAAAATCATGCTTCCAAGAAAAGTTTCGAGCTTCATCTTCTTTATGTACGTCACTACTTCCATTCCGTTACTGCTGAATACGTTTCCCACGGGGCCTTTGCCTGCCGTACGACACAGAATGGCTGTCAAGCTCTCTTCTTCTATCGGTTTTATACCTTAGGCTTTCATTTTCCATTTAGCCGTTTTTGGGATACATTATTACTTGACTTTTCTCTTATTCAATAAGTTTCATTTATTTCGTGATGCAAGAAGACAAATAAAAAGGGAAAATTGGGCTCTATTAATTCCAAGAGGATATTAGTGATTGTTTCTCTCAATATTCAATATAAATTATATGTATAGCTTGTTTTGGTTTGAGCAACAATTCTCTACCCATTCATATGGGTAGAGAATTGTTGCTCAAACCAAATGAGGCTTTGGTTGATCTAAGAAGAGTAAAAATAACAGTGTTGGCTGAATCTGAGAAATTAGTACATCGCAAATTAAGTAACGTCAACACTAATTAATAAACGCAATTACAAATAGGTGCTCGTCTTTGAAGAGGGCGCAAATGATATTATAAGTAGGTTACTTTCCGGTTGAGGTCATTTTCTAGTCGTAGCATTCAATCTTACATTCCTCGCGCTACTCTTTTATGAATATGTAGTACAAAAATTAAATGCGTATTTACATTTTACGAGAATTACTCCTCGTACTCTTAATTTAAGCCAACTATGTTTCGGTACGGGTTCCTTTACTTGAGTTAATAAAGACGAATTGCCATTTGGCAGTGAATGAATTCCTAATGCAAAAATTAAATGGTGTATTTAAAATATTTTTATATCTTTCATGAAAAGATGAAATCACAGCAAAATTATTGAAAAGAGGAGGAGACATTATAATTGATAGGCTATGGGGCATTATATTGAAAATATGGGAAAAGGAAGGAATGCCAGTCAATTGGCAGGAAGCAATAATAGTTCCCATTAACAAGAAAGGAGAGAAAGAAGATTGCAATAACTTCAGAGGTATTGCACTTCTCAGCATTCCATATAAAGTCTTCTAAAAAATAATCAGTAGTCGCATATAATTTTATAGGAACAAAATTATCAAAGAGCATCAGGCAGGGTTTGTGAAAGGCAGGTCGACTACAAATCAAATATTCTCTATAAAAGAAAGTATATCCAAATGCTGGGAGTACATTATGGAGTTTTACGCAATTTTATCGACTTTCAAAAGGCGTATGACATATATATGACGTATGATATAAATAGAGATATATTTTGGAGAAAAATGGTTATGATGGTGATCCCAAGAAAATTAATAAATATAGCAAAGCTGAGAAACACAGAAGAGGCTTAGTACGGATCAATGGAAATATTTCCGAGCCGTTTAAATTAAGCACAGGGGTAAGGCAGGGAGATGGGCTCTCCCCAATTCTATTTACTATTGCAATTGAGGAACCACAGGAAAAAGTAGCAGAGATGGACCTTGGTATCAAAATTAAGACCAAAATAAACGTTTTAGCCTTTGCAGACGACGCGACGTAGTGATATTCTCAGAAGGTTTAGAAGATTTGACAATGCTGACAAATGTATTTATGAAGGAAACTGAAAAAATAGGACTGAAAATAAATTATGCAAAAACTAAATGCATGCATTTTTTAAGACGCCAAAATGGAATTACTGGTCCTCTGCAAATAGATGGGCATGCATTTGAAAAAGTAGACCAATTTAAATATTTAGGAGTAATTTTAACAAATGACAACACGGAAGAGCCATAAATACAAAACAGGTTAAACCTCGTCAAAAGATGTATACATTCATGCAACCGAATTATATCTTCTAAATCCCTGTCACACAAAACAAATATTAAACTTTATAAAAAAATAATATCCCCAGTACTACTCTACGCATCCGAAACATGGAGGCTGTCAAAGAAGGATGAGAAAAACTAATTGTGTTCGAGAATAAGATATTGTGGAAAATCTATGAGCCCACGTACGAAGAAGGACAATGGAGAAAAAAACACAACTGGGAAATCAGGAATCTATATAAACATCCAGACATAACAAGTGAAATAAAGGCAAGAAGAATCAGGTGGGCTGGACATATTTCTAAGGAAAGAGGTGGGATGCCTGCTGAAGGAGATACTAAATGGGAACTAACTCCAATTACTAATAACTTTCATCCCGTACATGTAATTCCATCAATTTGGTATAAAATAAAATTAGCCTAACAGTCACCGGTAGCCATAGGCGTATCTAGAAGCGTCTGAAGGGGGGGGGATCACAACCACTGAAGGGGGGGTTTACCACCACTGAAGGGGGGGGGGGTTCACATGGGGGTATGTGGGTATGTACTTGTATGTATTACATACCCCCCATGTTAACTTTTTTATCAATGGGGGGGTTACAACTTCCAAAACCCCCTCCTGAATACACCTATGCCGGTAACCGATGTATCATAAATCAACCGTAAATCAATGCCCCATTATACAAAAAAGTAGTTTTTTGTTGAAAAATGAGAGATTTTGCATATCACTATTATGAATTGACACTTATATGTACGATTGTTTGAGGACACCGTGACTAGCCACGGTAGTAACCTTTACGGAGTCACCCGCAAGTGCACATAAGTGCCATGCCAGCGCTGTGGAATATCGCACTTATACGTACGATTTTTCGCTCACTCAATTTCCAACGTATGCTCTATCGTGCTTGCAAATTCCATGCCCCCTCTTGGAGAATTTATTACAAGGAAGCAATGGCATTTAAAACGTTATTACGGATATAGCCAGGGATACGTCTAAAATCTTAACGTCATTTAACGTGCTTTAACTATTAACTCACTCTTCTTTTTTAGATATTTCGTAAAATTTAATAAATATTATTCCAACAATTTTGGCACTTCGAATATTTAGCATCAAAACTGAGTGGATAAAAAATTGGATAGAATATTTTTGAAAGAATAAATGTTTGCTGGCTTCAAATTATTATTTGACTAAATGCACCATAACATTTTGGTCAACTCATGCGCTCTTGCGCTTAGCTCTTACGGCGTTTTGTATGAACGAATTATACCCTATTTTTTTAAGCGTGGTGCACTGAATCAACCAAATATTTAGCTCAAAGCTAAGTTCTTTTTGAAGGTTTGGGTTGCAGAGTAACCGACTCTGAGGCAGATGCAACATCCTGGAAACGAAGTTACGCTCTGCCAATGCGGTGGACTTACGAAACTAAAGTTTAAGATCTGCATTTCTTCTATGGGGTCCCTGTCTCTGCTCCCTTTCGTCTTGTTTTCCTATTTCCCGACTCTCCGTTCCCTACATTTTAACGCGGCGTTGACACGTCGTGTCCCGGCGGGAGTAATGGCCTGGCATCCGCGGCGTGCCAAACACGCTCGTTCCTTTTCCTTACGCCCTCGGTCTCATGTTCCAGGCCATCACTTCCCCCGCGAGCGATTCCTCTAAGGAAGGAGTGGGAGAGGGAACCATATACACCATCGGCTCGCGCGTGACATGTGAGACCCTTTTATCGTCCCCTTTACAGCAGCCACAATGACAACAGAAGCAGCAGCGGAGGCTGACTGCTGCAGTGACGATCCCCCTCCTCCAACCCCCTCCTTCTACTCCTCCTTCCTCGTCCCATCGACCCCTCTCGCGAGTATTATGAGCACGGGGACCACAATGGTCACGCCCTCTTCCTTCGGTCTTGTACCCCATTTTCCTCCACACCCCCTATGGAATCCACACTTCACTCGCCTCCCCCCCCCCTTAATTGCCCATTCTGAAGTCACGTGCCCGGACATACCCATCCTCCCCCCCCCCTTTCTCTCCTTACGGCGGAATAAAAACACCGGTGGGAACTTTTATAAAAACAACTGGAATGGAGTACGGGGGAGGGAGTGGGGGTGAGGAGGGGGTGGAGGGAGTGGTTCGTCAGTCCTCGTGTGCATAAGGGCCTCGCACGTAAGAGGCGTCACGTGCCTCCGGTCGAAGAAAAGGGACTCTTGTTTCCTCCCCCAGTCTCCTCCGAGACGAAAAAAGAAAGATGAGCACACGCGGCTGCATCCTCTTTTGTTTAAAGGGGAGGTCGGATCTGATAACCTCACGACAGGTGCTGAGTGCAGTGGAGCTAAGAGACGCAGGTCTTCACCCCGAGACGAGATGCAGTTGGCGAGGCGGTGTTGGGAGGAGTTTTGGACTATGATAATTATTATGGCTTACCCGCCCTGAATTTTTGTCATGACATTCGGCATCGATGCAAGTGAAAAAGTTCAGAATAGTGAAAAAAAGTATTTCATGTATAATTTTACAAAGCATTCAGTGATTTTAGCAGTGGCATAAAACGGGTATTAGTGCTTAGAGCTATATGAAAACAAACCCAACCCAGGATTAAAATCCTTCTGAAGAAAAACGGCTATATAAACGTATCACGAACATTGGCAGCATAGGAAGGAAATTGATATATTTGCTGAGACTTGTGCATAACGTTCAGATCAGGGAATGGAATGGGAATGTCCACTTGCATAAGGCCCTATTCGCTCTTCCACCCGAAGTGGCTGACATCTGGTGGTCAAATTCGTAGGCTTTCGAGAGGGGATAGCGAGGAGCCGAGGACGTGCAAGTTGTGCATTTTCAGCTAATCTAAAGGCCGTTTTACACAATGAAAGATTTTGTACAAACGAATTTACATACGTCATATTGTATGTTTGTCTCAACGAAATTAGGGCAGGTTCTATTTTCCGTTCAGGCATTGAGACATTCGCACAAGCGTTCATACAATTTGCCTCTTTACACGATACATTTTGCCTCATGCAAGAGTTCACGGAAGAGTTTGAACAAACAAATGTACTGTGTAAAACGGCATTAAGCCAAGTTGTTCTTGTTAAGAGGCTATATCTTCTTTCTTTCTAAAGAATTTGGTGGAATTTGAAACTGCCATCCTTAAATTATTGGGCTCCTGCGTAATTTTTGACCGCTCAAGTTGATTTGTTTTCTCGGACACTTATATAAATGCCCTCGATATGAATACGGGTGTTGAAGCATGAAGACGTTTATAACTCTAACAAAATATGCTCAGTTCCACAGTGCAAAAATAACACCAGAGCACAATTAAGCATTAAGGTGGATTTGAAGAGGCAGGCTGCATCAACATTATCTGAATCAACTGAAATGGTGAGCTCGAGGTCTTCACTAACATAATTCACTGTCAACTGACAATGAGCAGACCCTGTAGAGAACGAGAAAAAGCAGGCTATTTTAAAGGTGGAGAGTAAAACACCCTTTTTGTTGGCCACGAGCCGCCAATGTATGAACCCCCCTGTAATTTCTTCTTCCGATGTTCACGATAGCTTTATAAATAAGATATGAACATAGATAAACGGGAATTGAGTGATGTGCAGTTTCCTTGCGAAATTTCGGAATTTCCACAGAAATTTCCAATATCTGTAACTTTTGACCAGTTAAAGGTAAACTATTAAATGATGTTCCACAGATCTATGAGCAGTACAATGATCATTGTAAAAGCCTAAATTGTGGGTCATCTACTGTATAATACGGAAACAGCTTACCGGACTTCCTCGTAGAAAGTTAAAAAAAAATGACTTATAGCCAACTTTTTTTGATTTGGGACCACTGTGCGGCAGAATGTACTTATATATCTATGCACATAGTGTGAAAAAAGTGAGTATAAATAAGCCTACTGTATATTTAGTCCATTACACACACTTTATTACCATTTATGTATATTAACACGCCATATAGCTATATTAACAATATATAACCCTAGAAAACGAGAGAGCGATGTGCGGTTTTCTTACCAGAGTCCGGAATTTCCTCAGACATGTAAAATTATTGTAACTATTGACCAGCTGAAGATAAAATATTACATTATGTCTCATTTTAAAGATAATTTAATATTCTACTAATATATCCTAGAAGACTTTGCTGTAAAAGTAAAGGCTGAGCCGCTAGAAGGAAATGTTTGCCAAGAAACGGGAGGAAATTGAGCGTTTTTCAAATATTTACAATTTTCGTCAGCAAATATCTCGATAACTATGAGGAAAAGAAGTACATGTTATGGAGCTACTTTGTAGTAAATTTAAATAGCTTTAATTTTTGATCCAGTAATATTTTCGCTATCAGGCACCGTTGTCAAGATATGAGCAAAAAACCAAAAAAGTGACCTTCTGCGCCCCCCCCTCCCTCCCGCACACCACCTAGGTCCGGGGACCTTCAGTATGTTTACCACGTTTACCACCTATCAACTCTAAACACATCCCTGAAGTTTGGTCTCTGTCCTCTTCCATGTCCTCTACAACTCCTTTTTGACTGGACTATGAGTAGTTCAAGGCGACTGCGTTCGTATGTCGTACTGACATCAATCCCCTCTATATCCGCCATGGCAAGGTCCGTCTATTATCATTCATATAGTCATTCCATTACTGACAGAGCATGATTATGCTCAAATATAGGTGGGTGGTGACAAAATGCTAAAGAGTGTGATTCTTTCACTTTCACTGTTAAACTACATGCTCTGAAAACATATAAAACAATACAGTCTGTCCACATCTAAATTCCCTGGGTACTTCTCAATGTCCATTTGTTTCATTGGATGAATGGAGAATGTCAAAAATAGGAATGAAGGTTGCGTCACAGAAATTCTGAAAAGAAATGTGTACAAGAGTAAGTTAAACAACCAAATTAGATAGTAAAATACACTCTCATAAAATGAACTATGCACACTTACATCCCTTTGATAACAGAGTAAAGGCAAAGCTCCCTCTAGACACATGCTCTGTTACATGTACTTAGAAAAAATTTACCCTATGGATCTACTTAATTGAAATGTAACCTGTGCCGACATCACCGCCCATTAATTATGTGGAAGGTAAAGTTCCCTAAGGAAGGCTTCTGGAAAGGAGCTCATACACATCAAAATTAGGATAGTGATATAATTGATACATTTATCTCATTCAATGAACTGGATACTATAAATAAACTGAATATCATCTAAATACCTTGATAACAAATTATTTGGGTATCACAATTTCCTCTGGTCCAACATGAACTGAAATGAATTTTATGCACCTCAATCACTTCAAATGAAAACATCAGTTATGAACACAACAAAGTGCGTTACTGTTTAAAGAAGAGTAAATGGATCTTTTAGGTGAAAGAAAAGGTCTTTCAGGAATGAGTAGAAAAGTAATGCATACAGGTGTACTTAAGAGCAATTAATTTTTATCATAAATTTCATTCACAGCACATCACCTCCTGCATACCTTACCTGCTCTTGATTAAAATTTCCATTGGGGGATGACATTTGAATTAATGCAGCCATATCCAATCTGAAATGTTTTTTGGCACACATTATTGTTAATAGTCTTCTTAATGATAAGATTGGATCAAGTTAAGTTTTGCATGTAAGAAAAAATAAAAGTAATACAGATAAAAAATATATAAACATTAAAAGTGTTAGCAAATATCATTCACCTCACAAACCATGAATAAACATTAGAGATCCTCTTAAGACAGGATGAGGAATCGAAAAGAGGTTTCAGCTATTGCACTCAATACTTTCCATTTTAATGCCTCCATCATCGAAATGTGACCATATTGTTTGAGTGGAAGATGAAGAATTAGCACCGATTATTTCCGGCAAAAAAAATCGAAGCACCTCCACCTCTGGTGGCCTAGAAATTACAGTGAATGGCAAGGTTTCCTCAACATTTTCACTCCATAGCATAAACTGAAACTCATTTCATCCAACTCTTGTATCTCATCTGCTCCTTTTGTTCCACTCCTTGAGCGCGACTCCACTTTCCATTAATAATCTGCATATTGTGACAGGTTGGAAGATGAAGAATTGCCAAGGGTCATATTCTGTAAATGAATGCAACTGGTTAATGTAGAACAGTAGGATTTGAAAATAACTTTCTCATGTAATTAACTGAATGAACTTACATTCTCCTCCACCTCTGGTGGCCTAGAAATTACAGTGAATGGCTTGGTTTCCTCAACATTTTCCTGGTTCCTGTGGTTCCTGTACTATTTCCAATTGTCTCCTTTTGGCTGGCGTTCTTGGAAGAGAACGATCGCCTTGGCGATCAGGAAAAAAAATACACTGGGAACTGCCGATTTTTTCAATAATTTTCGACCATCCTGTCTCTTTAGCTCGAACTGGTCATCAGTAAAGTGAGCCTAAAATAATGAAATTGATAATAACTACATAGTATTCAAAACCTTGATTATTTCCACGATTAAACCACGCGAGGTTATTCATAACCGGACATAACTTCGTGATGCCATCCCTTACTTAATGTAACCTATTTTTAACGGCAACATTAAACTGATTTTCACACATTATAACTCCACCTTGAACTTATTTAAGCAATACTTACCAATGCAGAAAGATTTAACGGATAATACTCAATATCTGATACTACATCTTACCTCACACAAGCGAGATGAAGTGGTCGGCTTCCATCGGTCTCTTCGACACTTAATAATCCACTCACGCTTTCTTTTGGCATCAGCTGGAAAGCGGAATAGACGGATTCCCTTCCCTGAAGAATTGGAGCAGAAAGGAGCACAACAACCAACCATTTTGCTAATTTTTCTTCAGCGCGCAATGTAAGCCTTATGGCACCTCGCCGTTCCTCCGAAACAAAATGGTAGAATCAAGGTGAATCATGGGATCGTGTCATGACCTGTATATACGGACCTTGCGCCATGGCACTTTTCAGTGCTGCTCTCTATCGGCCGGTTTATTTGCCAATAGGTTTCTTTCACGAATAATACACTACAGGATTAATGAGTCGGCTGCAAGACGCGCTGTCACCCACCGAGCATCTTATTGAGTTTACGAAAGTCGCCACTCACGGCGCTGACTGCAAACCGATCCGCATTTCACGGGGAAAAACATGACAATAGTGGGAAATAGAACTGATGTATTGCCGAAATCAGACATATACTGCATGTGCTACTATTGTCAACAATGCAGGAACACTTTAAGCTTTACTGCCATCAACCAGAATGCAATTTCACAGCTGAATCTCAAAGAGGAATCATTAATCAGCGATATATTGGGACGTATACACTGCTAATGCACTCGCAAGCAATACACACGTAATACGCAAGTAACTGACGTCTTCACCACGTCCAAAGAACTGTTTTGTCGTCCTAACCAAGGGCGATTTAAAGCGTTTGATCTTAAAGTACGGTAAACCTTGCGCATATAGCCATGGTAGGCCTTTTTTACATGGGAGAGATAGGGACTAAACATGTTTTCACGAGATAAAAATTAATCAACTATATTTCATCGAATTTGAACCATGATAACTTGAGAATGATAAAATTTCCTATAATACTACATCATTTTCAAATCAAGTTTATCCTCCAAAATACGGAAGTCGGCCCAGCAGACACCTCAAACGGCAGCAGACGACGCCGTCTGCAATATGAGTGGAACGTCGCGATATTTTCCCCGCTCGTAAAGTGACTTATCGTTGATAACAGGCGGAATGGCATTTTAAAATGTTATAATACTACATAAATATTAGCTTACTTGTCAATTAGGTATCAAAATCGACTAGGTATAGAATATTTCTCTGCAATAAGAGTAAAATGTCAAGTCAATTCCTCGACCATGAAGTGAAACCTCATAGAGAACAGAAGGTGACCAACCTTGTATTGTCACTGGAATCTTAATCATTCTCAATTAAGGTTAATTTCACGTCCAAAACTCCCTTAGATTCCCTGGCACTTCATCTACAGCGAGCGGACATACTTATCACACGGGTGACAATAATTGTGAGAGAAATAAATTTTGAGATACCTCGGCTTAGTTACGGATCGTACTCCGTACCGGAACGAGACTGTTAACGGCGGCTAAATTCAACACGCTACTATCTAATTTACGTTCTTCATTGTCAAGTCAAGTGAGCACTTTGACAGGATTTACACGATCAGCATTCCATGTTTAACTGAGGCACTGACCATGAGGCACATCAGGTCAGGGCAGTACAAATAATATCAGATATATGTAATACAATTATCTAATATAAAATAATACGATAACGTACCGTGAGATATATATGGCAGCCATTAATTATTTCCACTTTATCTCCAGAGACACAAGTACAGCGGCACTAAATATAAAGGAACAATACTTGGTAATGACATCAAGTCGAGTAAATGAAAAGATAACTTTTTAGATGGTAAAATTTAATGAATGAAGCATAATGAAACAATTTACATTGCATAAGTAGAAAAAAATCATCACCCTTTCACTTTGACTACACACTCACAATTTATGATACTATAAAATAACACAATAATCCCCGCCAAGGACAAATTCAATTGCCTATTGCTAATTAGTCATTACCTGCCTTAAACGCAAACGGATTAATTATTTCAACAAAATCACATTGGATACAACAATTCAATGAAATAAAAATACACTTGGGGTGGCAACATTCACTGAATGAGGAATAATAAAACACTAACCTGTTTATCCCTTCACTGGGACATAAACAACCACACTTTCAAGACAAGAGCAATACACTAGTCACTAACTTAACTTCAATTCACATAGATTCCACATTTCAATTTTGTCAATAGTAGAAACAATGAACTGATTGCTGTTATGTCTTCTCCAACACATACTACGCATTTTTCACACTTTTAATACCAGTCCATAATTTAATACCACACTAATCAGTAAACACAACAAAAATAAATGTAGGTGAAGAAGGGTTAATGCTCGGTTAATAGTTTGCACACTTACTAGTTATCGGATGGTCTTTCTTTGAAGATGGTCATTAGCTAGCACTAATTGCCTTGGTATTAATTTGAGAACCAGAATGGTATCGATGAACATTATCACAGCATCTGGACGAATCAGTCAACATTGCCATAATTTCATTATGTTTGAGCTTGTTTTCAATAGCACTTGATATGTGACGCAATTTAGTGTGGGACTAACAATATCATCAGCACAGCAAACATGGCACGCAATCCTTTATAGTGAAGCACACAAACACAACACAACTAGCACACAAATTTACGGATCTCCCTCTTCAATGACATAAGTTCCCTCCTTAGTTCCTCAATTTCCTCTGTGACATTCTCCTTAGCAGGGGTGGAGTGCATCACCTAGTCACTGCATCCACACGCATTACATCAACAGTTCAATCTATCAGGGGCAAATAGTTGCATTGTGAAGTACTTGAATCAACACTGAAAATCCACGGATCTGAAACCAGAGAACAAGAATCATGATAGGTGAATTACATCCAACAGTATTCCATCAGGAAAAATAAATCTAAATAAACATACGTCTAAATCAAATGCACACAATGAATCAAGGAGCCTAATGTAATATTCGTGCAATGAATAATCCCCACGCCCCATGAATTACTCAAAAAGACATGGCGGACACAAACGGACACGTGGGTCGTAACTGGAGAACACATTTTAATAGACTTGATTACACCGAAATACAATTTTATGAGGAAAATCATTTGATTTACTACCATTTGAAATTGATATTTTAATATTAATACCACGAGGATCATCGCAACCATCTCACTGTTTACACACACAATACCTTTACAACCCACACAACGCGTTACTTTCACTGGCGATAGCTAACCAGTACAATCATCTAATGACCTCATACTATTCACCTTGCGTAGAGTAATTAATATATGATACAATTTAAGCAAATTCACCTTATCATACTTCACATGAAGGGACTTACTTACCTTCGCCTTGAACAGGCTTCCGTTCCGTAAGCCCAACTCCTTATTCCGCTTTTTGGCACTTTCGTACCCAGTGTCGCTCCCAGGAACACAACAACGGCGGTTAGTCCTCATCTTAAAATTCTTGCAAGAAGACTTAAACAGTTTTCACCGGCAAAAACACTTCGTAAACACGATTTCGGCCGAGCAAAACATAAACACTTGCACTACCGCTAATGGAGGAAGTCGGAAAAGACCGGATCGGTCGATACAATCAGCGCCGCTATGCGGCCGATTTTGGCGAACGAGAAAAACGCGCGGTAAGTGACAGCAGAAATACGCTTTCCCGTTCCCGTTCTGCAGCCTCCTTATGTAGGCTCTTTGGTTTCTTTATTGGCTGCCCAGGTCACCAGGTGGCTCTTCCGTCGGAGAATGTCGGCAATTCAAATTTTAAATATAGTGGTAACCCCAAAAAGCAGAGGATATTTAAATTTTTATTTCCTTTTACCGATATTTAAACTAGCACAGCAACACCGTAAAGTCTCATAAACAAGAAGAATGACAATTCCTGAAAATAGAGGACTGGTGACTAGAAAGGAAACGCTAAAGTAGAGGAAAAACAAAATTTAATAAGAGCTGTATAAATTTTTGAAGCAATAATAAGAGACAGTCCGAGTTAAATACGGGAAAAAACATCAACGGAGTAAACGCAATACATTTAAATTCACAAGTACAAAACTGCGGTGTAAATACTGTGATACATGACGTTAAATTTAAAACAGAGGAACTAATATATTAAAATTCACTGTCCAATGATGTAACTACCGTAGAATAATATGACAAATTCATAGTAATAAGGCAACATGTAAATTAACATTAATTAATAACAGAAAATTCCCTAAAAAAATATAACTTGAAAAAATGTATTGACTAACATTAGTAATGTCAACATATACAATAAAATTACAGAGAAATTTCTTCTAAGCATTTGAGAAATATTTCATAAGTGAACACAAGCCCTTCCACCACGACCAGGTTGTAGTCCAAGGGAAGGGATGAGGCACCTGAAAAAAAGAAACAGTACCTAATTCATTGAAAATGAGCATTTTATAAGATGGTGATTGATTAACATAGCAACGTTAACTTTACATTAACATAACAACTAGCTAACGTGCCAACACATAACTTGGCCCAAATAATTTAGCTCATAATTAGTTCTTTCATGCATGCAGGTGCTAACAAATTGTCAATAACACTACATGTTCGCAGCCTCTCATGACACTATTGGCTTAAAATATGAATGGTACTTCAATTTTTGTTGAATTGCAAGGTAATCTATAGCAAATTAATGATATCAACCAAATAAACAGCAAAATTAAGCTGTTTGGTGAAAATGTAGTGACCTACTAAGAAATAACTGTAAAAGTTTCATTTGATTTTAAAATTCTGACTTGAGGTTCCTGTCATGAAAGTTAATCTTAAATTAAAAAATGCATGGATATAATCAGTTTTTTTTTCAAAATAAATCACTGCTTACAAATATTCAAAGGTATAAGGGTAGATGAGGGTAGCTGATAAATGCTAAGGCAAAAGTATTACCCTAACATAAGCCCTATTCGTGGAAAAATTCATTCAAAGCATCATCAGCACTACATAAAGGAGACTTTAAGTTAATTTATTAACAGAAGAGTTCTCAGATGAAAAGTGAGAGAGAGAGACCACTTCACACAACGGAAGCCAAATCTCAATCAAATGAGACAACATAAAGAAAGATTTAATACGCAAACTGAAACAATACAAGGAAATAATTCAACTTAAATCTTCCAACACACACTCATGGCTACTTCAAAAACAGAACATTACGTACAATGAACCATCAGAACATACCGTACACGATGTTCTTTTTCTCTGTCCCAATTCTCATAAGATATTCAGCTCTGTAATCTCATAGCTTTAAATAGTTCATGTAAAGGAAATGGCTGAAACTGATGATATCAGGCCTGACATCGTGGAAATTATGGACATCCATGTTGAGAAAAACCAACTTTGTACCACAACCACGTTTCACCACACTGTGACATAGTCATGTGCCACAGTGTGGTGGCACACAGCACATGATTCTACCACAGATTGGTGAAACACACATCGTGTCAGTGAAATAAAGTTTGTGGAAATTAAAAATTGGTTATTCCCAAACAATGAGTGTTTCATCTTGAACTCCATAGCATTACTGAATTTATATTCCTTGAGCCGTTTCACAAAACCTTTTAATTGAACATGCCAAGAATCTCAAAAAAGTTCATCACAATACAAAAATCTAGAGCCCATCTACCTCATCAAAATTCTTGGAGGAAAACATCTTATTCTAAGTAATATTTAGCAAGAGATTTTTATTTTACCATTATATATAACTTCTCTGTTTTACCACATAATTCACTGTCACCTCCAGGTCTTAAATATTGAACGATGAAAGAAGAGTTTTATTACTGGAGGGTGAGACAAAACAAAATGTAAAAAAATCAAAGGAACACATCGCCACTATTAAATGGAAGCACAAAAGGGCCCAAATTGAGGAATTCAACTTTCTCACTCAATGTGACCACATTCTAATTGACGATTTACTCTCATTCGCATGGACGGGCAACCCCATCATTTTATAATTCCAGTTTTTACTAACATGCAGAATTATTTCGGAATATCGGTGCTTCGGGCAGCAAGGTAGCAACTTCGCTGGAGCATCAGGTTGAAGTCAATATGATGATGAGAGCAACATATTTCCTGTTTTCTTCCGTCACTTCTTTTGTCACATCATGGAATGTGGGTCCAACACCGACCTGTAATTAAAAAATAGATGTCCAGCATTTGATTCAACTAACGTTACAAATGCGGCAAGGAACGTACAAAATTTTTCTCGCCAATGAGTGCCACCAAATTTCTGTTGTTCAAGAAGGACGTCTTTAATTCACCGAATTCTCAAGAAAGTGAAGGTTTCCAAGAATCAATTACCTGATATACAGGAATTGTATATGCTCCACACTTTTCATTAGGGAATGGAACGTTTAAATTCACGACAATGACTATTAGGAGGGGCTTTCAAGGGTAAACATAAGATTGAGTGACGGAAGCTCATGTTTACCCTCTGCAGTTTTAAATATAAGAGCTGAGGATAGTTAATTAAAAATTATTGCATGGTTTAGCAGTAAACGATATGTTTACTTTTTCATCTTATGGGAGATCGAAGAGCCAATGTACACATATAACAAAAACATTTGTTGACTGATATTATCCAGAAAAATTATGGCTAATTTAACCAAGACAAAATTCAAAGTCGCAGGAAGTAACCTTCTACTCTGGACACATGAACTCATTGTCAGAGATATTTTAAAAGCTAAATGTATAGTGCTAAATAAATGAAGTGCAATAGTTATTCTTCATGGTTACGCAGCATATATAACTGCCAGGCAAATATTAAACAACTTACTTTAATAATGAAGGAAAGTTACTTAACTCAATACACTCAAGATGGAACAAAATTATCTCTTCTAATAATGTGTTCATTCCATGCGAAGATTCCGATGCACCGTGAATTCCTCTAACACAGAAAACCTAATAACACATTCGTCACTAATAACATTAATGTAAGCACCTCAAGCTTCACAAATTATGAATTTATTCGAACTGCATTTTCTTGTTAGTGGGCCTCGGTGACTCTAATCCACGGTCATAACCACTCATAACATTCAAAATACATGGGCCGTTGTTGGTCATGAAATTCAAGCAGCATATCGTCTCTTAATTGGCTATCAGAACCACGTGACCGGCTGTGATTCTCTTGTAATTAAGGCCGCAGGCGCAGGAGCTACCAGAATGTGGCCAGCTTCCATCTATAGGCATACGAAAAAATGTTGAAGTAAACTTTTCCATTCTCTTCCCTGTTCAGATTTCTTTATCATAACCTTTGACTATTAAAAATTTCTTGCATAATTAAAAGATCTCCTGTTACAATTATCTCTTTTACCAGAGCATTCAAATTTAATTTCGAAAATAAATGGAATAATCAGATTTATTAGATTAGTTTAAGTTAATTAATAAAATCTACGATAGTTTCTAAATGTATGATAATAATACTGAAGTTAATTGAGAACTTAGTATAAATGAAACTGAGTGAGATAAAACTTATCAGCATGGAATAAAAATCAGTGGGAAGTGTCATTCGTGAAAGGGAATTCTGTCGTGGGGACGACATCTCTCAACGCGTTTAGTACTGGACTCACGTGTGTTTTACATCCGCGCAATCATCCACCTTCCGGTCACACAGTATACCATCACCTCATAATTACTTCCTGCTGACCTCCAGTGCCCTCGTACCTCGAATTCCTTTCTGCATAACATGTGCCATCCACCACGAACTCTGCCTGGCTTCCTCGTGACCCGCACAAGAGTTAACTTCATCTGTCACCAATGGTTTGCCCTTCGGTTGTTTTGCGTCGACTTTCTCCATAGGTGACATGTAATAATGGAGCGATAACTCTAAAGAAATTATTATGCTCCCAAAATTCTGTGTGATGCCAGCATTGAAAATTAGCCACTACTGTTAAATGATCCAAATGAGCATAATTGTTTCTGCAATATGCACTTAGGCTAACAATTTCAGGTATTTGGGTTTGCATGAATTGTTATGGGTGAAATCGTGAAAAGTTTCCTTTTCCTCGCAGTAGCTTCGTGATACTAGATACGTTACGTGACATTAGGGTCAAAATATTGAAAATACTTTTTGAGGTAGATTTAAATGCGTAAAGTTTTGTTTTTTCAAGTATTTTTCTAGGAATTGCATTTCATGGATTTTAGGAATGAAGGATATTGGTGAAATCGTCCAGTAAATGCTTTAATATGACAAATACGAAGTTAATTGCAAGAAGATACAAGGATAATATCAATAAAATAAATATTATTCTTTGGCTGAAGAATATTTTCTTATTTTTTAAAGAAAAATTCGGTGGTTATGGTATGACATCTAATTATGGTAAAAGTGAATTTCAATGAAATTATGAATAAACATCACAAATGTTAAATGATAAATCGTAATGTCGGTAGGAGATTCGACATTTTCTGTAAGCAGGTTGGTTGAAAGAGACCAGAGAATACCCAATTGACTCGATAAGGGAAGAGAAAGACTGGATAATATTTTCACTCTTTCTCTTTTCGAACTTAAGTGCAGGTGTGTTGCGAGAGCACTTGGCGACATCGGTCCCCGAGCGATCACTCAATCTCGTAAGATCACGGCGAAATATTATTGCTTCACCGCAGTTTTCTCATGCAATTGTCATTGATTGCCTTTTTCCTCGCCCGCCACACTCCTTCGCCAGGCAGCGTGCGCCACGGATATTATTCCCCACCTACCTTCAAAAGCTTGTGAGTACGCTAGCATGTCGAGCTTATATCCCAAATAAATTCAAAGAACTGCGGAACTGGCCGCGCAGTAACTTTAACGGAATCACCCGCTGATGTTCACACAATTGCGTGAAATTCACAGTGAAAAAATCATTCGCCTGGACTGGGATTCGAACCCAGAACCCATAAAATTCACAGTGGTAGATGACGCCTTGGTAGCTTAACTGGTAGAGCACTCGGCGCGAAATCGGGGGGTCTGGGTTCGAACCCCAGTCCAGGCGAATGATTTTTTCACAGTAAATTTCACGCAATTATATCATAAATATTTATCTCTAGTATTTCACTCTGTCACACAGTATCCTCCATAAACAGTTTGCATTTACTACGGCATCTGTTGTAAAATTTTATCGACCAGTTTGTTATCTATACTTACCTAACGGGGAATTAACCTTTAGAGTGACTCATTTTCTTTATCTTCGTTATTACTGGCTAGGGTTAGGTCGTATTTATTACGAAATTCGATTTTTCAATTATTATTCGAGATTTTACAAGGGCGAGATTTGCAAAATCAAATATTTCAATCGAGTTTATCCCCGAACGCTATTAAAATCATTTATTTTTTTGAGTTACTAGAATTTCAAAGCGGCTATTTTGAAATAAGTATGCTCATCCGAAATGGTATGGCTACGTGCAACGCGTGGTCAAACGAACATAACTTCAATCCAAGGGCCACTCTATCCCCTTAAAAAGTAAGTCAAGCCCAATCGGACATTCAACTCACACTTAAATTCTTACCTTCCGGCACTTTATGACTTATTTATTTGATGTGGAGCCAATAAAGTGACCGTATAAAGGCATCTCGCTGGATGATTGACAGTAACGCACCGCAATAAAATATGTATCATGGTTTATGCAGTTAAAGGTGGAGGGAACTCGCCTTTGTTCTTTCTTTCTCTCTCATTTTTAGAGGGTGGCATCTCCCTCTTTCCGCCTCTCACTCGGTCATTATTTTTTAACGAGCTCTCCTCGTAGTTTCGGCGAGCGGTCGCGCGGGAAGGCGCCGCGTATCGACGGCGACGGACGCCATATCCCGGCGACGGCTTCCGCCTCAGACGGGGCCGCCTATATTCCGCCGGACCCATCCACGCGGCGTCGCCCGCCCATACTCCCGGGTCCCGGAGGCGGCGTCGGAGTCGGCGGAGGCCGTAAAGGCTCCGGAGCCAAGGGAGGAAAGAGCTCGTGCGAATGGTAGTGGGTGACCGTGAGAAGGCAATAAACCCCGTTCGCTTCGTTCGCGGGGAGGAGGGGTCCACGAGTCATTGTGGGCTGGTGGGGAAGGGGGATGAGGGTAAGAGACTTCTCTTCGCTCTAGAATATTTTACGAGCGTGGAATTAGGAGTCTTTCCCCCATCTCCTGTACACCCTTTTCCCAACCTCCTCTCTCACGCATCCCTCTCCTCTCTCGCCCTCTTGCTTCAATCTCCTTCCTAAATCCCTGAACCTCATGACGAACCATCCCTATCCTCCCAAAGGGATTATTATGTGACTATCGCACCCAACTTTTCTTTTTTATGCTCCATTATTCACTGAATCCAGTAATCGAATGGATTATCCGAACTGTGCTTTTTTGTGGCTTTCTTCCGATCATTTTTCATTGCGGATCGGGTTGGTTTGGTGGCATGACGCCAGGTTTCCTATCATGTGGGCCCGAATTCCTATGCCCGAAGACTTTACATTGGAATCCCTATCTTTTCATGGGTGTTGTGTGGAGAGCACTTCAAGTGCAGTTATCCGTCCGTCGGATGGGACGTAGAACTGTGGTTCTATTTGAACCCTTCTGAACTAACAGACCCTTTTAAGACCAGACCAATGCCAGGTTTCTCTCCATACTTCCTCCTATCCTCAAAATAATCCTTTCCTTTCCGGCCTACCTATCTGTCTTTAACAGCACAAATTACCTCCACTATCGGCCCCCTTCCAAAACGATCATCCAACCATTTTTCGTTTTTTTCCGCCAGAATTTACGTAACCATATTGATAAAAAAATGCGTATTAACCACCCAGATTTCCCTCTATCCAAAACCCAAGGGCACACGTCCCACTCCCAATCTTCACCTTCGTATCACCTTTGTTTCCCGTCCGTGAAGAGGGTCGATCGCCGTATTCTCCGTTCGTGGCATCGCCTCTGCCTCGTTCACCGCTTTGGGTTGATCGCGAAATTTTCAATTTAACTGCTTAAGCCTTCTCCACTCCCTTGCCGCCCCTGAAGATGTAAGCGTCTGCGATGAGCTAGTCTTCGTCGGGGGTGCTTCAGCCAGTAGGGCGGAAATTACCGCATGGGGCCAGACGGGGTAAGGGATGCTGGGAGAGTGGGTTTAGGTGATGGACTTGGAGGAAGCGAAGGAAGAAGTAGGTAAGGTGCGGTGGGCATTTCGAGGGCTTAAGACGTGTCGCAGAGCGCCTCTTTTTTTGGCGGGCACTGCATTTGACGTTCGAGTGAAGTCATGGGCATAAGTCCTCGTTTGGTTTTACGTTCGCGCGTAAAAACGCACCCACTGGCGTATGCTAGCACACCCAATAGGTGCCTTAACTTCTATATTTAAAATAGTTACCGTTAATTCGAGCTTTCTTTAGGCGATTATTTATTTGCATGCCCCCCGAATATTAGGTCGATTTCAAATGCCTTATAAGAAAGTGGTGTCATACCAATGTCTCTCATAGCCCATTTTGTTCGCGGAATAGTCAAACTACTGAAGACAAATGAAAGA
Source organism: Pyrrhosoma nymphula (assembly GCA_963573305.1). NCBI lineage: Eukaryota > Metazoa > Arthropoda > Insecta > Odonata > Coenagrionidae > Pyrrhosoma > Pyrrhosoma nymphula. Next base: position 24,244,945 of record OY754327.1, on the reverse strand, counting down.
TTAATGCATAGGTCAAAATGGACTTATTTAAAAGTTTCATAGATCAAAATCCAAATACATTGAGTGCTGATTTTAACAAATTTGTGGTTTTTCTTTGCCACGAACATTTCTCACATTTTAGCACCATGTCGATATGTGGGATATTGACAGTGGGGTAAGTCAAATAAAAATGTTTTTTAACTTTTTCATTTCTAAGAGGGGTTTCAAATTGAAAAATTTGTTATTTCTCTTCAGGTGTTATCATTCTTTGAAAAGATTAGGCATGCTTGGGAAAAATAGTCATTGAGTACTTTGTAGACTTTTTTTCGAGAAATTTTAATGGAACTCACTAATCTAGGTTACGTTTGTGAGTGGTTGAGGAGATATGCATAAATATGCTATTTTAGCAAGTATAATTAATATGGTATGAACATTTTAACCATCGTGGATTAAATATGCTAAAATAAAATGAATAACTTCCAATTATACGCGAAGGGAAACCTATAAAAGCTAAGGTAATCGAATGTCCAGACTTTATTCCCCATACTTCGATTTATAGAAAGAACTAAAATAATAAATTCGTACTTTTTGATATAAACCGCATGCATTTAGTTTCCTCATTTGGGCACATATTAGGCTATGATTACGAGCTAGCAGTGACAAAGAGAACAACACTTCTACATGATTAGTGAGAACACACTAGAACTCTAATTCATTTCAGATCCATTACTCTTCCAAAATGCCATGAGGCAGCCACCGGTCTGTCATGAAACATGTAAAGTTAAAAAAAATTACGTTTGAGCTCAGTGTTTGTCCGTCACCTGGCTAGTTTTACGTCACCATAAGACGACGGAGAAGAAATAGGTGCAACAGGAGCACTTAAAGTTAACGACATATCTAAGCATTTCCGGAAATAGCCTTTGGAAAAACATCACATTCAGGAACTGTGCCGTGCCGTTATAGAGGTTCTCCTTGAAAGTCACTTCATGTTTTTGTGCCCGGCGTAGTTGCAGTCTTCCTCGGCCTTTTTCCCAAGGAAAGATAGCGTTGGAATACAAGGTTATTTAGTTCCTCGCTGAAAACAAAGAATTAGAACTCATTCCGTTTCAGTAATTCATTTAGCCGTTTTATAATCAATTATTTATTTTCGCGTAAGCATGGAAAGACAACTTGGGCAATGTTCTGTCTTCATTGGATTGGCTCGCTGGATTTGTATCCCAAAAAGGAATATTGTCGATGAATAAAATGTCTGTTAGAAGCTAGTTTTGCCTTTTAATGCGTCTTCACAGATTCTGAGGCACCACGTTCCGCTCAACAACCACAGAAAGACTCGCAGTTTTCACGGGGCATATGTCTGGCAGAAATTAATGGCCAGCGCAGAATTCTCTTCCACCTTTCGGCATTTTACGACACGCAGGTGACTACCTGCTTGCTTGGGAAGGAAAGCTATCTATTTTTATGACCAAACTTCGCCTCATTGTCTCTGATTTTTTCCGTGAGTAGAAAAAGTCTTTTGTTCTTATCCTTGACTGACGATTTTTCTTAGTTCTACTGCCCTACTCAGCAGAAGTTAATCTATTACCCAGTTACTTGTGAGATGGGAGCTCTTTGTCGTCAAAATCTTCCACAGCTCATGACATATATTATGTCCTCGGATGGGTTTAAAATTCTCATTTCCGGAGAGACTCTTTACGTAGCTTCTTCCGGCAAGTCTTATGGTCCTTGAAGTGTAGGAGTAGCGCATTTCAACAGAAGTTTTAAAAGTCAGGCCAAAACTCTGAAGCTTAGGCTCTCACTCCTGTCAGAGGGGATTTATCAACCTCCAGCCATGTAATTCTCGTAAGTTCCCTTCATAGGGTATGTTATTCCGCGCCGATTTTCCTGGTATCATACAAATTCTTCTTTCAGAGGGTAGTCGATACGAACAACATATTTAGAATCCGATGCTGTTCAAATCCATTTACTGATCTAGTAATTCAGTAGAAATTATACGCTCTTGTCGTTACTTTCCAATTGTAAGAGTATTTGTCTGGACTCTTAGGGGATTGAACCACCATTGTTAATACACTATCCATGGCTGATGAGGGATTTGAGACCATGGTGTAGGCGTAGATATCAGCTCAACATAGCCACCATACCCGGGTAATTCATTCCGCCCCAAATTAGATAATAATATATACAGTTTTTATAATTTTTCTTAAAATAAAGGCTTGTCTATTGAAAGTAATGTAAATTAACGACATTAATGTTAATTTTTTAACATTAAAAAAGTTTTCTTCCCGTTTGTGTTCATAATTAAATTGGATTTCCATTGCACACCATTTTGGTTTTCATAGCTATAATTGTGAGCGTAAATAATTATAAATCTGATTTATAATTTACTGTATAACGCTTCGCTCTTTGGAACAGGGCTTCATGTTTGATAAAGCCGTAATACTTTTACTCACTGAATATATAGTTTCAGCATAAAGAGACACATGTGCACACTCTGAAATGTTGGAGAACATGACGTTGCGGATGAGGGAAAGGCGTTCGCGAAATACGCCCACCCATCATCGCCATCACATCGTTGATTTGAAAGATGCTTTCGTCGACAGCCTCAATAATGTGTCCACATGAAGAAGACGTCGTATCTGCGGCGTCTCATCGATTTATGCCAAGCTGTCTTTTCTCGCCTGATTTTCCCGACCCCCCCACCCCCCTCCTTACTCCCCAATGAGCACCTCAAGCCCTACCCCCCCACCCCCACTTCCCAACGATTCCCGAGGACGGAGGAGTAGTTCCTCCCGGTCGAACGCTTCTGCTTTCTCCCTCCCCCCCTCTCTCCCTCTCCGAAGCCCGTTTTATCCCGCAGTACACGAGGAAAACGAGCCCCGCATTCATTTTGGCCCAAAACAACCCCATTCCCGCTACTCTCCCCCAACCCCCCCCCCCGCCCCAACCCCACAGCGTGCGGCAACAACACACCACCGTGACAGCTCGTTCCCCCTCACCCCCTCCCCTTCTATGCTCCCCCCTCCTCCCTCCATTTTCCTCTCCCACTCCTCAACCCCCGACCAGAAATCCCCTTCCCTTACCGCCCCCCCCCCTCCACACCTCTCAGCCAAAGGGGGTTGTTACCCGCAGGAATATGCGAGCCCGATTGGGTGTTATGATGGTTTTTTTTATTCTCTCTTTCTTTCTCCCCCAACCCCCCTCTCCCTCTCTTCCTCCCTCATTGCCTCCCTCCCTTGTTCTTTTTTTATTCATTCGGGGAAGTTTTTACTGCAGGCGTAAAATGTTCGAAATGGCTCCATGTGGCTCCTTATTATTCTATTGGGAGATACGTTTCATGGTTGTTTTTGGAGTTCCTCTCCTGTTCATCGTTTTCAGAGTGCAGTAGCTAGTATCGCCAGATACGTGATTTTAGCCTCGCAATGGACGTAGGTACTTCATGTTGTGAGAGTGCAAACGAACGCCATTCCTCTCCTGAGTGTAAGCTGTTGTTTTTTATTTAAAAAAATTGTAGCCTCACTAAAAATGCAGTTTTGCTGTTTTCCTATCGTACTGTTATTTCCAGGCCAAATAAATTGTATTCTGTTTTAAAGGGGTTTTTAGTTTTTATTATTAACCTATTAATTAACATAGCAATCATAAATTGGCTAACGCATAACTTAGTAAAATTCTAAGATGCTGTCGGAACAAATGCGGTTATATTATGTGTACTGTGCACAGCTCCAAAGTTAGCTTATTAGTGAAATACAGCAAAGCATTGCCAGGTAATTTTCTGGTCTGGTGTTGATCGCAATCCTAAACGCCATGTCAATATGCCGGTGTACAGGATATTAAGTAATACAACGGGAAACTAATAGATTAACAAAAGAGAGTTAAAGGAATTTAATATTCTGATTTACGCCTTTGAGCACAAGGATGGTGGATGGTTAAGGTTAAGACTAAAATTGTCGCTTCAAAGGACATTTATTTAGACTTAATTATAATAAAAACCAAATTATTCTGAAATTTTTTTCATCGTACATATTAAAAAAAATTGGATACGTTCCAATTGGCTGGATTTATCGTTTTTTTAGTCCGATGACCTAATTGCTAAACAGGTCATGAGCTTAAATTTTACCGATGCATAAATAAAGTTCAGGTTAAAATTCATTTAAAAAACTCCTCAGCTTAAACATAAAATTTTCGCTTAGCAAATCATTTACTTTTTCAGTGGTAAGGCCGGCCAAATATTACTTTTTATTTGCTATATGACTCTCTCTGTTGCACTAGTTTCTTTCTTTTAATCTACTTATATTTATTACTTCATATATTCTCTGCTGTTCTCAAGGTTCATAATATGTCTTCACATTTCTCCTTCACAACATCACCTGTATCCTAATCGGTTTAAGCCTTCCCAATCATTCATATTTATCTGCTTGTAGATTTACCTCTCATGCATGTTCTCAGAAGACGTCATTCATCATTGCCAATACTTTCCATCTACACTCTTTCAAGGCCCTTTTAGCCCCATTACCTCACTTCTTTTGATAATCTTTCCTCAGCCACAATGGACGGTGAATATTTTCGACTACTGTGGTACAACCTTTTTTCAGATTCAGCCACTGAAAATAAACATGTGAAGACCTCAATTTTTTATTTTATATATGCTTGAACTATGAACGAGCTTCTTTTTAGGTAACCCCCAAATTCTGCCGACCAAGTGTAAACAGGTATCCTTCTTTTCCAAGTTCTTTCATAGATTTCTCTTTCCACGCATTTTTATATCTCACTGTATGATTTATTTCCTCAACTTCCCGTGATTTGAAGACCATTCTTATTATCAGCATATTTTTATTGAATTGTTTTATTCATTCAACTTTTACACTATGACTCTCTTCAATGCACTTTTCTTCCTTGAGAGCATCATTATGCTTAGATTCTCTCCAAAAAAAGGAAAATTGAGTTTTTTTCAGTATTCAACACCGTGCATTAATATTGATCCCATGACTTTTATTAGCTTATTTTCATAGGGTAATCTCTCGTAGGTACCGTTTCCTCATTACATTTAATGCAATTGCATTAATGCCCCTTTTTCATCATGTATTGGAAACAAAAAGGACTTCTTCTATCATCATACCTTTATTATAGTCTGCAATTGGTGAATCGCAACGATTTTAGCCTCAATCTCCGAGAAACTCGTCTAATTGTATGATCGCAACTTGGTCAATTAGACTATTCTTGCACATTTAAATGATGGATGGATGGCACTTCTTTGTGAAACTTTACTTCCTCCATGGTAATTAAAGGAAGTCCAATTCCATCCCGGTTAAATTGAACCATAAATTTCAACGCCCAATAGTATTTATTAACTTTAAAAGCGATCAGTCTATTAAACAGCTTTGGAATTTAACAAGAGTTTATTTTCATCATGACGATCATTCTTTCACATTCATAAAAAAAACCTAACTGTTATTTTAAATACCTACATGTTATCTTCAATTATTCGGACATTCTCTCAAAAGGAAATGGTAAAATTATAAGAATACAATAGTAAAATTTTAAATTTTCTGCGCTAATGTAATTCCTGAAGCAAGCACATTGATTTGATGATTAATATAATTAATTATTATTATAGATAAATTACTATTGCTTTACGCCAGATTCTAAATATGTTATCATTTACTTTTGTGAACACTTCTTCCCTTTGATTGTAAATAAATAACGATCATGGAAATTCAGGACGGCATTCAGGAAAATAAATAGACCTAATACTTGTTAAATCCCGTTCCTCTGTCTTTTCCAACAGCTTCACTGCTGCAAATTATGTGATTTTCCATGATTTTATTTTCTTGTTAAATTTATTTCGTGATTCTATGATGATCTTTGAGTAATGAATTATTTAATCATATTATATATGCCTTTTTTTAATCAGAAGTGACTCGGAACTGAGGTAGATACATCTATACCTGCAACAATCTTGTCAGCTGATAAGGCTATATTGTTTTGCAAACCACATTTTTTAGTACGAAGTATCCGTTAAACTGTGATATGAGAATAGAAGTTTTATAATATCCCCCGAAGAGCATGAGCCGTGGCTACGATTCCACATTCCTCCCAGTCGTGCTTAAAAAAGGTTTCAGAGATTAATATAAAAGAAAATAATACTTTTATAAAAAATGGAATCCACCAAGGAAAACCGGATCTTATTTCTTTTATTCAGAGACTAAATCTGCCCTCCTACAAACGATTCAGCTATGTTTGTTTTTATCATTTTTTTAAATAAGAGTTCTATTGATACACTCTTTTGCTATTTACTGTAATTATATATGTTTATATATCTACCGACAGGTTGAAAAGATTTCTTAAGCCTAACCAAGTGGTAACCGTCAGATAACCTTGTAATAACTAATCCCAGTTTCAAAATCTGGGGAACAGGTCTTTGGGCACACCCAGTTAAATTCGTTGCGTATGAATTTCATGTAAATAGATCTAAATTAAAAGCCACAGGCGGCATATGAGGTGGAACTGGTCCACCTAATCCACTACGTGAATTATACACGCCCCTAATCTTCGTACTTCACCATTCTAACCGAAATTCGAGCTACATAATGTGGTTTGGTTTGTGCGTTCTCTTGGCATATTCGTCTTAATGTTCATCGCTCACATTTCGTCCTCTCTATTTGGCAACGCTGCAAATTCAAATCTCCGGAATAATTCAAACAAAGCATGCTCGTTAAATATTTGTTCACACGAAAAAAAAAGTTTTCATGAATAGGCGTGCTTCTTGTAGTTATGATCGTTTCGGTGCGTCGTCGGAATCCACATGCCGATGGCATCTCTGCACCACAGCCCGGCGGCGTCCGGGGCCTTCGCTTCCTCGAGCACCGGATTCAGCGCCCTCGTCGAGTTGTGATATGTTCGATCTCCTCCCCCACCTCATCCCGCTATCGCATTTACTCCCTCGCTCATCGCACAGCATCTCCTTCGTCCACTTCTATTCCTCGGAAGGAAAAACTCGAAGCTCTCTCGCGGGAAGCCCATTACACATGCTCTCGAGTCTTCAAATGGAGTTAAATCGGGGAGACCTGAGTGCTCGTTCGTTGGGGAAGTAAAAAGTCGAACAATGTGGCCAGTGCCTTGACCACAGCTGTACGCTGTAATGAAGCGGTCTCATCCGAGAGCTTTAATAGCCGCATTAATCCGCCGTGCTTTTTGGGTGCATGTGCACCACTGATTTGAAAGTAGTTCCACCCTCTCTTCAAGGTCCATGGAGTTTTTCAGGCTGTGAAGTGAAATAGTAGACTATCATGCCGTGTCAATTTTTTTCATCCCATGTTCCATAAGAATTCACAACAGGCATAGGCATTGCCTCACTGTTGACTCTTGGTACAGTACGCTACATTGGTTACTTCGCAGTTGTCTAATTATGCTTCGTGCATGGATTAAGTTTAATTATATGACTTTTAATCTTTATTTTTAACCAAATAAGTTGCTATTATATTTATGTTTCCCTAATTTTAAAAAAAATTGTGATGAAAATATTTATGTGAATTTTTTTCTTTTTGTGGGTTGGTTATTAGTAAGAAATAATTCAATAAATAAATGTAAGTAGAAATTTAAATACACAAATGAGTGGTGTAAAAATATATTTGTCTTATATATTTAACGCTAGATTATTGTTGCTAAGTAGCCGAATGTTTGATTTTTCTCTTTGGCATTACGCTCCCGTGTATATTCTTCAAATCATAACTTTAATATAGGAAAATGGAAAGTATTATTTTAGTTACGAAATCTAATATTTTGTAAGAGTTTCACTATTGTTAACCGATTTAATGAAAGGAATGCCTTTTTTCGCGCCAGGAAAATTAAAAAATTATCGCTATCATTCGAACCTGGAATCGATGAAACTTTCTATGTGAAACTATGCGCCCGCCATGCGATAAACATGATTAGGGAATCTAAAAGACGCCCTCAAATGAGTCATATTTATTTTTCTTTAGGACTTTGATTGGTCGGGATGAGGGGTTGGGATTGTGTATTCGAAGCTTGGAACGAGTAAACACGACAAATGTGAGGCGAATGACTCGTCAGCTCCAAACGAGGTCGAAATTAACTGGGAAACGGCTTGCAGGAAAAAGGGCAATTTTTGTATAGAAAACAATTTTTCTATGGAGACCTGATATCAAGGAATTTGGCGAGGTGAAGTTTCTTGAAAGGAAGTTTCCGGATAAAAGAACAACAAAACTTCTCTCCTAATTTATTTCAACATTACTTTTCTTCAAAGCCGTCACCAATTCAGCAGCGTTATTTTTTTAATGCCAAGAAATTGTGAAGCATGTTATTATATGATCCGCCATTCCTTCTTTAGGTTTCTTCTTAAAAGCAATTCAATGGTCAATAAAGTCAACGTAGCTAATTCTTAGCTCCAAAGCCTTTTTTCCGTGAGCAATGGTTAATATTTAATAGCCATGGCTGCTTCTGCGTAAATAGATTTAATAATTGGATGAGGTACATTTCTGTCGCCAATTGAAACTACGAATTCACTTGTGTTACCTAAAAAGCATACCTGCCTTCACGCCAGAGCTGGATATTATAACCAAAGAATTTTCATTTTTCGGTTGTTATTCTATGCAAAAAATGTAAAAAATATTTAATTAATTAGGATAAGCTAGAATTTATCATAAAATGTTTAATGGCAAAGACTTTATAATTGCCGAAAAATGTTGCTCTAAATAAAATGATAAAAAAGCTCAGAATAAATAATTCCTAGCCTCAAGATTTTTTCTTTATCTCTGCATTACTTTTAATTGATACAAAGTTTAGAATGAATTATTGTTTGGTGGAAAACTTTCTATTAAGTTATTTTCAGAGAAACTGCAGTGACTTTGCGAAAAAAATCGCTTGGTAAGATACATTTACTACAAAATGAATACTAGGGAGTGTCTATAGCAAACATTTAGTTAGCTTTAAGGCCTGACCTCGATGTTTTTGATAAGAAACATAATAGCCTCTTCCATTCTTCAAGACATAGTAATAAATTGAATCTTTTCGCTTGCTTCTCATGAGGAAAGTTTTTGACGAAGGAAAGAATTCCATGTAAACCTTATAAAAAGATTACCACATCCTACCTGAGGTACGTTTCCCAAAAGACCACTGACCTGGCATTACTCTACAAGATTTTCCGATCTCTCCACTGCTCAAAAAACTTTCCAATATGGCGGCTTAAAGCGTTCATTTGTTTCTTTATAGAGACTTGTGGACTATTTTTTTCCTTCTGCAGCCGACCAGAGTCATTCCGGCAACGTCAGACAGCCCTCTTTTGGAAAAGTTAGCACAGCGCCAAAGGGCATGTGCGCGGGCGGGCGCTGTATAAAGAGAGCCAAAATGCACTTTTGAGGTCCGGTAAAGAGTCATGTGGAGGGAGGGAAGGCGGTTTGAATGGAGTGGTTTAGGGGTGGAAGTGCGTAGGGTTTGGGATTCTGTGTCCGAAGGCTGAAAACGAAAGAAACCACTCAACGAGACAAAACATGATGGGATCGTATATGTTGAGGACAAAGGTTTTTCACCTCCAAACAGATTGAAAACTGAAAACAATTTTACTGTGGACTCTTTGAAAGCTACTCAGAAACCAGTCCTACCAATATTTCCTCTTTAGGAATGAACGTATTGAATGACAGCATTCGGTAAATAAACTTCAATACGCACCATTAACTGAATGCCATTTTGGCTTTTGACATGTTCTTGGATACAAATCTTTTATTTTTTGCTCACGGACGATTCTCGTGGTCCGTATGCCCCTGCGATCCCGATAAGTTATTGGCTTTCCATCAGGTTTCTCATGGGCCGAACCACCAGAACTTCTTATTTCGATTAAGGATCGTTATGAGGCGGAGAACAAATTAGCGGTATCTTAATGAGAGTTGCGAATGGGATCTTTTGGTTATTAACTATAAAACGTATATGGTATCAATTTGAATAGCGATTTTAGCTTTAACAGATTTAGTTTATTTATGGAATAAAGTAAAAGATAGTAAAAATGCCAAACACCTTTTACAATTTGAACCATGATTTTAAAAAATATATGCTGTGAGTGTCTTATTTATAAAGCCTTATCTTTTTCTGGGAAACGTTGGCTCCTGGGTCCTTCGTTAAAACAGGAACAAAATACTAATTCACTGGAAAGGGATTTATCCGTTTTTCCATGTAGACCTTCAGGAATATCCTTTCTCGCAAGTTTTCTGGCTGTTTTTAACTCGGAGAAAGTAAGATGAAGGGAGAGGACAAGAGTTTGGGCGTAGATGCGGAAGCAAGGGTACCGTTTTGGGATATGGTGAAGACGGTGGCAGGGGCGCCATCCCCCTGACCCTCTCCCTCCGCCCCTCTCTGCCCCGTACTGCTCCAGTTCCCTTTTTACCCTTTCAATCCTCATCTTCTTCTTGCCATTTTATAGGCAAATGCTACAAAATGAGCTAACCTTTAATTATTTTTCTTCCAATAAATCTAACTAAATTTAAAACTATTTTTAAAAATATTTCTCCAGGTAATCTTTTGCTAACCATATGCTAACTCTGTGTCATCTTAAAGTATGTTAGATGAAATGAGCACAACGTTTTGGGTTAGTATACAACTGCAAAATCATTGCTTTTATTTGATGAAATACCCTATATCCCTACTTTACGTACACTATTTTGGCCCTACTTTGATACTGTAGAGCTAACGTAATTATTGCACCATCTAGAGGATATTAACCTCCTTTCTCATAGATATATTGGTAGTTTAAATATATCTGCATCTTTTTGTATTAAATATTTAATATTTAAGAATTTATTTCATTTGATTCGTAAAATTCAAGCATCCCTATCTGAGGTGGAACGTTTAGCGCATTATTACTAAAATAATCATAACTTACTTCTCCTTACTTCCGTGACGACTAAAACTCATGTGAAGGAAACTTTTAATTTCTTGTAAACGATATTCTCTGTTATAGTAGGGATGTAAGTATTTATAATAAGGATAATTACCTTCCAAATGAATTGAAAGAAGAAATAAAGAATACCCGAATACTAGTACCCGACAAGTAATAGAGGTAAGGTTGAAGTTTTAGGCTAATTTTTATCAGCGAAGCCAATTAAACGTATCCATATTTATTTTGCAAAGAATATGCGTCATATTTGAGCACCTTTAGACTTAAAACGTAAGTTTTAATCATAGTTGTTCCATAGCTTTCAATGGGGAGAAGTTTTCAGAGCAATGATGATTTGATCAAAACGAGGGAATGATACAGACTGCCAAATTCAGAGTTTCAACGATTCAACTTACGCTTATTGATTTTTTGACGGATTTTTAAAACAGGTCGAAATACTTGAAAATCATCACATCTGGAGTCATATTTTTCGTTATTCCTTTATTCCTCTATTCCTCTCCGAACATTCTCTCTTTTTCATGTTCGGAGTCCTGGTGTCTCTCCTTGTCAAACTCACTTGCCTCAGTTTGAAGTTTAATGTGCAGATGTTGAAATTTTGATCCTTCCATAGTGACTCACACCTTCCTTTCCTTCTTCTCCAGCATCGTCCTCCAGCCGTTAAACCTCCCGTAGCACTACCTTTCCTTCATCTCCTCATTGCGTCAAAACCCTTTCCCTCCACTCCACCCTTAGTCTCCTCTTCCTAACTCTTCACTAACCCACTCACTCACTTTCTCTTCTTCAATTTCCTCTTCGACCACTTTTCTCCCAACTGTTCCCGCAACGTCGACTTCCTGCTTCTGAGTCCATGGCTCCTGAAGTCGTGCAACATCCTTGAGAAGTTTAAGAATGGTTTCCGTCTTCACTTGCCTCTTCTCTCCAAAATGTCTCTCTGTTTGTTCCATCTCTCCATTCCATTTCTATTTATCCAACCCTTTCCTATCTTTCTCTCGTATGTCTTCCATTCTTTGCAGAAACACTCGAAATCTCTCATTTCTATCATTTTTCAAACCACCATACAAATATCGTGCACTCCAAGCTGTGCCTCATTCTTATGACCTGGATGGATTGTAAGCAGGATCATGGGCAGTAAAGATATATCCCTGTAACCATATGGATTATCTCATAGTTGAACTTTTTTCTGATGCCCATTGTGCATTAATGAAAGTGCATAAAATGTTAGTAAAATTTTAGAGAATTTTCAAGATTTTTAGAGTAAATATTTATACATGTTTCGGTTGGATTTGGTGTCCGGGCGCATAATGATAATATTTGATCAAAGAAAGATACACCTTTATTGGCGGCACAACTTGAATCTCAAGGGTGAAGTAACTAAATATTAGTGCAGTTTGTGCCATTTAACACTTTTTTCGATTTATTAGGCACTGCCTCATTTATATATGTTACTTATCGGCTCTTAATTACCTACGAAGTGCACGGAAATTAAAACCTTATAATGTAGTTTTGGGTTTCATGCTTCATGTATCGTGAAATACCTTTGAATGAATATTAACAAACGTGATGACTAGGAACTCTATTGTGATTCTGAGTCTAGGGAAATAAATAGGGAGAACATTTTGACCTCAAGCAGCCAAAATTCATGTATTTATTCTCTTCTTCATAAATTCGTTTTCAAGACATTGCCACTTTACTACCTTTTCTAATCTTGTTCAGTAAATTAGAATGACTACGTAACTCTGCCTGGCAATGGTACCTATATGGAAGATAATTTTATGTGTGTGCACATTAAACATCTGCTTGAATATGATATAATTAATTCGTGGCTGATTGAAGAACAATGATATAAAGGAATGAGCTATTAATATGCATCCCATGTATTATATCCCGGCCCAAATTTTTTATGCATCTTTTTATGGGAGAAATGAATACGTAAAATTAAATTTTAGCTTGAATTAAAAAAAAGTTATTCACTTTTTTAATTTTATCTTAATTGTAGTACCCGAGAGGTCATCTTAAATTACATTAGGAAAAGTAATGTTATGAGTAGGACGGCGGTTGGATGACTGACCTTCACCGTGGTGCTCTTGTCCCCTGTCTGCACGTGGCAGACAGACATGGGTTTGGCAAAATGGACCAAGAAGGTCTTAGTGCCCGGGCTCCTGTCGAAGGCCTCCCCCCCTACATGCAAATATAAATAAAACTTAAATCTAATGCTATGAGTACACTCGAGCAAGTCTACTGCCTTATCAAATATAGATGACATTCCCACTTTAATAGTGTTCTTCCGTACGATCTTATCAAGACTGATTTACTTCCCTTAATTATTTTAATCCCAAGTAAATTCTAGGCAAGCAAAAATGAATAAATCACATTGCATCGTTTAATTTTAATTTTACAGTCATAAATCCTATTACTACAACACAGACACGTTTCCTCTTTTCCAGAAAATTCTCTTGCAGTGCCACGGCTGATTGGTTTCTATACTTTTTGCATCGATTAGCGACATTGAGATCGCTTTAGGGTGATTTTTTACTAAATTCTCTTATTTATCCAGCTTAATTTCCAGAATTTTATTTCTATTGTGATATATATGTATTTTTAGCAGCGTCATCTTATACTGTACATCAAATACCTTTGAGAAAATATTTTCATCTTTGAAATTCTATTCAGGAGATTTACAAAACCTCTGGACATGGAAATAATATTTGCATAGATATAACGCTGAGTACATCTGAGATGTATTTATTGCTCATCTCTGTAAAACCTTCGGAAGAATGCACCTCGATTAAAGAATTAATTATCTTTTCTTAAAGGAAGCTGTCTCGATATTCCACATTCGAAGCAACTCGCGAAAATTCGTTTAATTCCACGCCCTACTTACTGTTCTGCGCGGCTCAAATTCTTTAAATGAAAACATTGAAGAATACGCCAATTCATGCTTTTTAGTTAACAGCTGTCTATTTTTACTCTCTTATTGCTTTTATCGATCATGTTCTACTACTCAAATCCCTCTCGACGTACGAAAGGAAAACATTTCCTGCATGCGGACGTGACATCAAGTCCTTAGCGCTGTGAAAATAGAAGAAAAAAGTAAATACTGCCGATTACTGATTATTCAGCTGTATTTCTAAAAAAAAATGCACCATTGCCTCATAGATAGATTGTACTTGTACTTGTTTGGTGTGAGCTAAAATACTCGATCCTCAGCTAGTCTACATCTACTGATGACCTAATACCAGTAGCAATCACATATTTTCTGTTACATTTATTGCTAGGATGTCATCTGTATTTCAAACGGAATAAACTGAGTTTAAGAGTATGTAGAGGAATTCCGTAAGACTTATTTTTGCTTAGCTCGGTGCTGTGCAAATGTACTTCAGATTAGAGGAGAAAAAAGTGAATGCTCATGACAGTACCTATTGTAAAAGAAATGTAGAAATACAATTTGTATTAACAATATAATGTGGTGTAATAATTCTCCCAAAGGTAAAATATCTTTATTATGAGTACATTTCTTTTACTCGTTTGAAGGAGTGAACTTAAAAGCAATTGTAAAAATTAACATTTAGTTGGCATAAGAAGAAAACTTTTTAATAAAGGAATTACAGTAATGTAATGTTGTTTGAGTTAAATGTAATCAAAAGATTTCATGGAATATGATCAATATTACGCATGACTTATTTGAGCAAATTCTTATTTACGTAATAAAGGAGTAGCGGTCCCGTTGATGCTAAGGCAAGTTTTGACCGATAAATAACTCTTTTGTTGAAATCGAAGACTTGAGCCTTTGAAAGTAGTATCTATTATTGATTGAGGTAAGTCAAAATGTTCTCGTTAATGCAATGGAAATAGACTGGATTTTACAACGTTAAGCCTTCGTAGAAATTTTAAAAATAATTATGAATATATATAATTATTCAAAATAAATTGTTGTACAAAGTTTCTGTCTGCCTATTCACCTTTAATAAATCAGATTGTCCTTGCTATTTTACACAAATTATGTTTTCCAGATTAGGGACGGTCACTTAATTTCTCATCAAGAGTGAAATATGGGAAAACATTCCCGAAAATTGCAGTTATTAAGGCCCCCCATGGAAAATAATAACTTTGGAAATCCACCGAAATTTTTCTCTTTTTTCCCTATCGCTTGAGCCACTTACATTGTATCTTTAGCATTTCTAATTAAAGAATTACATTAACACATTGATGACTCATTTTCCATCGCTTTATTAGTGACAAACCAGCCATAGGCTTCTGATAACAGAACTGGCATAGTTCTCAGCTAGTATGCAGCTCTACTATGCTATACTCTGTTAGTGTGCTGCTTTTATACTACCTCTGCTGCAAGGCCAAATTTTGCTAACCGCAGGCCGCAGAAACGTCGCAACATCTCTCTCTAATAGGCTGTAGCTATCTTGCAGATGTTCTACCACACTGACAAGAAGTCTTGATGAATACATTTGTTCCAATGCTTTATTTTCCGTGTAATACTTGAAGAGTACGCATTTAATTCAGAATTACGAATTTGTCTTTTTCCTGAATTTCGGACGTTTTTACGCATAATATTAATTCGTTAGCTTTTAAAAACGTAAAATGGTCGTACTTAGGAGGAGAAAAAAACAAATAGAAAAAAAGTTTTCATTCCGAGGAACATTCTGAGGGACACGTTTTTTTAAGCGGACGCCCAAAAATTCGGACATCGTGTTGAAGCGATTCGCTCCAAGAGAGAGAAAAATAACCACGCTCGGCACCGAAACGCGTAAATCCTGCCTCGACCACGCTCATTATGTTTTGCACCGCGTCGCCTCATTATCTTCCCTCCCCTCGGCCCGCTCCTCTCTTATCCCGCTCATTTGGCATGCCACTCAATGCGTAGTGGCTCCCATCTGAATGCAACCCCTTTGGCGAACCCTGCCTCTGTCCATTCAAGCCATTCAGCCCACCTACCTGCCGGGAGGCCTCCTCTGCACCCTTTCATTCCCTTTCCAAACCCTCGAATTTCCCCTTCTTCTTCCCTTCTTCCCTCTCCTCTCCCGCCCTTCTTTCTTCCGTGGGCATCATTTTTGCCAACGAGCTCAACTTGTGGCCCTCTCTTAAGGACGCCACACCAACAGCTGTTCCAAGGTTCCCACGGGATTTCATTTCCCGACCATCAAGCTCCCCTGCCGCGCTCCCACTCCCTTCAACATTTGGAAATGGCTCCCTTTCCAATATCACTTCTTCACCTCCTCCTCCACCTCTTCTCCTCGAATCCCAACGGCCTCCTATTCCATTCCCTAGAACTGACTTCGTGGTTTTCCGTGTCCTTCCTTCCGTGCCGTGATCCTTTATGTACTCCTCCCATCCTACCAGTCTCCGAGCTCACCCCGCCCTCATACCCGCATCTTCCTGTCATCCTCCAACTCTCTCTCTTAAGATCAGCCTCGTCTCATTCCTCCCCACCAATCGCTGTTCACTTTTCTTACGCCTCACCCCACTCAATCCTATCGACCAGGGCAAAAATCGACCTTACATCGTCTCTTGTAGAACCTATACCTGTGAGAGGAAAATGGGCATACTTTAAAAAAGGGAATGGGAATAGTTCCAAAGTTTAAACTATTCATTTATTCTTTTTCCTCGATCTCATGTCATGCCCTGTGCACAAGTTGTTATTGAAGTGATCTACCTACCCCTGCTCTACCGATTCCTCACCAAATTCCTTCCCCCCTCCCTGCCCCACCGAGATTATATTCACAATAACTCATGGAGCATTATACTGTATCTCCTTGAAGTGCATTTTTTCCTTCCCCAACAAACTGATTCATCGACATTGGAAATAACGTCAGCTAATGATACAGCATGATGCGTGATTAGGTCAATATATTTCGTAATTTTCCCCTTCTGGATTATTATGGTGAACTCCCAGGTTTGACCCAGGAGAAATTGTGATAGTATTTCTGAGGAGTGTTGATGAATCCCATCAAAGGCCAATATTTGCTCATGACACGAGGGTAAACATTACCTGCAAGTAAAACTTTAGTACTCTTTGGTCATTCCCAATTATTTTTATCTGCATCATCTGATGTGACGAAAACTGAATTAGTAAATGCTAATGTTTTGAGTCAGCATAACTTACATCTTGCCCTGAATTTCTCTGTATAAAAATATGTATTGAAGTCGCGGTAACCTCAAAAAATTCGCTAATCGACTTTTAAATGCAAATATTATATTAATGGAAAACTCACCTTCATTTTCCTAATTTTAAAAGAAGTTATGTGTAATAATATGACAATTTACATTTGCATTTATCCAATTTTTTGCGATACCTTGTAATCACTGACTGATTTCTTCAAGATCCAACAGTAGTAGTAATATGTACTCATGACGGAAAAGTCACATGTGAAAATTTGATTTATGGCACCTCATCGATTGATTTTAAATCTGATGTCTGGAAATTAAATCGACAAACATATCTCCGCTAGCCAATTTTATGACAGTCAATTTTGAAACATTCACACTTGCTCCCTTGCATGCTCAGTTTCTCAATTTCCCTTCACCACATCCAACTGTGGCACCGGCCTTCAATGGCCCACCTTCATCGCCAGACCTCTCCACCTTTCCCAAGCACGCCACTCGATGCGAGGCACTCCAATTCTGTCCAATCAATGCCCTCTCGCTTTCTCACCCTCCCTCCTATTCCCTTTGACGATCCACGCCCACCGCCATGTTTCAAATCAAATCTCACTTTCTCCCCAGCTATCTCCCCAACTCCAACCTCGTCTTTCTATTTCCCTCTCAGCTATTGATCTTCTTGACTCTCTCACAGTCATTGATCTCTCCTCTCATCCTCTCTCTCTCTCTATCTAATCCCTTAATTCTCTCTTCCACTCTTCCGGCCCAGGGTTATCAACAAAGAGTAAAACGTTGCCTCATGACGATTTCTCGAATGAATCGGAGAATGATTAGATCGTTCTTCCCTTGACTTAATGCGACAAGACCTTACTGTGTGATTCTGAAATCATCGCTTGTGCTCTGAAGGACATGGAATAACTGCATTTCTGCCAAATGGGAAAATCAATACTAAACGTCACAAAAGGAAAGATTCACAAGGCCCGAAAGAAAATAACCTAGAATTTTGCAATAAGCTTACCTCATCCTGAATTTTTAGAAGGTTAAAATGCTCTTTGTAGAAAATCTGTGTATAGTCTTAACTATTATCTTAAAGGTAATATTTCAGCAATCTCTCACTTGAGCAATCTCAACCTATTTCAATTTCTGTTAAATCTTTAATTTTAATTATACATTTTATTCTTGTAAATATGCAAACAAACTATCACGGCATCAAAGCTTGTTATTTTTCTGCTATCACAACTTTAAAAGTGAGTTAGGAAATATGATCAGAACTAAAGTAGTCATCCAATTTGAGGTTGCTTTTCCAGCTTCCATTGGTTTTAAATCTGTATTTCCTAGACATGTATTTTGTTTTGTCGATCCTCATATATCTGTGCTATATTACTATATCTCCGGTCAATGTTTATGAAATGACGTGAATTCAATGTTATAGCTTTCATCATCAATAGGTAAATTCTCTTAATTATATGTGGCGCTAATATTTAAACTCAACACTTTTCACTGGACATATTTGCTCCTTTGAAGTAACGTATCTTTCAGTAACGACTTTCCACTTGTGTCACGTTTTTTCTCCTTACTTTTGTTTCTAGTGTACCAGTAATATGTTTCAATATTTCAACCTCCATTTAAGCTACCTTGCCTCACGTTTGTTACCTCTGCTTTTTAGCTGAATTCCCAGTTTTCTGAACCCGGCCTTTTTCTAAAAGTTACTTGTAAAGTACGCCTTGTTCACTACACATGATCATCTTTCTTTTCTTCTCTTTATCCACATTCATAAAATAGCATAAATTCTTCCGTGAGGTAATTGGACTCCTTTGTGTTTGATTTGGATATAAAATGCCACATTAATCATTTGGTTTTTGAATCTATCCATGTGAAATTTCGTATACAAAATGAGAAAAATATTCTGGGATTTGTATCTTACGCGTTTATGATAGTATATGATCAGAGATTTTTTTACGAACAGAATTAGATGTCATCATGGCATATGGGCTGTCAAATTTTAGGCAGATGAGGGTAAGTTTTGTCCAACACCAGACAATATTAATTCATTCTGGATCCTAATCTACATTATGAGCAATCCTAAACAACATTATAATTATTTATTTAATTTTGATATAGGTTATATTTTACATATACCTATTATATAAACGGTTTAATTAAGGTATGGCAATCGTTTAACGAGACAAAGTTAAGTGGCATTAATTTGTTCTCTAGTATTCTAATCGTAATTGGTGAATCTTTGTCTAACATTTTTTAAAATGCTGGATCTTGACTGCAAGAATATTATTCAAAACCTATTTTTTCAGCTTCTTTTAAATTAAACAGCAGTTATTTTTATTAAACGTCTTTAATAATGATTGTCAGTCAAATATTAGTGATTAAAGTACTTTCAAAGAGATAAGAATATTTTTCCTATTAGTTCTGAGTTTTGTACTCGTCTTTATTTTCACATTTGTATAATGTATAGGCAGATAGAAAAAGGCACGCCATTCGATAAACAATCAAAAAACATGAGTGATCGTGTCTTTTTGAGGCTCTTATTTTCAAGGAGAAGCATCCGTTCCAATCACTTATTCCAGCGTATACCGGCAAATATAATGAGGGCCCTTCCTCCTCGTCCACGAAGCGACCATTATTTTCAGCGGTGACTTGAAGCAAAACGGAGGGAAATATTTCCTCCGAGAGAAGGATTCTCACGAAATTCGAGCAATCATTACATCTTCTCTACGTGTAGTTGAAATTCTCGAACGGGAGCGTGAAACTATATTCAGATCAGGAAAAAGAAACCGAGAGAATAATTTTATCATAAAATTTTAGTTTCCCTCGCACCCGAACCCGTTTCGCGCGAATACGTAATTTCTCTCGCACTACTCGCTCTCTACCGTTTTTTTTTTCATTCGACTATTTTTTTCTCAACTCGTTCGCTCTGTGCTCTCATTTCCGTCCGCCCCTCTTCTCTCACTGACTCTCTCTCCCCCCTCTTCCCTCCCCCTTCATCTCGGCACACACCCTTTCCCCGTAATACACATCCACGTGCAGCGCACCCAGACTGCTCCTCCGGCGGTGCTCGCAGCCTTTTAATCCCCGCGCCGCGCCGTATCGCTCGCTTTCCTTATCCACCGAGCCCACTCCCCACTGCGATGGCAACTACATTCGTCCCACCACCCGGCCACACTTCACCGAAAACTCTGTCGCAAACCCTCACCCCACCCGACCACCTCAATGCCCAACCACCCCTCGCCCTTTCCTTCTCCCCCCGGCGATACCACCCTCCGTTCCCCGCCACTTTTACATCTCCCTCCCCCTGCCAGCGAATCACTCCGTTCGCCATGGAGCTTCATGGCCCCTTCCCCCGTGTCATTCATTCATTCAACTTCCCCGATTTCCCCTCCATGGCCACTCCCATTCTCTCTCCGACCTGCCACCACCCTCCGTAGCCTTCCTCCCCTCCCTCCCCCCTTCATTCCTTCCCCCACCCCTGATCCGAGCCCCGTGCAAACATGTCGGGGGCGATTAGAAGGGAGGTCGTGTTGTGACCCCTTTTCCGGGTCACCGCAGCCATGGGACGACAGGTGACAGTCTACGCTGCTCTCTCTCTCGCATTACGGAGCTAAGATTTTCCTTACTACTTTCCCTTGCAAGTGTTGATCACTTGTGGGAAAATTATATGTATAAATGAAAATATCAGTTGAATATTTGCGAAATCGAAATAAAGGAATTCGAAGTTTTGGACCAACGAATATTTTCGGTCTTCTTTGTATGCAGGCAAATGTTGAATGAAGTAGCTACTGAGGGGAAAATGTTTTTTAGTCCACCGATGTATTTTAAAGATTCCTGTTAAATCAATTAATTGCACAACATAGGTTAAATAATCGTGTATTTTTTCGCTGAATCATTTCAAAATTTCACGTAAACATTTGGTTCAGTACAAAAATACAACATTTGTAAGTAGCCCTGTATCGATCAAATTGTAATATGAAGCACTTCATGGATTAAAAATAACAATGGAAGAAGCGACTTACTAATGTAAGTCTAGTCCATGAAGCCAATTCACCGACGGCTATGGATATCACGGATATATATATATGTATGTATCACCGACATAATTGTCAATAAACTATGAGTCAACTTTCAATAGCATATCCTTTCCTCGAAAAGATACTATTCTATAACCCTTATGGTGGGCATGGCGCCGTGAATGTATGCAACAGGCCATGATTGTTGTCTGGCATTTTGCCTATACTCCGTGTCTCAACCAAGACTGCGTTCATATCTATCAGTGATGCTTAGAACTTAAACATTGGATAATTCGCGATTTTAACATGATCATATTCTTCGTTGGTATAACTTTTTTAATGCATTGCTAACCCCTCCTACGGACCGAAGACCTTTATAGGTTATGAAAATAATTTATTCTGTGGTAAGACGCTTTTGATGGCTCGTGTCTCACGTAATATCTATCTTTTGTCTCATTTGGTTCATGAGTAAGGTCATAATATTCAGATTTCATTATGTTTATGCCAAGACATTGTTTGAAGTTTGAAGTTTTGGATGAATATAGGTACCACTGGCCTAATCACACCAGCCTTAACGACAAGAAAAGCCAAATCGTCATTTGTGCCTCTCGCCTACTATTTAATATAAATCATAGGGTAATGTGCATTTTTTCTTTTGTCCTCAGCAACCACATCGCTTCAGTGGGCAAGATTTCTGACTGGGGCTACTTAAGGCAAACACTGACGAACTTGTTTCTGGGTGAGAACGACTTGGCTGAGCTTGAGGCGAGCGACGCCATCGCCTCCTTACCACGCCTAGCCTGGCTCAACGTGGACGCCAACCAATTGAGGGAACTTCCACAGGGATCACTACCGGCATCACTGCAGACACTGAGCGCCTCGCATAACCTCTTGGAGAAGTTCCCATCATCGGCCATTGCTCCTTTAAAAGGTCTCACATGGATCTTCCTGAGGGGAAACCACATAGACTCTTTGCCGGAGACATCGCTGGATCCCAACAATAGGTCCGTATCCAAAACACCGACCTAAGCAGGAAATCAGTTCATACTAAGTAAAAAATAATTCAAATTTATTGAAAGCGTTATTTACTACTATTCAGTATCTATCCTTGTCTATTGTATTGCCCATCCCCCCAGAAGATAGCGCCCTTAATTCTGTATTCATTACTACAAGCAGTTCTTTCATGGCATGCTATACATTCTTGACGGCTTTGATATCTAGCACATTGACTGGTATATAATTAATCTTTCATTAAGTACGAGTACTTTAAATACGAAATGACTTTGTGGTGGCATTTATATTGTACCCTGATAGCATAATTTAATTTTTTTATCAGAATTAACATTTTTTATTGATAATGAAACAAATTTATGAACATATGTCTGTTTTGTTCGTCTCCAAAATTTTAAAAGGAGTTTGTTTAAAAATATAATTAGTATTTACCAATTCTATAAATATAAAGTCATTAAGCTCATATTTCTTGGACTAGGTACTGGTGGAAATATCTTAATTATTTAGCTTCACACCAGTAAGGTTGCTCCTTATGGGCATAGGCACTGCCATAAATATTTTGGTGGCATAAATACACTTTTCCACTGATCCTACTTTATTATGTCACTACCAAAGTTCACCGTCAGTAATGCCTTATCTTAGAATAAAAGAACATTACACATAGACATATTTCTACGTACAACCACTTTTACCAGCGTAATTTTTAAATTTGCCTTAGAAGTTTCGATCGCCTTCGCAATGTAAGAATTTTATCTTGACTGTTATCATTTACTTTTCCTAATGGCTGTAATTTAAAATGTGCCTCTTATTTTTCCAATGGTCAAGCTAAAAAAAGAACTAGAGAACCTTTTTTCTTACCAAAGTATCAAATCTCTCATTAGCTACAAGGATTCCATAAGTTTAAAATTTAAATTTATTAAAATAAATATTTTATTATGTTGAATAGTTTATCAAAAAATATCAAAAAATATCAAAAGATGCAATCAATAATTCTCCTTACGTCATCATGCAAAATCTGATTTTGTGGTTCTCTCTTTTCAGGCATCGTTTGGAAAAGCTCGACCTCGGAGAAAACTTTCTGTTAACTCTACCCTCCCCCATTTTCAACGGTTCAGTGGCCGTTAGGGACCTCAATTTGGATGGCAACCACCTTCGTACAATTCCTGCGCAGGCTTTTCGAGGAACGAACGCCGGTCGGATCTACCTCTCCTTGAACCGTCTCGAATCCTTGGACGAAAGAGCCTTCCTCGGTCTTGGTCACACGCTGGAGTTCTTGGACCTCGAAGGAAACCGCCTCACCGCCATTCCAAAAGCACTCGGGCACTTACGCCGGCTCAAATACCTTTACCTCCCTGGTAACAGGATAAGGGACGTACCGGCGGATGCGTTCTCGGCTTTTGCACATGCCATCAGGGCCCTTTCGCTCTCCGCCAATCGTTTGGAGAGCGTCCCTCGCGCAGCACTCGCCGAATGCCGACGAATGTCTCATCTCAACCTGGGCTACAACAGGATATCCGAAGTGAACGAAGCCGACTTTGCCAAGTGGGGTGCCTCCCTTGACACGCTGCTCCTGCGATCCAACCACATCACCCGGCTCGGCCCGAATGCGTTCCGAGGCGCTCCGAGGCTCAGGGAACTCTCCCTCTCCTTCAACCGCATTGTCAGTTTGGACCCCGAGGCGTTTGTGGATGCCTCTGCGTCCCTGGAATCCCTGGAGATGAGTTCCGGTTTGAGAAGGGATGATTTTCCTGCAGAGGCTCTTCGCCCTCTGGCCTCCCTCCTTTGGCTCGCACTCGACGGTAACGAGTTCAGGACCGTCCTGCCGACTGCCCTCTATCCATTCACCAAACTCAAGTATCTGAACTTGGATGGCAATCGATTCAGGTCCTTGCCACCCCGGCTATTTGACGGTGCCGTTCATCGCAAATTGAGTGACATACGTCTGTCTAGAAACCGACTCGTTGCTCTCGAAGAGGATACATTCTCTGGTCTTCCGGAACTACAGACGGTTGTTCTCTCTGGAAATGGGCTTCGCAACGTGGCAGCGGGCACATTTCGTAACCTGCCCTCTCTGCTGACCCTCTTCATATCAGATAATAGACTTACCTCCTTCCCTCCAAGGACTTTTTCTCACCTGTCTTCCCTGGTTCGCTTGGATGCTCAGAGAAATGATCTGCGGGAACTTTCGCTGGGTGCGTTTTACAACGTTACTGGACCCATTGTGCCTCTTGCTTTGAATGTATCCCAGAATAGAATATCTGCTTTGCATCCTGGGGACACTGCAGGAGTGCTGAACGTGAAATCAGTGGATGCATCTCATAACCGCCTATCTGAGGTTCCAATTGACTTCCTTCAGCCCCTATCTGCATCATTGCGACGCTTACATTTGGCATTCAATCGCATTGCAAGGCTAGACACGTCCGCATTTGGTGAGCTTCCAAGGTTGCAAGTGTTGACGCTGCAGCATAATGGATTGGCAACAATCAAAAGAGGGGCTTTTGAAGGCTTGTCAGAACTCCAAACCCTTGACCTAAGTCATAATCATTTAGAGGCATTGGCATTGGATCAGTTTGCCAGGTTGCCCTTCCTCCGTATACTAGACCTTTCACACAATCATATACGATCCTTACCAAGGGATGCTTTCCAAGGAGCGCCATTGGAGAGGCTGGACCTCTCCGGAAATGAATTTGTGACCCTTCCCATCGGAGCCTTGGGAGAAGTGGGTCGTAGCCTGCGTCACTTGGACGTCTCTCGCAACAGATTGGAACACTTGGACGGGACAATGTTGTCTCAGACTCCGCATCTCCTCTCCTTGGGTTTGGCGGCCAACAGGCTGACTATCCTTCCAGATAATGCTTTTGCGGCTCTCGGGGCCTTGCTCAGGTTAGATCTTTCCGCCAACCCACTGAGGGCGAACTTCAAAGAGCTCTTCCATTACCTGCCCACGTTAAGAACTCTCTCCTTGGCGGGATGTGGTCTCTCCGGCTCCGCACCCTCTCTGCGCCTCCCCGCTCTGCTCAATCTTGATCTATCCGACAACACCCTTGAAGATATTCCAACTGCTTCCGCCGCGGGAATTCCCCGACTTCGGATTCTGACTCTCGCCAGGAACAAGTTTACAGGATTACCCGCACCATCTTGGCCGATGCTTCCAAGACTCAGGGCTTTAGACGTGACGGAAAACCCCATAAGAGTGATAACTAAAGACTCTTTATCCCCCTTGCCTCGACTCCAGAGCTTGCTGATGCAAGGACTAGCGAGAATGGAAAGGTTTGACTCGGATTCGTTCTCCATGCTTTGGCGCCTTTCCACTGTCAAGGTGCAGACCTTCCCGCGAATAGAAAAGTACCGATTCCGCCTGGGAAGTGTATTATCCGGCGCACCCTCAATACGAAGGCTATCCGTTCATGTGCAGGAGCCGCTATTAGCAGACCAGTTGCTCCGAGCTTTCTCGCCCAAACTCAGAGAGTTGGAAGTGACAGGGGAGGAATTGAAGGCGGTGGCTCCCGAGGCTCTGGACGCGGTCACGGAGGAGGGAAACCTTGAGCTCGCGTTTGCGCTCAGGGGCACCAGCGTGTCGTCTTTGCCTCCCGGCCTGCTGGCTGGGTTGGCTGCTGCAGTTCCTCACCTCTCCATTGACCTGAGCGACAATAGATTTGCAGCCCTCGGGCCAGCCGCTCTCTACCCAAATGACTCATCGTGGGAGAACGTGGGAACAAGAATAGTGTCTGGTAAGAGGCATTCTCCTGTGGTACTCATATTATGCATAGCTTTATTACAAATATTTAGAATTGTGCTCAGCATAAATATAATTGGCACTTTTCTATGAGTTGTATTGTAATGGAGTACTAAATTCAGCCCCTCGAAAGACAAATGTGATATTATGATATAATTACACAGCTAATGAAATAATGTTTAATTTGTGAGTGGAACCATCGCATGCATATATTATATAGTATGTAAAAAGGTTTTTCATCAGAAAAAATGTTTTCAAATACTAGGGAAAAATTTGTTGAAATCAGTAGGTAGATAACACCAGATAGCCACAACGTATTTTAGGCATAGGTTAGCGACACGGGATAAATGCTGTGACAAACCCATTAATTATTTAAGTTGCCCTCAGCTTCGGTATACCCTTTTAATTATCGTATCTTTTAAAAGTATTGCATACCACATATCCTCTCTCCGCGGGAATAACATGGAAAACAATAATTTCTGAGAGATGAAAGTAAACTTTGTGGAAACCACCGTTTTTGCATGAACTCCACGGTCATCAGAAGCTCGAATGTATCTTAGCAGCCGAAATCGGAAATGTTTATTCAATAAATGGCGCAGGTCACCGAATTTACTTTCATGTTTACGACTGTCTGTGGAAACTTCTTCCTTGATACTTTTGCATAAAAATATTCTTTACCATGCTAGTTTTACGATGACAATTCATATGCTATTGAGGCGTAAAATGAAAGGACTCATTAAGCATTGCATTCAGCCAATAAACTTTAATTATATTGCACACATAAACTGTACTTAACGTATTATTAAGTTTTAAAAATAGTGATGGGCATATAAATGAAAATAGCTTTTATTTATGGAGGATAATTCTTGGTATGGTGGTAAATATGGGTTAGGGTTCACTGTCTAATTTCTTTATTAGTCAATTATCAGAGGAAAAGTTAATTAAAAGTAATCTCAATGGCGTTATATTTAATAACTTCACACTTTTGTCCTTCATATTGTATATTATGAGGTGTTGAATTCGATTTCTTACTACAGGTAGCTATAATTCTAAATTGAGTCATAATTTTATATTCAACTGAGAAGGGAATCCTTCACTCCACTGTAGAAGCTTTTAATACCAAATTTACCTTAACTTTACCCTAAATGCACCCTGCTGATAGAAATTCATGCTTCTGACAGCGGAGATACTTTATGGTCCATCTCAACGTTCGGATGCCTGCCAGTCAGAACTTGCAGGGCTCTTCCCATTGACGCACTTCCATAGGCACACGTAAAATACTTCCCGCAAGACATCTTTTATGGCGCAAAGAGTAGTTGCTGAAGCTCTTCGGATAAGTCCGGCGAGGTAAAGGGTTCCGAGTAAAGAGGGAGGAAATGGAGGGAGGGAGAAGGACGTGGTTCAGGGTTGTGAGAGGAGTAGTATTTGGGAATGGGAGAGTGCTACATAAAAGGGAAATAAGCGGTGCCGGGGGAGTAACACGAGGGTCTCCATACGCAACGGCTGTTTTTCACGCGTGCGTGCTTGAGCGTAGGCAACGTATGAACAAGAGATGGGGGTAGATAGGAGCGTTAGTGGAGAGTGGAGTTGAAAGAGAAAGGGATTTGCTCTCGCGGTGGCCGTTTCCGGCGCTTACGACCCATAAATCAATTTCGGGTTGCGTGCTGTGAAAGAGAAAACAGTGAAAGGAGAGTTAGGTGAATAGTTTCATGAAGACTCTTTGACAAAATGTTAAAAAGAGTTAAAAGAATCACTCCAGCATATGGCTTAGTTAATGGTGAGGCAATTGTTTCCTAACCTTTATTCAGCATTAGACTGAAAAGGGTCACTAAAAACCGTTGCTGAGGGATGAACATATTTTGTATTTTAACCATGCATATTTTCTAAATACATTTGAGAAATGTTACTCCAGATTTAAATTTTAAAAACCATTTCTTGGAAGAGTTTCAGGAAAAGAGGTCCAACATTATAATATTGGAGAAACAATGACCTAAAAATGAATTTAACGTAGTTTCCCACGCTAATATGATAATATTTGAAATGTTGAATGCAAAATATTTATATTAAAATCGGGGAAGCATCAAAATGGCCAGCAGCTTTTTAGTTTTCATTATAATATTTAAATATATCTTCGATTTATGATGATTCCGTTACGTATAAATTGATTTATTTTCATTTCAATTGCGAATTTTTATTCCGCGCTCTGTATAACAAGTAATTTCTATAATTTCCTGCATATATTACACATTTTACCTCATAGTATATACTATATTACTTCCGAGGTTAAGTTTTGGAACTACATGGGTAATATCCAGTGACAGTTAGCACAAGTCAAAATGGTGCTTTAAGCTAAAACTAGCGGTGAATGAAATGGCCTATCAAACAATACGGGATCGTATTGGTTTTGGCCTCATGGTGGCTTGATTTATACGTCTCTTCTTCGCAGCGGGCAGAAAAGGTGGAGGGAATGAAAGCGAGAGGGAGAGAGATGGAGTGAAAGAGAGGACAAATTGCCTCGAAAGGAGCTTAGAAATGTCCGCCGAGATTGGCGGGTGGGTGGAAGGAGGAGGGGGCGGAGTGTTGTGGAGGAGGGCAAGAAGGGGCGAAAAATGGGAGTGTGCAGTGGGGAGGGGGAAAGGAAAGGGGGGAGAGGGAGGAGTGAGGAAGCAAAGAGTTGGTGTGTGAGGCCCGGAAGGGAAGGGGGAGAAAGAAAGGCGGGAAAGAGAGTGAAAGAAGGGGGAAAGACGGGGGGAGTGTGGAAAGCGACGAGATTTTCAGAGGGACACGCCCCTGTTCCACGCACCCCGTGCCGCCCCGCAAATTGAGCCCTCGACGCTGAAAGGGAAAAGAGGTTTTAGGAGACGACCGAAGATTAAAATTTGAAATAAAAGAGAAAAGAAAATTAAGTAAAAAGCTGCGAGCAAGAGCACGAGTAGACTGCTTTTTGTTCCCTTTCGAAAACCGCCAACTTCCACGCGTGTCTCTGTGTGTGTGTGTGTGTATTTACGCACACCTCGGTGGTTAAAGGCGTAAATATTTGCCCCCGTCGATTCATTCTGCGTGCGTTGGCCGGGGCAAGAGGGTTCGGGTGATGGGGTGGGTGGGTGGCGGAGGGGGTCATTGTGGGACGACGGTGGATACCGCGGGGTCAGGGGCGGTTAATGGAAAGGGGCGCTGCGGCACATGGTAATCACCCGGTCACCCCACGGAACCCGTCCCTTATTTTCCCCCTTCGTTTTCGAAAGGGCTTTCGCCTACCCTTCTAATCGTGCGATTTGACCGCGCCGTTTGAAGGGACCATTGATGGTGAGCTCCCTAAAGGTCTCTGACATGGGTTCTATATCACCCAAAATAATATATTACTTGGGGCCGCCTTCCAAGAACACATTATGAACACCTCCCCCCTGTTTTAATTCCAGCCTTTCGTAATGGAATGCTTATCGATCATTTCGAGTCACTCCTAAGCAAAAACTTTTAAGTAGAAAAATCGGTGTGAGTTGTACCGGTTTAAAAAATTTCTTGATATCATTTTTCTTATTAAAAGGAGTATTTCCCGGTGTCAAAACAATATCCATTCAGTTCATATACCAGTTATCCGATCAATTGAGATCGTATAAGCTTGGAGTTGCTAATTTTTGTCAAAAAGACTTTCCCTACATTTAAATTCAACTAATTAGAAAATACTTTCCAGCATGGATTGACCAGTTTGTACAGGTTTAAATGATGTATTCTGACAGTTATCGATGTTTGAAAAATATATATTCGCAAAAATTTACAAAACTTACGGTTTTTACGTAGGTCTTTTAATTGATCCCTCTTTCTTTTAACTTTTCGGAACCTTCAATGATACAAATTGGATTAAAATTTTGACAATAGTTAAAATTATTATGAAGAACAAGGACGTAATAAGTACATGCCTTGGAAAGAGGACCCTTTACAAATTCTTCAGAGACGTATTCATTTATTTGGGCTCTGCAGTGGTGAATTTCCCGATCCGGGAAAGATATCTGCATCCCTTGCTTAAACCGCTAACAATTTTCTTAATTTTCCACCATAAATCCGGGTCATCAGTTTGGTAATTCATCTATCGACTCCGTAGCAATGAAATATTGAGCCATCATCAATCATAGTTGCTGGGATGTTGTGTTACAGGACTGTTACCAGGACTCCGAAGTATCCGCCTCTGTTTTTCAGCATTTGAATAGTAATCAAGTAAATAGTGAATTTTAAACCGTGTTTTATGACTAAAGACATGGTATATAAGCTCTCTAAAGTTTTTAATGCATACAATTTTATGTGTGAGTTTAAATATACAGATTAGGGGCATAGTTAACTCCAAACGAATACATCAACTACATCTACATCTACATACTACCCCGCAAGCCGCCTCAATAGGCGTGTGGCGGGGGGTGTTAGGACACCAGCCGTTTACATATAAAAAGGAAACGCTCTATGAAATTACGCCTTGCATTTATTAAAGTCCCTTATTGTTCGGGGGAAAAACGAATTCCCATACCTATCCGTTCGGCAAAATATCTCTCTTAATTTATCGTTTCTGTCGGACCTGGAAATATAGTGGGGTTCTAATATGATGTTCTCCGTGTCGCTCTGAAAGATATCTATTCTCAATTGCTCAAGTAATCTAAGCCTAGCGCGCAGCCTCCGAGTCTCTAGCGGCTCCCAGCCTAATTCGTTTAACATCTGCGTAACGCTGTCTGTACGCCCGTAGCAGTTTTTGACGAATCGCGCAGCTTTCCTTTGTATTTTATTAAGTTCCCGAATTAACTCTTTCTGCACCGGATCCCATATGCTTGCTGCATATTCAAGGTGTGGCCGGACGAGTGCGAAATAGCACCTCTCTTTTACTTTTTCATCTGAGAATCTTCCCACAATACGCTTGACGAATCCTAGCTTCTTCAGAGCTCTGCCACAAATATTTCTTATATGTGTTCCCCACGATAGGTTTGAGGTTATCGTAACTCCCAGATACTTAACTTCATCTGTCGCCTTTATCTTAACGCCATCCACAGCATATACACGGGGATAGTTGGACGACCTCCGCAAGAAATGTACCGCCGCACATTTGCTCAGATTAAGTTCGAGTCCCCACTCTTGGCTCCACACGTGAACGTTGTTTAAATCCGATGATAGAATTTCAAAGTCAGAGTGATCATTAATTTCGCGATAGATGACAGCGTCGTCAGCAAATAAACGTATTTTACTGCTAATTCGAGAGCATAGATCATTTATGTATATAATGAACAAAAGGGGGCCGATTACGCTTCCTTGTGGGACACCTGATGTCACTTTAACTGCATCAGAGCTAATTCCGTCAAGAACTACTTTTTGCTTGCGATCACTCAGAAAGTCGCGTATCCAGTTTACTACTGTTTCGTTTAGGCCGCATGACTGTAATTTGTATAAAAGTTTGTTGTGAGGTACCGTGTCGAAAGCTTTCTTAAAATCTAGGAATAATGCGTCCACTTGTGTTTTCGATTCACCAAATTTGAGAACGTCATGAAGAAAGAGCGCGAGCTGTGTTTCACATGATCTACCTTTCCGAAAGCCGTGCTGACAGCCATGAAGGAAGTTACGACTGTCCAGGAACGTCATGATATTGCTAACGACGATATGTTCGAGTATCTTGCCTATAATAGACGTTAATGAAATTGGTCGATAGTTCCCTGGGTCATGTCTGTTTCCCTTTTTGAATATCGGTGTAACGTTTGCAATTTTCCAGTCTATTGGTATCTTTCCTTCAGACAATGACTTCTTGAATATTATGTCTAAGAACGGTGCGATCTGTGGCGCTAATTCCTTGAGGACACGCGCGGGTATTCCCTCCGGACCCGGAGATTTACTATTTTTGATCGACTGTAGCTGTTTAGTTATCCCATCACATTGAATAGTGATTTCTTTCATCGGTTCCTCAGTGAATGAAATGTCGAAATAACATGGAGTATCGTCTGTAGTGTATACACTTTCGAAGTGGGAATTTAACGTGTTAGCTTTGTCAATATTATCGGTGACAAGTTTGCCATCTTTATCAAATAACGAATCTACGGTTGAAGATTTTCCCTGAAGCTCTCTCGCATATGACCAAAAAGATTTCGGATTTTCTTCGAGTAATTCACCAAGTACTTTTTTCTTGAAATTTCGCAATGCAGTACGCATTGATTTCTTGGTTTTTGAGCGTTGTGCAGCGTAACTTTCTTTTGCTTCAAGTTCCTTCGATTTGTCACCTAACGTAATGGACTTTTTGAATAAGTTGTACAGTTTTCTCTGTCTCTTAAGGTCCCTCCTTACATCATTGTTATACCAGCGAGGTTCTTTACTATCACATTTCAATTTTCGTGGAATATATTCGTTGATTCCCTGGCGTAGAATTTCTAAGAAATATTTCCATGATGCATCAGTGCTTTTGTCCTCTGTTTTAGCTACGAAGTCAGTGTACGAATCATTAAGCATCTCGCCAAATTTTATGAAGTTGCATTTATCAAATAAATAAATATTGCGTTTCGGTTTTACAGCTGACTCTACTTCAAGTTTTAAGGCTGCAAAAATTACTCTGTGATCACTTATGCCATCAATAATATCGAGTTGTTTTATCAACCTAGGATGGCTTACTGCAAAAAGGTCTAATATTTTATTTCCTCTCGTAGGCTTGTCAACTACTTGGGCGAGTGAGTGCTTAGTAAGTGTGTTGAGTAAGATCTCGCTGATTTCCCTATTCCTTGAATTTGGCTTTACAGTGTAAGAATCCCAATTTATAGATGGCAGATTAAAATCTCCCCCAATAATGATTACACTTTTACTGTCTCTCAAAGTAAATGCGGATATTTGATTTTCTAATTAGTAAATAATATCAGCTTCGGAGTTTGGAGGTCTATAAAAAGAGCAAACATGTATACTCCTTTTGTTTCGTTGTTTAATTGTACACCATACGCTTTCTATTTCATTATCAGTTATTTCATGGGCGGTGCTGTGTAAATGTGATTTAACTGCTATAAAAACTCCGCCTCCTGTCCTATCGCTTCGATCGCATCTGTAGATTTTATATCCTGGAGGAAAAACTTCGCTGTCACTTATATCCTCTGTAAGCCAGCTCTCCGTTCCTATGACCACGTCTGCGTCCTGAAATATATGCTCGATTTCAGCGCGCTTGTTTTTAACGCTACGGCAATTAACTACTACAAAGTTAATGTCATATTTTGTAGATTGAGTGTCGGTTGGTTCTTTTCCACGCTTATGGGTATTAGGTGGGCGAATTTCACTGGAAGTGCTTATTACATTTGATATAATTTCTTTCGCTGGAGTACGCGTTTTGGGAATATTGTCGCTATTTTCCGGCTTTAGTCCTTCTAAGTTTACTTGGATGTGAACATTTTCGCAATGCGGACTTCCTCGGAGGCTACGTTCGGTTAAATCTTTACAAATCCCACTAGATGACCTACCCTCTAGTCTAAAAAATATCTACAGTGCTCAAAAATCCTACGAGCCACCCGTTCAGACGCCTCGTTGGAATAATGCACCCCAGACGAGTTGAGGGGAGCCCGGCACGATCTAAGCACCGG
This sequence comes from Pyrrhosoma nymphula, assembly GCA_963573305.1. Taxonomy (NCBI): domain Eukaryota; kingdom Metazoa; phylum Arthropoda; class Insecta; order Odonata; family Coenagrionidae; genus Pyrrhosoma; species Pyrrhosoma nymphula. The sequence continues at coordinate 24,211,618 of OY754327.1, read as the reverse complement.
CCGAAGATCCACGAACTCTGCCCCAATGCTCACACAGAATTTCCACAGCCTCTTGTTGATCCAGGCAATCCTGTCCCAAACTCGAGGGCCGCAGTCAGTCCGTGGAACAATGAGTCAGTCCGTAACTAGTAAATACTGTACCTTATACAGATTTTTTCCTACACACAGCATCTTTATTTCTAACTAAATTATGACGTCTTCTAGTTGTTCATCAAAAATTCTATTTCAGCAATCCTAAAACCCTTAACCAGATACATATATTAGTTTCCATTGTTTTTATAATGCTGTAAAGCTATATTTTCTGCATTTTTACCCTTAACAAATATAAAGAGAATATTTCTTATAACTCTGTAGCCTACGATGTTCTTTGTTCATTCTTTTAGTCTTTAGTCATTTCCTGTTCATTATTTGTCAAATATTTCGTCTTCTAGGGCTAGTAGCTCTCGCATGTTTGCTGAGAGAACATATTTTATTCATTTGTATGCTTTGATTCATTTAAGTAACGTATTCGTTAATATATTTCCTGATTTTATTACAATTTAAATAGAAAGTTTAGAACAGCAAGAAAAATAATAGCCTTTTCGCAGAATTTCTCATTTTAAATGGGTAATACACCATAGTTACAAAGGTATGGCAGCGTAATGTGGAACAAGGAAGTGCTGAAAGTCAAAAACAAAACTTTATGAAGAGCTACCTCATCCGGAATAATCTAAACATGAAATACATGACTCGTCGGTTGAAAATGGTTTTACTTGAAGAACATAAAGTTGTTGTGTTCATTAAATCGGTCGGGAGCCCGCGGCGTCATAAGCCAACTTTTGGGCTACAATTGCTTTAGCCTACAACAGGTAATGAATATTTAACAGCAAGATTGAGGGCGTTTCTTAATACTTCACGCACTCATTGGCTGCTAACGGTGTGAGACAATGAAACGAGTGAGAACTGACTGGCTGGAGTTGGTTTATGAAATTGGAGGTGTGTTGAATCCGAATTAACTTTCTGAAAATTTACATTTGCCCCGTTTTGCTAAAAATTGATATTCTCTCAATTTACAATTTTATATAAATATTTTAAACGTGAGTTCACTCATAGATTATTATTTCATTAGCTGCATCAATTAGGTTTTAATAACAGGACAAATGTTTATTTGATGTAAATAGAAAATTTTACGCTAAGACTTCCTTGCTTTGACGTGGTCTAAACTGTTGCTGGACAATAGTGTACACGTGTGGTGAAGAAGTTGGAGGTAATTCTAAGTAGTGTAAGCTCATCGCATATAGTCTAACGTTCTTTCATTCTGTCTTAATGCTTTTGTAGTAGGTACCCCATAGACGAGAATCAACTTGACCTGAATATATTAAATGATAAAATAATTATTATCAGTGATATTGAACTAAAGTAAGTGCAATGTCAATTGAAAATTATTGATTTTCTTGTCAATTTCAATTGAAAATAATTATTGATGAGAACAATTTTTAAAAAAATTTATTCTTCAATACTCCCAAAAAAGAAAAAAAAAGCTTTCACATGCTCGTAGTTTCAATGAAAATACATTATTAATTTTCAGCTCATGATTTGATAATATAAATAAAATCTGGATCTGTCCAAATTGAGACATGATATATGTATTTTACAGGATATACAAGTAGTTTTTTGGTAAATAACAAACCTGTGTTCTCCTGTCTATTGTGAGAGGTTTTTATTCCGCGGTAATTTTGATCGCCATTTTCACGTCGTTTTCAATAGGCATGGAAAAATGTGCGTACAAAAGTGCAACGACTTCAACCTCTGAAAGAAAATTGTAGGCTTGGAATTCGGAAGAAGTGCAATTCAAAAGATTTGTTTTAATTTCTCCGTCAAACAATTCCTAGAGCTATTAACGAAAGCTGTGTTCGGAAAATTGACTCTTTGCAACGGTCTGGTATTCGGTCAACATCCTAAGCCACCTATGAGGCCTCTTTTATCAACGCTGTTCTCAAATGAACTAATGGCTCGAGTGCTGCTAGTTATCATGGTAGAATGATTTTTAGCGGTACATTTGAAGAATAAAACAGAAAACGATCACATAGTGGGTAGCTGAGGCTAATTTTATAAAATAGCCACTTACACTATCAATTTTGCCTCCTTCAATTATGATTTAATGCAGAAAGTTTCATCTTTTACTCTTTTAATTCTGTTTTCTTGCTTAATTAATCAATTTCTGGCATTATTGCATTATTTTTGCAAAATTATTTCCATTTTGCTAATAATTTATATATATAATAATATAATATATAATAATATTTATTCCACTTGTGAAGTAAACAAAGTATATATATACAATATTTGAAAAAACAATAAGGTGGAATTTAGGTACCCCATAGGTAAACCTGTTTTGGGGTTACCATCATGAAATAACATGAAGCGGCTGGTGCATATGTATAATCATTTTTTTTTTAACCTGATAACAGAAAAACAATTAGAGATAATACATATTGTGTGCGGAATTATAGCAGAGTAAAATAATTCATAAGAATTTTCACTTGCAACAATACAAATAAAAGATGATTAAGAACAATGGCAATACAGTATAAATAACAAAGTAATAATCACTAAGTCTATACAACAACTTTTAACAGTTTTTCGATGTATTCACTCTCTTGGCAGAGGAGCCATTTTTTTAATTTAGACAGAAACAAAGACGTGGACATTTGGTTCAGTAACTCAGCCGGGAGGGAAGAGAACAATTTGGGGGCAAGGAAAGCATATGTATGTTTAAAGGCTTCTTTGTTGGGTTTAGGTACAACAGTTCCAAAACCTAATCGATATATGTCTTTTTTCGCCCTTAGTTTACCAGAATATTCAATTGGTTTTGTTCTATTTCCCCCACGAATGTAAAATATCTTGAGCACCTTAAATACAAATAAATATCTTAGTGGTAGAACATTTAGTTTTTGGAATAGGGGCAACGAGTGCTCAGTTCTCGACTGCCTAAATATCACCCTTATGATTTTTTTCTGGGCAATCTGTAGAGGATTAATATTAGACATGTAGGCTCCTCCCCAGCAAGATATGCCATATTGTAGTCTAGACTCAACCATGGCACAATACACAGAACGAACTACTGTTATGGGACATAAATATCTTAAAATAAAAAAATTTCTTAGAATCGATAACATTTCCAATTTTAATTTGTCAACATGTAGTTTCCATGTAAGGTTTTCATCAAGAGTTATTCCAAGATATTTAATAAAATTCACTTGTTCAATTTTAAAACATGCAGAACATGTTTTTTTGTTGTCACACATAAGGCATCTATAATAAACACTCTCTTTCTTGAATAATCTCCTTTTTAAATTAAATATAACATATTTTGTTTTTTCGCTTAATACCAGTTTATTTGAACAAAACCAGAATTTTATTCGATCAAGATCTATTTGTATTTGTGAATATAGATCGCTCATATTGTCAGATGTATAAACCAAAGCTGTATCGTCCGCAAAGGAAGTTACTTTACCATTGAACAATCCATTATTGAAGTTGTTCACATATATTAGAAACAAAATAGGTCCAAGGACCGAGCCCTGAGGGACTCCACAGGAAAGCGATGTTTCTTGGCTATGACAATCATGTATTTTCACGTACTGGATTCTCCCACTTAGGTAACTTCTGAACCATTCATTAGCAACTCCTCTTATTCCAGCTTGCATTAGTCTTTTCAGTAATAATGTGTGGTCTACGCAATCGAAGGCTTTTGTAATATCTACAAACAAGCCTGCAACTCTCTTATTATTGTTGAGTCCGTCAGAGATATCAGAACACAGCTGTAAAATTGCATCTTCAGTGCTTTTACCTTTTAAGAAACCAAATTGCCTAGTGCTAAAGATATTGTTGGCGTTCAGGAAATTTAAGAGACGAAATTTAATAACTTTTTCCAATACTTTTGAGAAGACAGGCAAGAGCGATATTGGTCTATAATTGCTAACCTTTGTTTTGTCACCTTTTTTGAAAATTGGCACTATTACAGCTGTTTTTAATTGCTTTGGAAATTCACCTGTTGTCATACTCAGATTTGCTATATGTGTAAAAACCGGTGCAATATGGTCATGTACTGATTTAATAATATTGACACTAATTTTATCGTAACCCATTGAATTTTTAGGCTTCATTTCTTCGATAATTCTGCTGACCTCTTTAACATCAGTAGGAAAGAAATACAATGATAGAGGTATTTCATAGTTTGGAAACCACCCCTCGTGATGGTTTTCAATGCCAATGTCAAAGTTATTAAATTCACTTGTCAGTCTTGGTGCAGCTACACTGAAATAAATGTTAAACTCATTTGCTATGTCTTGAGCGCGAAACAACAGACTGCCTTTTTCTTGCGATTGAATCTTCTCAATTTTATTACCCATATGGTCCCTACCTAGGATGTTGTTCAGAGTCCTCCATTGTTTAGCTGAGTCGTTACAATTTGAAAAGAGTGTCAAATAATACGCTTCTTTGCACTTTGCAATTTCATAGTCAAGACGGGCTTTAAAGGATTTGTATTGGCGTTTTAATTTATCGTTATAAGGTTGATTCCTCATTTTTTTATATAAAAAATTTCTTTTCGATATTCTAATGCATAATTTCTTTGTTATCCACGGCTTTATCTTCCTGTACTTGTTTCTTATTTTAGTAATAAATTTAGCACCTTCGATACCTCGTTCAAATATTTCTAGAAAAACCGCATAAGCTTTGGTGACATTTTTTTGGTTATATACCTCATCCCAGCAACATTGCCGAAAATATTCATTCAAAGAAAGGAGATCGATTTTTTCAAGAGATTCATCAATCACATTTTCCCGTTTGCTACTTGTATTTAATTTAAGATTACATAAGATTAGGTGGTGATCGGATATACCTAGGTCTAGCACTTTTCCTATGCATTCAAAATTATCTCTACTCCTGTAGAATGCATGGTCAATGCATGACCAAGTGTTTTTTGTAATTCTTGTGGGAGTGAATATTAATTGTTCCAGGCCATAACTCGCCATTAACGTTTGATATTGATAAGTACAATCATTCTGACTCAGAAGACATAAATTTATGTCGCCAATTACAATTACATTTCTAACTACAGATCCATCTAGTACAATTTGCAATTCTCTAAAAAAATCATTAATTGAGTGAGACTGAAGTCTGTAGATAGCTATAACAGTTACTGAAACATTGGATTCCAAAGTCACAGTTATTTTTACGATATCAGCAGATAGCAATTCGGGTAGCTCATTTGAGAGAGAAGAATACGTTTCTAGTACATACACAATCACTCCCCCAGCTCTATAATTATTGTTACATTTAACAAACTGATTATATCCAGTTAATGTATAAGCCAATACCTCATGGTCATTAATCCATATTTCTGACAGAATTATTATATGAGGCTTGTACTTTAGATTTTCAAGCTGCAATACAAAATTGTCAAAATTTGCTCGTAAGCTCCTTATGTTCTGATGCATTATCTTAATATTAGTACAAAGATTAACTTCTTCAATTGAACAACACTCTTCACAACTCTGAATCATATCAAAAATAAATATACAGTAGCCTCACTTAAACTGGAATAAGTCAATTCATCCAACAAATTACCACTATCAACAATGGAAGACATACATGAACACGCAATACCCAATAATGAAAGATTCATGACATGGTGTTTGCGAGTAAAAACACTTAATTGTAGTACTAATTTTTCCAGATTTTCCCTTAAACTTATAAAATGTTGGTGCAATATGTTAATACTGGAACAAATCTTCCAATCATCCAATAAATTGAAATCTTTTGTGATTTTAGACATATTATAGGTATAAAAATCAAAATTTATGCAGACAAATTCTTGAGAATATATATGAGACGAGCGCACAGAGAGCTGGAATACTAAACATAACTCTGAAAGAAAGCAAATAATCACCAAGGGAAAATACAAAAACAAATGGTGTAACAATTTTTTTGAATGCTTACAAATTCTCCAGGTCCTCATTGGATTTAACCAAAATGACGGGCTCATTCTCCTTTTTTCTCAAGAATATTGACCCGTGACGTAACCATAAGTATTTGTAGCCTTTTTCTTTCTTCAGTTCTCTCGCGGCAGCAAAGAGTCGTCTCCGCCCAGGGCTTAGTCTTTCGTTAATGTAAACCGGTGTGTCAGTCGCCAAGCCCATGTGTCTCGTAGAAAAGGTCCTCTTCACTCGTCGCTTACGGAGGACGTCTTCTTTTGTACACCTGCGGACGAATTTGACCACGATAGCTCTTGACCCATTCCCCTCTCTACTTTTCCCAATACAGTGGCAGGAGTCCACCATATCGTCTGTTATTTCAACATCTAGCGCGGCCCCCACACTCTTAACAACCTGTAGAATATTTTCATTTGGTTCTTGAGGAATCCCATGGATCTCAAGGTCATTTTGGCGAGCATTTTGTTCTTGGTCGTCTATCTGTCTTTCCAAGACACTCACACGAGATTTCAAGCTAACATTTTCTTGCCTTAACATGTCAATTGTAGCTAAGTATTCACTTACTTGAGCAGAGTTTTCTTGCAGAACTTTCGTGTTTTCGGCTATTCTTTCGTTGACAAATTCGAGAGCTTTGTTTAACTCAGATTCCATACGCTTTCTATCTTTCTTGGCTTCATCAAGCATATGAATTATCTGAGAAACACTCACTGAATCTAAGTCCTCAGGTGAAGCAGCGATCATGCTTTTTCGTCTTACTTCTCTACAGTTTGGGCACCTCCACTTCTGCTGTTCCTCTTTGAGATACTCAATATCCTGTTTCGACATTTGCACACAGTCAGCGTGGCACTGCGATTCACACTCATCGCAGGTCATTCCCAATTGACGCCTTTGCACAATCGCTTTGCACACACCACACTCTGCCATTGTTGAAGATATGCGAATAAGTATATCACTTTCGAATTGTGAGCTAACTAAGATAAGCACACTTGTACTGGAGGTTAAACTGCACACATCACTACAGCACCTGCCTTTCGCAAGAGGAGCACCAGAACACAACCGCCTCGTCTGAATGCCGAACCATGACTGTCGATCAGTGTTTTTATTATAGCATTATATTATTTATTATTTATTATAGCATATATTATAGATATTATAGCATTGAGACGACTATTTTGTTTTCCCGATGGAAAAGTGTGATTGCGTATAACAAAACGTTTAACAAAACAGTAAACTGGTATTAGAGTAATAATTTTGTGAGCTGGAATTATAGCATTTATAGGCAGTATTTATATCCATGTATTATTTCCGAGATAGATCCATCTATGATTATGGACAATAGAAGTGCAATGAGCTACCATTACTTTTGAAGATAATATGGTGCTATTATGTGCGTGATTTTATTTTACGAGGTTCTACAAAATAGTGCTCGTAATGAGTACATTTTTTTACATAAAGAGGATTCTATATTATTCTTCACGTATGGGGGAGATATGTATTTTGTTTAGGTCCATTTATTAGGTTCTCGCTAACACTGCCGCCACTGCAGCTCCTTTCATTCGTCCGAAATGCAAATTCAGCAAAGCTTACCTCGAAACCAAAGTCCTCCTCGCCGCTAATGAACAAAGTAATGAACTTCAGGAGTGAAGTTCCTCGATGCAAAATAACTCCTCCTCCATTTACTACTAACATGCGAGCGTCATAGGTGGGAGCGAGATCTCCCGCCTAAAAGCGCTCAGGGGTTCACGCAAATAGCTGACCCCGTAGCGAGGAGCAAGCACTCGAGCTATAAACACAGTCAAGTTACGACTTTCGCACATAGAGAGGAGATAAATTATTTGGGACCGCAGGAGAAGAGGATAGGGAGGGATAGGATAGAAAAAAAACTATCATACCTGAGGGCTGCGGTCTATAGTGCTCCCAAAGGTTGCGTGTGGAGGAGACAATTTTGATAGGAATGCGCCAATTAAAACTTTGCTCGTTGTGTCCCTTTCATCCGTACATAGGCCTTCCAGCCAATCCCACTTCTTCACTAGCAAACTTCTGTCTCCGTCCCCGTACTACGCCCTTGTCCCCCTTGTCCTTAAACTCGTCCTTCGCTCCGCTTACCTACCCGCCCACTCTTTTGAGCATCCTTATCCCTTTCCTCCATCCTGTCCCTGCACCCTGTCTTCACTATCCTGTCGGAGACATATATTCCCCGGATAAACCTCTCTCTCCCTCTCGCCACTTCCCATCCGTCCAATCGCCCCTTTCCTCTTTGACAGGTCAAGATAGGAAGGAGGACGGAAGGAAGGAAGCAGGGCGAAGGGAGGGAAGGAGGGCGGTGGGGTAACACGTCAGAAAAAGGGAGGTGTCAGCAAGATAGCGGAGCGTGCCTCACAAAAGCGCGAATTTCCGCGCCGACGTTCGACTCCGTATGTTCTCGGCGCTTCTGAAAGCCGCCGTAATCTATTTTTCTCCCTCCCAGTCTTAATGAGCCAAGTTCAGATTAAAAGTCTCACTCATCTCTCTCTCTCTCCAACCCCCTTCACCCAGTTTCCACCAAAGGACTTGCCACGAAGGTGTAGGTACCGAGCGCGCGTCCCTTTGCGTCTACAGCTACCCGCCCTCTCCCTGTGTCACTCACCCTTCTCTCTTCTCTCCCACCCCTTTGAATCTCTCTCCCTCTTAGGGGGAGCGGGGGTAGATGGTGTCCCCCACCCTGCTCTGAAGAACGCTCTTTACTTTCTCCTTCCTCCCACCACGGCCCCTTGGTTCCGACGACACCATCGACGCACCAAGGATGGGGGAGGCGCGGGATGCCAGGTGAAGGGCGGGGGGAGATGATAGAGGCCTTCTGGTCTTGAAGTAGAACCCCCCGCTTACCCTCGCCCGCGGGATAAGCACCTCCCCTTCCCCCCGGGCATTCGAGCTCCCTCCTCAAACTAGCGCCTCCTCTCTTTAGCCACGGCTCGCCCACCGAACAACACCCCCTCCCCCCACACCTCCTCGCCCTGGACCACCTTTACACGTCCCGCGTTCCCGGCATCTAGTGAGGTTGCTGCAGGGGGAGCTCTGTTTCACTCTCCTAAGGTTCATTATCTTCCTCCTTCAGAGTTGCTTAATTAGTGGCGCCCTGATTGTCGAAATCTGTGCATTGAGGCCGTAAAAGGGGAAGGGCAAGTGGGCGGGGCGGAGGGGGGGGTGGATGAGGCGGGAGAAGGAGGAGGTGGAAGAAGTAGATAGGGGGTGAGAAGAGAGAGGGAGAGAGTGACTTGTTTTCATAGATGGGGTGTCCGGGGGGGTGAGGAGAGGGTGGGATGGGTGGTGGGGAGTTGAGATTGGAGAGAGAAGTTGAAGGGGGAAGGAGGTAGTATTACGTGGGTCAGGAGGCCTCTGAGGAGGAGATGAGACTTTGCATTGAGAGCCGACGAGGAGTGAGTGGAGGGAGAGGTTTCGAGCAGGGAAAGAGAGGAGGAGGATTGGTGAAGATGATGTGGTGAGCGTGTGGAAGTTATGGTTTTTTCGTTCTTGAATGTATGCAGTTCAACTCACCATCCCTTTAGATCAATGGTAGACGAATTAACTTTGTGGAAGTTAATCTTAATTAAAATAAAGAGAAGTTAGTAATTTTCCACACTTTTTTATTGATCACTCAACCGGTTTCTATGTACTGATTACGTCATTTTCAAGGGCTGAGTTCTTGTCAGCTCTTGAAAATGACGTAATCAGTACGTTGAAACTGGTTGAGTGATCAATAAAAAAGTGTGGAAAATCACTTTGTTCTCTTTATTTTAATTGTATTACCATCCCTTTTTCGAGGATTACATAGGATCTTTTCTCAGCATAGGTGGAACAATGCGGCCGATGTCAGAGGATAGTGGAGTGTATCAACCCTCACTCTCCGAAAAGACAAAAGAAAAGCGCAAACGAAGGAGTAGACGGTGGTGCGAGTACGAGAGTTTTTTATTTCGGTCATTATTTGTTTGCATGAGGAACAAAACCTTACCCCACACTTTGGTCCGCCTTCAAAACAAGAAGAAGAACGTTGGTTTAGCTTTAGATTGATGGAGTTATGCATTACTTTGTGGAAATTTACATCGCTAAACATGATGGACGAAAAAATTTAGAACACTTCCATACTTGATTATTTCTTGTTTGATTTCGACGCCAACAGCATCATTTTCAAAGTGCATTGACAGTAAAAACACCTGCTTCCGTCGTCTATACAGTCTTTCAGGCTGAAGGTAAAGAGGAGAGAGGGGGACTATAAGGAAGGGCTCTAGATTTTAGTGTACTTTAACCATTCGTAAATTCTCACGCAGTCTTTCCGATCGGATATTTCTTACCAGAACTTTGCCAATGGTATTGAATACCATGGTTATAGACGCAATAAACAATATAACGGGCAATTAAGTTACACATCCAAGTGGTTCAAACATACCACAATCTCGATCCGTTCGTTATTTTACTGTTGAGTTTGAAATTTACTTTAATTCCTGTATTGATTTTTTTAATTTGGTGTAATTTTTTATTTAATGTTTTAATTTATTTTAACCTGAAAATGGTTTAATTGTTGTTGAAATGTTTTGGCTATTAAGGAGTTGTTGACGAAAAAGTTATTGGCTTGGGGGAATGAAAGAGACTGGAAGCTGGTAGAGCTGTCCTGTAACAAATAGATGCATAACCTAGTAAAAAATAGAACATTAGCATTGTTTTGACGAGTAAGTACAGTCTGACGCTACAATACAATATAATTCCTTAGTTACGAGATCGTAATCATCTCGAACGTTTGGAGCACACACCCCCATGGGGGGTTGTGTTTGAATCGCTCGAGATTATTTCAAACTCGTAACTAAGGAGTCACGTGACATAATAATGAAAGGTTCGATATTTGGTGTGTTTAAAACAATTGAATGGATATATTGAGCGTCTGATATGTAGGTTTTTGCGACTCTAATCGAGATATTCGACTCCGTCAACGATATCCCGGTTGAAAAAACCCGATCGGGAAGGCTGCATAAGATTTCTACGAATGGTTTACGTACGCTAAACTCTCGAACCTTTAGTGATTGTTCCACGTGACTCCTAATTTACTTGATCGCAATTGTCCCCAACGTTTCAAACACAACCCCCCTGGTACAGGTTCCACTATTGAAGGGGGAATCGAGAGGGAATGGAGGATTGTTGGCGAGGGGCGTTTGATGCGGAGGAAGGGAGCTTGGACGGGAGATGCTCCCAAAACGGTTCCGCGGTCGAGTGCACTGAGTAGTGGGAGCAAGAGGGGAGACGGAGAGTAGAAGGTGAGGGGAGAGGGTGGGTGCACAGCTCGAGGGGAGGCGGCGACACTATATACCTCGTCTTCCTTCGTATCTCCATGGCCTCTCTAGAAACCCCGATGCAGTTGGGAGCTTTTTAATTGGCGGGGGGAAGGGAAGTGGCGTAGACAAAGGGCTAATGGAAACATGACCGCGCTGTTCCCTCTGCTGCGGAAGTGGAAGAGAACTTAAAATAAAAACAAAGAACGCCCGACGAGGTGGGGAGTATATGGGGGGCGAGGGAGAGAATGAAGATTTGGGGGGGGGGCAAAGGGTATCACATGAGTGTGTGTTTTGTTTTTCGGCCTCCCTCTATCTGCACCCTCAGCCCCCGTCACGATCCTCCCTCTTTCCTTCCCGTGTGCACGGTTCCCCCTCCCCCCTTCTCGCGTCAGACGGCTCGATATTCCGTCGGAAATTTGTTTAAGGTGGAACAAAAGATGAGCGAGTTCGTTAAAAGTTTGCCCCAAAGAGATATCCTCCCCCCCCCCCTTTCCCCATCTCCGTGCCTGAGGGTGGCGATTGTTGTGTCTTACTCGGTTCCCCTCCGAAAGTTAGTCGGTCTTTTGAGAAGGTGTTTCAGACCGATGGGTGGATGTTGACATTACTTCGTTATCTCGTCTTGAAATTTGATTCATATTAGCAGCGCGGAGGAAAATTAAAGGGATGGGTGGCGTCAATTTTCTTCCTTTTTGCATCTATTTTTGCCTTTGCCGGATATTATTTCTTGGAGACACTGGTACATTTTGTCCCCTTAAGAAAGTTTTTCGAGTCTGAAAATTGGAAGAATTTGTCTTGAGCTAATGAAGGAACTATCTAACTAACTGTTCTTCAAGGTACCAGTCACTCAATAGTTTTTTCATAAGAATTCAAAGCCTGTGCAATAGCTTCAAAGGCATCACAATGCTTTCCGTAATTTCGTTACCATTTTACGTCCCATTTTTAGTCTTATCCGATTCCCATTTTGAATTAATAAACACCAAGAGGTCCTTTTTTGCCATCACAAAGTGAGCCGCGTGAGTACAGTCAAATTTTTGTGAGAATAAAAGCGTTTAAAAATCATTATTAGGCATCAATTCTCAAATTGTCTCTCTCTTCCTCTTAAAAAGCGGAAGTCCTTTGAGCGCAGAATTTGCCAGTCAAACGAGTCCACTCTTCGCCTTCTCCCTTACAAACAGAAAAAATTATACCTGTTATGAAAATCTCTGAACTTGAAATATGTCCGGCAGCACTCGCTAAGCCCGCGCCGCTTTTCAAGTCACTACTGGTGGGTTGGGGAGTTTGTGGGAGGGCAGAGAGAGAGAGGAAGAGGAGATAAAAATGAGCGGGAAACGAAATGGGTAGCACGAAGGGAGAAGGAGAGAGAAAGAGAGAGGGAGGAAGACAGGATGGGATCAAAGGGACTCATTCAGATTCACTTTGGCCATATTCGCCTCCCCACCTCTTGCGCCGGCGACTCCCGTACATTGTTACAGCGCGCGCGGCGTTGATGTACAACTTGTGCTCCAGCCGCTTCTCCTGCTGCTGTTTCTCCCTAATAGAGTTGCCGCGCGAGGGATTAGCGCTGAATTAAACCGTGGAATCAGGAGAAAGAGGGAGGGAGAGAGACAGCGGAAAGGAGAGAAAGGGTTTGGAGAAAGAAGGGAGGAAAGGGTGGGTAAGGGGATCGGAAGGATCGCTCTCCCAAAGAAGAAGGGGTGGGTTTCGTGTCCACGGGAGGGAGAGAGGGTCTCACGCTGCTCCTGAGAGGGTGGGAGTGGGGGAAAGGGATGAGAGGAGGCTGTATCCACAGGAGGGGGGGGTTTAAGGGCGGAAAGAGTTCCAAAGGGACGAACAAAGGGAAAGATTAATGTGTGGGAGGACGATGGAGGCGTGGGAGGACGAGGGAAAGAGGGGCTGAAAGGGGACTCGCACCATTCACGCAGCAGCGCGCTCCGGCGTTGGAGAGTGTAACCAGGTGACGGGGGAGGGGGAAGGGAAGGGGGCGGAAAAGAGCATCACGCGAGTGCGTGCAAAAATAAGAGAAAGGCGATGGCTGTTGGCAGGGGTTGTCTGGCTGCCGTTGAGGGGACAGTCAATAGGGCGGTCGCGATGAAAGCGCCCCCCCCCCCCTTCAAACGGATGAGGCGACATGCCACGGAGGGAATTGGCGATGGGAGAAAGGCGTGTGACGATCGACAGTGTGAGAGAAAAATGAGGGGAGAAGCGACGCAAGGAATTTGGCAGCGAAACGCGGCGTCGGAGAAAGAACGATGTCCCTTGTCGAGGCGCGATGGCAGTTTCAGTTACCGCGCTCGACAAGAGAACACGATGATATCGAAGCGACCGAAATTCCCTTTTGCGCGGTAACTCAAGAATGAAAAAGTGCCTTATTTTGCGCATCATCAACTGGCACTAAAAGGGCAATCATAAACCTGTTTGAAAATCTTTTCAAACACTCAATATCTCAACTCGCGTAGTTTCAAACAGAGACACATAGGCATGCAACTCCTGTTATTTCTTCCAGTAGCTTCCTTCATTTTATTTCATTTCCTTCTCGGCGGCATCCTCTGATACTGATCCCAATTAGCAGCAGAAGAGATCTTTATATATTTTTATATCGTTAGGCTCTTCATTTTTTCATTGTTTTCCTGTAGCTATCGTTTTTCTTTCCGTCATTATTTTCTCGAAATGTAACCTGATACTCGTTGCTTTCCTACCGTCAAGATTTTTTTAATTGGACCCATTCTGCCTCCTTTTCTGCTGACTGTTTGTTTTTTCCAATCAACACGATGCATCTCAAACGTGATCAGATGCTATGTCAATTTTCTTGTATTTTTGAAAGATATGCATGTAGTCGCTTTCGTGTTCATTGACTGAAAAAGTGATTCAAGAGTAAATCTATAAGTTAAGTATAATATTACGTCGTGAGTTAATGGGTGCAAGATATACCAACACAACGCAAGGTGTTTACGCTGTTCAGAGTCTTAGCTATCTAAAGAAACCTCTGACAGGTAAATGTGTTCATTTGTCAGACTAATATTCTGTAAGTCATTACTATGTGTGATATTTAAGTGCAAGAGAGTGTTTATTGTCCTTTACTAGATTTTTTACGTATTTAAAATTTGGAAACTGATACGATTTCGTAAAATGTATCATTAGGTATCAATATTTTAGAAGCAGAATAAAACTCACCTGGACAAATAACCTCATTTCAGGACAGCAAAAGAAGCGTGTTTGTTTTTTCTCTCATTTTGTAGTCGAACAATGAGTGAATTTATTGCTAAGAATAATGAACATTTTAGGTTGTTGTATCAAAGGTAAACCATTATTCTGTGCCAAGTAGAAATATTTCAAGCAAATATTTTTGCTGAATTCAGGGAGCAAATTTTAGCAAAACGTCTAACTTCAAGGAAAATGTTTTTCGACACCAATAAAACACGCATTTATTGAAAAAAACCGTAACGATACCGTATTAAAAACAATTGAGAGCGCAGTCCACCCAAATACCTCTTTGATGCCAAAAATGAAGAACAAAAGCAACATTTACCTTCCATGATAATTCGATGCGTCATCTTCCATTTTCTTCGTGTTACTGCGTGGTATTACCCCAAGAGTCATTTTTGGAATTCAAAGGCTGTAATGAGAAGACCTCACGGTTTGTTTAAACCGATAATTGAGATATCCTCTTAAGCAGCGAGCCGAACTTACACAACTTCTAACTTATCTGGATACCTAACTGTTGCCAAATCCATAAATAACGCAATAGTTTGATCTTTGGCTCGTGTTCACCAGTTAAAAAGTGTAAAATATTCACATCATTCAATCAAATATAAAATTTGCATAACCGTGGTCATAAATAAAACCTTACCTCAATGCAGCTCATAAAGGTTTAATTAAAAGTTAATCCTAACCAGCTTATGTTTTACACTTCCCTTCATCCAATTGGCCACATTCACCATCGGAAATCGATCGCGTTTAATTTTCAAGGAGTAAAAAAAAATTGAGAGACGAAGGATGAGGTGAACTCCGTAAAATTCCTGTGGCTATGTCGAATACGACTCCTGCTTCCTAAATATTTTACTACGCCGGTGACTCCAGCAGTTCCCACAAAGGCACCGTCCGTGTTTACAATCCAGGCATGGGAACGACCTCTCTAAACACGCCATCACGGCGAAGAACGCTCTCTCTCTCGATACGGCGTTCCTTCCCGCTTCCAAAAGGAAAGGAAATCGCGCGAACGGTAACGGCGCGAACGCTCACTTATGTCATAATTCAGGGAAACGAAAAGAGGGAGGTGTAATTCAAACATTTGCTAGGAAGCGCGACGTGGGTTTCTGTGGGGTGGAAGATGTATGGGGGTTAGGAAAGCCGGCCCTGCTCTGTGGAGTAGCTGTGGGAAGGGAAGCGATACGTATATGTTTGTGTAAGTGGCACGATGGGTGTATAGCGGAGGGAGTGGGCATGGGGTGCGGGAGATGGCGGAATGCTGTAGGTGAACGCGGGTAAGAGTGATGATGCCACAAAAGGAGCGACACGGAAAGGTTCCGGTCGCGGAAACGGATTCCCCATCAAGGTTCTGGCAGCGAAAGTTGGAGAGTAAATTGTATTAATTATAATGAAATAATAAGGGAAAGTTTACAAGGGAATAGTCGGGGTGCGAAGAGGATACAGGGGTTCAAGAGGTGTAAGGTTGAGAATGCATGGTGGTCGCGGGCGGGGGAGAGAACGGACGAGGCGCCTTGTCTTTCCTCCAGGGAAGTGTGGGCTATCGCCTTTAGGAACGGACTGAAAGATTCGTGGAATAATTAATTATCGGATAGCTTTCGGAGGTACTGACCCGAAAGAGGCACCACTGCAGTGTTTGCCTTCATATAGCATGCATAAATCAAGGGCATATCTCACCGGTGGAGCCGAAAACTGGCAGCTGAAGTTGTTTGAACGAACGCGTCGTGTTCTAAGCGTCGATAAATTATATAGAGAGCATAAATATTCTCGTTGGATCATTAAAATGACTTTAAAATCACTACTTAAAATGCCGTTTAAAATTGTAGTGCTTGAGAGAATCCAAAATACAGCACGTTAAAGAGAAACCCATGAAATTTCGCAACTGATAATGTAGTCTTTATTTAAACACGCGTGCACACGCAGTTAGCCTATGAATATAGGATTTCGACATTATTACTGCACTTACTAGTGTTATCAGATTATGTCCACAATGCACTTGCTAATCAATTTCGTTTTTGCAACAGTGCCAAGAAATTAAAGGTTTTATAGGTACACATTTTTGTACTTTTTAGTACTTGATCGACTGGATTATGCTATGAAATGGTGAATCTTTCTCATATCTGAGAGCTCAACTTTTAAATTATTATTGTGTCCATTTACTATCCATGTTTGGTAACTATTTACTCACTTGAAATACGAGGAAACCAATTTATTTTTATTATTCAATGGAAGTGATTGATAGAACCTATATATGACTAAAGATAGGAAATTAAAATAAGTACCTTTATTCCTGGTGATCAAAAATATGTAAATTCTTTCCCATCATTAGATTCACATTTCAAGTTTAAAGACTCTTTGAGTCCATCAATTCCTAAGACTTAAGCTTCTATTAAATGATTTTTAATTCAATTCTTGAGGTAGCTTTTACCTCCTGTCTTTCAAGATAAATACCAAAATAATACCATTGATACTTGAAGACCATTTAGCATAGTGAATCGATGAGTGTGCAACCTAATAGTACAAGCACAAATAGTAATATACTAGCAACGAAATAACTTTGTAGTTATGTACCTTCAAACTTTAATCAAAGAAATTACACCGTTAGCTAAACTCGACGATTTTTTTTGGTCCCAGAACTTTCATAATATCCACATTTGGTTAACGGAAGAGAAACTGCATTTTTGGCATCAGCGAATAAATTCCATATTCCTTAAAATCTACAAAGTGTTGAGACTTACTCTTGTCTCACATACTAAACTTGGCTGAGACCTCTGACTTTACTATCTTTTATTTGAAGAACGTATGATCTGGGGCCTGTTTCTCAAAGCTACAAGTCCACAAGTTACAATTCTACAAGTTACAAGTCGGATCTTACAAGTGTGACTTACAATTATTTCTCAAACGAAAACGGAGGACTTGGGAATTCTCAAATATTTTACAAGTGAAATTAGAGTACGTCTAGTCCATATTTAGCTATTATTTAAAGCTTTTAATATATTTCGCGAGTTTCTCCAGCCATCTTCTATAACCAAGAGTCAGTGCTATGCTGCTCGATGTTTATAAATGCGTGAATGCAAGATAAACGGAGTTTTTGGTTCACAGTTTGCCTTAAAATATCTCAAGCAAGGACGAATCGTCTGCAAAACTTGAACATCATGAAGAAAAGTCGTTTATTATATTTCATGAAGGGAAAGATGAACTCGAAATGAAGGTTATTCACAATTCTTGCATTTCAAGACATTATTTTGTGCTGTGTTTATATTTCATAGATACGAATAAATAGCGGAATAGCGTTTTATCGTCAGACAAGCGAAGACTACAAGTTCAGCTATTTCGAATGTTGATTATTAATATCCAAGGGGAACACCAATCTTTCAGTGGTAGTTTGCGGTTCTACGATGCCGAAGGATACGAGATCGATTCCCATAGGAGTTATTATTTTTTTTTCTCTTTCATTTTGATGGGAGAGATTTTACCACCGATTTATGTAACTTCGTACTAGGACTTAGCACAATTTATTTTTCATTTCACATGTCCTTGAGCCCCAAGTTGCACCAAGGATATCGGACATATGACTACGGCGTATTAGGAAAAACCACAGCACATTAGCATTTGCATCTCCTGCATCACATAAAAATGAATACTTTAAATACGTATGGAGTTTCCTATTGAACTTTCACGACTGAATATTTCATAGCGATTTATCATTTTAGTACGGGAACATATTCTCTGAATTTTCATCTCTCAATGTATAAGCATAATGACGTGACATGAAAAGTAGGTATATATTGTTAAATTGTAATAAATAATACTAGCAAACTAGTGCGAAACTTAAGCATTTTAAACCATTCTCACCTCCCCAAAATAATTTATTCTTTATCAAATGAGATCATTTATAAGTTGCACGATTAAAAGCATGTCATGTCTCCTGTGTAAAAGACTTTTCTTTTAACTTTAAATTATAAAAAAAGCAATGTGTTTTAATTTAAACTGAGCATGTTATGTAAAAATTCGGTAAAAATCCTATCTACTGATACCTTGTTCGTCGCTATCGCCTTTGTAACAGTTGAGAAAAAGAGATTGCAAGTCGCTTTTCATTTGTTTTCCCAGTTATTCTTCCCGATTTACTGTGATTTACTCACCTCGGAGGACTAGCAGAAATTTTCTGACTAGTTACAAGGACTTGTAATTTACAAGTCTGTTTGAGAAACAGAATGTGTCGTAACCATGAAAACACTTGTGTCATCTTCCCACCTCCTAGCGTAAACTGAGCCATTTACAAAGAATTTTAGCCAAAAATCTTTATTTGGTAAAAACTGAGTAAAACTTGTAACTTGTGAAATGGACTTGTAACTTGTGGACTTGCAGCTTTGAGAAACAGGCCCATGAACATCTTTTATCTGAAGATAAAACTTTACTAAAATGTGTTTCTTGCTATAAAATTTTTCAGTTACTGGTACATAACTTTGTTGAAGAACCAATCTCAGGATGAAGAGATAAATGCCATTCAAAGCCGAATGGAATTCATTTTTAGTTCAATGACTGGAAGTGTTCCCCTGACCCCGAAGACGTGACATTAGCATTCGCTGTAGGTATTTGGTATTCTCCGGACCATTAGGGCATGATAAGATCTCGGGCACGTGTTTTTAGGCTTAATATAGCCTAAAACACACTAGAGTATTAGCGCTAATATATAATCATTATTACGCTCGCCTGCGTAATCCAAATACTCTCCACATTGGTGTGGCGACTGTGTTTATTCGTGTGTCGCTAATGGAAGTGGGGAATCTCGCGTGGGTACGAATCCGGACTTTATAAGGTCGCCGCGCTATAATCCTTCTTTATGATACCCTTCCATTATATGTTTCCGATGATTTTAATCCCTCAAAAGGGCATGTAAAGGCCACCTTATGCAGATACAGCATAAAGAGTTACCTGCAAGGGGAATATAAATCATGCTTTTTTGCATCTTGGTGCATGTTTGTTCTCTCTGAAAAAAATAAAATAACTGCAACGGGTTAACTGCTCCGTAAATTTATAATTTAACTCTTCAAATCCCTTCAATAGTCTCTCAACAACACTTATTTCTACTTGGGGCAAATGAAATTGGAGTGCCTCCTGTGTTTCAAAAGACTTCCAATCTTTCGAAATCGTTTGGCTGACAAACGCAGGGCAGAATTTGAGCGCTCATTACACGAAAGTTTTCCTCTTATCTGAATATCGAGTGTCACAGCCTTGTTTCCAACCCCCCACCCCCTCGCTATATAAGTAACTCTTTGCGTGCTTCACTCAGGCCTTCCCATTAAGAGAAGAGGGGGATTCGAGAAGGGGGAAGGACGAAAGCGTATTTGTTACCGCGGGGCAGAAAAAAAATGGGAGCGCGCTAATGCGATCACGCCAGAAATCCCCTCATTTTTAATCACCGAGCTCTCTTTCTTTCTGGAGAGGAAATGGAGGCAAGAGGGGACCTGGATCATCTCGTTCTCTTTTTCATCGTCTTTGGAGCAACGACGCGCTCTTTCCATTAAGCTCCACCACCCTCTTTTTTTTAAGTCTTCTTGTACCACACGCGCCTCTCAAACTCAACTCCCACCTTGAAACCGTCCCACGCTCCAACCTCCCTCTTCCGATGCAAATCTCACTCACCGCAAAATTCGTGAGATCCTCATCCAGCACGCGCACTTTGTTCCCCCTTCTGAAAATCGCATTATTCAATAACCAATCTCACCATCTCGGATGGAAGTGATTACCATACTCCCAATCCAACCGCCACTTCAAAGAGACCCACCCGCCTCCCACTTCTTCCCCGCACACCTTCCCGGTCGACCTTCATCCCCCCCTTAACCCATGGTTCCCCAGCACCTTCCTACCACCCATGGTTCCCCAGCACCAACACTCCACTTCCTCCTTTCTCACGCCACCAATTCCGTTATTCAATCATTTACATGCTCCGAAGCACGTAAGGAGTTTCATGACCCACCTCCCTCGGCGAATATTAAATGATACACCCACTCGCCGGGGCGAGATGAATATCGTCTCACCGCAACTTCCCTGCACATACCTCCATCTCCCCGCCCACCTTCCCAAATCGTTCAAACTCATCGTCCCTGTCTATCAGTTTGAGGTCTCTCTCTCCACCCCGGCACGCTTGTTCTATTAATCTGTACGTGGTCACCATTTAAAACGACTTTAGGCGTAGGTGACGGTAATACTCGCGGAGTTTTTTCCCGATCATCGTTATGTGTGCTCGGTAGCGCTGAGGCTTTGCCTCCGTAAGCAGAGTAGACTTCCTAGCTCCTCGTAAATGGACTTTCCGCCTAAACCTCTCCCCATTGCATTCACTCTCTACAACGCCCTCGATGTGCAGTTACGTCCCTTTATTTGTGTCCGAGTGCCGGCGTTGAAATCGAGGGAATGGTCAGCTTTCTTAATGCCTGTAGTTTTAATTCATACAATTTCTTAGTTCTCTTCATGAGACAGAGTAATAAGTCGTGTGAAATCATATTCAGTCGACTCGGCATAACCTGATTTCTAGCAATCAAAATTTCTGTTTTAGAAGGAAAATGTATCGTTGATAAAAACATATTTAGGGCTGCAATCCGAACATTACCAAAACCATTTACTTGTGTGCGGAGAAAATGCTTGCGTTCTTCCATATACTTAGTGTAAAATCTTTCTACAAATTTACTAAGTCTAACAGTGAAGAATACTGACAGATGATATTGTGATTTTGAATTTATTTAAACTAGATTGATATTTCATTGCATTTTGATTTGAGGATGTTTTAACAGAAATCTTACGATGACATTTAGCAGTAAGCAATGATAAAAAGACTACAATATGATGATGGTGACATTTTTACGATTAGTTGTATTTCGGTTAGGATCTCAATGGTCATAAATTCATGGTATGCTTTCTACGACGGTAAAGTACAGCAATTAGTGTTTTATTTTTTTTTCAATGGCCTGGTATTTGAACGATGTTCAAAAATATTATTCCACGTCTATCGCTGGTTGGTCTAAAATCTGTTGGAGGGTCTGAATAGTGAAATACTGTGCTTTCTTAATTGTCCAACGTAGTAAATACATGAGTGATTAATTGCCTGATGAAATCCAAGCATACATAAGGAGTTATTAATTCATATATCTGTATGCTAATAGTTTATTAAATGTTTGTAGGTACTAACACGAGAAATTATGGAAAACCACTGACGTCATCATTTTATGGATTGGCCTTCTGCATGTGCCACTGAAGCAGTGTAAATTTAAATAAACGTAGAAGTCTCTGTTACTTTGGTTAACCATACGTGGCAAACTGAGCTGCTCACTTGAGGCTTGATGTCCGGTTAACTTGTAATTGAAGATGCAATTTCCATAAGAAATCCAGTTCTGCATGGTCAATAATTTTTTAAGCTGTATATCCAACAAATAATTGCAAATGATATTCATGTCACAGGATAAAAATATTGAGAAATTGATAATCTTCAAGTAACTGAACGAAGCATGGTCAGTCTGTTTGAAGTTTTATTTGAAATGTAAAACTATCGTAAAAAGGGAAAAATGTATTTTTTTCTCTTTTATTTCGTAAAAGATAGTTAAATAAAGTTTTTTGATACCTACTTTATAATTTGAGGATTTATGTGGAACAGAAATTTAAAGTAGGGAGAGACATTTTATTTTCGTGAAAACAAGAGAAGATGGTATTCTTCATTGTAACTTAATATAACATTTGTTGGAATAGTCCTTGACATTTATCCCAAATTTGATATTTAATTGCGTGGAAGGAAGAAACTATTAATCATGTGCCACTATCTGGTGCAACGCAACACGGTATAAACGCTCAAAATTTTACTCCTGGTAAACGTCACTGCAGTCACAACTCTGCGATATTCTCACCTCCACAGCGTTGCTGCAAGCCTGATATATTGGTGTTGGTTTCCAAATATTTCTACGTTTGTAACACTGGAGAAGGGTGCATGAAAAGGGGATGGTTATGCACACACCCTTGGCTCTAACTTTCCAGCCTCCCACCGCTTCCAATTGCCTCCTGCCGTCTCCCAAATGCCCGACCTGTAATACTCACTTCACGCATAAATAGGCTTCTAGGATACTAATCTCTTAGCATGGTGAGAGGGATGATTAGGTACAGCGTCGAAATTGCAATAGTCACCCTCATTCTAATAAAAGGATGGAAAATCGCATAAAACGAGA
The DNA here is from genome assembly GCA_963573305.1 of Pyrrhosoma nymphula. Lineage (NCBI taxonomy): Eukaryota > Metazoa > Arthropoda > Insecta > Odonata > Coenagrionidae > Pyrrhosoma > Pyrrhosoma nymphula. The sequence continues at coordinate 24,188,926 of OY754327.1, read as the reverse complement.
AGCTGCTCCCAATTCTGAGACGTTTATTAACGCGCTACCATATATCCGAGGTCAGCCCTCATCACACACCGTGCCACAAAAATCACTGTGGCACCCAGCATTTTGAATGGTCTCAGGTGTTCTAATTCAACGTCTGTTTACGTGTCGAAATCAATATTGACTCCCAGGATCGCCTGGTTGTTTTGCTTCCTGTGCAGATGAAGCACGCGTTGAGAGTCCCAATTCCGGATTCGTCTCCCCGTGCAAAATGTATCGAATTTACAAAGATGGTATATATGATTGGGTTATCAGCGGTGATTTGGGACTATAACCCTGGATTTTAATTTTGTGATATCCGGTTCAAAACCAGGTCTCGGTGGAAACTATTCATTATATCGTGGTCCATTTTTAAGTGCCGTTTGAAACAGCAGTACTTCATCTGTCTGATGTGTTACACTGGAGATCCATTTACGTTTTCATCCATTCATTTCCAGCGTTGTGTACATAATGCCAACACCTCACACCTTTCCTAAACTATACGAATAACGACTGATACAGTTCCTCTGTTAAACAAGTACTGCAGGATTCAGCTTGCTAACCTCCTTTTTAAAACCAAAAGGAAGCATTCTATACAAATTGTCTACCCAATGCCCTAATATCGTAAACCGATTGCTCAAAAATTAAGAAATTTGGGAAAAGAATCATAGCGTTCAGTCTTTGGCCAAACCGGGGATTGCTGCAATGTATTTTCTTATATTCTCTTTTCCTTGAATCATTTTCACATAAATGCAGACAGGATTGCTCGAATTTACGGTCAAGTAAATGTCAGCAATTCTCTCATTTCAGGTGTAAATATATTATATTTCTGCCTTAAATATTGCTTTCCTCGAAATATTGGAAATAACCAACGTAATAAAGAGAAGCTGATTTATTAAAAATATTAAACATTGTAGAATAAAGTTTTATACAGCATACAGTGGAAATAATTAAATTCATTTCCTTTAATGTGAGCTGTGAAGCCCAATAGAAAAGAATGTTCCTCAAAAAGGCTTTATGCGATTGTAAAAATGTGTAAATTGCTGGGAAAGTATTTTTTCAGCAATACCTTAGGAGCAGTCTTTCCAATCATGAGTTTGGTCCTGAACATGGCTAATTTTGCAGGAGTACTCAGGTTTTTAGATGAATAATCCTTGCTTTTCCTTAACATCTCGTAAGAATTGAAACGGTACATCCAGCCGCACGTGAATACATGTACTCCTCAGGTTAATTTACCATGCCGTACTTTTTTTCTAAATAAATTCAATTTATGCAGTGGCAAACATTTTTTAGGTACATGAACCAGCTTATGTCTGATTTTTTTTTTGTTATACTTAAACCATAGCGTTAGTTTAGCCATAGCGCAAGATTCTTTACTTTTAGTTTTATAGCAGGTTAACTCAAGAAAATGTGTAATATTTGTTGTACCTAGAGAAGTATCAGACTATATTTATGAATTGAATCATGGAAATCAAAAATCCTCCACGCATTTAGCCTATGAAGTTGTCGAAATAATTAGGAAGCAATTTTATAATCCATATCGAAGTTATTTTAACAGCGAACGAACTACTAATCTCCAAGCATAATGATCCTAATATTATTGTAATAGGGTGTAACTACAATAGAATAACGTATGCATTTGATTTTTCAATTTGTACCTTTTCATTCATTGACTAATAAAATTATAATGAAACCTGCCTTTAAGTTTGTTTTTATTCATCATAAGTAACAATGTTTATGAGCTTCTTTATTGAACGTAGCCATTTTCAAATTATTTCAGCGTGATGATTTCCCCTTTATAACGCTTGAGAGAATGATCACTGTACAAATACTATGAATGCATCTATTTCACCTGATTCGACGGAGATAGAGCGCAATCTCGGAACGAGAACGATTTGATCTGCAGTGACGGGAATGCAGTGCAGTTTGTCAACCCTCTTATCGCCAGCCGGTCACTTGCCGTCGATCTCCGACGCCGGCCCATTCAATGGCCTCTCCCGCCCCATTCAATGCGTTCGCGCCGGTGACGCGCCATCTATGCCCTGCTCATCCCGCGCCCCACTCCCGGACGCACGCGTGCACCACTGCAGGATCACTCTGCACACAAACACGCCATACATATCCCGCAAGTGGAGCGTCTTCGCGTTGCACTTCAATTACGCATTCCTGCGGTCGCCTGCTTGGAGTGCCGACTCACCTCCGGCCGCGAAGTATACACTGTATCCCCGAGGAGGCCCTAGGGGAGAGGCGTGATGGGCGAGCCTCGATTGCCTCCCGGAGTGCATAGGGGATGGGGAGGAGGGCTCGCGGATATGACGTCGTTTTCTGATGGCTCAAGGGCTGGGCAAGGCATGGCAGAGGGAAGGGCAGGGGGAAGGGCAAGGCGAGCCTCCTATTTCACTCGTTTCTTGTCCGGCATCCTTCTCGCCACCGCGAGGCTAGTGCCTGCGTACATACGCCCGCAAATGGTTCGGCTGAGAATTGGAGCAAGAGGTGATTGTTGGCTTCCGTCCCTCACGCTATCGGAATTCACGGAAGGTGAAGGGATTTCTCAATGCCTTACATTCCATTCATGAGCGAACACGCATGAGTGATCGCTGATCACATGCGATGCATTCCGACCCGGAATAAGTTAATTTGCGTGATTAGAAAACGATATGTTTCTTGGAATTAGAGCACATTCGGTCGCGCAGCTAAGCCTTGAGAGGCAAAAAGCTTTCTCTCTGCACTTCTCATGTGCCACTTGTTATCGTCATGCTATTGTTTTTCTCTTGCTAGAGACCACTAATTTTCAAGGTGCTCACATACAATGCAAATACGTGATGCTTTCCTGCTTGAACTAGATAGGTGTGCGTATTCCTATATAGCCAGTCAAATAATGTATTATTACTAGAAACTGTAGAATAAATTATGTATCCATAAATTTGTTCCTGGGGAATGGTAAAGTTTTGCATTTGGCTTCATCACTAACATCTTTTTCTGTGGTAGGAGTGGAATGAAAACTGAGTGCAAAAAATGAAAAATGAAGCATATTTGGATAAAAGCCCATCATGCTCAATAACAGTCGAGTTTTCAATCAACATTTCAACATTGAGCATTACTTTGTGGTGGCAGAGTACTATCCGGCTATTAATGGGATTGTGGATTCTATTCTCGAATAAGTGGGTTTTTCATAAGCAAAGGCATAGTTTTTTAGGTTAATTCCGGTGCTTTTTCATCTGCCAAATCTTATTACACGTGAGGAGCGGCTTTTATGGACCCTAAAGGTCCACAAAAGCGACAAGCAGTACCAGGAAAGCAAGTATGAAAAATCGTTGTAGGGTGTTTATAATGGGTAGCAACCTATTGCTGAGGATATTTCTTTGGTCAATTTATGGAGGTTTGGTAATGTCTTTTTTAAGAAACTCAACTTCCTTTTTCCGCCTACGTTTCGCCTTTTTATTAAGGCTTCTTCGGGGCTACAGTACAATGCAATAAAAAGGTGAAACTTCGGCGGAAAATGAAAGTTGAGTTTCTTAAAAAAGACATGGCCAAACCTCCATAAATTGACCAATGTATTATTAAGTGGTCAATAACTATTCAAAGGAGGATATTTCTGCCTTCAAGTATGAGTTGGTAGGTTGGAAAGGGAAGCATATTTGGAGAATTTGACTGGAAGTGGAGAGACTCCTCGCGCTAACATGAACAGACCTAATCTAAATGTATACCCACTGTGTAACGTCCGATCGGACAATAAAATATTGCATAAAAGTGCTTTCCGCACACCATCCGAGTAGGATTAGGGTTCCACTGAAAAGTGTCCACCACTTTCAACTTCGGTTATCGGACAATTGGGTGAAATTCACAGTGAAAAAATCATTCGCCTGGACTGGGATCCGAATCTGGATCCCCCGATTTCTCGCCGAGTGCTCTACCAGTTAAGCTACCCAGTCGTCATCTCTCATTGTGAATTTTATAGAGGCTTTGAGGAGCGAGATATCTTCAGAGGTACCGTGCATACAACGCCAAAGTACCCGAGTGCGAACGCTAAGCGCTACTGTCTACGAAATAAAGCCAAACTTTAAACACAAAGGTGTTAATTTGTAAGTAGAGCACTCGGCGCGGAATCTGGGTTCGAATCCCATTCCAGGCGAATGATTTTTTCACTGTGAATTTCACACAATTGTGTGATCACAAGAAGTGTGAATCCGTTAACGTTACTGCGCGGCCAGTTCCGCAGTTCTTTGAATTCGGTTATTGGGTTTGGAAGCCAAAATAAAAACCCAATAAAGACCAGTACGTCCGTTGAAGCTATACTGCTATGAACTCATCTGCTTCAAGGCACTACAAACAATGGTCGAGTTCCAAAAAACTTGTAGCTAAATGGAAAATATTCTTTAAATCATTATCTTCTGTAAAAGAATACATCTTGCCGGATTAAATAAAATCACTTTCCTGGCGAACGATCAATAATGATTCACCTGAAAGGGTTTAAAATACTTAAACCCCGACTTAGGCTTCAGTGGTGCTTCTGAACCACTTGAACTCAATGATAGGATGAGGAGATAATCAAACCAAGTGACCTCAGAAAATCAGATTAATTCATGAAATCGGGAATGCAGTCGAGGACATGCTCATCGCCAAGCCAGGACCTTCAACTCACGAATGCTAGCGGCATCCGTTCCATCACGTCAAATAGCTGACGGCAACTTACTGGATCCCTATTTTATTCCTCAGTTGAAATTTATGTTAGCGCTAAATTTAATTCTGCCCAATCGATTAACGTGGATCAAGCAACATTTGTGGAGACTACATTTGAATTATAATTTTAACATAAAAGCAGCTGCATGGCCATTAAATAAATAGGGAAAAGTAAATATAAATGAAACATTGTTGTTATGAATGACGGCTTTGACTTATTCTCTCATGCCTTACACTAAAAACGCCTTCAAGAGTGAAGGATTCTTTTAGACACTTATTAAATTGCGTAGCAGTACGTAATAAAGTTATTTTCAACTGTTATGAAGAAAACATACAAAGTACACATGGTTACACTTATGAAGCTATATGTGCGTCAGAATTCCCTGATTTTATAAGTGTCCCCGGAGCACACAGTCGTACTGTATGCCATGCAAATTAGCTTCAGTTTTTGGCAAATATCTCAGAATTGATTTGGTAAGTAGCTGGCTTTGTGGCAACATTAGTAAAGTGCAATTGTTTTTATTATAATGAGTTCGAATTAATTGATTATTATTTACAGCGATGTCTCCATGGAAATTCCTTGAACGCCTATGAAACGCCAGACAAAGGGTAGAATTTTCCATCGCGACCAACCAAATAAAACCCTCGTCTTTCCTTCGCAGGCGGACTCGTCCTGCGTGGGAACCCTTGGTCGTGCGGCTGCGAGCTGGCCTGGCTGGGCGCGTGGCTCCGCCGTTGGCTGCGGGAAACGCTGCAGATCCACACGGTGTCCGTGGAGGGCGCTCAGCGGGCGCGGCACCGCCTCGCAAGGGAGGCCACTTGCGTGCATCCGCGGACCGCGGCGCGGGTGCCGCTCATCGACCTGCGCCCGGAGGACGTGGGGGGCGGGTGCCGCGACGCCGCGGAAGGCGACGGAGGCGCCGGCGGGGACGACGCCGCGCCCCTGAGCGGCGGGGCCTCCGCACCCTCCATAAGCGCCGTGCGTCGGCACCACCACCAGGCCCTCGGGTGGTGGTGGTTCTGGTTCTGGTGGGACGGTTCGCCGGGTTTCCTCGCCGCCCTCATGTGCACGTCTCTGGCGGCGGTGGTGTGGTAGTTAGTACTAGTGCGACGCGAGGGACCTCTCCCGTCGAAAAGACGAACGTCAATGTGCCATCCCAGTGTCACCCTCCAACCCGTACGACCCCCCGTCAGCCCTCATGTACGTACCATCTAACTCACCCGACTTGAAACTCGTGTGATAATCATCCCGCATCTCCCCTCCCCCCAGACCATCTTTGTATCTCGACCCGAAGAAAATCTCATGAAAATAGCCAAAAAAAAAAAAATAAGAGCACCAATGGGCATCAATTCGCGAGACTCGATCGTTTCAATTGATGTTCGTGTGCTTGAGGCAAGCGAGCTTTCGATCCCCCTAATCCCCTTCCCAGCTCTCCCGATAATCCTCAAGACTCCCCGAGCCTCTAGTGCGCTCTCTTCTTTCCGTTGTGTCTGGCGGACAATGTCAACTCCGTCGCTTAGTTCCGGATTCTCACTTCGGGAGGATTGCCCTCGCGTGAGCGGTACAAGGTTGGAATTCGTCCGAGTGACCCCTACCGGTCGCTTTTAATCCGGATTGGCATGGAGGTGTCGGCGCCACTGGTGCTTTTTGGGAACCTCGTCATAGGATGCGCATTGTGTTTGCTGAGCAATCTTTGCCTTCCGGGTGGTCGGTATGAACGATGCGAAGCCCAATAGGTGTCGTTGCTCGGCTCATCTTGGTTTCTCAGCCTCCCGAGGATGGCTCCGGAATTCTAAATTTCCCTCCCTCCCCCTCTCACCCTCCCTTCTTGCGAACACAGAAGTAGAGTTTGTATAACCTTGCCCTCGACGGCGTTGGGGAAAGATTCCCGTGATTCAACTAGGTGAGTGAGTCACGGAATCTTCGCACCTCGGTGCGTTGCCCTGGGTGCCACCAAAAACTGTTATGGTGTTATATTTTGTCTTCGAAGAGGGTTAAATATATTGTAGTTTAAAAAAAAGAATTAAATTATATTTCACCGAGTGAGCCACTGTATAAGCGCTTCAGCTGCGCCGAGAAATGACTCTACGCTCCTTCCTGAGGGAGGATGCATTCGTCCCCCATAAGACGCGAGACCGATGCGGGTCGGTCCAACTGTAGGGGAACGATTTCTTGAGCAACAAGATTACAGTAGGGTAATGTGATTTTTGGATGCCAACCTCATAATGTACTTCACTTATGAACTTTGGAAAAAAAAGTTTTGTACTTGATACAGTGAATTTATTTTGTTGTTTACAGTCTTGAAAATGCGTGTATTTTGGAGAGTTGCATTGAAACAGATTGGAAGATGAGATACGCCAGCGTACGATGGGTACGCGGAATGCAAATGCTGGAAGAAAAAGAGAACCGTGTTTTGCTCCTTCAGTTGAAATGATGTGAATGGTGCTCATAGTCCTGTCGTAATTTAACCTGACGGCAGAAAATATAACCCACTGCTATAGTCGCTAATTGATTTCGGTGTTTAGTGACGTCACAGTTTTAATACACGTGTTACGTGATTTCAATACGCATTCATACATCAATAGTTTTAGCCTCACCGATATGTATTTTGTTTTATTAATCTGATAGTTTATTTAGCCGTTTGGTTTGGTGTTTTATTTCGTTCAAGGAGTTAGAGTGCGAAGGTAAAGATATAATACATCCGATATTTCCGCTACGGTTAGCTGTTTTATTTCACAAGCTGCTTTTTTTCTGTAAGTTTGCTTATGCCGGCGTGAACACTCAAAATATTTCATGATAATTATTTTATAACGCCAATAGATCATATTATATTTTAACATTGCTCAAAATAACTTGAGCATTTGATCACTTCCGTCGGCGTGTAGATAACTATTTCAAGATTCATATTGTTTTTTATATTTCTTCCACTTGCATAATATCACATTCATATTATTTTTTAATTTTGGGTGTCAATTATTTTTAAGTATAACCATACACATTAAGAACAACTGTTATTAAGAACGCGTGATTATCGCATAAAAACTCGTCATTGCCGTATCACTGCTCAACATTCTTCATTTTTAAGAGCAGAATCATTTCAGCAGTGAATTTTGTCTTTAATTATCATACTCGTGTGTGTGTGTGTGTTTCAATGTAATGGCGATCTTGTATTCCATAATTTGAGATGTCGTGCGACAAACACGTCCGCTCCCGCGGTCTCGGGTTCGCAACCCGGGTGGGACCAACTTCTCCCGCCTTACGGAGGTCGTGGTTCTGAACTTACTGAACGTTTTTGGGAATGGAATAACCACTCAGTCTACAATGTTTTAATTGGGCGTAGATATTTTGGTTCAAACGGAGTACAAAAATATCTTGTCCATCATCACCATGTGCACACCTTTAAATGCGAAATTATTCTGAATTTTTCCAAATTCAAAGATAATTTCTTGTAAAAAGAAAACATTTTTCAAGTCCATTTGTCCATGAATACCGCAATGTGATCAGTTATATTATGTTGTATGTATTTTTTCGACCATTATTTTTTTCCCAAAAATTTTTTCGGTCACGATTTTTGCTACTGCCACACAGTAAAATCTCACAAAAAATATAAACCGTTCCTACTCCCTCAATTCATTCGTAATCCTCCTAATGAATTCACTCTGCATGTAGCATGAATGAATATTGAAACCAAAATTACTTTTTGGATCAAATTCGCTTTTGCTTTTATGGCGTATGTCTCACACTTTCATGCGGCAGCCTTGGCAAAAGTTTCGTGTCGTGAACCGTTATTAACTGGAATTTGGAAGCACGAATACACTCTAGAACCACGCCATCCCAAAAAAATACCACCCAAAACACCTCTTTAAAAAAAAGTAATTAGATCTTGCGAGAAAAGCAATTGGAGACTTTGCCAACGACTCTCTTCGACTGTCATGCAATCCTAACTGCAGTGCCTTACTCCGCGGCATCTCTACGGTGGCGCCGCGCTAAGAAGAAGTAGACGGCGCCGAAAACAATTTAGCCACTGGCGTGATCATCCTCCCCACTCCCACCCAATCAGACTTCGAACTCATCCCAATTGGAATACACCGCGCCCACTGCCATCTTGTACCCTTAGACCCATTCCCTTTTCAACCCATTGTTCCCCTATTCCTAAGACGCCCACTTAGATTCCCTTACTATTTAACAACCTAACTCCAGCCCTTAGTACCTCACTAACTGAATTTATCCCCAAGAATCTTGTTCGTATTCTATTGCGATTGGCGTCACGGAACTTAATAAGTGTGCTAGGAAAAAAGTTCACCTGTTTTTGACCCCACTGTGAGTTTGAGTGTGTGTGTTTTATATGTCCAAATTGGGTGAGTCGAAAGTTTTGTGATTTGTGAAGAAGGAATAGCGAGGGTGGGAAGAAAAAAGTAGTTCGAGATATTCAACTGTTTGGAGCGAAAACGTTTTGCTCAAAAACTGAATAATATCATTATTAATTATGATGAATGAATGACTGGAAGGATTATCTGGACTGGAAGGACTGTATTGGTTATCAAAGATTCAGAAATTATATACGAGAAAAAAATTGTAATACAAAATGGTTAAATCTCTTCCAAGTGGTTTTATTTATTCCATTGTTTATTCATAATGCATGATATGTGTTGTAACCACCACAAATTTGTTGGAGTGGTGGTTCTACTTGGCACCAAAACATGGCCGCAAGGCCAGCATGAACGAGTTTTTTTCAGTCTAAAATGAGCTGCCAACTTACGCTAAGAAGAACTGAATGGCCATGGATGCTATTTTAAGGTAAGGATAGTTTGTTGGGATTATAATGGGCATTCAAATGAAAGTAGAGAATTAGCATGATCATTTCAGGGAAGTTCTTATTTTATTATAAGATCGTCTAAAAATAGAATATTTTTATAAACATGTTATCTTTCAGCGATATTTCGTGATGATTGGAGATACATGTGCTCATGGACTTAAAACATCTCTCGGGGAAACTAATTTTGTCACGGGGTTCAATGTTCACATGACTTAATATCAAGGCTGAGATGTAATAGGCTCTCGAACAAACTTGCTAATGTGAGTAATTTTTCTTCGATTCTTTAAGTTTCCTCGAGGTTCTTTTATTTAGATAAAATCACACGGCTAGTAGGAAGATCTAGAAAAAAATGGGATATGAACCAAGTACAATAAATACAAAACTGATCAAGTGGGAGCTAACTACAGTACTACTCATAACGTATTAATAATTAAAAAAAATATATTCATGATCTATTTCTGTCGTTCGCGGTTTCTAAATTTAGCTAAGCGTCTCGTTAGAATGGTCTCCAGTGAGGTACAAAACATTTTGTAGGTACAGAATGTCAGCTGCTAGGAATGGCATGGAGTGGGAAGTGAGTAACCTTGAGTGGCGTGACGAATGGTTGTTATGGCCGAAGCTGGGGAAGGCTGGGAAGGGTCGCTCTAGCGACCCGAGTGCTGCTAGGGAAATTGCTTATCTGGGAAGAAAATAACCGAGAAAATGGGCTTTTTTGTCAATACACAAAACGGATTTGCTGTAGTTATAATAACTGAATGTGTGGCTCTTGTCAAATGGTAGGCATAATATCAATAAATCAATTAAATAAACCAAAGCGTCTCTAATTTCATTCTTAAATTTCGAAGTCCTATTTTTGTATGCATTTTGCATTCTCAACTATTCCGAATTTTTTCTCCTGACTTGTTAAGTAGAATCAGAGTCATAGTCATCAAAGTTTTATTCATCAATAATAATACTTCCTTGTTTTTTTTCATTATTTTCGCCTTTTATGGCATACTTTTTGTGATTTGGTTCAATTTACAATTTCTTTTTACCAATTTACCAATCACTATAGATGAGTGGGTAACCTCTTGTGACTTTTATTTACATTAAATTACTCTGCCACTCTCTAATTAAGGCAAATTACAACTTTAGAGGTTTTTTTCTTTTTCACCTCTTTGACATAAAGTTCTGCACATCCGCCTGCTTTAAGCGTTTGTAAGAGCTGTACTAGTGAACCAAGACGCAGTTTCCAGAGAATCGATCACCATTATTGAAAAAAGATTTAGTCAAATGAAAAATCAACACTGTATGGGATGCCGCTTGGACATTTGAACTTTCAACGATCCCAAGATGGTCAAAGTGAATCCGTATCTGTCCGCGCAACTCTGAACTTTCCTCCACACGCCTCCCTCCTCTTTGCCCCGTGAGCTCACCCTATTCAATTCGTATGTTTTAGTGGTTGTAGTCATGGACAGGTGGCGTTTTCCTTTTCTTTCGGTCAGTCTCGGATAGGACGGTTCTCTCAAATGGCTAGTTGCACCGTGGAACCACAGCAGTACACTTCGGCCCGCGCACAGAGAGGGAGAGAAAGAGAGGCACATCCACGGACACCAAATCACATTGGTAAGTGAGAGCAAATCTTTCCTTCCCTTTGCCTGCCTTCATACTACCGTCACATATGTATTATTTTGACACACGTCATACCTCCTTCTAAAGTATGATTAGCTCTCGGGTTTACAACCGGGTCATGGTGTTGAGCTGCATCGACGTTTTGAGTCGTAGTCTGCCATCGTCTTCAGGGTGAAACGCCCTTTCCTTTCACCCTGATGACGATGGCAGACTACGCCTTCGAAACGTCGGTACAGCTCAACACCATGACCCGTTTGGAAACCCGAGAATTCTTAATATTAAGCATTCGCCGGGAAAGACTAAGATCCTCATACTGCAGCTTCTTTTTATTTTTTCTACTTTTTAATAACTTCTAATCTCAGTCAGTCTCGTGAGAGAACAAAGAAAATAATATTGTGAGTAGAGCGGTATTTTTTTCAGAAGAAAAGAGTGGGATATTGGAAATAATTACTTTTAAGTAAATGGCTAGGCATGGGTTTGGACGAACTGACCGTTTACCAATCTCAGGATTAAAAGACTGGTGTTGAGTATCAGTCTGTGTACAAGTGCAGGATGTGAGGTTTCGAGAACACACTAGAGATCTATTTTACAAGAGAATGAAATACGGTCCTGGCTAACGTATTAAATAGATTGAGGATCAAATAATATATACAATCATTAGGAGGCTTTATATGCATACCATGAAAAACAAATTTAGCGCATTGAAATTTTTTTTGATTTTTTTCAGAGTATAAATGAAACGCTAATAATTTTACTCTTTTTCACCTGGTTCTGAAGGGAAAATAGAGTTGGATGCGTTTAGTTTCCGGGAGTTTTCGCCGTCAACAGCATGAACGAAGGCAAGGGTGTCTACGAGAGGGTCAATCCATTATCATTCCTATTACACAGCCATTCGCGCTCCCCATTTGTTGTTCCAACTGTTGTAAGGGTAGAATGGTTTATTTTGGTATCTCTAAAAGTCCCTTCCCGCATACGCTTGACCTTGGTCAATGAGTATCTCTGTCCCCCACCATGCTTGTGTTTATGAGTAGAATATTTCTGCGCTTCCGAGAACGCTCTAGACAGCTTACCTCTTTCATGCGCTGTCAAACATGCCACCGTGTCGGTTAAATGTTTAAAAAAACACAAGCATGCGACTTGAATAGTATCGTATATTTCTCATGGTGCGTCATCTAACATTAAGGTCGTATAGGTTAAAATAATACGACCCTCACCATACCGTGTGTGCTCTAAAACGGCCGATTTCTTTGCATTTACTTGTGTAATTGCTGTGCACATTCATTTTAGCCTTCTGACGACGTAGTGGGCAATTTGTCCAATATCGATTTAGTTAAAACAACGAAATATTCCATTGCAACATCCAGCATTTCCGTCACCATCCTATTTGTAGCGGGGACTGCTGAAGTAATTTCACTTGTTGACTTGGATGAGTCTTTAAAATCATGCCTACAATAGGGCACAAGGACGGAATCAGTTATGCAATGTTTTCAGGGCGATCGCTGCCGCCACCATAACTTCGTGACTGAGTATACGATTAGAATAAATGTGATCCCGTTCGATAGGGTATACGACTACGATGCAAACATGATCTTGAGTATGCGCTTTGCATAAGTGCACCACGGCGGCCAATGGTGACATGTGGTCATTTTGAGCGTGGGAGAAAATTTCCGCCCCATACATCTTACGATTCCAATGTGCAAGCGTACTGTTTTTGTTATGACACGATTATATCGTCAAGAACTTCCAATGTCAGGCTGATGTATCACCGTATTCTTTGTGTCAAAACAAAAATAAACAATAAAATTTCTAATGAATTTTCATACGCCTGCCCATGTTTGGCGGAGAGCCCAGAGGAAGTTCAGGAATACGTGTTTACTCGGAAAGGGCGTCTAATAAGTTATTGACGACTGGATATTAGTAATAACCTGTCGTGATGTCCGTGGCGGAACGAGTGAGACGGCTTCGGGAGAGTCAGAAAGTCAGAAACCGCGCCACAAGCATCTCGAAGACCGCTAAATATTATTCAGTAATGCAAATATAGCCATATTAAGCTCATGGACGTGACCCCGATGCATGGCCTTATATATGGCCACATATAAATGGTCACATCCGGCCTTTTCGCAGAAAAGAGATTGAAGGACGTATTGTACCGCTTCTTGACAAAGTGTTCTATCGGTGAAAGATCATCTCCACTTTCAAAACAGAATGCGAGGCTCTGATACCCACCATCAATGCAGATAACGCACGCTGTACACCAATTCTTCTTTCTACCTCAAATACTCTCTTTTATACGTGACGCACACAGCAAAGGCATAAAGTATCTTGTAATTCCCACACGATTTCAGGCCCGCTGTTGCTCCTGCGAAATTAAATATTGACCCGAGAGTTGATTGTTCCCCCTGCCGGGCAGAACGGAATAATTCTTCGAGAAAAGAACTGAGCGGTGTGTTAGGCGCAGTTAAAGTGAATTCAACGTCTGCTTGTCTCGCTCATTCCTCCTTTTTGAAAAAAATGAATTTTTCAGGATTATGTTTTTACCAGCGTGTCTCTTATGTAAGAAGTCATCACCATCCACGTCCTCCACCACCCACCATCCACCTTAGGATACCTCGTCCATTATTTAACGGCAATCTGCTCCATTTTGGAGTGTTTTCAAATAATGACACGGTGGATGATAAACGTGTGACTTCTAAACCATAATTATTTCTTCATTATACGCATTCACATACGGTTATTATGAATTTCCGCACTAAATACGTCACGTAATGTTTGTCAAAAAGCGGCCATTCATTTTAACATCTTATAATGTTCTCATTTTTTGATTCGATAGCAGCATCCTTCATTGAAAATATGGCAAGCAATATGATTTATTGAGATTGCCTCTTATTTATTGTCATATTTTTTAGAGCATGAACCTTGAGCACAAGTTGGGATTGAAAATGCCTTTATTATTGGTTATCAGATCGCTGTTAACGAGGGGATTCCGAGAATTGCTCAGAACTATTACATGATTGTAAATGGATAAATAAATACTTAACATTGCATGTATTGAACATATAAATACTCATAATTTAGCATTTAAAAAACATGTATTTCTCAATTATTAGAATCCTCGGCATATGTAACATACCGTCAATGTCCGAATCTTGAAAGTAATTTCATTAACTCGTTGTATTTTTTGGTTTGGAATCACATTTCAAAAGTTCATTTCAAGGGTTTAATGCGAATGTTTTGACATGTACCTTTCCCTGAATAAAATCCGTATCAGAATAAAGAAGGAAGTGACGCAATCTAGTTCTAGATCTAGTTCACAGCACATAAGAATCATTTATAATCCAACGGAAGTACATTTATCCTTGTGAAGACGGATACGGAGGTATGTACTCTCAAATCGATTAGGTGAAACATGCACATAATATCCAGCGGAAATGTTATTTGAAACTCTTGGAAGAGTCGTCTCCGTCGAATGTAAATATCCGAAACTCGGTAACGCCTTTGAGCCAAGGTCTTATTCATCATTAATCCCCTCGTCGTTAAAATGCAAAGGTATTCTATGCTTTTACATCTCCTTTGAAATAGCGAGCGAATCCCCATGCATCTTGTTATCTAATCGGTTAAACCTATCAGCGAAGTTTCCTTGTTAAAACTTTTTTCTCGTATCGGTTTCCGAGACACTCCTATCGGGACAATCCTCTTCCCTGCCTGCAACGAACCAATTTGCACTCCCCGGATTATCCTACCATCGCCCCGCTCCTCGCCTTAGCCGTCCTCCATTTGAACCCTTACTCCCCACACACCCTTCCTTTAGTGCTTCCGACCTTTTTGAGGACTTACCCCAAGACGGGATTTCCTGGCATTGCCGAGTCTCCTCTCGCCCTAAGCAGTTGTCGGTTGGATGTCGAGGCTTGTAAGGGTGGGACGGGTTCTTTAATCCCATCGACCCGGAATCTCCCGCCTGCAAGGCGCAAGGAAGGGTGGCGGAGAGGGGGGGCGTATTTGAGGAAGGGCGGGGAGAGAGAGAGGAAGGAGGAAATGGCCCACCATGTGTCGAAGGAGAGAGGAGTCGTGTGAGACTACGCTAGTGGTGGCTGGTCAAATGGAAGCGGGGGTTGGAACGGGGGCGAGCGTCGCTTGACGGCATCGGGAGAACTGCAATGGTTTAGTGCACGGGGCGCGGAGTGCGGGGGAGTGGTTGGTGGATGTTCTCATTCGTATCAAGGAAAACAGTCGCATTAGATCGAACCGATGATTGTGCACTGGTCCGTTTTTACTTTCTGATCATTATTTCAACCACTGTCGTGTTCAGAGGTTTAGTGCATCGCAATAGTCTCAGTACTTCCCAATATTATTGGTTCACAGGTGATCCAACGGTTAGGGCATTGAAATAGCGTGAGTACTAATCGGCCAAACAAAGCCAGGCAACGAGATCCGTTCTCAGTGAGGTTCAAACTCAACCACCTCTCTCGCAAACTAGAAGTAAACACTACGAAGTTGGTTAAAAAAAGATCTCAACTCGTTAAACCTTCACTCAAATGCATTTATGGATCTAGTTGTTAATGAATGTGTCCCACAGAGAAAGAGCGCAGATTTATTTTAATTTTTAGTATTACCCAGTGGGGAATTAATTGCCCAAAAGATGTTCAAAGAAAGTTCAGTAAAGAATATGTAAACGTTAAAACAACATTCAAGAAGGACATTCAATGAGCGTTTTTTTTGCACTCACAGAGAGTGCGAAGAACATTCATTGGGATACTTCATAGAATGTTCAAAGAATGTTCAACGTAAATGAATTGCGGCTGAAATTTATTTGAATTAATAACATATGAAACATGAAGGAATGTTTAAAAAATAGTTCTCGTGAAATGATTCTCGATTCATATCGTATTACCTCTCCACTGACTTACCTGCTCTCTCAAATAAAAAATTATAATTTGCAATTAATCACTATGAATGTGCAGTTAAGCGTACGTAATATTAGTATGTTATAGCATCCTATCTTGTATCTTCCTAACGTCATTGTACCCATGTCACCTTATTAGGTACGCATACCTACCTTACGACTCTACGCGCATTTCTAGCACCCGATATTGAAGTATCGATGTAAAGAAAGTTGTATATACCTACTTTCCGACACAAAATTATGTGAACTCGAGTTTGAAGCTCAGTAACAAATTAACCAATGACTATACATAAAAACCAATTAAATTATCTTTTTCTTTGGTT
Source organism: Pyrrhosoma nymphula (assembly GCA_963573305.1). Classification (NCBI taxonomy): domain Eukaryota; kingdom Metazoa; phylum Arthropoda; class Insecta; order Odonata; family Coenagrionidae; genus Pyrrhosoma; species Pyrrhosoma nymphula. The sequence goes on along the minus strand of OY754327.1, from coordinate 24,172,580 downwards.
TATTCTGTATTTAACGGTTATAAATAATATTTTATAACATTTTTAATTATATTTTTTAACGAAGCATTAACGTAAAAAGTGCCCTTTTTTAAGAGTATTTCAAGGAGTCACGTTTAAAATTTGTTTTCTTAAAAACGCGCTGTATTATGGGCACCAAATGTTATAAACTGATAGATAATATCGTTTTTTATGTATATAATAAATTATAGAATTATATCCGAGGCTGCGCTCGGCGGCGATTCGCCTGGATTACCCTTGCGGCGTTGCCGCGACCGTGCGTCGGTGGGCCGGGCCGAGCGGCACACTCAGCTCAGCCTGGCTCAATTGTCTTTTATTAATAATATTTTAAACGCTTTCCATCAGCGTTTCACATGAGAGCTTTGTAACTCCAACAGACGCTTTAAAAATATTTTTTTCTAATTTTTTTCGATTTCTTTTTTTAATGATTTTTTGCTTTTTGTTTTCGTGCATATAACTAACTACTTTTATTCGTAGAAATCTGATAAGCCATCATTTACGTCAAATTCTTCTGGGTTGCTTTCAGAATCAGAGCTCTCTAAATTGAAAACAACTGGCTGCACTTCTGAAAGTAGCTCACTCAGGTGATCCTTTTCCCAATAGTTCTCTTCAATTTTTTTACTGTGTTTAATACAGCTTTTCAACAACTCAGGCGTGACAGAGCGTAAGACTGATTGACATAGGTCCCTAATCACTCCTTCGGCGTTTTCTTTTTCCTCCGACTTTACTCTATTTAATATTGCAATATTATTTTTCACAGAAGCCCAAATTAGTTCAATGGCATTCAATTCACAGTGTGAAACTGGCAGCCAAAGTAGTTTCACGTATTCTCTCAGCTCTTAGGTAATTAAATTGAGTTTCCTCTTGGGGGTTCCAATGTAAGGTCGAAGTAAGTGAATTAAGGATTTATTTGTGAAATATTGAAAGTTAGATGTGTATGGCGGAAGGAGGATGTCCTTTTTAATAATCCGATCGATGATTACTTCTTTTTTCCAAGCCAATGTTGGATTATTTGTGTCAGGATCTAACATAGTATGGTACGGGGCCTGATCAATGGCTATTGCAGAACTTGGTGGGCGAATTGTCATAATATGTCGAAACTGTTCTTCAAAATGGCGGGCATTCATTTCCTAGTAGTAACCATAGACCTTGAATATAGGCTATATTCAAGGTCTATGGTAGTAACCTCCCGTTCCTTTTTTCCCCACAAAACAATGCTCAGCGCCCTCCAAAAATCCATCCGCACTTCCTATGTTCACAATGATTACACGTTTTCCCGCACCTGATGGCGTCTTAAATCCATCCACCCCTCCAACCGAAAACTTCATGAAGATGGCCACGGTATTGGTCAAAACTTGTGTAGCCACAGTTTGATGCTTCAGTTACGTATTCCTGCCAAGCATAAGACATAGTATGATTTGGTCGTGAGTTGTTTCTTCTTCGATGGGAGTGGGGAGCTATCACTCAGGTTCTCATTGTTTTTGGCGCTCACGTTTTTCACAGATCGAAGCGAAACTCCAAGGCAGTCGGCGGCACGTCGATACACCCAACTCATCCCCCTCAACTTTGAAAAAACAAATAGCACTTACTGTCATCCGAATTTCACATTCCGAAAATGGTGACCTTGGTGGCATGTTGAAGATGCCTACACTGAACGAAATGTTAAGAGAGACTGAATCGAATAGGGGTTTTCAAAAGGAATAGCTCAACATAAATCACAGGAAATTCCATCACATTATGAGTTATGACTCGAGGGAGTAAAGTTCGTATTACCCTGCCCGGTCACGCCGTGTTTCTTTTTACCGCAAATAACCGCCCGGGATAAGCCTCGTACTCGGCCCACCGTTGCTGCAACGCCGTAAGGGTAGTCGAGGCGGATCGCCGCCGAGCACAGCCTCAGTGAAATGATATAAATATCAATCAATACAAAATCAGCCACTTATCATTCCTTATACTGGCATAATAAATATTAATTACTTATGATTTGTTTATGACAGCGCAGCCAAGAACGCTGTTCTACAACGTCCCGCTCCGGAGAAACATTTTGTGAATGAAGTTCACAACAAAAACTTTTTTTTACAAGATATCATTCTAAAATTTATTATATACATAAACAACAATATCAGTGTAAAACATTTGGTGCCCATACTTCAGCGCGTTATTAAGAAAACAAGTTTTAAACGTGACTCCTCCGTGAAATACGCCTAAAAACGGGCACTGTATACGTTCTTGCTTCGGTAAAAAATATAATTGTAAATGTAATAAAATATAATTTATAACTTTTAAACGCCAAATAAACCAAAGAAAAATATAATGTAATTGATTTTTATGACCAATCAATCATTGGTTAATTTGTTTTTGAGCTTCGAACTTGAGTGAACATAATTTTGTGTCAGACACTAGTCATTTCCGAGGATATTTATCGTCGAGAACTAACATTATTAAATGGCAATTCCTTGATAGTTTGATGAAATTCCATCATATTTCGATAACAGTTATTTGGTATTAATTATTTTAAACCTATAATGCTACATATTACGTATATAAATGTAATATTACAGTGAATAAACAAGATTTATATATAAAAAACAAGATATATGCGTACAGTTCAGTGTTCATCCGTTACAGTCAACAGTTAAACTAATTACGTACATAATGCGATACCACATGCAGGCATTAATTTGAGGAATAATATCGTAAATATGGTGTGTTAGAATATTCCCTAGAATGTATAATGAATACATTTGTCGTTTATGACAATTCAAATATACATGGTTTAAAGGTGCTCTTTAAATGTTCAACCAAGAAGCATTTTTGAATAATACTTCGTGGACTAGAAATGAACGATCTATGAACAGTCTCAAATGAATAGTACACTCTTGAACATTCAATGAACATTCTATGGTTGTCTGCTCAGGATAATTCAGTGGTGGACTACTTTTGAATTAGTTAATGAATGTCTTCTGGATGGTCTCTCCCCACTGGGTAATAATAGAGACTGAAAAACTCAGAGTAGCTAATCCACACTATTTAATAAAAGGATGAAAAATCGACCTAGGTTTCGACACGTTGTGTCATCATCAAGGTAACTTTCCTTACTGGTCATAAGCTGTACACATGCCATATAGTCGTGACAAGGAGGGGGGGAAGAAGAATGAGTAGGTGAGGGAAACCAGGACAAATCAGTGTGATAGGACTTAAGGGATAAGGGCGGACAAAGAAGGGTGAGTTGAACTTGGTTTGAAGATGACTAATTAACGTGGAAGAAGGATTATAAGGAGGGGTGAATGAGTAGGGACCACATTGTCATTACATATCATTATATTATCAATGCTAATCATAATCAAAAATTATTCAGTTAAGTCCAATTATAGCCCATTGTTTAAAACATTTAAAATCTCTGATTCCAAACCACAGGAATGGCACATTTGACAAAGATGTTTTGCGTACCTAGAAGTTTCGTTGTTGTTAATAGAACGCCTCTAGCAAATCTAATTCTAAATATTTACTGTCTATATTATATTATACTGCTAAAATAAAAGTCTAAATATATACCTACTTCAACAACTGGTGCCTGAAGCTTGAGTTAACACAATTCACTCCTTATAATCCGTTCCTCCTTCCACGTTGATTAGTAATCTTCAGTTCAAGTTCACCTCCCCCCCTTCTGTGTCCGTCCTTATCTTAATCCTTCTGCACTGTATTCCAAGCCTTTTATCCTGGTTTCCTTCTCCTAACCATTCCTTCCCCACCCCTCCTTGTCACGACTATGATATATATATAAAGCACGTGACTAGTAAGGAAAATTACATTGAATATGACACAACGTGTCTTCCTCGGGTCTGCCTTCAACGTGTCGTGTCAAAGGGGGAGGATTCCCTCCCCCCTTGAAATTTTTCCCCTTCCCCACTCCCTCCCTCCACTTTCCCAACCTCCCTCACCCACCTTCTCTTGTATATATATCTTGATTTCCAAATTTATGTACCTGATGATGATGCAGTGCATCGAAACCCGGGTCGATTAAAAATTTTAACTGCGGAAAATTGCATCGTTCTGTTCTTCTTACTTAATCAAGCACTTTTGCCACAATTATTTTAACTCCACTCCCAGTTTCTGGTTTGACTGTGCATTGTTCTCCTGACTGCTTTTTGGTCTGCGCCAGCTAATTATCAACGTCTAGTAAAGGAAGTGTAGATAGTAACTGTTCTAGAGGAGGAAAATCCGTCAGTCTCAATGTTTTCACCTATTATTTATCCATTACTAAGCGAATGAAAGGAGTGGTATTTGCAGGAATAATAATCAACGTCTAGTAAAGGAAGTTAGGATAGTAATAGTTCTAGTAGTAATATAATTATTGATAATTAGGATTCAGTTATCAAAACTTACATCATTCACTGATTAGATTAACGTATTGTGATCGAGGCCCAACAGGAAGGGTTCTCGGTGAAACTCTGTGTTTTGCGAAAAAAATGCATTTTTTAAACCCGACATCCAGACTGGATGAGCCATTCATTGGATGATGTCGCCCTTTCTTTGTACGAGCTTGGGTTTGGTGGGAGACTTTGGGTGGGTAAGAATTTTAGATTTTTTGGACGGGGATGGTCGGGGGAACGTGCGAGGTCCTGATTTGAACTGGGGTGAGTGCTGCATGCCTGGTGTGGAATCACCCCATGCCACACACCCTAGTAGTGGCTTCGTAGATGTATGAACCCATTTCTGGAAAATAAGCTTTCCATTCTTATGACAATGAGTCAATTGTGGCAACTTTGAATACTTAAGATTCCCATGATTAGAACTCAAAAATGCCGGCGGAGAACAGCCTTTTCTTAAACTGGGTTGTCACTCACTGAGTTATTTTGCGGGTGAGACGCAAAGGCCATCGCCTTCGACGTATTTGTTTGGAACGAGGACGGAATGAAGGAGAGAGTAATACATCTGGACTTCCCACACTGACATGTTGAACAACGTTTTTAACGCTTCCTGGAGCAAGTGCCTCCTCTCTCCCTTTCTCTGGCTATCGAGCGTCTCCCCTCGGCCCCCTCCTTCCCCACTCGCCATCTTCGCTCTCGATCGCCAGTGGTCGGGCCTCGCAAAGCCTTCCACCTTCCTCTGCAAACATTTCAATCCATTTTCATTCGCTGCCTCCAGCCAAGACTGGAACTTCCTCCTCCTTTTCCTCCTTATTTGATCCACTAACTTCCTCCTTTCGCCGTGAAAGTGTTTTCCACCTGAATATTTTGAGATTATAATGTGAGTGTCCTAACTAAATTTGGAACTTTTCGTGCACCTTATTAAATTACTTTAGATCATATATGTTGAACTAATTGTAATCACGAGCGGACACATGGTATTAATTCACAACCTTCTACTGTACGTTTCAAAGTGTGAACAAAACACTGTAATATGGATTCGTAGTGGTAGGAATCAGGTGAAAAATCTTTCACTGTGAAAGGATCTTTTCCCCTTAGAGAAACAGAGAAAATCGAAATGCATTCCCAGAGAGGGAGTATCAAAGGCATGGGTTATCATAGAATTAATAATAATCATGAGTGCTCACGAGTGCTGAATTCAATCCAACATTATCATCGGCAACTTTACAAAATGAAAAAATATAAAGAGCGCTATCTACGCATTTTTATTTTCCACCATTGAAAAAGAATGTCTTTAGTTTCTATCAAATTTTTGTCGCGTGTGTTTACGACATGGGTTTTCTTTGTTTCTCAAAAAGGGGACATTTAAGGATCCGTCTGCCACAAAGTGTCCGCAAAATATGCTTCTGGCGAAGACTAAAGAAATGCTAAAGTCGGTTTTCGGATGTAACAACCGTTTTACCTTAATATCTATGTTCCCGTAATGGATATCTCATAGGTCTATGCGTCTTTCAGTCTTCTGTTATCAAGTTTTCCCATATATTTTCAATAGCAATGCCCAGAAAGTTTTGAACATTACCATTGAAAGAAATGCTATCCATCCGAAAGCATTATGCCTTTCTCCCTTTGGTCACGCGAATTTTTGCAAATGGTGAAGACTTGAGGTGCCATTACTTTTTTTTGCCTGAGGAATGATCGTGCAAGGTAATCTCAGGGAGTTTTACTTGTTTGTTACTAATGGCTCACTATTCAAACAAATGTTTTCTTTTAATTTTAGCGTATATGTCGGGAGTTATATATATGTTGAACTAATTGTAATCACGAGCGGACACATGGTATTAATTCACAACCTTCTACTGTACGTTTCAAAGTGTGAACAAAACACTGTAATATGGATTCGTAGTGGTAGGAATCAGGTGAAAAATCGTTCACTGTGAAAGGATCTTTTCCCCTTAGAGAAACAGAGAAAATCGAAATGCATTCCCAGAGAGGGAGTATCAAAGGCATGGGTTATCATAGAATTAATAATAATCATGAGTGCTCACGAGTGCTGAATTCAATCCAACATTATCATCGGCAACTTTACAAAATGAAAAAATATAAAGAGCGCTATCTACGCATTTTTATTTTCCACCATTGAAAAAGAAAGTTTTGAACATTACCATTGAAAGAAATGCTATCCATCCGAAAGCATTATGCCTTTCTCCCTTTGGTCACGCGAATTTTTGCAAATGGTGAAGACTTGAGGTGCCATTACTTTTTTTGCCTGAGGAATGATCGTGCAAGGTAATCTCAGGGAGTTTTACTTGTTTGTTACTAATGGCTCACTATTCAAACAAATGTTTTCTTTTAATTTTAGCGTATATGTCGGGAGTTACCTCAGCGCCAAAAGCGCAATGCTTACACTTTGAACAATAATACCGATTTTTATGCAAACATTTTATGCTCGGGGGTAAAGTGGGACTTTTCCATTTATATACGACCCATTTCTATGACATGGAAATAGGCTACGCTAGCCTGAACATGAGTATTAACAGAAAAATAAAATATTTCTATGCAAAATGTATAGTTAACAATTGTAGAAATAATTAGTGTTTATTTACTATTTGAAGCAAAATGTTAGAGTAATGGGAAAACACTTTTATTTAATAATCTGGTGGTCGACTTGTATCCCAAAATCTTTCCTTTGTGTTATAAGTTGCTATGGTAATGAATTCAACGGAAACTAAGTAGATATTGCATCTCAAAAGTTTGAATGTCTTTTAGTCACGTTTTTTTCATTCCAGATAGCCTACCGATTAAACCTTAATTTAAGAACGTAATTGTGTTATCAAACACCTTTTTATTCAGTTACTCTGCCATTGACTCTCTTTGCGTAACTCTCATCCATCATTCTTTCTAGAATGTTTTCTAGGGGAAGGCATTTTTTCGTTTTTGAGTTGGGAGACATTTTTTACCAATTACGTCTTTATGATTTAATTTATGCCTCTATGCGAACGGCAAATACTGAAGCCCCAAGGCCCCAAGCCCCAAGAAATTGTGGGCCCCAAGAATTCGAAGCTGTTCTCATATTTCATGGAAACTGATTCGTGCAATAAACCAACGAGCACTGCACTTACCAGTGAAGCGCTCGCTAAAATACTAGGTGAAGCTTTGTCATACCTTTTCAATGGGGAGTGAGAACATAAAAACCGTTTTTTCTGATTTATAAAGCAATGATTGCCTGTAATTAAATTTTTGGGCTCGGGATAAAACCTTCGAAGTGGAATTTCGGAATTTCCCTAGAGTGGGCCTCCACCATCATTCTCTTACTTTCTGGAATGGTCACCCAAACCTCTTCCATAATCCCTCCTGTGGTCCTGATCCTCGCCTGGAACACTATTCCATGAGATCAGCGAACCGCGGTTCGAAATGAGTTGACGAAATCCTCCCTTGTTCACCTTACCATGACAATGGAAACCAGCCCGTAGTGACGAATGCCACTCATTCCGCGGCGTTAACGGAGGAGGGTCATAATCCTTTGGTGGAATGGAAGTCCATGGAGCAGATAATCCTTCAGAGGAAACAAAATGCTGAGGTTTTTTCGAATAAGAGGAGCAGGGTGGAAGGTCCTGGAGGCTGGGGGAAGTGAGAAGGATATTTGAGATCTCAAGAGTTGGGGGTGGGGAGGATCCAAGTAAAGACAGGGAACGGTCGGAAGGGTAAAAAAAAACTGAAATGCAAATCCTTAAATCCACACCCTTGTAACATCGGAATGAAATACCTTGCTCATCTGAGAAATATTTCACGTGCCGATTTTTTTCGAGTTTATGCGATGGAAAAAGGCGGTTCTTCGAGTGTATTGGGAATTTTTGAACCATTTTCCAGAGGAGGAAAATCCGTCAGTCTCAATGTTCTCACCTATTATGATTTATCCAATACTAAGCAAATGAAAGGAGTGGTATTTGCAGGAATAATTATCAGCGTCTAGTAAAGGAAGTTTAGATAGTAATAGTTCTAGTAGTAATATAATTATTGATAATTAGGATTCAGTAATCAAACTTACACCATTCACTGATTAGATTGACGTATTATGATCGAGGCCCAACGGGAAGGGTTCTCGGCGAAACGCTGTGTTTTGCGAAAAAAAATGCATTTTTTTAACCCGATATTCCGACTGGATGAGCCATCCATTGGATGATGTCACCCTTACTTTGTATGAGCTTGGGTTTGGTGGGAGACTTTGGGTGGGTGGGAATTTTACATTTTTTGGACAGGGACGGGCTGGTCCATGTCAGAGAGACCATAGCAATTGAAATTTACGCTTGAATCCCTTCCGGTTGTTGGTTGATCATAAAAAAAGGACAAATGACCAAAATAAATTCCAGCAGAATCGGATCGGATCAAATTCATTACCATGATACGGGCATCAGTTAAAAGGGTGAGTTGAATAACGGGCAGAAGAAGCTATAAGCATGCGCAAATAAAATATCGTGAAGGGGAAATACCATTACGCAAATGAAGAGACAAATCCCATCACCAGCTTCATTGCTGATTCCAGAATTATTGCCTTGCCTTACATTTCTACGCACAAGCGGAATCTCTGCCAAAATATGTAAATTGTTGGCAAGTTTGGGTTCTAAACTGCGAAGGTTTTTTTCAGTTTTTCAGTAAACAGTATTTTAGTATTGCCTCACCGCTTACATTTATCACCACTGCTATTACTTTTGTCTGAAGAACAGTATTTGTGCCAAGTACTGTTTAGAGACGAAGACCATTTAACCATGGATGTTATCTTACATATTTCATCGAATATTATATAAAAGATCCATTGATTATTTAAATAGCATCATGAAATTTTTATTGTTTTAATATAAATTTTGTCTACTTTCATATTATGCATTTTGTCCTATTAAAGATTTTCAGGGCTAAGCGTATTCTAAGAGATATATAAACGGTAATTTAAGTAGGTAACTTAAATATGTAATCAGTGTCAATTCACATGGTTTCAGTTCCTCTCAACCTATACTTAACTACCCCTTGTCAAGATGGAAGAATCAAGGGTATAAGTTGAGGCATCTTTTCCCAACACATCAAAATGTCTTTAAGTTGAAAAATATAACTTATAGTTTTCAAAAAATTTAAGTTTTATATTAAGACGAAGAATTTTTAAATTTTAAATTTTCTATATTCCATGTGTAGCGTCAGACGATGTTTGTAAATTATTATCGCTTATTTTCTGCTTTCTTTATTCTTTAATTCATCTCACACGTGCAGAGCAGCTGCCAGTCCTGCTCTCTCTCCCCCTTAACAACCCATCTCCCCACAAACAAAAACTTCGTAACCAAAACATTTTAACAATCAACACAAAAATAAATTAAAACATTTAAAAAAAACTATACCGAATTAAAAAAATCAAACACAAATACCGAGGTACTGTTAAAACGCTACAGTCTTCCTCCACTCTTTGAAGAAATTTGTTCAGGGATATTACAAAAATTACATCCCTGGACAAAATATGGCTGCGAACTTTTGGGAGTACCTACCTCTTGCCGATCGGCGCCACACTCCGAACACCGCCCTCGACCCCCAAACTATATGTCGCGGTCAAGTCTACTTTTTTTCTTTACTTACTCTCAAGAATTTTCCCTTTCCTTAGTTCATCTGCTACTTCCCACCCGTCACTGTCTTGTTCCTGCTTTCTAATCTTGTCGACTTTTTCTTTCTTACCTTTCCTAGAATTTTCTTCATCTTTTCTTTCACTCTTTCTTTATCGAATTCTCTCTTGCCCCCAACCTGACCTTCCTTCCTTGCTAGTTCTTTGATTTCATCCGTAAACTTATCATATTCTCTATTATCATCTTCCAGACCTTGTGCCTCCACTACCCCACCTTCTTTCAGTCGCAAAGTGACTTTGCCATCCAGCAAAACTTGGTTTTTATCCTGAGGTACAGAGACGTCTTGTATTTCAAGTTCTTCTTTATTAGCATCCTTAACTTCTTCAGGAATGTCCCTTTTAGGTTATTTTTCTTTTTACTCTGCCCATTCTGTCTCTCGACTCCTTTCTTTGCTCACTGCTACCTCCTTCTCATCAAGCCTCATGTCTTCCTTGTCTCTAGGTCCAGCATCTACATCAGATATTTTCCGATCTGTAGTCTCAGCTTGAAGCTGTCGATGCCTTCCTTCCAGTGCTTCGATCTTCTCTTCTTGTTCTTGGTTTATATTCTCCTGCTCTTCATTTTCCTTCGAAATTTTAGGCAACCTTTCTTCCTCTTGCTCTCTGCTTCTTTCAATAAATGACCGCCTTTGGTGAAGCCCAGTAATTCTTTCATTAATTGTGGAAAAGTTAATCAACTGATCTCACAGATCTCTGGAAAACAGTCATTCTTAGTTCTCTTTGCTGCTTCAGTCTGTACCACATTTTTACAATGCCTCTTTAATTGCCTTTCTCTACATATTTCAATTAGCCATGCAGTTGCATTTCCCAAAATGTATATACCCCGATCTAATTCATTTGGCACAACCACAGCTTTCCCAAATACTCTGCCAAATTCGCCAATTACTTCTACTTGAGTAATGGGAAAATATCGATCGTGTACCTCTAGAGCTTGTTGTATCCGCACTATATCTCCCGTATACATGTGGGCCACTGGACCACATTCTGGGCTACTATGTCAATTGTTGCACCCGTATCACGCAATATCTTCATTGGCTTTCCATTTATCATTCCAACACTCAGATATTTCCCAAATATATTATCATTATTCCCACATTTTTTTAAATTGAAATATTGTTTTCCTTCACTAGCCTTTTCCATTTTCTCTGGACAAGCACAATTAAGTGTTGCATAGAGCCACATCCGTAACACCTGGGTTGATATTATTTCTCGAAATCAAGATCTGGAGGTGCAGGTCTAGCCTTCTGTTCATGATAAAAGTCTCGTTTCTCTTCAGCAGGATGTGCAGAATCAAGCTTTGGCTTGGTGGACTACATTTTTGTTATTTTGTTGATCGTTGATATAATGGTCCGTTGTTTTCCGTCCCATGCTTTCTCTAGTAACGTCAAAACTATCAAGTTTCTCAGCCAGCACGTGAGGATCCTTGAAGTTTGGCCATTCATCTATCAAGTGATCTCGCACATCTAGGGACACCTTTCTTTTCATTTGATCAGTCACTATCAGTTTCTTTAACTCTTCAAAAGAGTTCACTTGCATACCCTCAATCCACCCTTGAAAATAGTTGGCCAGTTTATATACTAAATCACTCCATGCCATGACATTTAATTTAGACTACTTGTAAAACCACTGTCTGAAGACTTCTGCGCTGAATTTATATTTCTTGAGTAGTAACTCCTTGACTACTTCATAACTATCAGCTTTTCCACGGGGCTCCCTAGAAATTACATCGTTAATCTCGTTCAGTAGTAACCCAGTCAAATAAAATACCAGTTGATGTTCTGGAATACCGACCCTATCAGCCTGTCCCTCAAACTGTTGGAGACACAAACATATTTTCACTTCTAGGGTTAAATTTTACCATATGCCTCGTCAAATCTATCTTCGGCGTTACCCTTTGAGTAGTGTCCACTTCTGATCCGTCGCATTTACGGTTTGAATTGATCTGAAAAATCTTGAGCCTTTCAATTTCTAATTGAAACATTCTTTCTTCTGCCAAACTTTTCTCCTCCGTTAAAAACTTCAACATTCCTTAAACATATTCCTCCTCATAGTTTTCACTATCTAATATCGCTTTCTTATAATCCACGGCTATAGCATCCTCTTCCACATCGGCGCCGACTTGATACGCGATCTTTCTCAAAATGTCCTCAGTGGCTATAGCCAAATACGCTATTATGAAATCTTAAAGTTTGTTTTTTTCCTTAAATTACGAGAAAACTGCGATCATGCACGTAGAAGTCAAGAGCAGTACCCAAAATGCGTCAAATATTCGGCAATCGGTACTCACCTATTCACCAGCACAGCATTATCGCAAATCCTTGTGTAAATTTAATTTTTATACCTGGAAGATAAATAATACATTAAAAAATCACATATATTAAAAAGCAAAATCATTCTAAATGTATGCTCTTTATTTTTACATTTCATTTCAATTATCCAATTATAACTTGGAACGCGACATACGTTCTTTCGTCAAATATCCGATTGTAAAATGACCTGGAAGATAAATAATACATTAAAAAATCACATATATTAAAAAGCAAAATCATTCCAAATGTATGCTCTTTATTTTTACATTTCATTTCAATTATTCAATTATAACTTGGAACGCGACATACGTTCTTTCGTCAAATATCCGATTGTAAAATGACGTGACTCGGTTAATCTATTTTTAATCAAGTTTTATTCATTTGATTTTCCTACCATAAAGCAGAATAGTTTTTATTTGGGACCGATAATTATTTCGATATGTTTTCATTCTAATTTTTACTAATCACTGGGCGAGATTTAAAGCAATTTGTAACTGAAAGCTCGTTGAAAAGCTTACAACTGGACATTTAGGAAAGCTATTTTACTTACTTTTTTTGCCTCCAAAGTCCACTGCGAAGAATAATGTGTTCAGTCTGATGCAAAAGGCGTCGTAAAATTGCAATTTTAATTAAGTTGAAGCTTTTGGTCGAGTTTGGCTGCATGGTGACTCTAAGTTCCCATTCCTTAGCACAATGATGACCACAGCGTTGGAACTCTTGTGCAATTTCTAGCTTATTTTCTCGTGCTTGGACTTCCTTGGTTGTTGCCATGTCATAGTTAGCGTTCGAAATTATTTAATACCTCAAACTTCCTGGTCTCAAAGCCCAATGGGTGACTTGACCCATTACCTTAATGTGCTTCAAAAATGTTTCCCATAAACATTTTTTTTAAGTGTAAACGCACGTTTCTATAGGCGCACCACTAACAGAAAATTCTGCAAGCGGTAAATCGGATTCTGGGCGTCACACTCTTTTTCTCACGTCATGCTTAGCATGTCGAGTGTAAACTCAAGAGAACGCTCACTCTGTAACAGAGTAAGATACGCGTACCGAAGGTCCGAGGATCGATTCCTAGTGGTGCAGTTTGTTTTCGTCTCGATTTCATTTATTTTCGTACTTATGTTTTTATATATATATTTATATATTATATTTTATATTTATCAGAATATCGCTTTAGTAGTTTAAACGTCTCCCGTGTGGTCTTAATGAGGTTCCGCCGCGACTGTGTTGAGTCAAAACCAATACTAAATTCCACATTTTTGATATTTTGTCAAATAAATCCTGCTTTCACTGATGAAATGCGTTACCTATAGAAACCCAAAAATAAGGAACAAAATACGCAGATTATTCCACGAATGTATTTTAAATGAGCACTTTTTTCCAGGCATAGGAGCCATTTCCTACGAATTACCGCATTTTGACTTCAATTACGGCATTAATTCTTCAATAACTAGAAAAAAAGGTGGTAAGATGCCTGTATTTTATTTTTATTCAGTTTTTCTAGATTATTTCCTTCTCAGAGACAGTTTTCCACGAAAATGGCGTTTGTATTTTATGGAAAAATACTATTTTTCCCCGTGTTTCTCTCATTCCCCCATTGAGCACCATGTAATTTAAAGTTCAACTATAGAATAAAATAGCGTGGAAAGGTTGAAATTATTTTGTTGTTCATATCAGATAGAGGACAACTTTTTCTACAAGTTGACAGGATATGAATAAATTGATATTTAAGTCATTTTACGGTGGAACCACCTTAAGCACACTAACTTTTTGTTCTTCATCATTTCTCGATATCGGTTGCCAAGGACCTGAGCAGGCGAATGCGAAGTGCCTTCAGACACTAGAACTCAGGATATCAATGTGAGGAATGCTGAGATTGGGGAAGGGGAATAGAGAGTCGGGCGACTGGCCACAAGCGCGGAATCAGTCGATAGGTCCGTCGTTCGTGTCGCTGCGGGCGTTGGTGGAGAGTTAAAAGAATTGAGACAGCGCGGTGTTGTGCCCACCGCGTCGGGGTGGTAGGAATAGCTTTGAAGGGCAGAATAAACGCATTTATCAAGGGGGGAGCCGATGATTGATTACGGTGGGTTTCCTGGTCAGCGCATGACAAAGGGTGTGCAATACGAACCAATTTATTTTGCTGTCCATGAAATGGCGGCAATGCTGGCTCTTGAATGTTCATTTTTATCCACGGCGGCGCCTGGCATTTGAAACGTCGAATTTCGGCCGCCGGTTGTGAAAGATTGGACCGTGGAATACGCACGATTGTGTCCACACGATACAGACCCCATTTTGAATTGACAGTATGGAAAATAGATGAATACCGCCCAATCTGGACACATGAGTACTTCGTCGTCCAGTTGTTGTGAAAATTTAATCACTGCTCATAAAAGAGGAGTAATAAATTGATTTCGAGTTTGATTTCGCAATATTTTTTGCGTCTAATTCAAGCTCACAATGACTCCTGACATTATTGGTCTTAGCAGAACCAAAAAAAGTTAGCGATTTTTCCTTCAGCGATAAAAAAACGTGAAAGCGATAGCTTTCACGTTTTTTAATAATAATCAGTGTTGAAAATGTTTACAAATCATTAAAATTGTCTCAAATTTCAAATTATTTACAATCCTCGGAAAATTGGAAAACATTTGGTAGTGAACTCTAATAATTGCTTCATGTTATTTACCTTACAGACTAGGATGTATTCATGAGTGGTTCTACTCTCATGTTTGCATTTACTCCATTCATCAATTTTCCAAGCGTCACTTCCTCTGCCTAGTTTTTTTTTCTTCAACGCAACTCACTTCCTGTCTCTATCCCTTTCAACATGTCCATTGAGTTCATCTCACTTGTTCGTTTTCTTTGAAATTCTACTACTAAAAGCAGTCTTCAGTATCTCCTTAAATCTGATCTGTTACTTTATCCAACTGTGATACCTCCTCCAAATGCATATCAGAAACCTTCTTTTGTTAACCAGCCATGCATTCCAAATTTTTGTTTTTTTTCCTCTTGGTCAATGCATTTGTCTCCGTTCGTCTCTAAACCCAACTCCCATGCGCCTCAAATCCAGTGCCTTGGTAACATCACGTAAAAATATTCTGAATGGAAAAAGAGCAGTTTCTCATTATTTATCAACCGTAAATTCTGGCTAAATAAATAATACATTCTTACTGCTCATACGCAGATAATTGATTTTTTGGAGTGCAATCATCTCATTGGTAAAATGGTTATTCACTTTTAATGGTATACTTGCATATGGATGCAGTAAATATGAGCAGCATTTAACGATTGCTCTAAAATTGACTCAAACATTCAAGTACGCTTTCGAGACTTTATTAGGCCATTAGTGCAAGGTAATTATTTTATCTTTGCCATGAACGGCGTAATTTGCATGACGTTAACGAGGATATTATTTTCGACAATCAGATATAATCAGGGTTTGAGGTCTGGTCAAATCTTCTGGGAAAAAACTCAAACTGACTTTAAAAACGCTTTCTGATAAATTTTAGAGTTTTTAATAAAAATATTTTGCTAGTTAGAGAATAGTTATGAAGAATATTAAATCAATGTTCATCAGAATCAGCAATCATTTTCTTTCGTCTTTTGGCATCAGACAGTTATTTGACGTCACTACTTATCACCATCTTTCGGCGTGTTGAAGCTTAACGATTTTCAATTTCTATTTAGATACTTTTTGTGAATAGTGCGCTGTTTAATTTAGTTTTTCTGTTAGAAAAGGCTCCAAAGGATCGGTAGAAATTTATATGCAACCAGTCGGCAGTTAGGATAATTCCCATCCATTTTTGTCCCACAAAAAAGCGTTGATTGAACTATAAATCAAGATCTGTTTATGGTTTTGAGAATGATCATCCTGTATTTATTCATAAGTCGTTTTTAAATTCAAAGTAAATCTCCAAATCATTCCTTCAGAATGTTAAAATCCAAAAATAGAAAGTTGTGTGATATTGTCTAGTGATTTGAACAATGGCCCGAGTGAAGGGGGAGTTTCAAATCTTTTAAAAATATTAACTCGGTTTTTTAATTCCAAGAACTTTCCATGCATACGGCACACGGTTCTTAAATTCAAATTGAATGCTTGCGATAATGCTTGTCTAGCAGTTTTCATATAATATCAATCCACTTTTTAAATATATCATCCTGCACAGCGTGAAAATAATATTTGAAATTCATGCCAAAACATTTTAGAGGTATATCGTAAATTAATATAATGGTAATTGAAATAATTTGTTGTTATAGGCCACAGGAACCGATTCAATTTGAGTTGAACCATTTATACATAGGTATCCATTATTACATCAATAACAGGAAAGCTAATTAACAATTACTTTTTATCGTCGTCGATTTTCCATTCAATAGCTGTCTCTATAATGAAGGACGTGAAATAAATATGAAGAGCTAGCTATGATTATCACTGGTATCTTTAAAAGTTGTTATGGATGGTACCTGAAAATGAAAATAATAAAACAGTGCGTATCATAAAATCTCTATCGTCAAATTTACAGATCAGTATTTTACCCTAAAAATTATAAAGTTGGAAACCTACTGATTTTTGCCTCGTGAGTTTGGACTATAGGACATCGTATTATTTTACAACTTGCTATTTTGTGAAGTATAAGTGATTAGAGAGAATTAAATGAAGTTCAAAAGTTCTTCTCAAATCAGCCTGATAAATGGCAAGCTCTTACTTACCTCTGGTATATATTTTTATGACTATCATTGGTGACTGTTTTAAACAGATAACGACTGAGTACACAATCCTTCCGCTTGTTTGCCCTCAGCTTCGATTGACTTAAGCCGGAGGGATGATGCATACGTTTTAAAAGTTGATTGAGTTCATGTAAATTTTTTATGCTCTCATACGTCGTGATGTCATTCAAATTCATAAAGAAATCATTTTGTTGAGCGAGATTTTTTTGGGGTTTGGATAGAATGCAGAGCCTTTTTAGTGCCAAGGAAAAATCTCACTTTGGTAGTTCGTTTCATTTTCTGTGCAAATTATTTTTCCATTAAAGTGCTACTTCTTCATTAATAACATTTTTTCTATAGCGATTAGCATATCTAGACTAGAATGACCAAGTAAATGTATTTCAATTTTATCTTGTCACTCTTAAGCATGCATTAGTTCTATGTTCAATGTTAAATATTTTCAATAGAAAATGTAATGTCAATTATTTAAAAAACTGATGTAATTATAAGTGAGTTTATGCCCTGCAAAACCGTTTAAGGAAATAATATTCTTAAATATTGGTGCTTTTATAGATTTTTAGCAGGTTAACCGGCCAAAGAGGTACAGCAAAAGGTTTCCCTCTCCTCATACACAGAGTGCGAGAAGAGGTGTGCTAAATACATGGAAAACTCGTCCATATTACTTGATGGAAAATTGGATAATTTCAATTAAATAACTAAGTTTACTTCCGCGTCCGTATGCGAGTGCCACTTTTCTTTCACTAAATGTTTCTGCATATTTTCCTCTCCCATGTTTCAACACAGGATTGTTTTCACGAACTTAGATTTTTTCCCTTCCAATTATTTTTCGAAGCTTCACTGCTAAAAGTATGTCTTAACTGTCAATAAATGTTTCTTATTTCTTATTATTTATTATTATATATACATCGTCACATTTGTAACAGGCGAGTAACAATATAAATAATGATGAATAATAATGAGAAATAAGAAACCTTTATTGACAGTAAAATATCAGCTTCACTTTCTTTGTTTATTATATTATTATTTATTACACTATATGTAATTTTTTATTTTATTTTTGCGCGAATAAGTTATCTCTTTGAACCTCTCTCCTATTCCTTTGCATTCATGGGTTGCTTTTTGTGTGTTAGCGGCGAGAAGACTGACAATGAGTCCCTTTGATTTCTCCTTTTTCATTACACTCCAGCACACAAATTATTGGTCCCTTTATATATGTTTGCGTAAAGTTTGTCAGTCTCGTTTTGTTTCTGTGTTGTTCTCTGAGCCGAGACGCATAGCCCCTTGAGAATACACTTTTTATGGCCGAAGTGCGCGATAAACCGTTGAGAACCAATAGTTTTGTTATGGTAATTTAGCTCAGCTCAATAATGCCCCAGGATGAGACAATACCTCGGTGAGGTTTTGAATGTCGACTCTCGCTGCTAAACTTTACACGAGAAGAGTCAAAGGCTACCCTTCCAATCCCTCACTCGTCAGCATGCGAGATGAAAGACTACCAGCGGTGCGTGAATGGTCACATTATTTACGGGATATTTCTTGCAAGGTCTTTAAACGACTTGTAACTTACAAGGAGACATCACGTGACTTATGTTCGGGATCTAAACGAGGCAATTATTTTCTGAAACTACAGAGAGAATGCGGGAAAAGTGTCACGGATTACTTCCACATAGGCCCGGGTTCTAGAGAAAAACGCTATTAAAGAATCTTCCTCCGTATAAATACTTCTGTAACTCTATTTCTTGTTCAATAGTGAAGATGATATAGGTAAAAAAGAGGTGATAACTGTTTCCAAGGTTATTTTTAAAAAATTTGCTATGACCTTATTGCGGAGCAACATATTTGACGTTCTCAAACCTGGTGAATCGAAAACACAAGTGGACGCATTATTCCTAGATTTTAAGAAAGCTTTCGACACGGTACCTCACAACAAACTTTTATACAAATTACAGTCATGCGGGCTGAACGAAACAGTAGTAAACTGGATACGCGACTTTCTGAGTGATCGTAAGCAAAAAGTAGTTCTTGACGGAATTAGCTCTGATGTAGTTAATGTGACATCAGGTGTCCCACAAGAAAGCGTAATCGGTCTCCTTTTGTTCATTATGTACATAAATTACCTATGCTCTCGAATTAGCAGTAAAATACGTTTATTTGCTGACGACGCTGTCATCTATCGCGAAATTAGAGATCACTCTGACTTTGAAATTCTATCATCGGATTTAAACAACGTTCATGTGTGGAGCCAAGAGTGGGGACTCGAACTTAATCTGAGCAAATGCACGGCGGTACATTTCTTACGGAGGTCGTCCAACTATCCCCGTGTATATGCTGTGGATGGCGTTAAGATAAAGGCGACAGATGAAGTTAAGTATCTGGGAGTTACGATTACCTCGAACCTATCGTGGGGAACACATATAAGAAATATTTGTGGCAGAGCTCTGAAGAAGCTAGGATTCGTCAAGCGTATTGTGGGAAGATTTTCGGATGAAAAAGTATAAGAGAGGTGCTATTTCGCACTCGTCCGGCCAAATCTTGCATATGCATCGAGCATATGGGATCCGGTGCAGAAAGACTTAATCCGGGAACTTCATAAAATACAAATGAAAGCTGCGCGATTCGTCAAAAACTGCTACGGGAGTACAGAAAGCGTTACACAGATGTTAAACGAATTAGGCTGGGAGCCGCTAGAGACTCGGAGGCTGCGCGCTAGGCTTATATTGCTTGAACAATTGAGAATAGATATCTTTCAGAGCGACACGGAGAACATCATATTAGAACCCCACTATATTTCCAGGTCTGACAGAAACGATAAATTAAGAGAGATATTTTGCCGAACGGATAGGTATGGGAATTCGTTTTTCCCCCGAACGATAAGGGACTTTAATAAATGCTAGGCGTAATTTCATTAGAGCGTTTCCTTTTTATATGCAAACGGCCGGTGTCCTAACACCCCCGCCACACGCCTATTGAGGCGGCTTGCGGGGTAGTATGTAGATGTAGATATTCTATTGAAGCGAAGCCTGTATCTTGGTGGAGGAGAAGATATTCCAGCACAAAAAAATATCACGTAATTATAACACTATTTCTTTTCCCACCTCACGTTTATTTCAATTGTAGACATTTATCTTTTCATTCATGGCGTGGAATTACATAATTTCGGATGACAAATGTCATTACTCGAGCGCGGCTCCTGGGAAATTTTAAGTGAGTACATCGTTGCTAATTAAAAAGTTATAATCCGCTTATTGTTGACGGCCTTGAGAAATACCCACGACCAATTGAAGCCCATCCTATTTACGGAAGTATCCTTGTATTTTCAAAATCTAAACATACTAGGTCTGTCAGCATGTGAAGACTCTTTTCGGCTGAACAAGAATCCCGAAATTAGCTTCGAAAGTCTCCCAAGGAGGTTGATTGAAAATCCAGCAAATAGGCTGTAAATTTTAAAAAATTGTTGCTACTGCCGTAAATGTATGGGAGTGGGCAATTTACAGTAATTCCGTAAAATATTCGAAAGAAAAAAAAATTCCACAACCTGGGATCGATACCCATTCACCATAAGAGGATAACCGGATCAGCACCTTAAGCTACTGGGCTACGAGCTTTGATGTGAGAGGCGTGAACTTTGAAAAAGTAGGTATACCTAGGAATATTCTTTAATATTGTTATTTTCTCAAACCCTGGCCTATGTGGAAGAAAGCCGTGACACTTTTCCCGCATTCTCTCTATAGTTTCAGAAAATAATTGCCTCGTTTGGATCCCGATCATAAGTCACGCTATGTCTCCTTGTTAGAATTACGAGCCGTAACATAGCGATTTTTTAACAATGCTGTAAATGAAATTCAACGGAATTGTATGACCCAGATGCTCAACTCGTGGAAGAGATTGATGAAAACAATTATTTTATTCTTTCAGTTTATGAACGAGTGTCACTGTAAAAAAAGAATGATGTGGCCGTTAAGGTCAATTAAGCAATTCTTAGGAAAATATTCACGCGTCCTGAAATTAATTTTTTCCCAATGGCATTTTCCAGTAGACCCGCGTTCCACTATTTATATGCGTGTTGTATGAACTGAAAGATACATGCGCGATTGAAAAGTTCCAATATTAAAAGTCATCCTTTATGGAAAGGCCATGGGCAGTCATGGCCTCAGTTTCTTACGTCGGAGTGATTTATCTATCCACCTTGAAGAAAATAAATTATTTTTATGACAACTCTCTGAATCTTTGATTTTTCATATTCGGATAAGTGTTTGTCATTCTCTGTAATATTTTCTACTCAAGTGGCTTTGCTGCAGCAACTGTTTATATGTTAGTTAACCTAAATTTTACCAGCGTTAAAATTTTAAAATTAAACGGCATCAGGCTTCTTAGTAACAAATGACAGGAGTATCATACGTTATTTCAACCTCTTGCTGTGAAAAGCGACCTTATAGACACAATTAATCCTGTTTTGGCCCAATAAAACGCCCAATTGAATCATTTAACGAGCAAAATCCATGCATTAAACCTCTATTTCTTCGTCTCCTTCTGTTTTAATCTTAACGGCATGCGTTCAGAGTGATAGTGTGCAATGAAACTTGGTGGCAGTCGTATGCGCTATATCTCTATCGACAAAATACCCTGCAAGCCACCTCAAGGGTGTGTGGTAGGGGGAAGCAGTGATGAACATGCATTACACTATACCCTATTAAAGTTAGTGTAACTACTATTACTGATGCATCAGCAAAAACCACTGATATGTGACAAGGAGGGGAATGCGCGCATTGAATGGCCTGGTAATGGAACGGATAGAAGGGGAAAACGCATGGCAGGCAACATTGCCAACATGATTGAACTAAATCTGAGAGCGAAGGTATGAGTCAGAAACGCCTAACATGATATTGTTTTCGATCTGAACAATTTTGCAAAAACATACACTGACAATGTTCGTAGCATATCGGAGAAGGTCATCTACTCAATTGGACCAAAACCCATAAAGAGCATTCAAGCGAATAACAGATTGAGATTTTTTTAAATTTGGCAACAAAGGTTTGCGGTTGGAAGCCGTGGTTTCAAATACAGAAAGCGAGTTTCACATGAATCCGGAACGGGTGCAGAGTGCGGTAGCATGCGGTGCGGTGCGGATGCATCTAGCCAATCACAAGCAAGGGGGTTGCGGAAAGGTGGAGTGTGGGCGGCAAATTCTGTGCATTATGCCATTCTATAAATTCATTAATTAATTGGGTAATGTCATTTCCTCAATACTCATAGCTATTTAAAAAAAAGTTCATCTTAGAAATTATACGTGAAATTCTTATATATTAAAAATCAACTCAGAATGGTATTATTTCCTTAACTAAGAATGCTATTAGTTTCTTAAACATCAAACATATTGACAGTGACTAGGGTTTTGAGTTCATCAAGTTATGTTTATAAGGCTCGGAGATGCTGATCGCAGCCGCCTTTTCAGTCGCATTGCGGATTGTTGTACTACTGTCTACTGGGGTTTCCGGGTATCTGACGTCATGAGTCCGCATGCGGGACGCGGAAAATATTCATACATTTTAAACGCAGCTCCGCAGGGTTAAGCTCCACCCACACTACGCCTTTTTGCAACCCCCTTTATTGTGATTGGCTAGATGAATTTCCATTCGTAGTTAAATCACATAGTCCGTTCCGGACCTATGTCATTTAGCTCTTACTTAACTTTTCCAAGCGGAAATAGTTTATTGACAATGAACCTTCCCGTTGAAAAGGGTCCTCTGCCGCCATTGATCGTTCCCTCCTTACAATAATTTTAGATACAGTGATAGCCTTGAATCAGTCGGGCAGTGGCGCTTGGGAGTGCATAAGAATTCATATAGGCTCCGGCACCCAAGTATATTTTCTTCGATCGTAAGGCGTCTAGCGTTGACAGAGGAGAAATCACGCTTGCCAAAATTTTTTACGCAAAATATTGAGCGAGTAAAATATGTATTGTTTCATATTGATGACGGTAAAATACTCTGTATAAATTACAGCACGATTGCAGTGGAGGGTAGACGATTCGAACTCTTTGATTTTTCCTTGAATTTGGCGATTCTCCGTTTTGATGGCACGCTGGACCAGCTGATAGAGCGTTCAAAACCATCTCATATCACTTCAACCAGGCTCGTCTCCGAGTTTAGTCTTTTAGATTACCTCTCACCAAGGTCTCACCTCACTGGTCATTTTCCCGTTCTCAAAAATCTAGGTAGGAAACTGCTGGAGACCCAGGGGAAAAAACCTAAATTCTAACACGGAGAATTTCTGAGACAAGCTAGATATTCAACTTCCCTTCATGATGGATTGTATTGATTCCAGCTAGAATTCACTTCATGGGGTTCGTAATTACTATTATTCCCCTATTCATTCCTCTTTTAAGGGCAAATACTTCTCGGTTTTGCGTCTAAGTAAGAAGAATAAAAAGGATAAAAGTGAAATAAATTTTCAAACCGCCACAAGCACAGGCTAATACTCACAGTTTTCAGTGACATGATGTCGGAAATGAATAAGACCTTAAACCATAGTATTTCGTTAATAAACATTTCAGACAAATAAATAACCTTAATTTTCGGCAGAAACAATACATTTGGTGAAAATATTCTTCGGTTGCGTAAAAAATTAGTATTCATAAAACATTTATAACCATCACTTTTCACTCTACTCCCGTATCTATACAAATTGATTTTTGAGGTATGCCATTATGGCATTTTTTTGATGTGAAACTTAATTTTAAAACGGCGTTCGTTCTCTTAGTAGAAAAAAAATTACCACGTTTCTAAACTGCGGTTGTTCACATGGGTGAAAAATTTGTGACAATTTAAAACGGCGTTCTTAGTAAAAGAGTTAATTAGCTATGAATGTATCTTTGCCTATGGCATATTTAAAACATGGATTGTTGTTCGGAACTTCAATCATTCATGGATTGTTCTTCGGAACTTCATTCATTGCATATTTTCTGAAAACGTTACTTTACTAGAATTTCGAAGCTATCGATACAGAGAGGTAATATATAATATCAAAAAGTTAATTATTTGGAATGCATGTGATTAATTTAGAATCACTTATACATGAATGCATAACATTTATGACGGACCTCAATAATATTATGTGCATCGACAATTTTATTTTTCTCTTGGTTGTTAAATGAGGCTAAGAGTAATAAAGAAACTGAAATTTTGGAACGCCAGTTTTGAGAGATATGGGGTCCGGGAAAAAATAAAATATATTTTAAAATAATTTATGTGCGGAATTAGGTATGTACGTATACGTTATGTTTTTCGTAGTTGAAAACTATGCTTTCAAAGAATATGGTTTGGAAGGACGAATCATTACCGCGGTATAAGGGCTAAAACATGGCCATTCAATATACTATCTATCATATGTATATTTTTTATTGAATTTTACATTCACCCAACATATAAATATAATTACAGGGTGAACAAATCAGACTTCATGTTGCAATGCAATTATTACAACAATGAGTCAAGCTGGTCGAGAATATTTATATTTAAAATTGCAAACTATCGTATATCTACAGTGACAATTTATATAATATTTCTTTTTGAAACTTCTTTCTATCATCGAATAAGTCCAAATGATTACACACAGAATTATATAATGTACAAAGTCTATTAATTGGAGCATTCTTAAAATAATCACTGCTAGCATTTTTTAAATAAACATTTCTTCTATGTCTACCTTTTTTTAGGAGAATATGTGTATATTGAGTTCACATAACAAACTAGAACATTCTCCCTTTTGGATTACATCGTGTAAAATCAACAAATCACTTAACTTTCTTCTTACACTTAATTTATGAAAACCGATTGTTGACATTAAGTCTTAGTACCTCACATGGTTTCCAATGGTAGGGTAAACATTTTATTTAACATAATATAAAAACCTCAGATACCTTTTTTGTACTCTTTCAATTTTATAAATGTACTTTCTTGCGTATGTGCTCCATACGACTCAGCCGTATACTAATTTGCTACTTACAAGGGAGAATTAAAACATTATCAACTCATTTTCAACTTCATTTTTCATATATTTTTAAATATGATATATAAAATCAAGTACTTTAAAAGCAGTGATGACTGCATGTTAAACATGGCTTACAAAAGTCACATTTGAGTCAAATTTACTGCCCAAATATTTAAAACCTGTTTCCCTTTTTAATAATTTGGCCTCTCATAGAGTTGTCAAACTTAAAATAGTCCTTTTTCCTAGAATAGGTTATAGCACAACACTTTTCAACATTAAAATACAGGTGGTTCTTCTGTGACCATAAAATAAGATTATTTAAATAACTTTGTAATTGTGAACAGTCACTCACATTATTCACTCCTCTGTAAATCTTGATGTCATCCGCGAACATTAAAGACTTTTAATGATGAAAATACTGTGGTAAATCATTTATAAATACTAAAATAAGGAGTGGGCCTTTGTTTGAACCTTGCGGTACTCCTGAGGATGCAAGGTATTCCTTTGATAAGGAATTTCCTTGCCTACTACTGCTTTCTTTCATGTAAGAATGAGCACAATAAATTGAAGAGTGAACCTGTCACCCCAATTCTTTGAAGCATTTTGTATTAAAATTCACGGTGTCAAAGGCTTTCTGAAAGTCGAGATAAATAGTATCAACCTAAAAGCTACTGTCTATGCGATTAATATCATAGTTTGTGAAGTTTGCTAAGTTTGTTGAAGCAAATCTATTTGCTGTAAAATCGTGTTGGAATTCACTCCTCTGGTTTTTGAGCTGAAATAGTATATGATTATAATTTATACTCCCGAATATTTTGGAAAACACTGCCATAATACTAACAGACCAGTAATTCACAATGTCGTCATGTTCTCCATTCTTAGAAATTGGACAAATCTTGGCCATTTTTCATTTGGCTGGAAATACACGTTTTTATAGAGGTATTTAATAGATGACATAACGTTGGGGCTATGATATCTTTACAACCTTTAACAATATACTCAGCAATTTTGTCCAAACCAATTGATCTTTTTGTTTTTACACTTTTTATGGCATTTAATGCATCATCTATATCTACATAATTTAAATAAATATTACTACTGCAATCAGATATTCCACAATCAGATAATTCACACTCAGTTAACTCATTGGCAGTGGTTACCTTTTCCTAAACTGACATAAAATACTTTCTGAATATACTTGCTATTTATTTCTGCGACTTTAATTCACACCCATTGAATCTCATCCTTTCAGGGGAATGTTTTACAAATTTGTTAACTTTTCGGCTTGTTAACCTTTCTAAATTTGTTAACCTTTTTAAAAACAAAAAATATCATAGTTTTCACAGACTATATCCATTTTTAATTTTTCCAAACACAAATTTAAATTATCCTTGAAACTCTTCTTTACCTCTAACCGTAAATTATTATCTACTGCCTGGTGATACCTAGAACCGGTTTTCTACATAACTTTTTATGCCTGGCTTTCTTTTTTATTTTCTTTATGAATTTAAAGTCAAAGCAAGACGGATATTTAAACCTATTTCTCTTACACTTAGGAATTCATCGCTTCATAGAGTTAATTATAAAACATTTCTAAACCCTGATCTACATTAGCACTCAAATTAATGGTATTCCAGTCTTTACTACTCAATTCATAGGATAATATTGAGTAGTCACCTCTTTTTAAATTGTACGTGTTACTTGCATAGCATGGAGTCTTCCTTTATAGTCTAAAAGGGTATTGTACCTCGATATCAGGATGGTACGAATCCTGTATAAGCAATGCCATATCACCTTGGATGCTCTTGGCATCAATCAAATCAACATTCGTGAGAAGTAAATCGAGTAATTTCCCATATAGATTACTAATACGATTTCTTTTGCTTTAGACCCATGATGCTCATAAAAATCTCCAACTCAGTACAAAGTATATCATTTTCTTTTTCCAATGTAATAAAATGTGGACCTTTGAAATCACCTTTAATTATTATTTCCCTATTTATAATATTTTTTTCAATAACGTTATCGAAAAAAGTAGAATAATTATCAACATCAGAATTAGAAGGAAAATATACTACACATAAATACAACCATTTATTAGTATTCAGGAGGATCTTCAGCCAAATATTTTCGTCAATAGTTTTTAATTCTGGTAGTCTCGCAGATAAGTACATGTTCTTCACCAATACCATCTCTCCACCACCAGTTTTTTTCCAGTCATCAGTGTCTCCATCTTTCCTAAAATTTTGATACTGACCACTCATACGTACTTAATTGTTGTCAATACTAACTGATAGCCAGGTTTCGCTTAGACAAATTATATCAAGATCAGATTCATACACAGTTGTATTAAATAGATTCAGCTTGTGTCTCATCCCCCTGACATTTTGGTAATAAATTGTTAAGACTTTCATTTGCTTTGGATGTTGAGTCAGTAGCATCACATGTTAAACAGGATTCCTCATCTCACTTTAATTTTTCTACATCACTTTCACTCTGAATGGGATATATCTTACCACCATCACTCTTTCTTTCATACAGATGGCCACACTATACCCATAGATGCTTTAAATTTCCGTTTCGTTTTCAGTCTTTCGCCAAATTGAATAACTTACTTTTATTTTGAGTTAGGGATCCGTTCACGAATACAGGTTGGTCACCGCCAATACCTAAGTCAAGGTCTGTGAGTGATAGGTCTCTTTTCACTCTCCTGGCCCTGACGAATTCTTCCGCTCGTTTTATGCTCACAAGTTTCACAATAAAAGGCTGATTGTTTTACTTATTTTGGCGGAAATTACCAACCCTGAAAGCGGTTTCAATTTCGACCACCTCAGTTTTTATCCCTAGAGCTAGGCCTAGTTCACAAACAATGGCAGCAGGGACTTCCCCATTCAACACCGGGACACCGTGTGCTTCCACTGTGTTTCTTAAAGCGCTCTGCTCTAAAGTATTCGGTTTAAGTTCAAGGTCACTCACTCTGTTGGTTAGAGTGGTATTTTCACCAATCAAACTACCACCTAAACATTCTATCACCTAAACCAGTAATTGTAAGTTGAACATTTTCAAGAATTTTGGTGTGTTCAGTGAGTACGCTCAGAAACAGTATCATGCCATGAAAAAATGGAATTTTTTAAACTCAGCTTGATCTTTCTGGTGTGCTGTAATTTTTTCCAAAATCTTACGGAGTAAGTTCTCGGGCAAATTCTGAGGTTTCTCTTGCTGGAGCGTAACTCCTCTCGCAGGATGATTATCCAGCGCTTCCCCAGTACAAATGCTGCATGTCCACTGCTGCTGTTCCTCTTCAACTTCATTAAGAAATCCCTCTGTCAGGGACTGGCACACAGCATGAAAACTCCTGCTACAATTACTACAAGAGGTCGATCCCTTTCGACAGCTTTATCACAGGAATCGCAAACAAGCATTTTACCTCCGACTGAAAATAGCAGAGATGGGCCCGACCAGAGCACACGTCCGTTCACCACGACGACCAGACCAAGACTCATGTTATTATCATTATTAAGGTATTATGTTCACTTTTACAGGCACAGGCTCGTATCTCGTTACGATTTATTTCCTCAACACAGCATGCGTCCTACCTTTCTTCATCCCTTCCAAAGAGCAAATTTCCTTTCTTTCTCTTTCCCGCTTACCCAACATCCACCCTTCTATCACGGTCTTTAACATCACTTTGCCCCTCATTAGCTGTTCCAATCGCTCCTCTCCTCTGCCTCCTCCTAAACTCCTCTCCACACTCACTACACCACCTACATCTGACATGCCTGCAACTTATCCTCGTCCTCTTTTCTCAGAATCCAGCTTTTCTTCACCATGCAGCGCTACATACATATCAAATTAGCTTGAGTGATTGACTGATCAGCGTCGGACCGTCAGTTAACCTAACCAACTTTCACAGAGGAAAAATCATTTGCCTTGACCGGGATTCGAACCCGGATCCCTCGATTTCGCGCCAAGTGCTTTAAGCAGTTAAGCTACTGAGGCGTCCTTCTCCCCTGTGGATTATTTGGTGGCTTTATAGGAGAATGGTGGTCAGGACTGCTAGACATATGATGTTATCAGTTCAAAGCGTAGAAAGTCCGTTAAGGTTACTACCGTGGCTAGTCCCGGTTTCCTCAAAATTGGCTAACCAACTTCATTAGCTATCAGCTCTATAACCCATTTCAAATATTAGTTTCACTCAGCTCCATAAACGAAAAATTTGCCCTTGAGAGAGCTAATAAAGGAGCGCGAAAATACATAAGGAGTGGTGGAGGGTGAATTTTGAAGCTAATATTGCATTTTAACAGGAGATTTTATGATGATAACCCCAAGAGTTTGTCGACAATGGTGCTTATTAACAATATAGACAAATTGCACAGTAATTGTAAGTTAATTTGTGCTCTAGTTTATCACGACATGGTTCTCTTCTAACTCTATTGATCTGAGGCTTGAGAAAATAATGTGAATGCGCAAAGTTAGTCATACGTGAAGCTGATTCACTGAGATCCGAAAATAAGATAAAATAAAGTATGGAAAAATATTTATTGCCATTTAAAAGTTTTCTCCTATTGGTGACCAACCACAATAGTTAATTGACTCTTAGGTAGTTTCAGCACTGTTTATTATTCTAAAATTTCGTATTCGTTGTTGGCCCAAAGAATGTTATTAGTGATTAAGCTTGAATAATGTTTCAGTAAAGCAATGAAAATATAAAGTTTTCCAAACAATTTGATAAATGCTCGGCCAAATTGATAAATTTCGTCTCTGTGCTCGATTTATCGTCAGAAAAATGAAATAAAATGGAATTGAGAAAAAAAGGGATTATATATTACTGATTTTGGTGATGTCTAAGTCACTCGCACACTCAGTGATCCATTCACAGTGCAATGGGTTTACTTCGTAAAGTAGCATCATCCCATGATATAATTTCATTTAGATGTAAATAAAAATGAAATTGTTCCAGAGCCAGTTTATTGATAATTATCGCACGAAAAAAGGTTGGAAACTGTAAATAAATATTTTCAATGGTCGTCTGCAATTTAAAAAATTATTACCTCCTGAAAACCTGTATCCATCATAGTACTCCTCTGTTATTATAATAAATAATCTTCAGCCAAAAATCTAAATGTGAGTTTTGGGGTCGTCTCATAACTTGGGGATAGATATTATGGAATAATCGTTGCTCACAGCAACTCCCAGAGCGAATGTATTTCATTAATGTTTTATGCTAGTAGGGATAGAAGTTTGGGATCATGGGGTGCGGGAAAAAAGAAATTTATTCTTTAGAACGAGGATTTGCGCGACTTGGACGATGAAACGCCGTGGTAATGGATTAAAGTCAATTTTTTAATACATCCGTGCCGTTTAATAATAATGGCGTGACGCGTATAGATTTCTAATTTCACTCTTTCATCAAAACGTTTAGCGAAACTAAAGGGTAAATAAACTGAAGCTCGTCAATAGGCAATTTAGTAAATGCTTGTTCATTCTCATCAAATCAATGAAATGAATGATTACTTGTAGACGGCAGTCTATTATGTGTACATTAATAGCAATCAGTAATTAAAATCTCCAATTTCTTCCTTCAAAGGATGAAATAAATTAAAGTTGGAGATTTAATTAAGTCCAACTTCATTGCTCTGCGATATTGACACACCTCATATGCGTTCAATAGGGCTAACTAGGAAACACGGAGAATCTCAAATATTATTTTATGTCATTATGCTTCCCTTGTGACACACTTAATTCTTTTAATCAGCATGAAGTCCACTAGATCAACTTAAGATTTCAAAATATTATTCTTTAGCTGTAGTAAGCCCAGTGGGTAGGACGATCGGCTACTGGGGGAAAATCATGTTATTTTTAAGGGAAGGCGCTTGCTGACATTCGACTACGAGAAAACCTGGCTAATTTTTTAGGTCGAGGCAGAACCCATCGCTTGAAAAACGGGTTATTATCTATGCTAGTTTTTCTAGGGTTTTCGTGAACATGTAGTAAGCTGAGTGCTACCTACAAATCTAATATTATTATTCGTATGTTTTCCATTATTTCATCATCCTTCGGCTAGAAAAATTAAGCGATGTTTCAATGTTACCATAATTTTAAGGGATAATAGATAATTCTCCTACCCTAGTCTAACCGATTTCGTTAAGGTTCAGCATCATCTTAGTAACAATTATCAATGGCGTAGAAAGTGCTGTGAGAAAGGTATTTGATAGAAAGAGGACCCTGAGCATAAAAAAGCCTTTGATTGTTAGAGCTAAATGGAGAATTTCTGGATTTGAAGGAATACATTTTTACTCTTTTGCTTGGAAATATATTTTACAAAATACCATTCACGATTGATTATATTATTATGAGTTTTTTTTCATTCCGTATTTGTAAAAAGATTGAAAACTGGTATGTACACTAAGGAACTCACCAACTTAGAGCTATAAAATTAGCAAATTGAAATAGAACGAAGTCGATGGATGTTACTTCGTGACGGTTTCCTAAGTTGATTAATTTTGGAGGAATCGGGGAGTGAGGGGAATTGGTTGAAGAGGGCAAAAAGGAATCAAGAGGAGCGAAGAAAGAAAGTATTAATAAGAAACGAGAGATCGGAGGAGGATGAGGAGGGGGGAAAAGTTGAGGGGGGAGGGGGTGAGGCCTTTCTCCCTGAACGAGATTCGTACACACGAATTAATAAGCGCACTCCGGAATTTTTTAATCAGATGGAAAAGTTAACTTTGGAGTGGGAGGCAGAGGAGAGAGCGGCGGGAGAATTTTTTGGGGAGAAGGTATGAGGTTAAGATAGGAGTAAGTGAACGAAGGATAGGAGAAGGAGTAGGCAAAGAGGGAAGGCTCGATAATAGAAAGGGTATACGAAAAAAGCGATGAAGTGCAAATGTCAAGGACGCACTTGAGTCAAAGAGCAGGGGGAGAGAGTCAAAGGAAAGGCGGTGGAGTTGGATGGCCAGAGGGGTAAACGTCTCGGGGGTTGGCGGGTGGGTCGGGGTGGGTCGGGGTGGGTGCGACGGCAAAAGAGGTGGAAGAAATGATAAAAACCGAGCCAACACCATCATTCTCGAACCTCCCTCCCTCGCTCTCCGCTCGCTAGCCCGTCGACCCTCACCATGTTGGCCACTTGGTTCCTCTCATTTCCTCTCCCTTCCCTTCCGTATTTTTCCTTCTCGCCTCACTTGAGACCGCCCGCCACACCGCCTCCTTTCAACATCCAATGATTTCTTTGAGCCTCATCGCAATCAAACCCCTCTAACCGCCCTTTCCTTCCAATCCTCTCCGCACCACCGCTACCCACTCCCTCCCGCCCCCATCCCAAGCCCCCCCCCCCACTTTCGCAACACGGCCCGTCCGCTCTCTCGATCCGACACGTAAAGTCCACCGACTCTCCTCTCCTCCGTCCCTCCACCCACGCCGACAGACCAACAGACCACCCCCCGCCCGCCCCTATCCCTTCTCAATTTTGTGAATCTTGCCACCCCCTCCGCCGTCCAAAGGGCCCTGCCCTGCCATCTGTTGGTGGACATAAATCACGACGCAGGTCACACGCGATCAAACTTCCGTTAGTGAGACGTGGTGCGTGAAATCATTAATAACGCCGTGGGGGGGGGGGGGAGGGTGTTATGGTGTTGAAGGAGGAG